>OX438851.1:1577123-3044247 GCA_949315975.1 Eudonia truncicolella
AAACATACATACATACGTACAGGCACGCACATCAACCTATCCAAAAGTGTCAAATTTCTTCATCAAATAGAAATAGAAATAGAAATTTATTGTGCAGGAAACACGGTACATTAAAGATGACAAACGATAATATGATCCACATATTTCGCTGAATATTCAGCATTCAAAAATTTGTCGACAATTATATTAAATTAATTCATTAATAAATCGATAAATTACATTTTATACAATTCAAAATTAAAATTTATAAAAAATTAAAACACATTCCAATTAAATAGATAAAATAAATGTCAACAAGAATAATGTGAATTAATAATTTGTCCAATAAATAATTGTTCAACCATATACCGTATAGGTACATAAAGTTCAAATTCAATTGAGGGAATTGATTAGATGCGCAAGCGTGTACTAGAACAATTTTATTATACTGTAGATGAATTTATTATTAATAGCTATAACTAGTACTTTTAAAATGAACTATGAAATGAAAATGAGTGACATTGTATTGTTTTTTCTTTTTTACTTAAATTGACATTTAAATATTGTGTAAAGACTGCGTTTTGTTTGTGTTTGCTTTGTGTTTATTTGACATTCAATTATTTTTCGTTTTTATTTTATTTTTTGTAACATGAGTAATTTAGTAATTCTATATGTATAATTAATTAATTAATTTAAATGTGCCCATATATCGTATTCAACACAATGTATGTTGTTTGGAATAAATGAATTGTATTGTATTGTATTGTATTTCTGCCAAAAAGGGGTACAGGGTTTCGAAAACACCAATGTAGGGTGATTGCACCAGCGCTCGACAGGAACCAGAGATCGACATTATTGTCCTTGAACCATTAACAATTATATTAAAACGTCTTATTGTTTTAAACAGCAAAGTCATAGCGCATGTCAATAATCTAATTAAGGCGTAAAAACGAAACTTTTGTTGTCTAGTACTTTTGACTGACAAGTTTTTTGAGTTTTTTAAACATGGTAATAACATCTACTAACATTCTCAAAAACAAAACACCATAAAACATTGCTGTAAATGAAAATTACTTACTACATCTACGTCCATAGAAAAATTGGGCATAGGTATCCTTTAAATTCCGTAGACGTTGTAGTTCGTTCAAAGAATTTTGATCGTGTGGTCGATCTAACAGTTTTTTGGGGTCAAGACTACTATAGCTAACCTGGCCAATGTTTTAACTTCTTTTTTTTAATAGTCTATATCACTCCCGCAGTCAAAACAAATCTAACGACACCTCGATGTTAAACGATGTTAAAATCCACCATGTCGTTTGGGCTGTAGGCCGTGCCAAAGAAACAGACAGACATACATACATACCCTCGAAAAACATAACCCTCTTTCTGACGCAGTCGGGTACAAATAGGTCAATGTTTTAAAGAACTGTTACGTGATTTCATTTATTTGTTAAATGTTTGTACATATATAAAAAATATAATTTTGAACTAACTAAGACTGATGATGATAGATTCACGTTTTCAATACACAGCCGGGATCCGGGATTCAAAAAGTAAGTGAGGTGATTTTTACCACTCTTAGTCATGTCTTATCGGCCACTTTACGTATTTCAGCCTCGTGATCGAAACGAAGGGCATTCCGATCACTGATGATCACAAAAAAAAAGGAAAGTAACCTGTAAATGGCATTTGTTATCTCAACTTTTTCATAGTTATAGCTGATATTTGAATGTACATCTCCCGAAAAGCAAAGAAATAAATTAGTCAAAAAAATTAAAATGTTAACACAAAACTGACCTTAAAAATCTCATTCCTTTGAAACTGTTGGTGTCCAACTTTTTTATTTTATTATTGTCCAAATGTACCACTTTTATAATTGTGTTTCTCGCGAACATACCTCTGAAATATATAAACATAGCAGCTTATAATATTTTATTTTATTTTTAACACTTAACATAGTATTGTTAGAAAGAATCTGATTTAATGCAAAGTAATTTGCCTATAACTGTCCCACTGCTGGGCAAAGGCCTCCAACATTGAAATCAAGTCATCGCTACAATTGATGCGTAATTTTTTTTTTGAGAGAGATTGCAGATTTCCTCAGACGGCATTTTCAGCTTCACCGGGCTTGTTTGGGGGCAGCGAGAAACGTAAAGGGTCCCTCAAGCCGTGTGAAACGAATCACCTTCGGAGGTTATCTAGAGGGAACGGCATCGCGCGCTTGTGCGCGTCCCCGTGCCCTACTGGATTCTCCGAAGAGTTCGGATCGGATCGGGGAGCGGAACAACCCGAGGGCGCCTCTAAAGGCTCGGACCTCGGCTCGGGTTGATCGGGCCGTGGAGGAGGAGAGAAGCGCCCAGGTACATGTCTGTACCTGGTGTAGAGCGCGTGTGAACCGATTCGTCGTACCCTTGTTCTACGAGTACGGTGTCTTGGGCCTAAACTAGTGTGCATGTTTAGTGTATTCTGTAAATGTGCAGTGGCATTTAGAGGACCGGGCGGGGGGAGATGCGTAATGGCTTGCCAAACGCGGGCTGGTCCTCACAAACCTCTAAAAATCCGAAACACACTTTGCCCGTCCTCCCCGCCCGCCTAACCGATTGCTATGGCTACGTGTATAGTTTATGATTTGCTTTCGACATTGCTTTCATAGGCGGTACGAAATGACAAGATGACGACATAAACTATACGCAAACAATCGGTTAGGCGGACGGGCCCCAGGGAATGGAACCCAGGATTAAAATAAACGCCAGTAGATTCGTATACAGTGTTTCTTAATATCTAAGTCTTTATAATTTTAAGCGTCGTCGGCAGTCGAAGAGATAGATTCTGGGTTTTAATGCTTGCATCCGTGGTTCGATACACGACTGACGTGAGCCTATGAATGACACAAACTTGTTAGCGTTGTAGAGTAAACAAAACTGTTATTAATGTCTTAATAGCGTATTAATTAGGATATTTTAAAGAAAAATCATTAATCAAATTTTATAGCACCAAATATATCCGACCCGATCCGATCCGAACCCTTCGGAGAATCTAGTAGGGCACGGGGACGCGCACAAGCGCGTGATGCCGTTCCCTCTAGAAAAACCTATGACGGTGCTTCGTTTCACACGGCTTGAGGAACCCTTTCAGTTTCTCGCCCCCAAAAGAGCCCGGTGAAGCTGAAAACGCCTTGTGGGGCAATCAACAAACCCTCTCCAAAAAAAAAGTAAATAAATATTTTTTTCTCTTTTTTTATACGAACCTCGGTATCTCGCCGATCTGATTGTGGCTAGCGTTGCACCACCCGAGCTTGGTCAAATCGCCAATATGGCTGCCATCGAGCTTCTGTATTAAATTGTGGCTGGAAAATAATAATAATCATAATATTCATTTATTTTTACTAGCTTTTACTTAGTTTCACTTGTCCCGATGTTTGTCTCTGATCAAATCTTGCAAGTAACATTTTTTATTTGAATTACTTTCTGGTAAGCACTTGACCTTCATCTCTCCTGATGATGAGTGATGATAAGGCCCAAGGTGGAAGCGCACTTCACCCCGGAATCCTCAATTGAGATAAGAGAGATAAGAAAGCTAGTGCCTAGCTGCCGGAATCACAACAATGCTACAAACATTAATGTTATAGCGGCACATTTAGATAAGATGCTGGGAGTTAGCCAGGCGGACTTAAAACAAGCCCTACCACCACAAAAAATAGCAATATATCTATACTACATACATATAACTGAATACAGTTTTATTACATAACTGAAGACTTTGTTTTTTTGTTTGAACGCGCTAATCTCTAGAACTACCAGTCGGATTTGAACATTTTCTTTTTTCATTTGAAAGCCCAATTTTTGCGGAAGGCTATAAGGCTATTTAACATTAAACCACTAAGCTAATTTTTAATTTTTTTTTTAATATTGTCTCGTCATAGCGACCGCAGCCTGCCTGATGGTAAGCAGCCGATGCAGTCCAAGATAATGAGAGCGCTCCTCACCGTGGAACAAGCACGGTAACAAGCGCACCCATTCATGACGGCCTGCATAAATGCCGTTTCACGCCCCGCTTAAAAGACCCGGGACTATAGGAGCCGGGAAACACATGCGCCGGCAAAGAATTCCAAAGCCGAATGGTCTTAAGACGGGTACACACTTACGAAAAGTAACATGCAATGTTACAAAAACACAAATGTTGAAAAAATTTCCAAGAGCAGGATTTGAACCTGCACCCTTCTGACATACCGGGTCAGGTGCTCTTCCAATTGAGCTATCGTGGTTCTAACCAGCCCGCCGAAGTTATTCAACACTATTTATTTTTTACTTTGAAAGCCAAAGGGACCCATTCAATGTCAACAACTACCGTCATTAACACTCGATCGTAATACTTTTACAAATACTAAAGATCAGTTAAGAAGTAGGCAAGCTAGACAACGGATAAACATACTTAAAATGCTTAAATACATACTTATTATACATAGAAAACACCCAGACCCGGGACAATTTAGAAAAACAATAATTTCTAAATTGACCCGACCGGGGATCGAACCCGGGACCACAGAGATGGCGACACCATGAAAACCGGTGTACAAACCACTCGACCAAGGAGGTCGTCTGACGCAGTGGGACGGGGAACCGATAGTTATTAAAGAAAATTGAATACTCACCTAATGTCGAGTACTTCAGTGTCACGAAGACCTCTGAATTGGTTTCTCTTCAAAGTCGCTAATTTGTTGCCGTGAAGATCCAAGGTTTTTAATTTTTTCAGTTGCTGTAAATTAATTAATGAAATGATTAATCAAAATATATTTTTTTATTTTTTAAATAAAAAAAAAAAATATATTTTAAGCACAGTACCTTGATCTCACCCGATGTTAAGTGATGGTAAGGCCAATGATGGAAGCGCACTTCACCCGGGATCCTCAACTAGTGAGGCACTGGCTATCTTATCTCTAGCTGCCGGAACACAACAATGCTACATACATTGATGTTATGGCGACATATTTAGATAAGATGGTGGTAGCTAGCCAGGCGGGCAAACAAGCCCTACCACCAACCAAACCGAGTACACAAACATGTACCCCCCGCTGGGAATCGAACCCGGGACTTCTGGGTCTAAACCGGTGGTCTTAGCCACTAGACCACAGAGGCGGTTACTTAAGTCTATATTAGTAATAGCTGAAAGCAGTAATGCCTGTCCTGCTCCTCCATCACAAAAAGTTTGTCGAATAATTTTACGAAAATTTTGTCAAACTACAATTTGAAAAAGTGTTAAACAAATTTCCTCAAGCGGGATTCGAACCAGCACTCCGTGAAATACCGGGTCAGGTGCAGAACCAACTACGCTATCGTGGATCTGTAGAACCCGCCGAAATTAATGAACACTATCTACTCTTATCTTATCACAAAATGGGATCCAAGTGATATTCCTGACAGGGTCATGGAAATGGGGTGCGATAAAATATCCCCCATATTCATGTTCGAAAAGAAATTCAAAGTTTATGTTCCAACCAGGGACGAATGGAAACGAGGGCCACGTCTCCGGAGAAAGACAGCCTAATCTGGTATACTGACGGATTAAAAATGAAGTCGGGCACAGGGGCAGGCGTCTATAATAATGACTTCAAGCATAGTCAAAGCATGGGAAAATTTGCTACTGTTTCGCAATTATCCTATGCGCAAAGCAGAATATAGAGTTAGCTATGGAAAAGCGAAATATATTTATCCTGAGTGACAGCCAGGCTGCGCTCAAGTCACTCATATCGCCCAGAATCGATTCTGGCCTTGTTCTAGAAACCACAAAAGCTCTAAACAAGCTAGGTAGACATAACAAGGTGCGATTGATCTGGGTCCCAGGCCATATGGGAATCCACGGTAACTAGATGGCGGATGCGCTTGCCAGGGAAGGCTCGGAGACCCAGCTCATTGGTCCTGAGCCGTTCGTGGCACTTGCACCAAGTACCATTAACAAGGCCTTTAAAGATTACATCGAAAACAGGCACGGCATCGAATGGAAGGAGCAGCCGGGTATGAAACACTCCAAATCCTTCCTTGGCGAAAACGCCTTAGGACGGAGTAAGTTCATATGCGGAGGCGGTAGACGGCAGGCCCGACTAACCATCGGTGCCTTGACAGGGCAATATGCCACAAAACAAATGCTTCATAGAATGCACCTCTCAACAAATAGTTTGTGTAGGGCGTGTGGAGAGAAAACGGAGTCGATGCAGCACCTACTGTGTGACTGCGACTCTCTGGCTAGGAAAAGAATGGGACTCCTGGGGTCGGCCTATCCGAAACCGGAGAACTTCAGGCTCTTCGCTCTTAAAGACGTTGCCAAACTCATGGCCTCTATCTTTGCGGAGGAGGAAGAGTGAAAGGATGGGGTTGCACAAAAGATCCCGATGGGTCGAGGTGTTACTGCGAGAGGGAAACCTCGGCAGGCCCCACTAAGATAAGATAAGATAAGATCTACTCTTACATTGTAAGTCAATGAAGCCTTTTTTAAAAATAATAAATATTAGTTTTATGAACAGTGAGAAACTTAAAAGCTGTGTCATAGAAACACCGTCAGAGGGTATCTAGAGGGCATGGCATCACATAAACGTCTCCCCGTTTCCTACTAGATTCTCCGAGGCGGTCAAATCGGTCTTATCTGCAACAACAGCAAATCTAAGCTAGTCAACCTTTTTGGATAACCTTCATATTTTTATGTTCATATTTTTTTATTGTAATTTCTTTGCACTAGGATTTTACCTGCAACCTTGCCCTTGGATTTGAGATATTAAAAATAAACTCTCTCTTTAATCAAAATAGAATAAAGCCTATGATAGAATATTTTTATTTGCTAAGAAAATGTTTGACGACCTCAGTAGCCGAGTGGCTTGCACGCCGGACTTTGGGCGGCGCTAACTCCGAGGTCCCGGGTTCGGTTCCCGGTCGGGCCAACGTCGAAAACAAACTTATCGATATTGTGTCGGGTCTGGGTGGTTGTGGTACCGTCGTTGTTTCTGATTTCCATGAAACGAGTAAACTTTAGCTACTTAACGTGGGATCAAAACAATGTATGTGATGTTGTCTCATATGTATATTATACTATATATATAATATACAATAAGTTGGTCATATGTTCCTCGCAAGGAATGTAGCATTCTACCAGTGAAAGAAATTTTGGAATTGGCCCAGTAGTTCCAGAGATTACCCTTCGCAAACAAACAAAGAAACTTAACCTCTTTATTACTAGATAAATACGCACGCACGCACGCACGCACGCACGCACGCACGCACGCACGCACGCACGCACGCACGCACGCACGCACGCACGCACGCACGCACGCACGCACGCACGCACGCACGCACGCACGCACGCACACACACACACACACACACACACACACACACACCAAGGCCGTGTCCAATACCGATCATTAGCCGATCATTAGCTATCAACTTGCCCTCGGGTAGATGGGGCACATAATTTACCCTTGCAAACATACTTAATATATAAAAAAAACTTACTTGAAACGCCTCCACCGGCACATCAGAGATCATCCCGTTGACGATGTGCAGTTTCTCCAGTCTCCCGAGGGCGGCGCTGCCAGCGAATATGTCTTTGTCCAGTTTGACCATCTTGTGGCCGTCTATTGAAAGGATCGATAAGTTGCTGAGAATCTACAAAGGGACATTGTACAATTTGAGTGTGTATAATTTTTTATTATTCTAATTTTTGCATTCACACACAATGCTATACGTTGTTACGAAATGTTCTATAAAGTTAAAATGTTCTACACACACACCAAGACAGACGTTATACTAGACATATACAAAGGTGAGCTTATCTCTAGAAGAGATCTCTTCCAGCCAACCCTAGCTGTGGTGTGTATATCTGTAAAATGGTGCCGAAATGAAAATGTGAGTTTCTTTGATTCTGAGATGTTTATTGTATGGATGAGTAAGTAAACCAAAAAAAGACCCGCGGACAGTCGCCCGCCCCTTTTATAATGCACTGCCCCAACAGCGCCCTCTGGCCACATAGTTGCGTAATATTACAAAAATTGCTGCGCGTGCGCGTGAGAGTGCACCAATTGGCGTTAATCTCACCTGATGCTAAGTGACGCCGAAGGTGGAAGCGCACTTCGCCCGGAATCCTAAAATCCTATCCTTAAATAAAAAACTTGTCCAATCGTGAAATGGAGTGTTGTTGAAGAACACTCCATTTCACGATCGCCAATACGGGTTTCGGCCGAAACGGTCAACGGGTGATCTTCTAGCGTACGTTGCACATCTATGGGGTGAGGCTATTGACAAGCGTGGTGAGTCGGTGGCTGTTAGCCTTAACATAGCCAAGGCTTTTGATCGGGTCTGGCAACTGGGTCGCTGGCTTCCTGCATGAGCGCAGAATCCGCGTTCTATCTGATGAATGCGCCAGTGTCCCTCAAGGCTCCGTTCTGTCCCCCCACGCTGTTCCTTCAGCATTTCAATGATATGCTTCCACTTGGAAATATTCATTGCTATACAGATGATTGCACGGTGCATGGGGGATATAACGGTCACCCAGCGGCAGGGCGGGTCGAAACCGAAGTGAATCAAGTGAATCTTGTCATTGAGTTTAATCGGGTATTGGATCACATATCTAATTTGGGCTTCAAAAATCTGGTTGAGTTCAATGCCAAGAAAACACAGGTATGTGCGTTCACGGCCAAAAAGTCACCAATCCTTCCCCTTCCAACTCTTCAGGGCACATCTCTAAGCCTGCAGAGCAGTATCAATATGCTCGGTATGACGATTCGCTACGATCTGAACCAAAGGGACTACATCGGAGCCGTGATCAAAACAGCCTCACGAAAACTCGGTGTCCTGAACAGAGTGCGGCGATTCTTTACGCTGGCGTGGAGTATTGCTCGCACATCTGGGACGGTTCCGCAAAGTACCATCTCGATGCCTTAGACAGATTGCAGCGTCGACGCGCTGAACGCATTATCGACAATGTAGAAGTCGCAAATACTCTCGAATCTCTACAATTGCGTAGAGATGTTGCGTCACTCAGCGTGTTTTTCCGCTTATACCATGGCGAATGCTCTGAAGAGCTCTTTGACCTCATCCCACCTTCTCCCTTCCTTCATAGGAGTACAAGTGCTACTCTTCGGAGTCACCGCTTCACTGTCTCAAATATCCCATCGCGCACAAAGAAATTTGGTGACTCGTTTCTTTGTCGCACAAAAGATGGAATAGTCTACCAGCACACGTTTTCCCTCCATCCTATGATAAGGGCTCTTTCAGACGAGGCGTGAAGTCATGTGGGCCGGCAGAGTGAGGTTAACCGATGCTAAGTTCATTTTTACGCTTCACCAGTTACCTTCGCATCCGGACTCCATTTCCATTAACATCAGCTAGAATAGAGTCATTTGCCTATAAATATAAAAAAAAACCTCAACTACTGAAGCAATGGCTATCTTATCTGTAGCTGCCGGACATTGATGTTATGGCGACATAATTAGATAAGATGGTGGTAGCTAGCCAGGCGGGCAAACAAGCCCTACCCTACCACCAGCCAAACCGAGTACACAAACATATACCCCAGCTGGGAATCGAACCCGGGTCAGCTACTCAAAGGGACGTCGTTAAAATATTTTCGGTCGGCCATATTTGTTTGTTTTTCTAAATAAATAAAGAAATAAACTATTACATTTTTTTTTTTAAATAATAAATAAAATTGTGTACCTTAAAAGCCTCCTTAGGAAATTCAACCATTTCAGTGTTGAAGAACTTGAGCTCTTGTAAGGTCCTATTCACACCCGCGAACGCGTACACGTCTATAGTGCGTAGAGGCGTGTCTACTATGTGAATCACCCTTACTGTGGACCGGTGGAGTATTGGGCCGAAGAGATGCGCTGTAAGCACAACCACACATTATCTAGTAGAGAGCGGTTTGTATGGGAAAAGAAAATTGTTGTTTTTACTATTTTTTTCGTTTTTTCTCTCCATAAGAACCTTTCTCAGACTTCATCAAAAACAACAAAAAAGAAATCAGCCAAATCGGTTCAGCCGTTCTCGAGTTAGATTAGCAACACAGTTTTAGGGTTCCGTAGTCAACAAGAAACCCTTATAGTTTCGCCATGTCCGTCTGTCTGTCTGTCTGTCCCCAGCCTAGCTCATAGACTCTTAGTACTAGAAAGCTGTAATTTGGCATGGATGTACATATTAATGACGCCGACAAAGTGGTAAAGTAAAATTTTTAAAAATATTTATTTTACGTTGGGGAGGTAACCTAAAAAAAAACATTTTACACATGAAATGGGGATGTAATTTTTTTTTCTTGTCTACCCCATAGTGTGGGATGTCGTTGGATAGCAATTTCAAAAATATTGCGCGTTTGTAAAAACAGTTTTTTGATTGAGGCATCCGTTTGTGAACTATTAAGCTTTAAAGTGCAAAATTTTGTCAGTGTCAAGTGAGCGTGCAGTGGGCCCGCAAGGCCTGATCATCGGACCTGGGCAGCCGTAGCTGCTATCCTGTCCGGTATTGGTACTTCGCGGTCACAGCGGCGATTACTGGTCGGCTTTTCCCTAAATGTTTTGTTTTAATGTTTTAAAATTTTCTGTTATTGATCACCTTATGATTACATTGTGTTTGTGTTATTTTAGTGTTATTAATTTAGTTACCTGTATTGTCTAAATTCTAAAAACCCCTTTGTCGGGCTGAGCAAGATTTTGAACGTACATTCACTTCCTGCTATCATTCCCCAACCCATCAACTCATACATGCCCAATATGCCCATCCGTGCCCCCCATCCTTGCCGTGCATTTTATTTTGACCCCGTGTTAACCAACAGGTATGCGTATTTCAATCTAATTTGTATTGCGTGATTTTTTTATATTAATCGTGTTCCTTTTGTGCGGTATAATAGTTGTAAATAAATTCTATGTGTAATGTAAAAAAGCACTTTTATTTAGTTTATTTAAAAACAAAAATAAATTGTCTTCGACTTAAATAATTTGATAGGAACTTACTAAATCTCCCCTCTCTTATTTCCAGTTTCTCAATTGGCAACCCCAATCCCGCTAGGTTGCCTAACCCGACACCCAGTATTGCCAGACCTGTGTTTTCACATCTGTAAAAAAAATATTAAAAAATAATTTGTTATGGACCATAAAACTGGATCATAAAGGTCTCGACCCGATATCCGAGGTCCTGGGTTTCCCAATCCTCAGATCAGGCAAAGGATATTTCGGGATTTTTCGATGCATAGCCTTAAAATCAAGCTATCAGTACAATGATGGAGGCCTTTGTTACAGGCTATTTACTTTACTTAATCCATCCCTCATTTCTTCAGTCAGGGATCAGTCAGGGCAATCGCAACAAAAGATTTTGATACCGTGACCATCGATTTAGCGTACCACATATAAAATATTCGTGACAGCGTGTTCGCGAATCCGTCATTCGATACAGCGGTTTTCGATACAACGGCTTTGCGCTTGAAAACTTTTTCGCAACAGCGTGCGTCGCAAGGACGACATTCGAACCTACATATATCAGACCCGTGAGAGGTTGCATTATTAAATTTTAAAAGCCCTTTGTTATTATAATATTATATGTCTTTTTTTCCTGTTTCGTGCCATGATATCACTACTTCTAGCCTTTACTTTCCTTTACTTCATAGCCTTTATCAGCAGTGTCCTACAGTTAACAAACAGCATTGCGTTAAATAGATCATTAGGCTTTTATTTAGAGTATCTTGAATGTGTCATGCTCTCTTTATTGTCTCTGCGGTGGTGGCGTGTGCGTCGGGTCGTTACGTTCCCTAAAATATGGTTGAGCGAAGCGATGGCTGATTCATATGTCATACTCGTGAACGGGTGCCGCCTGTGGAGGCTGGTCTGCTCTTGCATACTTATCTTATTTTTAATATTACTTACTATAATTTGACTTTGTTTTTCTTAAACAATTTTTGACTTTTATTAGAGTACTGTAGTGGTACTGTATGACATTGTAGAAATTGGAACTTTTACCTGAGGTAAATTTGTTAATTTAGATTTTTAATTTTGTTTTTTTACATGTGGTCTTCTATATTTTTTTTTTTATTTTTATGTGTTTATTTGTGATGGAAAGTGTCCTGCTAAAATAGGGCATTTTCCAATATTTTTGACGCTGTAAGGGAGAAAAGAGCTGGACACTTGCTGAGTTTCTTGCCGGTTCTTCTCAGTACAAGATCTCCCGCCCAGAGTAGACTTACGAACCGATGGCATAGTGACATTCATAAGAGCTACTTGTAGCCTAAACTGAATAAATGATTTTTGAATTTTGAATTTTTGAATTTTGAATTTTGAACTGTGTACAGCAGAATACCAATGCAGCAGGCCCCGCTTGCTGCATATACTGAGCTGTGCAATGTGTTGGCATCGCATAACACAATGTCAATTGTTATTCTTTTTATTCTTTTTGTTACATGTTGTATGTTTATTTGTGTGTTTTGTTATGTGATTCCAATAAATGTCTTTTATCTTATTTTCATCTTTTTTTTTGTCTCGTAATTTTGTTTTTGGTCTTGATCTACGATCCGGCATACCAAAGTAACGATAAATGTGAATGAATGAATAGTAATATTTCAATGTATAATTGAATTTATTTGTTTTTAATTAAATTATTTATTTATTATTAGTTAAGTATTGATTAAATTTGCTTTGTCTTTATTTTTTTGTGTTTATGAATTGTATTGATAATACTTGTTGTGAACAAATTTTTATTTTTGTGTATGATTTTTATTTTGTTATTTTTATTGGTATTTAATTATTTAATTGGTTTTATTATTATTTTAATTTGATACTTTGATTTTACTTACATTTAGGGCTGATTTTTCAACGGTCAGTTAAAGTTTATTCATATAATAGTTTTGACATAATGACAGATTCCCTTTAGAAAATATGTCACAGTGATAATGTTATAAACTTGTTAAATCTCCCCCGCTTTTAAAAGTTTTGTCAGCATTCCTCACCTTAAATAATATAAAACTATAAGTACCTACTAACCTTGTGTGTGTCATGCATGTCTGTGTTGTCCTTGTCCTAGGTAAATCTGCTTAGAAACGTTTTTTTTTTTTAAAAAACTAACAACACAAAAGTATATTTCACAAAACCCTTACCGTGTATTGGCTACCTACGTGACATTGGCGGAATTGTGTTCGGCAGTTGACACAGAACATGCCATAAACAAAGAAGAAGAAGATTATGTTATTCATTGAATAAAACTTATCTGAGATGAGGATTGAAAAATCAGCCCTTAATAAATTTCTTAGTATGACATAATGAAATTTTCAATTTTTATTTATTTCCCATTAATTGTCTTTTAATTTAAGTATAATTGCACATCCAATGAGGGTAAAATGTGAAATATTATACTCACATAACGTAACACAAATAAAAAATCTGAAATTGTAAATTTTTGAAACAATAAAATATTTTATAAAACTAAATAAGATAAAATATGCCGCCATAACGTCAATGTTTGTAGCATTGTTGTGTTCCGGCAGCTGGAGTGCCTCAGTAGTTGAGGATTCAATATACAAAATATACAATATACAAAAAGATTATAAATTTATGTTCCCCCATCCGATGACCAGCTTTTGCGAAAGTTGCTTAACATCAGTAAACGCAGACCGAGCTTGTTTACCACTGTGCTATCAAGCTCTTTAAGGAGGAAGAATAATTAAATATATACCTTATATACAAGCCTGAGTCTGACCCCTTCTCACATTTACAAGGATGAATTAAAAGCTTGTCAGAGTCCTTTGGGCAAGGGTAAGTGGGTCCTGGTGGTATGTACTCCATGTTCAGACATGGAAGCGTTGCCAGTGTGAGAAATATTATACACCAGTTGTGCATGGTAGGTTGAACTGGAAGAAACGGAAAAACATTAAAATACAGTCAAAGTGTGGTTTATTTATTACTAGCAGCCCGTCCCTACTTCGCACGGGTGGTAATTTTTTTTATATTGCTTATGTTACTCAGCGCCAATGTAGCATTCTATGGTGAAAGAATTTTTAAATCGGTTCAGTAGAGACTGGTTTGTATGGGAAAAGGAAATTGTTGTTTTTACTCTATTGCTTGTTGTTTTGCGATTAGCAACACACGCTTGGAAGCCCTAGTGGTCTAGGCAGGGCTTTGAATACCTTTAAAATATTGGTGTCGATACTTCTGTCAAACGAAGATACAGTATAAAAAAGTAACGCTAAGTTTGATATCGTTACTTGGGTGACATTTTTACTGGTAAATTAACTAACCGCTCTATGCGGATTGGCTAAAGTGCGAAGTAACGAAAAAAGTAGCAATACTTCTTTAGATAGCGCTACCTGCATTACCGGTAGCTTCGAACTAGGTAGCTTAGGTAGGTACTTACAGGTGTAAGTAACATTATTTCTATAAAGGTAATTCGCTACCGGTAATGCAAAATGCTGTTATGGCGGTAATGCCGGTAATGTACCTACATATAGTAGGAATTTGGTAACAGTATCAAGCCCTGGGTCTAGGGGGTTTTAGAGGTTTTGGCATCATTTTTTTCAGCACAAGACCTTCACGGTTTATTAATCCTTGGCTTAGACTTTAATGATCAACATATACTTTCTATAAAGTTTGTTTTGAATAAACAGGCCGATGATGAAGACACAAATATGTAGTAACTGGAACTCACCTCAAAACATAGGAGTGATTCATACTTTCCCAAAAACAATAAATATGATTTTGTTGTATTAAGACTAAGTAAAAAAACCTGAACTAAAGTAATTAGTAAGTTAATATTGATAAGCTTTTTATACTTTACTAAATAGATAGGTGTAGCTAAACCAAAACTGAAACACAGATTGTGATAAATAACGTTCAATGTAACAAGCAAAAAGTAAATAAAATCATTTTCAAGGCAACTCGTCAAGTGACATTATCATGAAAAAAAAATTATAAACTTTTTAGAAGGTCAACTAAACCTGTTATGTGTGCGTATAATATAGTTGAAGCATCACGTAATTATACACATTACTACTATGTGACCCTACAAGTTCTATTAGACTTTAATTACCCAATAATTGATTAGGTATCATTCTTTGACAAAGCGTTGCGCGGATCTGTAACTTTGAACGTAGTAAATAAAACTTACTTTCACTAACATAAAACGGGTGTTAACCAATTACCTGCCGATAATCCTTGATCCATTATTGATTACAGCAAATTCTGCAGTCTGTGTGTTATTTTCAATGATTGTAACATAATAATTGCAGTCTTTTGACGCAATAACTTTTCGCGAAAAACTGCACAACCTACCCTTGCATGGCTAACGCAAAACTGTTTTGTTTTTATTTTTAAAAATATTTACGGCTCTGGGCTACAAACATTTGGGAACATAGTGTTACCATCTAAGAAAACAACGTTTTTCAAAATTATTTTAGCAGAAAGATTCTACGAGTATGACACCAAATTTTGAATAAAAACCTCCTTTTTAGAAATAGAATACAAACTGAAGTCGGAAACTATACTAAGTTATATTAAAAAATATATTGTGACATGTTTATTATGACATTATTTGTAAGGTAGTTTATTTCTATATAATATTTAATAAAATATAAAATAACAAGGCATATCAAAGTATTAGACTTAAAATCAAACAATGCCTCCGAAGAAAGCAAAAAAGATACCTATCGCTGAAAAATTTCGTTGCGATCAAATACAAGGAGAAAAATTTGCTGCACAGACAGATGATGTTTTCCAACATAACTGGTGGGAAGTGTTTTGCTTTCCATACATTTTATGTGCAAGATTTTGGGATTGTTGTGTATCATTATGCGCCGGCGCAAATCAGTGCATGATATATTGGATGATCATACAGTGGGTGGTTTGCAAGATAACCCGATTAACTACTCCAAATGCTATAATATTCCCATATTATTTCTACATGTTTTGCCAAGTTATATTGTTAACACTCTTTTTCATAATGCTTTGGATATGGTTCGGAAGATCTATTTTCATCCCATATTTTATTGCTTTTTATGATGCTATTCTGGAAGAACCTGAAAGTTCACTTCATAAAAACACAACACGGCTCTCATTCAGGAAGTATTGTTTTAGGAAAGGAGAAATATTTGATAGTACTTTAGAACATAATAATGGTGAAGTGCTCGAACATAAATTAATATTAACAGTTGTAATGGATTTTTTTCTTCTTCAAACATTACATTAAATTGTTTTACAACATTAGGTACTTTGTTTTATTCAAAGCTCTAAATAAATAAATAATAGGTAATATAGTTATTAAAGGAAAGAATTAAAAAATTAAATAATGTACTCATTATTTTAAAAATCCCTTTTGGGAAAAACGTTTAAGGTCATTATCGGGCCACCAAAATAGCTATGCCTGTTGTATATGTAAACTCTCACCCTTGCATAATGTTGACTCTGTGCTTCTATCGATTGGGATCCATTATATGATTACAAAAACATTTAATTTATATTAGGGTACCTACCATAATTTTAATCCATTTCACTTCCACAATCTATGCTACTATAAAATCTGTAGGCTCAGTGTGTACTTGCAATTTTTCTGACAAATTTTGGGATAAATATCCATTTTATGTCTCTCTATATGTCCACTTTTAACTCAAGAACGGCTTGACCGATTTTGATGAAAATTTGTATGTAGTAAGAACATGCGATTGTGCAAATAATGATAGGCTATATAAAAAAAAATTAAAAAAAGTTTTGCTGGTGACGGCTCTTGATGAAAATTTGTATGTAGTAAGAACATGAGATTGTGCAAATGATAGGCTATAAAAAAAAAGAAAAATTTATTCACAAGTTTAAGCGGGCGGGTGACGGCTCTTGATGAAAATTTGTATGTAGTAAGAACATGAGATTGTGCAAATGATAGGCTATAAAAAAAAAGAAAAATTTATTCACAAGTTTAAGCGGGCGGGTGACGGCTCTTGATGAAAATTTGTATGAAGTAAGAACAATATGAGATTGTGCAAATGATAGGCTATATATGATGTTAGTAAACCTAAATCATTATTTTGATTAGCATTCATTGATCCATTATATTCGCACACCGAAGCGGACGGGTAACCACTAGTCGTAAATAAATTTCAATCAAATCAGTACAAAAGTACTTTGTGATCAGTACCGTGACAAAATCAATAGTCAACAATTTTTCCTTTGACAGTTACATGAAAATATTCAAACATAATCCAGATAACTATTAGGTACTTTTAACTTTTAGCTGAATGCCAGCCAGTAGGTACATACTACCATATATAAAATTCTCCCAAATCTTTTCCAACACTGCCTACTTTGGTTATTACTTAATATAATCATCCCTCATATTTCCTTATAGATACCTACATAAATTATGAAAAGTAACAGCGGCCCCCACACCTACCCTTACGCTTTTAAGTCTAGCCTTAATTTTAATATTCATGTAATATGGTCAAGTAATTTAGAGATGAAAATTTCCGTAACCTTTCGAAACTATAAAAAATTTTGGAAGTTTTCAGGAATAACTGTTAAAATGATGATTTGACTATTTTACTTGTTTTGTTTACTATCCGTATTCATTCGATTACCTACATTTACGAAAACGAAAAATAGTACTTATGGCATTGAAACACCGAGCGACATACGAGAAGAGTTGAAAATTTGTCATACGAATATTCGTTTTCTTAAACGCAAACGGCAGTTAAAAAATAAAAAAAATTGGTTGCCTGTAAAGTCGATATACGGGCGAAAGTTTTACGTGACAACGACTTTGAGTGGTAAAATAATTTTAATGTGAATATTCATTCGTATAGTAGGAAGAAGGATGAAATAATAGTAACAAATTAAAACATTTATTTATACAAAGAATTATATTTAAAACATTAATTTATACAAAGAATCTCGCACTGAATTTCATATTAACAAAATTTTATTTTTACCTTTACACATACATACGTATTTACCTTTCACTTTTTATGTCTGTCTCTCTCGCTCTTAGGCGGGCTAACCATGCCCGAGTGGAAGGGACGCGTGCCTCTCACTCGCGCGGCAGACCGATCATAGTTGAGTGGGAGAGAGACGCAAGGCATTCGGCGGGCCTCTCTCTCGTTCGGTGACTCATCGTTACGTTACCGAGCGTTACACTTTTTCATAAGTGACTCCCAGCCGCAACCTAATTTAAGACGTTGTCACGTCAAAAATAAAAATAGCGTTTATTTGTCTTTAACTGATAAGTACAAAGTATTGCTTACCTAAAATTAAATTACTTATTTAATTATATTACAAACAGTAGGTATTGTAAAAGACAAAATAGTATATGACTCAGTGATTGCGGAAAGCCTACAATCCCTGCTATTCTGTCATACCCTTTCACAAACATCGAGTAGATTATGTTTATTTATACTATTAAATATAGCCCAGCGGATACCACAGATTACCTCTCGAGTAGCCACCTGCGACATGCTTTACGGAACGTCGGAAGTGATCGATCGAGAATCGCACGAATAGGTGGTATGTCATTCCATATTTTGGCAGCATCATGAGATTGCGTGCACACTTCCCGTACGGCACACACATCCCGATTGTCATATCAGTGAACGGGCTAATCCCAGCCACGTTGGGTAGACATCTGAAAAGGCTGGGATTCGGCGGCGCGGCGCGGTTCGGTTCGGTAGGTACTTGATACCGCACGCATTATCCGCCGATTTCTCTCCCTCGTGTCCTGACGCCGCCCGGCCGACTGTGTTATTGCCGGACTTAACCGAACACTTAACCATTCGTTCGATGACGTTTAATACCTAAAACAATACTTTAAAAAACAACTTAATTATTTTAATTGCTTTATTTATAAAGAATAAAGTGTTTCGCCCGTAGTAGTAGAAAAATGAACAATAATTATTGCAACACCTTTTTACGACTTTAGTTATTGGTAGAAAATACTTTTATTATCAGTTCACCCCAAAAATGGCGAGTGATGGGTCATGTCATGTGTGTTGATCCGATTTCATTTCACAATTTTAGAATTTTTGAGTATTATCCTATACATTGTGTAATCCCATAGTGAGTGATCTGCTCGTAAGAAAATCGTGAAGGAAATCTCATAGCCAGCACATTTTTTGTTCTACTGGTAAGTGATGTAATAGCACTTTTTTTATTGCAGACGATTTCACCTGATTTTCTATAACTTAAATTTGTTACCAACAGTTAATATGAAAACGTGTGTTTTATAACTTTGTCCATTACCATGTTATAACTGAAGCTTTTTTAACAGTTGCTAATAGTTATTTGAAAATAAACCACACAGTTCGTTATAAATTAACGAGTTCTAGTTGTAGGTCAGGGATGGTTAGCTGCGTTTCATATTTGTATCGTTTTCGTGGAATTGATGATAATGTGAAGGAAATGTTGTGTGCCGGTTGATTTGCGCGCGTTCACATATTATTAGTGAAGTTGGAATCTCTGTAGGTATGTATAACTGTAAAGTTTTCAAGAAGACTGCGATACCTAGTGACCTAAAAACCTTGACCTTTGCAAACTTTCGAAATCGTGAATGCTAATGTAGTTTGGGCTCGTATTCCAAGCAATGTCAACGACTTTTTTTTTGCGTAAAGAACTCTTAATTAAGAACGAGTACACGAATTTTCATCGCTAGAAATCAATTAGTACTCTCACTATAAATTATTAAAAATTATTAATTTTTACGTCAAAAATTTTTTCTGCCCTCCGTCCGCCTAACACTCGCGCACTATAGCGCTCTATAGTTTATGGTGTCATCTTGTCATTTCAAAAGCGATATGAAAGCAATATTAAAGCAACATCGAAAGCTGTAGCCTATAGCTTTCGATATTGCTTTTATATCGCTTTCGAAATGACAAGATGACGCCATAAACTAAAGAGCGCGATAGCGATAGAGTTAGGCGGTAGGCCCCCTGATAGTAAACGGTATGTTGCCAACTTTTAAGGCGACACTCTGACCCTACTTTTCAACATAAAAACGCTTTGAAAGCAACCATGCTAAGTTGGCAGCACTACTAAATTAAGAAAAAAAGCTAAAATCATATGATTGAAAAAATTGTTGTAAAAGGTGCATCATATTTGCAAAGTGTAATACCTCCATTAATGTCTCCATAAATTTATAGCTCAATGTTGAGCCTCACAATTCTCAAAGAAGATCTCTTAATTTCACATAGCTACAGAATGTTTACAAACATATGTATGTTGCGTTAAACATATAATTAAGTTTTTTGAGTATCTTGATTGTGGTATGCTCTCTTCATTGTCTGCTGTGGTGGCATGTGCGTTCGGTAATTACATTCCCAATGATATGGCTGAGTGAAGCAATGGCTGATTCATAAGTCATACTCGTGAACAGGTGCTGGTGGAGGCTGGTTTGCTCTTGCTTGCTTATCTTATTTTTATTATTATTAACAACACTATTTTATATTTCTTAGACATTTTTTGTTAAAGGAAAACTAGAGAGCGTTTTTAACTATAACTTTAATATACACATCTCAGAATTAGAGCGCAACACAATATATAAACTATCAAAAGATCTAATACATTTTTATATTATGAAGCTGTCAACGAGACACATATATCTCTAAATTCTTTGAAAATATACACCCCAGGTATTTTTTATTACCAATTATTCGTCTTTTTTTCTAATGACAACCTAAGTAGCACTGCTATACACCACAACATTAAAATAATATTTTTTTCTTAAATTTTGAAGGAAATTTAAGGCGCCTTCAAATTAGCCGCAGAGTCGCGCGGCTGCAGCGCGGCGCTAAATTCGAGAATCGTAGTGTTGTACATTTAGTTTCAAGATGGACTCTGACAAAGAAAAGCTGTTCTTAGTGTTACTATTACAACAAAGAAAGATTTTGGATAAAGAAAAAAAAAACGTAAGAAAACGTTGCCGTTATTTTATATAAGTGCACGAACTGATTTTTATAAAGTAAAAGGCTATACTGACAAAAGGTTTCAGAGATTGTCAAGAAAACAATTGTACGAATTACTTCCCCATTTAGAAAATTATATTGCAAAACAAAATACAACCTTCAAAAATACTACTTGTGCTGAAAAGACACTCTTAATTGTCATTACTTTCCATAAACAAATTCTCATAAATAGAAGACATATCAGTTAATTGTGAATCTTGTGTTAGTAAATAGGTCGGGCTTCGGCTTGTTTGATTCGGGGAAGTAAAATAACCTTGATCTTGTTGATAAGAGTAACCGAAACTATCATGTGTATACAATATAATCAATATATAAGATATAACAAAAAATACATGCACACCGTCACTAGTCAATCGATAAACTGATGGCTGCGGCGCTGCAGTCGCGCGTTTTTTATTTATATTGATTTACAAAACAGCGCAGCTGCTGCCGCATACCATGACAATACCATGGCAAGTTTTTTTTTAATTTACGCATCTAATAAGGATTCTATAATGGTGGAAAACTAGCCACGAAAAAAAATGTGTACTATTTCTAAACAATAACCAAATTTATTTATTTTTTACACATACATATCATCCATAACACATACTCCGCACGAACCCAACACAACATAAAAGACTAAACTATTGGTTATAAAAAAGTATATTTTATATAGGTTTCAATTCACTTCAATGTATGTATGAGTTGTTGTTGTTTATTTCTTTCTACTAGTGGTCGCCCAGTGGTCGAAAATCGACAATAATTTTTTTATTAAGGCTGCTGTAAGAATTGTATCCTAAGCAATGAAAAAATAAAAAAGATAGAATGTGAGTTTGGATTGGCATTGACAGATTTCAGCCGCTTCTCCCTAAAATGGATTATTTTTGAAGTTTTTTAAAAATGTAGGAAACAATGTTTATTTAATGTAATGTATTTTTTATGCATAATTTTAAAAAAATTTTAGCATTCTGCACTCCTTCTCTATATAAACTATAAGTGTGCGAAATTTCATACTCCCAATTTTCGTAAAAAGAGGTACAAAGTTTTTGCTTCACGTATGAATATATAGATTAAATTCATTGTTCTATTTGTAATTAATAATTCCTATCCGTCTCGGTCTGCGATTGCTAAGATTGAGCAACTTTTGCTAAGGTTAAGCAACTTTCGCAAAGGCCGGTCATCGGATAGGTGACCAAAAATTTATCATTTCAATTTCAATTTTTCATCAAATTCCCAGCAGACTTATTGTTATTTTGTATATTTCGTATCAGAATTCCATAAAAGGGAATAGTCCTAGGTGATAATCCCTTCCCGCCCCCACCACTTTATGCTCGCTGCCTCGCCCCGCGCGCACTACCCGCGCGCTCCCACCACTCACGCGCTGTGTTTAGTAGCTTCGTGTGTGTGTGTTAGAAAACGTAAGAGTCAAGATACAAAAAGCACAGGATTTAACAAAGTAAGTAAATTTTATTACGGAACAGCTGATATTATAGTTTCGATGCTAAAATGGTTGCCTTTGTATTTATTTATTTATTAATAAGGTACGCTTACAAGCAAAAGATATAGTTAGTACATAGCTAAACACTTAATAAATATATAGTTATTAATTAATTATTAGTTAATTTTAACTGAACCCTCTACTTCTGCATCTGTTGAAAGATCATTTTCTACATTCTCTCATATCCACGCTCGAAAAAGAAATAAACAATTACAGAAAGAGCAGGAAGAATTTGCTTTATAGCTCACAATTGGAAACTTATGAACGAGAATGCTTCTACATGTTCTACTGAGAGAGCTAACACCAGCGACATGACGTCTGACGCGAGTTTAACACAGAGCAACGACATAAAATTGGAACGAGTGGACTTTAGGTCAGTGACTGAAATATTCGAGGAAGACGCTGAAGATTTCGATAGATTTGTAATCAATAATGATGATGATCCTCTTAATCGAGAGTAAATATTGTTGATGCCAAAAAATTGATCCTATTTTAATTATAAGACGATCTTAGTGGAATTTAAAGATTATTGTTTTAAATATTTAATTTTATAAAATCGGGTTTTTGTTTTTTAACATTTACTTTATTATCCTAAAAGCTAATTTATTGCGTATTGTGTTATGAATATTGTTTTTTTTTTAGATGTTATTACATAGTTTTCTAAGGTTGCGTTATTTATAAACCGTTGAAGATTGATTATGAAAAATAAAGCTAAAATCTAGTTGAAAACTGTTTTTAATATCGTCTGGACGCTTAAAGCTGAAACGCTGACGCTGAAAGCTTAGTGACAATTTTAAGTCGATTTAGGTTAGAAGTTTTAAAATCTTATTTAAAATTTTCCAGCATGGTAAATAAATAGCTTCTTTTATTAACCCAAAATAGCCAGCAATAAACTGGAAACATTGCCGGGAATATTGCCAATGTACTGGGAATTTTCGATATTATGATACTTTTTTGTTAGCTTTTATTTTAATTATATAGGCAATAGTAAACTAAAGTTAATTCAAAACAAATATTTTAAAATTTCTGAAGAGTTAACCAGAACTCCCAGTAAATTCCCACTTTGGGAACATTGCCGGGAACGCTGCCGTCAATTTTTCCAGTCCTTGGCAATGTGCCCGGGCACGGCACATCACTAGTTTGGATACACGCATGAACAAAAGATATCCTGCGCGTTTAAGAAGTAGGTGTGTTACAAATAGTTTTTTTTTTTTGAGGAAAATAAATGTCTGAATCGCTAAATAATAATAGATTGGACGATTATGGTTAATCGTGAAATATCAATAATCGTCTATTACGAATAATCGAAATCGTTTCATCACTAGCCCTAATCAGATTATTGACAATTGGTTTATGCGCTATGACTTTGCTATTTAAAAGAGTAAAGCGTTTGAATATAATTATTTTAAGTAGGTTTTGAAATGCTTGGTTATTATTTACTTTACAAAACTAAAAAGTTTGGAAGAAACCAAATTATTAAAATAAAAAACCCGACTGGTAAAACAACTATTTAAAAAAACAATTATATACTCGTAAAAACCGGACTAACAAAAAAAATAACCGCAATCAAAAAAAACAAGCTCTACGATCCCAGAATGCAATTAGCAATGTTGATTGCAACGTGAAATATTTCCTTGTCCGATACATATATGTACTTAATTAATATATGAGATAATATAGTAAATGAGTATTATAAATACATATATTTGCGGTAAGTGCTGAAAATCGCAAACGGCACAAATACGCAAACCTGGGTCCAAATTATTTGTTTGTTCCGTTTGCGGTAGAGACATTGGGTCCATGGGGGCCGGAGGCCAAGCAGCTTGTTAAAGAGTTGAGTGCTCGCCTTATTGAAGCCTCCGGTGACAAGAAGGCTGGCAGCTACCTCTGCCAACGTATTAGCTTGGCAATCCAAAGAGGTAATGTTGCCAGCATTCTTGGGACCGTTCCCATGAGCCCACAGCTGGAGGACATTTTTTATTTATAGGTTTTATTTTGTCTTTAGTTATCTTAATTTTTTTTTCTTTAATGTAGTTATGTTATGTTTCATATTATACACAAAGTGTCTGTTATCCCAATATTAAAGTTATATAGTATTTATAAATACATTGAATATTGATAGTGGCCGCTGACAGGCGGGGACAATCATCTACCAAGCGGCCGTGGCTAGCTCAATTTAATTCGCACTCTCTTCGGTTGGTGATTGTCCCCGAAGCACGGAGAAGCGAGAGATCCACTTAACACATAAATAACACATACAGCGTGTCAATCAAAATCTTATAACAAAGAACAATTCTTTTTAATGAAAATTGTATTTTATTTAATTGACACTAAGACACTAATGCAATACCGCGCGCTCATTCGTCAAATCATATGGCGCGTGCTTGCGCGCTTCCCCGACTTCCTGTTACACACTTCCGTCCCATTTCACGAAATCACTCCCACAAATTGCAAGAAAGCGAAAGGAAAGATGTTACAAATCAATATACATGCATATACATACCAATACATTCAACTAAACTTAAAACAAGAATTAAAGATCACAATGTCAATTGTGATCCTTAATTCTATGCTTAAGTCTATGCTTGGATAAATTTTAATTTTAAATTAGAACAAATCGTCCTGCTCTCCTCTTTCAATTCCAGTGCCCGGCATGGTCCCCATACTATAATGTACAGGTGCCTGTGCACATCTACCTATCCAAAACTGTCAAATCTTCAATACATTGTCAACCGTATAGTTCAAAGTCTATTGAGGACATTTGACAGTTTGTGTCAGGTTGATGTGCAGGCGTGTGTGTACCATTTGTTTACACCTTTTGTAACACTTGTTGGCAATTAAATGTTGAGTATGATACATTTTTGGTCAATCCAAACGGCTTTTCGGAAGTTCCTTAACCTTCGTACCGTTGAACATCGAGTTTTCCTCAATGCCCAAGCGAAAATCTAATCGACAAATTTTCCAGTACTCCCCCTTCCTGATTTTCTAAAGAGCCACTTGGACGTCTTGCGTCTGATTTGAATCATTTATGAGCAATTAGCATATCAATAGAGCTTGGAGAATACAAATCTCATGACGTCAGCGCTGCACTCGATCGCGACATACTGATAAAGGATAGGCGTTAACTTATACATGTTTAAAAATAAGTCGTCACCTTCATTAATAATTAGCGTAGATACTGTTCTAATGCTGAAAGGCCTCCCATCAAGTCGTCACAGTTGATGGAGAAGAAGAAGAACGAAGCAAAACATTTATTAACAACACACAATAATATACAAAAAAAAATGAGGCAGACATACACACAAGAGAAAAATAAAAAGAAAACAAAAAGAGTAGACGTAATAAAAAAAGAAAACCGATTGTGTGCTCCATGCGTGTGAAAAGAAATCCTACTAATATTATAAACGCGTAAGTTTGTATGTATGGATGGATGTTTGTTACTCTTTCACGTAAAAACTACTGAATGGATTTTATTGAAACTTTCCTCATATACAGACCATGACCCAGGCCAGCATATAGGATATTTTTTTTTACTGTAGTTTTCACGAACGTAGTCGCTGGCAACAACTGTAGGGTCATATTGTTAAGTTCTTCCATCTTTGCTATGCTTGGGCGTGACGTGGGTTAACGGGCGAGGAGAAATAATAAAGCACCGATGTACAATCAATGGTCTATTTGGTAATTGCAATGACATATATAAAGATCTTTCGAGACTACACGAAGACCGAGACGTTCCACAGAACGCGTGGTGCATGTACCAGATGCAATACGATTATCGAACAACCTGAATAACTTGCAAACGCCATACTCCATTTTTTTTTTTAAGTTTAGTTCGTTCCTTAAGGAACCGGCTAAGGTCATAGACCATGCTGCCATGTCATTAGTTTCTTAATTTCATTGTAATACATAAATAAACAATATTGATGATGATGAATGATAATAGAAATGGGAAGTGAGAAATGATATTACCCCCCAACCCCTCGAGTATCTCAGTAAAGATGTGGGGCTTTACTAAGTCCTCACGCAGACTTCTTGTAAGAATTTGGAAAGTAACATTGCACTGTTTTGTTTCATTTGCCAACACTCATGCACACTCACGAACACTTAACGGTTAATAATCCACCATTATTTCACATTAATATTCGACATAACACAAATTTTAGAAAATAAAACAAAACCGCAGACATGGCTCTTCACTTTCCCGCCAAGAAGTCCACGCCATACTCCAGCGATCTGAGTTACGTCAAGCGAGCTGTCACTGGTCTGTAACTGTCAGTGACATTCAATTCACTATGGCTTGAGAATTGAGATCCATGGTATAATACAGAAGCGCCGTCATGTTGAATATCGGTTGTTCTCAGTACAAGGTCTCCTGCCCTGTAGACTTAACGAACCGAGCGATGGCTTCCTGACATTCATAACAGTATCAATTGCATCCTTATAAATTATAAAATATATACATGAGGAGCTCGAT
Organism: Eudonia truncicolella; assembly: GCA_949315975.1. Classification (NCBI taxonomy): domain Eukaryota; kingdom Metazoa; phylum Arthropoda; class Insecta; order Lepidoptera; family Crambidae; genus Eudonia; species Eudonia truncicolella. Next base: position 1,604,006 of record OX438851.1, read on the forward strand.
GGCGCAGTGGTTTACGCGCCCGATCTGCGAGTGCCGAGGTTAAGCGACTTTCGCGAAGGCCGGTAATCGGATGCGTGACCAAAAATGTGTAATCTCTCGCTCCTCCTTGCTTCGGAAGGCACGCAAAGCCGTTGGTCCCGGCTGCATTAGCAGTCGGTCACAACCACAACTGGGCCCGAGTGGTGGTTTGTTACGGCACGTTCTGCCCATCCATAGGGAAGGCTCATGCCCCAGTAGTAGGTACATAAAATGAGCTGATGATGATAAAGACATCAACAGCTCCTCATAGCTTTCTTTATAGCAAGCAAAAAGTCAATAAAGATTAATGTAGGCCAACACTAATTAAGATGATAGCAAAACCGGTACCGAATGAGTAGTCTCATGTGAAATCTCAGAACGGGTTCGTTTCAAGGTTGTTCAAATATAGATATTGTGTTGCTTTATAAATCGAGCAAGTAGCAGCTTTCTTGGTGCGATAGAAACTTGTGTATGGCGGACTTGTTCCATTCGTGCTCACCATCCTATCCTTGGAATACCTCTGAAGTTTCTCTTAAACTTTCGTTTTAATTATTTGTGTGTAAAGACACAGAAACACTTTATTTGTAATACATCACACACACACAACAAATATTTAATAAAATTAAAATATAAAATATTACTGGCGACTCCGACCGCGTGGAATTTTAAAAATAAAGTCTCTTTATTTTATTAAAATATATCCTATGTTACTTGCAAGGAATGTAGCATTGTATCAGTGAAAGAATTTTTGGAATTGGACCAGTTGTTCCAGAGATTACCCTCCACAAACAAACAAACAAACAAACAAACAAACGTCAAGTTTGTTCTCTTTATTAATAGGGTAGATAACAAATAGTAATTATGAAACATGGTTGCTGCAGAAGAACAAAGAGGCGATACCGCAGTGGCTGATTATGCTTAAACACAAAATGCTAAAGTGTATAAGCATAGCACTGGTAGTCCGCTTTATCAAAAAGGACACACACATAAGTACACACAACAGACAGGAATCGTGAAAAAAAAAATACATTATTTTTTTTTTCTTTAGTTTATGGCTTCGTGCGATTAGCACATTTAGCCAGTGTCAAAGTAATTTTTCTTACAAGTAATAAATAAATATACAATATTTCCTTCCAGTATGATGATGATGAATGATAATAGAAATGAGAAGTGAGAAATGATATACCCCCCAACCCCTCGAGTATCTTAGTAAAGATGTGGGGCTTTACTAATTCCTCAGGCGGACTTCTTGAGAGAATTTGAAAAGTTAAGTTGCACTGTTTTGTTACATTTGCCAACACTCATGCGCACTTACAAACACTTAACGGTTAATAATCCACCATTATTTCACATTAATATTCGATTTATCACAAATTTTAGAAAATGAAACAAAACCGCAGACATGACTCTTCACTTTCCCGCCAAGAAGTCCAAATACATTATTATTATTTATTTATTTATAAACAAAACATTACATATGTTTTACAAAAACTTAAGTACCTTGATTCGTCATTATACACATTACTGAAGTACTGCTAAGCAGGGGGGGGGGAGTAAAATAACCTTGAAATTCATGTGACATGGCCCCTAATGGCCTTTACAGTGTCATGAGTTGGTGGTTTCTCAAGTCGTTGTGTGTGTTATGACCCAGAAGAGGCCCAAAGGCTTTAGTAAAAGTCTTTGTCATCATGCGAGCATGTCCCCATAACTTACTAGCTTAGTTCGAGCCGGATATCAAGTCTCTTAAAGGTTAAGACCTTTGTTGGGTTCACCTTAACGGTATTACAAAAACACAATGTTGAAAAAATTTCCACGAGCAGGATTTGAACTTGCACCTTCTGACATACCGGGTCAGATGCTCTTCCAAATGAGCTATCGTGGTTCTAACCAGCCCGCCGAAATTATTCAACACTATTTAATATTTTACTTTGAAAGCCAAAGGCACCCATTCAATGTCAACAACTACCGTCATTAACACCCGATCATAATATTTTTACAAATACTAAAGATCAGTTAAGAAGTAGGTAAGCTATTGCAGTATTGTAGTAAGCTGCTCGTGGAAATTTTTTCAACATTGTGTTTTTGTAATTTGTTTCGCAACAAAATTTGCGTTAAAATTATATAAACAAAAACAAAAACATTTAATTAAGTATTAAGCAACGGTGTCGTGTGAGCGCTCCAGTAACTGACCTGTTTTTATGTCACTGAGCATACGGCTCGTCTGATGGAGAACAGCTGTCAGCTGCCGAAATCCATGGTAACTTGCAATACCAAAGGCAGCAAGTAGGGTCTATATACAGTCAGCGTTAAATAGTTAGTGACACTCAGGGTACTCAAATAAATAGACGCAGCCAAAAAGTCAATAGTATCGGTACAAACAAAGTAGTCAACAATATAGTCGCTCAAAAGGTCGAGACATTTAAAATACACACATATCCCATCGCGCACAAAGAAATTTGGTGACTCGTTTTTTTTTGTCGCACCTCCAAAAGATGGAATAGTCTACCAGCACACGTTTTCCCTCTTTCCTATGATATGGGGTCCTTCAAACGAGACGTGAAGAAGCACCTTGTGGGCTGGCAGAGTGAAGTTGACTGATGCTGCGTTGTTTTCACGCTGCACCAGTTGTCTTCGCGTCTGGACTCCATTTCCACTTAACATCAGGTGGTGTGGAGTCATTTGCCGTGCTAAGTATAAAAAAATGTCATATAGATCGGTTCAGTCAAACCGCGATAAATATAATTAGTCATCCCATAATTTTAGTAAAAAAAAAATTATAATAATAAGAAGTGACAAAATTCAGCGCTTACGTCAGCCTTCCCGGTAGCATAGCGGTCAGTGCAGCCGCCCGAATTGCGGAAGACCCAAGTTCGATTCCTGGCTGGGTCGGGTGGGCGTTTAATTTTTACACTGTATTTTATAAATTTTATAAAAAAATAAAGATAATTAGAGCTAAAAATGTTTTGTTTTTTTTTTTACACCCGCTGAGAGATTTAGTGTTCTGTACGTTCGAAAGTAACTTGATCGAAACTGCTCTTTTTGTCGTTAATACGGAATGTGTCATTCATTTTAATTAGGTGGTAGGGTTCCGAAACCTACCACCAGTCATAGACCTTCCAAGTTTTCTAACTGAATTTCTCTTTGTCCCCAGATATAAGCTGCTCAGCAGCTACCACAGTAGACAATGAAGGTCTGGGGCGCTCACGGCGAGTTCTGCGCTAGACACCAATGGGAGGTGATCGTGGCAACCCTCGCCCTGCTAGCCTGCGCAGCCAGCGTCGAACGGCACGGCCCCGGCTCCAAATCGGAGCGGTGCGCCGGCTGGGCAAGAGCGTGCCCCGGCCTGGAAGCAGAGTACCAAGCGGCCGACGCGGTCATAATGACGTTCGTACGCTGCGCAGCCCTCCTGTACGCTTACTATCAAGTCTCCAACCTCCAGAGAATAGCTTCGAAGTACCTCCTCATCATAGCCGGTGTATTCTCCACGTTTGCAAGTTTTATATTCACGTCCGCTCTAGCTGGCTTGTTCTGGAGTGAGCTGGCGAGTATAAAAGATGCTCCGTTCCTCTTTTTACTGGTCGCCGATGTGGCGAGAGGCGCGAGGATGGCGAAAGCCGGCTGGTCTGCAGGAGAAGACCAGGGAAAGCGCGTGGGACGAGCTCTAGCCTTGTTGGGGCCCACTGCTACACTGGACACGCTTATAGCAGTTCTCCTGGTCGGAGTTGGAGCGTTATCTGGAGTCCCTAGATTGGAGCACATGTGTACTTTCGCGTGTCTAGCTTTGCTGGTAGATTATTTGGTGTTCGTAACTTTCTACCCAGCATGTTTGTCCCTAGTCGCTGACTTTGCCTCGGGCAGGAAGGACATGGCCCGTGACAGCCCGTTCGCTGAAGAGGACATGAAACCTAACCCGGTAGTTCAACGTGTGAAGATGATCATGGCGGCCGGCTTGCTGTGTGTCCATTTGACGAGCAGATGGCCTTGGAGTTCAGACAGTGGCATAGTTGAAGGTCCTAACGACAACATGACTCCGGCAACGCACGACAACGTTTTACTCCACTCTTACGTTAAATGGTTCTCTGTCAGTGCCGATTACATTGTCATTGCGACGTTGCTTTGTGCTCTGATCATCAAATTCATATTTTTTGAGGAGCAGAGAAATTGGGTCATCGATATGAACGATATGACTGTGAAAGAGGTTGTACAGAATGACAAAGAAATAGTTGTGTCTAGCCGCAAACCCCTGTTCTCTGTTGGAGACGACTCGAGCTCTGAAGTATCCACTCAAACGGAGGACACGACTTCTATAGACGATGCTGACTTATGGCCTACACTGTCACCTAGTTCTTCGGCCTCAAAATTGAACTCTAAGAAACGTCCAATGGCCGAATGCTTAGAAGTATACCGTTCTGAAGGTGCTTGCACTTCTCTGAGCGACGAGGAAGTAGTTATGCTGGTTGAACAGTCGCATATACCGCTGCACAAACTTGAAACTGTATTAGGAGATCCGTTGAGAGGAGTCCGTTTACGCAGACGCGTCATTGCCATGAGGTTTCAGACTGAAAACGCGATTAAACAACTTCCATACCTCAATTATGATTATAGTAAGGTGTTGAACGCATGTTGTGAAAACGTCATTGGCTTTGTAGGTGTTCCTGTAGGTTATGCGGGACCTCTTTTTGTTGATGGGAAGCCTTATATGATTCCTATGGCGACCACTGAAGGAGCACTGGTTGCGTCAACGAACAGAGGAGCTAAAGCTATAGGGCAAAGAGGAGTGATCAGTGTGGTTGAGGATGTTGGAATGACCAGAGCACCGGCTGTGAGGCTACCGAACGTGGTCAGAGCACACGAGTGCCGTCAATGGGTAGACAACAAAGATAACTACGCGTTAATCAAAGAAGCCTTCGATTCAACATCGAGATTCGCGCGCCTGCAAGAAGTTCATATCGGTGTTGATGGTGCCACGCTTTATTTGAGGTTTAGAGCCACCACAGGCGACGCTATGGGCATGAACATGGTCTCCAAAGGCGCGGAGAACGCTTTAAAGCTTCTGAATAATTATTTCCCCGATATGGAAGTCATCAGCTTGTCTGGTAACTACTGTTCAGATAAGAAGGCAGCAGCTATCAACTGGGTGAAAGGCAGAGGCAAAAGGGTCGTGTGCGAGACGACTATAACTGGCGAGAATTTGCGGACGATATTCAAAACGGACTCGAGGACATTGGCTAGATGCAATAAAATCAAAAACCTTTCCGGGTCAGCTTTGGCAGGCTCTATTGGCGGGAATAACGCTCATGCAGCGAACATGGTGACTGCTATTTTTATAGCTACAGGCCAAGACCCTGCGCAAAACGTAACTAGTAGCAACTGCTCGACAAGCATGGAGTCATCTGGTGAGCATGGTGAAGATTTGTATGTGACTTGTACTATGCCATGTCTTGAGGTTGGGACGGTAGGCGGTGGTACAGTTTTGACTGGACAAGGTGCCTGTCTGGAGATTCTGGGAGTGAAAGGTGCTGGCACGCGCCCTGCTGAAAACTCGGCTAGGTTAGCCTCTCTGATATGTGCTACTGTTCTTGCGGGCGAACTGAGTCTGATGGCTGCTCTCGTCAACTCGGACCTGGTGAAGTCCCACATGCGCCACAACAGGTCCAACATCAACGTACAGAACATTACTAATGCGGAACTGCGCTCTTTCGCCTTGGAAGTTCCTCGGTTATAACAGCTATTACTAAGTTTTGAGTTAAATTTGAATAATGAGGCTGTAAATCTATATCACAGTTGAATCTTATATTTTGACTGTTTCTTGTGATGCTGGAAATGTTGGGATGCATACGAATAAGGACATTGCAGTTTTTTTTTGTTGATCATTTTGAAAATACGACTTCTCTTAAGAGTAAAGCATTTTTTCTTTTTCTCACAAACTTCTATAATTATTATTAATAACGTATTCTCCTTTAAACAATGACACAAGACTATTTGGGAGACATCGTGACAATATGACGTGATTAGGTGTATGTAACTAGTTAATGATAATGCGGTTTTGACGCAGAACGTCATTTTCGCAAAATGTCACCACAAAATGTGGGTTACTTTCGCGGAATGGCACACTATTATTTTATCTGTAAATTAAACGAGACATAATACTAACACTACAGAAAATATGGTAATAATAAAAAACGGGAAATAATTTATTTGTATTACAAAATAAATATTTGGTCAGCAAAATTATTATTTGGTCAGCAGAATTATACAATCGGTCAGCATAAGAAATCCTTACTGTTGATTAGGTTAAGTTAATTTTTTTTTACGACAAGCGTGGCGTAGCAAGGGCCAGTCACAGAAGGAGGAGCGGCATAAGACTGCTGTTCAGAATGATATAAGTTGCAGACTGATTTAGAAATATTTGCTGACCATAAGTTGCTGCCCAACTAGCATTTTTTTGCTAACAAAAATACGAATACTTTGTTAACCGTTTAAATAACACCCATAAAAATCCACCCATAATAATGAAAATCATAAATTAAATCTACTTCTTCTTCATTCTTTATTTTGTGGATCCTTGTCTAGTGTAGGCTGATGATGATGATGATGATGATGATGATGATGATGATGATGATGATGATGATGAGGATATTTTTTTAACAATGCTGCCAATATTGCGTGTATAGAAAATACACGGTATCAAATTCTGACATTCTGGCAGTGATATTCTGCCAAAAAGACTTTTTTTGGCGAAAGTGACGTTCTACGAAAATGAGTTTTTGCGAAAGTGACGTTCAGTGTCAAGACCAATAAAGCTTCGCTGATACTTTCTATGGATACCTATGGTATTGCACTGTATTAGTAGTTGTAGTGAATAAGATGTATTTTAAATATTAATAATATGGTTTAAGGCGCTAAATGGCTTTAATATTGGGTTCCCAACGTATTTTACTGCCAATTTTCTTAAGCTTCTTGCCTTCAATGGTAATAAAGAAAATAGGTAAATAGTATCTATCTAGTATCTATCTATACTATCTACCTTTTTTAATAATTTAATATCTACTAGAAACGTTACCAGCGCTTTGAAACCGACCCAAACAAAAGAAGGCAATTATGTACTTTTAGCCTTATTAGCTCTCGAAGAAGAAGTTACAAAATCCCATTTATATTTAGTTAGAAAAATGCGGAATCGTGTTTTCGCTCTTTCCTATTACATGGGGTCTTTCAAACGAGGCATGAAGAGGCAGAGGCTTGTGGGCCGGCAGAGTGAGGGTGACCGATGCTACATTGTGTTCACGTTACACCAGTTGTCTACGCGTCTGGACTCTATTTCTACTTAACATCAAGTGGAGTGAAGTCATTTGCCGTCATTTGCAAAAATAAATTACAAGCACTAGCTGTCTTTTTTGTTCCTTGTTTTAATTACGCCACTCCTTTTCCGTCATTATTAGTTGAAATAAAAAATGTGTATGATTTGTGTGCTTTCCATGCCACCATGCTGAAATCGTACATTGAATTGAATTAAATTCTAAATTCGAACGCAAAACCTCGGATAATTTTTTACGGTAGTTTTGTGCGCGTATAACGTATCTACCTTTAACGAAATTTTATAGATAGGTTTCTTTAAAAGCTTCAAGTCATAGTTCTGTTTATATAAAACCTTAATTATAATAACCGTTTTGATTTCCATCCTTTTTAATTCTACAGAGTTGGCAAACCTTTTTAATTAAAATCATTTAAGTTTTCCGTCTTGCTATTTCTATTGTTAACGATCAATTGCAATTTACATTTGTTGATGATGCTATTATAGGATTTATTCATACATGTTTTGTGGATTTGTTTTGCTATAAGATGTTGATGTTTTTGTTAAATTATTTATTAGCGGCTAGGGACCAATGCGTGACATACATTATGAATTGTAACAAATGTTATTATAATACAGTTATTGGTGAATCGCATATTTTGTTTGGTTTTTCCCCTCAGTAAGTTTGTGGCACCAGCGGACCGCTCGCTGGCAGCGGTAGATTAGGCGCACAATGCCACTTCGCAAAATGCCATATTAGAATTTCGCAAAATGTCATATTCACAAAAGGTCATATCGTTAAACGTCACATTCGTAAAACGCCACACTAGCAAAATGAAAAAGCCTTCTCTATAACTATATTCCCTATACTATGCGCGCATTATGCGATATGGCTTTTTGAGAATGTGGCATCGCCTAATCCGACTCAGGGATGACACGATAATCTGTGGTCGTCACCAGTTTTCATCGCACAAAAAACATAAAATGTCATGAAATTTTGCTGGATGACAACTAGGAGATAGGTGGTCTGTATTTAATTGTTAAGTCAAAAATCTTGCTGACCCCAATTTTTACTGAAAATGAAAAAAGTGTCGATTTGTGGTTCCTTTCGAACATTGGTGCAACTTACTCTAGTTTGATCATTCCGGGTGAAGTGCGATTCCACCTTTAGCACATAAGAGTTAATAGCATGGCCTTTATCCCTTTAGGCCTTATCGTCGATTACCGTCTCAGGTGAGGTGAAGGCCGTATGTTCCAACACAATGGGTAGGTCGTTGTGTTATTAAAAATAAATAAAATTCTATTTATTCCTGGTTTTGGTTACTTCGTCATGTTGAGAAAACAATGGAAACAGTTGTTTTGACACAATCATAACCTCCGCTTACTATACAAAAACAAAATAGTCCGAAAACAATTGTTCCGAGTCCGACAGAGTTATGGCGACATACTTATTACGATAAGATAAGATAAGATAGTGGTAGCTAGCTAAGCGGACTTTAAATAGATAAGCTTTAGCTACATTTTCTACATTTCGTATAAATAAACTGAGTATAAGCACAATATAAGGAGACTGCAGAAGGTTTTGGAGGAAGAGGAATTTCGGACCATTTCAAAGCAGTCCGAGCGCGCTGTTGCGAGATTCCGCGTCCGTGAGAGGTTGTCTGTATGCGTTGCTCGAGCGCGTTTGTGTGAAGGTTGCTTTTGCAGTCTACTTATTTTGTGATATAAGCTTGGAATAGTAGTTATTCTGTTACAAGATAACATTTTACTGGAAGAAAATCAACCAGCCTCAAGAAGCTCGAGTGAGAAAAAACCAATGATCTTTGTATCTAAAGGTCGTGGGTTCGATTCCCACTCTAGATAGTTATATGGTTAAGTAAGTACTGTAAAATTTCATCAATAGACTTTGAAAAAGATGGTTTACCTCAGCTCAGGCTCAGGCAATATGTGAAAATTTTAGAATTAATATTGTACTATTATTGTTGACAAAGAATTCTAAACTAATGTTTAGAACTCTTTAGTTGGGCAGCAACTTATAGTCAGCAAATATTTCAAAATCCGTCTGCAAATTATATATATCATTCTGAACAGCAGTCAGAAGGGGGGAGCGGCACACCGCTCCCCCCTTCCGTGGCTGGCTCTCGCTACGCTACGCATCGCTCGAGGAAAAAAATTAACTTAACCTAACCAACAGTAAGGATTTCTCATGCTGACCGATTGTATAATTCTGCTGACCAAATAATAATTTTGCTGACCAAATATTTATTTTGTTACCCGAATAAATGATTAATTATTTATTTTATTAACTTTAAAACATTCATTGAATGATTTGAAAACAGACAAAGTGTTAAAAAAAAACCAACAAGCTACAACAAGCTAAATTCAAACCCGCACCCCATGACATGCCGGGTCAGGTGCACTACTAACTATGCTATCGTGGCTCTGTCCGACTCGCCGAAATTAATCAACACTATAATATATACTCTGCAAGCCAAAGCCCTATTCATTAATTGAACAAATTGGACAGTTTTGGTAGTCAGGGTGCCTAGAGAATTAGTATGGCAATGAAGCAGCGGCGCATACATACGAGAAGAGTAAAAATTTTGTCATACCAATTTTCGTTTTCGAAAACGTAATCGAATGAATACTGATAGAAACAAAACTTACACTAGGCACCCTGATGTGCAGGCGTATCGACTGTACACACGCCTGTACATCAACCTACCACAAACTGTCAAATTTCTTCAATAGACTTTGAACTTTATGTCTTAATGATATGGTTGAAAATGTATTAAAGAAATTTGACAGTTTTGGATAGGTTGATGTGCTGGCGTCTGTACTTTGCAGAAATAAGATAAATTAAATTAAACTGGCATAGAATTTATTCTTATACACTCGGCGTCAAAAAAATCGCACCTTTTAAAAATCATCTTTAAAAATTCTTAAACCTTATGTAGAGGATAGTGTTGGGTATCATTAGAAAGGTAACAAAAAGGAGTATCAAAAAACAATTAAATTTAACTTTCTGTTTAATTATAATTATACAAACAACATTAAAATTAATAAAATAATAAAAATCCTTAATTAAGTCCTAATTAACAACAGATAATTTACAAAGAAAAATGTACAAAAAGTGTCTTAAAATTAACTTAAAATCTAGTGTTACCCCCCCTTGCCCTGATCACGGCTTCCATACGGTCCCTCATGGACCTCACCAACTTCAGGAGCTCTTCTTGAGGGATAAGCCCCCATTCTTCAATCACCGCGTCTTGGAGCTCCTGTAGAGTCGAAGGAGCTGGATCCCGAGATCGAACCTTACGTTTAAGATGGTCCCAGAGGTGCTCTATAGGATTCAGATCCGGACTTCGCGCTGGCCACTGCATCACAGAGATTTGGGACCTCTGCAAGAAGTCGCTCACGATGCCTGCAGTGTGAGCGCGAGCGTTGTCGTGCATTAATGTGAACCCCTCGCCAAAAGATTCGGCAAAGGGGACCACATGCACTTCCAGGACCTCAGTGACATAGCGGCGAGCAGTCAGCGACCCTTGTCCGCGAGCACCTCCAGTCCGGGAGACGCAGACAAGGTCGGTTTTGCCGGCAGCAGACATACCGCCCCAGAACATGCAGGATCCGCCACCATATTCCACCGTCTCCTGGATGCAGGCTTGGGCGAAACGTTCACCCTGCCTCCGGTATACTCTTCTCCGTCGGTCGTTGCAGAAAAGACACACTCGCGTCTCGTCTGAGAAGAGAACAGCTCTCCACTGCTCAAGGGTCCAATCGACGTGGTCACGAGCAAACTGCAAGCGGGCTCGCCGATGCGCTGCAGTCAATTTTGGACCCGTAGCAGCTCTGTGGGCCGCTATCTTCTTCTCCTTCAATCTTCTTCTAACCGTAGATACGCTTACGGTGCGTCTGCAAACTGCCTGGAGCTGTTGTTGCAACTCAACAGCGTTGGAGAAACGATTTCTCAAAGAGTTCGACACAACGAACCGGTCGTCTCTTTCCGAAGTGCAGCGACGTCTACCCGAACCGTGTCTGCGGATATAGCCACCGGTCTCTATGAAGCGCTGGTACACTCTTCGAACGGAATAACGGCTCAGGTTCAGTTGCCGGGCGACATCACACTGCCGCACCCCTGATTGCAGTAGTGCAACCACTTGAGCGGCTTTATCAGCTGTGGTATCCATCAAAATCTGTGCGTGTGTCCTCTTCAACGGTTGAATAGCGAATGACCCACATTGATTTTTTTTTTTTTTTTTTTTTGGAGAGAGATTGCTGATTGCCGCTGCGGCATTTTCAGCTTCACCGGGCTTTTTGGGGGCGGCGAGGAACGTAAAGGGTCCCTCAAGCCGTGTGAAACGAATCACCTTCAGAGGTTATCTAGAGGGAACGGCATCGCGCACAAGTGCGCGTCCCCGTGCCCTACTAGATTCTCCGAAGGGTTCGGATCGGATCGGACCCACATTGAACCCGTGTTGACCGTTTTATACCCACAAAGGAAGCGCAACTAGCAACTCTCACGGGTAGCAAAATTTGCATCGAATTTTTGTGACACTTTATTTGTTGCATTAGGTTTTATTTGATAATGAAAAGTAATGTTTTTTATTAAGTTAATTAAGTAACCTTGTAAATAAAATCATAATTAATGCGACTGCATGTGCATATCAAGAGTAAATGACATTTGAAAGTGATTTTCTAAGAGGTGCGATTTTTTTGACGCCGAGTGTAGTAGTGGCAATGGCAACAGTGGTCGACACAATTTTCGTCGCCAACATACAGTTAGGAAGCAAGTGGTCTGTATTCAACTGTTGCAAAATACAAAAATCTGCTGTAGACCCCTATTTTTCATGATTAAAGAAAAAAAAAAAGTCGATGACTAGTTCCTGTCGAACACTACTGGTGCCCTAAATAGTAATGACATGGCATACTTAAAGTCCCTTAAAAAAATAGAATAAAAATAAAAAAAAACTTTATGTACTAGATTCTCAAATCAAAAATGTTTCAATGCAAAATATTTTACTGTTTCTTTTGTTGAATCCTACCTACCTACGTTACAGAAGCAGTTCATTGAACTATTAAACAGACTTCCCCTTTTTAAGTATGACCTTACCGTTTATTTCCTTAATTCAACGGCCTCCAGTTTATCCAGTTCTCATCGTAAGGACCTTAAATGAGCTCGGCGAGAGTTTATTGTAAATCATTATGTGAAAGTAGGAAATCCTTGAGCCGCATTCTTTTTGATGACTGAAGCGGTAGGTACGAACGTAGTTAACGAATACAGGTACAGATTTTACCAGTAGTTACAACACTTTTTTCCTTTTTTCCTTCGATCAATTAATTATGTAGGTACCTAAGTACAGAGTCCCGATACGCGCTTGAAAAACGGCAGGTGATTTTGGGGTCACGGAGCCACAATGACGTTAGTGGCGATGACAGTAAATATTATGTAGGCAAGTACCTACAAATATTTTGCAACCTTAAAATCTTTATAAGATTTAAGGTTCACAGTAAGCTGAAGTTGTTGATGCTAGGTATCCAATGTTTTTTCAGATCTTTTTTTTATTACTTAAGCAACAAAATAGGTAAGTACCTAAGTATATGAAATTTTTCTATTTTTTCTTAGCGCTTAGAAAGAATTCATTAAAATTTAACTTCAACAAAGTTAGTACGTAGTTACCTATTTAAGTGATGATTCTACGAATCATATAAAAAAATCTTAAATGTTATATGCTAGCTTATATGTCGCCACATAGTTATGACGAAATTTACCCTTCAGACTACATTTTTGTGTGTGCTGGCGTCCAACCTTGGCGTTCGTCGCGAAGATTGGTTCATTTCATTCGCACATTCATTTACCAAATACGGTCAACGGCTACATAAGTAGTTATCGGTATTTAACCTATGTACAGTCACGAGCATTCCATAGTATACATACACTTTTAAATATTATTTATACACTTTTTACTAGTTTTGACTCCTATTCCATTGTATTAAGCGTTACATTGTCAACATGTTAAGTACAAAATAAGCTTCATACAAACGCGCTCGAGCAACGCACACTTAGACAACCTCTCACGGACACGGATCTCGAAACAGCGCGCTCGGACTGCTCAGAACTTCAGAGCTGTTCCAATATCAGATTTTTTTAGCTTGCCGATTGCCTTAAACGGAATTTTCAGCTACACGGTGTATCCTACTCTGGGCTTTTTGGCGGGCGGCGAGAAGCTTGAAGAGTTCCTTAAGTCACATGAAACGAAGCACCGTCAGAGGTTTTCTAGAGGGAACGGCGACGATCATGCACTAGTGAATGTCCCCGCGCCCTACTAGATTCTCCGAGGGGCTCAGACCGGATCGGGGCGGAACAACCCGAGGGCGCCTCTAAAGGCTCTAAAGACCTCAGCTCAGGTTGACCCAGGTCGCGGGGGAGGAAAGAGGCGCCCAGGTACCTAAATGTCTGCACCTGGTATATAGAACGCGTGTGAACCTTCGGGGATGATAGGGCGGGAGGGGTGAGGGGGGATCCGATGTCAGTGTGTGCACGCTGTCTATGTGTGCGTTGCTCAAGCACTTTATGTATCTTACCTTAATTTTTGCAGTCTCTTCATTTCGTGTGTTATTGCTCGTGAATCGTGACCTACCTATATCACTATACCTATAGTATACAGGGTGTAATCGTTAAGTGTGCACAGGCGATTATTCCGAAACTATGAGAGATATCAATAAACTTAAAACTGATAACGAAAGTACGTTATCTAATGAGTAAAATGGCATCAATAACTTTTAAAAATCAATCAAAAACGTCATTTCGAACATCTAATTTGATTACAAAATTTTGTGCTTTTATACAAAGAAATAAATATTCAATTCAAAGATAATATTATTATTTTTGATATACAATATTTTGTTATGTTAATTAAGCTAAATTAACCTTTTAAAACAAGGAAACTAAAACCTTTCTATTAACCTCATACTAAATGTATGGGAGTGTTTCATGTCAATATTTTAGATACTTCTCGTTTGATTTTTAAAAAGTTATTGATGCCATTTTACTCATTAGATAACTTACTTTCGTTATCAGTTTTAAGTTTTTTGATATCTCTCATAGTTTCGGAATAATCGCCTGTGCACACTTAACGATTACACCTGTGTAACAAAGTCGCTTTCCGCTGTCTGTTTGTCCCTATGTATGCTTAGATCTTTAAAACTACGCAACAGATTTTGAAGAGGTTTTTTTTTAATAGATAGAGTGATTAATGAAGGTTTACTTTATATGTAAGAAGAAAGAAGATTTTATTGGACCCGGTAGGTGGCGCTGCTTTAGGGTTTTACAGGATACGGGTATTCACTCAAGCGGACGAAGTCGCGAGTGGGCCGCTAGTCTAGTATAAGAAGTGTCTTACAGTAAGTACATATTTCAAATTTGTATTGGCAAAGTATTATGAAGAACTAAAGATGTTAGCTAATCGTCTTGTATGCAGCAAATTACTTTGCTTCACCGCGAAACAAAGAGACAGTTATCTTTGGTGTAGGTACCTACTACTTACGTAATTGGACGGTCAGCAACAATTCACCGATATCAGTAGAAATAGACAAGCGCTTGCTAGCATCAGAATTCTTTAGACAAAGTACAGTCACGAGCATAAATAATAATAATAAAATCGTTTATTTGTCTTATAACAAAAATACATTATAAAAGGTTACACACGTTTAAAAATTAAGACAAAACTGTTTACGACTCAGTGGTCGAGGTAGGACAGTAACCGTATTATTAACGTATTAACAGTAACCGTTATTCCGGGGACTTCTTGGCGGGAAAGTGAAGAGTCATGTCTGCGGTTTTGTTTTATTTTCTAAAATAAGTGTTATGTCGAATATTAATGTGAAATAATGGTGGATGATTAACCGTTAAGTGTTCGTGAGTGTGCATGAGTGTTGGCAAATGAAACAAAACAGTGCAACGTCGCCTTTCAAATTCTCTCAAGAAGTCTGCGTGAGAACTTAGTAAAGCCCCACATCTTTACTGAGATTCTCGAGGGGTTGGGGGGTATATCATTTCTCACTTCCCATTTCTATTATCATTCATCATCATCAATATTGTTTATTTATGTATTACATAATAATATGAAGATAGAACGAATGAATAGGCTTGATGGATTTCATCCGCAGCCGTAAAACAATACACAAAAAAAAATCTGTTATTCCGCCATAACCACAGATAACTTAATAGTTACTACGTCCATAACCTTACTAATAGAGTACCTAACATGTATAATCTTTTGTCTAGTTTTAACTCTTATTACAAAGTATTTAGGGTTACATTGGTTACAGTTAACTGTGCGCTTTCACCTTCGGCCTATAGCCTTAGCATCCAGGAGATGAAGAGTCCACGTGCCTCGTTACAACCATCACATCCAAATATGTTCGCAATTAGAACAATACCTATTGTGTTGAAGCCGTAGGCTTGTTCTTGAACTGCCCGACAGAAACTTACTATCAGCAGGTCAGATGAAGGCCAATCACTCCCGATAGAAAAAATACCTAAGGATCCTTACAACCACAAAAACAAATCAAACAACTCTACTTATAAATATATTAATATTTATTTATTCCTTTCGACGAGTCATTTTCTTTACAAATTAACAAAATTGGTTCTGGACAGCAATACTAGATCGCGGTCACTCGCTATATTTACATAAAACCACTGTACTTTACAAATAATTAGAGATCTTTATACAAACGAACTCTGCCGCCGCACAACAGACATGCATACAAACAGAAATATATAACAAAACAAATTTATTATATAATTCAACTTGCTTTTCTATACATACATATATGTCCTGAGGTACATAATATATTATGTATAGTTTGCCAAAGAAGTTATCCAAAAGAGAATATGCATAATAAATTTTAACCAAACCAAATAAATGTATTTCATAAAAATCACAAAAAAGTTAGTACATAAACTGAAGTTGGGATCCTTTTTGAGTATAGCCCAGACGAAACATTGGGTGCCTATAATGTATGCCTAGGTAACCTATACTGAGCAGTGACGAAACATTTTAATTTTAAATGGATTGCTTAAGTGTAAAGTGCTAGCTTTGTTTAAACTTAAGTAATCAATCACAAATTTTGATGCAGTATCGAATGGTAGAATCAAAAGAAAATATCTGACATCACACAAAAACAAATTTTACTTTTATTTATTTCGAAGGGTAAAAAAAATGTTTGGACAATTCAAAAGCACTTATTTTTAAGTTCATTTGAATAAAAAAAATGGACTTTGACTTTGACTTATGACTTTATTTACTAAAGAATGCATATTCTCCCTTTTACACGTTCACTTATGCGATCAGAGATCATACAGCCACTACTCGGCGATGCGGCGGCGTTCCTTGCGCGTGTATGGGTGCGATTGCTATATAAAAGTAATTAGACCACTAAAACGTGGTCTAAGAGCTTCGACCGACGCCATCGCACCCGTACGCGTTTAAATACTACATCTGTGATAATTACACATCAGAACAGATAGTGGAACAGTCAATAAACTTAAACCGTTAATATGGATTATTGAGAATTAGGTATTACAGAGTTGTTTTGTGAAGAGGAGAAATTGTTTATTTTGCTGCATTTTAACTTGTCATTCGCATTTATTCCATAGTAGTTAAATATGTCGCCATTACATCAATGTTTGTAGCATTGTTGTTATGTTCCAGCAGCTAGAGATAAGATAGCTAGTGTCTCTGTCTCTCTGCTAGCAGTTGAGGATCCGGGTGAAGTACGCTTATCATCACTTAACATTAGGCAAGATCAAGGCACAGTGCTTACCGGAAAGATATAAAAAAAAATTCAATTGTGACAAAAGTTCATATAGATATTTTTAAGAGTTATTTGAATAAATATTACATCAACCCTCAATCTTACCATCAACACACTTTACCCTTCGCAAGATAATAAGAAATAATCCATATTAAGTGTCATAAAAGTTCATAAGTCCGCCTACCTATTCAGATTATTTGTGATAATTCAAAACGCAATTACGCGACATTAAAAAATAAGGGTCATGTATGTGTTATTATGACTCTAATTTTTTTCTGTCAATTGCCACATCAAATTCGAGATAATCAACCCTGTAAGTCTTTGAGACTTTCCCGCCTACATCCAAAGACAAATTTGAAACGAATAATAAATTAAAATTTTGTAGAATTAAGAGATACGGGCGAAGGAGCGAGTCTTTGGATCGAGGCGTGCGTGTACCAGCGTGAATTTTGTTCATAAAATTAATTATTAAATATACAATTATTCAAAATCATTTACGCCGAGGGATTTTAATACTGAAATTATTCGAAAATAATAGTCAAAATTATTGAATTTCTAATAAATTCAATGTCTTTTTTTTATTTGTTTTAACGCGTTTTTTCCGCATATATCTATTGAATTACCTACCCCACGTCACTATTTATTCTTGAACAACTTCAGTTCTTGTAGAGATCTGTCTAAATCAAAGCAAATTGTTTCGATCACAAAATTGCCTATTTAATTAACATTAATGCGTAAAATTATGCCTCCTTTTTATAAAAATCATCATTTAGGTATCCATTTAGCTGTGCAGTAACCTAAGTTATGTATGACTTGTTTGTGCATTCGAGACATACTCGCCCGTCACGTCAGTATTGTAAAACAGTACTATTATATAATATTGCAGTGTTTAAAGTTTGGCTCTAAACATAATTTTGTTTCTAAATTCAAGAATGAATTAACATTTTAATTTAAAAAAAAACTTGTTTTCGAGTAAAGTTGAATCTATTCAGCTATGGGATACGATTTTTGAAACTGTAACAATAATTCTCACATACAAGTTATTTGTGTTTCTGACATTTTTTTTATTTCAATAAGTAACTCAAAAACCGCACCCTGACCAACAAAATTACAGCTTCAATCTCCCAAATATTTTGCATGTCTGTAAGAGAACGCTTATAAGTAACAAGACTGCCAAACTCGTATCTGTTCCAAGTATATAACATACATACAGTACAGTACAGCACCATTTCGTGGTGTTACCAAGTACATATAACTGTCGTTCTTACTTCTACATTCAAAGAACTTCGCAACAAAAATCACACATATATCTACACCCATAAAATCAGTTATTTTTCACTTTTCACGTCACATGATCACTTCCACAGGTTGTGTATGTCGCGCTGGCTCCTTGGCTAGCGCATCAGCCAGGCTCGCAACCGCGCCCGCCTTCTCGCATGCAATCGCGCGTGGGAGGCCTTCGCTGCGGCGAGGGCGCCGCTTCTGTATAAGCTGAGCGGTCGGAACGATAGGAGGCGGAGATCGTCGCTCAACTGGCACTCGGCGTGGTCGTGCAGCTATGGGGGAACAGACAAAAATATTGTGTTATTATTATGTGCACACGAACAGCAAAAAGTACTTATGAATGACATGCCCTTACAAGTATTGAAAATGTGTAATAGGTATACAATGTACAACAGAAGGTGGGGATTGTTTACATATAATTTTACGCAAATATTGTTGCGAACAAATTACAATTTGAGCCTAAGCATAGTTGGTAGTGCACCTGACCCGACATTTTATGGGGTGCGGGTTCGAAACCCGCTTACCTTGGTTAATTTGCAGCGCGTATAATAGCGTAGCAATATTGAAATCAGCTGTTTATAGCAACTTTTATTTTATTTTATTTTATTGTAAGATACTTTGTAATAATATTCAGCAGATTTTAGCTATTGTTTATTTTTTCCGTTTATAAAATTTTAGTAGTTTTAAGCTGTTTCTAGCTACTTTTTTCATTGTTCTTGCATTAACAGCTACTTTTTAGTAATTTTCAGCCGTTTTTAGCAACTTTTGAGTAGTTTTATCTGATTTGAGCTACGTTTGTTTGTAACAGTAAGTGACCGTCACCTTGGGCGGCTTGCGCCTGGCGTGCGTGGCGTGCGCGGAGGGCGCGGGCGGCGCGGGCGGCGCGGCGGGCGCGGCGTGCGCCACGTTGTGCGCGTAGCCGCCGCCGCAGCGACGCGCGTTGCGTGCGAGGAACACGGGCTTGTTGCGCGCGGCGGGCGGCGAGCTCGCGGCCCGCCCGTAGCGCGGCGAGTACAGGGACCACGCGCCGCGGGATACTAGGCCGCGCCCGTTGTTACTGTTGCGCTGGAGGAAGAAAAAAAAAAGAATTTAAAAAAGTTTTTTACTGAAAAAATCAACCAGTTCCAAGAAGTTTTAGTTTAAATCGAACCCACGACCGTTGGATTACCGATCCAATGCTCTGACCGCTGAGCTACCGATACCTAGAAGATTTGGTGAGTCTGTAACTACATTTATAGTGCAAAATATCAAATGATTAAAAAAACATATCTAGGATCTTGTTGTTGATAGTACCGATTTCAGAACGAGAGTCCTGTGTTTAATACTCAAGTACGGTCACAAATCATATATTTTACTTGGAAATTAAAAACTATATTTTTTTAAATTATTTAATGCATATTCCGTTTAAAACTTCTCTTTTTACATACCGAACGTAACGTAAAAAAAACCAAAAACCTTGTACTTACGGTTAATGTTTTTGACTAAATACCAATGCATAAATAAATGCATATATTCTAATATTACCTGCGTCGGGGAAAGCCGTGCGTCGAGGGGCGGCGAAGCACGCGGTGGAGGCGCTTCTAGCAGCTCGAACGAAACTCTGCACTCATCACCACCGTACTGAAGGACAAAGAACACCGAACTATTATACCAATCAACTATAAAAAATAAATAGTATTATCACATAATAAACATGATGATAGTAACCACCAAAAGTCACTAAAATCATCTAATGTAACAGAAATAATAGATTATTAAATAAATATTTATTTTCATATTCATAGCGAGATTGTTAATTTATTTTACAAAATACAGCTATCCGCCATGATAAGTTGAACACCAATCAGATCTAATTACGTCATCTCTATGTACGCCGATAACAATGTCACTTTATTTCATACGAACTTCCGACTATCCCGCGCTGTTTTGTTGTGTTTACCTGCATTTATAGCGTATTTCGTGACTCCTAGCGATCAGTTGTCTAGTTAGTGTTTTGAAAGAAAAATCTAGTCATGGAACAAGGATTTACCAAGGCAAATTGCTCTAATTCACCTAGAGTTGATTTGTAAAATGGTTAATATACATACAAGACTTGAAATCTGACCTAAGAATTAGATTCTGATTAGATTGTTAAAATTTCACCTTCATTTCACACATTATACCTGGTTTAGAGTTAAGGTTTACGTCAAAATGATCTTCACAGAAATAAATTAAAAGGTATTTAGACATACAGCTAATGGATCTCTTCGTGCAAGATTAAGCCACATTTTCCGCACTGTTTTGTCGTATAGAATAGAATAGAATAGAATAAAACTTTATTGCATTTAGTAAGAACAGTTACCCTTAACGGGCATACAATAGAAAAAACAATTTCATTTTTAAATTAAATTATTTCACTCATATTTCATTATTATACATTACAAACAAATTAAATATTGTTAATTATTACTATTATTATTAATAATATAATATTCATGCATGCTTAATCAATTAATTATTAATATCATAATATTCAATAACATTATAAAATGCTTTATTAATTAGCCACTCTTTCAACATTCTTGTAAATTTATAATCAGGATGGCACTTTAAGTCAATAGGCAATTTATTGTAAATACGTATAGCAGACACACAAGTACTCTATCCAAAAATCATAGAATTGATTCGCGGTAGTTGCAAAGCATCGTGAGGAGCGTAAACAAATAATTTGTTCGGAGTTTTTATTAATGTATTAACGCACTGAGGAACCGCACACCACTTTTATAATTTGGAATTCATATTAACAAGTAAAACAACGAATTTGTCTTATACGGTCATAGTCGTAAGGTATTATATACCTCTAAACGAGCAATTCTTGTATATTATATAATCTGAATTTCGGAAACGGCTCCAACGATTTTCATGACACTTAATGTGCAGGGGGTTTCGGCGGCGATAAATCTATCTAGCTAGGTTTCATTTTTAGAAAATCTTATAAAAAGAAAATAACGAGCAAAGCTCGGCCATCCAGGTACTGTTTACTGTTGAGTTACATAGAGGTGACGTCACAAGCTACCAAGCCATGACACTTGACAGCGTTTTAGCGCGAACTTTAAATGAAAAGAAATAAAAGCCTTTTTTATCTAAAAAATCTTAATTTTTCACATAAATAATATGTTTTATGGAAATATTAGATGCATTAGAATAAATATTCATAAAATTTTATAAAATACAGTGAAAAAATTAAACGCCCACCCGACCCAGCCAGGAATCGAACCTGGGTCTTCCGCAATCCGGGCGGCTGCACTGACCGCTATGCTACCGGGAAGGCTGACGTAAGCGCTGAATTTTGTCACTGCTATTTTAATATTTTTGAGTGCTTTAAGCGGCACTAGCGCCATCTATCCAAACGGTTGTTGCAACCGATGGCCATGCAGATTCATCTTTGCAGATGAAATACCACAAATTTGATAACACAACGCTACAGTAAATTTTACTTTTTTATTTTTCAAGTGCTAATTGCTGCACTGAAGCTAAATTAAATATTCATAAAATTTTATAAAATACAGTGAAAAAATTAAACGCCCACCCGACCCAGCCAGGAATCGAACCTGGGTCTTCCGCAATCCGGGCGGCTGCATTAGAATGTTATACTACAGTTTTTCAAAATCAGTCATCACGCCTATTATTATGGGAGTGTAGATTTTTTTCCACAAGCAGGATATGAACCTGCGCCCCCCGACATACTAGGTCAGGTAGACTCCCAATAGATTTGTCCAACCTGTACAAATTTAAAACTATCTGCTTTTATCAGCGTTTGCGTTTATTATGAAACATAGTAAATTAACTATATTATAGTAAAACACAATGTTGAAAAAATTTCCACGCCTTTGGCTTTCAAAGTAAAAAAGTAAATAGTGTTGAATAATTTCGGCGGGCTGGTTAGAACCACGATAGCTCAATTGGAAGAGCACCTGACCCGGTATGTCAGAAGGGTGCAGGTTCAAATCCTGCTCGTGGAAATTTTTTCAACATTGTGTTTTTGTAATTTGTTTCGCAACCAAATTTGCGTTAAAATTATATAAACAAATTAAAAACATTTTATAAATAGCTAGCCTACTTCTTAACTGATCTTTAGTATTTGTAAAAATATTATGATCAGATGTTAATGACGGTAGTTGTTGACATTGAATTGGCGCCTTTGGCTTTCAAAGTAAAAAAGTAAATAGTGTTGAATAATTTCGGCGGGCTGGTTAGAACCACGATAGCTCAATTGGAAGAGCACCTGACCCGGTATGTCAGAAGGGTGCAGGTTCAAATCCTGCTCGTGGAAATTTTTTCAACATTGTGTTTTTGTAATTTGTTTCGCAACCAAATTTGCGTTAAAATTATATAAACAAATTAAAAACATTTTATATTATAGTACTTTATATACTCAATAATTCATTGCATTTCTTGTGTAATAATATATGGTCTTAAATATCAAAGGTCAACCTATAAAAGTGAGCAGCAAAATATATTAATAAAAAAAAATGAAATAAACAAATCAAATTAACTATAATTTTAATAGGTTCTGTATGCTCTTGACACAGTAACACAAAATAAATAGATAGATAGACTTTATTGCTCACACAAATACACATAATCTTAAAGGACATTTTCCAATATTTTGACGCTGTAAGGAAGAAAAAAATGACCTTGTTGAGTTTCTTGCCGGTTCTTCTCAGTACAAGGTCTCCTGCCCTGTGTAGACTTACGAGCCGATGGCATAGGGACATTCATAAGAGCAAATTTGTAGCCTTAACTTAATAAATTATATTGAATTGAGTATGGGCAAAGGCGGCCTTGTGGCTACAAGCAGTCTCTTCCAGACAACCTTTGGTTTAGGAACCCAAGAAAGTGAGAGGAATTGCGCAAATACTATACAATACAATTTATTTATTTATTTCTATAGGTACACAAACAGATTACAATCAATGCATGAGTACAGTGACATATTTGGTTAAGCTTACTAGCTAGACGGTAATCCAAAAGGAGTGTACACAGCATGACATTTTGGGTATAATTTGAAACGCAACAACAATTCAACAACAATTGAATCAGACCAGGGGGGGGCCTACCGCCTAACTCTATCGCTATCGATCTCGCTATCGCGCTCTTTAGTTTATGGCGTCATCTTGTCATTTCGAAAGCGATATAAAATCAATATCAAAATCTATAGGCTATAGCTTTCGATATTGCTTTCATATTGCTTTCATATCGCTTTTGAAATGACAAGATGACGCCATAAACTATAGAGCGCGATAGCGAGAGCGATGGCGATAGAGTTAGGCGGTAGGCCCCCTGTACATAAATAGATCTAGAGACATAGATAGATAATACTTTACTGCTCACACAAATGAAAACGAAAAAAAAAAACAGTTACACATGATCTTAAAGCTAGTATGGACAGAGGCGGTCTTATCGCTACAAGTGATCTCTGAGACAGTTGATTAATGTACATACCACTTTAACGAGGAACGCGTTGTGCTCGTGCCGTAGGTAGCGCGCGGCTCTTCGTACGTAGGCGGGTGGACCTCTCATACCGCCCGAGGCGCAGAGTTCCGCCGCTCGCACCGACCACGGTTCGGATACGCAGTGTTGCAGCTGTAAGCAATGGGTGGGTTAATACTGATGTATGGCATTTTAATGAGTACTTATTATAAGAAACAATAGTGGTAGAAAAGATATATAAAAAAGACAAACAAAAACGGAAAAAAATAATAATAGCATTTTTAATAGCCTTCAAGCGATAAGGTCGACTTTTTTTGTAAGTAGTGTTTTTCTTAGTAAAAATTAATTTAGATTAGTTGTAAGTAATAAATCTTTTTGTGATACATCAACCTACAATCACTTACTTCTTCTTTCTAAAACAGTCGTTATCATCAATGATACTCCTTGTATGCCAAAGGAATATCCTTTGAAAAAACGCAGTGATATTTCGTTTGAGATGGGATACACACTCTTAAGGAACGAGCAGTTAATAAAAAATCTTCACAGTCCCACACAATTGAGAATTATGTTTACTTGACTCCCGAATAAAAAAAAAAGCAAATAAATCTATATAAATAAAAATAAAAACACATGCGACTATGGACGCGTCTTTTTAACAGACTTATAAAAAAAAGGAGGAGCTTCTCAATTCGTCGGACTTTTTTTAATATTGTTCCCCGATTACTCGAAAACGCTTGAACCGATTTGGACTTTTATTTTTTGTATTACTAAATCATTTTACCTAGTTCAACTAAATAATTAATCGAACCTTGGTCTTCCGTACTGACCAATAGGCACTTTGCAGACGGCGGGGCGGGCCGGGCCGGTCAATTTGACCACGAAAGATAGCGCAAAAGGAATCTTAAACTACCAACGCACACATAGGGCAAAAAGACGGCGCGGCATGTCCGTGGTTGCCCGCCATGGGTCACACAATAATCACCTTTTTAACCGCCTGTTTGTCCGCCTGGCTTGCTACCACCATCTTATCTAAATATGTCGCCATAACATCAATGTTTGCAGCATTGTTGTGTTCCGGCAGCTACAGATAAGATAGCCAGTGCCTCACTAGTTGAGGATTCCGGGTGAAGTGCGCTTCCACCTTCGGCCTTATCATCACTTAACATCAGGTGAGATCAAGGCACTGTGCTAACCCGTAAAATAAAATTAAAAAAAAAAAAACTTTTGATAACACAACGCTATTTTATACTTATTAAATTCAGCTAAGTGCAGCAATTAGCACTTAGAAAATAAAAAAATAAATTTACTCCTCGGTGGCAGAGTGGCAAAGCGCTCGGCCCGATACCCAAAGGTCCCGGGTTCAATTCCCAAGTCGGGCAGTGCGTTTCAGATTTTTCGATGCATAGCCCGAGTTTGCGATCACCAACCCGCATTTGGCAAACGTGGTGATTAAGCCAATACCAATATAATTGTAGCGACGAATTGATTTCAACGATGGAGGCCTTTGCCCAGCAGTGGGACAGAATATAGGCTACTCACTTTTAACTTTACTAGTTAACTAAAGTTTACGCGAACACTACACATTGAAATGAAACAACTTTTATGGATCTACTTGCGTTTATTTTACACATTAGTTTTAATGAATGTGTATCGTGACGTTCGCTGACGTTGAGGATATGAGTAGTTTGAGTGGTGAGTGGTGAGCGGTGAGCGGTGGGTACCTGGCGCACGATGTGCGAGACGAGCTTGTCCAGCGTGTAGGCGGGGTAGGCGCGGATGCCGAGCATCTCGCGCGCGGCGTCCTCGTAGGCGGCGGCGTCCGTGTTGCCGTCCAGCACGCCGCGCACCAGCTCCAGCAGCGCGCCGTAGTACGCGCCCGGCGACGACGCCTCCACGGGCAGGTCTGGCGGATTCCGAACATCACAATTAACTAATGTTTTACAACCTATAACATTTCTCCTAACAAATTTAAAATGTAAAAAAACAATAACAAATATACACTAAGAAATCACCAAGAACGCATTAAACAAATTAGTTTATTATTCTTATTGATGAATTCGTGTCTTTAAACCGACGATACGGGCGATAGCTCTGTGGGCTGATTTTGCTCAATCGTCCGATTAATAATGAATAAATAAATTAACAAGGTATCTATTAAGATTTCTAAGCCTAATGTTTTATAGTATGTGTATGTACATACACAGGACCTGGACCTGTATTTATTCATAATGCTGTGCAATTATTATTAAATAATTAACAAAATATACAACACTCACTGTTAGGCTTCAGCCTTAGCGCTGTAGCAACGCTGGGGTGTTGCCTCGCGGCCGTGGCCTTATCCCGGTCAGCTAAGGCCAAGGCCGTTCGCCGCGCCGAGGCCAAGCGCTGGCACAGGGTACCGTGCAGACGAAGGAACAGGTACCAGGATGATGTGCATACAAAGCGGGCCTCCTGTGGAAAAAAAGGTTTAAAGTTAAAAATTATTTGGAGGACATAAATAGACGATGGATGGACTGGAGCCTCCGTTTAAGCTTACAACTAATAATACTCTTTAATTAATTTGCATTTTCTTGTGTACGAAATGGTTTTAATAATGTAAAAAGATGTTAACAACAACAGCAAGATAAATGGATAAATTAAATTTATAGTATATCATATCAAAGCAACAAACAGATTAAACAAATTCAAATTCATTTATTTCTTAGAAAATGGCAAACAAATGCCTCATATTCTACCTCTCAAACGGTGTAGAAATAATAGTTTTTTATGATAATAAAAACCCTATGCCATTACCAAATACATACATACATACATACATATAATCACGCCTCTTTCCCGTAGGGGTAGGCAGAGACCACTTCTTTCCACTTGCTACGATCCTTACATACTTGTTTCGCTTCGTCCACTTTCATTATTCCCTTCATACATGCTCTTCGGTTTAGGGTACTCTTGACCTGGCCTTTTTTCAAGACGTCCCTGATTTGATCTCGAAACGTCCGCCTAGGTCTACCCCTACCAACACTTTCATTCACACTCGCCTTATACACTTTTTTCGTCAATCGTTCTTCATCCATTCTCTCGACATGGCCAAACCATCTCAGCATGCCTTTCTCAATTTTTGTCACTACATCTTCTTTCAGACCACAACGTTTCCTTATCTTACTATTTCTTATCCTGCGCTCAGTTTAACTCCTATCATACTTCTTAACGCTCTCATCTCTACTGCATTTATTCTGCTTTCATGTTTCTTCTGCCATACCCAACTTTCACTTCCGTACATGAGTGTCGGAACCAACACCCCCCTATGCACAGCCAAACGAGCCTTGTTAGACACCTTCTGACTGTTCATAAAGGAGTGCAAAGCTCCATTCACCATGTTTCCTGCATTCACTCTTCTTTCAATATCACTCTCACACTTTCCATCTCTTGTAAACTTTGAACCCAGAGACACAAACTCATTCACCTGTTCAATTTGTTCATCCCCAATCACAATATTGCAGTCTGTCACTGCCTCATCTCTTTCAAACACCATCACTTTCGTCTTCTTTACATTCATCTTCATTCCCTTTCTAACAAAAGCTCCACCCATAGCCGTTACCATCTCCTGCAACTCGTCGGCCGAAGACGCAAGTAGTACTTGGTCATCCGCATAGAGAAAACATTTGACGAGTAACTCATTCATTCTCAACCCACTTTCATTCTCTTTTAAATCTGTCAAGCAATTGTTCATGAACAGATTAAACAGCCACGGTGATGCTACACATCCCTGTCTAACACCTTTTTCGATATTAAACCATTCAGTGTATGCCCCGTTTATCCTTACACAAGCACAAGAATCCCTATAAAGAGATTGCAATGCTCGTATAAGGACACTGCTCACACCGTTCACGGACAATGCTGACCACAATTCCTTCCTCACCACTCTATCATAGGCCTTTTCTAGATCTACGAACGCGCAATAGACCTTCTTGTTTTTAGCCAAACACTTTTCGGCTATGCAATGGTTAAAATTAAATCACAATAACATATTGTGATTAAATTATGATAGAGTTGGTTGTTAATCAAGATCAAATTAAATTAAGTAAAACAAATTTTACTTGATACTATAATGTAACTCCTATATAAAATATTTATAAAATACAGTGAAAAAATTAAACGCCCACCCGATTATTTTTTTTCACTGTATTTTATAAATTTTTTAAAATATTTAATTTAGCTTCAGTGCAGCAATTAGCACGTGAAAATAAATAGTAAAAAATAACTCCTAAATCTCCGTCCCCTGCAAGATTCTCCGAGGCGAATTGAGATGTCACGTGTACTTACGTTAGGCGGATGGTCCCTGTAGTCGTCGGCGAGGTCGTTGCCCTCCGCCTTCACGTCTTTTGGCGGCTCCTCGTTGCTGTTTCTCTTCACACTGATTGGCGCGTTCGTGCATTCTGAGGGGGAAATAAGGGCGTTATACAATAAGTTTACTGTCTGAAGATTTTAATTTTATTTATTTATTTATACATAGACCCCCTTACTTATAAAAACTATTTAAGCATTATTTAGTAAAATATTGTTTTGTCAAAGTCACACGAACGTCATTCTGAATTTGAGAAAAAGAGACAAATTTAAGTTATGGCGAGAATCTTTTCGAAGATCTTAGAAGCACTTTATAAATCCCTACTTTGTTAAACTATATTTTTAATAGCGAATCGGAAAACAAAACAGACCAGTCAACACAATAATTTAGAAACGGCAAAAACAAATTAATTTAAGGGCGGTGCTCGTTGACATCACCATCCTGCATGACGAGAACCTCGTGAAAGCTGAGAAGGACAAACTCAGCAAGTACCTTGACTCAGCTTACGAGGTGACCGCCATGTGAAATGTTGATTCCACGATCATTGTCCCGTTAGTTGTTTCAGCGAACGGTCTGATAGCGAAGAGCCTCGACCAACATCTTAAGAGGCTCTCGCTTGATGGTTGGATCAAGGGTCAGATTCAGAAAGCAGTACTCCTTGACACGGCACGTATTGGCAAGAGATTCCTCACTCTGCAGCCCTGACCACCGGTAGCTTGGGCCCTGCCCCGCTGCTGGCGGTACTCTAGAATTAGGTTTTTATGATGTTTTATTGTTTTTGTATTAAAATATTGTATAAATCTAGTTTTATAAAAGAAAATAAATAAAGGGTATAATATTAATAAAACAGAAAAGCAGTAAAAACAGTGGTACGCACCGAGCAGCGTTTGAGCGTGTGAATGTGTGAGTATGTGGTATGTGTGTGTTTAAATAAATTAAACATGTAACTATTTAACTTTAAACACCCTGAAATTGTTAAAAATCGGCAGCAAAATTTATTTAAACAATTTAATTTCAAATTATACATCTATAATATTTTCTTTAAAAAATGTCTTGATGTCTGCCTTATTTTAACAAATGTTTATTTTGTCTTAGTTTTAGCAATAAATACCTAAAAAACAATCTTATTATTTCTTAAATTAATATAGCAGAGCTGTATTACGGAGGTGTAAATAATACAAGAACGAAAAACAGTCTACAAGGCTTCCCAAAAATATTTCTCATGATGACTTCTTCTTGGAATTAGGTGTTTTTATTGTTAGAAAAACATCTTAAAACAAATCTGTTCAATTCTGTAGATAGAGCTTATTAGCTTGTGTTTTTCTTGAACATTTTTACCATTAGTGTTTGCATGAATAATATGATATAAACTAAATTAAAATTGAATGCAAATGAGACGTCAGTAGGAAGGCAGCATGCTCGTATCAACACTGAAGTTCAGTTGATGCACATCGCATGATTTCTCATCATTGTCCCCATAATATATTAACTATAATTTGATTACTCAGGAAAGTTCTTAAAATATAACGTTTTAATTTATTATAAGTATGACTGAAATTATGTTACATGATTTTGTACCGGCTTAGGAGGTTAAGGGTGTGCAGGAATAAGCCCGATACTAGAGTTGTATTATATCTGTTTTTGGGATTAGTTCTGTCTTATAAGACGTCTATTAGACAAAGATCTCCATAACGACCGATGGTGTGCCGCTCACATCTATTAGCGCTGTATTACTAATTAAATAAATAAATAAATTATAAACAATACCTTTCAAGTCCGTGTTGTTGTTGTTCTTGGGCTTGTTCTCCTTATCGTTCTTGTTGTTGCGGCCGCTTTTGTCCGACGCGTTGTCGGATTCTGACGACTGCTGGACAAAAACCAACATGTATTTTATTATACTATTAATTGGAAAAATATTTGTTCTAAAATATCATGATGTATTTATATTTTGTATCAAAATCGGCCCCAGGACTGTAATTGAGTATTTTTCACTATTTTGGATTCACAGAAAACTTCCTGTATGAAATTGCTATATCTTGGAAATGTTACGTTGTAGGGCTAAGCTGTCATATAAAATACTAGTTGTTGCCCGCGACTTGGTTCGCGAAGACAAGAGCAAAAAAAATAATATCCTATATGCTGGCCTGGGTCATGGTCTGTATATGAGGAAAGTTTCATTAAAATCCATTCAGTAGTTTTTACGTGAAAGATTAACGAACATCCATCCATACTTACAAACTTTCGCGTTTATAATATTAGTAGGATTCGTATATTCGTGCACAGACATTGTCAAAAAATATCTCGAATACCTAAAATTGAAGCTCATGGCGCAGTGGTTAACGCACCCGGTCTGCGAGTGCTGAGGTTAAACAACTTTCGCAAAGGCCGGTCATCGGATGGGTGACCAAAAGTTTTTCATCTCGAGCTCCGAAAGGTACGTTAAGCCGTTGGTCCCTGCTGCGTTAGCAGTCGTTAATAACCGCCGCACCACACTGGTGTGGTGTGGTGGTTTATGGCCCGTTCGCTATCCATCCATAGGGAAGGCGCGTGGCCCCAGCAGTGGGGACATAAAAAGGACCTGATGATGATGATTTTTAAAAAAGGTACCAAAAGCCCTCATTGTGCTTTCGTTTAATAAACAAAGAATAAGCTCCGAATAGTTATTCCGCGTTTTGTCTCTTTTACTGTAATTAGAAATGACGTTTACATGACAGGAACAAAACACGGAATAACTGTCCGAACCTTATTCTTTTTTTATTTGCAAGGGGGCAATATAGTCTAATTAACTATGAGGATTGCACCGCGAGATTATCAACCCCTTTGACTACGGGGCTTTTAAAAAACTTTGTAGCGATAAACAATGGAAGTAATAAGACACTTGTCCGATCATTTTCGGCACGCCGTGCGTCGAGTTGACCGCACGACGCTTCCAATGGTCAATCGCTATACCCCCCTGTACGCAGTGCGCAAGCCTACGGAGGCTAGCCACGGGCTAGGGGGGTGGATACTCTTGTTTGTGATAGCCAGTCAGTTTGCAAACATGTCTCTTAATTAACGTCAAAGCGATTGTTCGCAATCTCATTATATAGCTAAAGATGAAAAGGTAAGTAAGTAAGGGTCTGATACAGTCACGTATAGAATTATTTGATCGTTTCGATACGGGAACGATTATGTAGTATGGTACGCTGTAATAGACAAACACCTTAAATGAAATGTGTCGGGTTTTTACGACCGACTCCTTTGTAAGTAAATGCACAAAATAAGAAGGCTGCACAGCAGAATGTCAGCTTCATACAAACGCGCTCGAGCAACGCGCACATAGACAACCTCGGAATCACCACGGAATCTTGCCACAGCTGCGCTCGGGCTGGTTTGAGATGGTCCGAGATTCAGTGTCCGTGAGAGGTCGTCGTTGGTTGTTGGAGCAGCACAAAACCGACCGTAGTGGAAATCCTTGGGGGAGGCAGACGTCCAGTAGTAGGTAGTGGCAGTCTTTTGGCCGAGATGATGATGATGATGAGAGGTCGCGTACGCGCGTCGCTCGAGCGCGGTATGTTTCAATAATGAGCACGCACCTCCGGCTTCTCCTGCTTGACGGCGGCGTTGGCGTTGGCGGGCTTGTCGTCGGCGACGTCGCCCGCGCTTCCCGGGCTGGCCGGCTCCTCTTTCTCTTCTACAAGAACAAATAAACATATAAGTAAAAAAAATATAATAATAATAATAGTTCATTTATTCATAAGATTACATTTAAATAGAGGAGGATCGCGATTCTTCTACGTAAGCCCGTCGCAGCGATAGGGCAATAAATGTTAACTTGAGTTCGTTTTAAAAGTACAGTTTATTACTGATCGATTGTTTGTTTCTTTGACTACGTCTTCCCTGTAGAGTAGAGCTCAGGTATAAACTTATATAGACACAACTCATTCTTAATTATACATATGTAATTCTGTTTTAAAAAATAACTACCTACCTATGTCGTCTTCTGAACTTTCTACACTCTGTATATAGTAGTTCTTAAGTTTAATATTGAGCCAGTTTGTGTAATAATGAATAAATAACATAAAAGTTAAATAATTACATTTGTATATGGTGACTAAAATATAAAAAGTATAGTCAAAGTACATAATTTTAACTATCGGGCAAAGGCCTCAAGTCATCAATACAATCAATGGATATTGGCCTCCGCGATCCGATCCGAACCCTTCGGAGAATCTAGTAGGGCACGGGGACGCGCACTAGTGCGCGATGCCGTTCCCTCTAGATAACCTCCGAATGTGATTCGTTTCCCACGGCTTGTGGGACCCTTTACGTTCCTCGCCGCCCCCAAAAAAGCCATGTGAAGCTGAAATGCCGTAGAGGCAATCAGCAATCTCTCTCAAAAAAAAAAAGAAAAAAGGATATTGGCTTAATCACAATGCAATATTAAATGATGTTTAAAGTTGTTTAGTTCAGTGCACACATAAACTAAACAAGGACTCAAAGAGAAAAAAGGGGCATGTATTTAACTTATATTATTATCACAACTTGTATTATTTTATAATTTCGAAATTTAAATTGTCCTATGTCACCTATTATATTTATTTACACGAGACATCAGTAGGAAGGCAGCATGCTGATATCAACACTGGCATTCAGTGATTTGCACATCGCATGTGGTATCATCATTGTCTCAAGTTTCATTCGTTGTTAAATTATCAGTAGAAAAATGACAAAATATTTGGATTAGTAATTTTTGTTGACAATTTCGAACAAAAATTATTATTTATTTATTTATTTATTGAATATATCTATTACAAAAACACAATGTTGAAAAAATTTCTACGAGCAGGATTTGAACCTGCACCCTTCTGACATACCGGGTCAGGTGCTCTTCCAATTGAGCTATCGTGTTTCCAACCAGCCCACCGAAATTATTCAACACTATTTACTTTGTACTTTGAAAGCCAAAGGCGCCCATTCAATGTCAACAACTACCGTCATTAACACCCGATCATAATATTTTTACAAATACTAAAGATCAGTTAAGAAGTAGGCAAGCTATTTATAATGCTATGTATATGCCCGGTATGTCAGAAGGGTGCAGGTTCAAATTCTGCTTGTGGAATTTTTTTCTTTTGATTTTTTCCTTTGTTTGTTTTGAGGTTAATCTCTGTAACTACTGGTCCAATTCCATAAAGTCTTTGACTGATAGATAATTTTTTTGCGGGTAACAGACTATATTTTATTTTGAAAAGGAAAAATAAGGTATTAATTTTTGTACGTAATCAATGCGAACAAAGTGTTACTTACAAAGAGAAGACTAAGAAAAATGTACATACCTTCGTCCCTCTCATCATCCGACAACGGCTGCCGCGGATGATTGAACAAATCAGGCAGAAACTGCCTCAACAACTGCTTGATTCTTCTCTTCTCCGCCTTCTGTATAGCGGTCTGCCTTCGAGCGTGGTGGATCAGCAGCTCGGTGCAATCGCGCAAGATTTTGATCGCTGTAGGTAAAGGAATAGGTTAGATTATCCTTTGTATAATGTGTGGATGGGAATGTTTGGAAAGTTCAGTAGGAAGGCAGCATGCTTTTATCAACAGTGTTTATTCTGGTGTTGCACATCGCATGAATTTCATCATTTTACCAACAATATCACTAGAGTATTTTATATATTATTATTAATACAGTATATTAATAATAGCCTTGTTAACCCATACAGAAAGCTTGTGTAGTCATGGGTTCACGACAGTAGTGTAACGAAAACATGAGTCAACGAAAGGGACGACAAGTACAGTTTTGTCTGTCTTTATTATTCAATTAATTGTTATTCCTAACCAAAATCATTCGTGTTGGAAATACATATAGGCAAAGTAAAAAATAGAACTAAAATAAATTCAATAACAATAATTAAACTAAATTACATTTAACATGTCAGTAAAAAGAACAAAATATTAATACATAAAATTCGCAAAAATTCAATAAAAAATATTTTTTTAACAAGAAACACTTTAGCGTATGTGCCTAACAAATAAACAAAGGTTAAGCTTCGAATAGTTATTTCGTGTTTTGTCTCTTTTACTCTAATTTGAAATGACCTCTAGTGCCCTGTATTTGCAGGTTTCATATGAAACCTATTTCAGGCAACAGTCTCTCACAAATGATAGGATGCTATGTATCTTGACATAGTGACATTCACAAGAGCTACTTGTAGCCTAAACTGAATAAATGATTTTGAATTTTGAATTTTGATTTTTTTTTAATTCTTTATAGTATATTTTAAGCCTTTTGTAACTCCTTATAGTGAAGAGTAAATAAACGTTTATATTTTTTATTATTACCTTTACATGCCAGGAACAAAACATATTCGGAGCTTATTCTTTGTTAATTTGTAAGGCAATATATGTATACCTTCCTGCCGCGAGTGCATAGCATAATCAACGACTAGATGAGGTCCGGGGCGCCGCGCGGCGTAAGCGCTCTCCACCTCATTGAACAACGCTTTGGAGCGCATCGCTTTCAGGTCGTTCTGCTTGAAGTTGATGCCTTGGTGGTCGAGGGATTTCAGGTAGTACTTCTCGTTCTGCTCCCGCCACTGTTTGTTGAAACCCTGCGGGGAGTTAATTGGTTAATTGATTGCGTGAGGAAAATTAAGGTAATAAATTTAAATTTAACTAAACAGTAACTTTCTAATTGGTCTTTTTAATTGCTTGGTGGTAGGGATTATTATTTAAATTCCACCTACCCACCATTTTATTTAAATATATCGCCATAACAGAAATGTTAGTAGCTTTCTTGTATTACAACAGCTTTAGGTAAGATAGCAAGATTCTCAGTAGTTGAGAAAACCATTTACAAACAATACGAAACAAAGATTTTTATTTTCCTATTAATAATTAAATAAAGTTGAATAAAAGAGACATCAGTAGGAAGGCAGCATGCTTGTATCAACACAATTATTCTGTGTAATGCACATCGCATGTGTTACATCATTGTCTCAGTACCATATATTATTATATTTTAATTATTTTAATTAGGTTATCTATTGGAAAACAACAAAGAAAAAAATCAATCATGAACTGCCAATGAGGAACACATTTTTAAGACTTAGGAAATTTGAATTATACTTGAAAATAATTTAAACCCCATAAATTACCTCAAGTGTTAAATAATAAATAAATAAATAAATAAAAATCTTTATTGCAGTAAAATACATGTTTTTACATTAAGTTGTTTTGTAGGTCTTCTTTTTGGTATGGAAATACTTGTAACAAAAGACCTCACTCTTCCATAGCCAGTATTTTTACTTAAATTATAAGTATTATTTAGGTGTCTTACAATATTTGACAAGAGACAGATTTTATAGGTAAATAAAATTTAGTACAATTAACCTTAAAACGAATAGCAATAATGTGTTGTGTGTGTGTGAAATGTTGATAATAGTGTTATGACAATGTTGCTCTTGATTCAGATTGGTTGCATTATTATATAAAAATACCTATCTAAAAACTAACGCCTCGGTGGCCGAGTGGCAAAGCGCTCGGCCCGATACCCGAGGGTTCCCGGTTCAATTCCCAGGTGTGTTTCTGATTTTTCGATGCACAGCCCGGGTTTGTAATCACCCACCCGCATTTGGCAAGCGTGGTGGTTAAGCCATTACCCATAAATTGTGGTGATAACTTGATTTCAATGATGGAGACCTTTGCCCAGCAGTGGGACAGTTATAGGTTATATTTACTTACATACTTACCTATCTAAAGTGATTGCTCAATATTTTTAGGGAATATTGCACTGAGGCCTATGTGTAGCCACAGCTGGACCTATACCAGTCAACTAACTAATATAGGATGATGAAGATGATGTTGAGGAGTGTCCATTTACCTTCTGAGCCTCCCTCCACTCCTCTTCCTTAGCCTTCAGTCGCCTCAACACGACCGGCACGGCCACCACCGGATTCTTCTTTAGACCGGCTATTATGTCCACCGCCTGAAAGCAAAACATATTATAAAGTTAGGTACATGTATAATTGGGTAGTTGACAACAACAACAACAATTAATTCCAGTACAATAAACGTTTAAATGAAATCACGTAACAGTTCCTTAAAACAATAACCAATTTTTTATTTAATCTAAGCGTACATTTCTGTAACCTAAAAAGTTATTAATAAACACTCAATTGACGGAAAGAAATAGTGACGTCATAGTTTGCTAATCCCATACAATTTCCATTAAAAATTATCGTTTTGACAGTTGTTAGAAAGTTTCTATATTGACTAACCAGTCAAATACCCAATTGATACAGTTTCAAAAGTTAAATCAATACTAAATGGGTAAAAAAGTTTGTTATGTTTAAGTAAAATAAGCTTTAATGCGTAACTTTCAGTTTTAAGTAAATTTTTACGCAAGTTTTTTTTAACAGTTAAAAAACATACTCTTAGCAAACAACAGTTTGTTATTGCACAGAATATTATTTATTACATATGGTTAATTTTACTCAATAGATTATTTTTTATTAATTTAAAATTGATTTTAGTATAGCATAATAAATCAAGTGTTCAGTCAAAGTATACATCGTGTAAATGGTTAACGACAAAACAAAAACTCTGCTTAGTTAGCAAAAAGTTGCCATAGTATTAAAGTATTTTTCAACTTTGCTATAATAATGCTTTGTTAACAGGCAATGTTCTAATGACATTTTAGGATGATAAGCATGATCATGTGAAGAATGAAATATGTGGTTACTTCTTACTATTTTTTTACCACTATAAAATGGTTTTTTTTATTTTTGAGAGATTGCCGATTGCCGATTGCAGATTGCCTCAGACGGCATTTTCAGCTTCATCGGGCTTGTTTGGGGGCGGCGAAGAACGTAAAGGGTCCCTCCGTGTGGGAGGTTTTCTAGAAGGAACGGAATCGCGCACTAGTGCGCGTCCCCGTGCCCTACTAGATTCTCCGAAGGGTTCGGATCGGATCGGGGAGCGGAGCAACCCGAGGGCGCCTCTAAAGGCTCGGACCTCGGCTCGGGTTGACCGGGCCGTGGTGGAGGAGAGAAGCGCCCAGGTACATGTCTGTACCTGGTGTAGAGCGCGTGTGAACTGGTTCTTCGTCCCCGCCCGATCCTCTAAATGACAGCACACATTTACAGAATACACTAAACATGCACACCAGTTTAGGCCCAAGACACCGTACTCGTAGAACAAGGGTACGAAGAACCGGTTCACACTCGCTCTACACCAGGTACAGACATGTACCTGGTCGGTTCTCTCCTCCTCCACGGCCCGGTCAACCCGAGCCGAGGTCCGTGCCTTTAGAGGCGCCCTCGGGTTGCTCCGCTCCCCGATCCGATCCGAACCCTTCGGAGAATCTAGTAGGGCACGGGGACGCGCACTAGTGCGCGATGCCGTTCCCTCTAGATAACCTCTGAAGGTGATTCGTTTCACACGGCTTGAGGGACCCTTTACGTTCCTCGCCGCCCCCAAAAAGCCCGGTGAAGCTGAAAATGCCGCAGCGGCAATCAGCAATCTCTCTCCAAAAAAAAAAAAAAAAATGGTTCTTTGTACCCTTGTTCTACGAGTACGGTGTCTTGGGCCTAAGCTAGTGTGCATATTTAGTGTATTCTCTAAATGTGTAGTGGCATTTAGAGGATCGGGCGGGTGGTATAAAGTGGTGTTTTAAAGTGACAATGCTAAATAACAGGCAACTTTTTAAAAATGTTGCTTTATAATTATGGTTGTTTTGTAATTTCGACGTTTACTAAAATGACGGTGTTAAAGTGTGACAATGCTAAGACATGTGGTAAAGCATGAAGTATGTACAAGATTACTATTTTACTTATTTTATTAAATTTCGACGTTGCTGCTGCTAATTACTATTTGTGTCACTATAATCGTGCTTCCATCCCTTGAAAATTGCTAAAATGTCAATTTTAAGCTAGAAAATACTTTTTTATACTTTCATCGACGTCGGTTGTTAAGATGCTAAGTATGATCGTTAAAATGACATATTATTGCTTAAAAAAATGGCTTTTTTTTAATGTTTTTGGCTACATAGAATTTTGATAATTTCGACGTTGCTATAATGACTATGACGTATGTTGTAAGGTTACTTTTTAGCAACTACCATATATACGGTGAGTCGACCCTTTCAAAGTTGTTAAGATGTATTTTTTAGTTTTAGTCTGCTACATGATGTTATAATGCGTGGAGCGTGAGTAGAAGCGCGCGCACCACCTTCTCGCCGTATATGCGGCGCAGCGCGCGCTGGTGCACGGTGGGCGAGTGGCCGCCGAGGCAGTCGTCGAGGCGGTGGCGCGCCGCCTCGTCGGCCGACAGGCGGGCGAGCTTCTTCTGCACACCTTCCAGTACGCGGATGGTGGCCGCGTTAGTCTCTATCACCACGTCCAGCTGTGGGTTAAAAGTTAGGGGGTTAAGTGTTTTGTTTAATACACAAAATACAACTATAATAAATAAATAAATAAGTTGTGGCAAAGTTGGTTCCTATTATCACGACCAGCTGTGGGTTAAATATTGAGGGTTACATATTTTATACAGTTAAGTAACAATTAATTAAAATAGTATGTAAACAGATAATTGAAATTACAAATAAACAGAGATAAAGCTACGAATAGTTATTCCGTGTATTCTCTTTTACTCTAATCTGAAATTAAGTTTACATGACCGGAACAAAACACGGAATAACTATTCGAATTTTATTTTTTGTTTATTTGTAAGATATATATTATTTATAAATTACAAATTAAAAAATAATAATAAATTATAAATTATTTTATACAATATTATAAATTATATAGTGGTATAAGGGACTATTGTAAAGAGGCCTATATACCTGTTCACATCATTCAATATTGCAGGTCGGGGATAGTTCAAAAGCGCGTAAGTAGTATTTGGTGAATACAGCATAAACGCCAACCACCTGATTTTTTAAAGAGAATGAAGAGGATGGGACACTGAATATCTTTATATATAAATCTTCTGTGCGTGTGTATGTCACTGAACTCCTTCTAAACGGCTGGACCGATTTGGATGAAATTTTCTATGTGTGCTCAAGTGAATTCGAGAATGGTTTAGATTTACAATTAGAACCGGTAGGTGCAGTGCTATATGGGTCCATCATGGGATACGGGTGTACTTAAGCGGACGAATGATTTGTTTGTTTTGTTGTCATGGAAACTGTCAAAGTGGTACAAAGTCCGCTGGTCAGTTAATTTAATTATAAATTTACTTGGTGGTGGTACCAATTAGAAAATAGGAATGGTTTTGACTCCTATATACAATTATGAAGTTAATTTCTATAAAAACTACGTAAATCATAAGATAAAAGCACTTACGCTGTTTTGCTTTATCCATATTTAGGAAACATTGTGCGGAATCCACCAATGCTAATTACACAATTTTGAACTATCCCCGTGTGTTAACATATATTCAACGTATAGTTACCTCGAATCTTTCGTCCTCGCATCGGTAAATGTACTCCTCGTACTGGGTCTTCCTTGAGGTGACGAAGGTGGAGTCCTCACTCCAAGTGGGGAAAGACACCCAAGTGTCATTCAGCACCTAGTAACAATAACAGGGAGTGTTTAACACTTTGAATACTTGACTTAACTTCTCGGCTGCGGCGAGCACAGATCGGTGCCCTAATCAATAAAAAATCTATTGTGTCTGTCTATATTCGCAGCAAACGATAAGGTAACCGCAATACCGAAATAACCTAAATGCAAAAAAGGCACGTGCTTATGGGCCCCGCATCGTTAAGGGGCCCCTCAGTCAGAAAAAGTTTTCTATAGTTTTCTACCTAGAAGATAGGGGGCAGTTAATATGCAGTGCTTAGGGGCCTAGACATGGCTTAATCTGGCGTTGCATTTAAATAACATTAATTTTAATTTCTTTTGAATTTTGTATATTTGAAAGAAATAGTTTTACAAAATTACATAGGCTATTTGTATTTAGTGACTCAAAGTTCAATTTTTATGAAAAAACATTTTTTGAATGAAATGATTTCGTAAACCCAAAAGGAGACTTTTTTCCGAAAAGAAGCTGCAAGATATAAGTTATTACCAATTTAAAACATAATACCACATTTATTACCAAATTATCAAAAGTGTCAACAAAGTAACTCAATTCAAAATTGAAAAGAAAGAGTTCCTTACAACATTATTTTACATAAAGTTAAAGTGTAGGTGGGTGAGAAGTCTGCACTCTATGTAATTTTATTTCTCACTTGTCTGATCATTTTCGGCACGCCGTGCGTCGAGTTGACCGCACGACGCTTCCAATGATCAATCACTATACCCCCCTGTACGCAGTGCGCAAGCCTACGGAGGTTAGCCACGGGCTAGGGGGGTGATCTGTCACACCTTACCATCAGGTGAAGGTAAAACGGTGTCAATTAATATCCTATACCTATAACGCTTCGATGGCCGAGTGGCAAAGCGCTCCACCCGATACCCGAAGGACCCGGGCTCAATTCCCAAGTTGGACAAAATGTGTTTCAGATATTTCGATGCATAGCCCGGATATGTGATCACCAACCCGCATTTTGCTATCAATTGTAATGATGACTTGATTTCAATGAGAACTTTGCCCAGCAGTGGGACAGTTATAGGCTATTTACTTTACCTACATGTAACTACTGTACTGAACACTTCATAATATTTTTTAACAACCCATTACGTCCCACAGCTGAGCTCTCCCCCATTTCCTTCCATCTCTTTTGATCACCGACCAGCCTGCTAACATAATAAATAAATAGGATTTGTCGCCTTGTTACGCTTTTGCAATAGCTGTTTCTCATTAGGCCGGATTAGTATAAGGTTACGATGGGGCTGGCATATATATATTTATTTAAAAAAATTGGTTGCCTGTAAAGTCGATATACGGGCGAAAGTTTTACGTGACAACGACTTTGAGTGGTAAAATAATTTTAATGTGAATATTCATTCGTATAGTAGGAAGAAGGATGAAATAATAGTAACAAATTAAAACATTTATTTATACAAAGAATTATATTTAAAACATTAATTTATACAAAGAATCTCGCACTGAATTTCATATTAACAAAATTTTATTTTTACCTTTACACATACATACGTATTTACCTTTCACTTTTTATGTCTGTCTCTCTCGCTCTTAGGCGGGCTAACCATGCCCGAGTGGAAGGGACGCGTGCCTCTCACTCGCTCTCATTGTGAGCGCATAACGTGAGCGGAGCGTAACGCAGTTTCTTGAAGTGTCACCCGGCAAACCAATTTATAAGACGTTGTCACGTCAAAATATATAAATAGACTTGTCAAGCTTACCTCTTTGCACAAAGCAGTGCGTCCCGAGCATCGTCTAGCGGCCGCGTCGCGTGGTAGGGCGCAGTAAGAAGTGCCTAAACGCTTGCACGTCGACAAGTCTGCGGGCGAAGAAACAACAGAGATTTAATAACTTGTCTTGTACACCACGACTGCACATCAACCTAAACAAAACTGTCAAATTTCTTATATAAATGTTTAACCAAATGCCATATACATAAAGTTCAAAGTCTATTGAAGAAATTTGTGTGTGTACATATAAAGGCAAAATATTATTTATTACACTCTTTCATTCACTCTTATAAATTTTCTTTGAACTACTTCCCCTTTCTGTAAAAATGTTTTTCAAAGGTGGGCGCTAGCTGCTACAACTGCAACATAGTTTTAAAATTTTGCAGCTTCTACTGTACTCATTTTTTTTTGTGTTTTAATGATTTTATAAAGAATAATTATTTTTATTATTAAGGGTTATGAACCACACCTTGACATAAAATAGAAAGAACAAAAAATCAACATGTATCCGTTAAATAGATAATTTGAAGCAAATTGTACTAATTAGAACACTTGTCCGATCATTTTCGGCACGCCGTGCGTCGAGTTGACCGCACGACGCTTCCAATGGTCAATCGCTATACCCCCCTGTACGCAGTGCGCAAGCCTACGGAGGCTAGCCACGGGCTAGGGGGGTGATCTATCACTATTATTCAACACCAGTTATTTTACAATTATTTATTAATATTAGTTATCTAAACAAATACAGTAGATGCTTTTTTTTCTTTAGTTGATGGCTTCATGCGATTAGCATATTTAGCCAGTGTCCAAGTAATTTTTTCTTACAAGTTAGACATATGAATAAACAATATTTCCTTCCTATATGATGATGATGAATGACAATAGAAATGAGAAGTGAGAAATGATATACCCCCCAACCCCTCGAGTATCTCGATAAAGATGTGTTGCTTTACTTAGACCTCCTGCCAACACATGCACGCTCACAAACACAAAACACACTGAACGGTTAATAATCCACCATTATTTCACATTAATATTCGACATAACACAAATTTTAGAAATTAAAACAAAATCGCAGACGTGATTCTTCACTTTCCACTTTCCAAGAACTCCAATAATTGTCGGTCAAATCACAGAATGTCATAAGTGATGCGGTTAATACAATCTAGAAAAATAGTGCTGTTATTATAATAGCTAACGATTTCTTGTCGGTAACGCTTTATTATACCTATTGATAGAAAGAAGCCTCCTAAGTTTGTTGCCAACTCTTCTCGGTCAAAGGCTCTCTCAAAATCAAAACTGGTGGTAGATTAAAAATATTTTACGGTTAAGCGCAGCGCCTTAATCTCACCTGATGTCAAGTGATAAGGCCAATAGGTGGAAGCGCACTTCACTATCATTTCATATCGTATTTCATTTCTCACTTCATTTCTATTATCATTCATCATCATATCATATTGTATATTTATGTATTATTTGTAAGAAAAATTACTTTGACACTCGCTAAATGTGCAAATCGCACGAAGCCATCGACTAAAAGAAAGAAAAGTACACCAATATGACATGCAATAAATAATTTTGAATTTGTATAGTATATAGTAACTCACCGATATCCATAGCAGCGTCTCCTTGCGGCCGATCGTGCCGCAACTGCGCGCCGAGCGGGCCGAGCGGCTCGTAGCGAACCTTGTCGAGCGCTCGTTCGCGATCGCGCTCGCCGACGCGCTCGCGCTCGCGGTCGAAGCTTAAAAGGCTGTTGGTGCTCGTGAAGCTGGTGTTGTTGTAGCCTGATGGTGGGAATGTTGGGAGGTTATTTTAGGTTTAAGGTATGATCACTTGTAAAGGGAACTACTGGATAGTTTATAGTTAATGTCGCCTCACGTTACATAGAACAAGGCACTTGTATTTATAATCAATTAAAGCAATGATTATTTATTAGTTAATTAAAAATGTTTAGTGTAAATGTAATGTGACGACCTCCGTAGCCGGGTGGCATGCACGCCGGACTTTAGGCGGCGCTAACTCAGAGGTCCCGGGTTCGATTCCCGGTCGGGTCAATGTCGAAAACGAACTTTTCGATATTGTGTCGGGTCTGGGTGGTTGTGGTACCTTCGTTGTTTCTGATTTCCATGAAACGAGTGCTTTAGCTACTTACCTTGGGATCAGAACAATGTATGTGATGTTGTCTCATATTATTTATTATTATTTATCTATTTATGTAAAATAATCATTGGTAATATCAAAAATTTAAATACAGACAAAGTTTTGAAATAAAATTTTGTATTTTGGAGCAGAATCCGAACTGGCACCTTTTATCTTGAGGCCCTGAGACCAGTAAGACTAAGGTTATGCTCTAACAAGTAATAATTAAAATTAAAGCGAAATATCGTAATCGTAATATCGTAATAACTGAATTTATCAATAAAGAAGAAAAAACTTTGAAACCCGTACTTTTCTACCAGTCGATTAGATTCCATCGATAGCTTTATTTATCAAATAAATAACAATAAAATCAATAATTTTTTTTACGGGTAAGCACAGTGCCTTGATCTCACCCGATGTTAAGTGATGATAAGGCCAATGATGGAAGCGCACTTCACCCGGGATCCACAACTAGTGAGGTACTGTATAAATAGAAATATAAACTGTAAATAAAACAGCATCCCCTACCAGTATGTGCCAGCGGGCGGGGCTCGGGCTCCGCCTCCGCGGGCCCCACGAAGTCCTGCAGCCACTTGTGCAGCTCGGGGTGCCGCACCAGGAACGGGCCCGTCACCATCAGCAGCTCCGACGACGAGATGATCTCGTTGGTGAACAGCAGCAGGCATCTGGGTGGGAGACAAATTAAATTTTAACTTTTCAAACTATCATGGTCACTTACAACAGACTAATTATTATTAACGGGATTATTACCATGTTTTGATCATGGCGCACGGAGTTTTGAAGTTATTTTCGAACTTTAAAGTGGAAGGCCTAAATTAAAAATAAACATTTTGATAAAAATAAGTTATAACCCAACGCCAACCCGCCTGCCAAGCGTGACGATTATGGCAAATTCCCCTCAAAATGATTTATCCTTGGGGAGGCCTTTGTCCAGCAGTGGACGTCTTTTTGGGTGAGGTTGTTGTAAGTTATAATTTACTTGCGTACAAAATACAATGACCATTCAT
This sequence comes from Eudonia truncicolella, assembly GCA_949315975.1. Lineage (NCBI taxonomy): Eukaryota > Metazoa > Arthropoda > Insecta > Lepidoptera > Crambidae > Eudonia > Eudonia truncicolella. The sequence continues at coordinate 1,648,712 of OX438851.1, forward strand.
TTGCTGGGTTTTAGTCCTTGTAACTTTAGAATGAATCACTTATTCAAAATGAATAGTTTCTTGAGAGAAAAAAGTATCAACGAAGAGTAGAGAAAAGTTACCATTATTTGAATGGATTTATACGACCAATAACTCCTTAACTAAAGGGGTTTATAGGACCATAGTTGTCGTATGCAAGGTACTCATTAGGTAGATTTTTTCGGGATATTGATTTCTTAATAGTTCATTATACTTTATTTCATTTGAGGTGGCGCGGCCACAGAGCACTGCTTCGTGGCCGGACCACACAAATTGTTAATTAAAAAGTTATCTGTTGAGGTACTAAAAAAATATATATATTACGATGAAAGTAGACTTAAGGTAGGTATTATTTCGAACTATAGCATCTGAGTACTAAACAGTGGTCCGGCCACAGAACAACACATTATGCAAACATGCAAATGCATATAATCCGATGTCTAGTTATAGATAAGGCGTTCTACAGTTTGAGTGAATATTTCGGTACAAAAACAGCATAGTGGCGGTTTCTATGTAACATATACCTACCCACTAAAAATTGCATGCCCGACTAGGGTAAATTGTTTGTTCCCAATTATGCTTAATACCTGCTATGTATTTACACAATTTTATAGCAATAAAAATTTATCTTATCTTATCTTAACAGTTAAAATGAATCAAATTAATTTACGCGATTTGTAACTACCTTCAAAATTAATTCGCATGTAAGTCAAACGTGTAAGCGCAGTGCCTTCATCTCACCTGATGTTAAGTGATGATAAGGCCGAAGGTGCAAGCGCACTTCACCCGGGATCCTCAATTCCCCTATACCGTGCTCCCTTTCTGCACTCAACTCTCTCCTTGCCAACAACCCTGAATGTGACGTCGCGTGTTCGCGGATGGATGGCCGGATATATTGTTAGAATGTTTGCGTTATTGTGAAAGAGATGATTGAATGGTCAATATGGCTATATATTTTTTAAGTTATGCTATGTGAAATTGTTTTAATAATATTCTTTAATTATTGTAATTGCTGTGTCCGTAATAGTTAAAGTAAAATAAATACTCTACAGTCTCACTGTATCTATAGATCTATTTATTTTAAATGTTTCATAAAAATTGGGTACTGGTATGAAAAATTCCACTTCGAAGTTTGAAAGTGTGTATACCTTAAAAATATATGTTTTACTTTATTAATTATGAGTCAGTTAAATAAATGACTGCCTAGTAAATATTTTTTTATATTTCTGAAATTATAATAAAAACAACAGCTCATCACAGTCTCAGTCAATCTCCTAGTGTCTAATGTGTTTCATTTGACATGTCATACAAAAAGTTAAAATTTTGCCATAAAAAAATCTTTCTCGTAAACGTAAATTACGGATAGTAAATAAAACTCACACTAGACACTCAGTAATATTATTAATTAAGTATAAGTAAGTCAACTACTTAAGCAACTGGTTAAGCAACTTTCGCAGAGGCTAGCCATCGGATGGGTGATAAAAAAAAATATCATCTCTCGCTTCTCCGTGCTTCAGAAAGCACGTAAAGCGTGAGAACACGCTTTATCCATCCATAGGGAAGGCTCGTGCCCCAGCAGTGGGGACATAGAATGAGCTGGCGATGATGAAGTACCCTACTAATATAAGGAAAGTACCTTAAAAAGTTATCGTAGACGTGCTGCGACCGCAGCGCCTTGCGGGCGCGGTCGAAGAAGCTGTAGTCGCGGTGGGTGGCGAGGCGCGCGGCGTCGGCCTGCGACACATCGCGCACGCCCGCGCCCGCCCCCGCGCCCGCCCCCGCGCCCGCCCCCGCGCCCGCGCCCGCCCGCGGCTTCTTGGGCGGCGGCGCGCCCGACGCTGCCAACGCAAACGCAAGTATTAACACCTTCAACGCCATATGCCCGACAAACAATTCTATTTTGTGTCTGTCGCAATAACCGTTGGGCAGATGGCATTGCTGCCGCTAAAAAGCTGTCAAAATCAAAATATTCAGCGCTCACCTCAGCCTTCCCGGTAGCATATAATGGTCAGTGCAGCCGCCCGGATTGCGGAAGACCTAGGTTCGACTCCTGGCTGGGTCGGGAAGGCATTCAATTTTTTCGCTATACTTCGTAAATATTTAATTCAGCTCAAGTGCAGCAGTTAACATTTTTTTTAAATATATCTTCTTAAATTTATTTATTGAATAATTATACAGGATTAATTCCAAGTAAGTTATTAACAAAAAAATCTAAATTTGCAAATTAAAATTTACAAAATCATTCAATCATTCTAATTAGACATTTCATAAAAACTAATAAATTTTCACTAAATATTAAACATGTGGACAAAAACGAATCCAAATCAGGAAAAGCAACCAAGACATAATACGTCAGTAAGATCAACACACTATCGGTTCCTATTTCTACGGACGCGAGACCTTGTAACTTTCTGTCACAGTGTCACATATTGGAAAATACCCTTACTGTAAATAAACCACGCCTCTGTGCAGAGATCCCAGATTCGATTCCCAGCGGAACTGTACATGACTGTGTGTACTCGATTTGGGTGGTGGTAGCCCGTGTACTACATTCACCCGTAGAGCTTATTTTGTTACCCTTTTATGTGTGTACATAAACCTATAAATAAATAAAAATAGTTTCGACTATATAAAGTAGCTTTACAACACATTTACATGTAAACCTTAATATTATAAGTGTTTTTTTTTTATATATTTTAGCGTTTTATTAACGCTTAAATATACTTAAGTAAAATTTAAACACTGAAAAAAGACGACAACCTCAGGCGGGAATCGAACCACGCACCTTCCGCATTCCGGGCGGCTGCCTTAACTGCAATGTTGACTAAAAAACATAAGCATCAAGCACTGAAAAAAAAAATTTCGACGGGTGAAAGCCAGACCTCGGTAGCCAAGTGGTTAAGGCAGCCGCCCGGAATGCGGAAGGTGCGTGGTTCGATTCCCGCCTGAGGTTGTCGTCTTTTTTCAGTGTTTAAATTTTACTTAATATTATAATTATAAAAACACAAATGTTGATAAAATTTCCACGAGCAGGATTTGAACCGACACCCTTCTGACATACCGGGTCAGGTGCTCTTCCAATAATGTTGAATAATTTCGGCAGGCTGGTTAGAACCACGATAGCTCAATTGGAAGAGCACCTGACCCGGTATGTCAGAAGGGTGCAGGTTCAAAACCTGCTCGTGGAAATTTATTCAACATTTGTATTTTTGTAATTTGTTTCACAACAAAATTAGCATTAAAATTATATAAACAAAACAGAAACATAATAATTATAGTGAATGAAACAATGTAGATACTTACGCAACTGATTGCTGGACGAGAAGCTTGGTGAACGCTTGAGATGCTGCGGGGGCGGCGCGGCCACGGGCGGGTGCTTCGCCACCGGCTGCGAACAAACATACAGTTCACACTATACTCTATTAAGATGCATTAATGCGCTTAACACATTAATAATAATAACATCTTGCTAATGGCGAGTATTTGCACAGACATAACCTGGTAGCTAGGATTATTCACCAGCAACTTGCTCTTCCATATGGTCTTGTGGACTTCGAAGTGCCGTACTACAGGTACACACCTGCGCCGGTTCTCGAAAACGGCCGTGCCACGCTCTATTGGGATCGAGCTGTCATCACGGACAGGACTATTATAGCTAATAGGCCTGATATCGTGCTGATAGATCGATCGCAACGCCGGGCAGTGCTTGTTGACGTCACCATCCCGCATGACGAGAACCTCGTAAAGGCCGAGAAGGACAAGGCTAGCAAGTACCTTGACTTGGCTCACGAGATAACCGCCATGTGGGATGTTGACTCGACAATCATTGTGCCGATAGTTGTGTCTGCGAACGGTCTGGTAGCGAAGAGTCACGACCAACACCTTAAGAGACTCTCGCTTAATGGTTGGATCAAGGGTCAGATACAGAAGGCGGTACTTTTGGACACGGCGCGGATAGTCCGACGGTTCCTGTCTCTGCAGCCATAACCACCGGTAACTTGAGCCCTGCCCCGTTGCCGGCGGCACCCTAGGCTAGGTTTTTTATAATATTTTTATGTTTTGTATGTGCTTTTGTATTTTACTTTTATATTAATATTATAACAAACCTAGGCTAAGAAAGATAAATAAATAATGAGTATTAATAACAATAATAAAAAAAATTAAAAAAAATGTTTATTTGCCAAATTACAGTTAGCCGTGTTACATACAAGTTCTGTAACTCCCACACTAAGCAGAGCTTGTCTTGTGGAAATCTAAATAAAAGTTACCATAATTACAGATTGGCCAATTGTCAAGAATATGGGTTGAATAATATGGTGCACAGTATGACTGGGTGAGCAAAGAGGTTACGATCAATATGTGTTGGTGTAGAAAGGTGTGAGAATGAGTGTGTGTGAGAGGAGGGATGAGTGTGTGTTCCTCAACATTGCTTAGGACGAAAAAGTAAATGGGGAGGTAAGGTAGCCCTACGACTTTTCACTTGGGATCGAACGACAGGATCAGACCCGCTGCCGTTCACCATCTGCTGGGAGTATTATGTTTTTACTTTAAGGATTTATTATTTATTTATTTTTTTTTTTTTTTTATACTTAGCACGGCAAATGACTCCACACCACCTGATGTTAAGTGGAAATGGAGTCCAGACGCGAAGACAACTGGTGCAGCGTGAAAACAACGCAGCATCAGTCAACCTCACTCTGCCGGCCCACAAGGTGCTTCTTCACGCCTCGTTTGAAGGACCCCATATCATAGGAAAGAGGGAAAACATGTGCTGGTAGACTATTCCATCTTTTGGAGGTGCGACAAAGAAACGAGTCACCAAATTTCTTTGTGCGCGATGGGATATGTGTGACAGTGAAGCGGTGACACCGGAGAGCAGCACGTGTACTCCTATGGAGGAAGGGAGAAGGTGGGATAAGGTCAAAGAGTTCTTCAGAGCACTCGCCGTGATATAAGCGATAGAAGACGCTGAGTGACGCTATATCTCTACGCAATTGCAGGTGTTCGAGAGTATACGCCGATAATACGTACAGCGCGACGCTGCAATCCGTCTAAGGCATCGAGATATATTATATTATAATAGTAGTGTTACCTCAATCGGAAAGCTAATACGCTTGCGTTAGCGCTAGTTTGAATGTCGCATAAATATAATTTTTAGTACGCATAAGTACCAGAAGTTAGTACGAGACGTATAGTGATTTGGGAAAGAGCAGTCGGACGAAATAGGTTATTTAAAAAAAACAAGATATATCTGTAGCCCCAACTCACCTGTGGACTTCTTGGCGGGAAAGTGAAGAGTCATGTCTGCGGTTTTGTTTTATTTTCAAAAATTTGTGTTATGTCGAATATTAATGTGAAATAATGGTGGATTATTAACTGTTAAGTGTTCGTAAGTGCGCATGAGTGTTGGAAAATGAAACAAAACAACTACTACTTTTCAAATTCTCTCAAGAAGTCGGCCCGAGGAATTAGTAAAGCCCCACATCTTTACTGAGATACTCGAGGGGTTGGGGGGGTATATCATTTCTCACTTCTCATTTTTATTATCATTCATCATCATTCATCATCATACTGACTTGAAGGAAATATAGGACATATATAGGACACTGGCTAAATGTGCTAATCGCACGAAGCCAGATCAACTAAAAGAAAGAAAGAACTCACCTGTGCATGTAAATGCGGCAATGCAGAATGCTGCACTATAGGCGGCGAGGGCGGCGGCCGCTCCGGTTCGCCTTCGACGCGTTGCTACAAACAAACACAATATGTAAATAACTGTTGCAAAAGAATGGCTTTTATATGAAAAGCTGTGGACAATCAGAACTCTGAAAGAGCAGCCGCTAGTTTTTATCATTACTTAGTCGAACGGTAATTAATTTCATCATTTTAATTAAAGGTTATGTGAAAATAATAACCAAAAAATGTGTACTTGGGTAAGTGACAGACGTGCTAATGTCGAATCTCTAAAAATTTGTGTATTGAACTGTGTCCTTCTCATATTTAAATATGTCTAGTGCTGTTGAGGATCTCAGATTTCCGGTTCCCTTAATACGGGTACAAACATAGCACTCACATACAACATAGTACAAGAACTCAGATTGTAGACAAAATTGATTTTGAATATGACAAAATTTTAATTTTTCGTTGCATGTAGGGACACATAATTGACGAACAAGAAGATGAAAGGTTCGTGTGATGAACAAGAATACAGGGAAAGTCTCCTCGTGTGTAGTGGTACTGTGTAGCGTAAGTTGTGTTATAATATGTAGTGTATAATGTGTAGTATGAATATTTTTATTATTTTGCATTGTGCAATCACAATGCTATTTATAGTTACAAGATAAAATTTTACTACAAAAAACCTAACCAGCCTCAAGATTTTTTTTAAGGAATTACGACTTTATCGATAGTTAAAACATGCAAAAGTGTTCTTTCGACTGTGAGGGTAGTAACTTAACAGTGACGTAATACCGCTGGCTTGCAGCTTAAATCACAAACTACTAGAAATATTCAACGAGTCTTCTGATATCTCGGTAGCTTAGCAGGTGGTCAGAGCATTGGACCGGTTATCCAAAGGTCGCGTGGGTTCGATTCCCACTCGAACTTCCCGAGACTGGTTGATTTTTGTCGAGTGGTATGAAGTATGTAGTTTGTAAAATATAATGTGTAGTCTTCCATAGTGTTTAAATACGTTCTAAAATGAACAAGTTGTTATTATATTTAATAATATTAATAATAGTCACCTGTTGCGGCGGCGGCGTGCGAGCTAGCGGGTAATGCGCCGGCTTGGTGACCGCTTTGGCGTCCGGCAGGAACTGGCCAAACTCCGCCAATAGGTCGTCTTGGTTCTCGAACAGTTTCGCGACCTATAATTATATATTTATATAGTTGGTGGTAATATTGAAACGCCCTTGCATGTGGGCTCATTTGAGGACATTATACCTAATCTGATGATCTCATTCGAGGACATTATTAGGATTTTAAGATGCTAATAACCTGCATAAATAAACTGCAGGGGGAAGAGGTCACGGTTCGAAATGTTTAAAAATATTAATTCACGAATAATCTCTCACCCTACGGAGGAAGGCTTCGGTTCTAAACGAAGGCGCTGATAAATTATGATATTATAATAAACTGCGATACTTTTCCTACATATTACCCCACATGCAGTTGGAAATAACATTATTTTTTCTAATAAGTAATAGGTATAGTTTATTTGAAATGACGACCTCCTTGGTCGAGTGGCTTGCACACCGGTTTTCATGGTGTCGCCATCTCCGAGGTCCCGGGTTCGATCCTCGGTCGTATCAATTCAATTGAAAGGGCATCTTTTCAGCATGTCATAGCACTTTAGTAATGCCTCGACGTTGGTCTTCCGAAGTTGCCCTCAGAATGAATAGTCCATTACCTGTGAGTAGACTTCTTGTTCGGTCTGCTGCTTCGCTTGCGGCTCCTTGACGTCTCTATGGCCGCGTTGGTACGCGTGCAGTATCTCCAGGAAACGCTTATACTTGTCCGGTTGACGAGAGAACCGCGACTGGGGGGAGAGACACATTCATAAATTCATCATCATCATCATCATCATCATTTAAAAAATCTAAATTCTAAATAATTAATCAATTTAGGCTACAATATACTTGCACTTACAATGCACTTATGAATGTCACTATGCCATCGGTTCGTAAGTCTACCCTGGGCTGACCTTGTACTGAGAAGAACCGGCAACAAACTCAGCTATAGCATTTCTTTACTCCCTTTCTTTACAGCGTCAAAATATTGGAAAATGCCCATCATAGAAGGACGCTTCCATCACCATTATCGTCGTCATCATCTCCAGTTCATTTTATCCCCATGAGCCTTCCCTGCGGATGGAAATAGCACAGCACACCACAGCCCAGTGCGGGCGGTGGCTGTTAACGACTGCTAATGTAGCCTGGACCAACGGCTTTAAGTCATTTGTTCTCTATTAATTAATATATATATCTATATGTTTAGTATTTAGTTATTTTATTGTGAAATATATTTATTCAATAATCATCATCATTCAATCCGGAGATATCCACTGTTGGGTATCGGCCTCCTTTCGTATCTGCAACTCATCTGTGTCCCAAGCCATACGCATCCACGGCTTCCCCGCTATCCCGGTAATGTCCTCAGTCCGCCTTGCCACCGGACGACCGACGCTTCTTTGTCCAAGTCTTTATTCTATAAAGATTTTATTTATTTAATTTCGAGATGCCGCTGGTTGCGAGCATCACAAAACCGGTCGTTGAGGACATCCCTGGGGGAGGCAGACGCCCAGCAGTGGACGTGTTTTGGCCGATGATGATTTAATGTCACCTTATGAATTTACACCTGAAGAATTTTAACAAAAGCCACTCACCTTAATCTTGTTAACGTATTCGATAGCGTGGTTGAACTCCACGGGCTGGCCGGGAGGAGCGGTGGCCGCGTGCGGCCCGCTGCCGGCCGGCGGCTGCACCGTACCTTTACAGGGCAACAGATAATAGTTAGTAAAATACAGAGATGAGGCAGTGACAAAGGGAAAGTTGTTAAATCAGAACTCGAAAAGAGCAGCCGCAAATTCTTATCATTAGTTATCGAACGGTAATTAATTTCATCATGTCAATATTTAACAAGGTTATAAATACAATGTGTCTTTTTCTATACAGTTAGCTCGGCAAATTACTCTATTCCCCCTGATGTTAAGTGGAAAAGTCCAGACGCGAAGATAACTGGTGCAGCGTGAAAACAAACGTAGCATCAGTTAACCTCACTCTGCCGGCCCACAAGGTGCTTCTTCCCGCCTCTTTTGAAGGACCCCATACCATAGGAAGGAGGGAGAACGTGTGCTGGTAGACTATCCCAACTTTTGGAGGAGAATTTATTTGTCCGCGATGGGATATTTGAGACAGTGAAGCGGTGACTCCGAAGAGCAGCACAGCACAGCAGCGCAGCAGTCTCACAAATAAACAGAGAATAAGCTACAAATAGTTATTCCGTGTTTTGTTCATGTCATGTTAGCTTCATTTCAAAGAGTCAAAGAGACAAAACACGGGATAACAATTCCAAGCTTATTCTTTGTGTATTTGTAAGGCCCTATTAGTTTTGTAATTCGTGTCTCTTGCCCATTGAATAAAGAAAATTTTATATGAAACACTTTTACAATAACCTACTTGTGTATAATTTTTACATTTGATTTTTCTTTTTTGTTTGCCCGTATATGGTTTATCCCAAAACAATAATATAAAATATTAGAATGCAATTGAATTTGGAAACCACAAACAAAACAATTTTTTAAATGTAAAGAAAAACCTTAATTAAGATTTACAGTAACAAACATTTCTTTACTGTAAATCTTTAATTTAAAATGTCTAAAAATAATAGACATTTCGTTGAATAAATATAATGTGCACCAATGTTTACCCACCACATTTTGAAATATGAGATCAAATTAAAATACGACAAAATATTCAAACAAGTTCTGTATGTTAAAAAGTTAAGCTACATAATAAACCTTAAAAAATAATAAAATAATCAATTCAGTACGTACTAAACTCACCACTGCTATGGTGTATAGACGCAGCTTCGATCTGCTGATGCGCCTGCGATATATGATGCAGCGTGTTGGCAGGAGTGGCCGTCACCGACAGGTTGTGAACGATCGCACTGCTCACAGATCTGGAGACAAAATGGACGGTTTACAAAAAAAAAAGAATACTTGGGGTAATTAAACTTCTAGCTTTTGTTAAAGAGTCAGAACTCAAAAAGAGCAGCCGCTGTTTTTTATCATTAGTCATCGAACGGTAATTAATTTCATCATTTGCGAACCGCACGCTTATTCCCGAATAAAAGCAACCAGTTTAAGCGAGCGATCATTGAGCGATTTGTGTCCGGAATACCAATTTATCAACCGAAAATAGTGCAGTCACGTTGCAATTGTACAATTAACAAGTGGTTGCTTTTTTTGGTAATAAACCTGTTACAATTAAAGTCAAAACAATTTTTTTTTATTTAAATAAACTTACGAAAAGTGTTTTTCAATCGTCCATAAATTTTTTACCTACTACACATTCAGGACGTCTATTTTTTAGCTGTGGAGAAGAATGCAATGCTGCCGGTGATTCATTACGATTACTTCTTCCATTTTTTTTATTAAAATTAACTAGTAACACATTTTTCACGCTTAACATTCTCGAACGGTATGTATTAATCAATTATAAAAAAATGCAAAAAATATTATATTTAATAGTGTATCATAGGGTACGTATTACAATGTCTAAAATTAAAAAATCTACGTTTAAAATCACTAAAATCTAAATACCTAATGGTTATTTGACTTATATTTAAAATACCAAACCCTTAAAATGTCAAATGGATATACTGGGTGGCGCAAAAGTACTGGCACTATAGAAATCACTTATATTTTTTTATATGACATCTCCTGTCATTTTGATATTTCAACTTTCGTAGTAAATAAATGTAAAATTCACTAAAAATAATCATGGACCGTTTTACTCCTCAAGAACGTGGAATAATCGTGTCAATGTTTTTACGGAATAATTCATCTGTGACAAAAACACAATGTGAATTTCGTCGACGATTTTCCCATCGTCCGGCACCGATTGGTCGCACAGTTCGACGCTTTGCCACACGCCTCGAAGCAACTGGCTCAACATTGGACAGACCAAGAACAGGCCGTTCAGCCGAAAATATCGATGCTGTGCGCCAAGATGTGGAAGAGTGTCCAGAAACTTCAACTGCCTCGCAATTGAGAAATCCAGGCGGACTTGGATTGCTTGGCTTGCCTTTTAGATATCATTGATTTTATATAGGAAAAAAAAATCTTATTTTAAACCAAAAAACTTCGAAAATAGCTTTAAGTTAACTGTGAATATCTCCTATCTACGATAATATGCTAGCTGAGGCGCCGCTCACGCGCGCCATGCGCACTATGAACGAAATAGCGGAGCGAGTGGACATATTATCATGTTCTCTGAGTGAGTTCACAAGGACGGCTTTGTATACAATAAGTTATAATAAGTAAGTAGGTTATACAATAGGTTGTTAAATGTATAATATATTAGTTACATTATCGTATTAGGTTAAGTTTTGCCTGTAAAGATAGTGTAAGTTTTGGATAAAATAAATAAATAAAATATTAAATAAAATATTATTGAGCAAAATTTATATCAGAATAATTGTTACTTCATGAGGAATAAAGAAAGATTTAATAATTTTTAAGCATGAATTTATTATCCTATTTCGATAAAAAACGATAAATACAACTGCAAATTACTATAAAATGCGATGCGCCGGCCGGCCGAACGATACCTATTCTCGCAGAGTGGAGATTTGTAATAGGGCTCTTAAATTCTAATGTAAGTATTTCATCAAACACCACAACAGCGAAGGAGTCTTACATTATCTCCGTTAAAATAAACTCGGGTCAACGACTTGAGGGATCAGCTGAGCGCGGCGTCCCTTTCTACCGGTACGTGTGAGCGAGACAGCTGCACGATCGATGCGCCTATGATTCATTTCATTGGACGAGCTAAACAAAGTATTATGGATGTTTTGATTGTATTTTTATCTGTTGATTATAAGCACAATATTATGATGGGCCGATTTTATCTTTAATTGTGTATAACGTAAGGAAAGAAAGTTGTTTAATATGAGATGTTGTTACTAAAGGTTTATGCTTACCAGAAAAAGTAATAAAACGAAATTATATCTCTCTTAAGATATGGAAGTGCACTTTACCTAGGTCCTTGCAACTAAATGTTAAAAATGCTTTTAACTATAGAAACATAAGTATATTACTAAGTTTCGGTACTGTTTTTGTCTTTTATCTGTATCAATTATTATTTAAAAGAACCCTTGTACTTCAACAACTGTTATGACAAAATATATGAATAAAAAATATATTTTTTACTTCCTTTTTTTAATCAAAATGGTGATGTTATCAAAAAAGACTTATTACAAGCTCTTATCACAACAATCGAATCACCATAATATGTAGTATGTACTCTGCTGGGAATCGAACTCGAAACCTCGCTAGTTGCTGAACTTCAATAAAAAAACTATTTGCTAGATTTGTCTAATACAAGGGAGTAAATGGGTCTGGTAGGCTGCGGCTGGTCGGCATCTCTATAGAGTGTAGTTGTGTGTTGTAATACACATAATTATACAGTATTACACAGTGTTATACGGTATTACTCACTGGTGCGGCGCCGGCAGCAGCTGTACGAGATGCGGTTGGGGCAGCATGACACCGGCGCCCATACCCGATGGGGACGGCATCGAAACGGATACCTGGACCAAACATGAACATGATGTAATAATTAATAAAACATTATAATTAGTTATAAATAAATATTTTCATAAGGATTTTTATGCCGATTAAAACCTTAACTAAACTTAGAGGCAAATAAAGAAATTGAAATTTAATCTATACCTAGTGACGACCTCCTTGGTCGAGTGGTTTGTACACCGGTTTACATGGTGTCGCCATCTCTGAGGTCCCGGGTTCGATCCCCGGTCGGGTCAATTTAGAAATTATTGTTTTTCTAAATTGTCTCGGGTCAGGGTGTTTTCTATGTATAATAAGTACGTATTTAAGTATTTTAAGTATGTTTATCCGTTGTCTAGTAACCATTTAACGAGTTTCATAACGAAGCTTCTCTTGGGCTAGATAATTGGTGTGAAAGCAATCAGACCTATTGACATATGAAAGATTGTCCATTGTTTACTGGACACCCTGTATAAACAATTTTAAAAGCAAGGCTTTAAATACCGATAAAAATTAGGTAACGTTAACGATACTTTACTAGATAATGTTAACTGCGCCCTGCATTGCTGCTACCAATTTAACTTTATAGAAATAACGTTACTTAACGATACTTATAGCGTGAATTTCATAACGGTATTAAACTCTTATTAATGAAGGTTGATTTTAATAATTACTAATTATTACTAATTCAGTTATAGTTGGTCTACAGATTTTGAAATGCTCTTTGCAGAGCCGGGCGTCTAATACAGGTCAACCATATTAGAGGTACCATCTTACATTTAATGTAATGTCATAATCATGGAATCAACATGTAGATTTAACTAAACACGTAAACATTTGACGTACACATTTTTTTATAGATATTTTAGTTAAACAAATGACCACGAGACCACGGCTGTTGTAACTCGGTCGAAACGTCGGGTATAATGAAGGTATGATACCTTTTTACTAATTAGTTTGCGTTAATCCCCTTTTAAATTCTTTCGTTTAACTATGGAACGCGTGTATAAAAGTGTGTAGATATTTTAGTAGTTGACACGAGACGTCAGTAGGAAGGCAGCATGCTGATATCAACACTGGCATTCAGTGATTTGCACATCGCATGTGTTATCATCATTGTCTCGGATTTGAAGTAACCAAATTGCAATTAATGAAAAAATTAAGTCATAACCTGAAAATCTATAAAAACAACGAGCGGGAGTCAACCCGCACCTTCTGGCAGTCCAGGTCAGATGTCCTATTAGGTTAGGGTGACCTCTCGCTTCTTCAGCGACACCGGTGTTCGATACAGTATGCCCTAGTTAAAAACCAGTTTTCATCGCCAAAAATAATGTAAGAATTTCATTAAAACTTTACTTTATTCTACCCATGTAAGTACACAGTTTGGCTCGAATCTTCTTGAAAGACAATCCCAATACATCAGCTAACTACTGGACAGTTAGTACTTACCCACATTGAATTGTTAATTTATTAATTTCTTAAGTGACTTCTAATCTATATAAATAAAAATGAATGTCGCAAAACTCGAGAACGGCTGAACGGGTTTGGATGAAACTTTGCGCATAGATCATGACCTGGACTGGGACATAAGATATTTTTCACCCCGGTAACAGGTTGCTGTGGGATAGCGTAGTCTTCGCGAACGAAGTCGCGAGCGACAATTAGTAAGAAGTAGATATTCCTTAAACACAAACACATTTTCCTGGATGACAGCTGTGAAGCAGGTGGTTTATATTCAATTGTTGCTAATATAAAAAAAAACATTTACTGACCCCTATTTTTGATTACTAAAAGGAAAAAAAAGACGATCATTGGTTCCTGTCGAACACCGGTGTCACTACCCTATATACAATACCATAAATAAGACTTCTTGGCGAGACAGTGAAGAGTCATGTCCGCGGTTTTGTTTTATTTTCAAAAATTTGTGTTATGTCGAATATCAATGTGAAATAATGGTGGAATGATAACCGTTTAGTTGTTCGTGAGTGTGCATGAGTGTTGGCAAATGAAACAAAACAGTGCAACAGCACTTTTCAAATTCTCTCAAGGAGTTCGAGTTAGTAAAGCAACACATCTTTACTGAGATACTCGAGGGGTTGGGGGGGTATATCATTTCTCACTTCTCATTTCTATTATCATTCATCATCATCAACAGCCAGGTAATATTGATTATTTATGTATTACTTGTAAGAAAAATTAGCTTGACACTGGCTAAATGTGCAAATCGCACGAAGCCTTCAACTAAAGGGAATACTATAAATAGACGAAAGAAATTTATTTGAGAAATAATACTATATACTTAAGTAAAATTTAAACCCAGAAAAAGCCAGACCTCGGTAGCCAAGTGGTTAAGGCAGCCGCCCGGAATGCGGAAGGTGCGTGGTTCGATTCCCGCCTGAGGTTGTCGTCTTTTTTCAGTGTTTAAATTTTACTTAAGTATATTTAAGCGTTAATAAAACGCTAAAATATATAAAAAACACTTAATACTATATAGCCAATACTAGGCATATAATGTACTGTCATATATTGTACAAAAGTATTGGAAATATTAATTTAATGGCGGCACCCATTACTAACAAATAAAAAATCTATGATCAGCCCATTTAACATACTAATATTAGAAACTCACCTGTCCATTACTCTGCACCTCAATCTTGTACCCGGGCGGTAGAAACGTGTTGAATCCGACAATCAGCTCCGGGTGGCCTTTGAACAGGTTCGATACCCGCGTGATCACACCCGGCGTGTCGATGCTGCAAAAAAAAACGGGCATTTAAGACAATGTTAAGGTGCACAAGTGGTTTGGGGGCGTGAAGATGGGTGGTCAGTTGAGAAAGCAGCCGTGCTTTATTTTCATTTGAGGTCAAACGGTAATTGATATCATCATTTTTTATTAGCTTAACGTCCGGTTTTTTTTTAAAGTTAGGCCGATGGCCTTCCCAGCATTACCAGACGTTTTCAGGCCAAAATTTCGAAGCATTTTTTGTGGATATTTTGTATGCATAATGTATCTTTATAATATCAATAGCACTGTGCCCGCGACTTCGTCTGCGTCGATTTCCTATTGTGCCTTATAAAAATCTATACTTATGTTTTAAAAAGTAAATTCTTTATCAAAATAAAGTACAGCCCGTAAAGATTGCATTATTCTATCTGTAAAAGAGTTTTTGGAATTGGACCAGTAGTTCCATTTTCAGGGGTTCCACAAACAAACACTGCCACAAACTAAACCTCTTTATTAATTGTACAATAGATTGTCCTAACACTTAAGTGGTTACCTGTAGTCAGTACCTGATTAACCTAAAGGCAAAAAAGGGTAGCGCCTATAGGCTTCTTGACGTTTAGGGGCCCCAAGGTCAGAGATTTTTTTTCTAGTAACTAGACTAAGCTATAAAAAAGGGGGCCTATCTACTAGACTCTAGTAGATAGGTCCCCAAAACATACAGGGGGTCTTAATCCGGCTCTGCCTGTAATAAAAAGTAACAACAAAAATATACTCACGTTTGACTTTTAAACTCCTTCATGATATCCAAAAAGTCGTTATACACTTGGGGCTGCGTATTAAACTTGTATTTGACTTGGTCCAGATACGACAAGGCGTCTTCCACTTTAAGCCTCTGAAACTGGGCGCCCGGCTGCGGGGGCGAAGCCCGGCCGGGGAGCGCGTGGGGCTGATGGGGTTGGTGGGGCTGATGGGGTTGGTGGGGCTGGTGGGGTTGAGCGTGGTGGGGCTGGTGCTCGAAGAGCTGCGGATAAGGCTCCACGTTAGACGTCTGGAATGGAACGGTGTTATGTAGTGGTTGCATGATTTAAGTTATTAAGATTTGACAATTTAAATTTATTTGCACATTTCAGATCCCCCATGAATTCAATTCCCAATAAAATAAAAAAAAATAAAAAATTACAAAAGTTGTTTGTGAAGCATTTCCAGAAAGTGATAATTTTCAGCATACATCTTTGTGTACTAGGTTTGGTTAATGGTAGGGCTTGTTTGGCCGCCTGGCTAGCTACCGCCATCTTATATCGGTAGCTGGCTAGTTATCGCTATAAAATAGTAAAAGCCATGTGCTTATAAGTTAGCAAATAATTAAAAACAATCTTTGTTTACAATTAGGAATAATAACAGCTTACAATAATCAGAATGTAACATGATTTTACACTTCTGAAGCCAATATACACCACGTTATGTTTAATTACAATAAATAAATATTAATTAAGTTAATCAAGTAACTGTCCCACTGCTGGGACAGTTATAGGCTGCTGGGCAAAGGTCTCCATTATTGAAATAAAGTCATCACTACAATTAGATGGGAATCACAACACTTGGTTGGTGATCACAAACTCGGGCTAAGCATCGAAAAATCCGAAACACACTGCCCGATCTGGGAATTGAACCCGGGACCTTCGGGTATTGGCCGAGCGTTTTGAAGTAACGTTTAAATTAAAAAAAAAACATTTGTTAGTTCATACAATGCCTCGGTGGGGGCGTGGCAAAGTGTTTGGCCCGATACCCGGTGGGGTACCAGGTTCCAGTGGTTTAGTTATATACTATTTATAAGATAAATGATATTATTACTTTACTTTACAAGTAAATACAACTAAAATAATAAGTTAGGTGAAACAAACCTTAAGCCTCGGCGGCCCTTGCGGCTGTTTCGACGCGGCGTACTGCACCGCGCCCGCCTTCAGATAGTTGATGACGGGGGGCGCCGCCCTGGGAGCCGCCCGCCCAAACGGCGGGCCAACGCCCACCGAGCCGGGGCCCACGGAGCCCACGCCGGGCACCGAGCCCACTCCTCCTACTGACAGCATCGCTGTCGCTCCTGCGACAAGGTAATAAATCTATTTAATACGTGAAAAAACTGTGTACCAAAAGTGCAGAAGGATAAAAAAATAGCTAAAATTATTTTTATGTTCTATATCTACTATTGTGTAAGCATTATCATTTGTGAGCTACGTTGGAATTTCGACCACCGGGCGACCACTGGTATCGTAAATTTCGATATGAAAGCTAAATCGCTTATTTATTAAAAGCTCTCATTCATTCATTTATTTGATGACAAATCTTAAAAAATACCTAAATACAGCAAAGGCCGGTCATCGGAAGGGTTACCAAGACCATATATTATATCATGTTAAACTCCTCTGTGCTTTGGCAGGCAGGAAAAGCCGTTGGTCCCGGCTGCATTAGCAGTCCTTAACAAACGCCATTTCACACTGGGCGCGCGTGGTGGTGTACGGCCATACGGCCTGTGGTGTTTCCATATAATAGGTAAGGCTCGTGCGCCGGGAACAAACTGAGCTGGTCATGACGATGAAGGACAAATTAATACCTAAATAGAAATGGCTAAAATAGATACGGTAGATAATTATTTAGACACACAGGTGTATGTTTGTCGTTTCTTTCGGGGAGTGCGTTTATTATGACATTTTGTATATTTCAACATAAAAATCACATTAAAATAACTTGCCAAGTAATTGTTGTGGCTGCGCCGACTGCGCCAAAGTATGCATATTGCTCGCCCCGGCTTGCTGAATCTGCAACAATAAGAAATATATTAAATAAAAGGAAACATACTGTTATGAATGTAGATACCAGCTTACCTATACACTGTCCAACAGCTGTGTAAAGGCTACTATTAAAATCAAGTCATTGCTACAATAAAAATAAAATAAAATGCATTTAATTCAGATCTGTATCCATAGTTAGTAGTTAGTAACAATATTTAACTTAAACACAAAACCTATCTGTGTATCGAAAAATCCGATACACAGTCTATTTTTTTTATACGTAGCTCGACAAATGACTCCACTCCACCTGATGTTAAGTGGAAATGGAGTCCAGACGCAAGGACAACTGGTGCAGCGTGAAAACAACGCAGCATCAATCACCCTCACCCTGCCGGCTCACAAGGTGCCTCTTCACGCCTCGTTTGAAGGACCCCATGTCATAGGAAGGAGGGAAAACGTGTGCTGGTAGACTATTCCATCTTTTGTAAGTGCGACAAAGAAACGAGTCACCAAATGTCTTTGTGCGCGATGGAATGTTCGAGACAGTACAGGGGTGACTCCGGAGAGCAGCACGCGTACTTCTATGAAGGAAGGGAGAAGGTGGGATAAGCTCAAAGACATCTACAGAGCACTCGCCGTGGCGGTAGAAGACGCTGAGTGACGCTATATCTCTCCGCAATTGCAGGGCCTCGAGAGCATTAGTGACCTCTGCATTGCCGATAATGCGTATAGCGCGCCGCTGCAATCTGTCTAAGGCATCGAGAAGGTACTTTGCAAAGGTGTGAGCAATACTCCACGCAGGATCACACCTGTGTTTTGTACAAAAGGCACAACTATCCTGGGAATTGAACCCAGGGCCTATGGATATCGGGCCGAGCGCATTGCCACTGGGCCGCCGCCGGGCCACTGATGCGTCGAATTGATTGGTATTGACTTCAAACAGACTAGGTGGAGGGACGATCTCCGCAAGGTGGCTTGCAAGAGTTAGCTGCGAGTAGCCGCGGATCGTGCTCAGTGGCGTGCACAAGAAGTGGCCTAAAGCCAGCAGTGGACTAGGTTGATGATGATAATAACTTCAAGTACGTTTTCGGTTTCAACACAAATATAAAAAAATAAATATATATAAATATATTTAGACAACATCTGATCCCAAGGAAATCAGAAACAACGACGGTACCACAACCACCCAGACCCGACACAATATCGAAAAGTTCGTTTTCGACATTGACCCGACCGGGAATCGAACCCGGGACCTCAAGAGTTAGCGCCGCCCAAAGTCCGGCGTGCAAGCCACTCGGCTACGGAGGTCGTCAAATATCAAGACACTATACATTTCCTGTTCACAGATATCATTCAGTCAATACCTAATATACAAAAAACAAACGCGACATTTACAAACCCTTTATCAGACACGCCTTAGTATCTTATCAGGCTAGTTACCTTATGCATAAAATCAGTGATAGACAGCGAGCCGATATCTTATGCAAGCAAAACAAAATATTGTCGAATATTTATAAAATACTAGCTGACCAGGCGGACTTCGTACAGCTTTGACAGTTTCCACGACAACAAAACAAACAAACAATTTTGTATTGGAAAATTAAATTGTCGTATTTTAGTATTTTCCGTTACTTATTATATTTATGTTTCTCACCGTTTAAACCTTCCCTGAACTTCCACAAATATTTCAAAATCAAAACTAGCCAAATCGGTCCAGCCATTCTCGAGTTTTAGCCACTCAAACGAACAGCAATTGATTTTTATATATTATATAGATGTATAGTGAAAAAATTAAATGCCTACCCGACCCAGCCAGGAATCGAACCTGGGTCTTCCGCAATCCGGGCGGCTGCACTGACCATTATGCTACCAGGAAGGCTGATGTAAGCACTGATTTTTTTACAGCTTCAATTTTAACTGTTTTTTAGCGGCATGTATAATAGGTATACAAATATATGTTTAATACCTATAATACATAAAAACAAACACGACATTTGCAAACCCTATATCTGACACGCTTGCTGTGTATCTTATCAAGATAATTACCTTATGCGTAATCAGTGATAGATAGAAAGAAAGAAAGAAAAATTATTTATTGGTCAAGCATTTAAACTTACAATAAAACTAATTAAATACAAATTAAATTTGCGAAGACAAAAGTAGTAATTAAGTTACGATTAATGAAAGTGCCTTACAAATAAACAAATAAGCTCCGAATAGTTATTCAGTGTTTTGTCTCTTTTACCCTAACTTGAAATGACGTTTAAATGACAGGAACAAAACACGGAATAACTATTCAGACCTTATTCTTTGTAAGGCACTATAAGTAAAAATCACGTTATAACTATTAAAACTATCATGGTCACTTGCATTAGAGTAATAATTATTAACGGGATTCTTACGAAATATTCACATATAATAAAAATCATATATTTTACATTATAATTATTTTGAAAAAAAAAAAAAAAAAAAAAATATATCTTGAAAAAAGGCCAGGTCAAGAGTACCCTAAACCGAAGAGCATGTATGAAGGGAATAATGAAAGTGGACGAAGCGAAACAAGTATGTAAGGATCATAGCAAGTGGAAAGAAGTGGTCTCTGCCTACCCCTACGGGAAAGAGGCGTGATTATATGTATGTATGTATGTATAATTATTTAGGCATTTGGGTGACCAAACATCAATCATCTCGAGCTCCACCGTGCTTCGGAAGGCACGTAAAGCCGTCGTTCCCGGCGGCTGCATTAGCAGTCGTTAAAAACCACCAATCCGCACTGGGCCGCGTGGTGGTTTACGGCCCGTTTCCCTATCCATCCATAGGGAAGGCTCGTGCCTCAGCAGTTAGGACATAAATTGAGCTGATGATGATTATTAATAAATAAATAAATAAATAATTTATTTGCTTCAAACATGGTAAATAAGATGACAATAATATT
Source organism: Eudonia truncicolella (assembly GCA_949315975.1). Classification (NCBI taxonomy): domain Eukaryota; kingdom Metazoa; phylum Arthropoda; class Insecta; order Lepidoptera; family Crambidae; genus Eudonia; species Eudonia truncicolella. The sequence continues at coordinate 1,669,468 of OX438851.1, forward strand.
CATTATGAGTACAAACATGTTTCACCAAGTTACAACTGGCATGCAAATATAATTAATTACCAATTAAACTTTTAAAAAAACAAAAAAAAAGTTAATTACATTAAATATTTATTACAAATTAATTAATTAGAAACAAAAACAATATAATAATAGGATAATTACAACAATATTTATTTCATGTCAAACAACTCCTTGCCTATTTAGGCCTATGATAGTCTGGTATAATATAATTTAAAAATAAACGTGCCATTGGTGTTACTTCCCTAGCATTTCGTGAAAGGAGACTAATGGGATATTGGGTTTGTGATTGTAGCCAATGGGTTAGCCACATATAACAACCTCCACAATTTTCTATGTAACTCCATACTTTTTGGCTAAACGTGGCCCGAGTAGCTGGCAGCTCTTTGCATTCTGCTTACACCTTCGGGGATACAAGCGTGACGCTAATGTAAGCATTATTTTGTCCTGACATTTCGAACCCTTCACAGGTTCCGTGGTCACATAGATATAGAGAGGAGTAGCGATTTGAGGCAGAATATGCATTTAACATTTGGTACAAATGAGCACTTAGCAAAATGTGCACTTTTTGATATATTGTCTATATAAAGAAAAAGGTTAATAAATACCCATTACTTTGCCTCAATTTAAATTTTGCACACAAAAGTTCCTATTTACTGTGTTGTGTAAAGTGCAGTACTTAATTACGCGCAAACAAAAGTTTTACAAGATTTTTAAAAGATATAAAAATAACAAGTGGATTCTATTTAACGCAACATGGGCTTATAGTATCTTATGGTCTTGCAGTGTAGTGTTTATCAAAGAACACTTGTCTGATCATTTTCGGCACGCCGTGCATCGAGTTGACCGCACGACGCTTCCAATGGTCAATCTCTATACCCCCCTGTACGCAGTGTGCAAGCCTACGGAGGTTAGCCACGGGCTAGGGGGGTAAATATACTCTATCTGTGACGTTGAAGGATGCAAGTGCACCGTAGTTATAAATTCGGGAAAAAGCTTTACTTTTTTCCCATGAACTCTGTTATTTTGGAACCAGATTGCACTTTTGGCTAGTATCCTAATACGAGCTCATTTTACGAAGTGCTTCTATTACGAAGTGCTTATTTTGCCAAGTTCTCATTGTACGAAGTGCAATTTTAATGTGTGCGTTATAATAAGAAAAGCGCATTTTCGAAGTGCACTTTTGGTACGAAGTGTTTATTTTGCTGTTATAAAATATACAAAGGGCCCGTTACGAAAAAATGCACATTTTGCAAAGTTCACGTTTTACGATGTGTGCAGTCTCTGCCAACCTACCACTATCGATCGGAACTACTGAAATGTCGGAACACAACAATATTTATTTTTATTTATATCTTAGGAAAAGGTTTACAAAATTGAAATAGTGTCATCAAGTGTTACACATAAAAACCACTAATAGGTTCTCACCGATAGAAGTTACTTAATAATTAAAACTAGAAGCACTAAGCAACGCATTATTAACCTCGCTCAAACTATTAACGAGTTGGAATTACCGAATTATGCTACAAACATTATTACTATGCCGACTAGACAGATAGAACACCGCAGCGGTAGCTCGCCAGCATATCTAAAGAGAATGGTGCCAGTGAATATTAAAGTAGATATAAATTTTATCAGTACCAAAAATATGTAAACAGATTTCTAACAACAGTGTGGGTAAAAAAAAACTTTGATCTCCGGCCAATAGCGTACTAAAACATATTTATAATTTTTTTATAAAATACAGTGAAAAAAATTAAACGCCCACCCGACCCAGCCAGGAATCGAACCTGGGTCTTCCCCAATCCGGGCGGCTGCACTGACCGCTATGCTACCGGGAAGGCTGACGTAAGCGCTGAATTTTGTTTGTTGTTGTGTTTAATGTTTTTAAAGTGCTTTTATAGCAGCACAGTGCTATCTATCCAACGGTCGTTGCAACCGATGGCCATGCAGATTCATCTTTGCAGATGAAATACCACAAATTTGATTACACAACGCTATAGTAAATTTTTACTTTTTATTTTAAAGTGCTAATTACACTTTAATTAATTTTATAAATATTTAATTTAGCTTCAGTGCAGAAATTAGCACTTGAGAATAAAAAGTAAAAATGTACTATAAAATAAGCAGTGTGATTCAGACGTCGCAATCGAAATAGACCCGGTGCGCGAAAATTGTAAATAGCCTTTCCGTATACAACGTTAGAAATATGACATTTACACTATTTTTAATAGATGTATTTCGCGGGTTTGTTGTTAGCAGTTAGCACGCGAAAACGGAATGGGGCGTTTCGTCCAATAAACGTATAGACCTATTAGCTGTTATTCATTGTGTCAGAAGGGTGCAGGTTCAAATCCTGCTCGTGGATTTTTTTTCAACATTTGTGTTTTTGTTATTCATTGTTAAATTTCAATGGTGATTTTGAACTTAAACATGAAAAAAAATACACTAGGTACACACTACACTGGGAATAATTCCCATTCTTATTTGGGATTGACACAATGTTTTCTTCCTAGATTCTAAATCAGTCGTCTTATTAACATTAAATTAATTTTTTTTTTCACTGTATTTTATAAATTCAGTGCAGCAATTAGCACTTGAAAATAAAAAAGTAAAAATTTACTATAGCGTTGTGTTGTCAAATTTGTGGTATTTCATCTGCATGGCCATCGGTTGCAACGACCGTTTGGATAGATGACGCTGTGCTGCTATAAAAGCACTCTAAAAACATTAAAAAGCAGTGACAAAATTCAGCGTTTACGTCAGCCTTCCCGGTAGCATAGCGGTCAGTGCAGCCGCCCAGATTGCGGAAGGACCCAGGTTCGATTCCTGGCTGGGTCGGGTGGGCGTTTAATTTTTACACTGTATTTTATGAAATTTAATAAATATTAAAATAATAATTTAACAATTTAATTATTTATTTAAGTAGGTACAAACATTCGAAAATTTTCAAGTATCAAAATAGGCAGCGGTGACTTCGACAAGTAATGAGAATGTAAAGACCACTCGTAATTTTGCCTTGCCTCGAAGTTATTACACAGCAAGGACCCAAATATAGAAGCGACCTTTTTTAATAAAATTGCGTATGTAGGTTATTCAAGAATCATAGTTATGTAGTATTTTTATTGTTTCTATAGTTTCTGAGAACCGTTAAGTAGTTTTGTATTTTAATTGAATATTTTTAATTGTTCCATTGCCTTAATTTTTAGCATATTACAACATTAACATGAACATCTAACTAGTTACAGCTTTCAGCAGAACGTGGTGACGGGATAGTATAAAAATAATTAGTGTACGAGGTAGACCACAGCTAGACATGTTACTAACTAAAAAATAATCATATTAATACAAAATATGACGACGTGACCGAATAGCAAATAAAACTCGCAGTAGGTAAGAGATAGCAGTCGTGAAGACGGGCCATATACAAGTCGCACATCATGTTACATTATAATGTTAAAATGACATACATAATATATTGCTTGTTTACTCAATGCACTTTATAACAGATAATGATGACCCCCAATGTTGACTTGTACCGTTTATCTTACCTTCCATGTGAGATATAGTATTTGAGGGAGTCGATTCTATTCATCATAATTGCCTATAAAGCTTTGTATACAGCTGAACAAAGTACCTATAAAAAAATCTCAGAAAGATCTCTATCAGAAAGGTAGAGATTCCGACATATTGATTGTAGAGATTTTTTCTTTTTCTTTTTAAGCAGCTCTGTGGTCTAGTGGTTAGACCACCGCCGGTATAAGACTTATAGGTTTCGAGTTAGATTCCCAGTTGGGGATACGCAATAATATCAGTGTTCTCTATTTGTTTGGTGGGAGTGCTTGTTTTAGTCCACCTGGCTAGCTACTATCATCTTGCCAATGGCTGTCGCCCTAGCAATCTTAGTGTCTTTGTTGTTTCTACACTTACTTAGATATAAGATTTTACATAAGATGAGATTATTCTGTAGCTAACAGCAAATATATCACAAAAAACCTTGCCAGTACAGAAAAATTTATTTTTCGTACAAATGTTTTCTACGCAATTTTGAACACAAAAAGAAACTTAAAAAAAATACAAGGTTACTAAGTCTATTAATATGCGTATATAAAAACAATGTAGGTACGCACACAACGGACAGATCTATTGTTTTTTTTTCTTTACCTACAAACTGAGTAACTAAAACCTTTTTACGCGAACACTACACACTTTTCATAATATACTTTAAACGGATATACTAGTCAACACGCTAGCATATTTTAATAGTTTCACCTCTGATCTTACAGTTTCTTAGATCTCTCCATCTGGCTCCATCCGGCCGCCAAATTGTAATTTTGTAAATTGTTTGCTTTTTTTTGTTCATGTTAATGTTTATAGTGTTGCAATAAAAGTATTATCTATCTATCTATCATATCATTTAATCCTTTAAAGATTCCTTGGTCACCACAAGGCGTCTGACGTGTCTTAGTTACATTACATACAACCGTCAATTATTTTTAATACATACATACATATAATCACGCCCCTTTCCCGTAGGGGTAGGCAGAGACCACTTCTTTCCACTTGCTACGATCCTTACATACTTGTTTCGCTTCGTCCACTTTCAATATTCCCTTCATACATGCCCTTCGGTTTAGGGTACTCTTGACCTGGCCTTTTTTCAAGACGTCCCTGATTTGATCTCGAAACGTCCGCCTAGGTCTACCCCTACCAACACTTTCATACACACTCGCCTTATACACTTTTTTCGTCAATCGTTCTTCATCCATACTCTCGACATGGCCAAACTCAGCATACCTTTCTCAATTTTTGTCACTACATCTTCTTTCAGACCACAACGTTTTTTTTAATAGAATAGAATAAAATAGAATTCTTTATTTGTGAACTGTAAGTTAGTTAATCGACATGATAGACCATTGGACAATTAGCTAAAGCACTCGTTATTATGGAAATCAGGTACAACGGCGACGGACGGTACCACAACCACCAAATCTCGAATGAAAGAAATTTAAGTTTTAATCAACTATTTAACTTTAATCAGCGCCGACTAATAACGAGTAAAAGTTTAGATTTACACACACGTACAGTTATAGCATAGTTCCATGTACAGACGCCAGCACATCAACCTATCCAAAACTGTCAAATTTCTTCAATACATTTTCAACCATATCGTTAAGGCATAAAGTTCAAAGTCTATTGAGAAAATTTGACAGTTTGTGGTAGGTTGATGTGCAGGCGTGTGTACTTGTAGGATCATAGAAAATAATATATCGAAGTATTGAATTACAAGTATCTTTTGTTGCGTATTTGCGCGCGTTTTCTAACCGACCAGAAAATGTTTATACACGAAAAACCAGAAATTGCAGTAATTGTTTCAGATGCTCAGCTAAAAATAGAGTAGTTAACTGACTAGTCAAATAGATAAGCTTTTTGGCATCTGTCATCAATCAGCAAGAGCTAAGAATGGCCCCCCGACCGCTTAACTCTATCGCCATCGCTCTCGCTATCGCGCTCTATAGTTTAAAGCGTAAGAGCAATAGAGTTAAGCATGTTACCCCTGTTACGTGCATTTGTACTTTTATGTTCCAGAACCAATAGCCGATGTCGTCATAACCTTTATGCTGAACTATTGTAACGTAAGAATCAAAGTACTGCAAGCGGATCGGGAGAAACCCTATCATAATAACAAGTTTACCTTTGTTATGTAATAGATTGTGTACTAAGTCACTGTTACCTGAAAGATATCGCTCTAAAGCGATAAGACCGCCAAATTGTAACTTGTCATATTTTATTGGTGTTGTAAAAAAGTATTATCTATCTATCTAAGTCATGGCCGGAATGTAAACTTCTTTTCGGTAAGTCCCTATAGGTAACCAAAAACAATATACTAAGCTGCAAAAAAAATACATGACTGTGACATGAGACTTGTGGTTGATATTGATATGGCTAAATTAGAAAATGTATTTTTTTTAAATTTTATTTTATCTTTAAGTTCTAAATTTCGAAGTTCTTCTCTAGTAACCATCTTGTGTACATGCGTAGGAATATAGTCACTCTACTGTAATGATGTAACAAACAAATAAACACTAAGGGGACTGAAGGACTAACCTGTGCGGGGGACTGAGACGTCATAGCTGGTGGTTCGTCAGGGCCGAGCCGGGCCACGGCTGTGCGCTTCATCATGGCTCAGCGAGCGCCCATCACACGGGCACCTGGAAAACAGAGAGCCTACTGTCAATACATGATACAAATACAAAAAATACTTACTACCCAGTAGTAATAATGTTCCGGCAAACGAGCTTACGGAAAGATCATCACCAAAAAATGAACATGGGATTGTTTAAAAGTGAAGTGAATTGTTTTTAAGTGTGATAGCTAATGCAACTTGCAGGTTGGCAAGGTGAGACACAATCCTGCTCCACTAACTGTCTTAACATCTGGACTTTGCTTCTGCATAACATCAGATTTAGCGAAGTCTTTTTTATTGGAGAGTTTGCTGATTGCCTCAAACGGCATTTTCAGCTACACCGGGCTTGTTTGGAGGCAGCGAGAAACTTAAAGGTTCCTCAATCCGTGTGAAACGAATCACCTTCGGAGGTTTTCCAAAGGGAACGGCATCATGCACTAGTGTGTCCCCGTGCCCTACTAGATTCTCCGAAGGGTTCGGATTAGAGTTGGGACTTATTGCTTAAAATTATAAACGCACTTATGCTTTTCACTTATTTTAAAAAGCAATTTTTTTTTAAATTGCTTTTTACTTATATGCTTATAAAATTTTAAGGGCAATTAATGGCTTAAAAAGTGAACTGCTGATTGATGCGTACGCTTTTTTAGTAAACAATAAGTTTTTCGTAAGTAAGTAAGTAAGTGAAACGAGTAAACACTTTTGATATTTTAAGCAAAGTACATTTTTTTTAAGACTAATAATCATTGAACTTTCCTTCGTACTTTTCAGGACTATGAGTGAAAAAGTAAAAAGCAAAAGTTAAATCTGTGTAAAAAAATAAGTGACTTACATGCTTTTCTTTGAAAAGCATGCTTAACTGATTGCTTTTTGCTTTTTTATCCACCTCTAGTTCGGATCGGATCGGAGAGAGCGAAGTAATTTGCTTATTCTGAAAAAGGATGCCTACGCAACCGTTAGATGCGTTGCCGACTCTGAAGCTACAGTTCTTATATATTAGTACCCTTCAAACATAATACGAAATGTAAAACAAAAAGATATCTTCCAGTTATATTTGACTGTTTGTTAAAAGCAATAGCGGAAAATTTATACAAGTACAGAACACCCATAACATTAACACTCGCCACAAACGAAGACAATATTTGCCACCCTCACGAATAAAAATGCTAAATCATAGCCCACATCATATGGCTGTAAAAATATATAATAAATTACCGATCGAATTACAAATTGAACCAAACTACAAAGTTTTTAATATAAAATTAAAAAAGTTTTTGATAAATAAATGTTTTTACACTGTAGAGAAATACTTAACCCTGCGATATGTTGATTTGTGATTACGTTTGGCGATCTGGGTAATATAATATAATTTAAGCTTTTATTTAATAAACAATTTAATATAAATATATATTTTTATAACATATTGGATTATATAGTTAATATAGGTATTATTTGTTATACCTGTACAAGGTGACTAAGTAATAAGGACACTATAACATTGTAAACACCATCTATGTACCACTTAGTTTGCAAATAAAAGTTTGAGTTTGAGTTATGTTCTAATTAGCTCAATCGCTCTAGCAGATTCACACGGATTACACTGTTCTAATGTTAAGCTAGTACCTATAAGTTAGTTATATTATTAAATTACGTAGGTACTAACTACTAGGCAAGTTGGTACCACTTCTATCATAATTTGTTAAGAATCTTCTATTGAATGAATTTAAGCCTGTTTTATAAAAAAGGTATACTTGTTTAACTAAATTACAATAATTCGTTCCACAGTTTGACGCAAAAAGTGTAAGTCACAAAAGCGCATTCGACAAAAAAAATGCATTTCGCATTCAGTGATCTTCTCAAAAAGAGCAATTCGTAAAATGGCGCCCTTTTGGAAATACTATCCAGATTTTAAGCATAATTAGGGTAAACATAAAGGTTTGCGGCCACTTAAGCGACTTGTTGACTTCAGTGTTGATTTATGTTATATTACAATAATACCAACAATTTGCAAAAAGTTCTTATGTCTTCCTACAATAGTCTAGTATCATAATACTTAACGTTTCTAGACGTATCTTTAAGCTATAATTTACAAAAAATATATAATCGTCAAAATAGCAAAAACACCGGTTCTCGGCCACCTGAGACTAGTTATCGACTACCGTAGACCAGTTATCGGCCACATAATTCACAAGAGGAAAATTACTCTCATTGAAGAGCAAATAAGGTTGATAGTAGTACTGTTGATTCCGACCCATTAAATAAATCACAACAAGCTATTTAATAGCATTCAAATCAGTTTGTGCTAAGTTTTTCAGTAGGAATTCCGCATTTCGCCAACTCAATTATCCAATTAATAATGGTTTTTTCTCCTTTAGCACCAAATATCTGGGCTGACTTTTTCCGTGTTCAGCAACACGCCCTAACCTAAAATAAAATGTATCACAAATAACGACATAATTAAGTATATCAATGATTATAATTAATCAATTTATTAAAAGGCCGGTAACTAGTAAAATATTACTAGTAAATATATGTAGAATATATTAGTTACATTATCGTATTAGGTTAAGTTTTTTGCCTGTAAAGATAGTGTAAGTTTTTGATAAAATAAATAAATAAATAAATAAATAAATTACTAGTTATCGGCCATTTTTATACCCTGGCAGGGTCGATTTTGATTAGTTATCGGCCGTTAAAAAAAATCGATATTTCTGAAGGTTATATCTTTGAAAATGTAAGGCATTTTAGCGGCCGGACTATAATTGTAATTTTACAAAAATCTAGTTCTTCATAAATACAATGGGACCTATGTTGGTGAATTAATATTTTCCGAAATAATGCGATTAACAAAACCAGTTTGCGGCCTCCCGGTCGCTTACTAGATTATGAACTAAATCGCTAACGTGTTCACCGGCCACCCAAAATATCTAAAATTATGAAAGTTGCGTGCGTTTTGGCGCTTGAATATCAAAATTCAACATGTTAAAGATGCACAAACCAATGCAATCGCCAATTAACCAATAGTAACGTTTAAAAATAATTTTTGAAATAGGTTTGTTGCTACTTTTATTGTTAAACTTTGCATGCGTTCGTACACCAAATGTTAAAATGACGACTGAGAGCACAAATAATTATCTTCGAAGATATGCTGCCGGATAATGAATCGTGAAAAGCGTCCAGATCGAGTGACCCGAAAAATTTTAAAATAATAGTCCATTTTACTTCAGTTATTCAAAATAATGTGCGAAGTGGCCGAAAAGGGGTAGGGGCCGGCCAACCGGTACTTTTACCCTACTGCATTATACTACGTTGAACATCCGAGTTAAAATCATAAAACGTAATAAGTCTAGGCAATAAACCTTATTAAAATTTAATATCGTATGTTTCGACTGGTAAATCTCTTAAAAATTTGTAATCTGTAAATCTGTAAAAATTCTTAACTAACTACTTTGAGAGTGTGCATTTATTATGTTCCATTACATGTCGTGTAGACTGACTGAACATTCTCCAGACAACAGTTGAAATAGGTATCATACGAAATTTCCTTGAAAATGGGATATGGGCGTTGCTTACAGGGACGAAGTCGCGGTGGCTAATGTACCTAAATGTATTATTATCAATGTGTTAGAGACAGTTGTCCGATCATTTTCGGCACGCCGCCGTGCAGCGAGATAACCGCCGACGCTTCCAATGATCAATCGATATATCCCCCTGTAGGTAAGTACGCAGTGTGCAAGCCTATGGAGGCTAGCCACGGGTTGGGGGGTGAGTGCTCTATTGCAAGTTGTGTTTTAATTGAGTGCTTCAAAACTGAGAGTCAGACAGGCTGTTAAAACAACTGATAGTTGCTTGCACATAATGGAAACTCAATTATTTGTTTTCATTTAATTTTGTTGTATAGTTTGTTCTTAAACAGCATATATTTATAGCATATAATATAATATTAATAGATTGCTGTAGAATGAAAAAATATTTTTTAAATCTTAAGGTACAGACAGTTAATTTACATTCAACAAAACTACATAGTTATGGTTACTTTAAAAACTATAGGCCCATATTCATAATTTCACAATGTAGGTAGTTTCAATTGTTTTGATGCTCTTAACTGACTATGCATGTAGAACAAACGTACATAGTGCTTATTGCACAATCATTCCCTGTAGTGGTAGGCACAGATGGAAAATTAAGACTTGCTTTTTTTTAAAGTGATTGCTGTCAACGGCTTATATAGCCTATTATAGCCTTTACAGCGTAACTGGTCTTTTTAGGGCCTGCAAAAAACTATAAGTTCCCTAAGTGTACAGATCAGAATCGAGAAGACTTGCTACATCCATACTGTAGTCTGTACTTATATCCTGTGCTTCATACACCAACAAACTTGATTCTTACATGTTCTTCTGTAAATTTTGGTTTTTAATATAGTGATGTTATAACTTTTAAAATAAAGTAAGGCTAATAAACTGTAGACTGTAGAAAAATACTGTCATTATTAGTGTCAGTATTGTCATTCCTTTCTTTTGTCTTTGCTCTGTGAATAAGTATGATCATGCAGCACTTGTTTCATAGTTTTGAAAATAAATAGTGCTTAAGTACTTTTGAACAGATTTCTTGTTAAATCTGTTTTATATTTTAATAAACGTTTGATGACTTAAATTAAAGCCTAGGAGTAACAATAAGCATTCTTAGGAGACACTTTTCAATAAAAGACAGCATTTCAAAGATAGAATTCACAATTATTAAAAAATGCTCCTAATGAGTTACATAAAATCCTAACTTACTTTACTTTTAGCCGGTTATACAAATAAGATGAATACAGTTTTATGTAACAATACTTTATGCATGGTCATGGTTTACAATGATTTGCGATTAACTGACATAAAGAATATATTATCAAAAATTGAGATAGTTTCAGATGTCAAGCTGTTCGAAACGCTATAAAAGATAAGTGTGCCATAGCTTTGGCACACTACTCTAGCTTTCATATAAAATTTTGCCCTTGAATTTTGATCATAATAATATATGTTATATTTACTTCTATAATTCTAGTCAATTTGGATTCCTTTTATTCCAAAAGGAAAAACAGAATTAATATAGAATGACAGCTTCCCAAATGGGAGGATGATTGTAAGAAGGGTTGCAGTAGCAATACGGACCAGAAAGGTGGTTTTGATCGACCATTGTTGGCAGACAAGCTATGCAAAAAAAAACTTTTAAGTAAGTTAATGCTTAGGTTAGTCAATAGAGAAACTTTTGTGTTTGTTGGAATTGTTATTGTCAACATACCTATTAGTCTTCCTATATATTTAGCAGCATCTCTATGTATTGTGCTGAATTGGAACTGCTTCTATGGAGCTGCCCAGTCCCGTCTGTTTTATAGCTTTAATTTCAAAACAAGTTAACTTATTTAATCTATTAACTTGAAGCACATGTCTACAAAATAACATAAGCCATGTTTGGCAAATGCTTCTAGAGTGAAACTGTCAGTCACCTTTTTGAGCCTAAAGTGAGTTAAAGGAGTAAAAATAATAATAATAATTACAACATATTTACAAAACGACCATCTACAAACATAGCAGTGAATTATTACTAACACTTACAGACTAATCTCAATATCTCTTTAATTATAAAGGCTACTAACTTCAAATTTGATTAGTAGGTTACTTTCATTCGGTAAGAAAGAACTTTTAAAGAATCCCTAGTAGACATGGGTGTTAAACCGTGGAGCGCAAAGTGTTCTAGTGGTATAAAACATAGCATATCAGTTTGACCTGACGTGTCGCTCGTTAGGCAGGTTAAACAGATACCTATGCAATGTGTTCTACCACTAGAACACTTTGCACTCCACGGGTCATGGACTAGGCAAAGGAAGTTAGCTGTATTCATAGTAATAATGTACTTATTATAACTTGTGAAATAATGTAGGTAGCTATTTAAAGCCATTGTGCTTTCTCCTTTTACACAACATAATTAGCTATTTTACTAACTTTAGTTTGCCTTTAATTGTATTGGTCAGAGTGTCTTTTTACTGGACTGCAAAGGAAGGGTATTGTTTTTGTAATTTTATATCTATTTAACTATTAACATAAAAATAACCAGTTTGTCAAATAGGTAGGCGACGCATTGACGCTTTTGTTTATTATTAGTGTTCAACTGTTTAGGTTAAGAAGAACATACCTATTGATTGGGCAATAGGCAAGCCTAAGAAATAAATGTAGGCTAAACTAGGCAGTTACATAACACGTGAATGACTGATTAGATACAGAAAAATCAATCTAAATACAGTAGACCTCTGTTACTAACAAATATCTGTTACCAACAATAAAATTGCAGATAAAAATGATTACGTAACTCCGATGCACACACAAGCACGTGCCTAAGTACCTACTTAGGTATATTACAAATTGTTAATTTTAACACAAAATAAACTCGTTACATACTCGATTCACTTTTGTAAATGGAACGGGTGAAAAGGGGGAAACCTGTGATGTCGTGGCGAAAGGCGTCTCACTGATTCACTCCGATGAAGCTATTAATCAATGAATTCCTAGCATATCGTATGTGTATGTAGGTACCTACGTGATTTTAGCTGCACGGGCTACTTGCGTAATATCCCAAACGTATTGAAAGCCACTCACGTTCAATTGGAATTCAAACACAGCGAGCGAGGCACAGGTTTCTTTCAGAAACCGGTCCTGTGGCGGGTGCGGGCCGCGATGACACAAACTCGCACTTATTTATAGCGGAAAACGTACACAAATCGATAACAACCCGGCTAGAACAACAGACTAAATTCAACGGACGGCGCGCCGCAAAATGCGTTTTATAAAACTTTTTATCTGCTTTCGAATTGGCAACCAAAAAAATAAATGTCATCAAATTTCACTCTACTTCCTTTGCTTTGACAATGACTAGAAAATTTTAGTAAACAGCCATGACAGAATTTGCCGGCGCTCATCTCGTCCCGCCTTTTTTACGGGCGCGATCGGAAACTTGCAATTTGAATCATCCAGTTTCAAATAGGTACGTTCAACGAAATATTATTATTATTTCCACTGTGAATCATAACGAGCGGATCTCTTTTGAAGAAAAGCTAAAGTTGGTTGTGGATATTCATCTCTCAGAGTACAGCGGTAAAGTCCGGTTTACAGTGGGTCGGCGGAAACGAGGACGGCGCGGCGGTATTCGTCACCGACGTAGAAAATGGCGACTAAATACCAACAATTACATAGCATGATGAGCGCGATACGAATAAATGTTATAAAATGTTTTAATTTTACAAATGACCTACTCGAAGAAAATCTTAAATGCAAGCTGCGTTTTATCTAATTGTTTGAGACCAGAGATAAAGACTTTGCCAAGGGCTTGGACCTTCCTGATAAAAAAAAAATTACTACATACCTTTGAATTGGTTGAGAATGATACAACGTTGATTTCTTATTTTCGATATTTAAATTGTCCGTTGTAACACAATAAATTGTGGTAAGACGAGGGATTTTGATAAAAACGCGTCACGACACGCTCCGTGCGAGCACATTCGTGCGCCTTCAAATAGCGCAGCGGCGCAACTTTTTCGAGCGCGGCGTCAACACGGTCAGGTGGGCGAGGTTGCGACACTGCCATAGTGTTGTCTCTTTCTAGCGCCTCTCGCTCTTTCACGCGGTGTACCGTCTCGCTCGCACTCGTTATGGGGCCGGGGAGCCCGGACACGAAAGAAGTACGCGCGCGGTGCCCTCCGTGTACGAACGTCGCGCACCGAGCTGCGCGGCCGACTGACTGCGTTCAGCGCCTCCACCAACCGCCCGGCCCTGCGGCGTATGATCGAGCCCGGAGCCCCGCGGAAGAGCGGCAACGTCGCCATCAAATAATAGCGAGCAAAACGGACGTGCCACGATATGAAATGCCACGAACCTCCTCAGAGGTGGTGGACCAAAACAAATCTCCTTTCTCTAAAATTATACAACAGTTGCGATCGAGCGAGAGCGCAACCTGGCGCTTTGTATCTATTTCCCGCCAAAATCTACAACTTTCTATATGTAAACGTTATAACGAAAAACGTACGAAGTGACGTAGTTTCGCCTTCGAATAGCATTCTAGCCTGCAGGTTTCGTATTTTGCAAAGACAACTGCATGTGCATAAGTCAATGATCGACAAAAGTGTTGCTATGTAGTAACATAACATACTTGTACATTACGTTCCTCGGCACATTGTCAGGGGAAAATTAAGTATCGGGACTGGTTTCCTTGGCGACAGAGCGACAAAAACTTGTTATTGCCGAGGGATACAATAAGATAATTGAAGTGGGGATCGGAGAATAACATACAATAGGCACAAACTTAGGTTTCCGTATAGAACTGCAATTGTTTCGCTTCTTTGCAATTGAGTTAACTTATTATTTAACATTTAAATGGTGTAGAAAAACGAAACAGCAATACTTTTATGTTCAATTTATTGGACAACTTCTTTTATTCTTTTTGTGATGAAAATCACTGATGATATGACGACGAAAATTGAAATCTTCAAGGACTGCAGATCTAAAATGGAAAAAAATATAATTGAAAAGCCTTAGAATTGGTACAGTAATTCGAATTCATTTGTAATCTAACTACCTAATACCAATAAAAATAACACTACTACTAAACCTATTTAATAGAATATAGTTCCTGACTGTGTACTAGATCCATTACGTTCGACTTACAAATTATTTTTAATGTTAATAGTTTATTTTTCAGCAAGGAAGAGGATTCTTTTCAAAATCAAATTAAACTTCTTGTGCTTTAAATAAATAGCTGGTAGCGATTTTGTTAACATGATCCGTCTGTTACAGGGGACAACATCAAGTGGGGAGATCAAATTAAACGAAAACCCATAGAAGGTTTTGTTTAGCAGAATTATTTTAAGTACAAGCATCGCAACATTCAATTAGAAATTATACCAAAAGTTTTTCACCTAACATTTAAGTCGCTAGATGATTATTTGCATTGATAAGCTAACAATATCAAGACGTAAGGGAAGAAAGCAAAATGAAATGTGTTTACTTGCTACTTTTCATATTTGTTTAATATAATTATGATATCTTAAACTAAATTTAATTATTTACTTTCATACGCCTATTTATACGTTTTGTAGACTTATAAAATGCTAACCGGAACTTTTTAAACAATTTAACTTTACTTCGATAACCATCAGGGTTACAGATGTGATATAAATATTTGTGATATTTTGATTATTGTTATCTGTCTGTCTCCAATGATACATTTTAAAAATAATTAAAAACTATGCATTTTAACTTGAAGATCGATTTCTGAGCACGAAAACATTAGAGGTTATGACGATTAGAAGATACAAATGGAACTACAACAACAATTTTTACGACTTTTTACTTCAGAATAAAACACAGTAAAATTAAGTCGATATTTACTTTGGAAAATTTCGAATAACCGTAGAACACAAATTGTTGCATTCGTCGAAGTAATCTTCAAGGCGTGTGTCATGCGTATCAGATGAGCCGAACGAATACACCTCATTAGATAAAACAATAAGGCTTTTAGAAGGATGACTGGTATACCCTGAACCGGACTATAAACTCATCCCTACCAAAAACATTACTTGGCTAATAGCAAAAATATTTGGGAATGCGAAAGACTACAGATTTGGTATTAGTGTGGCACAATAGTTGTAATAAGTTAAAGTAAACAGTGGATAAACAGGTACTCTCTAAAGAGAAGTTTTTTTATATTAGTAGGAGGCAAACGAGCAGGCGGGTCATCTGATGATGATTTGAATACAGAAAATAATGAAATTACGCTTTGCTTGCTAATTATTCTCGAAGTAATGGTAAACATTAATACCAGAATGCCATAAGGGAAAAACCGGAGTTGACTTAACCTTTAATTAAAATGGGGTGGCATTTTAACTATAGGTGTTTTTTTTTTTTGGAGAGATTGCCGATTGCCTCAGTCGGCATTTTCAGCTTCACCTGGCTTGTTTGGGGGCGGCGAGGAACGTGAAGGGTCCCTCAAGCCATGTGAAACGAATCACCTTCGGAGGTTTTCTAGAGGGAACGGCATCGCGCACTATTGCGCGTCCCCGTGCCCTACTATAGATTCTCCGAAGGGTTCGGATCGGATCGGGTTAAAGGTGAAGCGAATTGGCTGGGACACAAAAGTAAAAATAAAAACTACTACAATAAATAATAAGTAAATAAATTGATTTAGGTAAATATGAAAGAATAACGTGTTTTGCTGTGCTAAAACCATACAAAACTCTTCAGTTTTACCACTTTCAAATATGTGCCAGTCTTTCTTAAAATGTACAATTTACCTTTCTTAAATTTAGTTAATATTAGAAAGGAAGAAATAAATATACTAAATATCCTACAGCAATATAAAACTCAAACACAGAAATAAGTCTGCAAAATACTTATTATCACAAATTAGTAGAATTAAAAAGAATTAACACAATACTACTATACTATGGACAATAACAAACACAGATAGCCCAAGTTCTATTATTGACCATCGTGAGACTTCATACGACACTACTAGCGCCATCTTTTGGTGAAGTTGTGAAGCTGGCTCTGGCAACTACAGCTAACTGATACTGAATGACTTATTAATCGTCTATTAATAGTCGCCTTGCACAACTAAAGTTGTCAATAAAGATAAAAACTTCTTACGCTTCCAAAAAGGTAAAGAATACAAAATATAAAATTTAAAAATAACAATACTTTATTGGTTGGAGTGAAGTGTTTTTTTTTAATATATACATTACATAATTCATTCGCACATAATCACATGTTAGTCAGAACATAAATTAATGCGGTACGTATAACAAATATAGATGTGTATTTGTTTACAACTGCCTGGCAGGATGACGCAAGTCACTTTGTGTATCTAAGTTTATCCTACCGACCCAAAGCACAGCGAGCGTGTCCGAATAATGAACAGCGTTTACATTACATATTCAATATTTCAGTGTGTGCGCAGACAACGTACACAAACAGAGCATCCAAAGTATTAACCTCAATTAACTTCGCATTGTGAGTGACTGCAAGCAAATTTATACCCTAACAAATTACCTATTTACAAAAATTTAATAACAATACGCGCCTAATAATTATGATCGCGTATTAAACCTATTTATCGCGCATTAAATTTATCCATTGTTAAAAGAGACCGAGTGTTTAGCCTTGAAACTTCTTATCGAAGTGACTGCTCAGAAATTACAAGCGAAGGCAACGTTGCCAACATTCAGCGCGCGCTACTGCGTCGTAATTTAACAAAATGGGCCGCCATTTTGTTTTCGTTTATCAAGTGCAACTACTTGTCGATGATGAGATGAGAACTAGTTTTTTTCATAAGTAATTTGATTTGAACTCTGTTCTTAATAGAGTATCAACAAGAATATGACATCAATAACATCTACTCCCAATTATGTAAATTTAATGATATTACGTAACCTGAAAAAGAAGTAAGTACCTACTTGGTCCAATGCATTCAAATGATCATTATTACACGAACACAATACATCCAAAGAGGTTATCCCAGTAGCAGGATATGCGAACGATAGATGTCTAGATCGAGATAGTTTACAACGTTTGATGCATGGCATATCCATAGCTAGGTACTCGTGTTGGTGTCGGCGCAATATGGTTTGGATACGTACTTTGAGCGGGTCGGTAGCAAAGGCCGGGTGCCAGGCGTTCGCCCCGCGCTCCCAGGACAACTCTCCGGCCGACCCACAACCAGAATATCACAAATTCGGACATTTTTAACGCAAATAGCACAGTATCGATCACGCACAGACGCCATTTTGCACCGACACTGAGCACGGACGGGCGTCGGGCGCGCGACGTTGCCACGTTGCACATTTCCGACCACGGCTATTTCTGGCGCCCTCCCCCCGCCCTCCGCGACGGAGGTCGGCAAACAGCGCTCCACAAAACATCATTTAAATTATATCAGTTATTTCGCATAGGTACTTAAAACCTTATTGGAAAAAACTAAAAAATATCTAGTAGGTCTCGAGAGTGGGGATGTCGTAGAATTTGCACGGTTTCTATTATGATAAGATAGATGTAAAGAGATAGTTAGTATGTGTAGCTGTAGAGTAGCCCGGCTTTCACGCGGGGCGCGGGAGGGCGCGGCCGCGCAGGCTCGCGCAGACATGTGCCATTGGCCACCGCGGAGATCGATAGAAAACAGCGCCGAGGACGCCGACCCATATGACATAATGCGCCTTGCCGTTATACGAATACGGCCCGATTTCGGCCGGCCCCGACTATAAACAATCTACCACACGACCACAATGACGTCCTTTACGTAGATACGCACAACTACATGCTATGAAAACGACGCTCGACTCGAGCGATGGATGTATATGTACACTACCTATCATCCTGTATTAAGGCACTTTTCTAGAGTCGAAATTCCTGTACCTCGGCGCGCCCAGCGCTCCCTACCGAAGGACAAAGGGCTCATTTCACACGGAAAACAAAGGGAAACGCCGGTCACAGGATAATAACATTAAATTTCTTTCGGAGCGAAACTAGAGTTTATGCCTAACAAGTGATTAACCGGGCTGTACCTACGTACGTTGCCAAGTTTACTTAGCACCCGTAGAGAGCGCGCGGTCTAGAAGTTATGAAATGCTGTATTTTTTTAACTTCACATGACACGATCGCATTCGTAATACATTTTTATTGACTAATTGGATCAAGTTTATTCTATTTGGGCTTAGAGGGGATTATTGCATGATCAGAAGCTGGGAATGGAGAGATGTAGATGTACAATATGCTACTAATAAATACATTTTCTACTGATTGGGAGCTATAATCATAAGTTAAGCGATCAAAATCAACATGAAACGTTGATAATAAGCACTGAATAGGAAAAAACGCAGTCTGTCAACCATTCACTTACCTGTATTTTTACTCGAAATCTGCTCCAATCTTCACGATTTTCACTGAAACGTCACTTTAGGACGTTAGAAACAAAAATATTAAGGTATTTTAAGGATTTTAAATGATTTGATATGCACAAAGTAATTATACATTCCGCGAAGCAAACGTCCGACGCGCAGTTAGACTGAATGCGAACTGTTGGTTATTGGTTTAGTTTGGTTGGGTTGCTTGATGGGTGGGAGACGGCGGGCGGCGCGCGGCGGCGGCGGGCGGAAAACCGGAGAACGGGCAAGCGAGGGGAGTCAGAAAGGGCAAATTTATTTTTATTTGAAGCGAACTTATATAAGTGACAAAATTACTAAATGATATTCAAAAATAAATAAAAGATTTTATCAAATCACATTGACAGTATCATTCGATGTTTGTCATAAATTATCATAATGAGTTTGTGGTTTGGTGTCATCATGATTTCCGGTTTAATGTCACTTAGTGTCTGACTCTGAATGTGTGTGTCTAATACATTTCCGAAGAAGTTAAATCGTAACATTATTTTAAAACACTCCTCTTTTATTTTTATTTAGTTTATTTTATGGTTCTGTTCTTAAAAGTTAAATACTTCATAACCACAAACACTTTCTGAAATTACAGCAGATAATATTTGGGTGTGTCTCTGTGAACGTGAAGATAGTGATTAACTGTGATTTAAAAAATACATGGAGGTTTGGATATTAAGGAGTTTTTACATCACTTTTATTTTATTATTAATTAATTTATCATTTCTGTAACTGTATCTAAAATAATTGTCTGTATAAGGATGTAGTGTTTAATTTCTCTGCCTTAGAACGAAAAACGAAATTCAATCAACCAATCAGAAAAGAGTTCGTGTATTTTGACAGGAAAAGATAAATTTCTTTACACGTCGAGCATAATTTTCCACATTTTATTCGGTTTTCTGCAAAAAAGTCGCTCCTTGAGATAAGATAATTAAAAATTTAATTAATAATGAAGTGCTCTATCTACTACATTGCTTTTGCAATTTTTATTTCTGTTGTATCTGCAAGGATAGATCCGAAAAATTTGAAATGCTTAGGTTTGTTTAAAACTTACATTTAATTAACTTTTTTTAGAATTTTTAATGCACTTCATGTGATATTTTGTATTTTAAGTGTGCCGTCAAACTTTTGAGGAGCTTGATGATGCTATTAAGAAGACCGATAAATGGAAGAAAATTGATGTAAGTCTCTAATTTAATCTGACCATTTTATTTGGTAATAAAGGTATTTATTTACTTTTATACATAATTCGTGCGGTATCAAAGCTAAATCTACTGCATATTTTAATTTATGTCTTTAATACCTTAAGTGCTTTGTGGCCTACACACAATAAGTTTTGTGATGGTCAACTTAATGATAAAAAAAAAGTGATTACATTAAAAAAATATTCCTGCTACTTCTGACATGAACCCATTCCAAACAGAATCATCCTTCTATTTGAACTGTTAAATATTGAATGTATAATTAAATATTGGTCAGAAATGTTGAATGTAATAAGCAATATTGAAACCATGTGACTACTATGTTGCCATGTGTGTTTACACGGAAAGTGAGGAGACCAGCCTCCACCTACTAGCTGAGTTCCCTATGTACTCATTGATAAAATGGGAGCTGATCATGATGAGATGTAGCAGATAGCAAGATTCACCAAAGAGACAAAGATTCAATTAGGCGCGGTGAAAGCTGGATAAACCCAAGCTCCACCAATGGGGAGAACAGGGAAAAGGCAGACAACGCGGGTGGATCGTCCGTTCGGCTGGCGACGACCACACGAAAAATAATAAATAATGTGTGTTTACAGGTGGGCAACTTCAGGATGGATGCTAGTGGCAACACATTGCAAGACAAGGTGCCTGCGCATCGCTCTGCTGTGTATATCTCTGAAGTGATTGATGAGATCTGTAAGTTACATGCATTTTTTTATACTCAGAAAGGACCCCCCCCCTCTCCCCTCGATTCCCATAACAAAAACCGTAACAATATCATTATTATTTTTCGTGGGGACGTCGCCAGCCGAACGGACAATCCACCCGCGTTGTATGCGGGCCACTTCATCCTTTTCCCTGTTCCCTTTATTAGCTTGGGTTTATCCAGCTTTCACAGCGCCCCGTCGAATCTTTTAGTTTCTTTGGTGAATCTTGCGATCTGCTCCACCTTTAGATCCTTCAAGTCCTCTATATCTAGTGTATCTGACCCCAAGAGCTCCCATCTTATCAGTGAGTACATAGGGCACTCAGCTAGTAGGTGGAGGCTGGTCTCCTCACTTTCTGCGCACTCCGGGCATATGGGGTTGTTTTTCACTCCAATCACTGTCTGTTCAGTCATAACAATATCATAGGGACTTACTTGTTGAAACCATTTTCATACTTGCATCTTATTTTAGAGTTGTTCAAACTAAGCTCCAACCAACTGTATTGTACACTGTAGATCTGAATACGGTTGATTGGAACTTTGTTCAACCACGTTTAAAATGGGCTTGATTGATGAATGGGAACTGCTGTGTAGGCCTCCCCTTTAACACGCCAACTTATTTGGTCCTGTGCGGGACTCATGCGCTGCTTATTTACTTTTTAATTTTACTTAATTTTATTTTCCTGAGAAGTCAAACCTACCAACATAAACTAAAGAAACACGTAAATGCTATATAATTTAAGTTATCGGGATCCGGAAGCACCCATTGCACAGGACTGAGGGGAATTGTGTTCCAAACACTAGTGTTGTACGTCGCTATGGACATTCCTTCACACCTACCAATGACAAACACAGACATTGGTCAGACAAAGAAGCAGCTAAATGTTGGAACAGATTGCTGTGTTGAGCTGGATAAAAAAATAATAATAAAAGTACTTTTGTGAAACTAATAAATATTTTTTATTATTTTGTGCATTCACAATGCTATTATACTTGGTTACAAGATAAAATGTTGTAGAAAAAATCCAGTCTCATCGGTGAGACTATTGGACCGGTTATCTAAAGAAGGTTGTGGGTTCGATTCCCACTCGAGCTTCCTGAGGCTATTTGATATTTTCTAGTTTTAATCTTGTAAATTGATAAATGTTTTCTTTTCCTTTTTTCTATCTTGACCCATGCAATATCCTTCCAGGCAAGAAGATGGATGACTACGTGCGCGTGTACTACAAGTCGACCGGCAAGTTGGCCATCATGCAGCTGGTCACTGCCTCCGGGTCAATGAATCCGGATTTCTCCAAGGCCAAGTTTGTGACAGACGATGACCTCAACAAGAGCTTGGAGTACTATGTGAGTTATTCCATGAGTGCTTGATGCCTGCTGAATTTCTTTGTGCGTGATGGAACGTTCGAGACAGTACAGCAGTGACTCTGTATCTGGAGATCAGCACGCATACTCATTAATAAACACCTCTCTCTGCCTCTGTGGTCTAGTAGCTAAGACCACTGGTTTAGACCCAAAGGTCTCGGGTTCGATTCTTAGCGGGGGGTACATGTTTGTGTACTCGGTTTAGTTCGTGGTAGGGCTAGTTAAGGATTCCGGGAGAAGTGCGCTTCCATCAATTGACCTTATCATTAGGTGAGATCAAGGCAGTGTGCTTACCTGTTAAATATTTAAAATAAAGAAAACATCGTTTATAGTGTACACAGGTCACAGATTGCTTAATAGTTACTACGTAACAGATAAATCATTCCCTACAAAAGTTCGTACACCTACCGCGTTAATAGCCTACTTCATTTCGTCGCGACGGACGCGTCAGTGACCGCTGCGTACTAAATTGTGCCTAATAAGCTCGGCTATAGAGTTGTTATCAATTCGCAGCCACGCGGCCTCGCTGCCATCGTAGTAATGCCAGGGCTGCTGCTACGATAAAAATATTGTTCACACACAATAACTTTATACCTAAATTAACTATTAAGTAATCTGTGCCTAAATGGCTTTTTTAAGATTTGTAATGTAAATTAAAATGAATGATAAATTGAAAAGTTTTTTTTTTATATATTTTTTTTTATATTTACGGGTAAGCATAGTGCCTTAATCTCACCTGATGTTAAGTGATGATAAGGCCAATGATGGAAGCGCACTTCACGCGGGATCCTTCAACTAGTGAGGTACTGGCTATCTTATCTCTAGCTGCCGGAACACAACAATGCTACAAACATTGATGTTATGGCGACATATTTAGATAAGATAGCTAGCCAGGCGGACAAACAAGTCCTACCACCAACCAAACCGAGTACACAAACACGTTCTCCCCTTTGGGGGAGCTTGGGTTTATCCAGCTTTCACGGCGCCCCGTCGAATCTTTTAGTCTCTTTGGTGAATCTTGCGATCTGCTCCACCTTCAGATCTTTCAAGTCCACTATATCTAGTGTATCCGACCCCAAGAGCTCCCATCTTATCAGTGAGTACATAGGGCACTCAGCTAGTAGGTGGAGGCTGGTCTCCTCATTTTCTGTGCACTCCGGGCATATGGGGTCGTTTTTCACTCCAATCACTGTCAGATGTCTGTTGAGTCGACAGTGTTCAGACAACGTAATATTTATAGAACTGATTTACTATTTACAGTATTTAATAATGAGTGTTATTTAAACGGTTAGCAAAGTATTCGTATTTTTGTTAGCAAAAAAATGTAAACGGTTAGCTAAAACAGCTAGTTGGGTAGCAACTTATGGTCAGCAAATATTTCTAAATCAGTCTGCAGCTTATACCATTCTGAACGTATGCCGCTCCCCCCTCCCGTGACTGGCCCTCGCTACGCTGAGCTTCGCTCGGAAAAAAAATTAACTTAACCTAACCAACAGTAAGGATTCCTAAGACGGTCCAACTTCAGCAAAGAGGTCAATCGTCGAATCCAATTACGCTGGGCAGCGTTCGGTAAGCTACGAAATATCTTTTCGTCCGATATACCGCAGTGTCTCAAGACGAAAGTCTGACCAGTGTGTGTTGCGGGACGGGACTGAGACGTGGTCGCTCACTATGGGCCTTATCAGAAGGCTCAAGGTCACACATAGAGCAATGGAGAGGGCTATGCTCGGGGTTTCTCTGCGTGATCTAATCAGAAATGAGGAGATCTGCAGAAGAACAAAGGTAAACGACGTAGCCCGAAGAGTTGCTAAGCTCAACTGGCAGTGGATAGGGCACATTGCTCGCAGGACTGATGGCCGCTGGGGCGGAATAGTCCTTGAGTGGCGACCGCGTACCGGAAAGCGCAGTGTGGGCAGGCCTCCAACAAGGTGGACCGACGACCTGGTGAAGGTCCGCGACCTTCACCGAAGCCGCTAGATGCGAGCAGCACAAAACCAGTCGTTGTGGAGAGGCCATTGTCCAGCTGTGGTGTGTCTTTTGGCTGAGATGATGATTATGATGATAAATTATTTTCCTTTAATAATAACTACAGAATACAATAATCGATGTTTTACGATGCAACGTGCACAGCGAACGAGCGCGCGATAACGAGCGCTTGCGACAGCCCACTGACTTTTGATCGCCGGCGATCAACCGCTCGGTAGGTAATTAACGCGCTCAAGTACATGGAGTGACGGAGGCCTGGTATATAAATATGAGACAACTTCGCATACATTGTTCTGATCCCAAGGTAAGTAGCTAAAGCACTCGTTTCATGGAAATCAGAAACAACGACAGTACCACAACCACCCAGACCCGACACAATATCGAAAAGTTCGTTTTCGATCCAACGTCCGGCGTGCAAGCCACTCGGCTACGGAGGTCGTCAAATGTATATACTATAGCCAAATTGGATGTTTACCAACAAAGCGTTGCTAAGCAACCAGTGACAGGCATGTATTGACAACCTTTTCCAGTTGGTCAATAGGAAAGATTTTACATTAAAGATTTATTTATATTAAATATTGTATGAAAAACTTAAAAACCAAAAACCATAGTACAATCAAAGCTTAGTTTTAACCTATGTGAGTGAATAAATTAGCTACCTTGAAATATGGTTATTTACATATAATTTTACGCAAATATTGTTGCGAACAAATTACAAATTGAATATTAATTACCGTGAAATAATAAAAAAACTGCACTCGAACATTCAATAATTTATTTATTACATAAATTAATCAACTGCTGTTACAATCCAATTTTCTTTTACGTCAATTCAATTTGCTCATTCATGAATATATGTTTTGCATTGCAAATGCACTGTTTACGCTGCAGATTTCAGAGGTAGTCAAGGTAATCGACCCCATATGGGTACTAGTGTTATCTTCATTTGGAATGCTAGTTTATAATAACGGAATTGTTTAGAATACTATGTTTTTGTTTTGTTTATATAATTTTAACGCACATTTTGTTGCGATACAAAATACAAAAACACAATGTTGAAAAAATTGCGTTAAAATTATATAAACAAAACAAAAACATATTATAAATAGCTTGCCTACTTCTTAACTGATCTATAGTATTTGTAAAAATATTATGAGATGTTAATGACGGTAGTTGTTGACATTGAATTGGCGCCTTTGGCTTTCAAAGTAAAAAAGTAAATAGTGTTGAATAATTTCGGCGGGCTGGTTAGAACCACGATAGCTCAATTGGAAGAGCACCTGACCCGGTATGTCAGAAGGGTGCAGGTTCAAATTTTTTCAACATTGTGTTTTTGTAATTTGTTTAGAATACGTCAAATTGTTTGAACACGTGAAAATAGTTAACGTTTTTTTTAAGTTCCTCGTATTATAACGTTTTTACCGACTTTGAGCGACTGAATTAAGTGAGATGTGTAGTGAGAATAATAAGTCTTACAATATCTTTTATGTAAAATGCAGTAATCAAGTAATAATACGAAAAACACAAAAACATTTTTGCCTAGATTTGAGATGACCCTAATTTGGTTCGTATTTTATTCTTTATCGAGTTTGGCTAGAGTATAGTTGTGTTTGTCAATAAGATAGCCGGTTCCTTAGTAATTGAGAATCCACGCGGACAAAGTCGCGATTAAAGTGCAAGTTTATTACCAAAGTTGATTCATCATCAGCTCGATTTTGATGTCCCCACTGTTGGGACACAAGCCTTCCCTACGGATGTTTACACTACAGGGAGAACGCGCTGTAAACCACCACGCGGGCCCAGTGGACTGCTAATGCAGCCGGGACCAACGGCTTAACCTGCCTTCCGAAGCGCGGAGGAGCTCGAGGTGTTACACTTTTGGTCACCCATCCGATAACCGGTTTATGCGAAAGTTGCTTAACTTCAGCAATTGCAGACCGAGCGCGTTAACCACTGAGCCATTTAGCTCCAAAGTTGGTTGTGGAACTTTTAAATCATAATTAAAACTTTTATTTCAGTGCGAACGCATGTTTGAGGATAATGAAGATGAAATTACTGACTTGTACAAGAACCGACCCGAAGATGACGTCATGCCGAACGCGGAGAGAGAAGTGAGTATTTACTTGAATTAATGAATGGTATCTCAACAGAATCAATCAGTAGCTAGTTGTATCCTTAAAATTGGGTTTCAGTTTTAGACAGTTTCTATCTAGTACAAGCACAACACCTATTAAAGTTTTGAGCAGAGTTACGGACAAAGACAAAACACTAATAACCTGCCCTAAGACTATACACTGGTTAAATCATAGCGAGAGCCATCTTACAAGAAATTTAATGGAGTGGAGGAAAAATAAAGATTTTACCACGTAAAGTATATGTTTAAATACTGCAAAAACACTCTTGTATGTATTAGTATAATTATACATTACGATAATAAACGCACACACTGATAATAGTTTGTTGGGAATCTGCCGTTGAATAGATTTCTCATCATTTTTATCATCATTCATCATCATGAATATATTTATCATTTTCAGCCAGATTTCCAGATGATGATGATCGCCAAGTGGCAAAACCGCTCGGCTCGACACCCGAAAGTCCTGGGTTCAATTCCCAAGTCGGGCAAAGTGTGTTTCGGATATTACGATGCGTACTTCAGGTTTTTGATCGCCGACCCGCATTTGCCGCCGTGATGATTAAGCCAATATCCATCTATTGTAGCGATGACTTGATTTCAGTGCTAGGTACTGCCCAAATGCTGAGCAGTATCTAACTAGGCCTACATGCCACTGTACACAATGGCTAAATAGGCTTGGGATGACCCTTCTAGGCAAGCATGTCAAATGCAAGCCTATCTATAATTATAGAAAAAAAAAACATTTACAAACACCATGTATAACGCTATTGAATGCGAATAATACATTAAAATTTTAATTATTTTTTTACCTTTGTACTCGTATCTACAACGAATCTGCTTTCGTAACTTAGTGAAAACATAAACGTCGTGTTTACCGATAAAACAAAAATTCGTAATTTCGTACAAATGTACAAACTGTCAAAATTCTTTAACAAATATTTTAACCATATCCTTATTTACGTCAAGTTCAATATCTATTGAGGTAATTTGACAGTCAGTGGTAGTCTGATGTGCGGCCGTGTGTGCTCAATACTCAATATTTTATTGCATTCCATAATGTAATAATAACTAAAAAAAAAAATTAGATTTAGATTTTTTTTTATTAGTGACACAACACATATCATTACATTAAAGATGTGTTCGTAAGTGCGCATGAGTGTTGGGAAATGAAACAAAACAGTGCAACTATTACTTTTCAAATTCTCTCAAGAAGTCCGCCGAGGAATTAGTAAAGCCCCACATCTTTACTGAGATACTCGAGGTGTTGGGGGGTATATCATTTCTCACTTCTCATTTTTATTATCATTCATCATCATTCATCATCATACTGACTGGTAGGAAATATTGTATATTTATGTATTGCTTGTAAGAAAAATTACTTTGACACTGGCTAAATGTGCTAATCGCACGAAGCCATCAACTAAAAGAAAGAAAGAAGGTCGCTCAGCATGATGTCAAATTACACTTTAAGATGATAGGTTTTTACATGGGATCAAATAATGGAGCCTGTCGAAAAGAATAAGAGAAAACATTATAAAATTAAATAAAAGTTAACAACACATTACAAGTCTTGGTCACTTTGATAAATCAATATTTTATTGTATTCTATGTATTATTATTTTAATTATAATTATATCTATGATATTTATTTGTACTGGTATTATAATTTATCATTGGTAAAATGTCTTTCAGATCTGCTTCGACCACGCCAAGTATTGCGAAGAGTGGATGCTGCCCAACGAAGAGGACACCACGTGGACCGAGCAGATGGAACGCGAGTACACCAAGGTAAGCTGCAACGCCTCGGAGAATCTGGAGAAGGACGAGGATATTCGGAGAATCTGGTAGGGGATGGGGGGATGGGGACTACACTCCAACGTTCCTAAATTAATAAATCATTAATAAAACAATTAAATTTTTATGATTGACCACGTGATCTAAAACGCACGGGATTTGGCTGAATCTGGAGTGATATCACCTGCTTGTTTACAGTAAATGTCACTCGAAGTTTTGTACGGTGTGATTTGTCAGCCAAAAGTTTGTTTACAAGCAGGTGACGTCACGACATCACGTGACCTGCACGCATCGTTTTGGTGGTTATTTTATTAATTTGAATTTTAATGGCGATTTTCATAAAAAATAAAGAAATTCACAACGAATTAATCAAATTTCAAATATATTATGCTATAATGAACCATTAGACATATTTTTCTAAAACCGGTCAAGTACCCCTATTGTTGCACTAACGCTGAATTGAATAATTATAAAATATAGTGAAAAAAATGAAATGCCTACCCGACCCAACAGGTCGCGATCGGTTGCAATAACCGTTGGATAGATGGCACTACTGCCGCTAAAAAGCAGTCAACTCGCACATCAGGCGGTCGACTAGCGACCTATCACTATTGCCATCTATTCCGCCGTATTTCCGCCTCAGGTGGGCGAGTTTTATAATAATAATAAGAAAACTCTTTATTTCCATAGTGTGTTAGTAATACGTAATAACAATTTATATGCTATGTTCGTGTAATTTAATTTAAAAAATATTTTGCCGCCCTAACTCCTGACATCACTTGCAACGTGGCCCGGTGTATTAGGACAGGGCTATGCACCCGTCTCATCAGAGATGCAACCCGCTTCACGCGTGCGCCTCACCGCCCCCGCAACCGCCACGGCTGCGGCCCGCCGGCCAGCGCCCAATGCATCATCATATTGGACAGTTATTTCATAGTTATTTTGATGTGACGTCACAATAGAAATTATAAATTAAAAATTGCATAACGCATTAAACTTAATAATCATGACTTAGTAACTCTGCATACAAGATCTAGCCCCCGCCCGATCCTCTAAATGACAGCACACATTTACAGAATACACTAAACATGCACACCAGTTTAGGCCCAAGACACCGTACTCGTAGAACAAAGGTACGAAGTACCGGTTCACACGCGCTCTACACCAGGTACAGACATGTACCTGGGCGGTTCTCTCCTCCTCCACGGCCCGTTCAACCCGAGCCGAGGTCCGTGCCTTTAGAGACGCCCTCGGTTGCTCCGCTCCCCGATCCGATCCGAACCCTTCGGAGAATCTAGTAGGGCACGGGGACGCGCACTAGTGCGCGATGCCGTTCCCTCTAGATAACCTCCGAAGGTGATTCGTTTCACACGGCTTGAGGGACCCTTTACGTTCCTCGCCGCCCCCAAAAAAGCCCGGTGAAGCTGAAAATGCCGCAGCGGCAATCAGCAATCTCTCAAAAAAAAAAAAAAACAAGATCTAGAACGAATATACATTGGATCTTTTCATTTTGACCACACCTTTCTGTTACACGTTGTATAAGTATTGAAATAAAATAAATAAAAAAAAAATAATTCTTCCAGATCCATGGGCCAGACCCGTACGGTTTCGGCGGCATGGGCGGTATGGGCGGCATGGGCGGCTTCCCCGATGACGTGGAGGAAGAATTGCCGGACATGATCGAAGACGACAAAGAAATCAACGAGGAGCTCTGAACATTAAATTTGGGAGGGTAGTTTCATAAATTGCTACTGGTGATGCGATCGATACTACTTTTATAGGAAAAAGAATAGTGGTTTAACGTCTTTGTCATACCAAAAATCGGATAAATAATTATGTACACATTTTGAGATATCGAAATTTTCGAAAAAAATTTCTAACGTTTATCCACTCAAACGTCACGAGACACTTGAGTGTCCAAAAAGTTTTTTTGCATCTTACGTCAGACACTAAAGTGTTCCTTAAAAGCCTATTGAAAAACCTTTGATGTTTGTTACAATAAAGCGTCTGGTATTTAGGACAGGGAACAAAATACAGGTGGCGTTGAAACCGCTATGCACGCTTTTATACTATTGTCGCTAGAGTTTCGTTTAGCGAATAGCGATTGCGAATATTTGATTATTTTCATGATTTTCGGCGATTAAGCACATTCGTTTTCGTATTCGTCGCATCACTATTAGCTGTTTGTCCATTATTTTAAAGCCAATTTGTTTTCCCTATGAAAAATGTAGCCGACTTGAAGGCGTATTTTTTCACCACTACACAATGCTCAAATTTACTTCTGTGCCTATTCAAATGAAACTGTATACGGATGTAATCGCGTATTATTTTAATTATTATTTCACGTTGCCATTTGTAAGGTCACAAGAAGACTAAATAAAAATATTATAAATGCAAGTACAGTCCCGAACATAAGTTTACTAGTTTCGACTCTTATGCAATTGTATTAAGAGTTACATTGTTTACATGTTATTGCTCGTGACTGTACATCTGTATGCACTGTTGTATTTCAATAGTATGTAAAAATGAATTCGAAACGAATTGAGTTTTAAACGCATATTTAATTATACAAAATTGATACAGGATTTTTTTAAACCATGATATTTTTGTCGCAAATTCATCTATGTGAATTAATTATATTTATGTAAAATAAGTTTTAAATACTTGTATGTTATATGTATGTATGTATGTGCCAATCGCATTTGTTATAATATTATAAATATTAATGTACTTAATGTTAGTTTCTCTAAACGCAGACAATATGTTACGTAAGTATATACAAAAATGTGCCTTATATCTTTTAAGATAACGTTTATTGTAGAGTGAGTGATATGTGATTTCTTTATTAGATAGAATTATTAAATATTTGTTACTAGCGGTCCGTCCCGGCTTCGCACGGCTGGACAATTTTTTTCAATATAGCCTATGTTACTCAGCGCTAATGTAGCATTCTAATGGTGAAAGAATTTTTTAAATCGGTCCAGTAGTTTTTGAGTTTATTCGTTACAAACATACATACAAAAATACAAAGCTTTCCTCTTTAAAATATTAGTATAGATGACATTTTCTAAATTTTCGTCAAATATAAGGTAATTTGTACCTTTTTTTCAAATATATGTTAAGGGCTGATGTTTTTACTTCACTGATAAAAGTTACCGGTATAATTATATGGAAGGAATATCACTTTGACGAGTGCCTACAAAATATCTTTAAATTTATAGAGATTGATTAGAGAATTTGAAAATCGGTCAGTACTGTATTTTAAAGCTTTAGAAAATTTATGATTTAGAACTGTTAGCATTCCATAATTTAATTTAAATTAAAATTTTATTAGTTTTCTTTATATTAAATTTATTTAAATTTTATTTTATCAGTTTTAGGGCTGATTTTTCAATCGTCAGTCAAAAGTTTATTCATCGAATGATTTGACATAATGACAGATTCTCTTTAGAAAATATGTCACAATGACAATCTTATTCTTTGGATAACACTTATCTGAGGAAAAACCGTACAGAAGCCATTTCACAAGAAAATAATAATAATAAATCTGAGGATTGAAAAATCGGGCCTAACCCGAATTGGGTTAGGTATGTGCATCACAAAAAAATATTAAAACTTAATTGTTATTGTGCATTTATTATATTTTTTAAGAATAATTTGCAAATACATTTTTTTAAATATAATTTAAGAACTGTATTTTCTTTACACGTAAAGCTGTGAGCATTCCATTTCGTTTTTACATGTTCCGTAATATACAATAAAAGGGTCTATAAGATGCAATTAAAATTAGTCAGTATGGGCAATCCAAAACTTTAAGGATAAAAAAATATATATAGTGACTTTCCTTTTATAGTAGGATTTTCGTTGTCTTCCTGAATAATTTGGTAAAGGAAATAAATAATAATTCAAAAATTGTATACGATATTATTTGTTGTAACTGCAAAATTGTGTATTTTTAGCACGCAATTCTTGAAATAATGTTACGTAATAGCAACATATCTATCACATAGATATTTTACTGTATCGAAGTAATTCATTAAGTCATTTTTCAAAGTTGTATTTTGAGGCCGATCAGAGTATGATTAAATATTGTGGAAAATATTATTGTTGTTATTGACGTGACGTGTTGTGCACTTGTGAGATTATTGGGTATTAAATAGTTTGTTTTGAATCAATTTGTTTGTGTTTGATCCCTCAAGTGTTACCACCACCAGCTCATTATATGTCCCCATTACTGGGGCACGAGCCTTCCTAATGGATGCTTACACCACACAGGCACAGGGATAACGGGCCGGATAAACCACCACGCGGGCCCTGTGCAGGCGGTGGTTGTTAACGACTGCTAATGCAGCCGGGACCGACGGCAAACGTGCTTTCCACACCGACTGACAAGGAGAGAGCTCCAAGTCAGCTGCCAGGAACAAGTCCCGGCTGGAAGGGCGAGACAGCGGGATACCCACTAACCCCTGGGGGACCAAACTCCGAAAAGCAGATGGCTAGGTGGCGGTCACGGGACCTGATCCACTAGGGAATCGACCGCGCGTAGACTTAGTGACTTAGTTAACTAAGCCTAGCTTTCAATAAATAAACCCAAGGTAGACTTTATTCACCTGTCTTAGCAGATACAAAAAAAATTGAGATAGATAGATAGATACTTAATTGCTCACACAAATAAAATTCAAAAGAACAGGTACATCAAATCTTAAAGCTAGCGTGGGCAAAGGCGAAGGCGGCCTTTAGTTTAGGAACCCAAGAGGGAGATATAGGAAGTGCGCAAATACAGTAGAATACAATAGAATCATACTCGTACACCCGTACATAAAAAGACACATATATATATATATATAAATAACAAATACACATACCACTCCACACCACAGCACACACACCACACCACACCACACCACACACTCACACCGCACACTCACTGCGACATACTATTAAGACATACATTTAAAGACATTATAACTAGCCTTAATATGGCAATTTTGTATTTTAGTTTAAGATTATAAATTTCTCAATGGAAGAGCGGTGCTTCCCAAAACGAGTAACTCTGCTCAAACGGAAGCTCCGTCCACAGTAGAAGTTTATGTAGACTGAGTTGATGAATAAAGATTTTTGTATTTTTTGTACATACATACATGCATATAAAACCTAAAACATGTTACTAGCACGTGACTGATGCAATAGATGACTGTGCAGTTTAGACTTAACGGCGGAAAGGGTCTTGGAGTGACAGATTTCAGACGGTAGTTTATTCCAAAGACAAGTAGCTCGGACAGTAAAACAATCCTTAAAATATCCCGACCGGGTAAAGGGAGGCTTAAGTATGTTATCCGAATTTGACCTTAGATCACGGTTGTGTTCCGCCCCAACAAATCGGAAACACTCCTTAAGGTAAGAAGCAGTACGAGGATCATACAGCACGTTAAAAACAAGGGTGAGAATATGTTCCTCGCGACGCAACCTAATGGGAAGCCATTCCAGCCTGTGCCTGTATTCAGACACATGGTCGAACTTACGCAAACCGTAGATGAACCTGATGCAGAGATTTTTGAGACGTAGTTTATAAAGTAAGTCCTCATTTAAGACCACAAGGCATCAGCATAATCCAAGACTGGTATAAGGAGAGATTGCGCAAGTTCAGCCTTGGTCCTCACATGGAGCAAGTTCTTCCACCTCCTTAGCGACCCAGAGGCAGCAAACACTTTTCGACTCACCTCCGATATTGGTGGAGACCAGGAAAGGGTGCTGTCGAAAAGTACTCCTAGGTTTTTACCACGTTACCGTAGTTCAACGAAACACCGTTAAACATGAGCGTAGGGATAGACAATTTGTTCACCTTTGCAATTTGTTTAGATCCCCCGATAATGATAGCCTGTGACTTGTCGGGGTTGACCATTAGGACATGGGCTCGACTCCAATCATATATAACCCAAAGGTCAGCATTAAGGCTTGCAATCATACTCACAATATCATCAACTGAGGCCTGAGAAAAGATTTGCAGGTCGTTAGCATACAGGTGGAACTGACAAGAAAGGAGTGGAGTGAGGAAATTAATAAAAATCGAAAAAAGGAAAGGAGAAAGGACACCACCCTGGGGCACACCTGCAGTGACATCGCTGGCACATTACAATTTGTCATTAGCACCGATATACTGTCGCCGCCCGACCAGGTAGCTACGAAACCACTTTAACGCCGTATCTGATGCCAGAAGAATGTCGTAGTCAACTAACTGTGTTGAAGGCATTGGAGAAATCAAAAGAACTAGCGCTGTCAACTATTGATTGGACATTCCTAAACGAATATCATTAGAAACTTTAGTTAGCGCGGTTGTCGTACTGTGCCCGGGGCGGAACCCGGATTGGAAAGGACTAAGGAAATTGTTAGAATTAACAAAGGCACTGACTTGCTGGAGGACAAGACGCTCTAGGATTTTTGAAAGAAAAGGAAGAATGGATATAGGCCTAAAATAAGAAGGTAAGGAAGGGTTCGAGGTTTTAGGGATGGGTAAAACTACTGCTTGGCGCCAGCAGCTAGGGAAACTGCCGGTATCGAGCGAGAAGTTAAAACATGGCAAAGGATAAAAATTTCAAATCCTAACAGGGTCTCCCTCCGGCCAATCCCATCCATGCCTTCAGCATTAGATTTGACTGCCCGGATGTTATCTTCAACTTCACGCTCAGAGACAAGTCTAAAGGAAAAAGCAGGACGCTGTGAGTTAGGAGAGGAAGACAGTGATTGCAGTGAGCTTTGTTTCAAACTATGTGGAGTGGAGGAAGGAGTAGGAGTCTACTAGGAAGGAGCAGAAAAGTGTCGGTTTAAGGAGTCTATCTAGGTCAAGGTTATTGGGAACAGAGGTCTTAGACTTACCAATACCAAGAGTGTTCAAGAATGACCATACCTTAGCAGGATTACCATTTGCAACAGAGGAATGTATGTGACGACAGACGCTGCGCATCCCTGCAAAGCCTACTACACTAATTACGTAGGTAGTCTCCTATACCTGGAACGGTTTTTATCCGACGGATCCTTCCCAAACCGTGCCTTAGCAGCATTCAGCCTGGCCATAATGACTTTAATGTCATTACTTAGCCAGGGTGCGGGGAGATGCTTGAGCCGAACAGGTCGAAGTGGAGCATGGATGTCAAATTGAGATTATTAAAATTTTCAATAAAGTAAAACATTAAAATACTGCAATCGGCCATTTTGACTGGAACACCGCATGACGTCACGCTTAGGTAAACTCCGCCACAGAACACTATTACTTGGACTCCGCTGTCAATACTGTCCTTCACTGTTTTGTTGTTGGGAATACTACTGATTACGCATTTGGGTTGATTTTTTTTTGTGGAGTTATCAATCACTTTAGCCTGTCAGACTTGCTCTTGAGTTCACCAAAAAGCTACGTTTACCAGGGCCACTAAGTCTAAGAGATAACACAAAATAAAGGACCATTTTAAGTATAAAAATATTTAATTCTTATATCACATTAGGCAAGACAGTTACAATTTACAATAAGAAAATGACAGATACATATTTTACAACACAATTGAATTTAAAACGTCAACTTAAAAGTAATTCAAACTATTTTTATTGTCAGTATGATCGAAGCATATGGTCTACTATAGAGATTTTGTCATTATGTCAAAATTATTGAATGAATCTTTAACTGACGACTGAATAATCAGCCCTTAAGTCCCTTTTCGGCAACTTTAGATAATTTAGCTTATTATTATTATATATATATTATTTATTAGCTTCCTTCATTCCGACTACTGATAATAATGCATAACATTTAAAATTTATTTGAGCTTGGATGCAAAAAAATATGTCAAAAATATACCTTAACTAAGTCAAATTGACTATAAAAAAATTATGATTAAGATCAAATAAATTCGCCCCATCGAACATTGTAAGGACTTAATAATAATCTCTATTTTACATGTTATAATAATTCTGTTAAATGTCTATAAAAGCCATACCAAAGTACGGTATCTGAATCATATCACCATCATTACAAGCTCATTGTTCCATCGTTCCCACTGCTGGGGCACGAGCCTTCCATATGGATGTTTACACCACAGGAAGAACGCGCCATAATCCACCGCGCGGGCCCAGTACGTATGGTTGTTAACGACTACTAATACTGCCGAGACCAACGGCTTTACGTGACTTCCGAAGCACGTAGGAGCTCGAGATGATAAACTTTTGGTCACCCATCTGATGACCGGCCTCTGCGAAAGTTGCAATTGCAGACCGGGTGCGTTAACCACTGCGCCATCGAGCTCCTCCACGATCTGTATCTAAATAGTCTGTCAAAAATTTTTTGGAAACAAAATTACTGTAGGCACTTTTGTGGGCGGCGAGAAACTTAAAGGGTTCCTTAAGCCGTCTGATCAAAAAACCCTCAGGGGGTTTCTAGAGGGGATGGCACCACGCAAACGTCCCCATTCATTTATTTTAGTTTTATACATAAAATGTAACCATTGCCTTACAGTTTACGATAAGTAATAAACTACATATTTAAGTTTAACCAATTTAAAGCTACATGGTTAACTTGTTTTTGGTTCCATAAATAAATAAATAAAAAAAAGCGTCTCCTACTAGATTCTCCGAGGCGGTCGGATCGGAGAATAAGCGTGTCTCCTACTAGATTCTCCGAGGAGGTCGGATCGGAGAATAAGCGTGTCTCATACTAGATTCTCCGAGGCGGTCGGGTCGGAGAATAAGGGGTACCTCTCTTCTCATGTGCTATTGTTTATGTGCGAAAGGTCTGAGCCTACCAGTGATATGTTTATAGGGTGAAGATGATGATGATGATGATGATGAAGGTGCCTGTGTCAAAGTGTCTTAAACCTTTTCGCCACTGAGTTAAACTTTATCAACTACATTTTAACTAGTCAAAAGTCGTACTGACTAAAGTTGAGTTGCGACTGTAGCATAATTATAAAAATACATTATTCCTCTTTATAATATTAGTATGATCGGAAATATTAATTTGTAAATAGCATATTTGTTATAAGTATAATAAATAAGCCACATATTAAAATTGATTATTGTTACAAATATATATATGAAAATATATGCGCTTTCTATTCATAATTAATAATCTAATTCATAATTATAGTAACCCTAAATAACCTCTATTCTATAAACTATTCATGATTTAATTATAAAACTATTTTAAAGTCAAATAAAAAACTATTATAAAAATTACATTATTTGTGAAGAGATACAATTAAACATAAAACATAAAAACTAAATAAAATTGAGAGAAACATTGAGCTTTAATGGCAAATGCCACTTCTTAAATAATATTACATCATATTATTCAATGTTTGATTTCAGATAAAAAAGTGACTAGGGGCACAAAGTATTCGACATTTGAACCGCCTCTGTGGTCTAGTGGCTAAGACCACCGGTTTAGACTTTGTTGCACTGTTTTGTTTCGTTTGCCAACACTCATGCGCACCCACGAACACTTAACGGTTAATAATCCACCATTATTTCACATTAATATTCGACATAACACAAATTTTAGAAAATAAAACAAAACCGCAGACATGACTCTTCACATTCCCGCCAAGAAGTCTCATGAAACACTTTAAATCTTCAATGAGGTTTGTTATCATCGTTGTACCAGTACTTATGAAGAGGTTTTATTTGTAACAAGGAGGAGTAGGGTGACCATGATTTTAATAAGTGTTTTTTATATATTTTAGCGTTTTATTAACGCTTAAATATACTTAAGTAAAATTTAAACACTGAAAAAAGACGACAACCTCAGGCGGGAATCGAACCACGCACCTTCCGCATTCCGGGCGGCTGCCTTAACCACTTGGCTACCGAGGTCCTTTTTCAGTGTTTAAATTTTACATGATTTTAATATTCATAGTTATTAACTCTACTTCCCAGACAAAAAAATAAAAAAAATGGAACGCTGACATGTAAGTTTTATTATTATTGCAATGGCCAATGGCTATTTACTTTAGTCGGAATCAGTAGGTCCTGATCACCGATAAAAAGTCTTCGTGTATAAAATTCTCGAGTCACATGTGAGGCGATGATGGTGATGCGGCTCGATCGATTTTTATGATATTATATATATGTATATTAATTCGGTAGGTCTGACAATCGGTCGTAATCAATTTTTTATACCCTAAGTGATAAGGGTGGTCCACCACAAATTGTTTTTTAAAATTTAATTTTCCACGATTTGTTTGTTTTGTTGTCATAGAAACTGTCAAATTTGTAGGAACTCCGCAGGGTCAGCTAAAATATATATATATAAAAAAAACAAGTGATCGTCAGTTTTCGTCGCCAAATAATAACATAGATTTTCATTGAAATATTTTACGGGACGGGATTTTTTTATTTATTTCTGTAGTCAATTGTCGCTAAAGACTAAAATCAGTTGCTGAGCCATTTTTAATTATTAAAGGACAAACATGTCGATGACTGGTTCTTGTCGTACACCGGTGCCACTGCCCTGCCACTGCCTTAGTTTAAAAATATTTACCATCATATTTAATAACCTAGTTTGTCCTATACCACAAAGGTTGTCTGGAAGAGATCGCTTTAAGCGATAAGACCGCCTTTGCCTACTATTATATTAGAATTTTCTGTTATTCGTTTTCTGTGCAATTGTGTTTATCTATCTGACCTGTCGTTTGCTGTAAATACAAACAGAATAGAATTTAAATAGCTTGGCGTGAACGGTCCTTGACAAATCATCAAAGGTCGATTTTGATATAAAATGATAAACTTAAACATAAGTTAGAATCGAAGATCAAACCGGTCAAACATCGTGTCACGCCCCAGCCCTCCCAGGTACACTCGAGTACAGTCGGTTAGTAGGGTACAGTAAGGTACAGCTGGGTACAGTCGAGTACAGTGGGGATACAGTCGATTACAGTGAAGTACAGTCGGTTACAGTCAAGTACAGTCAGCTGCAGTAGAGTAAAGTCTGTACCTGACTGTTCAGGTACAGTTGCGTATAGTGAGGTACAGTGAGGTACAGTCAGTTACAGTAGAGTATTACCGGGTACAGTGAGGTAAAGCCGGGTACAGCTGCGTTCAATGAGGTACAGCCGAGGTACAATCAGGAACAGCCGGTCAGGTACAGTCGGATACATTCGGGTACAGTGACGTACAGTCGGTTACAGTGAAGTACAGTCGAGTACAATTGCGTACCGGGAGGTACAGTGCGGTACAGTGGTATCAGCAGCACATGGTGCGTTGCATCTCCCCGTGCGCGACGTTGCCGGCGCCCCACGGCAGCTCGATGCGGCCAGTATGGGTTTCTTCGGGAGGGCCGCCTGGGAACAAATAAATTGTTAGTATTTATCATCATCATCACCTGATTGCATGTCCCCACTGCTGGGGCACGAGCCTTCCCTACGGATGGTAACACCACAGGGAGAACGCGCCGAAAACACCACGCGGGCCCAGTGCGGACGGACTGCTAATGCAGCCGGGACTAACAGCTGCACAAAGAAGCGCGGAGGAGCGAGAGGTGATAAATTTTTGGTCACCCATCCGATGACCGGCATTTGCGAAAGTTGCTTAACCTCAGCACTCGCAGACCGGGCGCGTTAACCACTGCGCCATCGAGCTCCTCGCTATTTTGTTTTAGTATTGTTACACTACAAAGATAAGATTAGCTTACTACAAATTGTTTCAAAGTGATTTAGCAAAACAATAAACGCAATTTCATTTGGTAACCGTGGTGATTAACGCTACGCTTGCCAAATGCGGGTTGGTGATCACCAACCCGGGCTATGCATAGAAAAGTATTGTATATACATTGTCAATTTTTATTTTGCTGCAATAAAATAAAGGGTGTTATTTAAACGGTTAGCAAAGTATTCGTATTTTAGTTAGCAAAAAAATTGCTAGTTGGGCAGCAACTTATGGTCAGCAAATATGTCCATATCATTCTGAACAGCAGTCTTATGCCGCTCCCCCCTTCCGTGACTGGCGCTCGCTACGCTGCGCTTCGCTCGGGAAAAAAAAAAATAACCTAACCTAACCAACAGTAAGGATTTCTTATACTGACCGATTGTATAATTCTGCTGACCAAATAATAATTTTGCTGACCAAATATTTATATTGTAATACAAATAAATGATTTCCCTAAAATAAAATATTTATCTGTCTAACACCGACCTGTGGGCACCCTCTCGTCGTCTGCCGAGTCGTAGGACCTCATGGAGGCGGTGGTGGTGGCCAGCGTCAGCAGGGAGGTAGCCGTGCTCAGGAACACCTGGTCAATGTTCTGAAACAAAGACAATTCATTCACAGCTTACAAAAAAATAAATTAACAAGAAGAATTAATTAAATCAGGTGTTATTTTGCGGAAATCCATATAATATGCAGTGTTAATTCCGCTAAATCACTCGTTTATCGCAAAAAAAAACGTGCGCTGTGATCGCACAAAGCGAAGATGATTTGTGTTTGTGTTTCACTTGTTAGAATTTAAGTCTAATTTTAAGAATGCAGTTTCTTTGCGCTGCATTTGGATAGGTATAATTTTAAGTTTTTTATTATTATATAACTCATCTCATTTTTAAGTGAACATTGTATAGTTCTTATGAGAATAAATGTCTTTAACACGTTGACTGCCTCAAAACCAGACACAACAGAAATTTAATTGTCACGGCATTGAATGGGTTAAACCTAAACCTTATCCAGCTTGGATGCGGTACGCATAAACCACCCTCCCGCTACACAAGAAAATGTTAACAAGAGACTTTCGGGACTTTCGGACTTTCGGTAAGATGGGAACCTTTTCTAATACAAATTCATTCAGTCAAATTCAATATAATAAATAAATTAATACAAAAAAAAATACACGAAGTAAATATTGGATTCTAACATTAAAGATGGCGAGGTGTAAGAAAACAATTAAATATTTGGGCTTTTTTGGGGGCAGCGAGAAACTTACAGGGTGTACAAACGTATAGGGTACAAGCCGTGTAAAACGGAGCACCGTCAGAGGTTTTCCAGAGGGAACGGCATCACGCACTAGTGCGTGTTTCCGTGCTCTACTAGATCGGATCGGATCGGGAGAAAGATGGCGATGTTTAACCCACTAACACCCGTTTGCACTAAACTTATGAATCGCCTAAGTCTTTGCCTAACTATTACCCTGTCAAGTGAACTAGGCACTTGAGTGTAAGCGACGTGTTCGAGCCAAGTGCCGAGTTAACTTGACCGGGTAGTAGTTAAGCCAAGACTTAGGCGATTCATAAGTTTAGTGCAAACGGGTGTTAGTCTAGCATATTATATAGATGTACCCTAATATGATACTTTAAAAGTTTTATTTACAACAACACAAACGTCTGGCGGTAGGTCAATATTTTTTTTTTAATAACTGAACGGGTTAACAAAGCAAATAAATAAACCAAATTACAAAAACTGGAAATAAATAGTGGATTGCTGCACTAAAGCTGTTTTTTTTTCACTATATTTTATAATTATTTAATTCAGCTTTAGTGCAGCAATTGGCACTTACAAAATAATAAATAGTTATCAAAGGGCATGTCTAAGCAACTGCCCTCAAAATGTATAAGAACTTCTCACTAGTTTGAATCATTCAAATATTGATTTAATAATATTAACGTGTTTATTATTTTCCTAGAACTTTCGTTAACAAATCAACAATTTAAAAGATGTTAACTTGTTTTTAAAGTTTTGTTTGACAAGGGAAACCATAAATATGATTAAGGCGTTCCTTTTTAAAAAGAAAAATTTGGAAAATATAAAGGTGCGCTTCCACTGAGCCGGAATCAGACCGGACGGATTAGTTGGCTTTGAATTGATTTCTATAAGTGCATATTTTTTATACATTATGTTCCAGAAAAAATAAAACCCTCTATTGGTGTTTAGTCTTTAATCTGGCAGAGCTTCGCCTTACAAAATGTTTCGCAGCAGAATGAGAACGAATAATGATTACAATTGGTTTTATAGAGAAGTCACAACCATAGACAAGGGAACAACCATAGACAGTGTATGATACTGTGTCAAAACTACTGATAAAGTCAATACAATGATAATGATGTTCAAAATGTAATGTAATTTATATGTAATCTATATAATCCTGTCATTATGTATTCAATATACGAATAATTATATTTATAATAATCCAATAAATTAACTCATTATTAATCAAATAAATCAATGATAATTATGCTGGCGCTAGTAGCGGATGTAACAGCTATGATGCCTTCTTCATAGACCAGAAGCGGTGGCGGCATTAGTAGCGGATGCTAACAATTACTTACTGCTTAAAGGCAGAGAACGTTTAATTATAAACTACGGGGCTAATGATATGTCTATTAGATTGCCAAAAACTTACAATAAGTTTTTATTCAGATATTGATATATTTGCAACATCCAAAACTATGTTCAAAACTGCAGTTCATGAGCTTAAGTTAACTTAAAAGCGTGTTTTAATTGAATCTTTAAAATATTTGAATGTATACTACAATTAATAACCCGCGGTCATAATCAATTCGAGCGTCCATGTAAACCAACTACAATATTACACTCACACGCACTAATACACATCGACACAACACAATCAGATTCACACCTATTCTGTAAGTTATCATTCGACAAAATTTCATCTACTTACCTATTTTTTATTTTTAAACTACCTACCTGCGTTCATTAATTATGTCAACATTTTTTAGTAGCATAATATGTTTCTATAATTGGCTTATGTTTAAGTAACGTCTTCTGTATCTTGTGTTTAGATAAACGCTGTTAAAACATTGTTGAATAAATAAATAAATAAAGTCCTGGGAGTCAGCGGCAATGTATGAATCGAAATTAAATACTCAATTCTATAAAGAGTTTTAAAATGTGGTATTTTAATATTTACGGGTAGCTCATTCAAATTACTATTGCCTAACTAGATGCGAAATGTGGATAAAATCTTTTTTATTATAATTTAAATATAATATCAGGCAGGCAGTTGAAATAGTTACAATAATTATTTTTTATCGTTGTTGATTTAGTTTTTCCAAGCAAAATATATTTTTGTACCCAGTTTTTAAAGTCTGTAAACAAACGACGACATGATGTCGATATTTTGTCTTGTAGCGCTCAAAAGCTTAAGAGAGCTATACTTGATTCGTTCAAGTTGTAGCTCCGGTGCACCTAATTCTGTTATTTTATATTATATTTAATTAGTTATAGTCTTAGTTGTAGTTTATAGTCTTGCTCACGCTTGCTTGTCGTGGCAGCCTGTAAGTGAATCTGCACTTATAATTGTGAATTTGTATCATAATATTAAAAAAAAACGCCTAGCTGAAGTTTATAGCAAAATGTCTATAGCTTGTTAACAAATCCACTCAAACGTCAGGAAGGAGACACTCTAGTGACCCCTATCGGCAGTTGATGAAAAAACGTTCTCTGTGGCTTTAAAAAGCACAGTGGCACCTGTGTCGTGCGTATTTAGTACAGGGAGCAAAATGTAGATGGCGTTACAATATCAAATGTACATTTGTTATTTGAAGCTGCATCTCTACATCAGTTTCACGTCTGGGAGTTTGTTTACACCCTCAAGTCTATGCGTTACTCTACAATTGGG
The DNA here is from genome assembly GCA_949315975.1 of Eudonia truncicolella. Taxonomy (NCBI): domain Eukaryota; kingdom Metazoa; phylum Arthropoda; class Insecta; order Lepidoptera; family Crambidae; genus Eudonia; species Eudonia truncicolella. Next base: position 1,713,419 of record OX438851.1, read on the forward strand.
TAGTTGACAACAACAACAATTAATTCCAGAACAATAAACGTTTAAATGGAATCACGTAACAGTTCTTTATAATTTTTTATTTGACCTAAGCATGAATTTCTGTAACCTAAAAAGTTATTAATAAACACTCAATTGACGGAAAGATATAGTGACGTCATAGTTTGCTAATCCCATACAATTTCTATTAAAAATAATCGTTTTGACAGTTGTTAAAAAGTTTCTATATTGACTGACCAGTCAACTACCCAATTATGCCGTAATTACTCTTTTCTCATTACATAAAGCTTATGGTGTAATATATTAACATTTTCCTTAAGATTTGCCCGTGTCCGTGATGTATAACAATTAAAGTAAAATATAATTTTATTTGCGCCATAGTCAAAAATAAAGAAGAAAGAAGTGTCATTGGACGCTTGAGTGGCAGGAGTAGGAGTTTCTGTGACATTATTTTCAGAATTGCAATGATTTGAAATGTTCCTGAATCGTTTTCCATATGAAATAACAATATTTAGCTATCCAGCATTACGTATTACCAGAAACGATGTTTATACATTGCACTTCATTTCAGGGTAGTCGTCCATAGGTATTTAGCCATGCATGTCCTTTGTGGTATTTCATCTGTAAAGATGAATTTGCATAGCCAATTGGTTGCAATAACCGTTGGGTAGATGGCACTGCTGCCGCTCAAAAAGCAGTCAAAATCAAAGCAGTGTAATATTCAGAGCCTTCCAGGTAGCATAATGGTCAGTGCAGCCCGCCCGGATTGCGGAAGGCCCAGGTACGATTTCTGGCTGGGGCGGGTGGGCATTTAATTTTTTAACTATATTTTATAATTATTTACATAATAATATGACAAAATAGCGAGGTTTGTACCTGGTCGTGCAGGGCTGAGGTCTCGCAGTAGGTCGCGCCTATGGAAGCGGCGTAGGCGGCCGCCTCCGCGTATGGAACCGCTCGCGCTTCCTTCAAGTCGCACTTGTTTCCCACCAACGAGACCACCATCGCTTCGGGCACGTTGCTACAGACAATTACGGGGCATAATAAGTAAATTAACTTAAATTTTTACTTTTTTATTTTTCAAGTGCTAATAGCTGCACTGAAGCTAAATTAAATATTCATAACATTTTATAAAATACAGTGAAAAAATTAAACGCCCACCCGACCCAGCCAGGAATCGAACCTGGGTCTTCCGCAATCCGGGCGGCTGCACTGACCGCTATGCTACCGGGAAGGCTGACGTAAGCGCTGAATTTTGTCACTGCTATTTTAATTTTTTTTGCTATTTTAATATTCATCTGCAAAGATGAATCTGCATGGCCATCGGTTGCAACAACCGTTTGGATAGATGGCGCTAGTGCCGCTTAAAAGCACTCAAAAAATATTAAAAAGAATACAAATTCTTAAGAAGAATACAAATATTTTTGAATAGATTGCATGCTACCCGAAGGTCCCGGGTTCAATTCCCAGGTCGGGCAAAGTGTGTTTCGGATTTTTCGACGCATAGCCCGGGCACAGACGAAAGACATTGCCCGGGTCCGTGATAACCAACCCGCATTTGGCAAGCGTTACGATTAAGCTATCACCCATCAATTGTAGCGATTATTTGATTTCAATGATCGAGGCCTATGCCCAGCGGTGCTCATCAAGATATCAAGCTATGGGTATTAGCTTAATCACCACACTCGCCAAATGCCGGTCAGTGATCATTGACTCGTACAAAACATATTTCTACTAAGCTAATTAATGACTTACAAAAACACAATGTTGAAAAAATTTCCACGAGCAGCATTTGAACCTGCACCCTTCTGACATACCGGGTCAGGTACTCTTCCAATTGATTAATTAATTAATTTATCTTGTCTATAAATAAGAATAGAATATAATCTGGTGGTGTTAGCAGATAATAAATTTATTAAAAGGTTAAGGTAAACAGTCTGTACGTTACGGCAAATGTTATAAAATAATAATGTGCCCAATTATAAATAAGGTATTAATAAAATTATACATGCACTTTATAATATTAAAAGTTATACTGTCCCACTGCTGGGCAAAGTCAATAATTTGCTTAATCACGCTTGCCTAATGTGGGTGATCACAAACTCGGGCTATGCATTGAAAAATCATCAAAATCATATATGTGTTTGGACTCGCGTTTGTTTGGTAGTATGGTAGGGCTTGTTTTAAGTCCGACTGGCTAGCTACCACCCTCTTATCTAAATATGTCGTCATAACATTAACGTTAGTAGCATTGTTGTGTTCCGGCAGCTAGAGATAAGATAGCCAGTGCCTCACTAAAGTAGGGGATGACAATTTGTACAGGAGGTTTCAAAACGGACCATAATTACTTATACAGAGTGATCTTTATTACGTTGTTTTCTGTGAGATACTTTTTACCTAAACCCTTATAATATTTACCTTTAACAAGTCGTATAGCCCACGTGAGCAAAGCCGCGAACAAGAGCTAGTTATGTATACATTTAAAAAAAAAACAAAGAAACAATTGCGCTGCTAGCTTTTGCGAAGTTGTTTTTCCTTTTGTTGTATTTCTTTGAAACAAATACATTCAACTGTTGCGTTTTAAAGCTTCATTCTAAGAAAATAACTTATCATGACCTTTAAAGTTGATATTGTTTCTACGGCTCCATTCTGGACTTTATTCTGAAATTAGAATCACCAAGAAACTTCCGTACAATAAGTTAATTTTTATAAGGCTTGCGGCTTGAGCTACGCGAAATATTAACAAAAAACAATAGTATTTTCAGATGAAAACTAAATAATTTTTCATTCCATTTCATATTTTAGATGTTAGACGTGTAACGCAGAAGTGTTGGAATGCTAGGGGGAATACTACATTAGTTGATGGCACGCCGGCACGCCTGTTAGGCTTTGCTAGCCATCATCATGTCATCGTAGTCATCAGTCGTAATACCAATGATAATGACTATCATTGTCATATTCCGACAGAAGTCGAACAGTTCGATCCTCATTATTAAAGATTCCTGATAAAGGATTCATTGTCCACGGCATCGCCAGGTGCCATCAGCAAGCGAGACGAACACCAAGCACTAACCCGTTTTGGAATATAAATACTATGTTATGGCATAGCGAAGAAATATTTCTATAGTATTGTTGTATTTGTTTACATCTGCAATGCAATAAATAAATAAATGTGATGCGTTGCTTATAAAATTATATATACATAGTCAGGTCATAATTTCTGTCACATGTTTAATATAAAATAATTGAGACAAGTTTATTCATTATATAACCATTTATATACCATAATGAACTTAACAAAACATAGATTCTTATGACAATAAAGTTTATTCAAAATGACCTCCGTGATTTTGAATACAGGCCTTCAATCTGCGCGGCCAGTCGTCTATCGCAGCACGAGCGAGGTCCATGTCAATATCGGCGGCTGCCTTAATCAAGGATGTCGTGAGTGACTCCAAATTGGGATGCGGGTTTGAGCACGCCTTTTCCTCCAACAATTCGAAATTCGAATTCAATAAACTTTTTTGTGGCCAGCATTCGAAAAGAAAAGTTTTTACTGTGTGACAATACTTATCACCTGACTGTGTATATATATAGTACTGTATTTCTACTTCCCAAATGTAGATGGAGTGTTTCTTGTATTGCTACCTATAAGTGTAGGTTTTTGTACTTAAGAAAATTAATGAAATGTCATGATTAGTCAGTCAATCAGTCATGATTAGAATTTATAAGAAGATTTTATCTTTTTGAGTTGATTTTTCTTATAAGGTTTTATGTTTTTTTTTAGTTGATATTTCCTGATTTATAAGAAGATTTTATGTTTTTGAGATTGATTTTTCTGATTGTAAATATCCTTATAAAAAAAACAATAAAAACATTTTAGTTTTTTCATACTAATATTATAAAGAGGAAAGCTTTGTATTTTTGTTTGTAACGAATAAACTCAAAAACTACTGGACCGATTAAAAACAATCTTTCACCATTAGAATGCTACATTAGCGCTGAGTAACATAGGCTATATTCAAAAAAAAATGTCCACCCGTGCGAAGCCGGGACGCGCCGCTAGTTTTAAATAATTTATTATGTTTATAAAACACTTACGCAAACAGTATACATAAATAATACAATAAAATAATAATATGGCTGTCACACAAAATGGATATATATATTTATAATTAATATCTGATATATTTTCGAACCATGGGTTGGATGCACAAGCGTCTGTACCAACCTGAATCTGTTTTACATGTTCGTGTTAATGATGTTAATTATATTATATTAAATAAAATCACCTCTGCAACTCCTTAACCCATCCTTTGATGGCGGCGAAGCTACCGCTGCTGGTGAGATCGAAGACCAGCAGTGCAGCATTAGCGTTTCGGTAGTACATGGGCGCCATTGAGCGGAACCGCTCCTGGCCTGCCGTGTCCCATACCTGGGAGGAATACGGGGTAGATAGCCGTTGGTAATCAACTGAACTAACTGCCGTACTCAGAGACGTCAATTAAGTTTTAATGACAATTAAGTCTCTTGCTGTCACTTTCTTATGTATAGTGCTAAATAGAGAAGGAAAGACATTTAATTGTCATTAAACTTGATTGACGTCTCTGAGTACGACAGTAAGTGTTGTTTTCTAAAGTTTACGCGAACACTACACATTGAAATGAAACAACTTTTACGGATTTACTCGTCTACTTTATTTATTTATTTATATATATATATACATACACATTAGTTTTAATTAATGTTTATCCTGACATTTCGAACCCTTTGCAGGGTCCGTAGTCACAGTCACAGGTAAAACTAATGTATAAAATTAACGCGAATAGATCCTTAAAAGTTAATTTTAAACTAAGTGTGTCATTTAACTATTTATTTTTAAGTGCTAATTGCTGCACTGAAGCTGAATTAAACATTTATAAAATACATTAAAAAAAATGTGTGTGTCAAGTTAGCAGCCTCACCACGGAGTTAGATGGTTTTGACTAAGTCAAAAAAATTGTGTATAAATAGTGATAAATAAGTAAAATTTAAACACTGAAAAAAGACGACAACCTCAGGCGGGAATCGAACCACGCACCTTCCGCATTCCGGGCGGCTGCCTTAACCACTTGGCTACCGAGGTCGGAAGGTGCGTGGTTCGATTCCCGCCTGAGGTTGTCGTCTTTTTTCAGTGTTTAAATTTTACTTAAGTATATTTAAGCGTTAATAAAACGCTAAAATATATAAAAAACACTTATCTATAACGCAGCTTCATCTTAACCGAATGTTCAAATATTTGTAAAAATATTTCTTTCGGATCTCAGAGGTGAAAACTTCTAAGATTGATGAAGCAATGTTGACTAAAAAACATAAGCATCAAGCACTGAAAAATTTCGACGGGTGAAAGCCAGACCTCGGTAGCCAAGTGGTTAAGGCAGCCGCCCGGAATGCGGAAGGTGCGTGGTTCGATTCCCGCCTGAGGTTGTCGTCTTTTTTCAGTGTTTAAATTTTACTTAAGTATATTTAAGCGTTAATAAAACGCTAAAATATATAAAAAACACTTAGTGATAAATAAATAAAATAAAAAAATAAACTTTCCTACACTCACACCAATTGTCTAGCCTTCGTTATGAAACTCGTTAAATAGTGACGTATAGCATATAAATAGTGATACTATGGCTCAAAAGATATTTGAGTATCTTGGTGAGGCTGCTAACTTGACGTCAAGCTAGCAGGCACCCTAAAAAATACAGTTCGTATCAATGTGATTTATACGTCAAAATTCTGTGCATAAATAGTGAATCGTATAAGCAAAATTCCAATAACAGTACTTCAATACAAACCGAGATATTACGGTCTCGAAGTGGGCTGCTAACTTGACGTTTCTTGCGATGGCGATTCCATAGAAACGGTTACAAGTTTTAAGCAAATAAATACATGAAAAAATTGTGCGTGAAATTGTGAATCTTACGATATAAATAAAAAAGAATTCTTCTTTGTTATTTTCCAAAATCTACATAAGATTTGGTTCTTTATACCTGAAGCTTAACCCTCGATTCGCCGACGCTGATGTTGCAAGTGAAGAACGAAGCCCCGATGGTTGGCGATATGTGCTTGGAGAACATCTTGCCGATGTAACGCACCACCAGACTGGTCTTACCGACCCCTGGAAACGGACAACACACGGTTTGTGGGACTGTGGAAGTGACATAGGCTATAAAAAATTAAAAATACATAAAAAAGTAAAAACATTGGCCGGGTTAGCTAACCGAACCCCCCGAAGCTTCTCTTGGGCTTAGATAATTGGTGTGAGTGTAGGAAAGTTTATTTATTATTAGTTTTATTTATTGTCGGCTACTGTGCTGATAATGTCTTGCGAGCAATAAATAAGGATTGAACCGATTAGATAAACCACATAAACATGATACGAGTATAATATCAACACCCGCCCGATCCTCTAAATGCCACTACACATTTACAGAATACACTAAACATGCACACTAGTTTAGGCCCAAGACACCGTACTCGTAGAACAAGGGTACGAAGAACTGGTTCACACTCGCTCTACACCAGGGGCCCGACCGCCTAACCGATCGCTTTGGCTACGTGTATAGTTTATGACGTCATCTTGTCATCTAGCTAATAGGTATAGGCATATATTGAAAGCTATAGGCTATAGCTTTCAATATTGCTTTCATAGGCGGTACAAAATGACAAGATGTCATCATAAACTATACACGTAGCCAAAGCAATCGGTTAGGCGGTCGGGGGGCGGGTACAGACATGTACCTGAGCGCTTCTCTCCTTTAGAGGCGCCCTCGGATTGTTCCGCTCCCCGATCCGATCCGAACCCTTCGGAGAATCTAGTAAGGCACGAAGACGCGCACTAGTGCGCGAAGCCGTTCCCTCTAGAAAACCTCCGAAGGTGATTCGTTTCACACGGCTTGAGGGACCCTCTACGTTCCTCGCCGCCCCCAAACAAGCCCGGTAAAGCTGAAAATGCCGTGTGAGGCAATCAGCAATCTCTCTCCAAAAACAAAATAAAAAAAATAATATCAATAGCTTGTAAATTGAGCGTTTTGGTGACCGAGTGGCTAACCTCTTGGCTCTATACCCGAAGGTCCCACAGAGTGCCTAAAGTTTTATTTGCTATTCGATCACGTTTACGAAAACGAGAATTGGTATGGCAAAATTTTAACTCTACTCGTATCGTATGTCGCCGGGAGGCGCTGCTGCAATGCCATACTAATGTCAACGTGGTTGCTAACGCAGACAGTACCAATGGCTTTACGTGCCTTCCGAGAAGCTGGAGATGATACATATTTGGTCACCAATCCGTGTACCGGCTTTTGAGAAAGTTGCTCAACTTCAGCAACCGCAGACCGAGCGCGTTAACCAGTGCGCTATCGAGCTCTTCAATGGTTCGCCAAACCATTGGTAAGGTTGCTTAGTTTTCACGATCCTGGCCTGATCCGATCCGAACCCCTTGGATAATCTAGTAGGGAACGGGGACACGCATTAGCGTCCTCTAGAAAACCTCTTGACGGTGTTTCCTTTCACACGGCTACCCTTACAAGTAATCGCCGCCCCCCAAAAAAGTCCGGTGGCGCTAAAAACCCCGCTCAAAGCTATCAGAAAACTCTCCAGAAAAAAATGACGATGCGGGTTTAAATGTGGGTTTCACTGCCTCTGTGGTCTAGTGGCTAAGACCACCGGTTTAGACCCAGAGGTCCCGGGCTCGATTCCCAGCGTAAGGTACACGTTTGTGTACACGGTTTGGTTGGTGGTAGGGCTTGTTTGTCCGCCTGGCTAGCTACCACCATGTTATCTAAATATGTCGCCATAACATCAATGTTTGTAGCATTGTTGTGTTCCGGCAGCTAGAGATAAACAGCCAGTGCTTCACTAGTTGAGGATCCCGGGTGAAGTGCGCTCCCACCAAATGGCTTTATCATCACTTAACATCAGGTGAGATCAAGGCACTGTGCTTACCCGTAAATACATTTAAAAAAAATGGAATGTAGCAACCTTCCAGCCGTTACAGACTAACGCACCGATGCTCAGGCCCATTCGTTTCATAACACTCACGTGTCAGTGAATACTCACTGAATTTACGAAACTCGATATGTATAGTATTTGATCGATGCCGGTTTTAGGCCGTGACGCAGAAAAGAAAACTTTTCAACAGCCTCTGTGGTGTAGCGGTTAAGAAGGTCTCAGACCTAGAAATCCCAGGTTCGATTCACAACATACATGATTGTAGTCTGTTTGGTTGGTGGTAGGGCGTTTAAAGTGCACCTGGCTAGCTAATAAATCAATTACAAAAACACAATGTTGAAAAAATTTCCACAAGCAGGATTTGAACCTGCACCCTACAGACAGATTATGATCAGATGTTAATGACGGTAGTTGTTGACATTGAATTGGCGCCTTTGGCTTTCAAAGTAAAAAAGTAAATAGTGTTGAATAATTTCGGCGAGCCGAACCACGATAGCTCAATTGGAAGAGCACCTGACCCGGTATGTCAGTAGGGTGCAGGTTCAAATCCTGCTTGTGGAAATTTTTTCAACATTGTGTTTTTGTAATTTGTATAGCAACAAAATTTGCGTTAAAATTATATAAACAAAACAAAAACATTTTAATAAATCAATGTTAATACTTTGTAATTATTTTGATTCGACTTATCTGTATCTGCGGTTCCAACCGTTAGAGATAAGATAGTCAGTCCCTAAGTGGTTGAGGCTTCAGGGTACTTTGTCATTTTTTCGGTACATGTTTTCCAGTTGGTGATTTTTAAAACTATCACTGTTACAGCGGACATTTTAAGCATGGTTGCTTTGTGAACTTTATTTCGAAAGCCTCCTGGAATAAGTTACAGTAATTGTATGAAAGCTAACAGCTGGAAAACACTACCGAAAAAATACCAAAATGATCATCCGTTTATCTTAAACCGTAACAATATTGTAGCGACTTTGTCCTTGTAACCAATTTCATACTAACATCCGATTTTAAAGTCGTTCGAACAAGTCCTTAAAAAATTATAGTAAATAGCCTATAACTGTCCCACAGGGCAAAGAGACCTTCATCATTGAAATCAAAATATCACTACAAATTGAAATGAAACAACTTTTACGGAACTACTCGCATTTATTTTACACATTAGTTTTAATTAATGTTTGAAAATAAACTCGAGTAGTTCCGTAAAAGTTATTTCATTTCAATGTGTAGTGTTCGCGTAAACTTTAGAAAACAATATATCACTACAAATTGATGGGTAATGGCTTAATAAACAATAAACAGATGTGGTTAAACATAATTTACACGAGCTGGTTAGAACCACGATAGCTCAATTGGAAGAGCACCTGACCCGGTATGTCAGAAGGGTGCAGGTTCAAATCCTGCTCATGGAAATTTTTTCAACATTGTGTTTTTGTAATTTGTTTCACAACAAAATTTGCGTTAAAATTATATAAATAAAAAAAAAACATTTTATAATGCCTCAGTTAAAAATAGTGTAGACATTATCCTACATCACTAATTGGTAGAAACCGTTATAAATGTTATCATGTTGTTGATGTTATTAAATAAATAAATAAACCTAACACAAGTAAAGATTATTCTTTATCATCATCATTTTAACTGGCTCTTTCTATGTCCCCATATGCTGGGGCACAAGTCATCCCTAAGGATGGAAACAGCACAGGGGGAACCAGGTATATACCCAGATCCAGTGTGGTGTGGTGGTTGTTAACGACTGCTAATGCAGCCGAGGCCAGCGGCTTTACATACTTTCCTCTATTCATCAAAGTGACATGCATCAGTACCACCTGGCAGTGTTTGTTGCGGTGGTTGTTAACGACTGCTAATGCAGCCGAGGCCAGCGGCTTAACAAACTTTCCCCTTTCATTAACACGTTGACTGCGGCAAAACCAGACACAATGGAAAATTTATTGTTTGTCGGTCACCGGTGACCACCACGGCGATTAAAGACTTAATCATCAGTACATAATAAAACAATAAAAAACTAAATTTTAAGTTACATAACCTATTGGTAAACATTAAATTTACCTTTAGCAAATGTAGATAGATACCTGTATCTCAAACAAGAATAGTACACAAATATTTCCTAGCAACCAGGCATCAGCCTATCAGCATGCTCCCAGGTGAAACAAGCTTCCAGAAGAAGTAGTATCAGCCCTAAGCATAAATCTATTTTAGAACACTCTACAAACATCTTCACAACAAATATAATGACTAGTGGTGAACAAGAAACGGGCGCTTGCCAGTGTTATTAACTACCTGCCTGATAAATTATAATTATATTATAGTTTAATTATATTCTGTAATAGGGATATACACTTACATATATATATGTTATTAAAATGTTTACTGCAATAAATAAAACATTGAAGTAGCTTTTCATTATTAAATAGCTTTTTTTTTTTTTGGAGAGAGATTGCTGATTGCCGCTGCGGCATTTTCAGCTTCACCGGGCTTTTTGGGGGCGGCGAGGAACGTAAAGGGTCCCTCAAGCCGTGTGAAACGAATCACCTTCAGAGGTTATCTAGAGGGAACGGCATCGCGCACAAGTGCGCGTCCCCGTGCCCTACTAGATTCTCCGAAGGGTTCGGATCGGATCGAATTAAATAGCTGTTTCATTAGTGGGTCATATTTACGCAACCGGTTTTCCTTCTGGTTTTGAGTATGCGTATGGTTCCAAGATGCCCTAATGAATTCCTAAACGGTTCGGTACCTACTGATTATAATTCTGTTCTCAGATTTTGCAATATTTTGTAAATATTTTTTATACATGTAAAGCAGTTTGAAAAATAGATAAAATACCTAGTTTACATAACTTATTAATGAAACCTGACGCGACAAGTAAGTCTAATAAGTTAAGTTATGCATTAAAGTCGTAAAGTTAACATGCTATCGTAAGATTTACCTTGAGATCCCAAAACAACGATTTTTGCTTCGATGACCTTCATTTTTTTAAATGATTAACACTAAAACTATACTCAAACACTAATCTAAACTTTACATTGTACCAAATAATACAGATAATGAAAACAATAACAGTAACATTTCTAACAACCAACGCTCACATTTCTTTACCTATAAAAACTAATTGTTTGACAAATTCATGACATGAATGACAACAATACAACATTGACTGACAAGCGAATTACTTTACCAATTTAAAACGTATCAATTTGCATCAGATTTAGGTGAATAAAAGAGCAATGTAAATTGACTGGATAACATCCATCTACCACAGAGCGCCATCTGTTGCAGGTTCAGATAGTTAGGTAGGTACGGAGTACCTATATAAAAAGCAAGAGCCTTGTACAACTTTTCCAACTTAATTGCATGGAACAGAAAATAGAGGGCGTTCAGAATCTATGTTAGGAATTTATAAGAAAATCTCTTCTTTTTGTTTACATAATTGAATGGTGAAATAAAACTTGCACTAGGTACCCAGAATTCTTATGGCTTAGTGCAATTTTATTCTCCATCACTTTATCAAAAACGGGAATTAGTTTGGCGTTGAAGCAGTGCCTCCTGGTGGGCCATTGTACTAGCTAGTAACGTTAACAAAATATGTTATTGTACTCATGCATTGATTGTTCTCTGTTTGTGTAGTACCTATAGAATAAATCTATATCTATACTAATATTCGAAAGCTTTGTATTTTTGTATGTCTGCAACGAATAAACTCAAAAACTACTAGACCGATTTAAAAAAATCTATAACCATTAGAATGCCACATTAGCGTTGAGTAACATAGGCTATACAAAAAAGAAATGTCCACCCGTGCGAAGCCGGGACGGGCCGCTAGTAAATAAATAAATGTTAAATGAAACTCGCACTTACAGCCCAGGACTCAGCTCCCCGCTCGCAGCGAAGTTACGGCTTTACCAAGGCCTAACCATGCGGGTAATCACGGGATAAGTCGAAGATATCCAATCATAACTTTTTAATGGGTCACCAAATAACTATCAATGTTTATTGCATCACAAACGGGCGATCATTTAATAATGATCTAAGACGCTATAGATCATAAAACTATGAACGATGCAGTGGGGAATCGTTAATATTTTATTATGAGAAGAAATGTCAACTTTTCAAGATCTTATAATAGTTAAGTGGTTAATTATTAGGGTATTGTATATATTAATATACTTACCTACTTACCTTGCTCGGCTAATACCTCCACTCCACCTGATGTTAAGTAGAAATGAAGTCCAGACGCGAAGACAACTGGTGCAGTGTGACAACAACGCAGCATCAGTCACCCAATCCCTGCCGGTCCTCAAGTTACCTCTTCACGCCTCGTTTGAAGGACTCCATGTCATAGGAAGGAGGGAAAACGTGCGCTGGTAGACAGTCGTTAACAACTGCTAATCCAGTTCTTTCTGTTAATGGCCTACCGACCGGCTTTACCGAAAAAAACAACCAGTTGTTAATTGTACAATTGCAACGCTCCAGTTGCGGTTGTTAAATTGGTATTACGGACATGTATGTAAACTTACATACATTTTAATCGCAAATTCACTAAGCGAGCGATCATTGAGCGATTTGTGTCCGTAATACCAATTTATTAACTACAAAGCAGTCGCGTTGCGTTGTACAATTAATACTTAACTGGCTGCTTTTTTCTCCTGTAGTGTTTCCATCAATAGGGAAGGCTCGTACCCCAGCAGTGGGAACATAGAAATAAGCTAGGCAACTAGAATGTATTACGTCCATAGTGAGTATCAGATTGTTTCACAAAGCATCAATAACAAAGAAGGCGGGGGAAAATAATACAAGATGGCCGATTTGCGCGCTCTTTCCCGGAGATTTGGCGCCATTACATTATCTAAGGAAACACCATTTACAATGTTATTGCTACTTTTCTCCTATGTCTAATGCAGATTATAAAAAGGTTGATTTTCGTTTGACTCGTTGCTAAAAAGGATGGTGTATGTAAGAGCAGCCCGCCACAAGTCAAGTTGCAAATCGGGGAACATTATACAGATTAAATTTTGAAGGAAGTTCATAGAGTAAATACTACCGCTACAGTTATTATTCTGAGACATTATCCATTTAATTTAGAGGGCGTGTTCGCGCCGCGTATATTTAAAAGAAACCTATTCATACAAAATGCCTATAAACGAATAGGTATGTTGTATTCGTCTCTGGTTCATCTCGTCTGTACTCTATGATCTATTATTGTCTATGACCCCACTCAAAAAAGTGCGTCGTCATTGTCTTGAATGGTCTTGTCTAACGTGTGTCGAAATACAATATTCTATTGAAGAACCAGCCAGAGGACTTTCATTTACTTTGTTTCCAAGTAAGACCCTCAGCCTATCTACAAACCCAAGACGAAAACAGAACAAGGTACACTCACAGAACAAAACTTCTTCCGTCCTGGTTCCATATTACTTGGCGTAGGCGCAAAATGTTCGTTTCTATCATGTTCCTCTTATAAACTAAAATGAGGGTTCAGACAGGTATTAATCTTATCTAGCTTTGTGCTAGTTCCTTAATGAAATGAAATGTTATAGGCTTTAATATATAACAAAATGTATAAACAGATATTCAAACTAATCAATTCCTGGGTTCTTGCCATGGGCTGTGCGTTATTGGTAGTTGTTCAGTCAGTCAGTTAGTCATCAGGACTTTTCTTTCTATATCATATAGGTACCTAGATAGTAAATAAATGGATGAAAATGGCTGAGCAGCAGCGACGAATTTTAATTTGCGTCAAAGCTCAATTCAATTCAAACATTTATTTGAGGGACATAAAGCAAAAGAAATACTTAAATTAATTTAGTGAGTGATATTAACTCCACATATACATTGACACAAAAAATAAGACATGTAAATTATAAAATGTTTTTAATTTGTTAATATAATTTTAACGCAAATTTTGTTGCGCTCCTGCGCGATCCTGCTCGTGGAAATTTTTTCAACATTGTGTTTTTGTAACATGTAAATTAACAAAGTACTTACCTACTTACTAACAACTCTATATAAATAGGCACTCAGCGGCGCGGCGTCCCTCCAAGAAATCTCGTGGAATCCGATCTTTTACATACATAGAAAGCTGTTTAACATATAAAAGCTATTCGCCTAGCATACACAGCAGTTAAGCCGACGGGCATCGATCGTAGCCATAAATTAAGCGAGGGAATCTATCATTGTCCTTTATTCTGTTGTTTTTTAAAAAACTTTTAATTTTTTTTAATTTGTCTTTTTTTCCTTTAGTTGATGGCTTCGTGCGATTATCACATTTAGCCAGTGTCAAAGTAATTTTTATTACAAGTAATACATAAATATACAATATTTCCTTCCAGTATGATAATGATGAATGAGAAGAATGAGAAGAGAAAAAAATCCATAAGTAAGTAACATAAACTTATTCTCTGTAATGACGTAGTTAGGTATCTACTTAGTAATCACTATAACTGTACGAAATACGATACCTACACATTGCAAATATATTTCTCCTACACGAGTCAGCCTATACAGCCCACTCAGCCCTTAGCAAATCGTCCGAAAATGTTTATGATACATTAGCCGAATTACGATGGCAAATGTAATCCCAACAAAATATGTTAAGCACATTGTAAGAAATGGGACTAATTTAGATAAAAGCCCGCGAAACGCGGCCAAAGCGGTCGTAACAGTAAAAGTGGCTATAAATTGCTAACAGCGCCATCTATACGCGGCGCCCTCATGTTATATTCATGGGTTCAGTGGTAGATGGCGTTAGTGGTGATTTAATTTTCGCTCGCGGACAAATCGGGTTTCGGACGTCAGCGTGGGTTAATAATTGGTTTTGTGTAAATATTGTATTGACTGAGGTGTTCACTAATAAAGTTATTAATATGTTATTGAATACAATTAAAATAGAGTGGAATATGATTAATCAATGCTATTTGCAAAAACAAAACAAAGTTACCTGCTAATTTGAAAGTTTAAATTTTTCCAACCTGTAGGTAAGCTAATTTAGATGAAGGTTATTATGGAAAGTAGTTACAGAGGTCTAAATAGTTAGAATTTATGGTAGGTATTTTTAGTCCGATATAGATAGTTTCATATCGCACAAATTCAGTTGAACTTCAAAAAAATTTTGGAATAGGTATTTTTCAAATTTGGCAAATGAAAAAAACTTAAAACTTGAAAAATTCGACGCTGAAACCTCGCGCTATGAAGCATAGAAACAGGGATCATCATCATCATGATCATCATCAACATCATTAGCTCTTGCACACCCATCCGATGACCGGCCTTTGCGAAAGTTGTTTAACCTCAGCACTCGCAGACCGGGCGCGTTAACCACTGCGCTATCGAGCTCTTCAAACCTCGAAACAGGGATACCTACCTTTAATATTAAATTGTTTATTGGTTTCTTGCAATTTTTATAAAATGTCTACAGCAAGTTGTCTATCCTAAGGGAAAATCTCAAATAAATAAATAAGTTAATTTATTACATAGGGTAAGATAAAATTACGTTAACATCTTAGGCTACAGGTATATAAATTTAACGCAACAGGCATGCTCTCAGCATGTGATTCGTTCAATGAATAAAAGTTCGGTGTTATGTATCCCCGTAAGGGGGGGGGGGGGGGGGGGGGGGCTACATAACACCAAAATTTTATTGTTTTTTGTAAGTTAAGGTTTAGCGGAGTGGAGTGGGTTCCAGAACCACCAAGTTTTTTCTTAAATTTAGGTTATAGTAACCATTTCGATGCTCGCTCCTTTCGCTCGCCGCGCTTGGGCTGTTTCTACGTTCTAACCTAACCTAACCTAACCTACATCTGTATTCCTGTCTAGTGGTGCTTTCTTTCAAGCGGGGGCCCTCGGCCCCTCAACACCTGAGCAGGGGGGGGGGCCCCTGCACTCTACTTTACCTAAGAATATGAGGAGACCCGTCTCTAGATGAAATGAGACAAGATATATTGAAATAATAATTTATTCCTATTCATTATTGTTATACATATACAAAATAGCTTTTAACAATTCTTCGAAGGGGTCTAAATGGTTGATTCGGTTTTTTCTTCTCCATGAATACTCGCATAGTCCATCCGTGAAGTCTTTTTTCGAAAGCTTTTTTTAACCCTCGCCACTGGCTCTCTGGTGGCCATCTGGTGCCACAAATCTATTTGTAGACCTACCGAACCTACCGAATAAACATATAAAATTTCATAAAAATCGATCGAGCCGTTTCGTAGGAGTATGGCAACTCACGTTGTGACACGAGAATTTTATATCTAAAGAAGATAAATCAAGTGTTTTTTTTTTTATATATTTTAGCGTTTTATTAACGCTTAAATATACTTAAGTAAAATTTAAACACTGATTAACAATTTGAAATTTAAACAATGTTGACTAAAAAACATAAGCATCAAGCACTGAAAAATTTCGACGGGTAAAAGCCAGACCTCGGTAGCCAAGTGGTTAAGGCAGCCGCCCGGAATGCGGAAGGTGCGTGGTTCGATTCCCGCCTGAGGTTGTCGTCTTTTTTCAGTGTTTAAATTTTACTTAAGATAAATCAACTTGTTTCTAGAGACTAAAATCAGTTGCTGAACCCTATTTTTAATAAATAATAAAAATAAAATCATTTTTTTTCAGACCTCTGGATCCATGGGTTAGTAACAATTGAAACTTAAAAACTATGTTAGAAACAACGAAACAATATTAAATTAAAAAAAAAAAAATTAATGATTAAAGGAAAAAAAATCGATCACTGATTCCTGTCGAGCTCTGGTGCCTCTACCCTATTTATCCTGACTTCTCTATTTGGGTCCTGCTGTGAGCTTAAGCAGGGGTATAAGCTGGTAACTCAATTGTAAGTACTGCACATTTCAGGTACTTGTTAAAGCAGAAACGATTTGTCCAGGACACGGGATGAGCGTTGTGCCAGGCGCGAGCCGCGTAATCATGCGGGTGCCGACGGAATACTGAGGACATGACCTCGAAAGATCTCGAAAGATCTAGAAAGGTAGGGTTGCAGTGTATTTTTCAACCGCTTCTGTGGTCTGGTTAAGACCACCGGCCTCAGACCCAGACGTCCTGGGTTTGATTTCCAGCGGGCGGCACATGATTGTGTACTCGGTATGGTTGGTGGTGAGGCTTATTTGTCCGCCTGGCTAGCTACCATACTTACCATACTTTACCGTCTAATGTAAATATGTCGTTATAACATCAATGTTTGTAGCATTGTTGTGTTCCGGCAGCTAGAGATAAGACAGCCAGTGTAGTTGAGGATTCCGGGTGAAGTGCGGTTCCACCATTGGCCTTATCATCACTTAACATCAGGTGAGATGAAGGCACTGTGCTTACCCGTAAAAAATAAATCTAGAAGCAAAGAAAGTGGCTGGTAGTTGTTTTCGGTTCAGTTCGTCCCCGCCCGATCCTCTAAATGACAGCACACATTTACAGAATACACTAAACATGCACACCAGTTTAGGCCCAAGACACCGTACTCGTAGAACAAGGGTACGAAGAACCGGTTCACACTCGCTCTACACCAGGTACAGACATGTACCTGGTCGGTTCTCTCCTCCTCCACGGCCCGGTCAACCCGAGCCGAGGTCCGTGCCTTTAGAGGCGCCCTCGGGTTGCTCCGCTCCCCGATCCGATCCGAACCCTTCGGAGAATCTAGTAGGGCACGGGGACGCGCACTTGTGCGCGATGCCGTTCCCTCTAGATAACCTCTGAAGGTGATTCGTTTCACACGGCTTGAGGGACCCTTTACGTTCCTCGCCGCCCCCAAAAAGCCCGGGGAAGCTGAAAATGCCGCAGCGGCAATCAGCAATCTCTCTCCAAAAAAAAAAAAAAAGGTTCAGTTCGTGGTAGAACTTCTATTCCAAATCCGCCTGGTTAGTTAAACCACCATTTTTTGTAAGTATGTCGTTGTAACAAAAGTATAGTAGACATAATTCAGCTCTATGGTAACTTTAACTGGAAGATTTAGTACTGGTACGCAAGAAAGAACGGGTGTACTGTGTGAACATACAATTGTAAGGGCTAATCAAGCAGAACATTATAAACTGATTATTGTACTAACAATTAAGGATTATATTTAATTAATATATAACATTTTCTTAGTTCTTGGTGCAGACAATTTATATCAGTTAATTCGGCATTAAAATTCTTTCGTTGCAAAATTTCAGTACATTCGAAGAAAATGGGACTTTGTATGGCATTGAAGCAGCGCCATCTAGTGACAAACGAGGCGAATTAAAATGTTGCTAAATAAATTCTCGTTTTCGTTATTGTAATCGAATGGCGAACAAACTTGCACTAGGCACTCAGAACTGGGGGAAATTGTCAAAATCTGAAATATGACATTGTCATATTTCAGATTTTGACTTTGATGATGTTTTGATTTTGATTTTGAATCGTTTAAAGACATTTTCCAACACGAATAAAATATTATTACTTTCTGGAGATGTCTCACAAGAAAATTGTAATATACCTACTTGTATGAAAATAAAATCTTTTCTAATTTATTGACCTATTTTTGTTTTGTCTTAAATAATAGAGTCGCATCCACACTGTCTCATCGCCCGCAAACGAGCAATCAGCGAGCGATCGCCAACACGACAATACCCTCCCCGCGCCCCTCCGTGATTCCAAATTCAATTTGCACCAATCAACGGGCGCCGTCTTCCCGCCTTCCGCCGGAGGGAACGTGTTCTGTTCACGTTCTAGTTTTTCAAATTTCGTTCTTTGTATTCTTTTGTTTGCCGTACTTTTTTATTTCTGTCGCTCTGTGGAAATCGTGGTACAATTGCTTCATTTTCTCTATAAAGAGGTTTCTTTTGCGAATGTTCGCGATTACGTATTACGCTAAAGAACCAGTCACTTTATAGCCTCTGTGCTCGAGTGGTTGGGTTAGGTTAGTTTGGTTTAAGGTTCGATTCCCAGCGGGAGGTATATGTTGTTGTACACGGTTCGGTTAATGGTAGGGTTTTTTAAAAGACGTCCTAGATAGACCGCTGTCTTCTAAGTCTGTAGCTAGATTAACGATCATCATCATCTCAGCCAGTAAGCACCTACTGCTGGTTGCAACCGATTGTAGCAACCGCAAAAGAACATGACATTATTTTAAGTGACATATTGTGTCATTTGACTATCAAAGGTCATTTTGATATGTCAAATGTCTTCTAATGAGTATTTACTGCATTTGTTTTATAGTTATAAAATGATGTAATACCTGACCCATTCGTTTCAGAATATAACGTTATAATTGCTTATTACTAAGGTGAGATGTCAAATGTTACACATCATATGCGACTACTGTAAGGCTCGCTCGTTTTTTTGTGTTCCTACAGTTTAGTGATAAGATAAGATTTAGGCTTTAAACTCAACGTGCAACAGAGTTTTCATCGCCAAAAAATAACATCTCCTTTGAAATATTGCGGGATGAAGGTAAGAAAGCTGACAGTTGGCATTCAAATGTTGCAAAAGACTATAACCAGTTGCTGAACCCTATTTTTAATGATTAATAGAAAAGATGGAGACTTATTGGCAGAAAAGATGGAGACTTATTGGCGGGAAAGTGAAGAGTTACGTCTGCTGTTTTGTTTTATTTTTATTAACCGTTGAGCTGTTCGTGAGTGTGCATGAGTGTTGGCAAATGAAACAAAACAGTGCAACTTCACTTTTCAAATTCTTTCAAGAAGTCCGCGTGAGGACTTAGTAAAGCCTCACAACCCCTACATCTTTACTGAGATACTCGAGGGGTTGGGTGAGAGGGTATATCATTTCTCACTTGTCATTTCTATTATCATTCATCATCATCATACAGGAAGGAAGTTTTGTTTATTTATGTATTACTTGTAAGAAAAACTACTTCGACACTGGCTAAATGTGCTAATCGCACAAAGCCATCAACTAAAAGGAAAAAAAATGGAAAAGATGTCGATCACTGGTTCCTGTCGGACACTCTCTGTCTGTCTTTGTCACTCGGTCGCAACAGATTTTTGACTTTTGCGTCAATTGAATACAGACGACCTGCTAGCTGTTATCTATTAAAATTCTCTATTTTTTTTGCCGACGACGACTGGTGTTGTACTCTTGGTTACTGTGTCGAACACACTAATGCCACAGCAACGACATTTTTTTTTTCTACATACATTCATCATCATCAGCTCATTTTATGTCCCCACTGCTGGGGCACGAGCCTTCCCTATGGATGGATAGGGAGAACGGGCCATAAACCACCACACGGGCCCATTGCAGATTGGTGGTTGGTAACAACTGCTAATGCAGCCGGGACCAACGGATTACGTGCCTTCCGAAGCACGGAGGAGCTCGAGATGGTAAAGTTTTGGTCACCCATCCGAAAGCCTGGCCTTTGCGAAAGTTGCTTAACCTCAGTACTCGCAGACCGGGCGTGTTAACCACTGCGCCATCGAGCTACTCTTTCTACATACAAACACATAAACAAATAGAGTGCCTTTATATGTTTGATATGCAGACAAGGACTGAATAAGATAATTTCAACAAACCCGATTCGGACAGCTGACGAGAACTGTAACGTTCAATCCCAAGTGGAAAGGCAAACAGTATCTCGCACCTCAAACAGAATACAAAATCGAGAAGCGAATATCAATATTTGATATTTGATTTTGTAACGAAACTCCCGCCCGCGGGGCTGTGCGGTGTGCGGTTCGCGCGCTTTCTGACGTCACACTGTCAGCGCGCCATTTTGGAATCTTATTTTTAATAGTTGATTTTTTATTTAATTATACCATGTTTACTATACCTTATCTCTACAGCTTCATGGCTTATTCATATCCTTAGATTATATACACCTCTATAATCTAAGTATCTAACATTTAACAAAAGACTTCTTGGCGGGAAAGTGAAGAGTCATGTCTGCGGAAATGTTTTAATTTCTAAAATTTGTGTTATGTCGAATACTAATGTGAAATAATGGTGGATTATTAACCGTTAAGTGTTCGTAAGTGTGCATGAGTGTTGGCAAATGAAACAAAACAGTGCAACTTCACTTTTCAAATTCTACCAAGAAGTCCGCCCGAGGAATTAGTATAGCCCAACATCTTTACTGAGATACTCGAGGGGTTGGGGGGGTATATCATTTCTCATTTCTCATTTCTATTATCATTCATCATCATCATACTAGAAGGAAATATTGTATATTTATGTGTACTTGACACTGGCTAAATGTGCTAATCGCACGAAGCCATCAACTAAAAGAAAGAAAGAAAGAAAAGTTTATGTAAATATTAAGATTAATGTAGGTCTTTGCGTATCGGATACTTAAAAGTGTTGTTGACTAATTAATAGTCAAAAGATTTATGAATTTCTGTTAATTGTCTAATAATTATGATAACTAATTACATACCTACACAGTATATTGAGACATACCTAACTAAAATAAATAAATAATTATTACATACATTGTTCTGATCCCAAGGTAAGTAGCTAAAGCACTCGTATTATGGAAACAGAAACAACGACGGTACCACAACTACCCAGACCCGAAACAATATCGAAAAGTTCGTTATCGACATGAGCAGACCGGGAATCGAACCCGGGACCTCAGAGTTAGCGCCGCCCAAAGCCCGGCGTGCAAGCCACTCGGCTACGGAGGTCGTCAAAAGATGATAAATATATATTGGTACAATGGTATGTATATGTTAGTTTGTAAGGTATATATATATCTATGGGCCTGTTTGTAAAACTTTGTTGTCTGAAAATAAATAAATTTATTATTATTATTGCCACGTTCAATCTCTTTAGCTCGATTGTTTTCAATAAGTAAGCACTACTTCGACAACATAGGCGGTAGTTCGATACATCAGCGCGATTTGCGATGTAAGTTGTTTGGACTGGGACCATCAATCATGCGGGGCCGCCCATCGCCCATCGCGGTCTATAGGGCGGGCGGTTTTGTTATACCTTTGTTCGTAAATAAACGTGGTGTGACATTTTCACGGACGTGGTGGCCAATTAATTGACATTACTTACTGTTCCGCGACCCACCGCGTCGTCGCATCGCGTCCCCAATAGCGTTAGTACCCACTCAGTATTCGCTTAGCGGTCTTTCTGACTTTTTTTAATGGTCATAGCGTGATGTTAAATAGCCTATAGCCTTTCACAACAATTGGGCTATCAAATGCAAAAATATTTTTTGAAATTCGACTGGTAGTTCTAGAGATTACCGCGTTCAACAAAAAAAACTCTTTTTAGCTTTATCTATAGATACTAATATTATAAAGAGGAAAACTTTGTATTTTTGTATGTATGTGTGTATGTTTGTAACGAATAAACTCAAAAAATACTGGCAAGATTTAAAAAATTCTTTCACCATTAGAATGCTACATTAGCGCTGAGTAACATAGGCTATATTAAAAAAAAAATGTCCACCCGTGCGAAGCAGGGACGAGCCGCTAGTTATATTATAAGGATAGATCAGAGCGACATCGACGCGACTTTATAACGTAATGACAAAATGGCAAACCGTCATGCAAGTTCTAAAACCGCCTAAGTCAAAAATGGCGGTAATGAGATTTGAATGTCATTGGGTCGAAAATTGGAAGATAAGGTACTTTTTGATAGAAATACTACCAACTTATATCAATGCTTAAAGAAGATTGTAAAATAACATTATTGCAAAGTCAGCTTTTGTTAAATGGGATGGTTATTTTTGCTCTCGTAAAATTTTTTGCCGTATTTTGGCTAGCGCTGGTGTTTCATTCATTTGAAAAAACTTAATTGTTCTAAATTACTTTTTCATTTCGTTTCTTTCGACTGTTCAACAAATTAGTGACTGTTATTTCATCATCGTCAGCCTATATTAGTCCACTGCTGGACATAGGTCTCTCCAAATATACGCTACCGAGCTCGATCCGCGGCTACTATCATCTAGCTTTTGCCATCCAACCTGCGAAGATCCAGCCCTCTTGCAAAGACTGTTATTTACTTATTTTTAAAGTTATTAGGAAAATTTACCATACAATTATTAGATGTCAGTATCACCACGCTTAATCTCTTTCATTATTGGCGTGTAACATCTTTCCGCTCGCTTTATATAAGCAATTTGTGGGAGTGATTTCGTGAAATGGGACGGAAGTATGTGTAACAGTGTAACAGGAAGTCGGGAAAGCGCGCAAGCGCGTGCCATTTTGTAGGTTTAACATCGATATTATGCACATGACATATTATTATTATATGTGACATATTGTGTCATTTGACTATCGAAGGTCATTTTGATATGTCAAATGTCTTCTAATGAGTATTTACTGCATTTGTTTTATAGTTATAAAATGATGTAATACCTGACCCATTTTTTTTCAGAATATAATGTTAAAATTGCTTATTACTAAGGTACTTACTAAGTTACACATCATATGCGACTACTGTAAGGCTCGCTCGTTTTTGTAGTTCGATACATCAGTGCGATTTGTGATGTAAGTTGTTTGGACTGAACCTATCAATCACGCGGTGCCGCCCATAGCCCATCGTCCATCGCGGTCTATAGGGCGTGTGGTTTTGTTATGGCTTTGTTCTTAAATAAACATAATAAAAAACAGTTCGAAAAAAGTAAAAGTAAAGTAAACAGCCTATAATTGTCCCACTACTGGGCAAAGGCCTTCATCATTGAAATCAAATCATCGCTACAAGTATTTTTGCCAAAAAATAACAGAGAATTTAATTGAAAGATTACTAAAAGACTAACTGCCGTATTCAGAGACGTCAATTAAGTTTAATGATAATTAAATGTCTTTCCTTCTCTATTTAGCACTATACATAAGAAAGTGACAGCAAGAGAGTTAATTGTCATTAAAACTTAATTGACGTCTCTGAGTACGGCAGTAAGCTAGCTAAGACGCAGATGGTCCTATTCCCCGATCCGGACCGACCTTTCGGAGAATCTAGTAGGGCACGGGGACACGCACTAATGCGTGATGCCGCTCCCTCTAAAAAACCTCTGACGGTGCTTCGTTTCGCACGGCTTGAGGAACCCTTTAAGTTTCTCGCCGCCCCCAAAATAGCCCGGTGAAGCTAAAAATGCAATGTGACAATCAGGAAACTCTCTAAAAAAAATGCTCCTAAACATTTGTTTCTAAAGGCAAAAATCTATTGATGAATCCTATTTTTAATGACTAAAGGAAAAAAGCAAGTGACGACGCACTGGAAAAAGGAAAAATCTTGCAAGCAAGGAAAATGGACAAGCATTGCTAGGGTTGAAGGCCTATTTTGTTTGGCGCTGGATAGAGAGAAGTTCGATGATATGATAGCCAACCTTCAGGGATGTAGACGCACTTTGATTTGGTAACGACATACTTTATTTCTTTGTAAATGTCGTTACTTCTATTAAAGCTGTGGAGTTTCTTGCGCCCATTCTTCTCCACAGCTAAAAAATAGACGTCCTTAATGGGGTAGTAGTTAAAAATGTATGGACGATTCAAAAGCAATTTTCATAAATTTATTTGAATACAAAATTTTGACTTTGACTACAAAAAGAAGTATGTCAATCACTGGTCCCTGTCCAACACTGGTGCCACACCCTATTGCGTTATAATAAAAAACACTATTTTTATTACAAAGTTTTTTTGCATAAGTAAGCTATTACATATTTTTAAGTAAACTATTCTTTCTTCTGTGTCCTTACTATGAATACTCCTCTCGTCTTCTTGAAAGTGAAAAGAGACAGCTATCGTGCTGTCTCTGTCCCGCGAACGCGTCGAGAATTCGTAATGGAATGAGTTTTTCCGACGCAATCTATACTTTCAGAAAACGTTTAGGGTGACCATGATTTGATACTCTGGACAGTCCTGGGACTATACCAATAATTTATTCGCTTTAAAATAGCAGCCATTTATATGTATTAAAATAAATAAATAGGTAGTTGTAGCATCAAAGCTAATTTAATGTAAAACATATAGTTTATTACATATAAATTTAGATAGTTTAGAAAAATTACAAAAACACAATGTTGAAAAAATTTTCACGAGCAGTATTTGAACCTGCACCCTTCTGACATACCGGGTCAGGTGCTCTTCCAATTGAGCTATCGTGGTTCTAACCAGCCCGCCGAAATTATTCAACACTATTTACTTCTTTACTTTGAAAGCCAAAGGCACCCATTCAATGTCAACAACTACCGTCATTAACACCCGATCATAATATTTTTACAAATTCTAAAGATCACTTAAGAAGTAGGCAAGCTATTTATAAAATGTTTTTGTTTTGTTATTAAAATTATATAAACAAAACCAAAACATTTTAGTTTAGATAAGTTTAAATTTATTTGTATTTATCTCAGAAGCTGACAATAATATATGATACATCAGAAGTTATGTTTAGCAAGTATGATGTTACGTCTGGTTACAATGGTAAATTATTACTGGTTCAATTAGATCGATCTTATTAAATATTTTTTAAATGTGGTAGCTTGTTATTAACTCATAAATTGTTAAATGTCGAAATCTTTCCGTAGTTTTATCAGATGCGTAGCACCTAAAATTATATCTATTCAACTAGTATGCCCGCACAGTTCTACTAGGACAATTGTTAATAACAATTTAATCAAGTATTGTAAATATATTAGGTTTCTATTATCCACCGTTATCCCATCTCATTGTCACCTCAAATAAGTAGCCGCCCCTATAATTGACTAACTGCGAGCTGTTAGCTATCCATTTCAGACCAGTTATTGAACGTTTTAGTTCTGAAACTGGATTAAAGGTAAGATTAAGAAAAAGATTATTATTAAGATTATCAAAGGTCTTACGAACTGTGCTCTAAGATAGATAGATAGATAGATAAATACTTTATTGCTCACACAAGTTAAAACCAAAAACAGGTACATACAAAAAATCTTAAAGCTAGCATGGGCAAAGGCGGTCTTATCGCTTTAAGCGATCTCTTCCAGACAACCTTTGGTTTAGGATCCCAAGAGGGAGATAGAGGAAGTGCGCAAATACAGTAGAATATAATAGAAACACTCGTATACCAGTACATAAAAAGACATACATAATAATAATATATAAATATAAATATAATATATAAATAATAAATACACATACATACATACATACATACATACATACATATAACACCAACAATAAAAACCTAAAACATGTTACTAGCACGTGACTGATGCAATAGATGACTGTGCAGTTTAGACTTAAAGGCGGAAAGGGTCTTAGAGTGACGGATTTCAGACGGTAGCTTATTCCAAAGACAAGTAGCTCGGACAGTAAAAGAATTCTTAAAATATCCCGACCGGGTAAAGGGAGGCTCAAGAATGTTATCCGAATTTGACCTTAGATCACGCTTGTGTTCCGCCCCAAGAAATCGGAAACACTCTTTAAGGTAAGAAGGAGTACGAGGATCAAACAGCACGTTAAAAACAAGGATGAGAATATGTTCCTCGCGACGCAACCTAATGGGAAGCCATTCAAGCCTGTTCCTGTATTCAGACACATGGTCGAACTTACGCAAACCGTAGATGAACCTGATGCAGAGATTTTGGAGACGTTGTAGCTTATCAAGTAAGTCCTCATTTAAGTCCACAAGGCAGACATCAGCATAATCCAAGATAGGTAGAAGGAGAGATTGCGCAAGTTCAACTTTGGTCCTCACAGGAAGCAAGTTCTTCCACCTCCTAAGCGACCCAGAGGCAGCAAACACTTTTCGACTCATCTCCGATATTTGTGGAGACCAGGAGAGGGTGCTGTCGAAAAGTACTCCTAGGTTTTTTACCACGTTACCGTAGTTCAATGAGACACCGTTAAACATGAGCGTAGGGATAGACAATTTGTTCACCTTTGCAATTTGTTTAAATCCCCCGATTATGATAGCCTGTGACTTGTCGGGGTTGACCATTAGGCCATGGGCTCGACTCCAATCATATATAATCCCAAGGTCAGCATTAAGGCTTGAAATCATACTCACAATATCATCAACTGAGGCCTGAGAATAGATTTGCAGGTCGTCAGCATACAGGTGGAACTGACATGAAAGGAGTGGAGTGAGGAAATTAATAAAAATCGAAAAAAGGAAAGGAGAAAGGACACCACCCTGGGGCACACCTGCAGTGACATCACAGGCACATGACAATTTGTCATTAGCACGGACAAACTGCCGCCGCCCGACCAGGTAGCTACGAAACCACTCTAACACCGTATCTGATACTAGGAGAGATCTCAGCATTGCCAGAAGAATGTCGTAGTCAACTGTGTAAGAGTGGTTTATTTATTCTGGAGATAGTCAAAAAACCTTATTCAGATTGAATTGTCTTGCTGTAAGACCACCGACCGGTTTTTTTCCGGCCTCAGACTCAGAGATCTCGGGTTCGATTCGGATTGGTATGTCAAAGGGCTTGTTCCAATTTGGCGTGTTTAACTAATTTCAATGTCTAAATCTATTGCCATGACAACTATGATTGCAGCTTCGGAACATTTATAATAATAACAATAATTTACATACTTAATAGCAGCTAACTCATTTGGATTACTCGTCCTGTGAATCGTACTCATTTATTCAGCTAATGGCTATTGATAGTTTGTCTGGGCCCTGAGCCATCCCCAATATGAGACTAGCTTATAGATTATAAACGTAGTCCAAATTGAAATGAAACTATTTTTACGGATTTACTGCTCTCTATTTGCTTTTTTCCTGATATTTCCAACCCTACAGGATCCGTGGTCACAGATTGAGGTGTTATTTCTTAATTAATTTGTAATTTTTTTCTTTTTTTAAAACTCCTGGGGTTCGCCTTTAGCCTTTAAAAGGGCTGCGAAGGCTACCGGAACGCACGCCCCCCGAAGGTCGAGAGGCGCGGTTGATTAATTTGTAACTGGCATACTGTCTTTTATAATAATCAAGTGCGTTCATTTTTACGCAAATTGAGCTTAGTATATTCTCTTTTGGAGGTAGTTTTGCGGGTATTTAAGGTTTGTCAAATCTTATACATACATATAAAGATTGAGTACTTTTATGGCTACTTTATAAATCGCAAATGTATACAAACGCAAGTACCTAGATGCTGAAAAAGTTTTTTATTTCAATGTGTGGCAGGCCCCTCAACGAGATCGACCGACGCCGACGATCTGCAAAAGTCGCGGGAAGCCGCTATTTGCGAGCAACATAAAACCGGTCGTTGTAGAGATTCTTGGGGATGCCTTTGTCCAGCAGTGGACGCCTTTTGGCTGACATGATGATGATGATGAATGTGTGAGAGGATGGTATCCCGCGAGCGAGTCCTTATCCCTTACTTGATTTTCCAAAGCTTTTAAATCCATCCATCCGCTGTTGTTCATGTAAGAAGGCCTGGGCCCAGCTGTGGTGGTACGTTTGTAGGTATACAAAATAAAACTTCAAAGTTTTAACATAGTGACTATATTTTGTAAATCTGCACATAAATTAAACATAATTACTCACATCCGTGGAGATCGTTAATGTACAAGGATTTGCGGATATTTTCTTATTTGTCTTACGCTATAGTATACACATTTGGCTTATTACAATTACAATAAATTATAATTAAATCTAGAAGATTACTTACAATTACAAAGACTTTATTTTTTACAGGAAACTGTACATGTCGCTATGTTTTTTATAATTAATAATTAGTTTTGTGTATAACTTATGGTTATTTTTAATGTCAAGTAGGTACAAAGTCTCTGATTTACTATGACGTAGTTTTGACGGTCAAATAAAATGTTCATTTGGTAATAAATATATTATAAATGTATTTAATTTTAATTTTTTATAGGCTTCACTAATTAAATAAGCAATTCATACGTTACAGTTTCTTAAATTAAAAGGATATCTAATCAAAGGACATCAAAAACATAGATCACGTGGGCCGATTTACTCTATACTACTCTACAAAATAATACTGACTCAAAGATGCCTTTTCAGGAAAAACTAAGAACTTTTACAGAAATCGCGTACTAAAAATATATTCACTTGGGGCTCTGTCATAATAAACTCATAACTTAACAAGTTTACAATATTTAAAATGGCTTTGCTTGGTTATTAATATAATGTAAGTACATATTTGGGTATACATTTATGTGACACTGTCAGGCGTATCTATTAATATTACCATGGATATAATTATTGTAACATGATTAAATCATTTCCTATAGTATAGTATTTGCTGTCTTAGGTAGGCATAGCACAAATAAATAATATAAAAAGTTATAAAGAATACTTGCATATTTTTCTAAAAATAAACTTACGAGAACAAAAATATATTGTTATTACTAAGACTACTTTGGATTTAAATCAAACTGTGTAATCATCACTCATCACTTAAGCGTTAATAATATATTTGGCCTGTTTCAGTTCTTGATTCTTAGTCTTACACTATTTTATACAATATAGAAGTTGTTTGTCGTTCAGACTAAACCTTATTAGCTTATTAATTAATTAATAATAAATAGAAAACTATCAACACTCAAACGCAACGACATGTTTTCACAAGTGATTTTA
The DNA here is from genome assembly GCA_949315975.1 of Eudonia truncicolella. Taxonomy (NCBI): domain Eukaryota; kingdom Metazoa; phylum Arthropoda; class Insecta; order Lepidoptera; family Crambidae; genus Eudonia; species Eudonia truncicolella. Next base: position 1,742,879 of record OX438851.1, read on the forward strand.
AATAATCATTTTTATCCTATTTTATTGTACAGTTTATAAAAGAATGTCGTCGCGTTTTGTTATCGTAATAATTTATACCTTGATTCTATTGATCTACTCGTATAGTTAATATTCACACTGTTTAAAAATCCTGCTTATGTATATTGATCAAAAGTATTTTTTTTTGTGTAAATGTGAATAATTACCTATTCATTTACTCTGGATAATTGGCCACCCTACTTTGCAAAGAGTTATTGGATGTGATAGCTTTTTCTTTGTAATCAGTTTTTATTTATTTAACAAAGTAAATAAAGTAAACAAAGTAATGCCGAAAGGTTGGTAGTTTCGACATGAAACTACCAACCTTTCGGCATTTATCTGATACACTTCGGGGAGTGTGCGATGGAATTACACGAACTGATACCACCTTCTCCTTTCCATCTTCAGGGAACTAGACGCGGACTGACCCTTATGCGGACCATTATGCTGTCAACATACCCCCTATAAACACAAAGCGCTTTTATTGATGCGGACAGCTAAGGGGTGGAACTCCCTTCCTGCAGATCGGTTTCCTGTACGTACAACCTGGACATTTTCAAGGCAAGGGTTACCAGGCATTATCTAGGCAATTTTGATACATCCTAGGCCGTATCATCACTTACCATCAGGCGAGATCGCGGTCAAAAACATGCCTATAAAGAATTAAAAAAAAAGAAATAAAACTACGTAATTGAAAAGAAAATAAAAAATTTGCAATAAAAATATCATCTATTTTCATACCACGTAGGGCCTGAACATGTCTATGCCTGGGCGGGCGCCATCTTGGCTCATCACGACCAACCCTCGTCTATTGTTTTCTAAATTCGAATTAAAATTGGCGGCCGCTATCGCCCGTTCTCTCTCTAGCGCGATAATTCTGTCCCTGTCCAGCATTGAGGGCGGTTTGACAGCTGTCAAATCTGCCGCCATGTCTTGTTTCTCTGGCTCGACTTGAGGCAGTGGGAGGTCCTTCGGTTTGTTTTTTTCTTCATTCTGGTTCTGGTGGGCGTGGGAGTCCTTTTTGGTGTCCTGTTGCGCTTTTTTCGAGCGTTTCCACTTCATGCGCCGGTTTTGAAACCAAATCTTTACCTGGTGACAACAAACAAAACATTAAATTTAATTTCATATACTAACACGTGTAGAAAAAAGGTTTGTACGCGTTTTAAAGCACATGGCGCTCACGGAGTTGTGTGTAGGTACTCTGTAAGCCAAAGGAGCCCTACTCATACTCGATCAATACTCGATTACGGGCACATATTTAAATAAGATGGTGCCAGGAGTCAGGCTTATAAACAAGCCCTACCAAGGTGAGTAACAAACATGTACCCCACACTGGGAATAGAGTCCGAGACCTCTGGGTCTCAGACCGGTGGTCTTAACCACTAGACCATCTGTGGTTATTCTTCTTTTTTAAGATGACCACAAACATCAGTGGTTTGATCCAGGGGTGTGATTTTTAAACCGGTGACTAATTCTCACGCTATGATTTTAATTGCGCACTCGTTCAACGTCATTGGTAACAAATTTTTGACACCGAATACTCTCACTCGAACGGTATGGATCTTAATAGACAAATTAGATTTAATGCAAAAAATATTTTATTTCATAGTGTTTTACACGTCACTTTTGATTTCGAGATCAAAAAATTTAAGAAAATTCGCCCCCCATGTTCTATGTTTTTTTGATCAAGTGGGAAAGTATTGTGTATCCCAGCAGTGGGACGTTGCTGCGATATGCCATCTCACGATAACATCCGGGATCATCAACTTTAAAGTGTTTCTCGAAGGATTTACTAATAAAAAAATAATTGTCTATGAATTAGCGATCGTTAAACTTTTATGCATTAACTGAAAGCTCATGATTTACCGAAACCACTTTCAATTACATACAAGTAAGGGTGCGCCGGGATTAATATTTAAACCCTCAAAAACGCCCCGGGCAATAATCTTTATGGCATGCGTTTTGCCGCCCCTACGATCTTGTCCCAACCACAACCAAGTTACATTCAACATGGCACACAGTCTTGTTCCCGTTGCCTAAAGTTCTTTTTCCTATGTCAATGTGTGAGTAAACATTCTCGCCAATCCATGAACAAGCCAGCTTTGCAAACGTAAATCCGCATATCCGTCAAAGTGACAAGTGTTTCGTGCCATTTGGCAAGTGTCAAAAAGAGGTTGTTTTTGGTGTCGTGTTAGTAGTACAAATAGGTAGGGTCCGAAACACGGTAACATGTTCTTGTGTTGAGGTAAACTTTGATAAGCGTACAGTGTGTCGATTTATCTATTTAGGGAACGAGCGGATGAACCACCTCTGTTTCCAGTGGTTAGATCTTCGGTCTCAGACAGAGTTCCCGGGTTTGACTTCTAGTGTGGGTAGATATTGTACTCGGTTTGGTTGCTTGGTTGTAAGAAATACCACCATCTTCTTTAAGTCTATCGCCTTAACAATAACATCACTTGTGTATTTAGTGGTAACACAGCCAGTTCCTTTGTGTTTGAGGATTTTTCCACTTTCAGCCTTATCACCACTTAACATCAGGTGAATTCAAGTAGGGTAAGGTAAGTGAGATGCAGAAACCCGTAAAAATAAAAAAAATGAAAAATCACCATGCTCTTGCCAAACGGGGGTCGGTGGGGTTGGTAAAAATTGGTTCCAGATTCTTTGTTTGTCAGGCTCTGTGCCTTTGCCAAAGTCAAAGTCATTTTTTTATTCAAATAAACTTAAGAATAAGTTTTTTTTTATATTTACGGGTAAGCACAGTGCCTTGATCTCACCTGATGTTAAGTGATGATAAGGCCAATGATGGAAGCGCACTTCACCCGGGATCCTCAACTAGTGATGTACTGGCTATCTTATCTTATGCGCACTATGAACGAGATAGCAGAGCGAGTGGACAAATTATCATGTTCTCTGAGTGAGTTCACAAGGACGGCTTTGTATACAATAAGTTATAATAAGTAAGTAGGTTATATAATAGGTTGTTAAATGTATAATATATTAGTTACATTATCGTATTAGGTTAAGTTTTACCTGTAAAGATAGTGTAAGTTTTTGATAAAATAAATAAATAAATAAAAATAAATAAATAAATCTCTAGCTGCCGGAACACAACAATGCTACAAACATTAATGTTATAGTGACATACTTAGATAAGATGGTGGTAGCTATCCAGGCGGACAAACAAGCCCTACCACCAACCAAACCGAGTACACAAGCATGTACCCCCCACTGGGAATCAAACCCGGGACCTCTGGGTCTAAACCGGTGGTTTCAGCCATTAAACCACAGAGGCGGTTAGTGCTTTTGAACAAAAGTTTTTTTAACTACTACCCAACCCATTCAGAACGTAATTTTTTTTGCTGTGGAGAAGAATGAGCGCAAGAAACTGTACAGCTTTAATACAAGTACCTAACGACATTTATAAAAAAAAACAATCACCTGCGTCTCCGTGAGCATCAGACTGGTAGCCACCTCGAACCGCTTCGGGCGTGACAGGTACTTGTTCATGCGGAACTGCTTCTCCAGCTCCAGCAGCTGTTGGGACGTGAACGCGGTGCGCGGCCGCCGGGTCTTACCCAGAAGGGCGTGGGGTGTACCTGGCAAATTAAGAGACACTGTTAATTTATAACATTTTATGTTTTATGTCCCCCTTCTGGGGCACGCAGCTTTCTCTGTGGATGGAAACATCACAGGGAGATCGGGCGATTGCTTATGGAGCCAAGACCAGTGGCTTAACGTGTCAACGAAGCACTGAGGAGCTGGAAATTAAATAATTTCATTAAGAAAACAATAATGTTGGTCACCAATCCGATGACCGGCCGTTTTCGAATTTTGCTTAATTTCAGCAATCGCAGATCAAGCCGTTATTAATAAGTGCGCCATCAAGTTCCTCATTGGCCCAGAAACATTCTACAGCTAAGATCAGGCTTTGCCACATTAACAGTAGCACATAACCAAAGACATTGGTATAGTGTGGTTTGGCAGGAAAAATCTGGTTACGATGCAGAGGCCATAAGCGGTCAACAGTCATTGGATTGGATGGTCCCGAATCATCCTAGCGGTACGTGAGGGGAAGTGCAGGGGATTATCAGTAGGTATGTTCTTCCTCCTTGTGAGGATCGTTGATAGAGTCGCACAAAATCATCTGCGTCTCCCCAGAGCGCAATGGTAAAAATCAAATATAGTGGCTCAGTCTGGGGGTCAGAATCGCGACTACACTAATGCGGCAATAGATCATGTGATTTTTAGTCACCACAGTTTTTATAATTGCTTGCTAAGTTCATAATTATAGTATCTTTTAGTTTTGGGCGACACAACACAGACACGAATACCACAAAACACTAATCTGATTGTATCCTAAATGTTCATTCTAATTAACATTTCCATTCGTATTAACAATAACACTGTACAAAAAGAAAAAAATATATGATTAGTTAAATAACAAACGCGCCGCCAGCGTATCAATAAGCCAATAATAATTATCAATTAGAACCGGCCGGCGACATTTGGTGTTGTTTGCACAACGCGATAAACGCTCGGTCGGAACGGAACGCATCTGTCACTTTTGGCATGGTGGGAAGACCTGTCAGCGTGACAGATCGCGGGTGGGCTCTTTAAAGGGGGCACTTTGTTGGTGCCAATTTGCTAATTGGCTTAAATCGAATGGAAACATTTTATTGGTCTGTTGCGATGTAATTTAGTTAAATGGCTGTTTAACTTTGCACTTGCAGTTTTATGAGTTTGCTTTATTGTGTGTGTACAGAATTTATGTTTCCAATTAGAAATATGTATTACCTATAATGATATTAATAATAAATATTATGATGAAGACTTACAAAATGGACAGAATAACATAATATTTTTCAACTATAACGTTATAGTTTATGCACATAAAAAAGTTTAAATACGACTTTAAACCTACTGTAAAGCTTCATTTTGATAAGTTATCGAAAATATAATGACATTATGAGTCGGCCTCTGTTAAAAATTTATACAAAAATCCTTTCGAAAGTTAAAGTTTAAATAACTACAAAACATTAATGAAAGAACGCTGGCTAATAGCGTATTTTAAACAAACACTTGAAATATGTTTTGACAGGACACACCATGTCTTGGTATCTCAGTAGCTATTAGGGTTGCCAACTTTTTTTAGACTAAATATAGTATTTTTGGATTCAGTACCCATAAAAATATAGTAGATAGGGAATAAACTAAAAAAATATAGTATATTAAAAATATTTATTTTATTTCTTAAATGAATATTTTGTGTGTTCCGTTTTAGATAATAGAGACTGATTTTAGCGACTTTGCTGATAAAATATAGTAGTTGCGCCTACTATAATATATTTTTAAAATAATAGTAGTTAGACATCTAGAATAGAAGGATACTATATTATATAGTAGGGTTGGCAACCCTAGTAGCAATAGCTGTCGTCTTTTCCAAATGCTAGGAAAGTCGGTTTTTCTTAAGTATATATATTTTTAGTTACGATATTTAAAATACGGTTTTTTTTTATTTTGATTTATTTTTTGATCCGCGTGCAGTTGCCTTGTGCCAAAAATTCACAGAATTCAAAATTCAGTAAAATTTACACTAGGCGCAGGCACCCCTCGGTGGTTTAGTGGCAAAGCGCTCAGCACGATACCTGAAGGTCTTTCTTTGGTCCAATTCCCAGGTCAGGCAGTGTTTGCCCCGCATAGTCAGATAATTTATTTGTTTTTATGTATCATAAATAAATAAATCAATCAATAATGGCAAGTGTTAAGCCTAAATGGGCGACATGCGTGGCGAAAGTTTAAACGAATTGACGAAAAAAAAAACAAATTAGTTTATTATGCTCGTTTGAGAAAAACAATGCTTGAACTAATAATTGTTATAAAACGACATGCGTAATGCAGATAACACCCTTTTACATTTAATATTAAAATGTATGAAAGCATCATATAGAATTATGTTCACCAACCCGCATTTAGCAAGCGAGGTGATTGAGCCATTACCCATCAATTGTAGTGATGACTGCCTTTCAATGATGGAGGCCTTTGCCCAGCAGTGGGACCGTTACACCCCGCCCGATCCTCTAAATGACAGCACACATTTACAGAATACACTAAACATGCACACCAGTTTAGGCCCAAGACACCGTACTCGTAGAACAAGGGTACGAAGAATCGGTTCACACGCGCTCTACACCAGGTACAGACATGTACCTGGGCGCTTCTCTCCTCCTCCATGGCCCGGTCAACCCGAGCCGAGGTCCGTGCCTTTAGAGGCGCCCTCGGGTTGCTCCGCTCCCCGATCCGTTCCCTCTAGATAACCTCTGAAGGTGATTCGTTTCACACGGCTTGAGGGACCCTTTACGTTCCTCGCCGCCCCCAAAAAAGCCCGGTGAAGCTGAAAATGCCGCAGCGGCAATCAGCAATCTCTCTCAAAAAAAAAAAAAAAGGGACCGTTACTGGCTACTTATATATACTGTATATACTGGTGTTGCATTTATCGAATGCCTGAAATAGTGGACTGGAACATTAAGGGGCTCATTTGGTGCTTCAAATGTTTTAAAGAGTTTGCTAGTTGTGGAGAATTGAAAAGAATCAAAAGTCATTATCATCACCAGCTCATTTTCATGACCCCACTGCTGGGGCACGAGACTTCCCTATGGATGGATGGAAGAACGGGCTATAAGCCGATCCGATCCGAACCCTTCGGAGACTCTAGTGGGGCTCGGGGACACGCACTAGTGCGCGATGCCGTTCCCTCTAGACAACCTCCGAAGGTGATTCGTTTCACACGGCTTGAAGTTTCTCGCCGCCCTTCAAGTTTCTCGCCGCTCCCAAACAAGCCCGGTGAAGCTGAAAATGCCATCTGAGGCAGTCAGCAATCTCTCTCCAAAAACAAAAAAAGGGCTTCAAGCCACTAAGCGGGCCCAGAGCGGTGCGATGGTTGTTAACGACTACTAATGCAGCCGGGATCATTATTATTGGTTTTACGTGTCTCTGAATAACCTTGGTAAATTGTTGGTCACCTATCCGATGACCGGACTTTGCGAAAGTTGCAGACCGGGCTCGTTAACCACTGCTCCAACGAGCTCCTTAACAAAATCGCATCCCATCCCATTACATTATAAACACAGGCTCACCACTCACAGGCAGACAAAATAAAAACGTTACGATACGAATACATTAAGGGTCATCTGAAAAGTCACGTACGGTCAACAATAAAGTATTCATTATTGATTCTGTTGTCGGCACTTGAGCACGGACTTGTGTTTGGTTACGTCGACGCTGGGACTAATGTAGTTTTAAACATTTCTGAAATATTTGCGTTGGGCGGTGCACGGGTTTGATCGTAACGGAACGATGGTCGATCAATGTTATAACTGTTCTTTTCTGTTCTAAAGATTTTATTAATACTCTATTACTTTAATAGCAGTTAACCCACCTACAGAGCTGATATGTTTGTGTTAGGTTGGGTTCACGTCACTAGTGTTACGTCCCGCCCGATCCTCTAAATGACAGCACACATTTACAGAATACACTAAACATGCACACCAGTTTAGGCCCAAGACACCGTACTCGTAGAACAAGGGTACGAAGAACCGGTTCACACGCGCTCTACACCAGGTACAGACATGTACCTGGGCGCTTCTCTCCCCCTCAACGGGCCGGTCAACCCGAGCCGAGGTCCGTGCCTTTAGAGGCGCCCTAGGGTTGCTCCGCTCCCCGATCCGATCCGAACCCTTCGGAGAATCTAGTAGGGCACGGGGACGCGCACTTGTGCGCGATGCCGTTCCCTCTAGATAACCTCCGAAGGTGATTCGTTTCACACGGCTTGAGGGACCCTTTACGTTCCTCGCCGCCCCCAAAAAAGCCCGGTGAAGCTGAAAATGCCGCAGGCAATCAGCAATCTCTCTCAAAAAAAAAAAAAAAATAGTGTTACGTAGCTATAGAGTTGTTTTATGTTTTTCTTCCTTACGGGTAAGCACTTGGCCTTCATCTCACTTGATGATGAGTGATGATAAGGCCGAAGGTGAAGCGTACTTCACCCGGAATCCTCAACTACGAGGCACTGGCTATCTTATCTCTAGGTGGTAGTTAGTCATGCGGACAAACAAGACCTGCCACCAACCAAACCGAGTGCACAAAACATGTCATACACCTTTTTTTACTGAGTTCGCTGTTTGCCTCAGACGGCATTTTCAGCTTCACCGGGCTTTTTAGGGGCGGTGAGACAGTTAAAGGGTTCCTAAAGCCGTGTGAAACGAATCACCTTCGGAGGGTTTCTTCGGAGGGTTCAGAGTACTGTAGTGGTACTGTATGACATTGTGGAAATTGAAACTTTTACCTTAGGTAAATTTTGTTAACTTTACAGTTTTAATTTATGTTTTTTTACATGCGGTTGTCTTCTATATTTTTTTTGTGTTTATTTGTGATGGAAAGTGTCCTGCTAATAATAGGGCATTTCCCAATATTTTTGATGCTGTAAGGGAGAAAAGAGCTGAACACTTGCTGAGTTTCTTGCCGGTTCTTCTCAGTACAAGATCACCCGACCAGAGTAGACTTACGAACCGATGGCATAGTGACATTCACAAGAGCTACTTGTAGCCTAAACTGAATAAATGATTTTGATTTGATTTGATTTGATTTGATTTCTAGAGGGAACGGCATCACGCATTGGTGCGTGTCCCCGCGCCGTACTAGATTCTCCGAGAGGTTTGGATCGGATCGGGTCCTAATCCTGCTTCAATAGCTGTCCTCCCGTCTGAATTGTGCTTCTACATAACATCAGGGGACAGCAGAGTCATTTGCCTAACTATCTATGAAAAAAAACGTGTACTCACGTACGTACCACGGCTGGGAATCGAGTCTGGGACAGGTGTGGTCTTAACTACTAGTCATCAGCAACTGTTTTTAGGGTTCCGTACCCAAAGGGTAAAACGGAAACCCTACGGGAACCGTCCGTCCGTCCGTCTGTCTGTCCGTATGTCACCAGGCTGTATCTCTTGAACCGTGATAGTTAGACAGTTGAAATTTTCACAGATGATGTATTTCTGTTGCCGCTATAACAACAAATACAACAATATAACTAAAAAACAGAATAAAATAAATATTTAAGGGCTCCCATACAACAGACATGATTTTTTTTGCTATTTTTATAGATAATGGTACGGAACCCTTCGTGCGCGAGTCCGACTCGCACTTGGCCGGTTTTATTGACATAAGCAACAATTGAATACAGGCCACCTACTTAGCTGTCATTCAGTAAAATTTCAATGAAATTCTTTATTATTTTTTGGTGACGAAACTTGGCGTCAATCTCTGGGCTTACTGTGTGGGACACTGGTGCCATTACGATGCATGGGGTTGTATTAGTAGGCACCCAAGTTAAATAAGTTATATATACATATTTTAATGTATATAAATCGTAGACGTAAAAACGTCAAGCTAAATTATATATTACCTATCTATTGTTATCGGCAGAAACAACACGAAATTATCATTAATTTTCCATGTGAATTCGCGACGGTATTGCAACATGGCGGAGGGGAACCGGAAACGGTTGCGCGGCAATATTTATTCGTCTCATGGCAGACGCGTTGATATTTGTAGAGGAGGGTGCTCTACAGAATTTTTTTTGCGAAAGATTTTTATCAATGGTCTATTGTGAAACTAATAACTGTGCCGTGGTACGGGTATGTTTTAACAGCAATAGATTTGTGTAACACTGCGCTGCCCCGTTCAATTGCGCCAACTCAGTTCACTGCGCCGGCTGTGTTGACTCACTTCTTCAAAATGTGTTGGCGCACAGCGCAGGGACCAGGCTGGGTTTTATTTTAACAGACAGACAGCTGAGAGTATATTAATAAACGCTACCTGCTTATACTTATATACAATACAATACCTACATAGATTTTCATATTATTGAAAATAATTAATGACAGAATACGTTTTCGTTCGAAAATCAAAGAGGAGACTTGTGAGCGCGGTAGATAGCGAGCGCTACGCAGCTCATTCGGCGCGTTCCATTTTGTTGCGCCATGGCGCAATTTTGAGTTAACTCAATGAGCCAGCGCAGTGAACTGCGCCAGAATTATTGAGTTGACGCAAGGAATTTTGCTGAGTTACCCATGTCAACAGCAAATTCTTGAAGAAGATACGTTATAATTTAAATAACATCGCTGGTAAAGTCAATGTTTGTCAAGCAGAACTAATCGCGCGCAACGCTGGCGCGCTGTTGAGATTTCAGCTTTATCTCACGTAGATAAGATTTATTTTTAAGACGTACGTAACTACTATACCTACGGTGTATAGTAAAATAAAATAATAATGTCTCCCATTTGTTTCCCATTTATAAGAGTTGAAATCTTCAGAACTTACTTTGATAGCAATTAATGGTCTTCAGAACTTTTAATGATAGCAATGGGTGACTCATAATGAATCTCAAAGCATAATATGTCATCCTAAAAGCCTTGACTGTGTGAAATAATAACCTTATTGCTATTTTGCAGTAACAAGAAATATTGGCTATGTCAGTCTAGTTATAATTAGATGGAGGCAAACGAGCAGGCGGGTCACCTGATGGGAAGCAATCACCACCGCCCATAGACACCCGCAAAACCAAAGGAATCGCAGATGCGTTAGGAATAGGAGTAGGCTCGTTTCTTGGAGATCAATAAGTCGTAATGGTCCGGAAACACCGCCGCTGAGAGCTGATTCCACAACACTGTAGTTCGTGGTAAAAAATTACGTGAGAAACGCACAGTAGTAGACCGCCATCCATCAAGATGGTGTGGATGGAAAGACAGTCGATTGCGTGTAGTGCGGTGACGTGTGCGGTGTAGGAAATCAGCGACAGGGATCAAACCGAACAATTCCTAAGAGCACTCCGCACTCTGCACTCAGATAAAGGCGATAAAATATACAGAGAGACGCAACGTCTCTCCGAAGTGGATCGAGCCGACCAGTGGTTACCACGTCGTCGACAACACGAGCAGCTCTGCGTTGAATGCGGTCAAATGGGAGGAGTTGGTACTGGGGCGCTCCAGCCCAAAGTTGGGAACAATATTCCATATGAGGCCTAACTTGTGCTTTGATATGCTTTTTCTAGTTACAAATTCAGCTTAAGTGTATCAATTAGCACTTAAAATTAAAAAGTAAGTTATAATTTTTTTTTGGAGACCCGCATTTGGCAAGTGCTTTGATTAAGCAAAAAGTTATGAATTGTAGCGGTGACTTGGTTTCAATGAACCACTGGAATTCAAGTCTGAAAATTAAAATAGGTAGAGCTACCTTCAATACAGTCTCGTCTCATGTAGAAAGATTTACGTCTGCTCCCTTTACAGAATACAAGCATTTCATTAGTGAAAGGAACTGATTCCCTTCGCCTTACCCCTTAGACATAAGGTTCAATTTACTCTGCCACTGAATAAAAAGGTCTAGAGGGATAAGTCAAAGAAAAATTACACTTAATGTCTGCGGCACGCGATTCAGATTTGCTTAAACAGGTTATGGTAAATATATTAATCTGTCTGAACGGTGAGTCGTATTGATTTATAATCGTAGAATCGAAGCCAATTTAAGATTTGTACTTTTTTAAGATATTTAAACAAATGTATTTTCTTGGAAAAGGATTCACCATTATTCTTACTGTAATGGCCATAGGCGGCGGAATAGTTAAAAAAAGCTATCCTTAACATTTTGTTCATCATCATCAGCTCATTTTTTGTCCCCACTGTTGGGGCACGAGCCCTCTCTATAGATGAAATAGGGAGAACGGGCCATAAACCACCACGCGGGCCAGTGCGGTGCGGTGGTTGTTAACTACTGCTAATGCAGATAGGAAAAACGGCTTTACATGCCTACCGAAGCACAGACTAGCTCGAGATGTTAAATTTTTGGTCACCCATCCGTTTACCGGCCTTTGTGAAAGTTACTAATCCTCAGCCAGCGTTAACCACTGCGCTATCGAGCTTGTCACGTCGACGTTTAACGTAAAAATCAGTGCTTTATCAGAAGCTCTAGTGCTAGAGACTATTTTTTTTTTTGAGAGAGATTGCTGATTGCCTCTACGGCATTTTCAGCTTCACCGGGCTTTTTTGGGGTCGGCGAGGAACGTAAAGGGTCCCTCAAGCCGTGTGAAACGAATCACCTTCGGAGGTTATCTAGAGGGAACGGCATCGCGCACTAGTGCGCGTCCCCGTGCCCTACTAGATTCTCCGAAGGGTTCGGATCGGATCGGGGAGCGGAGCAACCCGAGGGCGCCTCTAAAGGCACGGACCTCGGCTCGGGTTGACCGGGCCGTGGAGGAGGAGAGAAGCGCCCAGGTACACGTCTGTACCTGGTGTAGAGCGAGTGTGAACCGGTTCTTCGTACCCTTGTTCTACGAGTACAGTGTCTTGGGCCTAAACTGGTGTGCATGTTTAGTGTATTCTGTAAATGTGTGCTGTCATTTAGTGGATCGATCGGGGGGGCGTTCGCAATGGTTATGGGATCGTCGGGGGCGAGAGACTTGGGAGTCATCCATGATAGCAAATTGTTATTTGACAGCATATAGAACATGTAGTTGATAAATCCTACATGGCTCTTGGATTTGTGATAAGATCCTCAAAGCTTTTTAGAAATATGAAAACTACAGAAATATGAAAATTGCCCAAAATAAATTAGACTGTCCGGAACTCCTCAGCAAAATAGAGTTAAAAGTCCCAGACAAAAAGTTACGGCTTAGACACACATTGCTTCGCATTCCCTTCGCTCGTACTAATTACAAATTAATAGTAAATTTAATTAAGTTAGTTAAGTTAATAGTAGTGAAGTAAAGGAATGTAATATAAAATTATTTAAAATGAAATTGCGTAAATTGTTAATTGAGCATGAATTTTATAATCTCAAGGAGTTTTTTGACATGTAATAAATATTGTTGTAATTATCCTATTATTAATCTTATTATATTATATTGTTTTTGTTTCTAATTAATTAATTTGTAATAAACATTTAATGTAATTATTTTTTTTTTGTTTTTATAAAAAGTTTAATTGGTAATTAGTTATATTTGCATGCCAGTTGTAACTTGGTGAAACATGTTTGTACTCATAATGAATATTATTTTCATCTATCTTGTTTACCATGTTTGAAGCAAATAAAGAATTTATTTATTATTTAGTTTTATGATTAGATCTAGTAAATATTTCAATAAGCTCAGTTCAGATAGCCGCTTTGATCTTTATTGCCATTATGCAGGACAGGTTAAAACTATGTTAACTCCTAAATAAGTGCGGATGACTTTTGTTTTCCTAGTAAATTTTTTTCTGCTTTTAAATGTGGTATGTTATTAGCTAGTAATTTGTTAAATGTCGATTGAAATTGTAAAAAAATGCTGTTAGCTCCCCAAGCAAAATAACTTAAATTAAAAATAAAATTTAGTAATTTCTAACTAAATGTGTCGCGTTATTGATAGCTGCATAGTAACACAAAACATTTCACACTCTGGCTACCGAACAATATCTTATATAGCCTGTCTTACCCAGCACATAGGGCACCAATCAAATTATGTTGATTGGCGCATACCGCTCGACGGCGTGGCATAATCTTATTGTTCTGTTTGCGATACGACTTATAGGACGCCATTGCCATAGTCATGGTATAATCTTTGTGCGCAATTTTCGCCGGAGATTGGTTGGTTTGATACTTCTTTGTGTTGGATGATGCAGAGAAAAAGTTAACAAGCATAGTGTAGATTTTTCGATCATTAATGTAACTACTAGCTAAAGGGTCTGGAATAATAAAATCAAATCAAAATCATTTATACAGTTTAGGTTACAAGTACCTCTTGTGAATGTCACTATACCATCGGTTCGTAAGCCTACTCTGGGCGGGAGATCTTGTACTGAGAAGAACCGGCAAGAAACTCAGCAAGTGTCCAGCTCTTTTCTCCCTTACAGCGTCAAAAATATTGGAAAACGCCCTATCATAGCAGGACACTTTCCATCACAAATAAACACAAATAAATATAAAAAAAAATAATTAAAAATCTAAGTCAACAAATTGACCTCAGGTAAAAGTTTCAATTTCCACAATGTCATACAGTAACTCTACAGTACTCTAATAAAGTCAAAAATTGTTTAAGAAAAACAATAATACTAAAAATAAGATAAGTATGCAAGAGCAGACCAGCCTCCGCAGGCGGCACCCGTATGACATATGAATCAGCCATCGCTTCGCTCAACCATATTTTAGGGAACGTAACGACCCGACGCACACGCCACCACCGCAGAGACAATAAAGAGAGCATGACACACTCAAGATACTCTAAATAAAAATCTAATAATCTATTTAACTCAATGCTGTTTGTTAACTGTAGGACACTGCTGATAAAGGCTATCATATCAGTTTAAGAATTATATGAATTGATATTCTTTGACTGTATAATAAATAACCTTTTATAATATAAAAGTGTAACTACTTACAATGTGAAATAACATGTGCAGACTAAGATGACCACACATTATTATCATTAAAATAATCATCAATTTTATAGTAGCCTTTTTTCATTAGACCTTGTTTTATTTCTGTCTTAAACTTGTGTAGGTAGTGGCAATTCCGTTAGAGTGAAAGGCACTTTATTGTATATTTTTATACATTTCCCAACAAACGAATTACCGACCTTATTGAGTCTAAGTTTTGGAACGGCAAGTCTAAGTCTAAGTTTTAAGTATACGATCACGAGACCTTACTTTACAAGTTTCTTTATTAATGACGTTCCAAGTGGCTTTTATTTTATTTTTTGAATTCACAATCTTTGCTTGAATGTAGTTAGCCTTTGCTATGGAACAAACTTTTTTAAACATTTTTGAATAATTTTTAACATATTCAATTACACTTGGATCCTTATGCCTTTATATTATATAGATACTACCTCTATAGATGCCAGCTGTGGCCCAATCACTAAAAATAGGGGTCAACAACTAATTTTCTTCTTGACTTTAGCAACAATTGGATACAGACCACATGCTTCCTACCTACCATCCTGTAAAATTTCAATGAAAATCTATGTCATTTTTTGGCGACGGTACCTGTGTCGAATACTGGGCTGAAAGTGTTGACCACTGGTGCTATAAATTTTACTTTATTTTACTTTATACATAACTAGCTGACCGGCGGACTTCGTACCGCTTTCACAGTTTCCATGACAACAAAACAAACAAATCATTCGTCCGCTTAAGAACACCCGTATTCCACGATGGACCCCTATAGCAGCGCCACCTACCGAGTCCAATTGTACATCTAAACCATTCTCGAATCCACTTGAACACACAAAAAATGTCATCCAAATCGGTCCAGCCGTTTAGAAGGAGTTCAGTGACACACTCGCACGGAAGATTTATATTTAAGTATAACTAGCGACCCGCCCCGGCTTCGCACGCACTATACATACATACATGGGGACAGCGGGAAGCGACTTTGTTTTATACTATGTAGTGAAGATAATATAAATAATAATTAACATTTCCCGAAAAACATAATAACAAAGAGAATTTTTCAAAGTGCCAACGAAAAGAACTTAATACACGAAGACAAAATTTTTTCTATGCACCCAAACATACTGGCCGGTGTTCCGAGTCTGCGGTGGGCGCACCAATTCCAAACTCGGACCGCATGGTATGCGTGTACCTTTTTATTTTTATGGCGTGGGGCGAGGGGACATTCGCCGTGTCGGTAATTCGGTTTCACGCTGCGCCTCGATGGAGTGCCGATTTGGCTCCGTTACCCTATCCCGTCGCTAAATTATGGACGAGTTCGAAATTCAACATTTTTAAAGTTATAGACTGCTTTTGTTTCTGTTTAGTTTTAAGGATTTATGAATAAAATTATGTGCTTAATTGAACATAGACAATGGGAAGTGTCTTTTAAATAAGTTTTTATCGAAAAAGTTACAGACTTAGTGGAGGAGTAGAAATTGAAGAACATTTACAGCATTATTTTATGCCGTTACCAAATTAATAAAAAAAAATGTTTTTGTTTTGTTTATATAATTTTAACTCAAATTTTGTTGCGAAACAAATTACAAAAACACATCCTGCCTGTGGAAATTTTTTCAACATTTGTGTTTTTGTAATTAATTAAACAAGTTTACAATGACTTAAAAGTAGTTTATATTAGAAATACCTGTTGGAGTGATTGGAGCATTTCAAACCCACGCTGTTTTGTCTTCGATGTAATCAGACTCATGTCATGACAGTCACAGTCACTCAATCAGTCAGACAGACAATCAATCAGTCATGACTCCCTTAACTTTATAATAAGCTTTTTTATAAAGATTTTATTTAATGGTCGCTTTAAATTTAGTTTTTGAATATGATTTGATTTGGAACTTTATTGTAAAAACAAATAAACAAATTATAAGGTCGGAATAGTTATTCAGTGTTTTGTTCCTGTCATTTAAACATCATTTCAAATTAGAGTAAAAGAGACAAAATACTAAATATTTATTCGGATCTTATAAAAAAAAATGGAGAGTAAGCTTTGAATAGTAATTCCGTGTTTTGTCTCTGTTACCTTGTGAACATCACTGTTTCCACTCGAGCGTTCAGGGGCTGGCTGCTTTTTTCTAGTAAAATGTTATCTTGTAATTAATAAGTTTATTAATTCATAACGAATGTTTTTTCAAACGAGCATGACAAGCTAATTGAATTTTTTTCGTCAATTCGTTTAAGCTTTCGCCACACATGTCGCCCGTTTCAACTCAACACTTGCCCATTGATACATAAAAACAAACAAATTATCTGACAATGCGCCTTACCCCAGAATAAAACCACCCTATAACCAGCTAATCACCCCTATCAACGATGAGCCAAGCAATTGTAGACCTTATTTATATAATCATAAGTATACCGACTCAGTTTTGATGACGAAGTGTGACATATGATCATAATGTCGCACTTTAGTCGGAATTAATAGTTTGATTATTATTACTTTTACGCTAGTCTAATGGCGCAGAGATTAGTGTGTTCGGCTCGCGATATTGAAGGTTATGCAACTTTAGCGAAGCCGGTCACCGGTTTGGTGATCAAAAGATAACCTCAATGATATAGTGGTTAAGATTACCGGCGTCAGGCTCACAAGTCTGTTTCGTTTCCTTCAAATTTGTTTGGCGTTGAAGCCACACCTCCAGGTCAACGAGAAGAGTCAAAACTTTGGGAATTTAAAATCTGGTTTTCTACCTTTTCTAATTGAAACAGATTATTGATAATTTGTAAGCAAACAAAAGTTTCAGCTAAAGAAATATACGTAATAAACGCAAGTGTTTTGTGTAATTTTAACGTGTACATAATTATTTTAATGTATTTGTGTTATTCTATTAATTGCGAACATGTCAGTCAGCCAGTCTATTTTTTTTTGTGAATTACGGGTAAGCGTTGGACCTTCATCCCACCTGATGTTAAGTAACGATAAGGCCGAAGGGGGAAGCGCATTTCACCCGGAATCCTAAACTACTGAGGCACTGGCTATCTTATCTCTAACTGCTGGAACACAACAAAGATACTGATATTGATGTTATGGCGACAGCTTACAGGCACTATGTGATTATGCTATAATGAATTTGAATTTGAAAATAAGTCAAGCCCTATAAAACGTTTTAGTTTTCACTGACATTTTTATTAGCTAAAGTTCAAATTAAATCTGCCACACCACTTTCCAGGACCGTACCTGAGCCATCGTGTACTTTGGCTACCAAAGTGTACCCAAACCTTTATTACCCGCGATCCGATAACAGACCTTCTTTGGTTTGTTTTACGACTCAATATTGATTGTGTTCACTTGACGGTCAAATGGATTCTTTACCATCACAGTTTTGTACGTTTAACTGCCTAGTGATGTCACTTGACCACGACTGTATGACATGTTGAGCAGGGAATTATTTTATTGTAATATCACTTTATCAGTTCCAACATTATTATTGTACCTTCACATTAAATTAACAATACAGGCAATTATGATAATTGTATCGTAATAAATTGATTAGCTAGTTTTTTTTTTCAATAAAATCTTTTTTTAATATATAAAAATGTAAAAAAATATCAGGTAAGTAATTATTTAAAGATGACAAAAGCATTTGAAAAAGCAACTGTCTTAATCGGGACAACAATAAATTCTCGAAAGTTTTTATCGACACAAATATAGCATAATGCTAAAATACAATTTAAAATGTGTTATTTAAAATTATCGATATCGGCATTCAGCGTTAGTGTCACCGCTCTGCCCCACGGGGATCTAATTTGGCAAGGGCCCATCCCTTTGTTTGCGCGAATAAATTGCTCCCTGATAATTGGCTTACTGCTCCCTACAGGGTTGGGGTGGGGCCTCAGTGGCGGCGGGACGCGTCACCGAAAACATTAGAAATCTTTTAGTGTCACTATTGGTTACTCTGTTGTTCTACAAATGTGTGCTACTTCATTTTTTCCCTATAATTTGTTTTAAGCCCGTTTGGTGTTATGATAGTGTGTAGATAGCACATTACACTATCCAGAACTGTTAAATTTCTACAATAAATGATCAACCATATGGTATAGATATAAAGTTAAAAGTCTACTGAGAAAATTTGATAGTTTGTGGTAGTTTGATGTGCAGGTGTGTGAACCCGAAATTCAGAGATGTACTGAGGTAATAATGGGCAAAATAAAGTTATAAAACAACTGTTTATGAGCTCTTGTGGGCTCTTTCAAATTCATACCAATTCTCGTTTTCATGTACGTGATCGAATGGTTACTCACACGAGGCACTCAGTTTTTTTTCCTAAACTTCACACGAACACTATACATTGAAATGTAACACTTTTTATTGGATTAAACTCGCTATTTATTTTATATATTATTTTATCTTGAATAAGATAGCGTCCTAGACGTTCTTAGTTCAAGATAAAATAATATATAAAATAAATAGCGAGTTTAATCCAATGTTAATACAGCCAGAGTTGGATTTAGCCATGTATAGCCATTTAGCCCTTTCGGGGTATCTTCTAGGCTTAGCTAGCTTTAAATCTCTTTGGAAAATTGTAGGAAAGCCACTTTTATCTCCTTTTTTTTGGAGAGAGATTGCTGATTGCCTCAGATGGCATTTCAGCTTCACCGGGCTTGTTTGGGGGCGGCGAGGAACGTAAAGGGTCCCTCAAGCCGTGTGGAACGAATCACCCTCGGAGGTTTTCTAGAGGGAATGGCATCGCGCACTATGCGCGTCCCCGTGCCCTACTAGATTCTCCGAAGGGTTCGGATCGGATCGGATTTTTTTTCTCCTACCGACCCCTAAGCGAACAGGGGGCCCTAGGCACGTGCCTTTTTTGCCTTTAGGTTAAACCGGTAATAAATGCAGCTACTTAATAATTTAGAGCTTATAGTCGATATTACCTTATTTCAACTATAAAAGCCTATGCCTTTAAAAGCTCTAAGCATTATTAAACATAAAAAAATATATTTTGGAATAAAAATATATTATAATAATCTGTAGCAGTGGCGCCCCACCCTTAGACAGCTAGACGGAATTTCATTACGCCAGTTGATTTTTAAATCAAACTCAACGAAGAGTTTAGAAATTAAACTAATTGTGCACATAATTAAAACAAATTAGTACCTGTTAGTATTAAAAAGCGCTTGGTATCTAACTGTACTTATTACAAAAACACAATGTTGAAAAAATTTCCACGAGCAGGATTTGAACCTGCACTCTTCTGACATACCGGGTCAGGTGCTCTTCCAATTGAGCTATCGTGGTTCTAACCAGCCCGCCGAAATTATTCAACACTATTTACTTTTTTACTTTGAAAGCCAAAGGCTGTACTTATTAATTAGGTCTCAATGACCTGGGTGCCAAGTGCGCGTTTCATTCGCTATTCGATCACGTTAAGGGAAACGAGAATTTGTATGGCAAAATGTTAACTCTTCTCGTATGCCGCCAGGAGGCGCTGCTCCAATGCCATACCAAATTTCGTTTTCGTAAACGTAATCGAACGAATACGGATAGTGAACAATACTCACACTAGGCACCCTGATAATGAGTCAAAAGTTTCTAGAGTCATTGTATTCTAGGTAATAAATAGTTTTGTCATTAATTCATCATTCATATATACTTAATACAAAATATTTTGAAAATCGGAAAAGTGGTCGAAAAGAGGAAACATTTTTTTTTGTAAAATGTTTTTGTTTTGTTTATATAATTTTAACGCAAATTTTGTTGCGATACAAATTACAAAAACACAATGTTGAAAAATTTCCACGAGCAGGATTTGAACCTGCACCCTTCTGACATACCGGGTCAGGTGCTCTTCCAATTGAACTATCGTGGTTCTAACCAGCCCGCCGAAAATTATACAAACAAAACAAAAACATTTTATAAATAGCTTGCCTACTTCTTAACTGGTCTTTAGTATTTGTAAAAATATTATGATCAGATGTTAATGACGGTAGTTGTTGACATTGAATTGGCGCCTTTGGCTTTCAAAGTAAAAAAGTAAATAGTGTTGAATAATTTCGGCGGGCTGGTTAGAACCACGATAGCTCAATTGGAAGAGCACCTGACCCGGTATGTCAGAAGGGTGCAGGTTCAAATCCTGCTCGTGGAAATTTTTTCAACATTGTGTTTTTGTAATTTGTTTCGCAACAAAAATTTGCGTTAAATTTATATATTCAAAACAAAAACATTTTATAAGTAGCTTGCCTACTTCTTAACTGATCTTTAGTATTTGTAAAAATATTATGATCGGGTGTTAATGACGGTAGTTGTTGACATTGAATGGGTGCCTTTTTCTTTCAAAGTAAAAAGTAAATAGTGTTGAATAATTTCGGCGGGCTGGTTAGATCTACGATAGCTCAATTGGAAGAGCACCTGACCCAGTATGTCAGAAGGGTGCAGGTTCAAATCCTGCTCGTGGAAATTTTTTCAATATTGTGTTTTTGTAATTTGTTTCGCAATAAAAATTTGCGTTAAAATTATATAAACAAAACAAAAACATTTTGTCATTCATTCATCATTCATATATACTTAATACAAAACATTTTGAAAATCGGAAAGGTGGTCGAAAAGAGGAAACATTTTTTTTTGTATTTGCTAAAAGATTGAAATCTTACCCGAAGTTTTAATTTTCAATTTCAATGTAAATAAATAGAGAATTGTTAATAAGCAACAGTAATAATATACCATAGTCTTACATGCTGTCCCATAGCTGGGCAAATGCCTACATCATTGTAATCAAGATATCGCTACAATAAAATGGTACTGGCTTAATCAACACGCTCGCTAAGCGGGTTGGTGATCACAAACCCACGCTAGGCATCGAAAGATCCGAAACACACTTTGCCCGACCTGGGGATCGAACCCGGGACCGTCGGGCAACAGGTCGATTACTTTGACTTTGCCACTTGGCCTCCGAGGCTTAGTGTTGCAATAAAAGTTTTTTTCTGAAGCTTATGCTGAGACAGGGCCCATTGACTTCACACTGTTCAAGTATTCTT
The DNA here is from genome assembly GCA_949315975.1 of Eudonia truncicolella. Classification (NCBI taxonomy): domain Eukaryota; kingdom Metazoa; phylum Arthropoda; class Insecta; order Lepidoptera; family Crambidae; genus Eudonia; species Eudonia truncicolella. The sequence continues at coordinate 1,764,388 of OX438851.1, forward strand.
TTTTTTGGCCTATTTTTTTTTGTTTCATCTTATTTTTCTCTTGTGTGTGTCTCTGCCTCATTTTTTTTGTATTTTATAGATGTGTGTCATCATCATCATCATTATCAGCTCATTTTATGTCCCCACTGCTGGGGCACGAGCCTTCCCTTTGGATGGATAAGGAGAACGGGCCATAAACCACCACGCGGGCCCAGCGAGAACCGGTGGTTGTTAACGACTGCTAATGCAACCGGGACCGACGGCTTGACGTGCCTTCCGAAGCACGGAGGAGCTCGAGATGATACACTTTGTGGTCACCCATCCGATGACCGGCCTTTGCGAAAGTTGCTTAACGTCAGCACTCGCAGACCGGGCGCGTTAACCACTGCGCCACCGAGCTCCTCTATAGATGAGTGTGTTGTTAATAGTCTTTATTTGGTATTCTTGTTCGTTCCCCATATAATCTTAATGAGTATTTTGACATTAAATGATGTTATAATTTGAATTTAAAATAAAATGGCAATGTATTTGTTTAATTTTTAATGATTTTGAAATGTTTATTAATTATTATTAGCGATTATCTGTTTTAGTGAAATAATTAATTAATTAATACTTAATTGTTATAATTTTGCACGCCAAATTGTGGCAAAACATGCTGGTTTTATTTAAGTCACGATCTGTACTTTACAATGTTTTATGCAAATAAATTCTATTCTATTCTATTCTATTCGACCTTCGGGTACCGGGCCGAGCGCGTTGCCACTCGACCACCGAGACTAATAAGTAACTGTGCTAAATAAATAAGCTGTTATATAGTTAGTTATAGTTAGTTGTTTTGAGTGTCACCTAAACTCGGTGAAGGTCAAAGGTGAAAGCACTTCACCTGGAATCCTCAACCACTGAGGAACCGGCTATCTTATCTCTAACTGTTGTAACAAAAATGCTATTAACATTGATGTTATGGAGACATATTATGATACAATGGTGGTAGGTAGCCAGGCGGACTTAAAACTAGCCTTATCACCAGCCACATCGAGAAGTTACAATCATGTATGAGGGTGAGGGTCTTAACCTTCAATTTAAACAACTAAGGTGAGATCGAGGCAATGTGCTTACCCGTAAATAAAATTAAAAACTTTCAACCGTTTCTGTGGTCTAGTGGTTAAGACCACCGGTCTGAGACCCAGAGGTCTCGGGTTCGATACCCAGCGGGGGTACATGTTTGTGTAAGTACTCGGTCTAGTTGGTGGTAGGGCTTGTTTGTCCTAGCTAGCTATCACCATCTTATAATAAACGTGTCGCCATAACATCAATGTTTGTGGTATTGTTGCGTTCCGGCAGCTAGAGACAAGAACCGATCCGATCTGAACCCCTCGGACAAGTAGGGCACGGGGACACGCACTAGTGAGTGATGCCGTTACCTCTAAGAAACCTCTCACGGTGATTGTGTTTCACGCGGCTTGAGGAACCCTTTAAGTTTTTCGACGCCCCCTTTAAAGGCTGGTGAAGCTGACAATGAACAGTGGCAATTTTAAACTCTCACAAAAATAAAAAATATAGAGATCAGTGCCTGAGTAATTGATGATTCCAGGTGAAGTTCGGTTCCACCTTGGGCATATCAATACTTAACATCAGGTGAGGTGAGGTGAAAACCAATTGCTTATCCGCTAGACCACAAAGGCGGTTCATACATAGTAATAACTAGTTAGTTATAAAGATTCAAACTATAAATGTAAAGGGGCCTCCCGGTTAAGCTAACCCTCTATAGCGAGTCATAAGTGGTGCGTTTTATGATTATTGCCCGCACACATGGTACGCGGGGCGTCGAGGCACCTGTATTGCCAGTCAAATCTCCCTCAAATAGGGGTGTTTGATTCACAAATGGGGTAATTTGTGACGGCAAATTGTGGGTGTAATTTTGATGATTGATAAATGATGACGTGTTATTGACGACACGATTATTTTTTGAAATATGATCTCGTAAATTTTTGTTGGAGGAGCTCGGTGGCGCAGTGGTTAACGCGCCCGGTCTGCGAGTGCTGTGGTTAAGCAACTTTCGTAAAGGCTGGTTATCGGATGGGTGACCAAAAGTGTATCATCTCGAGCTCCTACGTGCTTCGGAAGGCACGTAAAGCCGTTGGTCCCGGTTGCATTAGCAGCCGTTAACAACCGCAAGTCCACACTGGGCACGCGTGCTGGTTTATAGCCCGTTCTCCCTATCCATCCATAGAGAAGGCTCGTGCCCCAGCAGTGGGGACATAAAATGAGCTGATGATGATGATGATGATGAAATTTTTGTTTGTTTTAAAAATAATATTGAAAATATTAATGAAATTGCAGTTTTAATTTTCTTTATTTTATATATTTGATTTTATCCAGACGTTTCATTTCCATGTGTTATTTATTCCGGATCCGTAAAAGTTGTTTGATTTCAATGTGTAAAAGTCGATCTGTAAAAGTTTTCGCTTAAACATAAGAGACAAAACAAAATTCAGAATTTAACATTAAAAATCTTTTAGGTATTCAGTTTAGGCTACAAATAGCTCTTATGAATGTCACTATGCCATCGGTTCGCAAGTCTACTGTGGCTGGAGACCTTGTACTGACAAGAAACAGCAAGAAACTCAGCAACTGTCAAGCTCTGTTCTCCCTTACAGCAAACATAATTATCTATCTTTCTCGGTAGTTTAACAGGACTGTAGTTGGCACCAGTGATCGACACTGTAAATCTAGTGTTCAACTCAGTACTCGCCAAATCCTACTAATATTATAAACGCGAAAGTTTGTAAGTATGGATGGATTTTTGTTACTCTTTCACGTAAAAACTACTGAATGGATTTTAATGAAACTTTCCTCGTATACAGACCATGATCCAGACCAGCATATAGGATACTTTTTTTTTTTCCTTTTTTTTTACTGTAGTCTTCGCGAACGAAGTCGCGGGCAACAACTAGTAATAACATAAATTTTAATGGGATTTTACTGGATGACAACTATTTAAGATTACCTCTTCAGGAGCTCGTGTACGTTTAGAATGTACAAACCAACATGATTTCCCAATAAATATGATGTTATCGTTGACATGTATTACCAATTTATAATGATAAAATACCAATTCATCATTGATAGCTGTTTATCGATTTGCTCTAAATGTATGATTGATTGAATTATGAATCGACAAATGGTTGATCTTTGGTTTTGTGTTGATAATAAAGTGTTAGGCGCGACGCACACAGACGCGATAAAACGCGTCAATCATACACGGTTTAAACAAGCTATAAGGGATCGTAGAAAATTTTGTAAACTTTTTTTTTTTGGGAGAGTTTGCTGATTGCCTCAATCGGTATTTTCAGCTTCACCGGGCTTGTTTGGGGGCGGCGAAAAACTAAAAGGGTTCCTCAAGCCGTGTGAACTAATCACCTTCGAAGGTTTTCTAGAGGGAACGGTATTACGCACTAGTGCGTGTCTCCGTGCCCTACTAGATTCTCCGAAGGGTTCGGATCGGACCGGGGAGTGGAACAACCCGAGGGCGCCTCTAAAGGCTCGGACCTCGGCTCGGGTTGACCGAGCCGTGGTGGTGGAGAGAAGCGCCCAGGTACATGTCTGTACGTGGTATAGAGCGCGTGTGAACCGGGTCGTCGTACCCTTGTTCTACGAGTACGGTGTCTTGGGCCTAAACTAGTGTGCATGTTTAGTGTATTCTGTAAATGTGTAGTGGCATTATGTGTAGTGGCAGGATCGAGCGGGGATTTCGTATACTGAACTCCAAACTTCAGTTGATGATGGCAAAGATGGCACTAATTATGATGATGATACACGGTTTGGTTGCGGTTTATTATTAGTTTGTCTTTTTAAGAAGGATGTTACCACCTCTGTCGTTTAGCAAGTTGTTAGCAATTCCTTAAAGACTCTATGTTTTAGCGGTTGGACCACATTAGTTGGTAGGATATCTAATTTATTAACATTCTTAAATGTAGGTCGATTAATGTATTTTTTTAAAGTTTAAACTTTAATATTGTGTTTCTTAAGTTTACGCGAACCCACATTGAAATGAAACCACTTTCACGGATCTACTCGCTTTTATTTTACACATAAATTTAATTTAATATTTAACTATCTTGCGTTTAGAACCCTTTGCAGGGCCCGTGGTCAAAGGAATACTAAGGTGTTGCTGGATCTTTAACTTAATAATTGTAAATTTACATATTCATTTACAAAGTAGATTTCAAATAATTATTACGTTTATTTCTTCTCGTGATGCTTATGTTCTTATAAAAGGCATCAGGTGGAATGCCGCCCGCCGTCTTAGTATGCGTCTTGCTTTAGTCACTTCAATATGTATTTCCTCAAATCATTATTTCATATGACATTTCATTGATAAAAATACCTACTTTTGAGTTGTTTCGACTTTTTATAGAAAAACAATAAGATTATTATATAAACATCTTTTTTAAGCGCCATTTTTTTAATTCTTACGGGTAAGCACAGTGCCTTCATCTTACCTGATGCTAAGTGATGATAACGCTGAAGGTGGAAGCGCACTTCACCTGAATCCTCAACTACTGAGGCACTGGCTATCTTATCTCTAGTTGCCGGAACAACAATGCCACATGCTACAAACTTTTATGTTATGTCGACATACTTAAATAAGATGGTGGTAGCTATCCAGGCGGACAAAGAAGCCCTACTACCAACCAAACCACCAGTGACCAACAAAACTTGAATTGCTATTGCGTCTGTTTTTTGTGGCCGTCAACTATTTAAGTAGATTCTTATACTCGTATTTGGAAATAGAAATAGTAAAACATTAACTCAGAATCCACACAATAAAATAGAAAAGAATATTTAAGTATACAAATGACGGAGTCAACCATTTTATTTCCTTACCTCAACTTTTTCTGTGTTCAAAAATAATTGACGTATAATTTTTTTAACTAGCTTTCTTATAGAGCTGTCTATGTCTATGGAAGTATAGCAAAAAAAGCACGGTGACATGTGTGCTGGGTAAATATGGGGGTGGCTGGCAAACAGACCGGCTACACCCAGTTAATCCACACCGGCTGATTTATGGCGAGGTGGGCTATGCGCATGCGTACCATACTTTAGATATACTCATAGTATAAAAAAAGAATATAAATGAATAATATCATTATTATAAAAATAAACTTCATAAAGTTGTCAACATTAAACTGGAATAAGTTTTCAGTTAATTATATTTTTATTATTCACCATTCTATGTATACATTAGTTTTAAATAATACAGTACAATAGTGAAAACATTAATGATAAAATTGAATCTAATAAGCTATTTCTTAAAAAAAATATAATATTATAACTATCTAAAATATATTATTAAAAGGAGTCCCTTTAGGCAAGGTTCCGAAGATACTGGCAGCGTTCCCCCTTTGAATAGCTAGACTAATTCTTTGTCCGAGGTAGCTGCCAGCTCTTCGGTCTCCTGTGATGTAGACTAACCTTTTTGCTATTTCCTTAAAAAGCTTTATAGCGCTAGGAGCCCACGGACCAAGGGTCTCGACACCGAATGGGATAAAATCATATTCGGAGCCTAGACCCCCGTATTTACATGTTTTAAATTGGATATAGTTTTAGAATAGGTAAACTTTAACATGGACGCTTATTATTAATCGTGTTGTGTACAATACATTTTTACACAATTACAATTTATCACGCTTTTTTGTTATTTTTTAATTCCTATCTGTTTTGTGTATGTACCTAATGAATAAATAAATAAATAAACAAATAAATAAATGTATTTATTGAATTAAAAAAAACTTCTTCATTGTTATGGAAAACGTATAGTTAAGTACTTATATAAAAATAATATATTTATAGTATAATAAATTTTGCATGAACATGAATTTGTTATTATCATTATTTACAAAAAACCCTTTTGATTGTATAGGGAACAATCGGTACTGTTCTTCAATCTAAATATGATTAGTCCATGTCTAAAGTGAGGATCTGTTATTGGCATACAGTTGAGCATACAACGTTATAACCAAATTTAGAAGAAATTATCCACATTATAAAATTTTAAATAAAAATCCTATGCTATAATAGTTGTTGCCCGCGACTACGTTCGCAAAGACTACAGTAAAAAAAAAGTGTCCTATATGCTGGTCTGGGTCATGGTCTGTATATGAGGAAAGTTTCATTAAAATCCATTCAGTAGTTTTTACGTGAAAGAGTAACAAACATCCATCCATACTTACAAACTTTCGCGTTTATAATATTAGTAGGATCTATGTTATGCTCCAGATATAACGTTCAAGGACCACATCAGCAAACATGGAGTCACTCATCAGCTGTTCGCTCATTAAAAGAGCAAGCTATCACCAAAAGCTTTATTACAAGCTCTAGTAAAGTTATTGGACTCAAGAAGTCTTTCGTAGCACATTACTACGCCGTAGGCCTACGCTACGGTAACGTCATACCATTGACTACGGTCTAAAAACATATTAAATTAGCCTATATACTAGTCGCCTTACAAATAAACAAAGAATAAGGTTCGAATAGTTATTGCTGTCATGTAAACGTCATTTCAAATTAGAGTAAAAGAGAATTTATAGCCTTACTAGTTGTTGACCACGACTTCATTCGCAAAGACTACAGTAAAAAAAAAAAATAAGCTATAAAAAAGTATCCTATATGCTGGTCTGGCTCATGGTCTGTATACGAGGAAAGTTTCATTAAAATCCATTCAGTAGTTTTTACGTGAAAGAGTAACAAACATCCATCCATACTTACAGACTTTCGCGTTATAATATTAGTAGGATTATTAACTACTAACTGACCCGGCCGACTTCGTACCGCTTTGACAGTTTCTATGACAACAAACCAAACAAATCGTTTAATAGTTTACGCGTTAAAGCGTATCAAACAAACAAACAAACTCATTTTTTTAAATAATAAGTATCCTAAAATGTTTTTGTTTTGTTTATATAATTTTGACGCAAATGTTGTTGTAAAAAAGCAAATAGTGTTGAATAATTTCGACGGGCTGGTTAGGACCACGATAGCTCAATTGGAAGAGCACCTGACCCGGCATGTCAGAAGGGTGCAGGTTCAAATCCTGCTCGTGGAAATTTTTCAACATTTGTGTTTTTGTAATAAGTATCCTATGTCTTTGATTATACTCTTGAGAATATATGTACAAAATTTCATGATGATCGGTTCAATAGTTTACGCGTGAAAGCGCAACAAACAACAAACAACAAACAACAAACAACAAACAACAAACAAACAAACAAACTCACTTTCGCATTTATAATAATTTTGGATAGCCTATACTCGTACGTACAAAAAATCCCGATGGTTCGAAGTGCTACTGGGAGAGGGGAACCTCGGCAGGCCCCGCTAAGATAAGATAAGATAAGATAAGATAAGATAGCTTATATATATAGATATATATAGACCTCCATCATTAAAATGGCTTGCCGCGTTGGCTAAAATCGTCTTACATAATAATATGATATCAAATTTAAATAGTAATAAGTATAATGTAATAGCATGTCAGATAGATAATTTATAAGAGAATTGTATTAATTTATAACATGAAGTGAAAAAAAAATTAAATACGAAAAAAAATAAAAAAAAAATATTGAAAAATACAAAAAAAAAGAAAAACATAATAGTAATATCTAAGAAAGAGGAGTAATTTGGATTTTAACTTTAATTTTTACATAAAAAATGTTATTTTGTACATGAGAAGCTAAAAAAAATAAATATTAAAAAAAATAATCTTTTATTTCGGATTTGCATCCATAGTGTTAGTAACAATTTACTTTGCGAGAATTCTTGAAATCTGAAACGCTTTCCCGACTATTTAATAAACACACAACCGGATTGCCACTCCGCCGCTTAAACTTTCAAATAAAATTATTTTGCGAAACACAAATGCAATGAAACTAAATGACATTTACTGGTACACACGCCTGCACATCAACCTACCCAATACTGTCTAATTACTTCAATGCATTGTCAACCTTAAGCCTTAACTATAAAGTTTAAAGTCTATTGAGGAAATTTGACAGTTTGTGGTAGGTTTGTGTACTTTAAAAACTACCCCTCTTGTTGGGTGATTTGCTCTTATTCTGTTTAAACGATCCGTTTGTCGCCAAAGCGGAGGGTGGACGCCTAACTGCACATGACGTAATGATGATTAAATATTTGGAGACAGCTATAATATCTATGACAAAATGGCATATTAACTTTGTAGGGTTTAAATTATACAATTTCAGTATGCATAGAACATATTAATACAACATAACACTTTTTCTGCCTGATGGAGATGATAAGGGGCACTTTTTTATGTATAATTAGTATTAGTTATAGTTTAAAATTTTTTATAAAACTTTTTATTCAAAGAAACATACATAACTTAAACGACCGCGTACCGACGATCTGGTAAAGGTCGCGGGTAGCCGCCGGATGCGGGCAGCGCAAAACCGGTTGTTGGGAGAGGCCTTTGTCCAACAGTGGACGTGTTTTGGCTGACATGATGATGATGATGAACATATTAATAACGAAAACAGAAATGTTGAAAAAATTTCCGCGAGCAGGATTTGAACGTGCACCCTTCTGACATACCGGGTCAGGTGCTCTACCAATTGTGCTATCGTGGTTCTAACCAGCCCGCCGATAATTATTCAACACCATTTACTTTTTTACTTTGAAAGCCAAAGGCGCCCATTCAATGTCAACATTACCGTCATTGACATCTGATCATAATATTTTTACAAATACTAAAGATCAGTTAAGAAGTAGGCAAGCTATTTATAACCTATCCAGATCCAGATAGCTATACGCTTGTGTTAGGCATGGGTTCTCGTCAGTAGCTAGTCGTAATAATATTAATTCTAATTTCGTTAATATTTCATATGTTAACATGCTACGCGCTATTGCTATGCTATTTGCTAATATGATTTTTAATATGATTGTAAAATGCTATTCACAATGTGAATTATTGTGAATAGCTGTGATTAAGGAAATGCTATCGACCTACAAGCTACGGCAAGAGCATGCATACATACATATAATCACGCCTCTTTCCCGTAGGGGTAGGCAGAGACCACTTCTTTCCACTTGCTACGATCCTTACATACTTGTTTCGCTTCGTCCACTTTCATTATTCCCTTCATACATGCTCTTCGGTTTAGGGTACTCTTGACCTGGCCTTTTTTCAAGACGTCCCTGATTTGATCTCGAAACGTCCGCCTAGCTCTACCCCTACCAACACTTTCATTCACACTCGCCTTATACACTTTTTTCGTCAATCGTTCTTCATCCATTCTCTCGACATGGCCAAACCATCTCAGCATGCCTTTCTCAATTTTTGTCACCACATCTTCTTTCAGACCACAACGTTTCCTTATCTCACTATTTCTTATCCTGTCACTCAGTTTAACTCCTATCATACTTCTTAACGCTCTCATCTCTACTGCATTTATTCTGTTTTCATGTTTAGAGCATCATTTACAAAAAAAAACAACCATATACTAATGGACTAAAAAACTGCATGCAGCAATGCAAGAAAGAAGTGTATTCCTTTCTCACTCACTCCTATTAATTCGTTAGCCGTCGCCCACGCGTCTTGAATTATCGGGCCGAGGTGAAACCTAGCAGATTTTTAGCATTAGCTGCTATTAGCTTTCCGTATATACATATTACTTTGTGTATTAGCGCCGCGGCGGGCGTGCAGTGCGGACGCGTTATGTGTTCACGATAGCAGCAGGACGCGAACGCAGATGATATCACGCGATGGATGTTAAATAGCGATAATTAATTTCACCAACTACGATCAATTTAATTGCTGCTAATGGACTATTAGCAATTATTATAAATGATTGCTAATGCTAATTATTCCAACACTAGTAGCTTGTGTCTTTCTTCTGTGCCAGTAGTGTAACGAGCTATGGGGTTTGAACCATAATTCCCTCGTCAGAAACATTACACTAGCAATGTTATTAGAAAATGCGCACTGACACTTTTAATGAAAGTAGCTAGACGCCGCACTCGAATCTCAAACGAGATCTTCTAAGATACCTAAAAAATTATACGCACATCAGACAACCACAAACTGTCAAATTTCCTCAATAGACTTTAAACTTTACATATATGGCATATGGTTCAACATTTATTGAAAAAATTTGACAGTTTTGTGTAGGTCGATGTGCAGGCGTCTGGGCGACCTACTGTAATAAAATGCAACATTCTGTCATCCCGTTAGAAAATCCTTTCGAAGAATATGTTCGTTTTATACTTCACCTCAATCGGGTAGCCGTGACGGGAAATCTTTTAATACGACAGAAAACCACCTTAACAACGCAAAATATAATATTTTTACTATCAATCTCTCCGTGTATTGGCTACCGACGTGATATTTACGGAATTATGTCGGGCAGTTATCACAAAAACATGCAAAACAAAACAAAAACATTGTATAATTTACTACATATATGAAATATGAAGTATTTATTGCTATAGAGAGACGGTTTACAATGTCGGTATTGAGAAGAATTTTAGTTAATAGTGTAGGCGTGCTCTGCTGATTTTTTAGCGTGCAAAAACTTTAAAATTAAATCTATGCAAAACAGCCATGATATTAATTATAAGACAATAAAACATATTAAAAAAATGGCAACGAATTATACCCCACTCACCGCCCAGCTCTGGGATTCTGTGGTAGAACATGCCCGTCCTCGCCAGCCACTCCAGCTGCATGTGGTGGAGCACCCTGTCTCCAGGGTGGTGGAAGGCTGACGGCATCGGAGCACCCGGGGGCAGGGTCCCGGGCGATAGTTGCGGGTAGTTGAATAGGGCTGCAGATTGGGCTGCTACCAACGCCGGGTTTTGGGGTAGCAGGCCTGGTTTCGGGATTATGCCTGCAAGTGAAAATGGGTTTTATTATATTTTGTTTATTTCAGATAACGAACATTGTAATAAAGGGAGAGAAATGTTATTTTTTTACGCCTCCAATGGCCGATTGATTAAAATGTTCGGCACGATACCCGAAATTTCGGGTTCAATTCCTATGTCAAAAAAGTAGATACGAATTTCTGATTGCCAAAAACTATTTATAAAATGTTTTTGTTTTGTTTATATAATTATAACGCAAATTTTGTTGCGAAACAAATTACAAAAACACAAATGTTGAAAAACTATTTAGTAAAAAGCCTATAACTGTCCCACTGCTATGTAAAGGCCTCCATCATTGAAATCAAGTCATCTCTAAAATCGATGGGTAATGGCTTGATCACCACGCTTGCCAAATGCGGATTAGTGATCACCAACCCGTGTGAAAAACCCGAAACGCTTTGCCCGACCTGTGAATTGAACCCGGACCTTCAGGTATCGGTCCGAACGCTTTGCCGCTCGGCCACCGAGGCTTTACAAACTATTTAAGTGATTTAAAAATGTGATCGATTGGCAAAGCGCTTGGCCCGATATCCGATGTTTATTTATGTGCATTTATTAAATATAAAAGAAGATTTTTATTTAATTTCCAATAAAAAACGGAAATAATTTATTTGTATTACAAAATAAATATTTGGTCAGCAAAATTATTATTTGGTCAGCATTATACAATCGGTCAGCATAAGAAAGCCTTACTGTTGGTTAGGTTAAGTTAATTTTTTTTCCCGAGCGAAGCGCAGCGTAGCGAGCGCCAGTCACGGAAGGGGGGAGCGGCATAAGACTGCTGTTCAGAATGATATAAATTGCAGACTGATTTAGAAATCAGAATCAGAATTATTTATTTGTGAAATGTAGGTTAGTATTTGACGACCTCCTTGGTCGAGTGGTTTGTACACCGGTTTTCATGGTGTCGCCATCTCTGAGGTCCCGGGTTCGATCCCCGGTCGGGTCAATTTAGAAATTATTGTTTTTCCAAATTGTCTCGGGTCTGGGTGTTTCTTATGTATAATAAGTATGTATTTAAGTATTTTAAGTATGTTTATCCGTTGTCTAGTAACCATTCAACGAGTTTCATAGCGAAACTTCCCTTGGGCTAGATAATTGGTGTGAGTGTAGGAGTTTTATTATTATATTATTACAATGATGAAAATTGTCAATTTTGTTAGTTTCACTACATTTCCACCTTGGATAAGGTATACAAATAAAAGTTTAGAGTACATGGCAAATCTTAGGTACATCAATAACAAAAAAATTAAAAAATAAGAATTATAATAATACATTTACAATTAATACAATAATATGTCACTTACTGCTCAGCCATAATACCTGTTACGGAAGGCTAGTGAATTGAGGGAAAACTAGGACTTCGGGATAATTAGGGAGAAAAAACACCATTTAGCACAAGTAGATAAAAGACAACAGCTTTAATAATAAAAAACGTCAAAAAGACATATAAAATACAAGAAAACCATAAAGTAAATACAAAAAGATCTTAAGTCTAATAGCCAGTTGGCAACAATACCTATTATAATAAACTATTGATAAATTAATTAAAAAGGAATGCGCAAATGTCATTAAAATACGAAAATTATTATAAATATTAGAAATAAATAAATTAATCAAAAATGTAAAATGTTAAGCAATACATGTCTAGTATATTTTAAAGCTACCTTTACAAAAATTTCTTTGCTCTCTGTTCCAAAAAACATGTCCAAATTGTACCAAAGATTTGTCATTAAGGAATTCCTGCACGGTGTAAATAGCATTTGTCGACAAGTAATGCTATCAAACGTTTTTTAAAGATCTTTAGCGGCAAGCTCTTAAGAGCGATAGGAATTTTATTAAAGACCCTGTGAGCCATTCCAAAGAAGCTACTATTGACGTGTTCAGTTCTAAATTTCGGTGCACACATCTTACTCCCACTGCGATGGCTTCTATTTGGATTACTTTCTGAAAACGTCGTGAAAAATGACTCGTTGCGTATGACGAAGACTGCTACTTCACAGATGTATAGCGATGGTAGAGTCAGCATTTTCAACTTTATGAAGAACGGTTTACAGCTATCAGTTGATTTAACACCATCAATCGCTCTTATGCACCTTTTTTGGTACTTAAATACTAAACTCTTACCCACAGAATTACCCCAAAATATTACCCCATAACGCAATACGGATTCAACATATCCGCGGTAAGCGTATCAAGACACTGTCCCTATTTGTCACACTAGAGAGTTTGTATAGAGCGTAAACGGAGCTGTTGACTCTTTTACACAAACTTTCAGTGTGTGATTTCCAGTTGGTCTGATAATCTATTTGAAGGCCCAAAAATGTTGTTAGGGAGACAGATTTAATTTCTTCCCCATTACACATTAAAGTTACTGTGGGCATATCCAGTCATTTGTCGAAAATGTATAATCTTGGTTTTTTTACTTTTAAGACACAAGTTGTTCTGGACTAACCATGCGTTAAGATTCTCCATAACATTATTAATCTCGTCTTGATAACTTGAATTATTATTACATTTTATAACAGCTGTGCTATCATCGGCAAACAATATTAAAGGGTGTTCGATGGATTTGGGAAAGTCATTTATTTAGTCAAGTTTAATTTAAATTGTACTATTGTCTGACGAATGTCGCGTAAACAGACTCCGATAACTTGTGGCAATAGATTGTCTACTACAGGCTTAGCCTTGTGTAGTGATCTCTGTAACTAGATTGTGTTGGAAGCGTTAGTCGATACAACCTTAGCATGTATAAACTTCTTTAATTGTAATTTGAAAGCACTTTATGTCATTGTATAATAATGTTGTCAAAAAAAATTTTTTTTTATTTATAATGAACAGCAAAGGTCTCAAAATGCTACCTTGAGGCACCCCAGTTTCTACATCTCTACATAGAGTTACATATTCCTTCCTCACTTTTGATTTTCTGAAGAACCTGGTGAAATATTTGCTGACCATAAGTTGCTGCCCAACTAGCTAACAGATTGCAGTTTTTTGCTAACAAAAATACGAATACTATGCTAACCGTTTAAACAACACCCATAAAAAACACTCACCAGGCCTATAGCTCTCGAACTCCTCGTTCCCCCCCTCCACTCCCGGCGAGATCGGTGGACTGTAACCTTCCGACCTGTTCCCTTCATCCGAGCCTGGGCTGACACTCCTAGGAGAGCTCTGCCCCGATCTGGGGCTATCCGCTCTCTGTTCAAAACTATGCCCTTGAAACTTGTCTATAGTATTCTGTTCTATCTGCGAATCGTAATTTTCATTATCTGAAAATCTATTAATGTGTCCTTTGGTTTGTATTAACGATAAATACTTCTGCTGCGTCATACGAACTTGTAAGCTCGCGTCTGGCTCAATATGGCGGGATAACAAAGCGTCTATGCAAAAGGATTTCTTGTTAGAATTGATAACGGTTTTATCTTCGTCTAGTTGTTTGTAGTATTTCATGGTTTTCGGGCTGTTGGAGCTGCTTCGGTCGTGGTCGTCGATGTCCAGAGGCTGGTCTTGTTCGTTGGAGTTGCGGCGGTACATCGCGTGCGTCAGTATTTGGGACGACATGCCGTTAGTTGGTGAGACATAACACAGCTCACAGCTGCAACAAAATATGTATCTATTGTAGATATGTATATACCCAAAAGAATTTAAACGGGGATTAACGCGATCTAATTAGTAAAAAGGTATAATACCTTATTTATACCCGACGTTTCGACCGAGTTACAACGGCCGTGGTCACGGGCTGACTAGTTAAAAATAGCTAATCAGTTTGCGTTAATCCCCGTTTAAACTCTTTTGTTTAACTATGAAACGCGAAAGTTTAAAAGTGTACTCGCTTAAGGTGGTCGAGATATCGTTTATTATAAATTTGTTTTGAGATATATAATTGAATATTGTTTGGAAATAAGATAAAATGTTATTACAAAAAATACACCAGCCTTAGGAAGCTCGAGTGGGAATCGAACCCGTGACCTTTGGTGAATCGGTCCAATGCTCTGACCGCTGAGCTACCGAGGCCCCAGAAGACTCGTTGAATTTTTCTAGTAGTTTGTGATTGACGCTGCAAGCCAGCGGCATTACGTCACTGTGAAGTTATTACCCTCACAGTCGAAAGAACACTTGCAAGTATTTAACAAACGATAAAGACGCAATGCCCTTAAATATTTTTATTATTTTTGTATTTTGCATTCACAATGCAACATATATATACATACAATAGAATAACTATGTAAATAACAAGATCTTGTAACTATATAAAGCATTGTGAATTAAAAATTCAAAAATAATAAAAATTGAGAGTCAATCGATCAATCAATCAATCAATAGGTAGTACACTTTGTATTAATGGTGGGTCAATAAAAATCCATCACCAGCTCATTCCATTTCCACAGGGAGAACGGACCGTATACCACCACGCGGGCCCAGTGCGGATTAGTGGTCGTTAACGACTGCTAATGCAGCCGGGACCAACGGCTTTACGTGCCTTCCGAAGCACGGGGGAGCTCGAGATGATATTTTTTTTGTAACCCATCCCATGACGAGCCTTTGCGAAATTGGTTAACTTCAGCAATCGCAGACCACATTAACATCATCACCACTGTGCCATCGAGCTCCTCATTATAATTTATGGTTATATTTTTATCATATATATTTTTTCTTTAAATATTAGACATCACATACATTGTTCTGATCCCAAGTAAGTAGCTTAAGCACTCGTATTATGGAAATCAGAATCAACGACATCCCAGACCCGACACAATATTGAAAAGTTCGTTTTCGACATTGACCCGACCGGGAATCGAACCCGGGACCTCAGAGTTAGCGCCGCCGGCCCAAAGTCTGGCGTGCTACGGAGGTCGTCAAATAATAACTTTTTTTTAAAGGTAAATAAAATCTTTAAAATTTGTGAGATTTGTAACGTCGCGCGTTGAAGTCTTTTACTGTCGACGATGCGTTGCTCACACTAGATTTAAACGCCTTCGGAACTTTAACATTTTTTGTTTTTTTTGTCCCACTGCTGGGCAATGGCCTCGTCTAAACACTGCGTGTTAAGGAGTAAGAAGAAGGTAATTGCTAATAATCACGCTCAAAACTCATTATTTGATAAATGAAAATGATCAAAATTTTAGTGTAATTGGGTAGTTGACTGGTTAGTCAATAGAGAAACTTTTTAGCATTTGTCAAAACGATGTTTTTTTAGTGGAAATTGTATGGGAATGGTGAACTATGACGTCACTATTCTGTTCCGAAAGTTCACAGTGTTTGTTAATAACTTTTTAGGTTACAGAAATTCATACTTAAGTCATAGGTAATTGTTTCAAAGAACTTTTTTTTAAAGATATTGCTGATTGCCTTAGACGGCATTTTCAGCTTCACCGGGATTTTTTTGAGGGTGGCGAGGAACGTAAAGGGTCCCTCAAACCGTGTGAAACGAATCTCCTTCGGGGGATTTCTAGAGGGAACGGCATCGCGCACTAGTGCGCGTCCCCGTGCCCTACTAGATTCTCCGAAGGGTTCGGATCGGATCGGATCTAAAGAACTGTTACGTGATTTTATTTTCAGACACTCATATTATACACAAATGTTATCTTTCGGAATTCCATCTTTTAGTTAAACTTTAATTGTATCGAGTCTCACACTCGCAATATGCTTAAAAAGACGTTCAAAGTTTTTTTTTACATATTAATAGAAACAAATATTATTTACAAACAAAGACAATAACAAGTAAATAAACTACTTAAAATTAAACTTATGAAAACTATAAACTATTACAAGTACTAACTATATATAAAGAAATTACCCCAAAGGCAGAGTGCCCACTAAGCTACCAACGTCCGCTGTTGATAGCATTGCTTATACTATGGCCCAAGTAGCTGCTAGCTCTGGGGTCCCGGGTGGTTTCTACTAATTTTACAGAAATAGCTTTAAAGAGTTTGTGAGCGCCCGGGCCTCATGGACTCTACTCCAAATGGCTCAAATATGAGATCCCCATTCAGATTCTCATACTTTCGCCGTTTGATGCATGATTTGTGAATGTTGGACGGTGCAAGCGACATGATAGTATAGAAAATGATATAGCAGTCAATTAAAATTGCCCCGTTAGCCGCACGCGACTGATAAGCAAGTGAAATATTAATATATCGATAATAAGCTCTTTATTGGCGATTATTATCGAATCGAATGAGTTAATCAAACACTTCATACATTATCTATGGCTTTATTAAAAAGTGTCAGGTAGCAATCGGAACGGTCTACAGTCGAAGTGAGATAGAGTGTATATTAATTATATATACTTAACTGTACTTATATACTACTTACTGCGCTGGCTAAGGGACCCGAAGTGGATCTTAACTATAATTTTGGCAAATTGTTTTTAATATTTCGAAAGCACGTACAAATTTTATAGTTCTATATATTTTTCAAACCGACACGACAATTGTTTTATGTAACTTTCTACATATAGAAAATATAGAGATCTTGTTATTTAATAGACATTATTAAAAACCATGTTGGTTCATCTTTACTTATGCACTTTCAGGTTGGAACATTTCAAAGACTTCACTGGATCTCTGTATTTCCATTATGTGTAGAAAGTTTCATTAAAACGAGCCATAAACCACCACGCGTACCCAGTGCGGGGCGGTGGTTCTTTGCAGCAGGGACGAAGGGCTTTGCATGCTTCCCGAAGCACGGATGAGCTCGAGATGACACTTTATTTGCGTCAAACATGGTATCAAGGTGTTTATGAAATATTAGGAACTAACACTTTCGTCGCGACTACGTCCGCGTGGATTTAGGATTTAAAACAAACTCTTTTTAATAAAATAAAGCCAATGTTAACCGCAAGGGAAGCAGTATTTTATCAGTGAAAGATTTTTTGGAATTGGACCAGTAGTTCCAGAGATTAGCCCCGACGTACAAACAAACGAACGTCACTAACGTTACCTTTTTATTAATAGTATAGATACGCCGATGTTTTTGCAAATCGGCATAGACAGCGCCAAAGTCTTGAGTTCGCAAAAAAATAATACAAAAATTATAAACTCTTGCCTTGTTTTCCCAAAATAAGAACTCAGAAACATGATTTAAAATACTAATTTAACTGACGAAATATTTTGAAGTTAAAAAATTTTTATTTCACGTTTTAAAAAAACTGTAGGTATAGAGTGATCTCAATTTTGGTTTGCGATTTTGCAAATTGGCATCATAGGTGACTAATTCAAAATATCTGAAGCTTCGTGTACTTCGAGAGCGACAACACTACACCATTTTGGTTTGAATTTAGCAAAGTTTGGATGGATGATCAACTTAAACATTTTTGACCTTCTGTATACTTCGGAAGACACGCTAGCAGGACCAAACGTCTTAACGTGCCTTAAGCTGGCTTATAGCTTTAGCTTGTTAGGTCAAGTCAAATTAAGTTAAGGCGCTGACAACCAAGAAACAGCGCTCACTGTCGATCGGTATACAAGCAAAAGGGATGCAAATAGTGCGTGTTCCACTTAATTCAAGTCGGAAAATTCGAAAAACGCATATTAAAGGTTTTATATAAAAAAGCAATAAAATATGTAGCGTTTTTCTAATGACTATTACAAATATTATGGACGACCTCCTTGGTTGAGTGGCTTGCACACCGGTTTTCATGGTGTCACCATCTCTGAGGTCCCGGGTTCGATCCCCGGTCGGGTCAATTGAGAAATTGTTGTTTGTCTAAATTGTCTCGGGTCTGGAGGTTTTCTATGTAAGTATGTATTTAAGTATTTTAAGTGTGTTTATCCGTTGTCTAGTAACCATTTAACGAGTTTCATAATGAAGCTTCTCTTGGGCTAGATAATTGGTGTGAGTGTAGGAAATTTTATTATTTTTTTTTTTTAATAAGTACTACTGTTCGATTTCATCGACGTACTTTATTTAGTAATTGAAAAAGATAATCTTGTAAATAGTTACTAATGTTTAGACTTTGAGAAATGCCTTTGGATTTTGGGAACAACAAAATTGTTGCTTTTGTCTTTTATAACACACATTTTTCTTGGCGTTGTAGGTATATTGTATACTTTTTATATAAACCGTGCATAAGCAAAGCGCCTTAAAACCCACCAGCCCGCATTGGGCCAGTGTAGAGAGTCGTAGCCCGATCCCCCCATGAGCCATTGCTCATGCGGGAAGGTCAGTGTCCAGCAGTGGGACCGATATAGAAACGAATGACGATGATGATGATGTTGGTCGTAGAACTAGTGTGTCACTACATCTTACTGTTAATATTAAGATAGCTGACACGGCAAGTGACTCCATTCTACCTGATGTTAAATGGAAATGGAATCTTATGGGGCAGCCTGAAAACAACGCAGCTTCAGTCACCCTATCCCCCGGCCCACAAAGTACCTCTTCACGCCTCGTTTGTCCCCATGCCATTGGAAGGAAGGAAAATGTGTGCTGGTAGACTATTCCATCTTTAAGAAGTGATACAATGAAACGAGTCACTAAATTTAATGGTGCACGATGGAATATCAGAGATCTAAAGTGATGTAGAGTTTTCAAAACCATTAGT
Organism: Eudonia truncicolella; assembly: GCA_949315975.1. NCBI lineage: Eukaryota > Metazoa > Arthropoda > Insecta > Lepidoptera > Crambidae > Eudonia > Eudonia truncicolella. The sequence continues at coordinate 1,783,853 of OX438851.1, forward strand.
TGTTTGTTATTTTTTTGGTGTAAAAGTTAAGTTATTAGTTTTTTCAATACTATTTCTGCCTATGTAAATATCATAATAGATTTGCAAAAAGTTTGATGACTATTATGTTTTAATCATAATAAATATAGCTTGCCTCATTCTTAACTGATCTCTGATCTGATCTTAAATGATGGAAAATTAATAACTATAATAGACAATATTTTTGTTTTAATTTAATTTTTTAATCGATTTGACATTATTTCGAAAATCAACTAAAACCTACACGCACACAAACCCAATTCAGAATTCGAAAAACTCACCTCAAACTTTAAAGAAAAAAGAAAACTGTACTGCGAACACTGTTAAAAAACACTCCACCTAGCCAGTACCACACACTCGCGACTCGGACTAATTCAAATTTTCAAATTTGGAACGCGGGCCCCGTTCGGACACTACGCCCGCGAAGTAGTTACTAACAACTGAATTATTTTATTAACGCGGCGAGCACCCATTATCATCTCATATTGTACCGTGTGTGGATACAACGACTGGGCGGTACTAAGCGGCCAGTTATCGTGGCCCCACCTTTTTTAACATTTAACTTTGACAGCGAGATCTTGGAAACTTGGTTTGTTATGACGCCCCACCCCTATTGTTGCTGTCTCGCTTTCGTTTTTCGCTTCATCTCTTTCTTGCTCAAAGCAATTTAAACGCATGAATTGTCTTTTCTCTCGCCATCTAGTGCTAAACCGCGATACTGGATTTTGGTTGTTTGCGAACGAGTCCTTTCACCGTTATAATGTACATTTCGCTTTGTGAGATTTTATCTTTTTTTTTCTTTCCAACATGGCAGATCGCCGCATTACGCAGAGTAACTTTGAGGTTATTTAATTAAGTGGCGGGTGAAACGTTTTATTTTATCTACGTTTTGTTATTTTATTGTTATTTATTTGTAGGTGTAAGCCAATTGACTATGGAAATAGTAAATGTTAAGGAGTACAAAGTATGAGTTGTTAAGCTTATCTCTTAATAGAGATTCTCTTAATAGAGGTTCTTCCAGTAGACAAGATAGTAGTCTGGGATCAAATAAGCTAGTTTATAGAACCTTTCTAATGTAACGATAACAAGTAATTACATACATAATTACGTTTTGACGCCCACCACAATAAAGTCTAGTACCTACCAGGCTTAACTGTTGCGTTTTCTATGTGACGAACTTCATTGACAATAAATAATTTCTATTTCTATTGATTAACACACATTACACTATTAACTCCCCGTGTGGTGCCAGGAATCCCCGTGTGGTGCCGGGGATAATGAATTGCACCACCCCATCTCTTCCCGTGGGTGTCGTAGAAGGCGACTATGGGACCATTCCAGAGGATGGGCAGCAGCGTCTCTCTGTGATTATTCTTACCTTACTGCGATCGCCAACCCGCCTGCCAAGCGTGGCGGTTATGGCAAATTCCCCTCAAAATGAGGTTATTGATTTATCCTTGAGGGAGGCCTTTGTCCAGCAGTGGACGTCTTTTTGGCTGAGATGACACTATTAACTTACTCGGGGTCTCTGGATATCCTGGTAAAATCTAATTAGACTTTTAAGACAGAAATAAAAAAAAACCGCGACCTTCACCAGATAGTCGATAAGAAGAAGAAGGTCGGTCCTCGGTTACTAGCCTGCCCCTCGCTGGATGCGGGCAGCACAACACCGGGCGTTGTGAAGATCCTTCGTCTTGAAATAAGGCCTTTGTACAGCAGTGGACGTCTTTTTGGCTGAGATATTCATGAAGATGATGATTATTAATAAACATTTAATTTGTTGTTTATTAGGAGTCTCCTGTTGGCCGCTTATAGCATTCACAGAGCTTAACCAGCTTCTACCGGGCGGCGAGAAACTTATAGTTCCTCATATCGTATAGGGACCGAATAATTGTCAGACGGTTTTTAGAGGGGATGGCACGCAAGTACGTTGTACCCCGTTCCCTACTAGATTTTCCGAGGCATTCGGATCGGAATCAACAGCGGAACAACCCAATGACGCCTCCAAAGGTGGTGTGAACCTCTGATGTGGTATCGCTAGCTCGAAGCTCGATGGCACAATGACTTGCGCGTTCCGGTTGCGATCTTGAAAGAGGAGCAACTTTTGCTATGCCTGGTCACATGGGTGACCTCAAAACATCTCGAGCTTTCCCTAAGTAACAGGCATAGACAAAAAACATGTCGCAAAAAAAGTGAAAATAAGTAAAAAAGGGTCCATCGAACAAAAGCGGAATACTTCTTTGGGAAATCAAGACGCATCTCGGTAAATCCAATTGTGTCAGACATATTAGCAATCACATAATTTAGTGACGAACAAAATTCACACTTAAAACAACGATTGCACGCCATTCCGCCCGGGCGAGGGAGACGGCACGAAGCCGGCAGGGCTGCCAACCGAAAGATAATGAAAATTATGAAAAAAAAAACTTTTTTAACAAAAAATAAATCATAATAAAAGTTAGACATAAGGTACTTAATACTGTCTGAAGTGGGCTTCTAGATTAGTTTACAGTTTTAAGTTTTATTTGTCTATTTTTTTTGATTCATTAATTAATTGATTATAATGTTTCATAAAATCATGAGAATGTTATTGTCTTCAGACAATAGTTATGTTGACAACAACAAAACAGCTCTTTAAACCAAAAGCTTTTTTTTTTATTTGATTTCTGTAACTTCTGTAACCTAAGAAGTTATAAATAAGCACTCAATTGACGGAAAAAAATAGTGACGTCATAGTTTGCTATTCCCATACAATTTCTATTGACTAAAATCGTTTTGCCAGTTTTTAAAATGTTTATCTATTGACTAACCAGTCGACTGTTATACTTATTAGTCTCAATTTTAAATATGCTTAATGTTTTGTATCATAACCACATCAAATTTTCCTTCTTTCTTATTCAGGTTGGAAAGAAGAAAATGTAAAAACATTTTTTACAAGAACAGGATTTGAAGTTATACTAATACTAGCGGTCCGTCCCGGCTTCGCGCGGGTGGACATTTCTTTTTTATATAGCCTATGTTACTCAGCGCTAATGTAGCATTCTAATGGTGAATTTTTTGTTGCAAACATACAAAAATACAAAAATACAAAGCTTTCCTCTTTATAATATTAATGAATGCCTATTTAGAACAGATCCTTGATAATTGATATTATTAATCTATATAAATAAAAATGAACCGCTAAATGTGTTGCTTATCGCAAAACTCCAGAACGGCTGAACCGATTTGGCTGATTTCTTTTTTGTTGTGTTTGATGAAGTCTGAGACAGGTTCTTATGGAGAGAAAAAACGTAAAAAATACGAGGAAAATAGTAAAATCAACAATTTTCTTTTCCCATACAAACCACTCTTTACTGGACCGATTTAAAAAATTCTTTCACCATTACAATGCTACATTAGTGCTGAGTAACATAGGCTATATTTAAAAAAATGTCCACCCGTGCGAAGCCGGGACGGGCCGCTAGTTACTAAAATAAAAACATTGCTTCACTAATTTTTTAATGCATTTAATGACATGTAATTTCTAGCTATTTAAACTTGCATTTCTCTGGAAGTGCATTTTTTTATGTGTGAGCAATAATCAAGTTACTCGCTGGGCCATAAACCACCACGCAGGCCCAGCGCCAATTGGTGGTTGTTAGCGACTGCTAATGCAGCCGGGACCAATCAAGGAGTTTAAGATGATACATTTTTGGCCACCCATTCGATGACCGGCTTTGCGAAAGTTGCTTTACCTTAGCAACCGCAGACCAAGCGCGGAAACCACTGCGACATAGAGCTCCTAACAAGCCATACCATTAACCAAATCTGGTAATCGTGCCCGGAACCTAGACCTGTGTTCGAATCACTACAATAGCGAGACGTTATAATTGAATTTCTGTGTAGGCCTACAACTGTTGCGCAAACTGCAACAGACCATTTATTTATTTATTTATTTATTTATTTGATAGGTACAAAAACAGATAACAAACTGTAACATTCAATTGGTCATACATATAGATTTTGAGTTCTTTCCAAATTTGTTAACCTAAATATTGTACACGGCATTAAAAGTAAAAAATAAAGCACACGATCAACAGCATTAGATACAATTAAATTATTTAAAACATAAATGAACAATGAGGCCCATCTCTTACCCTCCCCTTTCCCAAATCCTACTCCCTCCTCAAGATCCAACTCCTTCCTCAAGGCCGGCAACGCATCTGCGATTACTTTGGTTTTGCGGGTGTCCATGAACGGCGGTGATTACTTTCCATCAGGTGATCGCCTGCTCGTTTGTCTCCTTTTAATATAAAAAAATGAAAAGATATTAACCTATATTATTTGAATTTTTGCGTTCACATAGTTAATCACGTAGTTACAAGATAAAATTTCAATTGGAAAGATCAACCTCTCGGCAGGCTCGAGTGGGAATCGAACCTACAACCCTTAGATTACCGATCCAATGCTCTGACCTCGGGGTTTCGGTAGCTCGGCGCTACCGAAACCCCAGAAGACTCGTTGAATTCTTCTAGTACCTACTTTGTGATTTACACTCGAGCTTCCTGAGAGTGGTTGAGATTTCTAGTATAATTTTATATGAATAAAAAGCTGCCAACCCTAAAACAAACACTAACTGTTAAAACGAGACGGCATTACATTACTTTTTGTCTGCACCCATTGTTTCAAGTGGGGGCGGGATAGAAACTTTTTTGGCCAATCGCGGGTCGCGTCAGAGCGGCACGGCGCTAGTCTCCGCGCAGTCGGCGAGCGAGAGGCAAACACTTTGACATATTTATGTCTGAGATGAATAAGTTGGGATATCTTTGGAGCGGAGTAAATTGAGGTTGCCTGATGTTTCGGACAGGTACTCCGGGGTACAGTCGACGGCATATTATAGGGTGCTTTTTCGTGTCGATCACTAGAAAGGAACTATAGTGATTGAAGCGTTTTTTCTGCCCACGCCCACGCACATCCTTTTATCTATGCCCGATTTTTTAGTCGTTGAAAATGAAACGTAGGACTTCTATGTTGCAACGCACATGTCCTACAAAAAGTCGGTACTAAAACCTCGGCGAAAAAATCGGTCCGATTATCGGTCCTACAAAATGTCGGTTGTGGACGGAAGCCGTAAATCAGAGATAAAGAGGTCAGCTACTGATTATTTACTTTAGAAACGACTAGTTGTCGCCCGCGACTTCGTTCGCGAAGACTACACTATCCCACAGGAACCTGTTACCGGGATAAAGGTATGTCCTATGTCCTAGTCCTAGTCCAGGTCCTGGTCTGTCCATGTGCAAAGTTTGCATAAAAATCCGTTCAGCCATATTCACGTGATGCGCGGTCAAATAAACAGACAAACAGACAAAAAATCTAAAAACTCTCGGACAAGTTCTGTTTTCGATTCTAGGTATCCCCAGCCAACGTTTTTTCGAACATCTTCCATGTACAGACTTTCGACCCTTTTTAGCTTTAATATATGTATAGATTGATTAAATACCACCGGCTTCCTAGCTGTCATCCAATAAAGTTTCAACGACATTCTATAATTATGTTTTGGCGCCGAAAACTAGCGTCAAACACTGGGCTTACTGTGTTGAACACAGTCCCACCCGAGCCGAGGTCCGAGCCTTTAGAGGCGCCTTCGGGTTCCCTACTACTCCCTACTACGGGGTCCCTACTAGAAACTTCGACGGGGTTCAAGTCTACTGTTGCTGCTAACTGCATGTCGCCTTTAAAGCGGTTCCCGACATTTTGGGGGCGGCGAGACACTTAAAGGGTTACTCATGCCGTGTGATCGAAACACCGTCTGATTTCTAGAGGGAAGGCATCATGCAAGCGTGCATGTCCCCATTCCTTACTAGATTCGCGGTTCAGATTGGAACAGTGACGAGAATGGAACACCCGATGGCGTCTTTATAGGCTATGATCTCTCTCATTATAGGCTTGGGTTGACCGTGTCGTGGGGACGGGAGGAGGCCCAGCGGTGGGAACCTTCCGATCTGTTAGGTTTATATTATTAGTATATAGGGTATAGGAATAGTAGCTAACGAAATGTATGGTGAAAGGAAAACGTGTCGATCTCTGGTTCCTGTCGAACCCTGGTGCCTGACCTATATACCTCATTAATTTTTCTTCTTTTTCTTCTGGGGTATGCTTGCTGCATCCTCGTAAAGTATATCTTCTCTTTTAAGTACCAACCTAATGGGAAACCAATACCTACTTCACAGCGACAACCAAAACATCCCAATGCGTGCCTGCGTATGATTAACATGTAGTAAGTAAATGATATTTTACTACTAGGTGCACGTAACCAAGTAGTATTAATAAAAAAAAAACAAAAGTATAATACACAGAACAGTTATCAACGAAAAAGGTTTTATTCTATTTCAATTAAAACCTCGTCCGCCGCTGTTCACACTAATTCGTTGGCCGAACCTCGCCGCGTCGACGGACGGCGAAAAACAAAAATGGCGCCCGTTATTTATGGCAGAAGTTTGGCGCGCAAATTGGCCTCTCGTCGAATAAATACGATTATAATGTCTCCCAAATTGTCCTACGGAGAGGGGACAGATTAATTTTAGTGAACAATTTGGGAGGGAACGTTTTGACTAATGAATAACATTAAAATTTTTGCTGAAGTTTTGTGTCATTAACGTTAATTGCTGTTGTTAGCTTTTTAACGTCTTGCTTAATTGTCTATGGATATTGCAGTATTATTTCTTCTCAACTCAAGACTTTTTTTTCATTTATGTTTATTGAAGTTGGTATCATATTAATGTTTAACCCCCTTACAAATAAACAAAGAATAAGGTCCGAATAGTTATTCCGTGTTTTGTCTCTTTTACTCTAATTTGAAATGACGTCTACATGACAGGAACAAAACACGGATTAACTATTCGGACTTTATTCTTTGTTTATTTGTAATTCTCTAAAAAAACTTAACAATTCATTTCAGTATCAACCTTCCAAACCAGCAGTAGAATCGCATTAAATATATGTATTGTTTATTAAATTATATATTTCAAGTATTATTTATTGTACTTATATATTTTTTTAATGCATAATATATATAGGTATATTATATATTTATGTAAGTAAGTAAAGCAAGTAAAAGTAATCCGTCTCGATGTCGGATTGTTAAAGGGTTCGCGTCCCACAGTGCGTGATGGCACAAAATAAAGAGACCCCAGTTAGATTAATACATACCGCTCTTGAACAACGTACCTACACATAGACCGGGCCGGATCTCACGGACACCGAATCTCGGACCATCTCAAACCAGTTCGAACGCAGCTGATGCGAGATTCCGTGTCCGCGACAGGTTGTCTATGTGTGAAGCTTCTCTTCTGCCTGCAGTCTCTTCTTATTTTGTGGTGATGGTCTACAGAGATGACAAAAAAAACATAATCATTATACCAATGTTCTCACTAACACACGAATCCTATACTAGAAAGGTAGTTTCTCGATAACAGGGTGCCCAGTATGAGTTTTGTTTACTATCCGTTTTCATTTGATTACGTTTACGAAAACGAAAATCAATATGGCATTTTAGCACCGCCTCCTGGCGACAAACGAGAAGGGTTAAAATTTTGCCATACAAATTCTCGTATTCGTGCCCGACCCTCTAAATGACAGCACACATTTACAGAATACACTAAACATGCACACCAGTTTAGGCCCAAGACACCGTACTCGTAGAACAAGGGTACGAAGAACCGGTTCACACTCGCTCTACACCAGGTACAGACATATACCTGGGCCCTTCTCTCCTCCTCCACGGCCCGGTCAACCCGAGCCGAGGTCCGTGCCTTTAGAGGCGCCCTCGGGTTGCTCCGCTCCCCGATCCGATCCGAACCCTTCGGAGAATCTAGTAGGGCATGGGGACGCGCACTAGTGCGCGATGCCGTTCCCTCTAGATAACCTCTGAAGGTGAATCGTTTTACACGGCTTGAGGGACCCTTTACGTTCCTCGCCGCCCCCAAAAAAGCCCGGTGAAGCTGAAAATGCCGTAGAGGCAATCAGCAATCTCTTTAAAAAAAATGGAAAATCTAACTCGCACTTGGCACCCTGTACCTATTACCTTTCCTCAACATACACTTTGTCAACAAATTGTCAAGCGCGTGTGAACATAAAATCACATTTCTCTACAGGATCATACTTAACATACAATTGAATATACATTATCGCGCGCAACCTGTAAATGTTTGCTTGGTCGGCCGTGCGACCGCGGTTATCGCAAAAACACACAGACAAACAAACACATTACCACAGATATGCCGTATGTGGGAAAATTGTGGCTCGAACTGTTTGGAGTGAACGTTCGGACGATAATAGGCTGTTTGGGGTCGATTCTGTTACCTAAATGTGATGAAAAAAGATTTCAATTAAATGTTTTCTAGTTTGTCTATGCTTATTTAGCGAGAAAACCAAAGAGTAGAGTTGTACATAGGGTAGGGTTTAAGGGAAACCCCTTGGAACATTATAACTAACGATATTTTGTTTTATTTTAGTTTATTTATGGAAACATGCAATCGTCATCGTTTAATCATCACCAGCTCTTTTTATATCCCCACTGCTGGGGCATGAGCCTTCCCTATGGATGGGTTAGGAGAACGGGCCGTAAACCACCACGCGGGCCCAGTGCGGATTGGTGGTTGTTAACGACTGCTAATGCAGCCGGGCCAACGGCTTTACGTGCTTTCTGAAGGAAGGAGGTGTGAGGGATGATACATTTTTGATCACCCATCCGATTACCGGCCTTTGCGATGGTTGCTTTACATCAGCAATCGCTGACCGAGCGCGTGGACCACTGTATCATCGAAGCATTTTAAGCATAGTACACATATACGCCCAAATAGGGCGTTTAAGTTGTCTTTTTAAAAATATACGAGTAATAACAGTTCCAAAATAAAAAAAATTACTAGAAAAAATCGACTAGTCTCAGACAGCTCGAGTGGGAATCGAACCCTTTGGATAACCGGTCCAATGCTCTGACCGCTAAGCTACCAAGCTATCATTGTCTTTAACTAAGTTATGATTTTTTGACTTTATTTATTCTTTAATGTGAAAGAAAGTGTACCTTTCCGTTATATGTACAAATTGTTTCCACAGTTAAAAAGATGTTTCAATATAATGTGGAAAAAGTGACGCCCTGCAATGTAAGGGCACGGCAACGTTAATTTGCAACTTGCGTCGTTTTACATAAACTTTAAATAGTTACAAGTTGGTAGAGGAGCTCGATGGCGCAGGAGAAGCTCGATGGCGCAGTGGCAGTTAACGGGCCCGGTCTGCGAATGCTGAGGTTAAGCAACTTTCGCAAAGGCCGGTCATCGGATGGGTGACCAAAAATATATCATGTCGAGCTCCTCCGTGCTTCGGAAGGCACGTAAAGCCGTTGGTCCTGGCTGCATTAGCAGTCGTTAACATACATTGGGGACATTGGGACATAAAATTACCTGATGATGATGGTAAAGTCGGTAGTGTCACCAATGTTCGACAGGAACCGGTGATAGAGAGAGAGAGAGAGAGAGAGAGAGAGAGAGAGAGAGAGAGAGAGATAGAGAGAGAGAGAAACATTTATTGACCATACACACTAATATACATAAAAATAAAAACAAACAACAACAATAGGTCAATCAGGACCCCGCCTCAGCTTATGTTGTTGTGAACGAAGCGTGTCGCAACAACGCTGGTATTCTGGCGGAGCCTGCCGCCACCGGCGCAGTTTTTCCCTTTGCCCATCAGAAATGGGGGTTAGCAAACATTTTTTTACTTTAGCAACAATTGAATACAGACTAGGTATCTGTTTCCTACTTGTCATACCGTAAAATTTCAATGACTATCTATGTTATTTTTCGGCGACGAAAAGTTTGTCGAAAGCTGAGCTTAAACTGTCGACTACCCTGCTAATAAACAGATTAGCTAAATAAAAGTTAACTGATAGTTAAATTCAGTGTTTTGTGTCTTTTATTTTAATTATAAATTAAGTTTACATGACCGCAACAAAACACGGAATATTCCAAGCTTAGGTAAAAAATTTGAAATAAGCTCCCTCGATAGGGGTTTTTTGGGGGTAGGGGGATGGAGGGGGGGAGGGGTACAACCCCCCCTGCAACCCCCATCTGCCGGAGATGCGTACTTTTCGAGAAATTAATTTTTTTGTAAACATAAACTCAAACAAAAAATATGGAAATTTAACAGGAGGGAGGCTAAAAAGAGGTGGGGAAAAGGGAAAGAGTATGTAAAAAAACGTCGCACGTACAAAAACGTCGTTTCTGGCGCTTCGCCGGCCGCTGCCGCGGCACGCTCGCTCCGCTCGCTCGGCTCGCGCGTTGTTGGTCACCATACTAACCTAACCTAACCTAATGAACTCTTATGGCGGACGGCGTGACCACAGATTAGATAAAAGTTTAAATTTACTACGTAAATGACGTTTCTCTAATCACATCACACGTCATTTTTGACAGAAAACGTTTCATTTCACGTTATTCTTTACTATTCCGTGTTGTTTTTCGTTTCGTTTCACTCAAAAATTAAGCTATTGAAAAAAATTAAAAAATGACGTAAGTACCTCTCCGGCAACCAAAATCGATATCAGGGGTCTCAGTAAGGCCCCCTGAGCCCCCCCACAGTGTCAGTTTCCCCAGGACGAGGGAGCTTATTTCTAAATCCAACCCCAAGCTTATAGTCACTCTGTTTAGTCGTAGCGAAGCGTAGATTTAGTAACACGTCATCTTGATATTCACCAAACATTTCGTCATACACTCAATCGCCATCAGACCCGATACATAGCTGATTTAAAAAGCAAATAATTCATCTTTAAATCGACATTATCTGACAGCTGTCATAGAGATGTCGCAACGCGCCAAATGAGGATGGAATCGGCGTATGATTCAGGCGATAAGTATTGAGATGTGTTTATCACGAGATAACGATTGTTATCTTGTTTGTCCGGTGTACACACCGATGTGTGTAAGTAAAGAATAAATATAAAGATATATATAGATATTACCTAAAGATTATTTTGTTTGTGTAATGTGTTACTCATCGTCATCTGTCTGAAAATGTTCCAAATCTCTTTAATCACTATCATCATCATATTAGACGGCCCAAATCAGTTGCTTTTTTTTAATTAGTTAGGTATATGTTTGGCAAATGATTCTTCCGCTCTACCTGATGTTAAGCAGGAGCGTAGTCCAGACGCTCCACAGCTATTGGAGCAGGATGGTGCCTCACAGCCGGCCTCACGTTGCCGACCCGCAAGTTGCTTCTTCACATCTCGCTTAAGCACCATGTTGGAGGAAGGAGGAAATACGTGTCATCGTCATCATCCCAGCTAAATGACGTCCTCTGCTAGACAAAGGCCTCCCCCAAGGATCTCCACAACGACCGGTTTTCTGCTGCTCGCATCCAGCGGCTTCCCGCGACCTTCACCAGATCGTCGGTCCACCTTGTTGGAGGCCTGCCCACACTGCGCTTTCCGGTACGCGGTCGCCACTCAAGGGTAAGCAACTCTTCGGCCTATGACGGTTACCTTTATTCTTCTGCGGATCTGCTCATTTCTGATACGTGTGCTGTGAGGGAGTTTCATTATTTAGTGTTTAGTTAATTGTTTTTTTTTTCTATTTTTTTTATTTATTTTTTCTTTTTTTTCCTATTTTCTGTCTTTTTTAATGTTTCTTCAAAGTTTTAATGCCTTACAAATAAACAGAGAATAAGCTCGGAATAATTATTCCGTGTATTGTTCCTGTCATGTAAACGTCATTTCAAATTTGAGTAAAAGAGACAAAACACATTCGGAGCTTATTAGACAGACTTAGTAGACATCTTGAAAAACCCGTTGAAGTGACCTTACGTGTACACTATTTCTGAAGGCCAACAAACTACTGTGTTTGAAAGATAATATTGTTGCAATCGGGTATTATGAATGAGCAAACGCCTGCACATCTGTTCTCCCTACAACAAACTGTCAATTTTCCTCAATACACTTTGAACTTTATAAAAAATAAAAATAAAATCTATTTATTTCAGGCCGTTGCCCATAATATTGTTAGTATATAAAAGACTTAAAAAACTATATTAGTAAATACATATTAATTAAGGTATTTGCCGCTCTTTGGGGCTCCGGGCACACGAACTAACACATAACAATATTATGGGCAATAAATGAAATAAATAGATAATTTTTGATTTTTATTTTTTATTGTTTCTCCACTTGTAAGGCACTAAACTAACTGTTTATATCATTACTAAATAAATTATCATCAGCTCATTTTATGTCCCCACTGCTGGTGCACGAGCCTTCCCTATGGATGGACAGGGAGAACGGCCATAAACCACCACGCGGGCTCAGAGTGATGTTGTAATGCAGCCGGGACCAACGGCTTTACGTGCCTTCCGAAGCACGGAGGAGCTCGAGACGATAAATGTTTGGTCACCCATCCGATGAACGGCCTTTGAGAAAATTGTTTAACCTCAGCACTCGCAAACCGGGCGCGTCAGCCAATAAAATAGAACATGAACTTAAATGCTAGCTGTCTTTACCCCGCTCTGTGCACATTTGCCATCCACAACCACAGATAAGATAAACCGCTCAAATAAACACACGTTTTATAATCTACTGCTTTTATTATCTGCGCATGACACGTTGTAAACGGGCATAGATAATTACAGGTTCCCACCAACCATCCTTTATATCGATTTATTTGTCCATTCGTTGAGAGAATACGTAATTCGTTAGCTTCGTTTTATGAGTATATTGCGGTACGGTTGTAGGTCAACGACCCCGCCAATTAGTGGAAGCGATCGTGCAAGTTAAACTACCTTCGCAATGTTGGATGGGTGATCATTTGAGTTGTCTCGAGCTAGCTGAGCTTTGGAAGGCATGTCTAACTGTATTGTAAATTAAATAGTCTATACTGTCTCGCGGATGCGTAAAGGCCTTTATCGTATATAGGTAAAGAAGCAAAAAATAATAAAAAGAGATAATGATTAGATAAGTGAAGATAAGATAAGATAAGTATCTATTTAATTTATTTAGTTTATTATTTTATTACTAATACTTTCATAAATTAATTTCTGTAATATTAAATTAATAACTAAGTATGTTATTACTATTTTTACGTATTTATAAATGAGTTTAGTAACTACACGTTTCGTATAAGTATTATTATCTTTCTTTTTTATCTGAAAATACAGTTTAAAATTTATGTAAATATATTATTTTTGTTATTTATACATAAAGAGCAAATACGGATACACAACAATACCTCATTGTGTTAATCTTATGGGCTTCTGTTATGCTTATGTAGGAAATTTGTATTAATTTAAACAGGGAAACCTATAATTGGCCTTAATCTTTACCTACCTGACAAATTGTATACGTTTTGTAACGCTGTTGGTTTTCTTAATAAAATAAATAAATAAATAAAGTAACCAAAGCACTAGAATTGCTAATGCTGTTATTATGTGGTACATATTCTGGCCGAAGGTTTGTCAATACCGATATTGGTTCTATGCGGAGGTGTTGCGAATGTTATTCAGTTAGCTATTCCAAAACATTTTACTTTTCCTTCACAAAAGGCTTTTCTACTGCTACTACTAATACTGTACAAAATGTTGTTAAGATGCCTTAAGAATACATTTAAAGTGACTACATGTCAAATAAAAAAAAAACGAGCGAGCCTTACAGTAGTCGCATATGATGTGTAACATTTGACATCTCACCGTAGTAATAATAAGCAATTTTAACATTATATTCTGAAAAAAATGGGTCAGGTATTATTTGAAATGATTTTTCATAACAAAGAATAATTATTTTTAATGAAAATTGTATTTTATTCAATTGACACTAAGAGTAATGCAATACCGCGCACCGCGCTTCTCCGACTTCCTGTTACACACTTCCGTCCCATTTCACGAAATCACTCCCACAAATTGCAAGAAAGCAAGAGGAAAGATGTTACACATCAAAAAACACCGGACCATGTAGCAATTGCTGTGTTTGACTGATAGGTTGCTGGATTGCTGGTGGGTTCTGAATATTGTAATAAAATACCAGGACTGCTGAATGATGTCTTTATTCTTCTATATTCGCCGAGAGAGAGAGCAATAGTTGCCATTACAATGAGTAACAATTAAACTTTTATATTTTTATTGTTGGCAACATCCAACATGCTGAAGACCGGGCCACAACACTACAATTGATGGGTAATGGCTTAATCACCACGCTTGCCAAACGCGGACTTTCATCCTGAAAGTACCTAGTTTATAAAAATCGCGCGCGCAGCTACAGAATCATAATTTTTAGCCGATTCTTAATAAACCACTTTCAGTGTGTGCTTTTACCATGTTTCACGTCGTACTAAGTATTGTATTTATTAATTGAACCCAAAAACCATTTAACAGTATATGCAACCCGCGGATTACAGATATCTATCTATCACACAGAAACGTTTCGGTAGCCGTAACAAGGCAAATAGATGGTCGATTGCTTTCAGCCTAGTTATCTGGCGCTATCGTGTCCGTTAATTGACGCTAAGTGACTTTAAGTGATAGTAAATATAGCCGTGGCTAAGCTTTTGATACTACTGAAATTTCCCTGATAACACATTTACCTATATAAAACGTGTGTTTAGGATTTTTTGTGGCTTGACCCGGATTTGTGAGCACTAACTCGCATTTGGAAAGAGTGGTAATTATGTTGGTATCTATTAATTTTAGCGATGAGTTGATTTCGATGATGGAGGCCTTTGTCCAGCTGTGGGACAGGCTATTTACGTTTACAGTAATAAAGTAACCATGCTAGAAATAAATAACTTTTGTTTCATCCCCTCTCACCGCCTTATCTCAAGGAACGTTTCCAATTCCTTCACGACACGCACTCACGAGTTTTGAGATCATCGGAGAGCTTGAACTTGGCGATACCAATGCATTCCACGAAATTCCTTGACAAATCCTTTTCGGTTCATGCTGTCCGTCTGTGGAATGCATTGCCTGAAAAAGTAAAGGGTGCAAAATCCTCGGATAGTTTTAAGCAACAAGTTAAGGAGCACTATCTATCTTTGACACCTTAATGTTATTACACATTTCTTTATAATGTAATACTTTGTCCATATAATATGTATTTACAATGTATGTATGTACAATAAAGAATATTTACATTTACATTTAACTTTGTTGTTTGTATGTGTAGGTAGGTTGCAATATATGCTGAACGTATTGTTATTCTTCGTAGCAATAGCATTAAGTAGCAGATTAGATTAAGATTAGAACCCTTAACTATACTGCGACTGTGCTACTTCGAATAAATGTTCTGAGTTTAAATTTAAATCACACCATAATCATAATTCGCCCATAACAGTCCAGCATGAACCAGTGATGGACTTTTAGTCATTTAAAATAGGGACAGCATGTCTTCCTTCTTAGCGGGGCCCCCCGAGCTAGACTCATAAAATTAATGGCAATTCTTCAGTTGCTCAACTTTCGAATTTATCAACAGGATTCATTGTACCACATCAACCGTTTTATACCTAAAATATCTGATCTTCCCAGCTGGGCCCTCGGCTGTATAACGCTCGAAATACATAAAAAAATATACTGATCTAATGTACACACGGCTGCAGATCAACCTACCCAAAACTGTCAAATTTCTACAATCAATTTTGAACTTTAATATTTGTTATAAGGATCAATATTCATTGGAGAAATTTGACAGGTTTGGGTAGGTTGATCTGCAGCCGTGTGTACCTCCCGATTCGTGTATTAAATTCAAGGAATCATAATTAGAACAGAAGAAATTCAGCTTCAGAGTTTTGTCTTCACTATGACACCTAATTATGCTAGTCATACTGTCTTCTCGTAGGTTACAGTATGGTTTGTGATATTTGTGAAAATTCTCGGAAGGTATGTATCTAAACAATTAAATTGTCAATAATGCAAAAATTACTATATTCAATAGTGTATTTCATGTCACTTTTAATTCCAAGATTTTTCTTTAATGGTAAAAGGAGGCAAAGTGCTGGCGGATGAGAAAGTAATCACCGCTGCCCATGGACACCCGCGCAACCAAAGTAATAATGCGTTGCCGGCCTTGAGGAAGGAGTTGGATCTTGAGGAGGGAGTAGGAATTGGGAGGGGGAGGGGTGAGAGATGCGCCTCCGGCTCACCGGTGAGATTAAAAAATCGCCCAGCGGTAGCAATAAAAACAGTAAAACATCATGTCATAACTTAGGTAGTATACTCTTACATAAGGTAAGTAGGACGAGACACTGAAGAAAATGCTTAACATACATGTTGATGTCTTATATTTTACTATCCGTCGCTTAAAAAACAAACAAAATAAACGTTTGAAATAAACGTTTGGTTGATAAATGCGGCCAAAATTTATCCGCTGTGAATACAATATTATCAGTTAATGGACAATGAGTGCTATACTGACGGTCGAGTGCGGTAAACAGATAAATTATTATAGTAGGGGATAGCGGGGACAATTATTTGGCAACACTAGAGTAGTGGGAAATATTTTTAAAGTGCTGATTGCGAAATTTGAGGAGCTCGATGGCGCAGTGGCTATCGCCTCCGGTCTGCGAGTGCAGGGGTTCGCAAAGGACGGTCATCGGATAGGTGACCAAAAATTTATCATGTCGAGCTCCTCCGTGCTTCGGAAGGCACGTAAAGCCTTTGGTACTGGCTGCAGTTACAGTCGTTAGCGACCACCAATCCGCACTGGGCTCGCGTGGTGGTTTATAGCCCGTTCTCACTATCCATCCATAGGGAAGGCTCGTGCCCCAGCAGTGGGGACATAAAATGAGCTGATAATGATGATGATTGCGAATTTTATTAATCATTCGGAACGGATTTGTAAGACTTTATTTTTGGAAAAAGATTGCTCTTTAGCCTCAGGTGGCTTTTAGAGTGTAACCACACATTTTGTGGAGGGCGAGAAACTTCAAATTATAGTTTACGCTGAATAGTGAATTAAAGAGGAAACGTTTGTGATATTCTGTGCTTGTTTGTATGTCGGGGCTAATTTCTGGAACTACTGGTCCGATTCCAAAAATTCTTTCACTGATAGAATGGTATACCTCGTGGGTAACATAAGCTATATGTTACTTTGATAATAAAAGATTTATTTTTAAAATCACAAATCCACGCGGACGAAGTCACAGGTAGAGTGCTAGTAGTAAATAAAACGATTACTCATCTTGCTACAAACAAAAAATCACCTAAAAATGTAAGCTGAAAAATCAACCATATATATAATTGAGACTTTTATCACCATATTTTATCATATCATAGTTTAAGGCCTGCTGAGGTTTCCCTCTCCCAGGAACACTTCGATCCATCGGGATCTTTTGTGCAACCCCATCTTTTCAATCTTCTTCCTCTGTAAAAATAAGTAGATGCCATAGGTTTGGCAACGTCCTTAAGGGCGAAGTGCCTGAAGTCCTCCGGTTTCGGATAGGCCAGGAGTCCCATTATTTTCCTAGCCAGAGAGTCGCAGTCACACAGTAGGTGCTCCGTTTCCTCTCCACACGCCCTACACAAACTATTTGCTGAAAGATGCATTATGTGAAGCATTTTGTTCTATAAAATTCATGATTATTTTAATGATAAGAATGTGTGGTCATCTTAGTCTGCTCACCTGCACATGTTATTTCACATCGTAAGTAGTTACACTTTTATATTATAAAAGGTTATTATACAGTCAAAGAATATTTAGATGATAAAACAGCCTGTTTATAATAAAAAACACATACTAATATTTGAATCTTTATAATAAAATTAATTTATATAATTTTTATGCTGATATGATAGCCTTTATCAGCAGTGTCCTACAGTTAACAAACATCGTTGCGTTAAATAAATCATTAGGTTTTTATTTAGAGTATCTTGAGTATGTCATGCTCTCTTTATTGTCTCTGCGGTGGTGGCGTGTGCGTCGGGGTCGTTACGTTCCCTAAAATAAGGTTGAGCGAAGCGATGGCTGATTCATATGTCATACTCGTGAACGGGTGCCGCCTGTGGAGGCTGGTCTGCTCTTGCATACTTAACTTATTTTTAGTATTATTCACTATTGTTTGACTTTGTTTTTCTTAGACAGATTTTGACTTTTATTAGAGCACTGTAGTGGTACTGTATGACATTGTGGAAATTGAAACTTTTACCTGAGGTAAATTTGTTAACTTAGATTTTATATTTTATTTTTTTACATGTGGTTGTCTTCTATATTTTTTTGTATTTATTTGTGATGGAAAGTGCCCTGCTATGATATGGCATTTTCCAATATTTTTGACGATGTAAGGAAGAAAAGAGCTGGACACTTGCTGAGTTTCTTGCCGGTTCTTCTCAGTACAAGATCTCCCGCCCAGAGTAGACTTACAAACCGATGGCGTAGTGACAGTCACAAGAGCTACTTGTAGCCTAACCTGTAAATGATTTTGAATTGAATTTGTTTATCCCCATAAATAAGTAGTCTATAAGTGTACCTAATTATATATACTAAGTATTTTACGATACTTTTTCTCTTACTCATTAAATAACAATTTAATACAGGCAACCTTATCAGTTACATTTCAATGAAATTCTATTTTATATTTTCGCGTTGAAAACTGGTGAACACTGAGCTTACCTTGTTGGACATTTCCAAAACGATACTTATCCATCAAACAAATAGCCATTATCAAAACTATTTTTTCTAATTCCATTATCTGGTTTCTAAACGTCAGCTACGTTATCCGGGCCCGGAGGCAACCACAGCGGAATCATTACATAGATTATATAAGGGGATGGCGCAACAATACATAGCTTGGTGTAAGGAGGCGCGATTAAAACAATTAGGCGGGAATGAAACGGAGAGCGATGGGCGGCGGTGCGCAGGGCGGGCGGGCGCGGTATATAATAATAATAATAATAATAAAGAAAAATACACGTATATGGTTTAGGTTTTAATAAAAGTTGTATTTTTGTATGATATTTTACTTTTTATAAAATTTTTATAAAACCAAAATCTAAGATTTAAAATAAATAAAATAAGAAAAATAATAAGTGAATGCAGTAAATAGAGGGGCTCGATGGCGCGGTGGCTAACGCGCCCGGTCTGCGAGTGCTGAGGTTAAGCATCTTTCGCAAAGGCTGGTCATCGGATGGGTGACCAAAAATTAATTAATAACTCGGGACCTCTGGGTCTGAGACCGATGGTCTTAATAAAAAAATACTTTATAACGTTTTGAGGTTGTTTAGTGTTCAGGAGCTTAGTGCGAGCTCCATTCGCCATTCGACCGAGTGGTAATTTTTTTTTTTATGGCATTGAACTGTAAGGTGGTGATACGATAACAATCTGGTGAAGGTCGCAAGCAGCCGATGGATGCGAGCAGCACAAAACCAGTCGTTGTATCTCTACAACGGTTGGTTTTCCTTGGGGGAGGCCTTTGTTCAGCAGTGAACGTCTTTTAACTGAAGATGGTGACGATGATCATTGAAATTGTCCCGGGTTCGTTTCCCGGTCAGGGCAATGTCGAAAACACGAACTTTTCGATATTGTGTCGGGTCTGGGTGGTTGTAGTACCGTCGTTGTACCTGATTTCCATAACAAAAGTGCTTTAGTTACTTACCTTGGGATCGGAAAAATGTATGCGAATGGTTGTGGCACCGTGGTTGTTTCTGATTTCCATAAAACGAGTGCTACTTACCTTGGGATCAGAACAATTTATGTAAAAATGTTATCTAAAATATTTATATATAAAATATTAAAATAAAATTTTTTTTTTTTGCGCTCTGGGCCCGCGTTGTGGTTTATGGCCCGTTCTCCCTATATCTATAGGGAAGGCTCGTGCCCCAGCAGTGGGGACAAAAATGAGCTGATGATGATGATGATGAAATATATTTTTTTTGTGATGATGTCTAATATAAAAAATGAATAATAATTATCAGAATAGCTGTCGCTTGTGACTTGCCCCCCCACCGTTCCAGAGAGGGGGATCGGCCGTCAGGCGGCTAATTTGCCGGGTAATGGCTCCCCGGGCATATCTTTAATCTGATCGCTAATTGGATGGGGCGCAGGAGCGGACTGGAGTGTAAGTTTGTGTTTTTTTTTAAATATAGAAATAGATTTTAAAACTTAGGTACTATTTGTTTCCCGACCCATCGCGTCGTCGCCGTCGTCGCATTCGGTAGTAACTACTTCATATTCGCTTAGTTTTTTCTGATTTTTTTTAAGAATCATAGCGTGATGATAAATAGTCTATAAAAATTGCCTTCCTCAAAAATTGGGCTAATAAGCGCAAAAATATTTTTTCAAATCCGACTGGTAGTTCTAGAGGTTAGCGCTTCCAAACAAAAAAACAAACTCTTCGCTATAATATCAATATAGATTGCGTTTTATAGGCGTTGATAGCCGAACGGATCTACATCCCTTACTACGAGTAGGTAGTAGGCATTTCCTCGTTGCATTCCTATCTCAATCACAAAAACTCGATGAGCGCGAATGCGCCCGGTTTGCAATTGCTAAGGTTAATTGCAATTTTTGCAAGGACCGGTAATCGTATGGGTGACCAAAGAGTATCATCTCGAGCTCCTCCGTGCTTCGAAAGGCACTAAACCGTTGGTCCCTACTGCATTAGCAGTTATTAACTACCACAAATACACACTGGACCATCCATATAGACATAAAATGAACTGATGGTGTCTATTATATGTTGCAAAATATCGATTAAACAGAAATTTATCAAAAACTTATTAAAGGTTTGAAGACCCAATGACGTGAAGTCATTAAAAGTTTGTTCAATGTTTTGTCATCAACATCTTCATATCCATACTTCAGAAGGCACGAAAAGCTGTTGGACCTGGCTGCATGTCGATGTCGTTACCAGCCACCGCCCCCGCACTGGACCCGCGTGGTGGTTTATGACCCGACGTGTTTCTATCCAAAGGGAAGGCTTATGCCCCAGCAGAAGAGACAAAATAAGCACAGCATAGTTGGTAGTGCATCTGACCCGGCATGTCATGGGGTGTGGGTTCGAATCCCGCTCGTGGAATTTTTTCAACACTGTACTTTTTCAAATTGTAATTTGTTCGCAACAACATTTGCGTCAAATTCATTATATGTGAATAATTATAAAGCTCTAAGCTCTTTTATATCTTAAGCAGTTAAATATGTCACCTCTTCTTTCTTAAGATGGCGGCACAAGCTCTCTGACTCACAATTTTTATTTAAGTAATAGGCAATAGGCACATAGGGGTGGTGTTAGTGCGAGGGGGACAGACCTAGCTGCAGCGGTGCGAGTGAGGGAGACTGACGCGGTGGTAACGTTAATCAACTCACTGTTGTTCCCAATGAGGAGGCAGGGCCGTATTCAGCGAAGGAGATTTTATTTTTATTTTTTATACGTAGCTCGACAAAATGACTCCATTCCACCGGATGTTAAGTGGAAATGGAGTCCAGACGCAAGGACAACTGGTGCAGCGTGAAAACAACCCAGCATCAGTCACCCTCACCCTGCCGGCCCACAAGGTGCCTCTTCACGCTTCGTTTGAAGGACCCCATGTCATAGGAAAGAGGGAAAACGTGTACTGGTAGACTATTCCATCTTTTTTGAGAATTTGGTTTAATGGTTTATTGTTTTTTTTTTGTATTTTTTATTTATAAGTAAGGGATTTGTAACAATTCGCTTATAATAGTTTCAGTTAATACATCAAGAAAGCTAGCACGTTTGTTGTTGGGTAAACAAAATAAATACGATACAAATTTGTGTCCAATTAATTAAAATACCAACATAAGCTTTCAAGTTATTTACTAACAAAAATTGTATTAAGTATAATAATATGTATGTTAGTATTTAATTCTAATGCTGTATCTATAGGCATAGGCCTAAAATAAAGGTATTCTATTCTACTCTATATGGGATCATTAATGATAATATATTTTGCATGTTATTTTAAAGGTGGTTCAAGAAAATTAAACACTTCAGTAGTTGCACCAGCATTCTAAACTTTAAACCCTATCTTCGATTCGACACATTTGTCGTCCCCAAAAAATAATATATTATAATTTAATTGTTTTACTAGATGACAGGTGGAGCTGGATGGCGCAGTGGTTAAAGTGATAAAAAATATAATCTGTCGCTCCTCCGTGCATCGGAAGGCACGTCTTGCCGTTGGTCCCGGCTGCATTAGCAGTCGTTGACAACCACCAATCCGCACTGGGCCCACGTGGTGGTTTATGGCCTGTTCTCCCTCCATCCATAAGGACGGCTCGTGCCCCAGCAGTGGGGACGGTAATGAGCTGGTGATGTGATGTGACTAGATGACAGCTGGGAAGCAGGTCTGTATTTATTTGTCGCTAAATCAGTAGTCGACCCTTATTAATGAGGAGGTTCTTTTAAAAACTTGACTATTCCACTTTTGTCTTTTTGCACAATTTAAGAGAATAATTTTTTATCTATGTTTTTAACCCAAAATGTTGATGCATTATTGTAGACGACAATGAGTCATTGCTTTGTACAGGATTAAAAATTTAGCTATAATATATTTTGAATAAATCCAAAATTTAAAATGGAATAATCTAGTTTTGACGCGGCTGATTGGAATAATCAAGTTTTTTTATATGCTCTAGACTCTAGAACTTCAACCTCTAGACTCTAGAGGTAAAGTTCTGACTGAAAAATGTAGCGATTAAACATGTTTTGTTGCAATTTAGACTAAAATAGTTAAATAACTTGTGGATTAGTCATAAATTTCGTTCCAAAAATTCAGGTATATTTGAAATGGGTAATGTCATTTTGACGTGGAATAATCTATTTTTGACGAAATAATGCCTTTTAATCTTTTTTTTCTGGTGTAGGTACCTTTTTTTTTCCTTTAGTTTATGGCTTCGTGCGATTAGCACATTTAGCCAGTGTCAAAGTAATTTTTCTTACAAGTAATACATAAATATACAATATTTCCTTTCAGTATGATGATGATGATGAATGATAATAGAAATGAGAAGTGAGAAATGATATACCCCCCAACCCCTCGAGTATCTCAGTAAAGAATAAATTAATATGCAACTTAGTGCGCCACCTATTGAGATATAAAGACAAAAACTACCAAATCACAAAGTAGGGACAGACTACAGTTCGGACAGAATTAAAATAGATGGCGCTAGTAACATATTCTGCGTAATTATATTAAAATGTTTTAAGCTATTTTTTTTACAAGCTCACCACTGACCACGGTAGCATAGTTGGTAGTGCTCCTGACCCGGCATGTCATGGAGTGTGGGTTCAAATCCCGTTCGTGGAATTTTTTCAAGTTTTTTTTCAAACTATAATTTGTTCGCAACAAAATTTTCGTAAAAATTATATATAACCATAATCATATTTATTTTTTACTCTAACAATTAGGAATAAAAGAGTGAATAGGAAAATGCTTTAACCTTATTTACTTCTTACTTGGTTGACGTTACATGACATTACTTAATTTTTCTTTACTTTATTAATTAATTAATTATCTTAATTAATGGCTTCGCGTTTAGCATTAGCCAATTTCAAGTATTTTTATTATTAGTAAGAGTACGGTAGATAGAAATTAAAATGGAGTCTCACAACACGTGTTATTACGGCTAGAACTCGGGTGAAACTCCCTTTACTTTATTTCAGTTTACACTTCTCGCCAAGGTTGATCAATCAAATAAAACAATCAGTGTATAGGCTAAAATCTTTAATATTAACAACGATATATTCTACATGTTAAAATAAACGTTTCATATAAATTACACCTTCCTATGGTCTCGTTCGAGTTGACGGCGTGCCACGCAGCGCCATCTATCGTTTTTGGTATTAGCGCAAACTCTGCGGCGACTAACATTGCTCGCGTGCCAATATCATTGTAATTAACGACTGTCCAGTCACAAACACATCCATGGAAACATTCAATGTCCACTAAAGCTTACGGGAAACTCTACACATTGTATCTATAAAAAAAAACACTTTATTATACTAATCTTTCAACGTTTGTGTGACTGCGGACGCAACGACAGAGATCGAATTTTCTTTGCTATACGACATGCTTCACAATGTCATCAATCGGTCGCGTTGTTTAGATCCCGTACAAATCGTCAACTAGATCGAATAGTAGGGTTCAAAATTATCAAGATACAAAAACACACCTTGATAATTAGGTACCTAGTTGACTGGATAGTCAATAGATAAACTTTTTTGCTACTGTCAAAATGATTTGTATGAAATGGTGAGCTATGACGTCACCATTTTGGTCCGACAATTCGGTGTTTATTAATAACTTTTTAGGTTACAGAAATTCATGCTTCGGTCAAATAAGAAATAGGTCAATGTTTTAAAGAACAATTACCTACATTATTTCATTTATACGTTTGTTATGGAATTAATTATTATTATCAATAATATGAAAACTATATTTTGCATATTATCGAAAGTATTTTATTACTTTGACAATCGATGCAACTACACGGAAGGCTTAATTGGTACCGAAAACAGCAACCAGTTGCTAATTGCACGATGGCAACGCGACTGCTACTAATTGCTGTTTTTACAATCGGTTGGTTTATTTTAGAGCGCCATCATGCACTTTTAGTTCGTCAATCGCTCGCTCGTGGCGCTATAGTAGCGTTCTACGTACCGTATTCGAATTTGTGTTTCGGTAGCTATAAATTGCAAAATGTTGCGATTGCAACTGTCACTTAAAGGTCGAAGCCTGCCGATCTTTAAATCTTTAGCGAGAAGCAGACTCGCACATGCGTACGGGTGTTGTACACACCTTCGTCGTTCGAATACAGTTAAAATTGACTAAGCATTTTTTTGTTATCATTAATAGTTAACCAACTGTTATTGTCATGATAATTTTCCTTTTGAACCATGTCGAATAATTAAGAAAATTCGTGTTGGCAATTCTGAAGAGGGTTCCAGTCTAAAATTAATAGATTTGTATATATATATATTAGTGTTTTAAAACATAGTCAGTCAAGTGAGAAAAGTATGCAGTATTATGACACTTATTGCAAACGTGATAAAAGTCATAGTTTAACTAAGAATGGGCCATACTTTTGGCGCGTGCAAGGTTGACTTTCCAATGCGCTCTTAAAATGTTTGCGTATGGCAATTCACTTATTTTAAACGTCAAGATGAGTGTTGCCAGTTTCTTATTAACTGTCATTAGCTTTTTTAAACAGTAGGCCATGGGTATGGCAAATGGAAAATGTTAGTGTGACTAAAAAAACCAGCAAGAAAGAGCATAGAAAAAAGAATCGACAGCTTTGAAAATCGAGGTAAACTCTGGGAGGTATGCCTTAATCTATGAACGATTACAATCTAAGATTTTATTATGAAAACACATGTCTACTTGATATATGGCAGGGCGACTAACATCAATATAGTTTTTATTAAATCGATTTAAATCCTCAAACGAAATTCGCACTTACCATTAATAATTGGTTTTTAATCTACCGAGTGTCTAGCACGACTTTCGTTCGCCATTCGCCTTAACGAAAACTATCATTTGTATGGCAACATTTTAAGTCTCTTCATTTCTCACTAAGTGGCGCTGTTTCAGAACCATAGAGAATTACGTCTTCGTCGTTTTTTTTGAGAGGTCACCGGACTTTTTTGCAGCCGGCGAGAAACTAAAGGGTTCCTCAAGCCGTGTAATCAAAACACCGTCAAAGGGTTTTAAGAAAGAATGGAATCACACAAGCGTGCCTCCTTTTTCTACTAGATTCTTTGAAGGGTCCGTTAACGTGATCTATAAATGGCGAATGAGACTTGCCTAGCACATTGTATCTATTTAATGTTTTAACGTCAATACATAATATTTGTATGAATTATTTTAACGTCAATCGATTTACACTATTATAGTAATTATTATTGGCTATTTTAATAATTGGCATTGACACGGTACGGAATAATTTCAGGAAGGGTCTAATAATTTATGTGTGGTAATAATAATCAGACTATTTTCACTGACGATCCTTAAAATAGAAAATAAAATTTGTTATTTGCTTAGAATATTATATCGTCGGTGGGCGTGCAAGACCACCACAGACAAAATATTAACTTTTCTTGTCTTTCTGTTTAATTGTGTAAAAGAAAATGCGTGTGTTACCGATAATATACTCTTTAACTTAACTTAAAATAAATAACTAATTAAAAATAAAAATAAAACCGTTTAATAACTTGAACTGAATTAGTTTCAAAAGATTGAAATAATAAGGAAATACCTTGACATACCTAAGCCTCCAATGATAAACATACATGTTTGCAAAGTTTTAACCACTGTGGTACGTAAGGCAAATAAATCGGTTGTCTGTGAAAATTGTCTAAAGTATTTGTTTTAATGACTTTTTTTTAATGTTTTTTTTTAATTTTAACAAAAAAATGTTTACTTATACATAATATTATTATCACACAACAATATTATTCCGCTTTCCGAAACCATTTTAAAACGTTAGTCGACACATAGTTGCTTTTTCATGACATAGTATTTAGGGTAAGGGCACCGGTGTTCAACCCTTTTTAATCATTAAAAATAGGGGTCAACAACTGATTCTTGACTTTAGTAACAATTGAATACAGATCCATCTGCTTCGAAACCGGGTGTTGAGCACAGGTGCCGCTACGATATGTATGTTTGTACATGTATATATTAATATATTTCTGTTATGCATCACAAAAGTCAAACGCATTGCATTGGAACTTATTGCTAAAACTTAAAAGTCAAGATTCCGTGTGTATATCCGAAAAAAAATGAACAAAATGCGACAATCAAATAACATTGGTGACAAGACAGATATTATCTTCATTTTTTTTATACAAATATCCTATAGGATAGGAAGATAAGATAATGGGGTGCTACTTTGAACCACAGTGACGATACATCACAATTAACATGTTTCTTTATGAGTAGGTATTGGTATTCAAAATTCAAAACTATTGAGAAGCTGTTAATAATGCAATTATATTATTGTGTTTTCTTTATATACAAATTAAACAAAGTTGCCATGGGTGTATCGCGACAATACTCTGTATAATAAGTGCTTTGGGTACTTAGTACACATATGTAACACTTGAAATAGTTTATCGTCGCTTAATTTCTGACACCACGCAACTCAAAATTGACACTTTCCTCGCCAGCAAAGTTGACACTTTGCTGGCGACAAGAGAAAACGGATTTTTCTAGGAGAATAAAGCGTCGCAATTGGCTCTCGACATCGTTTTTGATTGGTCACAATGTGCATCTTTTGCTTTCCCATCCAATAACATGCTTAACTCAAAATTACCAAGTGCTAACACGTGCGACGATATACATACGTATTTAGTAGTATTAGTATATCTCAAAGTATGCTAAGTATTTATATTATTTTGAATTTTGCGTTCACGTTGCTAATAAATAGTTACAAGATAAAAATGTACTACAAAAAATCGACCAGCCTCGGGAAGCTAGATTTTTTCTAGTAAAATTTTATCTTTTACAATAGGGGTCTTACAAAAACACAAAGAATAAGACCCGAATTTGTTATTCTGTGTTTTGTCTCTTTTACTCTAACACGGAAAACACGGAATAACTATTCGGACCTTATTTTGTGTTTATTTGTAAGGCGGTAAGTAGTTTGGGTAAGCCTTATTTTTTGTCTATATGTGAGATTCAAAATTTGCACCAAATAATAACGGTATTAGGTTACGTCCATATAATCATGGTAACTAATAAATATATCACATACATTTTCCTATTGCAACATTTATTTAATTAAAAACAATATTGTATTGTACATAATAAATATTTATACATATAAAATTACGTAACGGTATCAACATATTATACTTTATTATAATAATATAAACAATCGGTCACCTGAAGGCGTAGATCTTAAAGAATCACATAATTAGAATTTTCTGCTATTAATTGCTAATTATACACGGAGTCAATCAAATATTTTTTAATATAAAGTGTCCATTTCAATATCGTTCTGAATTTAAGTTTTTTTACAGACACACATTTAGTGTTTTTAAAATAGAATTTTGAATTTTACTGTTCGTCTCTCATACCTACATTTCTTTATTATTATCTTTATTTCACAACATAAGTGCTTGGCTTTTGTCCGTATCGTAAGTGATTATAAGCCGAAGGTGGAAGCGCACTTCACCCGGAATCCTAAACTTCTGAGGCACTGGCTATCTTATCTCTAGCTGCCGGAACACAACAATGCTACAAACATTGATGTTATGACGACATATTGAGATAAGATGATGGTAGCCAGCCAGTACCACAAATAATGTTATAAGTTAGTTTTTTTTAAACTGTGTCTTCAATATTCTTTTATTTTTAAACAGCTGACATACTTAAAATTAAATTTAAACATTCTGTCTAAGTTTGCACGTTAAAAAATATAATTTGACTTAATTTATTATAGTAGCGAAGAAAAAAAAACATGAAAATTAGAATATAAAAAAACAGTATGTATGTATAAACTTATAGTTATGTACGTACGACTTATAAATAACAGGACGATACGTTTACGCGAAGTGGAATGTGTGTTATTATAAACTATAATAAAACTAATATTTTTTTTAATTATAAACTAGACGTTGCACGCAAGGACAACACAATCCCATAGAAATCTGTTGCCTGGATAAAAAGTATCCTATATCCTGGTCCGGCTCACGGTCTGTCATATATGCAAAATTTCATCCAAATCCGTTCAGCCTTTCTCAATACTGATGCGCTTACTAACGGACAGCATTTCATTTTTACTTAATTAAAGGTATTCATTTTATTTAAGCAAACATTTTGGTTTTTCATGTTAACAAATTGATTGCTCAGACGCCAATCAAAACTGTAACTGGCTGTAATTGACATAAGGTTGATTTTTGACAAATGTGCTTTTCTTTCTTTCTTTTAGTTGATGGCTTCGTGCGATTAGCACATTTAGCCAGTGATAAAGTAATTTTTTTTACAAGTAATAAAATATACAATATTTCCTTCCAGTGTGATTGATGAATGATAATAGAAATGAGAAGTGAGAAACGATATAGCCCCCAAACCCTCGAGTATCTCAGTAAAGATGTGGGGCTTTACTAATTCCTCGGGCGGACTGCTTGAGAGAATTTGAAAAGTGAAGTTGCACTGTTTTGTTTCAAGTGCCAACACTCATGCACGCTCACGAACACTTAACGGTTAATAATCCACCATTATTTCACATTAATATTCGCCATTACACAAATTTTAGAAATTAAAACAATACTGCAGACTTGACTCTTCACTTTCCCGCCAAGAAGTCGACGCTGGCCTTTATGAATTATGTTCTTAAGATGTTCTCTATATCCCGCGCTGGTCTGGGGCGTGAAAATAATGTATCAGCTCTTTATCTCCCCGTGTAAGATAAGATAAGATAAGATAAGATATTTTTTATTGCCATAAGAGCCGACTAAGGGACAAAGGTTTAAAGATGCTCGCATATCTGGCGATCGGCTACCAACCCGTCACTATTCCACTTACAGAGTTTACACAAAATTGGTGATTTCAATGCTCTGTCTTGTCTTCCCCTTTTTGGAAGAAAGAAGTGAGAGTATGTATGTATGTCAAGAGCCATCGTTCTATCATAAAGATGAAAAAAACACAGACATTCCACTCCGCGTACATAGGAACCGTAAACTAAGCACACCTAACTGTAAAAACGATAATTATAATAACAATATATTTATACCAAAGTCACATCCGATGAGATCCTGGGGACACAACCACGCGCGCATAATCTAAATTATTTATTTATAGTAAAACAAAAGTAGGTAATAACTAAACCGTCAAGGTTTTCACTTTATATTTATTTTAAAAAAAATGACTAGTTTCGAGTTCGATTGAGATCTCGGCGCGGTGGGGTATCCTCAAGACTTTTAAAGGCAATATTATTTTTAGAATGACGCATTATTAGGCTGGCCGCACTTTGGATGCGTTTACGAATTTCACTCGTGCGTAAACATACAATACTGAACGCGCACACTATTTGAGTTTTTCTCAGTTAAAATGTCAGAATGACAGTGACGTTTGACGTTTCACCTGAGTTCTTTGTGTAATAAACACGTGTTGTGAAACTCCATTTTTAACTCGACCTGCTGTACAATTCTTATTTTATAATAATATATTACCACTTGAATATGGCTTAATACTAAACGCGAAGCCGTTAATTAAGATATAATAATATTTTTTCTATGAGGTCTACTGGGTCTCAGGGAAGAGGACGCACAGCGATGGACCACGTGGCGTCGCATGGTTGGAAAAGCCGAACCCGTGTAGCGGGAGAAGGCGACGCCCACAAGAAGATTCATAACGTTTTTCGTACGAGCGCATAAAATATTCAAAAACGGTGTATGTAACGGTGTAAACGATGTATCGTGCGTGTCCGTACATGTTCGTACAAAAACGCATCCAAAGTTCGACTGGCCTTATTTTTACTTGTAGTTGAGAATTATTGTTAATAACGGGATTGTTACCATGTGCCGCATTTGGCGAGTGTGGTGATTAACGCCCGATTTCAGTAACCTATATCTGGTAAGAGATAGGCCTATCTTAGTTTAGTTACCAAGCGACCGCCGTTATTTTCCAATAATTAACAGAAATAACTAAGCAGCAAAGCTCTAGTAGGCTTATCTCTTGCTGAGGATAGGTTATTGAAACTGGCCGTATGCCAATACCCATAAATTGTAGCGATGAGTTGATTTCAACGATGGAAACCTTTGCCCAGCAGTGAGACAGTAAATATAGGATATTATTTTTAGAATTTATTGCCATATTTTTGCAAACCATAATATAATAAACCCGTTTTTAATAGTTATTGTTATGTGAGTGACCATGATAGTTTGAAAAGTTGTATTTAGTTCTTTTTCAAATCACATCAATAGATGGCGCTCTTTCAAGTTGTTTAAGCATAAACAAAGACATAGAGAGATAGATAGGGATGCGATTTTTGTGACTATGCCGATAAATAACCCTTGCTGATGTTTTTTGCTTTATATTCTGTCGAAGATAAAAAGATAAATGTCTGCATACTTTTAATTTTATTACATGTAAGTGTTAATGTTTCTAAAGCTTTGTCGTTTGGAACGGATTATATGTATTCAGTTGGCAAGCATCATAATAAATGAATAAATGATTCCCACATAGAGATGGGCAATCAACCCGGTTTAAACCCAACTTCTGGATAATAAACCCAGTAGTTATTAAGTAAATTTAAGTAAAAAATACAAGTCCTAAATAGGTAGTTGGGTAAAAAATTTAAAAGCAATTTTTCCTTAAGTTTATTTGAAAAAAAAAAAAAATGTTGTCTTTGACTTGTTGCCCAGTCCAGTCTATCTCTTTATGTCTATGGGTCAAAGTCTATTACGTCCGTAGAGTTTCATTGCAAATTGTCGATGGTGACGTGATAAATCCATGTTTTGTTTGTCCGTTTGCTTGCCCCGTATTGCGTAACTATACATATATAATGTTAACTTCCCTGCGATTGGTTACAAAGCTGTGTGTACCATAGACATATATAAAAATAGCTGGTTACTTGCCATCGTAAATCAAACCTTATTTTTTACGTAAAAAGATTGAAATTACTTATGTTTTTTAGTATTTAATATTTATTAGTTCGTGCACAAATAAACATTAGCTATTGTTAACATTTTGGATCGCCATAGTACAGGTGAGCTTATCTCTAAAAAGAGATTTCTTCCAGCAGACCATGGTGACAGGATAGTATGAAAGTAGCTAGTTAGATAGACACACTGCGCACAGAACTATTAGGAAAATATAATATTTATATAACATAAAGACAACCACACATCTCTCTCATCATCATCTTTTTGTAAGTATAAAGATTTATTTCATACTAGGATAAGCAGAAAGTTTTGCTAATACAAAATTGTATGTATGACACACTAGCGTCGATTATAATTTATTTGACTTTTTTAAACTATGGAAACATTTTCACGTGTTATGTTTTTAAAGAGAGCTATAATGTTTTCACTTGCACCTGACGAATTGTTTGATAGACTTCAAA
Source organism: Eudonia truncicolella (assembly GCA_949315975.1). NCBI lineage: Eukaryota > Metazoa > Arthropoda > Insecta > Lepidoptera > Crambidae > Eudonia > Eudonia truncicolella. The sequence continues at coordinate 1,815,900 of OX438851.1, forward strand.
TGGCATTAATCGATAAAAGGTGTTCTAAAGTTTACTGATAGTAATTTATTTATATATCTTGTAGGAAAAATAATCTATTAATGTTATGTAAGTACTTTTTGTATTTTGTACGGCACTTGCTTTTTGAAATAAACATTTGTTATATATTTATGTATTTATATATGGTACACACAGCTATGTCTCGTATGTATATGTTAAGTGTTATTGCAATGATTCGCGTGGGCGTGGGCTTAACGCCTACCATTCCTCGCGTCGGGGTGCGGCCGGCGCGGGTGATTCATAACTGGAATTTACAATAAAAAGTTAACAGTTATTATAATATTACATTCTATTAGCCTAACAAATAAACGAAGAATAAGCTTAGAATAATTATTCCGCAACGCCTCTATGGCCGAGTGGCAGAGCGATCGGTCGGCTACCCGAAGGTCCCGGGTTCAAGTGTGTTTCGGATTTTCGATGCATAGCCCGGTTTTGATCACCAACCCGCATTTGGCAAGCGTGGTGATTGAGTCAATACCTATCAGGGGGCCTACCGCCTAACTCTATCGCTATCGATCTTGCTATCGCGCTCTATAGTTTATGGCGTCATCTTGTCATTTCGAAAGCGATATGAAAGCAATATTGAAAGCTATAGGCTATAGCTTTCGATATTGCTTTCATATCGCTTTCGAAATGACAAAATTACGCCATAAACTATAGAGCGCGATAGCGAGAGTGATGGCGATAGAGTTAAGCGGTCGGGGGGCAGTTGCAGTGATGATTTGATTTCAATGATGGCCTTTGCCCAGCAGTGGGACAGTATATAGGTTATTTACTTTACTCATTTCACATTTTGATCCCGTCATTGAAACTTCATTGCGAATGACTTAAAGAGATAAAACACGGAACAACTATTCGAAGCTTATTTATTTCAAGGGCCTTAGGGCCTTAAGGGGCAAGGGGCTGATTTAAATCAGTGATATTATCTGTAAACTCTTATATTTTTTTATAATAAATAATGATATAACATGATATTAACGTAGTTAACCTGTGACTTTCATTTTAATAATGAAAATAATAATAACTATGTAATTCGAGAATTTAAAATCTAGCAGCAAAATAAAGTTATAATTGCTTCGTTAGGGCTATACCTGGGTGTACTGGGCCAGGGGAACGGCGGCACCAAGTTCCTGGTGACATCTGCAAAGAGAAATATACCATCATCACTCTAGCCTATCTCTATCTCGCTCATTATTAACCTGCCTTAACAAATGCGTCGGTGTATCAAACAATATTATGTAGTTTTTATTTTTTGAATGTATTTATCGAAAATATAACTTTACAAATTAATATACTTAGACAACTTCACGCCTTTAAATCTAAATGGTAAGTTGTTTCAGTCTTTATAATCTCGCTGACTCCTTCAGCCTACAGTTGTCTCTTTCACTCACCTGCTTTCACAAATGAGTCGGTATTCATTAAAATAGTATGATCTTTAATTCTTGTCGACATCTCTCTATCTCACTCTAACACTATGTAACTACTCTACTCAATACGTAAGTCTGTCTTGGTCTATTTCTGTGGGGTACATGTTTGTGTACTCGGTTTGGTTGGTGGTAGGGCTTGTTTGTCCGCCTGGCTAGCTACCACCATCTTATCTAAATATGTCGCCATAACATCAATGTTTGTAGCATTGTTGTGTTCCGGCAGCTAGAGATAAGATAGCCAGTGCCTCAGTAGTTGAGGATCCCGAGTGAAGTGCGCTTCCACCTTCGGCCTTATCATCACTCAACATCAGGTGAGATGAAGGCCCGTAAGATAATAAATAAATAATAAATAATAAAATTTCTAACTCACACCAATTATCTAGCCCAATGGAAGTCTCGTTATGAAACTCGTTAAATGGTTACTAGACACGGATAAACATACTTAAAATACTTAAATACATACTTATTATACATAGAAAACACCCAGACCCGAGACAATTTAGAAAAACAATAATTCCTAAATTGAACCGACCGGGGATCGAACCCGGGACCTCAGTGATGGCGACACCATGAAAACCGGTGTACAAACCACTGGACCAAGGAGGTCGTCAAAAGATGTTTAGATATATAAAAAATATGTTTTCACCTCTCGTCCGTATCTCGCTGCTTCCTCTAACGTATCGCCGTCTCGCTCACTCACCTGCCTCAACAGGTGCGGCGGGCGGTACTGGAACGGGATGTTCCTCGGAGTGTCCCGCTCGTGGTTGTCCCGCTCCAACCTGTCGCCGTCCCGCTCTGGCCGGCGCCTGTACTCGGGACGGTCGACGCGGTACTGGAACTCGCGTCTGTCTTGATCTGGTAATGATATATTATAATTACACATTAATCCTATATTGTACACACGCCTGCACAGGAGACTACTACAAACTGTCAAATTTCTAAAATTATATGCAAATAATCATACTTACAGTTGTTCTTGGCTTGCATATTCCTGATGGAGTTGACGATGGCCCTCGCCGCGGAGCTGAGCTGTGACTCGTCGTGCGGCGGCCGTCTGAAAGTCAACTTTATTGCTCAAGCCATAAGACAATACAAGCTTTTGATTATTTTTAAAACTTGGCAGATGTTGTAAAGGCTGATGGTTGAAAGCGTGCCTCGCCCGGAATCATCAAATTCCAAAACTTGTTAATATTCTTCTACATTTTTCCAATTTGGACTTTATTTCTACAGAGGGTTAAGATTCACTGCGAGCTGCCGGGGTGCGGATAGCTCCCAGTACACCGTGTCTGTTGTTACCATCGCCACATCAATCTTGAACCTTGTCGCCGTGTACTTTAGAATCACTTTAGCTTGTAACTTATTACCATAGGTTAAAGACTCATTGCGGCTATCTGTCGAGTTGTCGAGTCGAGTGCAGATGGTAATCTATCTGCACTCGATCTTGAACCTTATGTGAATGCCGTTTGAGCATATAATGTTCTGCTTCTCTACTTTAGAGTACTTTAGACCTTATTGCAATGCATTTAAGACTCACTGCGGCCTGCCAGGACGCGGGTAGCTGCCCAGGAAACCGTTGCGTTAATTGCTAACTAATTACTCTATCTGCACTCATACCATCTACAATCGATCTTGGACCTTATAGCAACGCGGTTAAGACTCACTGCGGCCTGCCGGGATGCGGGTAGCTGCCGAGTATGCCGTGCCCGTTGTTGCGGCGGCGGTAGTCGTCGCGCCTGTAGTTGTTGTTGTTGTTGTTGTTGTTGTAATTGTTGTTGTTGCGCGGGTCGCGGGTGTGCAGTTGGGCCATTTGTTCTTTGATCTGTTGTATCTTGGCGGCTATCTCGTTGGAGTTGTGTTGACGTATGTTGACGCTCTGTATTGTGACATAGAACATAGTATAATATCAGAACATGAGAGGAAAGCTTTGTATTTTTGTATTTTTGTTTTTAACGAATAAACTCAAAAACTACAGGACCGATTTCAATGAATATTTTACCATTAGAATGCTACATTAGCGCTGCGTAACATAGGCTAAATTAAAAAAGAAATGTCCACCCGTGCGAAGCCGGGACGCGCCGCTAGTATAATATAATTTGCTTTAGTTTAAAAATACTACACATTTAAATGAAACTACTTTTGCGTAGCTACTCGCGTTTATTTTTATAAATTGTTTAGTTAGTATTATGTGAGATTCACTAAAAATATTTTTTTTCTATTCCATAATTTACATTTTGGGTTTGTTTCGAACCCTTTGCAGGGGCCGTGGCCACAGGAAGTCAGGATACAACTGAAATATTAAATGTGTAAAATAAACGCATAGAGATCCGTCAAGGTTTGACGACCTCCGTGGTCGAGTGGTTAGCGCGCCGGGTCTGGCGTCGCGCCATCTTTGAGGTCCCGGGTTCAATTCCCGGTCGGGTCAATTTAGAGAAAACTGTTTTTCTTGATTTCGGGTCTGGGTGTTTTTCTATGTTTATGTATCAACCGGATTGTGGAATAGACTAATTGAAAGAGCACTACCTCTCCAACTTGAGCAGTAATCAGTAACGTCATAATAGTTATATACATAATATGTATATGTGTATAGGTAGGTATGTACGTATATGTATTATAATTATTACCTATTTATTTATTTGTTATGGTCAATAATTGGTCCCGCAGACTTTCTTTTCCAACTACAGCTAAGGTTGGCTGGAAGAGATCTCTTTTAGAGATGTTTTTTTTCATTCTATAAATACTTTCAAATCCATAGTCAACAGTCAATGGTTTCCAGTTGGGGAAACCAGCAAATTGACACAACTAAATCAAATTTGATAGTTGCTCGTTGGAGCAATTTAAAACAGAGTTGTCGATCATCAAAACTCGCAACTAGAGTTACTATGTCTGCGCACTTTCTTTAGATTATTATGGAAATAGGTAGTTGCGATTTGGCTGTTGCCGCAATCGTAAATCAAAGTTGCCCCGTCTGCAAAATACCTTACGTTTAAACAAAATATACATACATTATCGATGCTATGCGTCGACGGCGCGCGGTTATCGGCCGCTTCAATAAGCGTCTCGGCGTGTGCGTTCGCGAACGCGTTTGCAGCGGTGTTCACGTGAATGCTCGCGTGAATGTTCGCGTTCGCGCTCGCGCTTGCGACGCTGTTGCTTCGGGACGGCGGCTTCTCCACCACACCGTACAATGGCTGGCATAACGGGTACGGTTGTGGTATGACCTATAATGAAATAAAAGTAATTGTTAGTTATTAAAGTCAGTGTTTGTGTTTCGACCACAAAAATGGAGAAAATGAAAAAAAAACTTCTGAGTTTCTTGCCAGCTCTTCTCAGAAGAAAGCTCTTCCAAAATCCGAACCGATTTAACGTTGAGTACTGACTGAGGTGTTGATCGTCTCAAAATTAGTTTTGGATAGGTGGTGGATAGAGTAAGTTGTACTGGTACATTACCTGCGGGTACAGCAAGTTGTACTGGTACATGTTGGGGTAGACGGGGTACAGCTCGGGCACCACCAGCTTCGGCTGCACCGGCATCATCGGCTGCGTCTGCCACTGGACGTCTTGGTACTGCGATAAACACTCTTCATTATACGAGGATACTGGGCGTCACAACTGATTATTTGATTTCTCGACAGGAAAGCAAAGAATCACGCCTGCAGTTCTTTATTGTGAAACATTTGTTAAATCCAACATTATTCAATATTTACTATTCAAAATTCAAAAAAAATCAAAATTCAAAATCATTTATTCAGTTTAGGCTACAAGTAGCTCTTGTGAATGTCACTATGCCATCGGTTCGTAAGTCTACTCTGGGCGGGAGATCTTGTACTGAGAAGAACCGGCAACAAACTCAGCAAGTGTCCGGCTTTTTTACGTAGTTTAGCATGAAGTTACTCGATAGTTTGATAAATTGAAGAAATAGGTTGGGGAAAAAGTTTCTTCGCATTTTTTAAGAAAATTCAAAAGATTTTTAATATAGTTTTTTTTTTTTTTTTTTTTTTTTTTTAAATACTTGGCATCGCACGGTTTGTGCATTTGCCACAACGAGTATTAAAGGTAGGGAAACCAATTTTTGAAAAACAATGTTATTAGAATAGGAACGGATTAGGGAAAAAAGAATAATAGGATCAGAGTTGGTGGTTGCAATATAAATAAATGGATAAAATGGATACACTATGTACATAATTATGGGAATACTTAGTTGGAGTTAGGAAATAATACTTTTTACATATTAAATAAGTATGTACATTATTTACAAATTACACTTTAATATTATTATTAATTAAAAAAGTTGATAACAAATTATATATTTCAAAATTTATAGAACTCAATAAAGTAGGGATTGATGTAGGAAGAGGAACACGGAGGACTATGAGGGAGTTTAAGAGTGAGGAACTGTCACGGAGGGGGCATGCAAAAAAGATATGATTTAAATCTTCCTCACAAGCACCACAAGCACATAAATTGCTATTAATAATACCAAATCTTGCAAGATGAGAGGCTGTGCAGACATGACCCAAACGCATTCTTATTATACTGGAGGTTGCAAGCTTAGACAGTTTTAATTTTGTGAACCATACTTTGAGTGGTATTTTGTGTTGAATACGTTTGTAATATTGACCTCTAAGACAACTTGAAATATTCCAATGGTTATCCCAAGCGTGATACAAATGATCTTTAGGAAGGGAGAGAAGGTCAGATACGACATTTTTATAAGGAAACTTATCACCGGTCTCTATAGCATCTTTTGCAAATTTGTCTGCTATTTCATTGCCGCGAATGTTATGATGGCCAGGTATCCACACCAAGAGAACGTCTAGATTTTTTAATTTACAATTCAATAGGAGTTGTCTGGATTCTATTACATAGAGACTATTTGAACCTGCCCAAGGGGATTTTTCTAGAGCTTGTAAAGCGCTCTTCGAATCAGAAAAAACGATAGATTTACTGAGTTTGGCTAGAAGGATGTATTCTAAAGACTTAAAAATTCCAAAGCATTCTCCGGAAAAAACTGATGTTTCAGGTGGTAATTTTATTTTCTGATGTAAATTATATTGTTGATGATAAACCGCTACACCGATTGTGCCTGATACTGGATGTTTGGAAGCATCACAGTAAATGTAATGCCTGTCTGCCCAGTCCCTATCGACTACGAAGTTCAAGTTAGTGTCAGCATTAGGGTCATTCTTTAATGATTCAAAACTATAATTAACTACAGGGGAAATAGCAAGAGCTTCGTAACTGACAGAAAATATAGGAAGAAACTGAGAGCGGTGTGTGGGAGCTTGAAGTGAAGTAAATTTACGGAAACTTATAACAGAGCACGGAGGAGATTTATGGGACCAATAAGATGAGTATTCTATTTTTTGTGTAAGAGTTAAAAGTTTTTGGTAAAGTGGGTGATTAGCAAATTGAAGGGCTCGGAAAAGGAATTTATCGCATAGAAATTGTCTGCGTAGTTTTAAAGGAGGGTCTAAGGATTCAACTTGCATCGCATTAATAGGACTAGACTTCATGGCTCCCGTTACAATACGCAAAGCTTTTGATTGAATGCTGTCTAACTTAGACAGACCTACTACACTACATGGTTCTAAAAAATAAGTACCATAATCTAGGATGCTTCTTATAATAGCATTATACAATAATTTTAATGTAAATGGATGGGAACCCCACCAAACACCAGAAAGACATCGCATTATATTCAGTAAACGTTCACATCTAGCTAAGACATAATAACAGTGTGATAAACCTGTCATCTTAGCGTCTAGTAGAATACCTAAAAATTTTACTTCATCATTTACTGGGATTTGTTGATTATTATACAAAACTGTATATGGCGGAGGTAAACGCATTCTAGAAAATAAAACGGCGTTACTTTTGCTTACACTAAGACTCAAGGAATTATTATCTAGCCATAACTTTAGATTTTTTAAAGCAAAATTCAAAGAGGAACTTAATTTTTCTACAGAACGGCCTGACACGTACAGAACTAAATCATCTGCGTACTGTAAAATATTAGCTTTACCAGCGATGTGTGATTCTAAGTCGGAGGTATATATATTATAAAGAAGTGGGCTCAGCACCGCACCTTGGGGTAGTCCTTTCCAGGTAAATCTTGTTTTCACGTTTGTCTCGTCTATGTTGACTTGTAATTGTCTTCCCGAGAGAAGATTGTGTAAAAAATTGCAGAATATAGGAGGCACTTTTAGTTTTAAAAGTTTAGTATTTAGTATATTTAGGTCAACATTATCATATGCAGAGGAAATATCTAGAAAGGCAGCAAGCATGGATTCATTATTAGAAAAAGCCAGTCTTACGTCTGTAATGAAAATCCCTAAACTGTCCATAGTACTTTTACCTTTTCTGAATCCATACTGACTCGGAGACAGTAGATCTCCACTTTCGACATACCATTCCAATCTATTTTTTACTAAATGCTCTGCTATTTTAGATAGGACTGAAGCAAGAGCTATGGGTCTGTAAGAGTTGGGATCTGACGGGGGTTTGTTTGATTTTAGAATAGGTATAATTTCGTAAATTTTCCAAGAGGCAGGGATTTCACCAGATATCATTATGGAGTTTATTAAATGTAAAAAGTAATTAAGGCTTGAATCATTCAAATTTACAAGAAAGGAATAAGGAATACCATCCCTGCCAGGAGCAGAATCTTTAACATACTTTAACACACCTTTCAATTCTATTAAAGTAAAAGGAGAGTCAAGGCCAGTTGAATAGTTTAGCGGCGATGGGAAAGGGGTGATAGATGTTGAAATGGACATTTGTGGAACGAAAGGAGGTGCTAGCTTATCTAAAAATTTATCTGCTACGAATTCATCAAGATAGTGTGGTACTGTTTCTTTAAATGCTGATCTGAATCTACGTATATTTTGCCAGATTATTGATGGAGAAACGTCAGGGGACAGCGATGTGCAGAAATGTTTCCAACCATCCCATTTCTTTCTTTTAAATAATTTACGGGTTTGGGTAATAATGAAGCTAAGGTTATCAAAGTTTTCTGTTGTGGAACACTGATTAAATTTTAGTTCAGCTTTTTTCCGTTCCTGTACCGCTGCAGAACATTCATTATCCCACCATGGGGGAGACGGAATGTTATTATTACAAAGTTTAATTGGAAATGATTCGTTTGCAGCTTCTAACATGGCTACAACAAAGGCATCAGCACATGCCGATGAATTACTTGAATCGATATCAGAGAGAATGGATAACTTCCGCTCGACTAGTTCACTAAACGCTTTCCATCTGTCAGTGTCATTATTATTAATTTTGTATTTTAGTCTCGATGGGCGTCTGGGTTGTGTTTTTAAAATTTTTTTAGGCAGAGTTAATAAAATGGGATAATGATCACTGTCGAAAGTGGAGGGCAGTGTTCTCCAGGTCAACGAGGATGCCAAACTAGGAGTGGTTATTGATAGATCAGGGGCACTGATTCCTTCATGAGGTTTTGTACGTCGCGTTGCAACACTTGTATTCATATTCAAGATACAGAAGTTATTGGAGTCCAGAATATCCAATATTCTAGAACCGTAGTAACTAGAAGTGGTGCTACCCCAAGCCTGATGCTGAGCATTGAAGTCGCCCATAATTAAAATAGGTTTTGGAAGATGAGAAGTAATGGTTTCTATTTCGTTGTAAATGGATGATGAAGGGTGGGGAACATAAACAGACACAAAGCATATTTTATTGATAGATGCAGCTATTATAGAAAAATCGGTACTATGGTTTGTAATAGGGATGTGAACAAAGGGAACGGTATCATGAATCAGCAGAGCAACACCAGCATAGCCATCAGTTCTGTCTTCTCTTAAACATAAATATTTGGAAACTTTAAAGTTATAACCTGGCTTCAGCCACGTTTCCTGAAGTGCAACCACAACAGGTTTATGCAAATTAATGAGATAATGTAAATCACTTTTTTTAGTATTAATACTGCGACAATTCCACTGAAGGATTGTGGACAGATGATCCATTATTAGAGATATTGTTATTTATGAGTTGACTTATACTTTGTACAGCAGCGTTGGACGGTTCAGACATATTCTTAGTTAATGAATTAATTAAAATAATAATCAGTTCTTTAATAGACATATTTGTTAAAGAGTTATTATTTTCACTAGTAATTGTGCCAATAGATGGTAATGGAATGTTATAATCTTTAGTTAAGGCATCATGTGTGTATTTGTCATAACCTTTACTATTATGTTTTGGGGAGCTATTTGATTTAATATATACTGTTTTTTTATATGAAGTGGTATTTTCATTATTCCTATTGCCTTTAGTTGAATTAAAAGTCTGTCTTAAGGGGGATGAAGGTGCTGCAACTGATGTCAAAACTTCAGAGTAAGATCTAGTAACAGGCGGGTGCAACTTAAAAGCTTCCGCATAGGAAATGCAATTATTAGCCATTGTCTCTTTGATAGCTTTTTGTCGACTATATTCTGGGCATTTTCTGTTGGTAGCAAAGTGGGATCCAGTACAAATAAAGCATACAGCATCATCTTCATCAAAATCACAGCTGTCTCCTGAGTGGTTATTACCACATTTGAAACAGCGCGGAGTTGACCTGCATTGTGATTTTATGTGACCATAACGGCAGCAGTTAAAACACTGTACTGTTGGGAAAATGTATAGATCGACTGGAAGGGAATTATAACACAAATATATTCTTTTGGGTAACATCTGGCCATCAAATGTGACTACTACGGTCTCGACAGGAGTATAGGTAATTTTACCATCTTTTAAACTTTTTCTATTGATGCGTCTTACTTTTAAAATTTTTCCACATCCAAAAGGCACAGACAAGTTATCTAGTATGTCTTCTTCGGACCAATCAGTCGGTACTCCTCTAACGACACCCATCCGAGTAACTGATGAGGTCGGAATGAAGGCTTTGTAGTTAAATTTTTTTAGTGTTTCATTTTCTAAGAAAGAATTAGCATCTGTGTAGTTATTGAATGATATTACCAATCTATTCCTTCCGATTTTTTTGAGACTGCCATTGACTATGTTCTTAATAGAATTCTTTTTCAAAAAATGTCCAAAGGAAATGGGGTGTATAGATATGTTGTCATTCGGAATTGTCTGGATCTTTTGGATGTGGATATTGTAGGGTGCAGAGTCATTTGTTTCATACAGTTTTCTACCTACATATGTGCCTGTGTCAGCCTGTTTGGCTTCATCATTGTTTGGTTGGGGGGGATGTGGTACTTGTGGTTGTGATACTGACATAGGAGTTACTTCCGGCGACTTAAAAACTTTAGGTGGTTGGATCTTTGAATTCGATTCGCATTGGCAATCACTTTCACAAAGAACGACAGAAGACGACTTATGACGCCTCCGTTTTTTGTTACAGTGCCTACATATTTTACGGGTTATTGTACGTTTTCTTTTAGAATGACTACAATTGATTTTACTCTCGGAAGCATCCGTATCCAAGAGAGAGCCCTCCGTATCCATCTCCAAACAATCATGAGGCACCGTCACGACCAGAGCTACCTGAGAAGGTTTCCCTCCACCAGGGTCATCTGGTTCGTCGTCCATCAGAGAAAAAAAACTTGAAAAAACTTACCTACAGTCTGCAAATATACAGTAATAACAATAAATAAACTTAGTTTTAAATACTACCACACTTAAATGATCCTATTATTAATTAAAATCAATTTAAAATTAGAGACGTAAAAATAATCGCCCGCCAACTTCAAGGTTTCCCGCGCTTTTTTCCGATGGTGACTTGTATTGTGTATGTGTTGCGATGACATCTTAATATAGTTTATGCACATTTAACTAAAGTATGTAGGTGCCATTTTGTTCGATAACTTTTTGTCATCTTGTAGGTAGGGACATGATCCCATTGCTACAGAAATGTATTTATTTAATTATTAGTTCGTACACAAATAAACATTTACAATGGTTAACATTTTGGATCGCAATAGTACAGGTAAGCTTATCTCTAAAAAGAGATTTCTTCCAGCAGACCATGGTGACAGGATAGCATGAAAGTAGCTAGTTAGATAGACACACTGCGCACAGAACTATTAAGAAAATATGATATTCATATAACATAAAGACAATCACATATTAAACTACATATATACACAAAAATATGAATATATTACTAAATATAAGATCGCTTTAAGCGATAAGACCGCCTTTGCCCACCCCGATATAAAAATTACATTGTTTGTTTTTACTTTTATGTGTGTGTCCAATAAAGAGTTTTATCTATCTATCTATCTATAATATTGATTCTATATATAAATTTTGGGGCTTCTGATCAAAATACCGCGACAAGTGGTTATGGCAGTCTTTTCGTGATGTTAACCTGAAACTGCCTAAAGAATTCTAAAGAGACCGAAACAGGTGGAAATCTGAAGGTGCAAGGTCAGGACTATACTGGCGGATGCATTAACACCTCCAGCCAAACTCTCTTACTTTTTGCTGAGTGGCTAAAGATTGGTCTAGCGTTGTCATGATGAAAAACCACACCCCTTCGGTTGATTAATTCCGGCCGCTTTCTCTCAACTTCTTGCTATAATCTCATCAGTTGTTCGCAGTAGAGTGCAAAATCGATGGTCTTTCCTGGTGGTAACAGCTCATAATATAATATAACCTTGTTGCGAGTATACCCGGGTCTCGCCGCAGTCTGTGAAGCCTGACCGGCCTTTGACCACGACCTCCTTCGCACGTTCTTGTCGTGCGTGATCCACTTTTCATCACCAGTTATCAGCTTCTTCAAAATTGGTTCGGTTTCATTACGTCGTAATAAAGGATCACAAATAAGTACACGGTTTATTAGGTTTCTTTCAGTGAGCTCGTGAGGTGCCCAAATATCGAGCTTTTTTGTGTACCCAGTTTTATTAAAATGCGCCAAAACCGTTTTGTGGTCAATTCCCAGTTCTTCAGCTACGTCGCAACTACTGATATGCCTATCTTGCTCCACTTTTTCAAAAATGGCATCCATTTTATCCCTAATAGGGCGACCAGAGCGACGTGCATCTTTGAGATCAACACTTCCGGATTGAAAACGCTTAAACCAAATTTGTGCTACTCTCACAGACACTGCACTAGGTCCATAACCATAGCAAATTTTTTTCGCGGCTTGCGTTGCATTTTTACCTTTTTTGTAGTAAAATTTTAAATGGTATCGAATTCCTTCATTAGATCCGCTCATCTTGACAGTAAGAAAAACAAATGAAAATCAAACATTTACCTAATTTGAATTTGGTATTATCTTCTTTAAAATTTAAACTTTTAGTAAAACCAGCCAGATACAAATAGTATAGGTAAAGAGATTTCATAACAAGTTCATACATACTATATGCGAAAAGACTTTTTCCCCAACCTAATATGTCAGTCAATAAAGTCCTATCTTAATAAAACTAAGTTTTCTTGCAAATAAATTACATATAATCACAATAAACTTGAACAACTGTTCTATAAGTACCTACTCAGAAAAAATAAGTAAAATAAACATCTTCATTGTGAGGAGCTCGATGGCGCAGTGGTTAACGCGCTCGGTATGCGACTGCAACTTTCGCGAACGCCAGTCATCGGATGGGCGACCAAAAACTTATCAACCTCTTCCTGCGTGCTTCGGCACGTCTTGACTTTGGCCCCGGCTGCATTAGCAGTCGTCAACAACTCGGTTGGTGTTTCCATCCACAGGGAAGGCCCGTGCCCCAGCCGTGGGATTATACAATGAGCTGGTGATGGTGATGATGATGATGATGATGGATGATGACGGTGATGATGGTGTTTACTGACCGGGTAGTGCTGCAGCTGCTGTGGCAGGACGCAGTTGGCGAGCGGGTATTGCGTCAATCCCGGAGGCGCATCCACTTGCGCGTACGGCAAGTTGTAACTGACAGACGAGAAAACGGTAGTACATTTCTAGACTAATATTATAAAGAGGAAAGCTTTGTATTTTTGTATGTTTGCAACGAATAAACTTAAAAACTAAAGGACCAATTTAAAAAAGTCTTTCACCATTAGAATGCTCCATTAGCGCTAAGTAACATAGGCTATGTTAAAAAATAAATGTCCACCCGTGCGAAGCCGGGACGGGCCGCTAGTACTTTCTAAAGTAAAAAAATTAAAGTATAAGTAAATAGAATACATACATACATAGATATAATCACGCCTCTTTCCCGTAGGGGTAGGCAGAGACCACTTCTTTCCACTTGCTACGATCCTTACATACTTGTTTCGCTTCGTCCACTTTCATTATTCCCTTCATACATGCTCTTCGGTTTAGGGTACTCTTGACCTGGCCTTTTTTCAAGACGTCCCTGATTTGATCTCGAAACGTCCGCCTAGGTCTACCCCTACCAACACTTTCATTCACACTCGCCTTATACACTTTTTTCGTCAATCGTTCTTCATCCATTCTCTCGACATGGCCAAACCATCTCAGCATGCCTTTCTCAATTTTGGTCACTACATCTTCTTTCAGACCACAACGTTTCTTTATCTCACTATTTCTTATCCTGTCACTCAGTTTAACTCCTATCATACTTCTTAACGCTCTCATCTCTACTGCATTTATTCTGCTTTCATGTTTCTTCTGCCATACCCAACTTTCACTTCCGTACATGAGTGTCGGAACCAACACCCCCCTATGCACAGCCAAACGAGCCTTGTTAGACACCTTCTGACTGTTCATAAAGGAGTGCAAAGCTCCATTCACCATGTTTCCTGCATTCACTCTTCTTTCAATATCACTCTCACACTTTCCATCTCTTGTAAACTTTGAACCCAGATACACAAACTCATTCACCTGTTCAATTTGAATAGAATAGAATATTAATTTATTTCATTTGTAGGATACCAATGGTGGGGAGTATTGCCACAGCTATTGTGCCTAGCTGTCATTCCGCTTTCTATCGCCTTAAACCTCTGTGCGTAGCCTTCTTCTTATTGTACTCCTTCTAATAAATGTGTGTGAATAAACTTTATCAGTGACGTAATACGGACTCATTATTTAACGCCCGTAACCGTCCCCACTACACATTTCTCATCACAAACAGGTACAAAAGAATAAATAGTCTATTACAAACACTATTAATAAAACCTAGTTTCTGTGAGACTGGTGCCTCAAAATAGTAAATTAATACATGTACAGACGCCAGCACATCAACCTATCCAAATCTGTCAAATTTCTTCAATACATTTTCAACCTTAGGCTTTAGGTATAGAGTTCAAAGTCTATTGAGAAAATTTGACAGTTTGTGGTAGGTTGACGTGCAGGCGTGTGTACTGTAGATAACCAGCCCCATCAGTCAGTCATCAGCAGTGATCGGAACAAAGGGGCTTATCTACCAAACACCGAGTGGTGCCGGGGATAATGAATTGCACCACCCCATCTCTTCCCGTGGGTGTCGTAGATGGCGACTATGGGACCATTCCAGAGGATGGGCAGCAGCGTCTCTCTAGTCTCTAGTTTAGAGAACCTTTCTAATGTAACGATAACAAGTAATTACATACATAATTACGTTTTGACGCCCACCACTATAAAGTCTAGTACCTACCAGGCTTAACTGTTGCGTTTTCTATGTGACGAACTTCATTGACAATAAATAATTTCTATTTCTATTGATTAACACATTACATTATTAACTCCCCGTGTGGTGCCAGGAATCCCCGTGTGGTGCCGGGGATAATGAATTGCACCACCCCATCTCTTCCCGTGGGTGTCGTAGAAGGCGACTATGGGACCACTCCAGAGGATTATTCTCACCTTACTGCGATCGCCAACCCACCTGCCAAGCGTGGCGGTTATGGCAAATTCCCCTCAAAATGTTTTTATCCTTGAGGGAGGCCTTTGTCCAGCAGTGGACGTCTTTTTGGCTGAGGAGATGATGATGATGAACCACCAAAAAGTTGTTAATTTATTTTCATCGAATCTCGAATCCCGGAAGTTGTTTTAGTTCTTAGTCTTATAAGTGGGTACACGCGAAATAGGGATTTTGACAACAACAATAATTCAATTGTAGAACATTAAAGGTATGAATGACGTCACGTTACAGTTCTATAAGACATGGATTTCTGTAACCTAAAAATTAAAGTTATTAATAAACATGCGATAGACGGATAAAAAAAAACAGTGACGACATAGATTTCTATTAAAGAAATCAAAAAAACCGTGACAGTAGCTAAAAAATAAAAATAAAAACAAACAAACAGTAAATTACCTCCTCATAGTGTTGGGATCGACGCACGCGCCGCACTGCGTCGCGAAATCCAACGCCGCGTACGGGTAGCTAGGGTCTGTGGACGACGTCAAGGTATTAGACCAATTATTATTATTTATTTTTGGTTTTATAACGCGCTGCCCGATGAAGTAACAAATACCTTTTTATATAGCTATAACCGAAGGTTTGACGTTAAAAAAATACTTGGAAAAGATAAGATAAAATAAGATAAGATAAGATAAGATAAGATAAGATAAATACACTTTATTGTACTGTAGGATGGTAGTAGTAGGATGGTGCGCCACAATGAGGAAAGATAAAGGGAAGATCTTCCTCCGAGCTGGGTGGTATAGCTCGGGGACCGAGGTCCAACGGATTTTTTTTTTTTTGAGAGAGATTGCTTATTGCCGCTGCGGCATTTTCAGCTTCACCGGGCTTTTTTTGGGGGCGGCGAGGAACGTAAAGGGTCCCTCAAGCCGTGTGAAACGAATCACCTTCGGAGGTTATCTAGAGGGAACGGCATCGCGCACAAGTGCGCGTCCCCGTGCCCTACTAGATTCTCCGAAGGGTTCGGATCGGATCGGGGAGCGGAGCAACCCGAGGGCGCCTCTAAAGGCACGGACCTCGGCTCGGGTTGACCGGGCCGTGGAGGAGGAGAGAACCGCCCAGGTACATGTCTGTACCTGGTGTAGAGCGAGTGTGAACCGGTTCTTCGTACCCTTGTTCTACGAGTACGGTGTCTTGGGCCTAAACTGGTGTGCATGTTTAGTGTATTCTGTAAATGCGTGCTGTCATTTAGAGGATCGGGCGGGGGGGGGGGGGGGTCAACGGATGTTAGTCGGAGGTGCTACTTATAGCGAAGGAGATGGTGAAACTTCGCTACCGCGATGCAGGCTTCCTATACTATTTTATCGTCGTAGTATGGCGACGTCGTTGGTATGCGTTTGTGGCGCCATCTGTTGACATGGTTGAGGTGTTTTTTGCTTCGTGTCGAATAATGTGCGGCGTATGCGGTAGGTGACGCCGCCACAGTACTCCAAAAATAAAACATTTGACAAAAAAACTACATACAAATACACGTACAGAGGGCGGTCTTATCTCTAAGAGTGATCTTTTCCAGACAACCTTTGGATGGACAAAAAATATTTAAGTTTGAGGTGGGCTTGTCGTCGCATCGGTGCAATATAAATAATTATAAAATAACTAATAACACAGCAGTAAATAATTTTGAATTTAAATAAATAATAATTATGACGAGTAAGAATCGAGCTAGTGTGTGTTATAATAATAATTGTGTAATTATTATTTTAAAATATTAATAGAAATAGAAATTCTTTATTGTATAAATGTGTACAATATAGTTCTTAAATATTAAATAATAGTATCAACAGTTTATCCATTTCGGACGTACAATATTTTGTGAGTAAATACGTACTTATCAGCATAGTATTCGTGATTATTTTTTTTATATTAAATAAGTTTTTGTTTTTATTTTTTTTTTATAAAAAAAAGCAATTTGTATAAGCCATACTTTCAATTTTTTTTTAAAGATATCACCTTCCAACTTTTTGTACTCTACCTGCAACTTAGTAAATATTTTAATTGCACTATTATAGGCTATATTATAGTATATATACTATTATATTCTCAAATAAATCTGTTCGGTTTTCGAAAATATTATAGTTTTTATTTATAAAAAACTTCCAACGGAGCGTCTCCTCCTAAGAGGAGATAACATCACACATTGTTCTGTTAAGTAGTTAAAGCACTCGTATTATGAAAATCAGAAACAACGACGGTACCACAACCACCCAGACCCGAAACAATATCGAAAAGTTTGTTTTCGACATTGTCCCGACCGGGAATCGAACCCTAGATCTTAGAGACTTTGACTTTGATAAATTGTTTAGAGTTAGCGCCGCCCAAAGTCTGGCGTGTAAGCCACTCCGCTACGGAGGTCGTCATAAACATAGTGAAGCGCAGACGCTTGCGCATCAGCCTATCCAGAACTGTCAAATTTCTTCAATAAGTTTCCAACCGTATGCCTTGTACATAAAGTTTAAAATCTATTGAAGAAATCTGACAGTTTGTGGTAGCCTTTGGTAGTCGACTTTAGAGTTGACGACCCGAGCAGTGCACCTGTAAGTTGTGTTTTTGGTGCAACGAGAAGTGAGCTAACTTACAGCTCCGGTAACCTATCTGGAAGGTAGTGGACTATACGTGTCCACGGGCAACTCGCTCGAGACACTTGTCTTAAAAGTACCGGATGAAGAATGCGCTTCGGTGCGTCCTGATCTGACGTCGCTTGCGCTTGCGCAAGGATGTCTGCCACCTTACTTTATAAGTAAGGTTGGTGGGGGGTGTCAGTATAAACTTTGAAGTCGTGTGTAGTGGGGTGCGAGTTTGTGGTAGCCCGATGTGCAGGCGTGTGTGCATACCGATTCTGAATGTAGGCTCTTGCTGCGGCGATGTGGTGGCCTTGTGGTCTTCAGTGGTGGGCACCATCTGGCCGGGGTGGTAGACCGGCTGCAGGGACTGTTCCTGTGGTTCAACATTTCTTTTGTTATATTTTAAGAGCAATACATATTTATTTTAACAGGTTCACAGTCCAAGCCAAATTGTAAGATAGCTAAGAGTTTGTTCTATCAAGTCCACTTTTGTAGGCTCCAAACCCTATGAGTCCGACTTCGCAAAAAGTAAAGAAAGTAACAGTAACAGTAGACAACAGGGTAATAGTAATTTTTATTTATTTATTTCAGCAACATACTGTTACGATGTAATTTAAAAAGCAATTACTATTAAAAAGATCTGCAGAAAAAATATATATTAATCGAACTTTCAGGTAATAACGATGGAATCTCACTTACCATTCTGAATTGGTTAATGTAGGGGGTGTACCCTTGGTGCACTGTGGTTGGGTACGACATGTTGGTAAGCGACACCGGGCCTGTTGAAACGTACACATGAGATAAGATAGATAATATTAATATACTTTATTGTATAGACGCTTGCACATCCACCTATACAACTCCGATCCGATCCGAACCCCTCGGAGAATCTAGTAGGGCACGGGGACGCGCACTAGTGCGCGATGCCGTTCCCTCTAGATAACCTCCGAAGGTGATTCGTTTCACACGGCTTGAGGGACCCTTTACGTTCCTCGCCGCCCCCAAACAAGCCCGGTGAAGCTGAAAATGCCGTAGAGGCAATCAGCAATCTCCCTCAAAAACCTATACAAAACTGTAAAATTTCTTAAATAAATTTAACCGCCTGTAATCTAGTGGGTCAGAACACCGGTTTAGATCCATAGGTCCCGGGTTCGATTCCCAGCACGACCTAAAAAAAAAATGCAACGATTCTTCTGGAGCCTTAGCTATATAGGTAGCTCGGCGGTCAGAGCCTTGGAACGGTTATACAAAGGTCGTGGGTTCGATTCCCACTCGAGCTTCCTGAGGCTATTTGAATTTTTCTAGTAAAATTTTATCTTGTTACTATAATAGCATTGTGAATACAAAATTCTAAATAATAAAAAAGTAATAGGACTTCATGGAGCTCGATGGCGCAGTGGTTAACGCGCCCGGTCTGCGAGTACTGAGGTTAAGCAACTTTTGAAAAGGCCGGTCATCGGATGGGTGATCAAAAATTTATCATCTCGAGCTCCTCCGTGCTTTGGAAGGCACGTAAAGCCGTTGGTCCCGGTTGTATTAGCAGTCGTTAACAACCATCAATCCGCACTGGGCACGCGTGGTGGTTTATGGCCCGTTCTCCCTATCCATACATAGGGAAGGCTCGTGCCCCAGCAGTGGGGACATGAATGAGCTGATGATGTTGAGGACTTCTTTACTTTGATACATACATTTTTGACTATTTAAGTACAAGTTAAGGCTATACTCACGTATATGCGGATCCGGGATTTGCATCTGCGCCATTTTGGCCTGAGCCATCGCCTGCACACCCATCTCGACGGACGGGTAGCTGTGGTTGCCGTGTTGACTCTGGGGCGATGTCACCTGAGCGTCACAAAAAATCGTTAATTTTAAAGCGTCATTACGACTTCTTAGCCTTTTGGAGCTTGACTTCTTGGAAGTGTACTGATGATGTCTGCGGTGTTATTTTATTTTCTAAAATTTGTGTTATGTCGAATATTAATGTGAAATAATGGTGGATTATTAACCGTTAAGTGTTCGTGAGTGCGCATTAGTGTTGGCAAATAAAACAAAATAATGCAACGTCACTTTTCAAATTTTCTCAAGAAGTCCGCGTGGGCACTTAGTAAAGCCTTACATCTTTACTGAGATACTCGAGGGATTGGGGGGGTATATCATTTCTCACTTCCCATTTCTATTATAATTCTTTGAAAATTAATTTTTCATTGGCTAAATGCTTGTGCAAAGCCATAAAAAAAGCGTCATTCATTACAGATTGCTAAAAAATTATGGGTCACCAAGATATCATAATTCCATGTTTTTCTTTTGGAAAAAGTTCGCTGATTGTCTCCGACGGTATTTTTAGCAACACCGGACTTTTACGGGGCGGCGAGAAACTTAAAGAGTTCCTCAAGTCATGTGATCAAAACATCGTCGGAGGTTTCTTTGAGGGAATGCCATCACGCACTAAGCGTGTCCCTGTTCGCTACGAGATTCTCCGAAGGGTTCGGACCATGTTCTATGGTAAAATAGGAAGGTCTAAATTAATTAGTTAAACATTGAAATGAAACAACTTTTACGGATCTACTAGCGTTTATTTTACACATTAGGTTTAATTAATATTTATCCTGACGTTTCGAACCCTACCTACCCCCTAAACGCGAGTAGATCCGTAAAAAATGTTTCATTTCAATGTGTAGTGTTCGCGTAAACTTTAACAATATGCAATTTGTTAAACGTTTAAAATCGGCTGATGATCTAACCGGCTCTGTGGTACACTCTAGTGGTTCGACCACCTTTTTGACGCAGGCATATTATTCCCAGTGGTGAATACATATGGTTTTCGGTTTCGTTAGTGGTAGGGCTTGTTTTAATTCCGCCTGGCTAGCTACCACCATCTTATCTAAATATGTCGCCATAACATACAGCTAGAGATAAGATAGCCAGTGCCTCAGTAGTTGAGGATTCCAGGTGAAGTGCGCTTCCACCTTGGGCCTTATCATCACTCAACATCAGGTGAGATGAAAGATTAAGATGATCTGTTGTAGAATAAAATAAAATGTTAACATAAAAATTTAAGACAAATCCCAAACTTACCTCATCATTCCTAATAAAGCCGTAAACCTGCGGCGTATAGTACTCTTGAACATCCTGGTTGGTCAATTTACCAATCCTTGCATTGATAACCTCATTCACCTGCCTCTGATTGGCCACTTGCTCATACGGCGAAATCTGATTAGTCGCCGCCTCATAGACCCTCTGATTCGTTTCGAATTTCTCATAATTCGTTTCATAGGCCTTATCAGTTTGCACATAAGGTTGAGTTTTGGCTGACTCGTATTGGACTACTTCGGGCGGTGGCACGTTCGTTTCGTCATATAT
Organism: Eudonia truncicolella; assembly: GCA_949315975.1. Classification (NCBI taxonomy): domain Eukaryota; kingdom Metazoa; phylum Arthropoda; class Insecta; order Lepidoptera; family Crambidae; genus Eudonia; species Eudonia truncicolella. Next base: position 1,837,098 of record OX438851.1, read on the forward strand.
GTCTGTTTCGGTTGGTATTTCTGTCTGTTCGTAGTGTGCTTTAGTAGGGCTTGGGGTATTTTGCGTTTGTTGATCTGTTGATGCCTGTAAAAAAAAATATATGTAAGGTAAAAAAAATGCCATATTCATTGTCCTGTTCATAACAATGAATATGGCATTTTTTTGTAAAATGTATCTTATGATCAAATTTAAATTGAAGACTCTTTATTTACGAGAACACAGGTTACAGGTACAGTTTTTAGGTTATAAAAAAAGACGTCCTGAATGAGTAGTAGTTAAAAAAAATTTAGAACGATTCGAAAGCACTTTTCTTAAGCATATTTAAATAAAAGAAATCGACTTTGACTTTGACTTCGATGATTATGATTAAGTGTAATTTTACGCAAATTTTGTTGCAAACAAATTACAATAAGTGATGAAATGATTACGATTTCGGTTCTTCACGATTAACCGTAATCGTCCAATCTATCGATTATTTAGCGATTACTTATGACATTTATTTTACTAAAAAAAAAAAAAATTGGTAACATACTTCGTAAATGCGCAGGATATCTCAAAAGATATCCTGCGCATTCATGCGTATATCCGAACGCTTCTGTGACTGGCCTGACGTTTCGTTTCGGGGATTCCCCCGAATTCTCCGTTTCTTTTTATTATTTCTCGTTAGTTCGCTCTACCAAAAGTTAGTTCAGTGTAGTTTAAATTAATTGTGCTAAAAAAGCTAGAAATATTATGTTTTTGAACAACAATTTAAAGTATCTACTTACTTTAATTGTAATTATTGATTTTTTATAAATTTTATTTGCTTTTTCTTATGGTAATAAAGCTTATGTTGATTTATCGATAATTTGTTTTATTTATTACTAAAAACAAATAATCGTGATCGTAATCGTAATTGCTAAGTGATAATCGTTAGTTCGCTCTACTAAAGTTAGTTCAGTGTAGTTTAAATTAATTGTGCTAAAAAAGCTAGAATGTTATGTTTTTTGAACAACAATTTAAAGTTCTTACTTTAATTCTAATTACTGTTTTTTAAAAAAATTATTAGATTTTTCTTATGATAATAAATCTTATGTTTATTTATCGATAATTTGTTTTATTTATTACTAAAAACAAATAATTTATCATAACATAACATAACTTATCATCACTTAACATCGGGTGAGATCAAGGCACTGTGCTTACCCGTCAAATGTAAAAAAAAAGCTCTTATCAAAGTCACTATCCACAACGGTGCGTAAATCTACACAGGCAGGAGACCTTGTACTGAGAAGAACTGACAACAATCTCAGCAAGAGCGTTTCTTTTCTTCCTTACAACGTCATAATATCTGAATCTTTTGATCTTAAAACTTTGGGTTAAGACTAAAACTGAAGGAGGGAAAGGCCTTAGACGCTACAGCAATCTCTGAAAAATATGTTTGTTATGCTAATTGTTTTTAACAAATAAACAAAAAAATAAAAGAAATACCTTATCGTTGTTCCTATGACCGGAGTCGTGTCGCGGACAAGCACAGCTGCAGCATTTGCTACGCGTCTCCTCTGTGGGCTGGCAATCGCATTCTGGAACAATGAGAATCATGGAGTCATTCAATCATTAATACAATAACATTTTACATTAACAGTCCTCTCCATCCCTAGGTTGCCTGGAAGATATCGCTTTTGGTGATAAGGCCGCCCTTTGTACTGCTCCTATTTATTTTTATTTCTTTAACATGTCTGTGTTTTTATGGGCACATTTTAAGTGCTCACCAAAATAATTTTTATACCCTAATATACACACATCAGAATAATTGTACGTTTTGTATATATAATCTTTTTGCTTGCCAAAATGGATTAATGCTCACCAAATATTGTTTTACTGAAACAGTGACATTGATACCAACCATTTTTACACTATTATTCAAATGATTGAGGATACTTGTTTTTGTTTGATTTGTGTTTGATTGTTTTTTTTATTAGACAACAGGAAGCAATATTTACCAAATTGAAACTCGAGGCATAAAATATTGGTATTATCTATTTGGTGACAATATAACATATTTGGTCTGAAATGCAGTTAAAAGGTATTCATATATTTTTAAGGCATTTAATAAAAATATAAATTGTATTCTTTTTATAATATTTTAGGAAACACAATTTGGTGATCATTTATCCATTTTGGTAAGCGTTTTGAATTTTATTGGTAGTAAAATTGATACATTTTTGGTAGGCGTTTAAACACAAGCCATTTTTTTATGTGTACAGCGTATACACTTTTGACTAGTTTTGACTCTTATTCCATTGTATTAAGAGTTACATTGTACACATGTTTCAATGCTTGTGACTGTACAATAAAGTATTTTATTCTTATTATATTCTTAACGTATATATAAAATCACGTAGGCAACAGTTTCTTTAGCCATTCAACATTTTTTTTATTCTATCTTAACATGATGGCGCACCCTTAAGCAACACTCAATTGACGGAACAAAATAGTGACGTCATAGTTGACTAACCAATGGGGTGTTGTGAGATTTCATTTAGTTATTTTTTTTATTTATGGCAAGAGCTGGATGCGATCGTGCTCAGTGGCGTGCGCAAGAGGCTTATGATGACATACGCTACTGCTGATGACGATAATAATGATAATGGAGATTTCATTGAATAATCGCAATAACCTTCTTATTTTTTTTAAATATTGTATACAATCTGTAAAAAAAATGAGCAATAATATTTAAGGGTGCGTACATATTCCCTGTAAATACTTCACTGCTTTAATATCACCATTCAATGTGGTAAAAAAAAAAATTTTTTTTTACTTAAGTGTAATTGTTAACATTTTGTACAACCCTATTTTGTTATTTATTTATTTATTTTATTTATTTATTTGATAGGTACAAAAACAGATAACAAACTGTAACATTCAAATGGTCATAGATATAGATTTTGAGTTCTTTCCAAATTTGTTAACCTAAATATTGTACACGGCATTAAAAATAAAAAATTAGGCACACGATCAACAGATGAGTGACCTTTGCCACGTGGCACGCTTGTACCCCGCCGTGTCCCCGCGCCGCGCTCTCAGGCCGCCCGCGCCCGCCTTTTTTGTCTAAAAAATATAATGTCTCCCTGTGACCACGGACCCTGCAAAGGGTTCCAAACGTCAGGATAAACATTAATTAAAACTAATGTGTAAAATAAACGCGAGTAGATCCGTAAAAGTTGTTTCATTTCAATAAAAAATATAAATTTCTCAGCTACCTATAACTTGAGTGTTTTTTATATATTTTAGCGTTTTATTAACGCTTAAATATACTTAAGTAAAATTTAAACACTGAAAAAAGACGACAACCTCAGGCGGGAATCGAACCACGCACCTTCCGCATTCCGGGCGGCTGCCTTAACCACTTGGCTACCGAGGTCTGGCTTTCACCCGTCGAAATTTTTCAGTGCTTGATGCTTATGTTTTTTAGTCAACATTGCTTCATCAATCTTAGAAGTTTTCACCTCTGAAAAATTTTACCTATTACTTGTGAAAAAAAGTTACCACCAAACATGTAGGCTGCTCAAATTTTATTGCTTATTTTTTTTCCAGGTTGTATAAATTTAATTAATTACGTCTTCTTAGTCCCGGGTTCAATTCCTAGGCCGGTCAAAGTGTGTTTCCGTATTTTTCGATGGTTAACCCAAGTTTGTGACCACCAACCCCAATTTGGCAAGGGTGATGACTAAGCCATTACCCGTTAGATAGACGCCCACCTTACTCCGTTTACTATTGTAAGTGTTAATGTCCTTACATTGTTTAATCTTTTTTGTATTATTATTATACTCTTTATTTATTTTCTTTCTTAAAACTAGATTTTTACAATATTTTAATAAAAAAAAAACAATAAAACATTATAAAAAACTAATTCTAGAGTACCACCAGCAGCGGGGCAGGGCCCAAGCTACCGGTGGTCAGGGCTGCAGAGTGAGGAACCTCCTGACAATACCGTGCCGTGTCAAGGAGTACTGCCTTCTGAATCTGACCCTTGATACAACCATCAAGCGAGAGCCTCTTAAGATGTTGGTCGAGGCTCTTCGCCATCAGACCGTTCGCTGAAACGACTATCGGGACAATAATGGTTGAATCAACATCCCACATGGCGGTCACCTCGTGAGCTAAGTCAAGGTACTTACTGAGCTTGTCCTTCTCGGCTTTCACGAGGTTCTCATCATGAGGTATGGTGATATCAACCAGTATTGCCCGGCGCTGGGATCGGTCAACCACCACGATATCAGGCTTATTGGCGACAATAGTCCTGTCCGTAATGATAGAGCGATCCCAGTAGAGCGTTGCATGACCATTTTCGAGTACTGGCGCAGGTGCATATTATTATTATTATTATTGTTTTAACTATAACTTCATTTAGGACCAGCATTGTTGCGTTTCAAATTATACCCAAAATGTCATGCTGTGTACACTCCTTTTGGATTACCGTCTAGCTAGTAAGGTTAACCAAATATGTCACTGTACTCATGCATTGATTGTAATCTGTTTGTGTACCTATAGAAATAAATAAATAAATAAATATATAAATTACGTCTTCGTCGTCCCGGGTTCAATTGCTAGGCCGGTCAAAGTGTGTTTCCGTATTTTTCGATGCTTAACCCAAGTTTGTGACCACCAACCCCAATTTGGCAAGCGTGGTGATTAAGCCATCACCCATCAATTGTAGCGATGACTTGATTTCAATGATGGCGGCCTTTGCCCAGCAGTGGGACAGTGTGTAGGCTCCAAGTTGCTATGAACATCTCTTACCGTGATCAATGAAGGAGTGTTGCTTCTCCAGCTTCCCGCGTTTCTTCTCGTTACTCTGGTCGACCTGTAAAACAATATTCGCTATATATTCTAAAGAAAGTGGTTTAAACTTAACTTATTTTACACTTCTAAACTATCGCGTTTAATTATAAACAATTTCCTATTATAAGATAAAATTTTACTAGAAAAAATCAACTTGTCTCAAGAAGCTCGAGTGGGAATCGAACTCACGACCCTTGGATTACCAGTCAAATGCGCAACCGCTGATTTAACGAGAACCCGAGATTCACATATAACATATTGAATACAATTTTTTTTGCGCCTCGGTGGCCGAGTGGCAGAGCGCTCGGCTCGATACTCGAAGGTCCCGGGTTCAATTCCCAGGTCGGGCAAAATGTATATGCATCGAAAAATCAGAATCCCGCATTTGGCAAGCGTGGTGATTAAGCCATTACCCATCAATTGTAGCGAGCAATGAGCCTTTGCCCAGCAGTGGGACAATTATAGGCTATTTACTTTTACTTTTTTATGTAGAACCAATGATATATATGTAAAAAAAGGTAGACACTGATTGCGGTTGCTCGGTCTGCGAATGCTAAAGTTAAGTCACTTTTGCAAATCAGTCATCGGGTAGGTGAGCAAAAATTTATAATATCAAGCTCCTCGGTAGATCCCGATTAAGGTACACACGCCTGCACATCAATCTACCACAAACTATCAAATTTTCTCAACAGACTTTGAACTTTACGCCTAAAGCATATGGTTGAAAATTTATTGACGTAATTTGACAGTTTTGTATAGGTCGATGTGCAGGCGTCTTTACGTCTTGAAATGCGTTCACTTATGCATGATTTATATTAAAACTATAAAACATACGACGCCAAGAAAAATATATGTTATAAAAGACTATATTTGCAACAATGTTATTGTTCCGAATGCAGAATTATGAAATTTCCTCGATAGAAAAATAATGCAAAGTCATCTCTAAACAGTATCTATTTACATTATTACCTTCTTCATTTACTATAGTATGTCGATGAAATTAAGTCTACCTATTTATTCGTCATACTATATAGAGAAACGTTATTGATATAAAACTTCAAAATTTCAAATTAATAGCGTTATTCGCTTAATTTCCTGACTTGGATCCAGTGGATCGCACACTATTTGCACCCTTTTTCGCTTATATTAAGATCGACAGCGAGCGCTGTTTCATGATTGTCAGTGCCTTAACAACCACCTTCCTGGGCCCGCGTGGTGGTATACGGAGCGTTCTCCCAGCGGTGTTTCCATACATAGGGAAGGCTCGTACCCCAGCAGTGGGGAAATAAAACAAGCGGGTGATGAATAATGAATTTACCACAGGGATCTGGTAACAAAATAAGGACTGCAAAAGGTATGTCCCATTCAAACGCGCTCAACCAACGCACACATAGACTCCTTGCACGGACACGAAATCTCGGAACAGCTGAGCGCACAACTAGGCCCTAGTTGATGGATGTTTGGTGAACAGTCGATGGTGTGTGATAAATACAATAAATAAAGTACAAGATCTCCCGCCCAGAGTAGACTTACGAACCGATGGCATAGTGACATTCACAAGAGCCACTTGTAGCCTAAACTGAATAAATGATTTTGAATTTTGAATAACTAGCGGCGCGTCCCGGCTTCGCACCGGGTGGTAATTTTTTTTCAATATAGCCTATGTTACTCAGCGCTAATGTAGCATTCTAATGGTGAAAGAACTTTTTAAATCGGTCCAGTAGTTTTTGAGTTTATTCGTTACCAACATACAACAATACTAAGCTTTCCTCTTTTTATAATATTAGTACGATAGAAAACCTCAGACGAGTAAATTGCTATATTTTTGTGAACGCTCAAGTCAATGGTTGTCATAATAGTGAGTTAGAAATATATAATAAGAAAAAAATATTACATCGTTACAAAAACACAATGTTGAAAAAATTTCCACGAGCAGGGTTTGAACCTGCACCCTTCTGACATACCGGGTCAGGTGCTCTTCCAATTGAGCTATCGTGGTTCTAACCAGCCCGCCGAAATTATTCAACACTATTTACTTTTTTACTTTGAAAGCCAAACGCGTCAATTCAATGTCAACAACTACCGTCATTAACATCTGATCATAATATTTTTACAAATACTAAAGATCAGTTAAGAAGTAGGCAAGCTATTTATAAAATGTTTTTGTTTTGTTTATATAATTTTAACGCAAATTTTGTTGCGATACAAATTACAAAAACACAAATGTTGTTGAAAAAATGGTTAGAACCACGATAGCTCAATTGGAAGAGCACCTGACCCGGTATGTCAGAAGGGTGCAGGTTCAAACCCTGCTCGTGGAAATTTTTTCAACATTGTGTTTTTGTAATTTGTATCGCAACAAAATTTGCGTTAAAATTGTATAAACAAAACAAAAACATTTTTATATTACATCGTTACAATATTCGTAATTAGTACATTGAACAAAAGAAAAGATGACACAATCATTGATGTCCTTGATATTTGTGACACAAGCAGGATTATGAGTAATACATAGAGAGGTACAGTGCGTTGCTTGCCCTCTGGATCTCCGTATTTGGTACTGTGGTGTTTCCATCCATAGGGAAGGCTCGTGCCCCAGCAGTGGAGCTGTAGGTAACTTATATTATAATTATTTACATTACGCTTACCTTATTTTAACTTATCCTATATTTATTTACAACACACGATATACTATATATATGTAACATACAACAATACTTAATTTATACTTAAAAGCTATTTGCAATTACATAAATTAATTATAAAGCACTTACATAATCATACAACAAGCAACATAAATATCATCACCCGAACAATTATTCGGATGACATGATGCGCCCTTTTTTTTTTTTTTTGGAGAGAGATTGCTGATTGCCGCTGCGGCATTTTCAGCTTCACCGGGCTTTTTTTGGGGGCGGCGAGGAACGTAAAGGGTCCCTCAAGCCGTGTGAAACGAATCACCTTCAGAGGTTATCTAGAGGGAACGGCATCGCGCACAAGTGCGCGTCCCCGTGCCCTACTAGATTCTCCGAAGGGTTCGGATCGGATCGGGGAGCGGAGCAACCCGAGGGCGCCTCTAAAGGCACGGACCTCGGCTCGGGTTGACCGGGCCGTGGAGGAGGAGAGAACCGCCCAGGTACATGTCTGTACCTGGTGTAGAGCGCGTGTGAACCGGTTCTTCGTACCCTTGTTCTACGAGTACGGTGTCTTGGGCCTAAACTGGTGTGCATGTTTAGTGTATTCTGTAAATGTGTGCTGTCATTTAGAGGATCGGGCGGGCATGATGCGCCCGCTAGTGACGGTGCTAAGGAAACGCACAATATTGCAAGCCGTCCGACCGGTTTCGCAATACGTCGCATGCGCCGGCGCACGCGGCCGAGCGCCCGAGTCGAGATCCTTGCACCGCGCGAAGACCATGTTTCTCGACGCACGACCGCTGCTATATACTATATATATATATACTATATACGCTTAATTACGCATATTGTATTAAGTAGTTCGTGTTATCGCTATAGTACCGTAGTTTGTGCTTTCGCTTGTTTTGTGCTATCTATCTTTGTTCTGTATTTCCTTCTGTTCTGACTATTGTATTATATGTGCTTTGTGTGTGTTGGACATTACACTACTACGTAAGTAAGCTGAACTTTTTATTTGGAGTTAACACCACACACGCAACCCTATAGAGCCATACAATGAGCTAGAGAGAGATACAGAGACAGCTCTCTGTCTCTGTCTCTGTGTCTGTGTGTCTGTCTCTGTGTCCAAAGCACCAGGCTATTATAACTCACAAGGAGGTGTACCTTGAGCTTGAGGTGTACGTGAGCTATACTTGGGGTGAGGCCGTGTGGTGGTTGATGTACCAGGCTATCATGAGATACAAGGAGTTACGCACCGGGCCCGCGTGGTGGTTTGCGGCCCGTTCTTCTCGTGGTATTTCCATTCCGTAGCGAAGGCTGGTGCCCCAGCAGTGGGGCATCAAATGAGCCGGTACATACCGTCTCGTCGTGATAATTGTTGAAGTCGTACATGGCGGGAGGGTTCGCAGGATCGTAGTGGTACAGGCTGCCGTCGGGGTTGGTCAGAGGCCGGCCCGTCTGATGACAATACAACAATAGTGGGTAATTATACAACGTGCAACAGAAAGATGTGGTTAAAAATGAAAAGATCCAAAGTGTATCCGATCTAGATCTTGTATAGTATATGATATAGTTATATAAACTTATTTTTTTTTTACCGATTTTTAATAAGTATTTCTATAGTGAAGTCTCATTAAAATAAACAAGTCACAGCTCTAACGGTGACTATGTTCTTACATTTATCATCACTGCTGCTTTCTTCATGCGCGCCTGACGCGCATGACTTTACTAATATATATATTTAATATTCATAATTTTTTTATAAAATACAGTGAAAAAATTAAACGCCCACCCGACACACCCGATTTTTTTTTCACTGTATTTTATAAAATTTTTATGAATATTTAATTTAGCTTCAGTGCAGCAATTGGCACTTGTAAATAAAAAAAAAGTAAAATTTACTATAGCGTTGTGTTATCAAATTTGTGGTATTTCATCTGCAAAGATGAATCTGCATGGCCATCGGCTGCAACGACCGTTTGGATAGATGGCGCTAGTGCCGCTAAAAAGCACTCAAAAACATTAAAATAGCAGTGACAAAATTCAGCGCTTACGTCAGCCTTACCGGTAGCATAGCGGTCAGTGCAGCCCGCCCGGATTGCGGAAGACCCAGGTTCGATTCCTGGCTGGGTCGGGTGGGCGTTTAATTTTTTCACTGTATTTTATAAAAAAATTATGAATATATAATTTAGCTTCAGTGCCGCAATTAGCACTTGAAAATAAAAAAAAAGGAAGTAAAATTTATACATATTTAATTTACAATTGCATAACAAATTAAAGTTTACAATTACGTCTTAGAAAAATAGACGACAGAAGAATAGTCTCAAAAAATAACCGTCCTAAATGGGTAGTACGTAAAAAATGTATGGACGATTCAAAAGCACTTTTCGTATGTTTCCAACCGACTCCAAAAGGCCGCCAACAACCTCGGCGTTTGGTTTCGCAAATGGCGGATTGAAGTTAACCCCGAGAAAAGTGCCGCAGTGTTCTTTTCTCGAGGTAACGACGATCGTCGCCCTCCTATACGTTTATTTGACCGTGCTATCCCTTGGGTAAAGCAGGTGAAATATCTCGGTGTCACCCTCGATAGAAGGATGACGTTTGCGCCTCACCTTAAAATCGTCCGTAACAGGGCCGCGTTCATATTAGGTCGATTATTCCACCTTATAGGCAGGCGGAGTAAAATGTCTCTTAGACATAAGACGACAATTTACAAAGCTTGCATCCGCCCCGTCATGACTTACGCTAGCGTAGTTTTCGCGCACTCCGCGCCCTCCTATTTGCATCGTTTACAAACGCTGCAAAACCGATTCATGCGTGGTGCCACGGGTTGCCCGTGGTACTATCGCAACGTAGATCTCCACCGCGATCTTGATCTTCCCACTATCAAAGACTTTATCAAGGACGTTTCCATACGTTACTTTGATAACGCCCCCCACCACCCTAACCCGCTTGTTGTGGCGGCCGCCAACTATAATGTTGGAAGCCTTCCACCAACAAAACGGTTCATGTCTAGGCGTCCTAAGCACGTCCTAGATGACCCCGACGATCCCATAACGGTTGCGAACGCCCCCCCGCCCGATCCTCTAAATGACAGCACACATTTACAGAATACACTAAACATGCACACCAGTTTAGGCCCAAGACACCGTACTCGTAGAACAAGGGTACGAAGAACCGGTTCACACACGCTCTATACCAGGTACAGACATGTACCTGGTCGGTTCTCTCCTCCTCCACGGCCCGGTCAACCCGAGCCGAGGTCCGTGCCTTTAGAGGCGCCCTCGGGTTGCTCCGCTCCCCGATCCGATCCGAACCCTTCGGAGAATCTAGTAGGGCACGGGGACGCGCACTTGTGCGCGATGCCGTTCCCTCTAGATAACCTCTGAAGGTGATTCGTTTCACACGGCTTGAGGGACCCTTTACGTTCCTCGCCGCCCCCAAAAAAGCCCGGTGAAGCTAAAAATGCCGCAGCGGCAATCAGCAATCTCTCTCAAAAAAAAAAAAAAAAACTTTTCGTATGTTTACTTGATTTCTAAAGTTTACGCGAACACTACACATTGAAATGATACAACTTTTACGGATCTACTCGCGTTTATTTTACACATTAGTTTTAATTAATGTTTATCCTGACGTTTCGAACCCTTTGCAGGGTCCGTGGTCACAGGGAGACTGAGGTGTTGGTCGTCTCATAATTAGTTAGTAGCTTGTATACCCTCATTTAAATTTAATCAGGTGCGTTCCGTTTTACGCAGAAAGAGCTTACAGTATTTTTTGGTCTGGCAGTATGGTGTTGGGGCTGGGATTTAATATTTGGTATGATGGGATCCCAGGCTGGTGGAAGATTCCAACCATCTTTTCTATTAAAATTAGGATTTTTTTTAATTTCAATAGCCTCGCGTATCATCCTAGGGATGAATCGTTGTTCTCTAGCGAGTATTTGTGGTTTATCAAATCTGATGTAATGGTTGGGCCCCTCAAGGGAATGTTCGCATACCGCAGACTTGTTTTCGCGCCTATGCTTGACGTCGGCTATATGTTCTGTAACCCGGGTTCCTACACTTCTCTTGGTTTGCCCGATGTAAGAGAGCCCACAGTCGCAGTCCAGTTTGTACACGCCTGCTGGACGCACGCAATAGATCCGTAAAAGTTGTTATAAAAAATTTCGACTTTGACTTTGACTTTAGTAACAAACACACACAAGATCTGGATCGGAAACACTTTCGATCTTTTCGTGTTTACCACACCTTTCTGTTACACATTATATTAGTGTAGTAGTAATATAATGTGTAACATATATATATATCTTCGGAACCTTGCCTAAAGGGACTCCTTTTAATAATATATTTTAGATAGTTATTATATTATATATTTTTTTTAAGAGATATATATACATATGTATATTTACTAGCTGACCCGGCAAACGTGGTTCTGCCATATAGTTTTTCTTGATAGGGACACCCTAATCACCCAGCGATATGAGATATACTTTACGACCTATTCTCATACCTACCGAATGTACATATAAAATTTCATAAAAATCGATCTAGCCGTTTCGGAGGAATATGTGTAGGGTTATTTTAATTACAACCTAAAATAATCGCCATAAAAAATTAAACTACATAAGTAATAGAAAAGTAAAAGAATTAACTATGTAAATAAATTAATAGTAATATTATATAAACTAAACCTAAATAAAATAACCTTATTTCAAATAAAAACTACAAGTATACTGTATTTCGGCGGGCTGGTTAGAACCGCGATAGCTCAATTGGAAGAGCACCTGACCCGGTATGTCAGAAGGGTGCAGGTTCAAATCCTGCTCGTGGAAATTTTTTCAACATTGTGTTTTTGTAATTTATAAGTATACTGCATATATATCAAAACTTAATAAATTATATAATCACTAGTTTATCGAACTACCACCGGCAGCAATCGACTTTATACGATCTTTATACCGCATCCCTAAATGACGTCGCGCGGGCGGCGGCCCCCACTACGGCCGAGCGGTAACCAGCCCCCCGACCGCCTAACCGATCGCTTTGGCTACGTGTATAGTTTATGACGTCGTCTTGTCATTTCGTGCCGCCTATGAAAGCAATATCGCAAGCTATAGGCTATAGCTATAGATATATGCCTACACCTATTAGCTAGATGACAAGATGACGTCATAAACTATACACGTAGCCAAAGCGATCGGTTAGGCGGTCGGGCCCCAGGCCAGGCTCGTCCAAGCCATGGCGCTGTGCAAACGCCGCAATCGGCATATTCCATGATCTGTCTGTCGTCGCTCTGACGTCTACATTAATTTCTTTTTATGAACTTTTTTTTTATGGCTTTGCACAAGCATTTAGTTAGACAATGAAAAAGTATTTTTTCTTACAAGTAAGTACATAAATAAACAATATTTCCTTCCTATATGATGATGATGAATGATAATAGAAATGAGAAGTTAGAAATGATATACCCCCAAACCCCTCGAATATCTCAGTAAAGATGTGGGGCTCTACTAAGTCCTCACGCGGACTTCTTGAGAGAATTTGAAAAGAGACGTTGCACTATTTTGTTTCGTTTGCCAACACTCATGCACACTCACGAACACTTAACGGTTAAAATAACCCATCATTATTTCACATTAATATTAGACAAAACACAAATTTTAAACCCCTTTAACAATGTTTATTCATAAAAAAATACGATGAACCAACCTTCATTTGTGTTTAATTTCCCTTTGCTCAAGCCAGCTTCACATTGGGACCAATAAACCCCTAGAGAAATATTCCGTCAGTAGTGTAATCGTTCCAAAATCTAAATTAGAAAAGTTGACTATTATCAAATTAGAAAAGGTGGAACTGTTCCCTGGTCCCAGTTTTTGAGTGGAACGAATTGTCCCCTAACCAGCAACAGCTTAATAAAAAAACATAAATGTTGAAAGAGACAATTAAGATTGGAAAAAAATTATACTGTAATCGCTCGTTCTAATTTGAGATGAGACAACAAAAGAGTATGTGTTACTAATCTAGTACACTATAATTGACCAAAGGGTGACGCTTAGTAAATAGAACAAAATTGTAGCGTGTCACGGAAACGAAATTCCTTCACAGGTTTGATTTACCTACCCGTAAAGTTAAGATAGTATAACAATGGGTATTGTTACCTGCGGCTGTATGAGCAGCGCGCCGGGCGGCACGCACGCCATGTCCGTGACGCAGCACACCACCGCGCCCGCGCCCGAGCCCGCGCCCGCACCCGCGCCCGCGCCCGCGACTGCGCCCGCGCCTGCGCCCGCGCCCGTGCCTGCGCCCGCGCCTGCGCCCGCGCCTGCGCCCGCGCCTGCGCCCGCGCCTGCGCCCGCGCCCGCGCCCGCACAGCAAGGCTCTGGGCTCGCCCCGCCTATGCACAACACACATTCATAACTAAAATGTAAAGTAAATTGTTGTGTTCGACCGAAACATGATTTTCAGCCGATGCCGAAACCGAAACCGAATCTTCGGTCGGTCACTAGTAAATAGCCTATCACTGTCCCACTGCTGGGCAAAAGCCACCATCATTGAAATCAATTTGTAACGGTCAGCTACGTCAAACTCAATGTAAAATTCAAAAGTCAGATTGAGTGTCCAAAGGATTATATTTAATTAATCTTTGCCCACCTGTGGGCGAGGGTGTGACGGAGTCGGTGCTACGCAGGCTGAGGGTCTTGTACCCTGAGCTAGACGGGGACAGGCGCCAGCTGCTCGACGCCAGGTCACCTGCAATGAGGACAATATCTATTTTTTTAAATTTATTTCGACAACAAACTGTCGCAGCACATATTAACAATACAATTTCGCAAAACATTCATCATCATCATCATCATCTTCATCATTATCATCAGTCTATATTAGGCCACTGCTGGACATAGGCCTCCCCAAGTGCACGCCACTGAGCACGATCCGCGACTTCTCTCATCCAGCTCTTGCCAGCCACATCATAACATTATGAAATAGAAAACCTACAGTGCCCAAATGTTTTATAATGGTATAAAAAAAAGAAAAAGAAAAAAAAATAAATAAAAAAAAGAAAAAGAAAAAAGAAAATATAAACCAATAGTGTAATGAAAATATTGATTAATTCATGATGTATGGCTATAGTGTACACGCCTGCTTACCAGACTACCACAAACTGTCAAATTTCCTCAATAGACTTTGAAATTTATTTATATGGTTTAAGGTTGAATATTTATTGAAGAAACTTGTCAGCTTTGGATAGTTGCGATGTGCACTCACTATTATTTTTTTTGAGAAATAAAGTTATTTCTCGGTTTGCCGCATATGGCGTTTACAGGGTAACCAAGTTCATAAGCGGCTAGAAACATATACGTACGTCTAGCCGTAGTGACCTAAAAATCTTTGGACATTTTCTATGAAGCCAGTGTGTGCAAGCGTGTCCCTGTATTTTACTTAGATTCTAAGACATTAAATTGTTATTATGTTTCAAACGTATAACATACAAATGTTTGTAGTAAGTTGTGTTGTAACAGTTTTCACAATTTCGTTACTTCAGATAGTTATTTTATTAATTTAAATTTTGTATACAAAGTGGAGATGACATTACGACAATAAATTACCCATTGTATACCTAATGACGCTCCCAATCTAAATATAAAAAAAAAACATTTAAAAACATTCAATAATTTAGCCACAGGACATAATTTTTAATTAGTAACATTTCCACATGATGTATCTATTATTAAACTAGTACGGCCAGGTTAAAGACCTCTCATCGGTGTTTTAAACACGTCGCAAAACTTCATCTGGGGGCCTACCGCCTAACTCTATCGCTATTGATCTCACTATCGCGCTCTATAGTTTATGGCGTCATATTGTAATTTCGAAAGCGATATAAAAGCAATATCGAAAGCTATAGGCTCTAGCTTTCGATATTGCTTTCATATCGCTTTCGAAATGACAAAATTACGCCATAAACTATAGAGCGCGATAGCGAGAGTGATGGCGATAGAGTTAGGCGGTCGGGGGGCTGTTCTTAGATGTTAAATCCCGATGCAAATCATAGCATATCATGCCTAACGCTGAGGCTCACAGTCATAAAGCAAGCAACCCAAATTACGCGGAAAGAAGAATATTGCATGCGTAAGAGATGCATTCGTCGCAAACGAAAATTAGTATGTGCGAAAGGGACAAATATTAGTTTATTTGTGGTGTATATTTTTTTTTCTATTGGCTCGGGCGGCGAGGTTTGCCGCGTTTGATGCGCCGCCGCCGCCGCCACCGCCCGGCGTTCTTTCGTTTGTAATTGTTGTGTTAGTGGAGCGATTGATAAACACGCAGTGCGAATTGTGCGAAACTTAACGCTCTGTTAGTGGTGATAGATAGGACACGTTAAGTAGAATTAGGTATCTAGTTAAGTGGTTCTGAATTGTGCGAAGACGAATAACAAGTTAGTCTGTTTTTTTTATTACTCTACCTATAATGCAAGTGCAACGTTGTGATTTTGTTCGGCATTAATGACGCCAAAACGTCGTCATCTGACAAAGGCCGCGTCGGTCTTCTTTCTTTCTTTTAGTTGATGGCGATTAGCACATTTAGCCAGTGTCAAAGTAATTGTTCTTACAAGTAATACATAAATATACAATATTTCCTTCCAGTCAATATGATGATGAATGATGATGAATGATGATCAAAATGAGAAGTAAGAAATGATATACCCCCCAACCCCTCGAGTATCTCAGTAAACATGTGGGGCTTTACTAATTCCTCGGCGGACTTCTTGAGAGAATTTGAAAAGTAAAGTTGAACTGTTTTGTTTCATTTGCCAACACTCATACTCATGCCAGCACACTTACGAACACTTAACGGTTAATAATCCACCATTATTTCACATTAATATTCGATATAACACAAATTTTAGAAAATAAAACAAAACCGCAGACATGACTCTTCACTTTCCCGCCAAGAAGTCCGCGTGGCTCTTATCAAATGCGTTAACATTTCTAAATGGTGTTCTATTTTGCTTGCGTTTCCGTGCTATTTTGTTTGTTTGAAAAAAAAATCAAGTGCTAATATTTATTTGATAGTTTTCAATTATTTCTTATGCACTAGTATAGCCAATATTTTCATTTATTGTCGTAGTGTCATCTCCACTTTGTATATTATTATAAGATTTAAAAAAAATATAACTTATATATACTACTCAAAACAAAATAAGGGCCACGAGGTATTTTGTCTGTACCATGAAAATAATAAAACCAATATTAATTTTTTTGTCTCCATAACGAAAACTAATGTTGTTTTTACCGTGTAGACCAATAAATTTATTCCAATAATAATGATTAAAAAGTTTATTTGCTTTTGAAAGAAAAAAACACATTTAAGGTTAAAAATAAAAACAATGTAAAGTTACTGAAAACAAAAGAAAATACTCCATGCTCATCTTTTAGTAACGGGTATGCCCCCCTCGTTTCGTTACGCACTCCTGAAGCCTGGAGTGCATGCTCTCAATCAAATGCCTGACATTTTCCATTGGAATCTCTTCCCAGGCCCTTTTAACAGCGTTGAAGAGTTGCTGTTGGTTGTGGATTTCCTGATCACCGTCTCTAACTCTTCGTTTCAACTGATCCCACATGTGCTCTATTGGATTTAAGTCCGGACTGTTCGCCGGCCACGGCAAGACTTGAATTTGAGACGCTTCCAGTACAAACCGAGTCGCTTGAGCCGTGTGTGCACGAGCATTGTCTTGCATCAAGATGAATCCAGGACCCGCTTGCTGGGCAAATGGGATCACATGTGGTCTGACGACTTCCTCAATATACCGCTGAGCAGTAACAGTACCCTCATTTAAAATAGCGAGCTCAGTTTTGCCGTGTAAGCTTATCCCGCCCCAAATCATTACATTTGGACCACCAAAACGATCGACTTCATGGATGCAGGCTTCTGAAAATCTGTCGCCGCGTCTTCTCCATACTCTAATACGCCGATCGTCGTTAAAAAATTTAACTTTGCATTCGTCTGTGAAGAGCACCATGCCCCATTGGTTTATGTCCCAGTCCAAATGTTGACGGGAAAATCTTAAACGATTTGCACGATGATTTCTAGTTAATGGAATACGGACAACTCGCCTTCTTGATGCCTGCTGGTCTTCATGCAATCGATTACGAATAGTTTGGTCACTGACACGAGTACCCGTTGTGAGCCGTAAACGATTTTGCAGCTTGCGGGCCGTCGTTGTGCGATCTCGGCGCGCATTTAATCGAATGTAACGATCCTCTTGAGCTGTTGTAATGCGAACTCTGCCCGAACCAGGTCTTCTTCTAACACTGCCGGTCTCTTGGAAACGATTCCATAGATTTTGAATAGCTCTTCGAGAAAATCCCAATTGCAAACCCACAGATCGCTGCGAATGACCTTCTTCAATCATTGTAACGGCTCTGGTTGCTGTCAGCGAGTCCATATGACGCCTGCGTGCTTGTGGCATATTGCAAAAGATGTTTCTGACTCGAGATATCAATGAACTCTGATAATTTCTAATAAACTAAGAAGCTAAGGAAAGCAAAACGTCAAAGAAAATGGAATCAAAATTTTCAAAAATAATTTTAAATCAAATTTTATTTAAAATTGTTGCCAGCATTAGATGAATACTACAATATTAAAAAGTTTAGGTATCAAAGAGTTTGTATACTCAATATTTTACTACTTTCAATATGTAAATGTTTAATAATTTACACCAAAATGAAAAAATACCTCGTGGCCCTTATTTTGTTTTGAGTAGTATATAAATAATACATTATCGTTCATATCAATCACCTTGTGTTATTTATTAATTATGACTTCGTCCGCTTTAATTAAACACATGTGCCTATTCCATAGAAAACTTTTTTTGATACAAATATTGTCCTGACAATTACGAACACCAAAAAAATAAATTAGCCAAATCGGTCCAGCCGTTCTCGAGTGACGCTTTGACATACATGATTATTATTAATATTATGAATTAAAGATGCGTATTCTCACCTTGCCGACTCAGTAATCTCGGGTGCGGTTGTTCGTGCCCCCCGTAGCCGCCGAAGCTGTGGCTCTTCGACACAACCCCACGCCCACTGCTGGGCGTCGGCCCACTTTCTAAGGATTGTACCTGGGACACAGATATGTTGGTGTTATTACAATATGATACGGGCAAAAGTAGATGAGATAAAGAAAAACATTTGTTGACCACACCCATATGCAGGATAAAACTAACGATCACAGTACAAACAAACACACATTTATAACATGGATTAACGCTAATTGTTATAATTTAAATTGTAAGATAAATAATATTAGTAATAAAAAACGCGCACACAAGCACGCGCGCACGCACGCACAGCCTCACATCACCCTCACTCTCACACGCACACCCTTACACACCTAACGCTAAAATAATAGTGACAATTAAATAAAACATTATCGTAGAACACAATAAACAGAGTAATATACACATTAATTAATTTAATAAACCCTTTTTATAATATGCGTAGCGTAATTCTGTCTAATAGATATTAATGAATGAGAATTTATTGTCACCGTTATTTAAAAATCGCTTCCGTAAAAAGGTTTCAAACGTCATAAAATCAAATGTGATAATTAAACGCGAGTTATATTGATAAAAATCATGTTTCGGTTCAATACTATTATATTTCGTTTATATAGATGAGGCTACGCATATTATATAAATAATTTATTAATTAAGCCATTACCCATCAATTGTAGTGATGACTTGATTTTAATGATGGAGGCTTCTGCCCAGCAGTGGGACTGTATAAAGGCTATTTACTTTTACTCATCTGATTCTCATCTACACTTTTCCAAATTATAATTTATTACTTTTAATTGTGACCACACCTATCTAATACACGTTGTACCTTGTACCTATATATACACATGTGACCTTGTAGATAACGCTCAGAAACAAATCAATATACACTTAAAATCAAGCCCAGTATTATTGCGCCGTAGTACCAATATTGCACATTGAGTCAATCAGGACCCCGCCTCAACTTGTGTTGTCGCGAACGAGACGTATCACAACAACGCTGCTATTACGGCGGGACCTGCCTATTGCTTTCTCCCTCCCACCCCTATTTTAAGTCACTTGACGTCATATTTTAGACAAAGAAAACTCTCGAAAACTAACTGAGTACCTAAATAAACGGATATTATGCAAAAACTGTAATCTAAAGTGTGTTCAATGTAACTTTTCATTTTGAGATAACCAGTATGATTTAAAATCACACCCTTGGCCAAGGTTCGTAGGCACGTGCAACCATATGTTACAATAAAAAGTGTATTAAACGCTATGCCTTCATCAAAGTCGTTTCCATTCCAATGTCAAAGTATTCGCGTAAGCTTAACAACTAGTTTACAAACAAATTCGCATGGGGCAGCTAAGCCCAGCAGTGGGAATGCTGCTACTTACTTTAACCAGCTGCTTGCGAGCTTTATCGGGCGTTAGTAGCTTAACTGGGCCCGCACCCAACCACGGCCATTGTTCGTCTTGCGGAAAGTTGTCCTGTTCATACATAAAACTAGTTATAACTAACATTTAACTTACTAAAAACAATTCGTAGCGGGCTGGAGGGAATTTATGAACCACCTGTATGACCTATACTTGCAACAGTGGAGTGAGCCGTATAGAAAAAAGGATGGGTCGTCGCGCGCATGCGTATTTCGCACTGGCGTACAGCGCCATCTGTTAACGGGTAAATGTACTATGTAGAGTGCAACTCTGTGCAACGCAAGTGCACTGCAGTAAGGGGATGCAACAAGTTTTAACACAGCTGTTCATAGATGGCGCTTTAGAAATTAACTTGAAAACGCAAACAATTTGAACACGTTATTTTTATTAAAATGCAATTTAGGTGCATTTTAAGCTGTTTTTATATATGTGTAAGTTAATTTTAATATTCGTCGATGACTGAGAGGTAACGCGCTCGGACTGGCATCCTAAGGTACTGGGTTCAGTTCCCAGTTTGGGCATAGTGGGTTACGGATTTTTCAATGTAAAGCCCAGATTTGTGATCACCAACCCGCATTTGGCAAGCGTGGTAATTAAGCCAATACTTACTGATTATCTGTAGCGATGGCTTGATTCCAACGATGGGGGCCTTTGCCCAACAGTTACATATTAGATAAAGTGGTGTTCATATAATTAAGAACGCTTATGTGCGATACAAGATTTTTTCAAACACACTTGCTTAATTCCTCCTTACATTCATTACATTGTATTCGTTTTTGTGCCATTGCAAAATGTTTTCATACTATCGATATATTCATTTACACACGTGACTAATTAAAAAAACAAAACGGATAAATTTTATACATCCAATAAACTTTACACTGATTATAAAATGACTACTAACTGGCTGGCCACATAATTAAGAACGCTGAACAGTTTCGTTTTTTATTGAAATTTAAATAATCTATATATTTAAAAATCAATTGCTGTTAAATGTCTCGCTAAAACTCGAAAATGGCAGGACCGATTTGGCTAATTTTGCTTTTGAAATATTTGTGGAGGTCCAGGGAAGGTTTAAACGGTGAGAAATATAAATAATGACTAACGGAAAACAGTAAAAATGACAATTGAATTTTCCAATACAAAATGGTTTGTTCGTTTTGTTGTCATGGAAACTGTCAAAGCGGTACGAAGTCCGACGGGTCAGCTAGTAATAAATAATAATAAATATCGAACACTGTGTTACAAACAATGTTAAATGTACAATGCTACCTTATGCTGAAGAGGTTCTTCCGGTAATTTGGATATTTCAGCACGACAATGATCCTAAGCATACGGAACGTTCAGTAAAGGAATTCCTCGAATCACAATCAGTTTCTGTCTTAGACTGGCCAGCTGACAGCCCAGATCTAAATCCAATCGAACATCAGGTGCGGAGTCAAGAAAAGTGGATCAAATCGACAATGAGGCAATTTGAGAGAGCTTTTTTAGATGTTTTTTTAGAAGAATGGAACTCAATTGTTTTTGAAAAATGTAAGAAATTAATAGAATCGATGCCTCGCCGCCGCAAAGCAGTTATTAAGAGCCGTGGACACGCCACGCAATATTAATTATAGTTTAACTATATTCATTAAACTAATTTCACATAAATAATGTACTTTTACTTAGCCTATGTTTCATTAAAATAAATTCTCAAACAATTCAATACGTACGTTCTTAATTATTTGTCCAGCTTTGTTTGTAACAAAATTTGTTACTCTTTAGAAAAAAAAAAAAGGTATTTTTGTGAAAAAGCCATTATAATTTTACACATTTTATTCCTAACTCCTTTCGTTTTGGTCATGTGAATATTTCATAATAAAATATGATCATTTCAGAGAGAAACACAAAATAATTAATTTTTTTTTCAAAAAGTTTCTGTTTTATAAATAGTTCTTAATTATATGACCACCACTGTATATATGTACATACTATATGCTTACACACAATGAAAGTGACACATAATTTTAAAGCTAGTATAGGCAAAGGCGATTCTTTTTCTAATAAATAAATAAATAAACAAAGTACACATTTCAATTCTTTAATTCTTGTATTTTTGCACTGCTAGAAAAAATCTATTAGTCTCATGAAGCTCGAGTGGGAAACGAACCCGCGACTTTTGGACAACCGGTCCAATGCTCCGACCGCTGAGCTACCGAGACCCTAAAAGACTCGCGGAACTTTTCTAGTACTTTGTGAACTACGCTTCTAGTCAGCGGTGTTAGGGGTAGTACAGTTTTGCAGATATTTATAATTAATTAATCCTTTATCGCACATATATAAAACACATATTAAAACAGACGTTATACAAGACATATGCAAAGGTGAGCTTATCTCTAGAAGAGATCTCTTCCAGCCAACCCCAGCTGTGGTGTGGAACGGTAGTTAGCGGGACTATTCTATAAAACTAATTACTAATACATATAACACATAGACATACACCACATACTATAATAAATTCAATGTACAATCTATACTACTATATAAATCTGTAGGCTCTGTCTGTATATGCAATTTTCTTGACATATTTCGGGATAAATATTCGATTTATGATTCACTGTTTCACACCAATTCTACGATTTTTGAAATATTTGTCTGTCTGTATAAAGACAGACAAACAGTTCGAAAGGAATTCGCAATGGAGACAGAGGATGTGCATATCTCGGCGTAGTTGGATAGAAAGCCATTTCAACTTCGATCTGAAATCGGAATCATGGTCACACTTGTGGAAAGTGTCCTAATATGATAATAGGGCATTTTCCAATATTTTGACGGTATAAGGCAGAAAAGAAATGCCGTCGCTGAGCTTCTTGCCTGTTCTTCTCTGTACATGGTCCCCCGCACCGTGTAGACTTACGAACCGATGGCGATGACGTTCGTAAGAGCTATTTGTGGCCTAAACTGAATAAAATGATATTGAATTGAATTGACCGAATACGAAGCGGATTGCCAGATTTTGCAGCCGCTCCAGTTTGTTAAAGAGCTCCTCAGTGGCATCCAAATAACAAGCGTCGGCATCCGAATTTACAACCACCCAGCCCTGAGTCTGGGGGCGTCCAACACTTCTGTACGGTCTGCACTCCAGAACTCATTTACCCCAACGGTTATCAGTTCTGCGGCTAATATAAATAAATAATAATAAATAAACTTTCCTACACTCACACCAATTATATAGCCCAAGATAAGCTTCGTTATGAAACTCGTTAAATGGTTACTAGACAACGGATAAACATACTTAAAATACTGAAACACATACATATTATACATAGAAAACACCCAGACCCGTGACAATATAGAAAAACAATAATTTCTAAATTGAGCCGACCGGGGATCGAACCCGGGACCTCAGTAATGGCGACACCATGAAAACCGATGTGCAAACCACTCCACCAAGGAGGTCGTAATATGGCCGGCCCACTTCCTCATAAGCTTGCTAATGTCTGCAATACAATATGTAGATTTTACCATAGATATAAGACAGTGATCAGAAAAGTTTCCACTGTTAAATTTATACCGACAAAACTCATGTTCTCCCTATTTATCCATAGGGAAGGCTCGTGCCCCAGCAAAGGGGACTGGGGACATAAAATGAGCTGATGGTGATGACTTTGTCCCGGGTTCGACACCTAATTGTAAACGTATTAAATTAGATATTGTATGATTTCACAAATACACAAACGTTGAAAAAAATTCCACGAGCAGGATTTGAACCTGCGCCCTTCTGACATACCGGGTCAGGTGCTCTCCCAATTGAGCTATCGCGGTTAATGACGGTAGTTGTTGACATTGAATGGGCGCCTTTGACTTTCAAAGTAAAAAAAAAAGTAAATAGTATTGAATAATTTCGATGGGCTGGTTAGAACCACGATAGCTCAATTGGGAGAGCACCTGATCCGGTATGTAAGAAGGGTGCAGGTTCACATCCTGCTCGGGGAAATTTTTTCAACATTTGTGTTTTTGTGATTTGTTTCGCAACAAAATTTGCGTTAAAATTATATAACAAAAACAATTTATTGTATGATTTGGTAAAGACATACTTTTTTTTTGTAAATGTCGTTACTTCTGTTATAGCTGTGGAGTTTCGTGCGCCCATTCTTCTCCACAGCTAAAAAATAGACGTCCTTAATGGGTAGTAGGTAAATAAAAGGTAGGTACTAAGGTAGGACTATTCAAAAGCACTTTTTTTTAAGCATCATCATCTCAGCCAAAAGACGTCCACTGCTGGATGTCTGCCTCCCCCAAGGATCTCCACAACGACCGGTTTTTGTGCTGCTCGCATCCAGCGGCTTCCCGCGACCTTCACCAGACTGTCGTTTCTTAAGTTTATTAAAATAAAAAAAAATTTTGACTTTATAAGAATCAGCTTTAAGAAATCTCCATAGCGTGCTGAGCGACTTTACATTTGTGAACTCGCGGTAAGGCTACCGCAAGTACTCTAACACCACGCAATAAGGTCGACATTCGCCACTCACCTCCGTGAATATCCTCCGCTTCATTCGCTCGTAGTCCCTCTCCCTCTGCTCCAAGGACTTGCTGCGGGAGTTGGACAGAGCCCCTGACCCGGGCTCGTCCAAAGAGTTCGTGTCCCTCTTTAGTATTGACCTGGGGACAAACATTGTTTTTGTCACATAGGAAAAGTGTTAAAAACTATTTTAAATTTTTTGACGATCGTTTTTAGAACGTTTTATAACACTGATTTATAATAACTAGTGGTCGCCCAGTGGTCGAAATTCAACCGTTATTTTTTTATTCAGGCTGCATGGATTGTATCCTAAGCAATGAAAAATTAAAAAAGATAGAATGTGAGTTTGGATTGGCATTGACAGATTTCGGCCGCTCCTTTTCCATTTTTGAAATTTTTGAAAAATGTACGAAACAATGTTTATATAATTTAATGTATTTTTTATGCATAATTAAAAAAAAAATTGGCATTCTGCACTCTTTCTCTATATAAACTATAAGTGTGCGAAATTTCATACTCCTCCGTCCGCGCAAGGCTGCACGGATTGTATCCTAAGCAATGACAAATTAAAAAAGATAGAATGTGAGTTTGGTTTGGCATTGACAGACATTGACAGATTTCGGTCATGTGTGTCAAATACATGGTAGTGTGTGTAATGTTTGTTTTATTGATGTAACATATTTTTATGCAAATTTTACTTTTTTATTGTCAAGTGCTAATTGCTGCACTGAAGCTAAATTAAATATTCATAAAATTTTATAAAATACAGTGAAAAAATTAAACGCCCACCCGACCCAGCCAGGAATCGAACCTGGGTCTTCCGCAATCCGGGCGGGCTGCACTGACCGCTATGCTACCGGGAAGGCTGACGTAAGCGCTGAATTTTGTCACTGCCATTTTAATGTTTTTCGAGTGCTTTTTAGCGGCACTAGCGCCATCTATCCAAACGGTCGTTGCAACCGAAGGCCGCTAACTTCACAACAAATGAGCCAACTAGAACTTCAACCAATCATCGATCAATATTGTACACAAGCGTGCACAGCAGACTACCACAAATTGTTAAATTTCCTCAATAGACTTTGTACTTTATGTAAATGAGCGATTCCTGTCGAACGGTGCCCCCAACAGTACCCTATTGCAAAGTTAATTTGTCTCGTTTCGAACGAGCGTTGGTTTGCGTACTTGGCGCGCACGTCGGGCGAGCCGGGCGGGAAGGCGGCGACGCACCACTGCTTGAAGCTGGTGCACGGGATGCGCCCGCCGCTCGTGCCTGGGGGCAATCATTTATATTTCAGATATACATACATACTTTTTTTTTTCCTTTAGTTGATGGCTTCGTGCGATTAGCACATTTCAAAGTAATAAGCCAGTGTCAAAGTAATTTTTCTTACAAGTAATACATAAATAAACAATGTATTCTTCCTGTATGATGATGATGAATGACAATAGAAATGGGAAGTGAGAATGATATACCCCCCAACCCCTCGAGTATCTCAGTAAAGATGTGGGGCTTTACTAAGTCCTCACGCAGACTTCTTGAGAGAATTTGAAAAGTGCTGTTGCACTGTTTTGTTTCATTTGCCAACACTCATGCACACTCACGAACACTTAACGGTTAATAATCCAACATTATTTCACATTAGTATTCGACATAACACAAATTTTAGAAAATAAAACAAAACCGCAGACATGACTCTTCACTTTCACGCCAAGAAGTCACACATACATACTTGTATTTATTTTTTATACAAAAAATAAATACCCACTGATATTAAAATGAGCTGTTTATAGTTATAATAATAATAATATTTATTTAATAAAATACAACAAAGATCATATCAAGATACAAGAAGTTATATACAAGAATTAATTCATGACAAATTTCTCTCACAGGTGGGAAATAATGCATGACGGTGGGGTATTTCTTGCATAATAAATAATCTATTTATTTCTGTACTCAAATAATACATACAAATGGCAGTGATTGAAACTATATTAAGTGCATAGTGCACCAAAACAAAAATCATATTTGTTTTCAACTAAACAAAAATATTTTTTTAAGGTTTCTTTTTATATATTTTAGATATTTTAAATAATGACGATTTATGAAAAGCTCACTGCTTTTAACCGCTTTGTTAGACTGACCCAAGTGATGGGGTAGCTGGAACAGCAAAATTTATGAGCAGCAGCTGTCAACGACTTTTACATAACACTTACCGCTTTCAGCTTGCTCTGCTCCAGGAGAAACGACAGCTAACGCAGCGCAAACAGCTGCATGCTCAATGGAGCGACTGCAAACATCCTTTACGTAGCACTCAACGTTCTTAGACACCTGGCACGGTGGTCTTGTCGGTCTGTTCCAGGTGGTGGGACAGCTGGAACAGCTTCATACACAAGCAGTGGTTGCAAACCGCCTTTACATATCGCTCACAGCTCTTGGACACAAGCTCACACTGCTCTAGGAGATACGACAGCTAAACCAGTGCAAGCGTCATTAAGCCACCATCATTAAGCGGCTGCAAAGCGGCCTTTACATAGCACTCACCGCTCTTCGACACCAGCACGCTGGTCTTGTTGGTCTGGTCCAGATGGTGGGACAGCTGGAACAGCGACGCGCACCGGTGCACTAGCATCCGACCGTACGACGTCATCACCGGGAAACGGACTATGCAGCGTCTGCGGAGAGATGCGTCGTCGTTAGTATTATTTATCATTATCATCTATGTCCCCACTGCTGGGGCACGAGCCTTCCCTATGGATGGGAGCACCACAGGGAGAACGGGCCATAAACCACAACCCGTGCGCTCACACCGTGCGTGCACAGTATAATAGTAAACTTCCTAGTAGTGCTGGATTCCCTACTGGGTTTCCTAAGCAGCTTTCGCATTAAGCAGCTTTCGCATAGGCCGGTCATCGGATGGGCGACCAAAAATTTATCATCTCGAGCTCTTCCGTGCTTCGGAAGGCACGTCTTGCCGTTGGTCCCGGCGGCGGCTGCATTAGCAGTCGTTAACAACCACCAATCCGCACTGGGCCCGCGTGGTGGTTCTCTCTATCCATCCATAGAGGCTCGTGCCCCATCAGTGGGGACATAAAATGAGCTGATGATGATGATGATGACTGGGTTTCCTACTGGATTTCCAACTAGGATTCCTACTGGATACCTACTGGGTTTTCTACTGGGTTCCTTACTGTGTTTCCTGCAGGATTTCTTAATGAATATCCTACTAGATATTTCACTAGAAATCTTACTGGATCCCTTTGGGCTTCTTACTGGGTTTCCACTTGGACTCCTATTGAGTTTTCTGCTGGATTTCCTACTGAATTTCATTTTGTTTCCTGCTGAGTTTTCTACTAGGTTACCTAACTGTGTTTTTTAATAAGTTACCTTTTGGATTTACTACTAGATTTTCTTATATGATTTGTCCTAGTAGGACAAAGATGTTAAAGGCAAAGTGTCCACTTACCCAGAGTCGCTGACTAGGGCGTGTAGCTCGCGTTCTATCTTGAGCAGCGTGAGACGGTCGCGCGGATTCTTGTTGAGGGTCTCCTTGATGAACGCCACCAGTTCGGGACCGGTCGGCTCGAACCGCTCGTCTGGAACGTATTCATTACTATACAGGTGTTCAAATGCCATTAACGAAGCCAAGAGCCACGTATACTTCCTATATTTACGATGATTTTTCTTTACTGGGCCATACATGGGAACCGACTCATTCTGGAGATATTGAATGTCAATGTCAATATCTCGGTCTTGCGTGGAGTATTGCTCGCACATCTGGGACGGTTCCGCAAAGTATCTTCTCGATGCCTTAGACGGATTGCAGCGTCGCGCTGTACGTATTATCGGCAATGCAGAGGTAACTAATACTCTCGAACACCTGCAATTGCGTAGAGATATAGCGTCACTCAGCGTCTTCTATCGCTTATATCACGGCGAGTGCTCTGAAGAACTCTTTGACCTTATCCCACCTTCTCCCTTCCTCCATAGGAGTACGCGTGCTGCTCTCCGGTGTCACCGCTTCACTGTCACACATATCCCATCGCGCACAAAGAAATTTGGTGACTCGTTTCTTTGTCGCACCTCCAAAAGATGGAATAGTCTACCAGCACATGTTTTCCCTCTTTCCTATGATATGGGGTCCTTCAAACGAGGCGTGAAGAAGCACCTTGTGGGCCGGCAGAGTGAGGTTGACTGATGCTGCGTTGTTTTCACGCTGCACCAGTTGTCTTCGCGTCTGGACTCCATTTCCACTTAACATCAGGTGGTGTGGAGTCATTTGTCGTGCTAAGTATAAAAAAAAAAAAAAAAAAAAAAAATATCGCAACATTTCTCAAAAGTTTTTTTTGTTCTTCTTCCATAGACACATTACTTTCCGATATTTCTTATACAATGAAGCTTTTAAATTTTGAAATCACAATTAATATCACATTATACATTCCCAGCCAGCCGCACACAGGTCCCGTTTCACACACACGAATGCATTGCGTGTTACAGAAAACGGCTGTTTTAAAAAAAAATCTAATAATCATCATCTAGCAATCATTAATGATACTTGGTTCGATGTACATTATGCGTTCGTTCGTTAAGGGTCTTTTTACACTATGTATAGTTGAAAATGTTTAAAAAAGAAATTTATTTGAGAAAGAAACAATCGTCATCTCATCATCATCTCAGCCAAAAAGACGTCCACTGCTGGACAAAGGCCTCCCTCAAGGATAAATCATTTTGGGGGGAATTTGCCATAACCGCCACGCTTGGCAGGCGGGTTGGCGATCGCAGTAAGGTGAGAATAATCACAGAAAGACGCTGCTGCCCATCCTCTGGAGTGGTCCCATAGTCGCCTTCTACGACACCCACGGGAAGAGATGGGGTGGTGTAATTCTTTGTCCCCAGCGCCACACGGGGGAAACGATAGTGAAGTTTAATGTTCTTGTGAGGCACACCTAAGTCTTTCTCTGTGACTACGGACACTGCAGAGGGTACGAAACGTCTCAGAATAAAATAATATGTAAAATTAATGAGACTGGATTCCATACAAATTATGTAAAAGTATATTATTCGCATCAAATATAAAAAATGATAAACTTTTTAAGTCTTTGGTATTTTTGAACATCAAAATCTGAGTTGATAGTTTCGTCAAACCTACGGTGGAGACCTTATACCGAAAATAAGTAGCAAAGTTCTAGTTAACTCAAGAAAATGATCTGTCATTAGAAACACGTCTTCAAATGTTGCGCATTACGTTTCATTATCGCTTACCCGAATCCATTCGGCTTAAAGTTATATTCTTTGGTTTCTCTTTTCGGTCTGGACATCTAAAAGTGACAAAAAACAAAGCGACATTAAATTAATTAATTATTTAAAATTGTATTTTTTAATGCAAGCAGGCGGTTTACTACACACTCAACCTGCATAATATGCAGTAAATGAATTGTGTAAAATATTGGGGTTGGATTGAAGAATTACCTGCAGTAATATATTTGCTCTTCCAAGCTATTTGCTTTTCTGTACCCATCGGGCCCTGAAAATTTATTAAGGTATTAATTTCAATGTGCACATACGTCTTTTACTTTAATTAAATGTGTTATAAATACATTGTATATAGATTGTATATTTTGTGAGTTACAGTCACATACATACATGTGTGTAATAAATTATTTGAATATAACATTAATTAATTATTATTATTTTCTTTATTAAATGTATATCTTAAGAATTTTTTTTATAAATTTTTATATAAAAACATATTTACAATATAAAATATTATAAAAAACTTAACCTAGGTTGCCACCGGCAGCGGGGATAGACCCAAGCTATCGGTGGTTAGGGCTGCAGAGTGAGGAACCTTCTGACAATACGTGTCAAGGAGTACTGCCTTTTGCATCTGACCCTTGACCCAACCTTTCAGCGAGAGCCTCTCTAGGTGTTGGTCGAGGCTCTTGGCTAAAATACCGTTTGTCGAAACGACTATCGGTACAATAATGTTTGAATCCACATCCCACATGGCGGTAACCTCGTGAGCCAAGTCAAGGTACTTACTGAGCTTGTCCATCTCGGCTTTCACGAGGTTCTCATCATGAGGTATGGTGATATCAACCAGTATTGTACCAGTATTGTTAGTAATGATAGAGCGATCCCAATAGAGTGTAGCATGCCCATTTTCGAGTACTGGCGCAGGTGCGTACTTATAGTACGGCACCTCCGATTCAATAAGGCCATATCCAAGAGCAAGTAGCTGGTGAATTATTCTGGCTACTTGGTTGCGTCTGTGCATATACTCTCCGTTAGCAAGATGAGAACAACCAGAAATAATATGTCGGAGTGATTCTCCTGGACGGCGGCATGCCCGTCAGATGTCGACCGTACCGTCCCTCATAATATATTTCCGGTAGTTATTCGTTTTAATAACTTCATCTTCAATGGCACAGACAAAACCTTCAGTTTCCCCAAAGAGGTCACCAAAACGTAGCCAGTTCACCGAGGCAGGCAAATCTACATCAGGCCCAGTTAGAGCCCGATAGTAGGGCCCGTGTAGCACCATGCTCTTCCATATGTCCTTACGATCGAGAGTGCTTAGCACAACTGGTTTGGAGAGCGGCGTAAAGTGTATTATTATTATTATTTTCTTTATTTATTTTCTTACATAAATTTACATTTTTAAATGTTAAACAAAATAAATAAAACATTTTAAAATATAAAAAGTAGGGTTCCACCGGCATCGGGACCAGGGTCCAAGCTACCGATGGTTAGGGCTCCAGAGACAGGAACATCCTCACAATATCCGTACACCGTATCGAGGAGAACTGCCTTCTGAATCAGGCCCATGATCCAGCCGCCTAACGAGAGCCTCATTAGATGTAGATCGAGGCTCTTGGCCATCAGGCCGTTGGCCGTAACAACAATCGGTACGATGACAGCCGAATCCACATTCCACATGTCGACAACCTCGTGTGCTAAGTCGAGATATTTAATTTGTTTCTCTTTCTCAGCTTTCACGAGGTTCTCGTCATGGGGAATGGTGATATCAACAATCATCGTGCGGCGCGCTAATCGTTCTATCACCACAATGTCAGGCTTATTGGCTACAATGTCCTGTCGGTGATGATAGATCGATCCCAGTACAACGTGACATGGTCATTACGAGAACTGGGTCGGGTACATACTTGTAGTACGGTACCTCAGGATCCACAAGTATGTATTTCAAAGCAAGTTGCTGGTGGATAATCCTGGCCACTTGGTTACGCCTACGCAAGTACTCGCCGTTAGCCAGACGAGAACTATTAAGGTATTCGCGGAAGACAAGCGTCAGGTTTTCTTATAATCTAGGGGGCCTGGCATCATGCTGAGTGGGGCACCTTTTAGTGCTACTTAATTTTTGAAAAAAAAATATGTAGGTAGTAACATACATAGTTTGCGTTGTGTCACCTTCGATCAATGTACAGACACCTGCACATCAACCTATCCAAAACTGTCAAATTCCTCCAATACATTTTCAACCATATTATAAAGTTCAAAGTCTATTGAGGATATATGACAGTTTGTGGTAGGTTGGTGTGCAGGGGTGTGTACTAGATAAAGGATCCGGAACACAAATGCATCTCGAAACCGGTTCTGTTTACTCATACCTTTTACATTTAAATTTCGATTAACAAAATCAGAAAAAAGATCAGCAACAACTTCAGTTTACTGTGAACCTTAAACCATTAATATAAAGACTAAATTAAGGTTGCAATCTATTTGTACTCAATATTTACTGTCATAGCCACCATCGTCAGCGTCGCTCCGTGGCCCCAAAGTTGCCTAACGTTTTTCAAGCGCTCATCGGGAATCTAGTACATTCTTGATCGAAGTGTGTCACCAATTAATGTTTACTATTCTATTCTATTCTATTTTACATACCCGCGTTCTCCGCGTCCGAGCAATCCGGACATTCGTCTGAGCACGCGATGCCCGAGTCCTGTTTGATCGTGCAGATATGCCGCCGCCGCCGACCCCTGAACATAAACTTTTTGTTAGGCACAATCAGCATCTAACGTCATTCGTTTGACTTCTGTACGGCTGGGAATAGTGTTATAAAAGATAATTAAAAAACTAATGAGTACTAATTATTTTGTGTATACTGAATACATATACGTATACATACGTATGACTGAATGAATGTATGAATGAAAGAACGACGGACCTGCAGTGCGGGCAATTGGCGCAGCGACACATGCAGGTAACGCACAGGTTATTCAACAGGAGGTCAAACTTCAAATGGTGTTAAAAAAATCAGTAATGAACGAGACTTCGTGAACGAGTAAGTGAATGAATGAAGTGCGGGAAGTTGGCGCAGGCGCTGCAGATTTCATGGATATGAGGTCGCGTAATGGCTTCCAATGATGTTATATAAAGAATTAAAAGAATGAACGAATGACTTCCTTGACTGAGTGAAGGAATTAATAAATATGTGAAGACCGACCTGCAGTGCGGGCAGTTGGCGCAGGCGCCGCACACGCAGCAGACGCGCGGGTTGTTAGAGAGCAGGTCACGTGACGGTTCCGAGTGGTGTTTGTGGAGCCAGCGGCGCGCGCGGTGCCGCTGGTCGACCGGCTCAGCCTCCCACGACCGCCCGGTTATCTAAAATAAGAATAAGTCATAAGGTCGAAAATACGTAGCGCCCGCGACGATTGAGACCGCTTAGAAATTAACAGAAATTTAAAATATTTTTAAAAATTACTGGTTTTAGCCATCAAAATATGCAGCTACCAAATTACGAACATGGATGTCATCAATGTATTTGAGTGATTTACAAGCATATAAATTAAGGATATATATAAATATTTTATATTATTTTATTGGTTTAAGGGAAACAAACAGCTTAATTTAACACTAGAAAATATGAAGCATTAAGTTTGTACATAAGCTAACAAAGTCTCCACTGCAAAAGAAATACAAACAGTTGAGTAGACATTGAACCAGAAACCCAGACAATGGTCGAACGATAACAAAATAGAATTATTATTTTACTGAAAAAAAAAAAAAAAAAAAAGTAACAAATAATCAAATAAATATTCTCAGGTGAACGAGTAAACTGTCCTTAGCTCGTTCACCCGCGAACATCCATTTCCCTCTTTCTTTTTTTCGTCGTCTTCGTTACAAATAGACTTTTTGAATTTATCAGAACTATATATTTATACATAGGATGTTGATAATGATGATCAATTGATCACCCACCTGTATCTCAACCGTCTGCTTCTTGTCCTCATAGTTATCCGTTCCACACTCGTCGATGTGGCACTCGCTGCTGACGTCATCGACTTCGTTATTCACAACGATATTAGCAACGTTGTTGTTACCGTTATTTTTTGTAACATTATTTACAACGTTATTTATGGTAACGTTGTTGTTACTGTTATTTTTGGTAACGCTATTGTTAACGTTATTTTTGGTAACGTCGGTGTCGTCGAATGGTGCGGGGGAGGGGGTGAGCGCGCGTGGCGGCGACTGTGACTCGCGTATAGCTTGGCTGCGCACTAGTTGTTTCGTTTTGAAGCTCTGTAAAGAAAACATTATATTTATTATACAGGGTGTTTGATAATACCTATATAATCCCGAATATGGAGAATAGGGAATATTTTGTTTGTTTACGTAAATGTAACTATAATAATCTAATTTTTTTATTTATTAATTTAATTACAGTTTGTAACAAATTTGTTTGGAGTGGCGTCGTGTAACATGGAACTTACTGACGGAACACAAAATTGCAACGAGTGTTGTATTGACGTTATATGATGGTGGTAGCTAGAGCCAGGTGGACCTAATACCTATGTATTTATGCTGCTAAGTAGCATTAAATTAAAAGTAAGTCACGTAAGTAAGAAGGAGCTCGATGGCGCAGTGGTTAACGCGCCCCGTCTGCGAGTGCTGAGGATAAGCAACTTTCGCAAAGGCCGGTCATCGGATGGGTGACCAAAAATGTATCATTTCGAGCTCCTCCGTGCTTCGGAAGCCGTTGGTACCGGCTGCATTAGCAGTCGTTAACAACTACCAACCCGCACTGGGCCTGCGTGGTGGTTTATGGCCCGTTGTCCCTATCCATCCATAGGGACGGCTCGTGCCCCAGCAGTGGAGACATAAAATGAGCTGATGATGATGATGACGTAAGTAAGTAAGGTCCTGGATGCATTAGCAGCCATGGTGGGCCCGTGTAGTGGTTTGTGACCCGTCCCTCTTAATTATTTTTATTTATTTATTTAAACTTTTGCAACATAAATATTACATGGCGGACTTAATGCCTGAGGCATTCTCTACCAGTCAACCATAGGGTGGTGCAGAGATAACATTGGTAGGTACAATTATGATATATGATTGTAAGTAACTATGTAATACATACATAAATATTATTATATATACATAAACATACACAAAATTCATAATTCTAATAGGACGTTATTGAGATGATTCTGCCATGGTTCCATCAAACAAGATCTCACGGACTTTCTTTTTAAAAGCATCACGACTCGTAGCCATCCTGATTTCGAGAGGCAGCGCGTTCCACAGGAGAATGGATTGAATGTGAAAGGAAGAATGAACAAAACCAGATGTATGAGAGGGACAGAGAAGGAGAAGGTTATTTGAGGACCGGAGATTTTTACTATGAGAGGAGCAAAGGTACTGAAAATAGGGAGCAAGATGAGAAGGAGCATTTAAAGAATTTAGAAGCGAAAACAGTGTGGTGAGGGCCCGTAAACGTCTTCGTTGGCGAATAGGCAACCATTTCAGCTCCAACCTGAACTGCGAGATGTGGTCATATTTCTTCATGTCGTAAATGAATCGGATACTGTTGTTGAGTAATCTGTCAAGCTTATCAAGCAAATCAGCATTAAGATCATAATAACACACGTCACCATAGTCGATCTACGGGAGAATATTAAGGTTTGCACAAGCATTATCTTCGTCTTGAGTGGTAAAAAATTTCTTAAACGATTCAAGGGCCGCAAAGTCCAGGTAACTCTTTGACTCACACTAGCAACCTGCGAGTGCCAGCTGAGAGTAGCATCATGATGTAAAACCAAGATTTTCAACCTTGGCGCCAAGAGGTATGACCTCTTGTGGTGGTGGTATAGGGAAGGCTCGACCCCGAGCAGTGAGGACATAAAAGAGACTTCTTGGCGGGAAAGTGAAGAGTCACGTCTGCGGTTTTGTTTTATTTTCTAAAATTTGTGTTATGTAGAATATTAATGTGAAATAATGGTGGATTATTAACCGTTAAGTGTTCGTGAGTGCGCATGAGTGTTGGCAAATGAAACAAAACAGTGCAACTTTACTTTTCAAATTCTCTCAAGAAGTCCGCGTGAGGAATTATTAAAGCCCCCACATCTTTACTGAGATACTCGAGGGGTTGGGGGGTATATCATTTCTCATTTTTATTATCATTCATCATCATACTGACTGGAAGGAAATATTGTATATTTATGTATTACTTGTAAGAAAAATTACTTTGACCCTGGCTAAATGTGCTAATCGCACGAAGCCATCAACTAAAAGAAAGAGGACATAAAATGAGCTGGTGATGATGAGAGTCATAAGAGCTCAAGTTTAAGAGTCAACAAAGTGCACTACAACATTTTGAATGGGCCCCTTTGGCTTTCAAAGTAAAAAAGTAAATAGTGTTGAATAAATTACAAATTTGTTTCGCAACAAAATATTGCGTTAAAAAATTAAAAACATTTTAGTGTTGAATAATTTCGGCGGGCCGGTTGGAACCACGATAGCTCAATTGGAAGAGCACCTGACCCGGTATGTCAGAAGGGTGCAGGTTCAAATCCTGCTCGTTGAAACTTTTTCAACATTTGTGTTTTTTTTTACAACATTTTTCTATATAAAAAAATACATTTACAATAGACATTGCGATTCCGTATAATTTGTGTACCAGCTGATTAACGCCTGAATAAACAAGATGAGTCCAAAAATAAGTATAATAAATTCAAACGCTAGTTGTAAAGAAATTAACGACTACATGTTGGGTCACTACTGAAATACAAAAAAACGTAAAACTGTTTAACAGCTGATCACACTACAATTTATTGATTGTGTGTCTTCCATCCATTTATTTGCGAGACTTTGGCAATGAATTCGCTTTTGTAGTACGCGCTACACATATAATAAATACAAAATGTAGTAAATGGCCTTTAATACTGTCTCAATGCTGGGCAACTGCATTCAAATTCAAAATAATTTAAGTGTTTTTTATATATTTTAGCGTTTTTATTAACGCTTAAATATACTTAAGTAAAATTTAAACACTGAAAAAAGACGACAACCTCAGGCGGGAATCGAACCACGCACCTTCCGAATTCCGGACGGCTGCCTTAACCACTTGGCTACCGAGGTCTGGCTTTCACCCGTCGAAATTTTTCAGTGCTTGATGCTTATGTTTTTTAGTCAACATTGCTTCATCAATCTTAGAAGTTTTCACCTCTGAGATCCGAAAGAAATATTTTAAATAATAAATAATAAAATAATAAAATAATTTATTCAGTTTAGGCTACAAATGGCTCTTATGAACGTCATTGTACCATCGGTTCGTAAGTCTACTCTGGACGGAAGACCTTGTATTGAGACTGAGAAACCCGGCAAGAAACTCAGCAAGTGTCAAGCTCTTTTCTCCCTTACAGCGTCAAAAAATATTGGAAAATGCCCTATCATAAAAGAACACTATCCATCACAAATAAACACACAAAAAATAAAGAAAAATCACAAGTATCAAAACGCACACAAAAAAAAAATGTAATTTTGTAAAAATAACATCAGGTACCTTCCAATTTCAAAGTTTACAATGTCATACAGTACTAATATAAGTCAAAAATTGTCTTAGACAAAACAAAGTTATAGTATACGAGAAAATAAGATAAGTAAGCAAGAGCAGACCAGCCTCCACAGGCGGCACCCGTTCACGAGTATGACATATGAATCAGCCATCGCTTCGCTCAACCATATTTTAGGGAACGTAACGACCCGGCGCACACGCCACCACCGCAGAGACAATAAAGAGAGCATGACACACTCAAGCTACTCTAAATAAGAACTTAATGAATTGTTTAACGCAACATAAATATTGTTTGTAAACTGTAGGACATTGCTATCATATCAGCGCTAAGATATTAAAGTATAATGATTGATCTAAATAAAACAAAATGTGGATTTTTTATTATAACCAGGCTGTTTTGTCATCTAAATTTTTGACTGTATAATAAACCTTTCTTAAGTAAATAAGATTTTACATGATTTTTAAGTTTACAGTAACAGTACTAGGTAAAATGTTTTTGATTTGTTCATATAATATTAACGCAATTTTTGTTGCGAAACAAATTACAAAAACACAATGTTGAAAAATTTCCACGAGCAGGATTTGAACCTGCACCCTTCTGACATACCGGGTCAGGTGCTCTTCCAATTGAGCTATCGTGGTTCTAACCAGCCCGCCGAAACTATTCAACACTATTGACTTTTATACTTTGAAAGCCAAAGGCGCAAATTCAGTACCAGTACTAGGTATTTTATTGTAGTAGTGTAATACCTTGCCCCAAGAAAGAGCCAAGAACCTTTTGCAACATGAACAGTGGCATTACAAGTTTTTTCTCTTATTTCTAGTATTGAAATTGTGTACGTCACCGTGTTTAAAATGTGTTGTAAATGAGTTGATATCGCAACGCACAAAGACTATACAATTATAAATAAACTGAGATGCAACTGTAAGAACACCAATTTCTTTAAAAATATTTCTTAATAGTTCGGGAACCTAGTGTATAAATGGTTCTTATTGCTCGTTTCTGTAAAATAAATATAGTTTCAACATACCCACAACATACCCATAGCCCACAGTACGTTTCTATAATGTAATTTAGACTGTAATTTTATGTACAATAAAGGACTTAGTAAGATGCCATACGACATGACACTACGAAAATAGCTAAAATAAACTGTTCTAGCAGTTTCAACGTCTGTTGATTGTCTTATTTTTCTGATAGCGTTAGCAGCAGAACCGAGTTTGCTGGCCAATTTCGATTAAGTTACAATTATGGTTCCCAACATATTGCCATATAAAGGGTCAAATATATAATTAAAAAAAAAAACATATAACATGAGCCATACCCTATTCCTGCTGAGTTGACTCCCGTCCTCGGAGGAGGGCTTGTCGGCCTCCGTCCTCTCCATAACGAAGATTGGCACGCTGTAAAAGAGTTATAGAAACGTTTATTATGGTAAGCAAGTAAATAAGTAAACAGCCTTGACTATGAACCGTCAAAAAATAATGAGACTGCAGAGGGTGAGCTTCATACAAACGCGCTCAAGCAACACACACATACACAACCTCCCACAAACTCGGAATCTCGTTTTTTTTTTTTTGAGACAGATTGCTGATTGCCTCAAACGGCATTTTCAGCTTCACCGGACCTTTTTGGGGGCGGCGAGGAACGTAAAGGGTCCCTCATGCCTTGTGAAACGAATCACCTTCGGAAGTTTTCTAGAGGGAACGGCATCGCGCACTAGCGCGCGTCCCCGTGCCCTACTAGATTCTCCGAAGGGTTCGGATCGGATCGGGGAGCGGAGCAACCCGAGGGCGCCTCTAAAGGCTCGGACCTCGGCTCGGGTTGACCGGGCCGTGGAGGGGGAGAGAAGCGCCCAGGGGGCCTACCGCCTAACTCTATCGCCATCGCTCTCGCTATCGCGCTCTATAGTTTATGGCGTCATCTTGTCATTTCAAAAGCGATATGAAAGCAATATGAAATCAATATCGAAAGCTGTAGCCTACAGCTTAGAGTTAGCGATAGAGTTAGGCGGTCGGGGGGCTGGTGTAGAGCGCGTGTGAGCCGGTTCTTCGTACCCTTGTTCTACGAGTACGGTGTCTTGGGCCTAAACTGGTGTGCATGTTTAGTGTATTCTGTAAATGTGTAGTGGCATTTAGAGGATCGGGCGGGGGACGGAATCTCGCATTAGCTACGCTCGGACTGTACCGAGCTGGGGGCCGACCGCCTCACTCGATCGCTTTTAAATAATATATGAAAGCAATATCGGAAGCTATAGCCGATAGCAATCGATATTGCTTTCATATTGCTTTCGAAATGACAAGATGACGCCCCCTCCACGCCTCGCCTTCAAAGCGATCGAAAGCGATCGAGTTAGGCGGTCGGGGGGCTGTTCCGAAATCTGTGTCCGTGCAAGGGGTCTATGTGTGCGTTGCTCGAGCGCGGTATGTAAGTAATAAACTTGCCTACTGGGTCTTCTTATTTTGTGGTACTGTCCTACTTCTGGGTAAAGGCCTCCATCCTCCTACAATTGATGAGAGTCATCGATCGATATAAAACAAATCCTTATGCAATGATAAAGTGCTTTGATCCATGGTCTCAGACTCATTATAATTAAAAAAAAATTATACTCGTGGAAATTTTTTCAACATTTGTTTTTGTAATTTGTTTTTATATATAAATATAAATATATATACTACTCAAAACAAACTAAGGGCCACGAGGTATTTTGTCTGTACCATGAAAATAATAAAACCAATATTAATTTTTTTGTCTCCATAACGAAAACTAATGTTGTTTTTACCGTGTAGACCAATAAATTTATTCCAATAATAATGATTAAAAAGTTTATTTGCTTTTGAAAGAAAAAACACATTTAAGGTTAAAAATAAAAACAATGTAAAGTTACTGAAAACAAAAGAAAATACTCCATGCTCATCTTTTAGTAACGGGTATGCCCCCCTCGTTTCGTTACGCACTCCTGAAGCTTGGAGTGCATGCTCTCAATCAAATGCCTGACATTTTCCATTGGAATCTCTTCCCAGGCCCTTTTAACAGCGTTGATGAGTTGCTGTTGGTTGTGGATTTCCTGATCACTGTCTCTAACTCTTCGTTTCAACTGATCCCACATGTGCTCTATTGGATTTAAGTCCGGACTGTTCGCCGGCCACGGCAAGACTTGAATTTGAGACGCTTCCAGTACAAACCGAGTCGCTTGAGCCGTGTGTGCACGAGCATTGTCTTGCATCAAGATGAATCCAGGACCCGCTCGCTGGGCAAATGGGATCACATGTAGTCTGACGACTTCCTCAATATACCGCTGAGCAGTAACAGTACCCTCATTTAAAATAGCGAGCTCAGTTTTGCCGTGTAAGCTTATCCCGCCCCAAATCATTACATTTGGACCACCAAAACGATCGACTTCATGGATGCAGGCTTCTGAAAATCTCTCGCCGCGTCTTCTCCATACTCTAATACGCCGATCGTCGTTAAAAAATTTAACTTTGCATTCGTCTGTGAAGAGCACCATGCCCCATTGGTTTATGTCCCAGTCCAAATGTTGACGGGAAAATCTTAAACGATTTGCACGATGATTTCTGGTTAATGGAATACGGACAACTCGCTTTCTTGATGCCTGCTGGTCTTCATGCAATCGATTACGAATAGTTTGGTCACTGACACGAGTATCCGTTGTGAGCCGTAAACGATTTTGCAGCTTGCGGGCCGTCGTTGTGCGATCTCGGCGCGCACTTAATCAGATGTAACGATCCTCTTGAGCTGTTGTAATGCGAACTCTGCCCGAACCAGGTCTTCTTCTAACACTGCCGGTCTCTTGGAAA
The DNA here is from genome assembly GCA_949315975.1 of Eudonia truncicolella. Classification (NCBI taxonomy): domain Eukaryota; kingdom Metazoa; phylum Arthropoda; class Insecta; order Lepidoptera; family Crambidae; genus Eudonia; species Eudonia truncicolella. The sequence continues at coordinate 1,878,179 of OX438851.1, forward strand.
CGATTCCATAGATTTTGAATAGCTCTTCGAGAAAATCCCAATTGCAAACCCACAGATCGCTGCGAATGACCTTCTTCAATCATTGTAACGGCTCTGGTTGCTGTCAGCGAGTCCATATGACGCCTGCGTGCTTGTGGCATATTGCAAAAGATGTTTCTGACTCGAGATATCAATGAACTCTGATAATTTATAATAAACCAAGATGCTAAGGAAAGCAAAACGTCAAAGAAAATGGAATCAAAATTTTCAAAAATAATTTATAATCAAATTTTATTTAAAATTGTTGCCAGCATTAGATGAATACTACAATATTAAAAAGTTTAGGTATCAAAGAGTTTGTATACTCAATATGTAAATGTTTAATAATTTACACCAAAATGAAAAAATACCTCGTGGCCCTTATTTTGTTTTGAGTAGTATATATATATTTGAAAAAAAAATCCACGAGCAGGATTTGAACCTGCACCCCTCCGACATACCGGGTCAGGTGCTATCCCAATTGAGCTATCGTGGTTCTAATGGATTTTTTTTCAATATTTGTGTTTTTGTAACAATAATTCACACTCTTTGCTCGATCTGAGAATTTAGTCCAGGACCTTCGGATATCGAGGCGTTCGTATATACACTTGATACTTACAAATAAAAATACTAAAATACAACTATACTAACCTCTCTGTCCTTGAAATTCGTAAGTCTCTTCTAAATAGATCGTATAGTTTCTTAACATCAATTAAAAACCAGAGGAAGAATAACCCTTAACACTTTACAAGAAATTGGACCAATCACGGTATACACTACCACTACTAATAGAAGGCAACTATTCTTTTTTAAATTTAGTACTACTAGTATCTTAAAAAGAGGTTTCCGTCGAAAAACTTTTTGGATTAAAGCTTTATATTTTTTTTTAAAGAAAACAAAACAGAAAACTACGCTGTCAGAGCGATGATCGATTCAAATTTTGAATTCGGAACACACGCTCGGCGCGATGGTAAGCTCGTTATATTTCTTTTTGTTCTTGAGGGTTATCCTGTAGCGTTTTATATTGTTCCTGATAGTTTGTGGACGGCGTTTGATGGAGTGCATTTTATTTGTCGTTAGTTGGATACGGCGGAAGACGAGAGGGTGTGGCGATCGGATTTTATGCGATGCTTCTTCACTATGTAGGACGCCATTAATCTGAAACAAAAGAGGAGAGATTGTGAATCCTGTTTTCAATGTGCATGTATGTATAGTGTGTCTGGGTGCGTAGTTAAGCGCCCAGGCACATAAAGCTCTCCGCTAGCCTCTTTCGCGGTCGAGCCTCGAGTATGAAAATTATCGGTTCGACTTAAGAGGGCTCATTAATGACCTCGCTCATTTCGCGGACGAGCCCTAGCTTAAGTGTAGGAATTGGGTAGTTGACTGGTTAGTCAATGGAGAAACTTTTTGGCAACTGTCGAAACGATTTTTTTAATAGAAATTTTATGGAAATGGTGAACTATGACGTCACTATTTTGTTCCGTCAATTCAGTGTTTATTAACAACTTTTTAGGTTCTATAAATTCATGCTTAGGTCAAATAAAAAATAGGTAAATGTTTTAAAGAACAGTTACGTCATTTCATTAATTTGTTTCATTATTTGCTGTTGTCAACATCCCTATTGGGTGAATGGCGTTCGTGGCAAATAATGTGAATGCAGTCCGTCCCCTCCTCTCGACGAGCTTTTAATAACTGGACGAGCGAAGAAGTGGAGAGTTCCACGTAACCCTTTTTTTTTTTTTTTTTGGAGAGAGATTGCTGATTGCCGCTGCGGCATTTTCAGCTTCACCGGGCTTTTTGGGGGCGGCGAGGAACGTAAAGGGTCCCTCAAGCCGTGTGAAACGAATCACCTTCAGAGGTTATCTAGAGGGAACGGCATCGCGCACAAGTGCGCGTCCCCGTGCCCTACTAGATTCTCCGAAGGGTTCGGATCGGATCGGAGACGTAACCCTGGGTCGCTCCCAGCCTCTGTATACGCTATGAACGAAGCATTTTATCTACTTTATGTGTCAAGTACCTTCGGCGACTAGATACGGTGTCTTCGGCCTATGCTAGTGTTCATGTGTAGTGTACCTAAGTTAGTACCTAATCTGCAGTATCGCCGGAAGAATCAGGAGGGCTCGCCCAATCAAGTAGTCCCAATAACTACAGTACTTTATAGTGTACATTGTAGGAATCAGCAAGGGCTATTAAATGACAGATAAATCCAAAACTACTCTGTAATAGGCACTTAATAAGCATAGGTGGTCATTATAAATATTAACTACTATAACGTGTCAATTTACGCAATGGAATTAAAAAAAGCTATTATTATAACGAACGCGTTAATTGTAGATAAAAATACTTCAGTAATGGCGATATTATGTCGCTCGTTAATTTATTTCGCTTTTGATTAGATAAAGCATGCGTTCGTATTACTTTGTCTCACTACAATTATATTAACGATTTTACAAAAACACAATGTTGAAAAAATTTTTTCACGAGCAGGATTTGAACCTTCACCCTTCTGACATACCGGGTCAGGTGCTCTTCCATTTGAGCTATCGTGGTTCTAACCAGCCCGCCGAAATTATTCAACACTATTTACTTTTTTACTTTGAAAGCCAAAGGCGCCAATTCAATGTCAACAACTACCGTCATTAACATCTGATCATAATATTTTTACAAATACTAAAGATCAGTTAAGAAGTAGGCTAGGTATTAATAAAATGTTTTTAATTTTGTTTATATAATTTTAATGCAAATTTTGTTAACTTTATTGTTTTTGTTTTATTAACGATTTTATTTATTTGAAAATCACTACAACCCGTTCCGTAGCATAGTTCAAAACATTACTTCATCCAACATTCTCAATTACCTTTGAACTGGCTATTTTACATCTAACAGACGAAACACAATTAATGCTCCTTCGGGGCACCGACCGTTTTAATGAGGGCTCCTGAGTGCCTTGTGTGAATTATTTTTAATATCCGTATTCATTCGATTACGTTTACGTTAACGGGATCGAATGTCGAATTAAACTCACACGAGGTACCCTGAGGCGGGAAGGGTGACAGTTTACGTAGGGCTTCTGCCATGAGAACGAGGGCCTTAGATACCTCAGGAGCCGTCTCAGTTAAACGGTAGGCCTATAACATGGATGTCATGTTGGCAGAATAACCATTAAACCCCGCTGGATTGCCATTGCCAGCCTGGGAGCTCGGGACCTTTGGGTCCAAGACCGGTGGTATTACTGCAAGACCTCAAGACTTCAGCTGCTTGGGCTGTGCGATGTCGATTGCGTTTCACCCACGAGTCGAGAGCCTAGCCTTAAGTTGCGCCCTCTGGTCGTTCCGCTCTCGACTTTAATCCAAACGCCTTCTGTCAAATCTAGTAGAGGACGGGAACATGTTAGCGTAATGCCATACCTTTTAGAAAACTTCTGAGTATGTTAGATCACCACTCCTTGAGGAACCTTTCCTCCTAAGGAACTCCTAAGAGTTTGGGTACGCTGTAAAGGCTATCTGCAGCCAACAGCAAGCAATAAAAGACATCTTCGCTCATATACTATTAATATATATATTGCACAGCAACCCGGACGACATAACAATATATAAATAAGTGAACATATAATGAATTTAAGATGAAGTGTGTGTAGGTACACTAGTACAATAATCACAATAAAATATACTCTGGTCTAAATCGCAGCGATTTATTTAATTTGCAGCGATTAATATTATGATTATATACGCACGGAGGAGCTCAATGGCGCAGTGGTTAACGCGCCCGGTCTGCGATTGCTGTGGTTAAGCAACTTTCGCAAAGGCCGGTCATCGGATGGGTGACCAAAAATTTCAAAATTCAAAATCATTAATTCATTGCTATTTGCTATTTTTATTTTTTTTTTAATAAAATCGGATTGACTTTTCAAACATGTGTCAAAATCAAATGTAATTTAAATCAAAAGCACTAAGGAGTATTGATATCAACTTCGAAGCAAATCACCGCCATAATAACTTTCTACCCCTTTTCAACCCCGTTAGGGGATGAATTTCAATGAAATACGAAACACGTCTTCCATCAATTCTGTTAAAAAAGGTTTATGCAAAATTTGAAGTAGATTGGACCAAGAAATCACTTTGTCCCATACAAACTTTGCCCCCTTTTTCACCCCTTAAGAGTAGAATGAATATGGCTTATTTCGTTGCATAACGTCTTTAAGCAATGAATCAGAATCGAAATATAGGGCAATTTCAATGACTCTTTAGTCATACAAATAGGGATAAAAGAATCATTAGGTTTTGTTCAATAGGGTTTATTCTTACAAATTTATAATTTATTTTGTATTTCTTCTTATCGTCCTTGTGTAAGGATATTTTTCGCTGCGCTTGCGTTCTCGACACGGATTCAAACGGCAAAGTAAAGGTGTTATACTATAAGGTATAGACATGAATACATAATTAACACTTAAATATTTTATACGTAGGTATATAGATTTATTACAATAACACGACACGACACGAGACTACAGCAGCGAAGCAAGTGTAAGTGTTACCAACTGACTGGAAATTGTCACCGTACAACCATTGCATCGAGCAAGCGAGCCAATCAGCAACGACTATTCGCATTACCTCAAATAATATCATTGATAATTACCATATTATATAGCCATATAAGGGTATCCGTGCGAGACATAGCAGGCAGTTTAATTTAAAAAAAAAAGTTTTCTTAAAATTCAGTCAATATAGAAAATACCGGTTTACATAAATTTTATACCGATATTTAAATGTAGCCATTTTGCTCCGTTATTCCGATATTTTCGATAACCGGGATTTCAATATTTACACCCAACTAATTACTCCGTTGGGAATCCAAGTCTCTAATCCATCTGTAAACCCGAGTTTAACCACAAGACCGCAGCTACAAATATACATAAAAAAAACATGAGTATGTAGTAGTAATAGCATAATAAAAACACCGGTACATTTCCAAGAATATAACTAGTATACAATCAAGTGGTCATTAGTCAATAATAATAACGCTAAATCTGAGCCTGGGTTTTCCTCAACTTTACGTTCTTTGATAGATCGAAGGAACCGCACGACACGATGAGTTAACAAACTGGAAACTTTAGATACATTACAGTTTAGTGTTATAAAATAACACGAAACAGAAAATTCCAATTCGATTGTGAATCATGGAAGCTTGGGACTCAACATGTCTCATTTATAGGTATTTATATTTATACAGTATGTAAAAAAACCTTGTCCGATCGCAAAGGGGTAGGTATTCATATAACAATAACAAAAAAAAAACAAATATTATTCATGAAAATAAAAGAGTTATCGTAATTTAAAACGCAAGTTTTTTGTACCGAAATTGCTCAAATTACCTCAAAATCTGGATAATATTATATATATGTAACCACACTTTCCATCAATAGCGGTGGCGCCAAAGAACAAATATGACCGTGGAACAATCTACCGAAGTTGGTACAAAACGGGACTGGGACGAAAAAATCGGGAAAGGAAAAAAATCTTAAATCTACTTATGCTTTATATAGGTAAAAGCCAAACTTATGATCTTTAAAAGGAACTTCTTTTCTCTGAGATCAATCAAACAAATAAACAAAAAAAAAACACGACTGCCATGGCAAAAAAAGAAATAAAAGGAAAAAAAAAAAGAACTAAAAGGCAAAACACAAAATTTGCTTGGTTAGTAAAACTGAAATTTTGATCGCAGTCGGGGGACCGCTTTGCGGAATACTTTCTTATTTATAAGGTCCCCCGACTGCCATGAACATTTCAGTTTTATTAATCCGTGACAAAATTCAGCGCTTACGTCAGCCTTCGCGGTAGCATAGCGGTCAGTGCAGCCGCCCGGATTGCGGAAGACCCAGGTTCGATTCCTGGCTGGGTCGGGTGGTCGGTTTAATTCACTGTATTTTATAAATGTTATAAATATTTAATTTAGTTTCAGTTCAGCAAGCACTTAAAAAAATAAAAAGTAAAAATTTTTTTTTCTTTTAAAACAAATCTATAAAACTATTCACAAGACAACTAAAACATTTAGTTTTATTTGAATACTATTATGAAAAAGCGGGATTTTGGGCGTCCTGAGAGGTCTAAAAACGGGACGTCCCGCCAAAAGCGAGACATCTGGCATCGCTACTTGGAACCATTGCCGGCTGGCTCTAAGTCATGCATGGGAAGTAAGGCAGCTAATACATTATTTATACCTCCCAGACCACTGTAGGACAATGTAATGTAACACTTAATTACACATACATTTTATATTTCGTGACACTTTCTCCATATAAACTTTACCTATGGTTATATGGTATGCCAAATCTTACACGCTTCCGTGCGCGCAATGTGCTCAAAAAGGCGCACGTAGTTTTCGCTTCACGTAATAATATATAGGTTTTATAGAGTTTTTTAATCTATCTATAGGTGTCAGTGGTTCCCAATGTATATTGCCGTCGTCGCGTCGGTTGAATTACAAGTCTCTTATGAATTATCGATAATACCTAATGTAGCTGTAAATTATAGACTGAAATTGTTGAATATTTTACTACGTAGTGCGATATTGCTGTCGATACGTCATAGTACACAATTTGTGAACATGACTGTACTATATTTGTTGTAAATAATTCTTCCGTACGTTGAAGGTTCACTGGCCGGGTTGGACCGATTTTGATGAAACTTTTTGTGTGTGTTCGAGTAGGTTCCTGGACGGTTTAGGTTCACAATTGGACCCGGTAGGTTCTAGGTTTTCCTAAACCATCATGAGATACAGGCTAAGAGCATTATTGATTTAATGCTCTAAGCCAAGGATACAGGTGTCTACCTCCACCCACTGTTCACTCAAGCAGACGATGACGCAAGCGGGCCGCTAGTTTGCTACAAAACGTGCGTACCTCATTTTCCAAAGTCAGTTAAAAGAAAAGATTTTCACGCAAATATGTCGTATTGTCGTATATGAAACTAGCACTCACATCAACCAGTTCTCAGTAGCGTCTCAAGGACCACACTTTACGACATAAACTTATTTGAGCCAAATAATAAAAGAGTTTTTAGACCGTCTTTACACGACTCTACTTAAAGATAAACTAGTTATAAACTGTAATTAATTAACAATGTCTAACTATCAGAATGGCACCTGACTAAGTTTGTTTTTACATGACGTTACTCAAAACGTACTAGTTACAAACTGTACTTAATTACCAGTAAGTATCTAAAATGTCACAGCACTAAGTCCGTTCTTACACGATACTACTCAAAACGAACTAGTTTACTACAAACTGTAATTAATCAACAATGTCTAAGTATCAGAATGGTACCTCAATAAGTCTATTTTTCTACATGACGTTACTCAAAACGTACTAGTTACAAACTGTACTTAATTACCAATAAGTATCTAAAATGTCACAGCACTATTAGTTCGATGGCGGTCCGTACCCGTACACGACGCAACACAATCTAGATAACTCGGCACTAATTGGTAATTACAGTTTTATAGGCGTAAAGTTATCTATTTACACTAATTATTAATATTAGTACAGATTTATTATGGATTTAAAAAAAACTAGTTTGTTATGAGTAGCGTAGCGTACGAACAGACTTAGTGCTGTTAAAGATATACCTTCTCTTTGGTATTGGTAATTACAGTTGGTAACTAGTTTGTTTCGAATAGCATCGTGTAAGGAGGGGCTTAGTACTAGTAGGTATAGGTACCACATTTCTAGGTCAAAACGTCCGATAAAGGCTAAATTAAAGAACAGCCCGACATTTACCGTTTACATAAGTTATTTGGGCTAGGAATGCAATCATGATGGCTTCTCACGATAACACTGTATTAATATATAGCGGTTTCAAGCTTTGCCCAGACACCCGTCAAATCGTGAATAGTCAAAACAAATGGCTCGAGAATCTGGTGGTTTAGAACGTCCACATCGTGTCGGAGTAGTTTGATTCTGACATTTGAACTATGGGAAAAATTTAAATGAAGAGTTATTACGATTTACTTGCGTTTTAGGTATTGTACATATTATTCTTTCTTGACGTTTCGAACTCTTTCCAGGGGGACGACCTGTGGTGTTCGATGTCTCATAATTAGTTTGTGGGTAAATTGTATACATTATTTTATATTTAACCGGATGCGTTCCGTTTGGGTTTTGTTCACGAAATCTACAATCACAACATCGACTGTCGCCGTATCTAAAACGTTTGTACTCTACTATCGTTGTACTTTTGCGAAAGTGACGTTCCGCAAAACTGGCATTCCGCGAAAGTGACATACTGCGAAAGTGACGTTCTGCGAAAGTGACCAAATTTTTTGCAGTGACATTATGCAAAAGCAACGCACTGAAATTGACAAGAACTTGCTACAGTCACTGTAGCGCGAGTACACCATATCGATGATACGTTACATCGATAGAACACCATACGATGTATAAGCGGCATCGACCGACGACGGCGAAACGAAATGAAATGAAATATATTTACGGAGCGTTTCATCGACGGACGCCAGGGTTCGATATTATCAAGATAATAAAAACTTGATATTATCTGATAATTGTCAACACCCCGCTACACACGACTTTAAAGTTTATACTGACACCCCCTACCAACCTAGCGGTTACAAAGTAGATGTCAGATATCCATACGCAAGCACATGGGACCATCTACGTCAGGTCATAACGCCGGATCAGGACGCGCCGAAGCGCATTCTTCATCCGGTACTTTTAAGACTCACTAGTCTCACTAGTAGACTCACTAGTAGTCGAGACACTTCTCGAGCGAGTTTCTCCGTGGTCACGTATAGTTACACTACCTAATATCCAGATAGGTTACCGGAGCTGTAAGCTCGCTCACTTCTCGTTGCACCAAAAGCACAACTCGTAGTTCCAAGCTCGAGTCCTCAACTCTAAAGCTGACTACCAAATGTCCACATTGGTGGCGGAGTTGTAAGCCCACTCACTTCTCAGTACCCATTCAGGCACCTCATCAGTTCCAAAATCCTACGCGGCTGATTCAACCGGAGACATTGCATCTAGCGGGCGCCTCTACTAGTTATCCAGACTAGTGCCGGAGATGTTGGAAGCCTACTCATACTAGGGTCCTACTAGCACCCTGTTGGAATGGCCGCCATTTTTTAATTTGACGTATTTTTTTTAGGGTGCTGCCGAAAAAAAAAATGATTTCTCTGAACCTAGAAAACCCAGAGAGATGAAAAAAATTACATTTGAAAGATAAAAGTAGTGCCAATCAATTAAGGAATTTAAAAAAATGGATACATAACGATCTAGATTGTACGTGTTGTTACTAAAACATAATTATTGTCATGCAATTGTAAATTAAATATAATAAGTCATGCGCGTCAGGTGCGCATAATCGAGCAGTAACTCTGCATCTAGATTGGATACAATTTAGAATTACAAAAACACAATGTTGCAAAAAATTTGCACGAGCAGGATTTGAACCTGCACCCTTCTGACATACCGGGTCAGGTGCTCTTCCAATTGAGCTATCGTGGTTCTAACCAGCCCGCCGAAATTATTCAACACTATTTACTTTTTTTTACTTTGAAAGCCAAAAGCGCCCAAAATTTTTTTTTCAACATTGTGTTTTTGTAATTTGTTTCGCAAAAAAATTTGCGTTAAAATTATATAAACAAAAATAAAAACATTTTATAAATAGCTTGCCTACTTCTTAACTGATCTTTATTATTTGTAAAAAATTTATGATCAGATGTTAATGACGGTAGTTATTGACATTGAAAAGGCGCCTTTGGCTTTCAAAGTAAAAAAAAAAGTAAATAGTGTTGAATAATTTCGGCGGGCTGGTTAGAACCACGATAGCTCAATTGGAAGAGCACCTGACCCGGTATGTCAGAAGGGTGCAGGTTCAAATCCTGCTCGTAGAAATTTTTTCAACATTGTGTTTTTGTAATTTGTTTCGCAAAAAAAAAAATTGCGTTAAAAGTATATAAACAAAAATAAAAACATTTTACACTTTAGAATATTAGATCTTTTAATTTTTACCACACTTTTCTGTTTACACGTTGTATCTATACTAATAATATTATAAAGCTGAAGAGTTTATTTGTTTGAACGCGCTAATCTCAGGAACTACTGGTTCGAATTGAAAAATTCTTTGAGTTGGATAGTCCATTTATCGAAGAAGGCTTTAGGCTATATAACCTTCACGCTGAGACCAATAGGAGCGAAGCATCAGTGAAAAATGTTGCAAAAACGAGGAGAAGTATCCATATTTGAGGGCTTCCGTTGCGTGCGCTGCGTAAACGGTTCAAGTTACCCAAAAAATATGTATGAAAGAATTATTACTCTTTAAATCATATATGGGCAACAACCGGCCCGCTGTAAGATATGATCCGGCCCGCGAGACATTTTGAAAAAACCCAATTAAAAAAATATTACATCAGGTACTTATACGGGAGTGACAGATTTCGGTGTATTTAACTTTCGTAGTTTGTAACAATTGCAAATTTAACGATTTAATTATAATGTACCATTTTTTTAAATTTCATTTTGTTATTTTAATAAATTGTACTATAATAACATTGTCGTATTATTTCATGTCTAATATCTACCGCAAAAAAATATTATCACTACTTTAAAATGCACTAAGTACTTTTAAACGCGGCCCGCGAACATATTTGCACGCTACATTTTGGCCCTCAACATGTCAAAGGTTGCCCATACCTGCTTTAAATGATCTAAAAAAATGTCCGCGACTGTATATGTCTATCTTTTGAGATTGACTCATTATAACCTTTTTTATAGTAATCCAATTTGGTCGAAATTAATGCATTATTGCCAAAAAGAAATTGACGCGGACGAATTGACGCGATATTTTTTTTTATTATTATTTATTAATATTATTGATTGGTATCATCCCGTGCGTGCCGTCTCCCTCAAGTTCACTCCCGGTCCCGACGGACGCCCGGGATGGGGGTCGACGACCGCCCGCATCTGGGTCAGTGGCACACGCGTGACGTCACATCTCGTAACGCTGTACTGTGGGCCACATATAGTTTGACACTTTTACAACTACATATACAATTAGGCCCTTCCAGAATACCAGCGTTGCCGGGCTGGGGCCTAGTTGGCCTAGTCTCCTGTTTTTGTTTTTTAGTGTGAATGTAATTTTGTTGTTCAATATCTTTTTTTTTTAAATGTAATAAATTTTGGTTGTACAGTGTGCCAATAAATGAATTTTCATCCCTTCTATTCGAAAAGTGTCGCTAAATAGCTCTTTTCCGATGGAAACTTTTTAGCGGGCGGAAATGAGATTTGAATTTGGAACATAATATCTCCATGGAATCCCTCGCTTCGCTCGTGGTTCAAAGGATTTATTCGCATTTTATACACTTTCTGTTCTAGTACACTTTTTATATACTTGACAAATCCTATCGCAAATTAATAACGTATCTAGACTTTCTCACATGCTTCGCATTTAGTAATGTTTGTTCAAAGCAGCGCCCTCGCCGTAAAAAATACTATTTTGCTCCCTTGTCATACAATCTACTATTCTTCTTTCTTTTTCTACTATGTCATAAAAATTAAGGTAGTCGAGTGAAGTCTTTAGGTGGTGGAGCAGCTCGATGGCGCAGTGGTTAACGCGCCCGGTTTGCGAATGCTAAGGTTAAACAATTTTCACAAACAAAGGTTGGTCATCGGATGGGTCACTATAATTTATCATTTCGAGCTCCTCCGTGCTTCGGGAGGCACGTAAAGCCGTTGGTCCCGGCTGCATTACCAGTCGTTTGCAACCACCAATCCGCACTGGGTTCGCGTGGTGGTTTATGGCCCGTTCTCCTTATTCAACCATAGGAAATAACAGTTTTGTGTGTGTCAAAACTGCCGCTACGCCTCATAGTGTTAGAAATCAGAATTGTAACGAAAACATACAGCTGTAGCCAGGGCATGTAATCTCGGTATTTATTTTCAATCTCGGTATTTCGGTATTGCATCTAGTTCAATACCGAGATCCCGGTATTAATACCAGTATTGGAGTTTTCTATTTGTCTGGAATATTTTAAATGAAAACACGTTTTTTAAATGATGTTCAGTCACAATATATTTATTTCAATTCTAATTAAAACACTAGCAATCGATAAATTGTTCTTGTGATCTGTTAACGTTCACTTTCAAAAATCTAAATTTCCGTATAATTCTACAATTATAAAAATGAGACTGAGACTATTTTCTATTTGTGCTTAAAAAGTCGTTGTCTAAAATTCTAAATTACCAGATTAAAGTCTAATTTAAAAATCAGTCTCAAGATATAATTAATAAAAAACTTTTGTTAAATCGACTAACAAATAATTACAAACAAAATAATTATAATCTTTACCAAATGCAAGATTAACAAAGTAATAAGATGGGTTAGCGCGGCTGTAGTTGCTGATGTTGATGAGTTGATGAGCTTTAGGGATGGAATACTATATTCCGCAGTCCTATCTCATCAGCAAAGGCAGGCGCAACCGATGATGGTTCAACCGCGAGTGTGCCAACGCTGTTGATAACAACAGGCGGCATACCGCGCTTGGATCAGAGGTAGAGCTCTTGGGGATCCCGAAACCCCCCAAGCAACAAAATTTGGTACTATAAAAGTCGGTCTGACGATTCGCTACGATCTAAACCAAAGGGACTACATCGAGGCCGTGATGAAAACAGCCTCACCTTCTCCCTTCCTTCATAGGAGTACACGTGCTGCTCTTCGGAGTCACCGCTTCACTGTCTTTAGTACCCCATCGCGCAAAAAGAAACTTGGTGACTGTTTCATCCTTAGGCGTCTTATAAAAGATCGCAGCGTCAGTAAAGTAGTGAAGTACTCCCGCTACTCTCTCGACGTCTCTCTTTGATAAGTTTTCACAAACTCCGGCAAGTGACGCTCCTGTACTTCTGGCCTGGCGGGCGGGGGGACCGGGAGGAAGTGTTGCTAGATTTAGAAAGATGTTGCTAGTTTATGAATAAAAAAGAATCCAGTTTCATATAAAATATCAAAAAAATAAGTAATACAAAACACATTTTTTTTAATAACAAGAAAGAAACTAAATTTGTTCATATAATTAACTTAATGTGTATATTCTACGAGTAAGTACATAGGTATAGTCTATATTCTATGAATGTTATGTTTCGCATATTGTCTGTTTTTTTTTTTCAATATTGATATTTCGGTTTGCACCAAGTTCAATACCGGTATTTGAATCTCGGAAGCTTTGACCGAGATCTCGAGATTACGAGATCTCGGGATATCGGTATTCATGCCCTAGCTGTTGCTGTATAGGACTATCGAACTACAAGCGGTGTTTAGTTCACCTATATAGGTACCCTATACTACAAAATAACGAGACAGCAGAAGGTAACATTCATACAAACGCGATCGAGCAACGCACACATAGACAACCTCTCGCGGACACGGAATCTCGCAACAGCCGCGCTCGGGCTGTTGCGAGATTCTGTGTCCGCGAGAGCACAAAATAAGCAGACTGCAGATGATAAGAAGTAGGTAGAGATGAAACGGATATCCGGTAACTATCCGGTATCCGGCCCTGTTTTCACTATACTGAATTACTGTCCGGTATCCGGCCGGATTCCGGATAGTAAAATTCAAAAAATTCTCATTATTTTACACAAGGCAAATCATACCACAATAAGTTTTGGACACCATTTATTTTTATAATCGCACGTCAAAAATGTCTGTTTATTAATTAGTTAAGTACTCAAAATTAACAAGTGGCAAATTGTGGACAATTAATACCAATTTTTGTTTTGTTTTTTTTTAAAACGGCCGTATATCGGGTTGCCGGATATCCGGCGCTCCGGCCGAATATTCGGTATCCGGCCAAACTACTATCTGTTTCAACACTAGTAAGAAGGTGTTCCGAGATTCGTGTGCAAGTCTATGTGTGAGTTGCTTGAGCGCTGTATGTATAGAGCTAACATTTTATTCTATAGGTATCCTTATTTTTATTTTGTGGTGAGAGGTTGTCTGTGTGCGTTGCTCGAGCGCGTTTGTACAAAGCGTACCTTCTGTCTCCTTATTCGGTGCCTATACGGTCATTACCTACATCGAGTCTGGAATTAGTTCAGTGGGTCACCTAGGAGGATCGGGCGTTCCTGGCGGGATGCGCGGCGGGTTGCGCACCAATCCTTTGTTACAACAACGGCATATTTACTACAAGTTTATTCTAGACTGATACACCGGTTTAGACCCTGAGGTCCCGACTTCAATTACCAACGATTTTTCTTTTATTAAAAAGGTTTAGCCTTTGACCACAATTTCTTAATAAATATTGCAGACTAATTCGACAGATTAATGCAACCGACTAGTTGTTAAGACCACCGGTTTCAGACCCAGAGGTCCCGGGTTCGATACCCAGCGGGGGTACATTTTTTTTTTTGAGAGAGATTGCTGATTGCCGCTGCGGCATTTTCAGCTTCACCGGGCTCTTTTGGGGGCGGCGAGGAACGTAAAGGGTCCCTCAAGCCGTGTGAAACGAATCACCTTCAGAGGTTATCTAGAGGGAACGGCATCGCGCACTAGTGCGCGTCCCCGTGCCCTACTAGATTCTCCGAAGGGTTCGGATCGGATCGGCCAGCGGGGGTACATGTTGGTGTACTCGGTTTGGTTGGTGGTAGGGCTTGTTTGTCCGCCTGACTAGCTACCACCATCTTCTCTAAATATTGTCGTTATAACATCAATATTTGTAGCGTTTTGTTGTGTTCCGGCAGCTAGAGATAAGATAGCCAGTGCCTTACTAGTTGAGGATCCCGGGTGAAGTGCGCACCACCTTCGACCTTAGCGTCACTTAACATTAACTTAACATTACATTTAAGGCAAAGCAAGTGCTTACCCATGCCGTAAGTAATAATAAAAAAAAAACTTATGAGCCGAAAGGCCTCCATCGTTGAAATAAACTGAAATGGAAGAAGCTACTTTAAGAAAAGGAAAAACCTATTATAAAAAAAACGTTTACATATAAAAATTTAAATATTCATAAAATTTTATAAAATACAGTGAAAAAATTAAACGCCCACCCGACCAAGCCAGGAATCGAACCTGGGTCTTCCGCAATCCGGGCGGCTGCACTGACCGCTATGCTACCGGGAAGGCTGACGTAAGCGCTGAATTTTGTCACTGCTATTTTATAGATTTTGAGTATTTTTTAGCGGCACTAGCGCCATCTATCCAACGGTCGTTGCAACCGATGGCCATGCAGATTCATCTTTGCAGATGAAATACCACAAATTTGATAACACAACGCTATAGTAAATTTTACTTTTTTATTTTCAAGTGCTAATTGCTGCACTGAAGCTAAATTAAATATTCATAAAATTTTATAAAATACAGTGAAAAAGTGGGGTCGGGTGGACGTTTAATTTTTTCACTGTATTTTATAAAATTTTATGAATATTTAATTTAGCTTCAGTGCAGCAATTAGCACTTGAATATAAAAACTTATTCTTTCAAAAAATCACATTTGCATTCCAACAAACGGTATGCGAAACCAACCGTACCAACCACCCTGTAGGAACAGGAAACTGTCACTGCGGCAAAAAAACAAACACGCTGTACGTACAGTCAACAAGCCAACAGTGTATAGTAAAGTAGTGTTTCGTGTATGTTGTGCAGTGGATGTGTAGTGCCAATTTGAAGATCAGTCAGAAACGTAGTGGGGGCGGTAGGGAGAAGCGCCTAGGTAGGTACACACGTACACGTCTCCACATAAGGCTACCACAAACTGTCAAAAGAGAAACATTTGAAAAATACGTTATTTTGTAAATTATTTTAATAATAATTTTGACAGTAAGAATTTTAAGCGGACACTGTTTAATAAATAAAAGACTTTTAAAAGTATTTTTGTTTGCCACCTTACCACGAAACACGCCATCTTTGTTTGTCAATATGTCAGTTAGTGATAATCATCACTAACTGACACATATTGACAAACAGAGATTTGAATTTACAAAAAAAAAAAAATTATGTGTAAAGATTGATGTTTACACATAAAACATTATTGTTGTGCAGCATTTTAGTATTTCGGCTTCATTCACGTTATTAAACATGTTTAGCATAGCCAAATACTTGTAGATTTATTAACATTCAAAATCATTTGTAACAATGGAACTTGACAATTGAGTAGGCGTAGGCCTTAAATTGCTATACGTATAAAATGACTCCCCTAATGGTTAGTCTTTAGGTCTAGGTCAATCTAAAACTAACAAATACTAGTAAAAATATCAATATTTATAAGCGTTCACTAAAGTGTTTCTTAAGACTAAACATAACCTCAAAATCGGTCCTTTTTATTTAAATAACTGTCTCCTCAGAAGTGTCCGCCATGAAACTTAGTTCTCATGGGCTAATACAGGCAATTCATTACTAGAAAATGAGTTTTCCTCTGCAGTTAATTTTTAAGGCGAGCAATATATGGACGCAGAACAATCTCCTTTCCTCAATAAACTTTGAACTATATGTATTCGGCATACGGTTGATTATTTATTGAAGAAATTTGACAGTTTTAGACAGAATGATGTGCAGGCGTTTGTACATGTCTGTACCTGGTATAGAGCGCATGTGAACCGGGTGTTCGTACTCTTGTTCTTCGAGTACGGTGTCTTGAGTCTATACGCTCAAACGTCATTTTCAGCTTCACAGGGCTTTTTTGGGGGGCGGCGAGAAACTTAAAGGGTTCATCAAGCCGTGTGAAACGAATCACCTTCGGAGGTTTTCTAGAGGTAACGGAATCACGCACGTGCCCTACTAGATTCTCCGAGGGGTAAGGATTGGATCGGGGAGCGGAACAACCCGAGGGCGCCTCTAAAGGCACGGACTTCGGCACGAGAGTGTGTGCATGTTCAAATTCAAATTCCAATTCATTTATTTCTTAGAAAATGGTAAACAAGATCTTAAACGTGAAAGAAAGAAATTTGCTGACTCGTTTCTTTGTCGCACCTCCAAAAGATGAAATAGTCTACCAGCACACGTTTTCCCTCTTTCCTATGATATGGGGTCCTTCAGAAGATGCGTGAAGAAGCATCTTGTGGGCCGGCAGAGTGAGGTTAGGTTTAAAGAAATTTATTCTCTTATAGACGATACAGCCACTTACATGAGAACTTAAATTATAGTATGTTACATTAAACTTAAAAACTAGTCTTTCTAAATAAAATAAAAAATCAAAAATATAGTATCCTCCCACATAGTGCATTGTTGTTAATATGTTTCTTGAACAAACTGTGCAAGTTTAATTTTGAATGCACTAAATGAGTTAACACTTTTTATGTTGAGTGTATTTTATTAAGAAGCTGTGCTTCTTCAAAAGTGTTTTTTTTTTTACAGTAGTTGGTTATTATTTTGGGTAGCACAAGAAAACTAGCCCTACAAAAGGAAAAAGAACTACTAAATAGGTTCTATTCCCAACATCAAATCGAAGTCCTAATTAGTAAATTGTGGAACCAAATATAGAGAAAAGGTATGTGTTTCATTCCCGTGGGAATATCGGGATAAAAACTATCCTATGTGTTAATCCAGGTTATAACCTATCTGTATGCCGAATTTCATCCAAATCCATCCATCCGTTGCAGCGTGAAGAAGCAACAAATATTCTCATATACACACAAACCTTCGCATTTATTTATAATATTAGTGTGATACTTATGAATTACAATCAAAAACAGAAAAAAAAACGATAAAAATACAATTTAAAATTAGGTAAGGACTACTTGGCGGGAAAGTGAAGAGTCTTGTCTGCGGTTTTGTTTTATTTTCTAAAATTTGTGTTATGTCGAATATTAATGTGAAATAATGGTGGATTATTAACCGTTAAGTGTTCGTGAGTGCGCATGAGTGTTGGCAAATGAAACAAAACAGTGCAACTTTACTTTTCAAATTCTCTCAAGAAGTCCGCCGAGGAATTAGTAAAGCCCCACATCTTTACTGAGATACTCGAGGGGTTGGGGGTATATCATTTCTCACTTCTCATTTTTATTATCATTCATCATCATCCATCATCATACCGACTGGAAGGAAATATTGTATATTTATGTATTACTTGTAAAAAAAATTACTTTGACACTGGCTAAATGTGCTAATCGCACGAAGCCATCAATTAAAAGGAAGAAAGAAAAAATAAATTAGGTAAGTATCAGATAGTGTTTAGTGTGTCATGTGAATGTGTGATGTGTGATGAATGTGTAAGTGACATTTTAAGGGTCGGGCGGGGTCGTGTGGGTGGAGGGTGGGGGTATAGGTACATGTCTGTACCTGATATAGAGCGCATGTGATAACCGCTCCTCTCGACCTTCGGAGGGCGTGCATTCCGGCATCCTTCGAAGCCTTTTTTAAGGATAAAGGCGAACCCCAGGGTTTTTTACCGGGTCTGTCTTAATCCTTTTTTAGAAAAAGGACAAGGCAATCCCCGGATCTAAGGAATCTGCGTGCAGATTTTTCCCTGAGCAAAAAAAAAAAAAAAAAAGATCGCATGTGGACCGGGTGTTCGTACTCTTATTCTACATATACGGTCTATTGGGAATATCCTATTGCATGTGTGTCTACTCTATCAAAGTATGTATTTCTGCAGTTGACTGTACTGTTAGTGATGCAAGAAGGTGCTATGCAGCAAAAAGCAAGCGCCATTAGTCTCTTTTGACGTGCCATCACCGGCCGGTAGTACGGTAAACTGAGTAGGCACACATTAATCGACTTTATTCGTTAAGTAGTAGGGTTCAAAACGCCTCGTTACCGCACCGTGCAAGTTCGTAAGGCCAAGGCCTGGCCAGAAGGTCAATGCGGTTGCTGCTTGGGACCATTTCGTTACGTAAATAGGTTCCTAGGTCGAACGGAAGCTAAGCCTATACAGACTAAGTCTACACTAACATTAAAAAGAGGCATTTAAATGGTTCGTATTTAAATTAAAACAAAAAGTAAAGAATGAAACAAAAACAAAAGTGTAGAAAAAATTTCACGAGCGGGATTCGAATCCGTACCCCATGACGTGCCGGGTCAGGCGCACTACCAACTATGCTATAGTGGCATTTTTTTTCAAATTGTAATTTTTTTGTAATTAAATTATATATAACAATAATTATAAAAAGTAAATAGCCTATACAACTACACCGGAAGGAGGGTAAAGTATACATGATAGTGAATAACTTTTGTCTAAGAACTTTTTCTAAAAAATGGATAATATTAGATTAACAGCTTTTTTAAGATTTCAAAAAAAATTACGCTGTGGTAGCCCTGGCGGTCACAAAAAAAAAAACAAATTAAAAGTTAATATTATTGGATAGATTAGTCCAATTATGGAGAGAAAACTCGACTCTTTACAACACCCGTACATTGACATTAGAGATAAACCTATTAGCTGAGAACCTACGTCAAAACCGTAGCCCAGTAGAATTTTGTAGACCAATCAAATGTAAATAAAAATAAAAAACAAAAAAAAAGTTGAAAAAAAAAAAGTTATTCACAATCACAATCATGTATACTTTTCCCTCCTTTCGGCTTAGTACCCCCGTTCCGACTAACGTTCTATACTGTCACTGATAGGAAAAGGCAAAGGTCATAATATCTACAATTAATTGGTATTGACTTAATCACCACGCTTGCTAAACGCGGGTAGGTGATGACAAACCCGGGCTATGCATCGGGTAATAAATAAATAAATAAATAAAATTCATTTATTTCGGATTTCCATCCATATTGTTAGTAAACTTATAAATAAATAAACTTTCCTACACTCACACCAATTATCTATTATGAAACTCGTTAAATGGTTACTAGACAACGGATAAACATACTTAAAATACTTAAATACATACTTATTATACATAGAAAACACCCAGACCCGAGACAATTTAGAAAAACAATAATTTCTAAATTGACCGGTGATCGAACCCGGGACCTCAGAGATGGCGACACCGTGAAAACCGGTGTACAAACCACTCGACCAAGGAGGTCGTCAAACAATTCGTCGGTCAGTCGGGAGGTCGTTGTTAGTAACAATTTCATTATTTCTATGTTATAATCGTAATCCGAAACATGCTGTACCCGACCTAGGAATTAAACTACTTAGTATGTAGTTAGATATGTAGGTCTACGTTAGGATTGCCAACCCTACTATATAATATAGTATCTTACTATTTTAGGTGTCTAACTACAATTATTTTAAAAATATATTATAGTGGGCGGAACTACTATATTTTATCAGCAAAGTCGCTAAAATCAGTCTCTATTATCTAAAACGGAACACGCCCCTATTATCATATTTCATCATATTTTAAAATAAATATTTTTTTAATATACTATATATTTTTAATGAATTCCCTATCTACTATATTTTTATGGGTACTGAATCCAAAAATACTATATTTGGTCTAAAAAAAGTTGGCAACTCTAGTCTAGGTATACATCTAGGTACGTTTTAAATCATTAAAAAAAATGGGCCAGCATTTGATTTTTAATTTAGCAACAATTGAATACAGTCTACCTGCTTCCGAGCTGACATCCCGTAGAATTTCAATCATCATCAGCTCATTTTATGTCCCCACTGCTGGGGCACGATCCTTCCCTATGGATGGATAGGGAGAACGGGCAATAAACCACCACGCGGGCCCAGTGCGGTGCGGTGGTTGTTAACGACTGCTAATGCAGCAGGGACCAACGGCTTTACGTGCCTTCCGAAGCACGGAAGAGCTCGAGATGATAAATTTTTGGTCACCCATCCGATGACCGGACTTTGCGAAAGTTGCTTAACCTCAGCACTCGCAGACCGGGCGCGTTAAACACTGCGCCAACGAGCTCCTCGTAAAAAAAAAAACAATAAAACTACATTATTTTTTGGCGATGAAAACTGGTGTTGAACATTAGTGCCACACGACAGGTACGTTAGGTAGGGATCAGGGAGGCGATTCTCGTGCGGTGCGACATAATCTCGAATGCGACAAAATGTCACTAATGCAAAGTCTAACGAAAATGACACTGAAATCTCTATTGTTTCTAAAAATGCTATTCTCGCACTCGGCAGAGATGCCATGTCGAAAGATTTTGAAATGTCTACCATGACACGTTCCGTTTTTTATCGATTATGTAAAAGTATAATCGAGAAATGTATTTATAAATGAATTAAGTTGCTTTGCTTTATGCTATTCTCAGGAACATAATTTTATCATTAAATATGTAGAAATTTTTACAACTGACTTTTTTTCTTATTTCATATTTTCTTGGCAACCTAAACATTAAACTGTCAAAATTACTGCTTGATACGAAATGCTGTAAATCAACATCAAGAAAAATCAAACAAAACAAAGTGCATTGTTTTGTAAATTAATTATTTGCGCGGTATTTTCTTTGTTTATCGTACCTACCTATAATATCATTGTGGAAACAAGTGTTTCATTAAAAAACAATACCCAAAAGGTGTACAGAAGTCGCGACTTGTCGCGTTGTTAGACGCAGACGACGAACTGAGGCAGGGTAAATTTTCTTCTTCATTCACCAAAAAAATGGCTGAAGCGCGGTAGAAAAATATGGCTGTGACATATTTAATGTCTTCATCTCTCCGGCTGGTGTTTGATAGGAACCTCGGGCGAAGAAGTTTTATGCAGTAAGGACCTGCAAGAATAAAGGAAAGGATAAAGAAGTAACTGGTACTTATGAGTTTTATGAATAAAAATAATGTGTCACAAAGAACATGATTTGAGGTTAGAAAATACATAATTATAATTTACCTTCGTCTTAACATCATATTGCGTCTTTGGTCGAAAATGAGGTTCGAAAATGCTAATCTTTTTTTTTTCCTTTAGTTATGGCTTCGTGCGATTAGCACATTTAGCCAGTGTCAAAGTAATTTTTCTTACAAGTAATCAATAAATATATACAATATTTCCTTCCCGTATGATGATGATGAATGATAATAGAAATGAGAAGTGAGAAATGATATACCCCCAACCCCTCGAGTATTTCAGTAAAGATGTGGGGTTTTACTAATTCCTCGGGTGGACTTCTTGAGAGAATTTGAAAAGTGAAGTTGCACTGTTTAGTTACATTTGGCAACACTCATGCGCACTTACAAACACTTAACGGTCAATAATCCACCATTATTTCACATTAATATTCGATATAACACCAATTTTAGAAAATAAAACAAAACCGCAGACATGACTCTTCACTTTCCCGCCAAGAAGTCAAATGCTAATCTTTATGACGAGATCTTTTGATAGTCTAAAGTTTTTCATAAACAAATTGTCATTCATTTCGAATGGCCCCTCTCTCCATACAGCTCGGCGACGAGGAATCTCCGCAGCGGTTTCCGCCAATTCCACCATGTTCTCCATGAATAAATTCATGAAAAGTTCTTCTCCCAACATTTTCAAACAATATAAATCGTATTAATTCCTTTAAAATGAATGCAAAACAAAGATAAGATCAAAACAAGTCGACTAAACACACACTGCATGCGACATTCGATCTCTAACGTTGCAAGTCGAGCGCTGGGCATAGACATTTCTCTAATGTGACATTTCGAGAATACGAAAATTCTGTTTCAATCGACATCCGCCATTTTATTTCGACTTATCTCTAATTCGACATCATGTCTATTGCGCGAGAATCGCCCCCCAGGTTTTCTACAAGAGATTGCTTTCTATTGCTATACATATTGACTTGGCTTTAGCATTAATTAAGTACCTAAATTGTGAAGGAAAATAAATAATTTTGAATTTTGTATTTGAATTTGCTTTAAAGCGAAATGACCTATGTAGTTAGTTACCTATTTTTTCTAAATTATTAGGTACTTGAATTGCACTCTATGTATGCAGGGGGTAATCTCTGTAACTATATAACATTTTTATTATTGTATTGCTCATGTTACATGTGAACTGATTGATTTGATAATACACCTTTGGTAAAACAGATTATGCACAGCTGTAGCGAAGTCAGCGTCGTCAATAAACGGGTAGGGGCGTAAAGGTCACGTGGTCACCTCACGGACACAAAATCAGGAGACCCAGAAGGTATTAAGCTCGAGCAACGCACACATACATCCTCTCACGGACACGGATCTCGGAACAGCTCGAGAATCTAGTAGGGCACGGAGTGCGTGATGCCGTTCCCTCTAGAAAACTTCTGACGGGGCTTCGTTTCACACGGTTTGAGGAACCCTTTGAGTTTCTCGCCGCCCCCAAAAAAAACCTGGTATAGCTAAAACATAAGGAGTGCAAACACTCTCAAAAAAAAAAAGTCTGACCGCTGCTGTTGCGCAATTCCGTGTACGTGAGAGGTTGCTCGAGCGCGTTTGTGTGAAGCTTACCTTCTACAGTCCTTATTTCGTGTCTCACGGACGCCATTTTAAATCTAATTCAGACGACGTGACGTCACAAGGGTTAAAGCCAGTACGTTTCACGATAACTAGACGGTCGAATTGGTATTTTACTAAAATGTTTTTGTTTATATAATTTTAACGCAAATTTTTTTGCGAAACAAATTACAAAAACACAAACGTTAAATAGGTTTTTTTTTAATATTTGTGTTTTTGCAATTTGTTTCGCAACAATATTTGCGTTAAAATTATATACTTACACAAAAACAAAAAAAATATATAAATAGCTTGCCTACTTCTTAACTGATCTTTAGTATTTGTAAAAATATTATGATCGGGTGTTAATGACGGTAGTTGTTGACATCGAATGGGCGCCTTTGGCTTTAAAAGTAAAAAGTACATAGTATTGTACTAAAGCTAACACCAATGATCGACGGGAACCAGTGATCGCCACTTTTCTCCTTTCATTCTTAGAAATATAGGTCAGTAAGCGACTGATTTGTGACTGAATACTGACCACCTGCTTTCCAGCTTGCATCTAGTCAATTTTGAATGAAATTATAATATTTTTTGGCAAACACTGGTGTCGACATTGGTCCTATGCCATTCCTCGCCTATTCCGTATTTTCAATCCT
This sequence comes from Eudonia truncicolella, assembly GCA_949315975.1. Taxonomy (NCBI): domain Eukaryota; kingdom Metazoa; phylum Arthropoda; class Insecta; order Lepidoptera; family Crambidae; genus Eudonia; species Eudonia truncicolella. The sequence continues at coordinate 1,902,160 of OX438851.1, forward strand.
TATTGCGACCTCATTATAAAAAAATAAGGAGCTGGTCAACATTTTTAATAACTCAGTTAGTAGGATACCTACTATAGTCCATTTCAACTAGGATGATCCCGGTGACAGATGTCATCAATAACGAAGACGTGACTTTGTAAAAGCGTATGAACTTATTTGACTACATCAAAATAACATATTTTTATATAATCCATCACTAAATATACTACAATTACTTTTTATAATTCTATTTTTTACTTTAGATTAGGTTTGTCTCAATAAACTCTCGCATAACACACATTTATCAAAACTTTAAAACAATATAATAAAAAAACGTACCCCTTCACAAGGTCATTTCATTACAAAGAAATACTAGTGTTGGGATAGTAAACCAAGTGAAGTTCAATTGACATTCAATAACTAATCAATTAAATTTAACTTTATATTTTTCATTCTAGCTGTATTAATTAATTTGTTAGTCTTTTTTTATGTGAACATGTAGATTAGTATTTTTTAATTTTATTGCAGCGTCATTACGAAAAATATTAAAATGAAACATCTTAAACTTATAAAACAAAAACAGTATATATATATATATACTGCCAACACGTCTTTGGTGAAAATTGTGCGAAAGTATTCGAAAAGACAAAAAATACTATATTAGAGGACTGGGAGAGGTACGTCAGAATAGATCGGTGGAAAGATCAACTTATAATAAATGTCGGCGATAGCGACTCTTCAAGCGATTCTGACAGTGATTTTTCAGATACTTACTGAATAAAAAATTTACTCTTTTCAAATTCTGTTTCATTTTACCGAATAACACTGTGTAAAACATACATTTAATGCATTTATGAACAATAAACTTTCAATATAATACATAAACACAAATCATATTTAAAGTATTGTTAGTAAAGTAAAATCGATTTCATTTCCATATATAGTATTATCGATTACCAGAAACAATCGAAATTATTTCATTGTAGGACATCTCTACAATTGTCGAAATCGAACTGTCACCGGGATCATCCTAGTTGAAATGGACTATAGGGATGATCGATATTAGAAAAACATCGATGTCATAATCGTAAGCACAACATCGGTGTTCTAAATTGATCACAAACCGAACATCGATGATTTTTGCACTAATAATCGACAATTTAATAAAATACAGTAAAATCGTTCGAAATTTATTAAAGAGAGAGAGAAAAATAATGCGTATTCCAACATTTTTATCAACTGACTAAATGAAAAGTAACTTTGTTATGGATGAACATCGTTAACATCGATGTAACGATATTTTTCGTATAGCAACATCGATGTTAAAACATCGATGATCATCGAGCATCCCTAATACATTTTTTTTAACCGCCTCTGTGGTAGTGGCAAACCACAGGTTTAGACCCAGAGGTCCCGGGTTCAATCCCCAGCGGGGGTTCATGTTTGTGTACTCGGTTTGGTTGGTGGTAGGGCTTGTTTGTCCGCCTGGCTAGCTACCACCATGTTATCTAAATATATCGCCATAACATCAATGTTTGTAGCATTGTTGTGTTCCGGCAGCTACAGATAAGATAGCCAGCGCCTTACTAGTTAAGGATCCCGGGTGAAGTGCGCTTCCATCATTGGCCTTATCATCACTTAACATCAGGTGAGATCAAGGCACTGTACTTAGCCGTAAATATATTTAAAAAAATATATATTAACAAAACCTTACATTATGTTTTACAAAAAGGTACAGCATAAAGTAATTAAGTTTTTTGCATACCTACGTCATTTAATTCTCCAGAAATTGGAATGCCCACCATATCTTATTATTTTGACGTGACAACGTCTTATAAATTGGTTTGCCGGGTGACACTTCAAGAAACTGCGTTACGCTCCGCTCACGTTATGCGCTCACAATGAGAGCGAGTGAGAGGCACGCGTCCCTTCCACTCGGGCATGGTTAGCCCGCCTAAGAGCGAGAGAGACAGACATAAAAAGTGAAAGGTAAATACGTATGTATGTGTAAAGGTAAAAATAAAATTTTGTTAATATGAAATTCAGTGCGAGATTCTTTGTATAAATTAATGTTTTAAATATAATTCTTTGTATAAATAAATGTTTTAATTTGTTACTATTATTTCATCCTTCTTCCTACTATACGAATGAATATTCACATTAAAATTATTTTACCACTCAAAGTCGTTGTCACGTAAAACTTTCGCCCGTATATCGACTTTACAGGCAACCAATTTTTATTATATTTTGTTAACAAATTGTTAACAAAATCTCGATACCCGAAAGTCCCGAAAGATTCAAATTCCAGGTCGGGCAAAATATTTTTCGGATTTTTCGATGCATAGCCCTCCCTGGTTTGTGATCACCAACCTGTTTATGTATGAAATGTGGTTTGCATTCTGTTGTCGTGCCTTATCTATCTATACATATAAAATGCTTTGTCCTGAATGACTGACGGATCAACGCACAGGCTAAACCGCTGATCGTAGACACCTGAAACTTGGAGGGTGTGTTCTTTGTATGACGTAGGCATCCGATAAGAAAGGATTTCCCGAAATTCTACCACTAAGGGGGTGAAAACGGGGGCAAAGTTTGTATGGGACAACGTGATTCCTTGGTCCAATCTACTTTAAGTAAAGTACAACAAACTTAACTTAAACTTACTTCCTACAAACACGACAGTAAAAAAAATTTGGACTCAAAGTGTATCTTTAAACTTCTTTATGCTATGGTGATTCAAAGTTACTGCGTACTTTTAAAAATATTAGGGCAACTATCAAAAAATCAAAATAAAAAAAAATCAAAAATTGTTTATTACTTTTCAAGACAGTTGTATACATTGACGGAGCCCCCTTTTAAGCTTGTAATTGCCTGTACCAGGGGATTCCGTTCTTTCTTATAATACAGATATACTTTAAATGTTGTATAAACCTTTTTTAACAGAATTGATGGAAGACGTGTTTCGTATTTCATTGAAATTCATCCCCTAATGGAGTTAAAAAGGGGTAGAAAGTTATTATGGCGGTGATTTGCTTCGAAGTTGATATCAATACTCCTTAGTGCTTTTGATTTAAATTACATTTTTTTTGACACACATGTTTGAAAACTCAATCCGATTTTACTCAAAAAAGGTTGAACTCACTTAAAAACGCAAATACTCTTTAAAATTCGAATTTCTCGAAAGTCACCGTACTATATTAGTACCTCATTTGGTTTCTAAGCACATAGAGGTTATGCACTATTAGGACACGGCCTCATAGGGACGTAGAGTTCGAAATTTGAAATAAGTAAAAGATTTCGGAAAATCCTTTCATAACGGATTAGAAACCTTCAAATGAGAATGAATTTCAATAAAACTGTTCGTTTGTCTCGCTAAAACTCGAGAATGGCTGGACCGAATTGGCTAATTTTGATTTTGAAATATTTGTAGAAGTTCAGGGAAGGTTTAAACGGTGAGAAACATAGTACAAAATGATTTGCTTGTTTTGTTGTCATGGAAACTGTCAAAGCGGTACGAAGTCCGCCGGGTCAGCTAGTAATATATAATTAAAGAAAACAAAACAAATACCTATCTATAATAAATATTTCTATTTACATAAACTGTAAGTGTACCTAAAAAAAAATGGTAGTACTAGTTAGTACTATTATCTGATCCCGTCGTAAGTCGTCGGCGTCGGTCGGTGGCCGTCGGATCCGGTCACTGGGTCACCGGGACTACCCGGGACGGGCGGCCGCCCAGTTCCATAGATCAATCGCAATTTGACCTTAATCCGAACGCTATATAGATCAAAATGCTCTGCAATAGTTGTGGGTACAAAGGGTTAGGTATATTATTCGCTTAGGGATATCATTTAGGGGTAAAGGTTTAATTAATTCGCACACCGTTTAATTGGTGAACGCAATTAGTTTGGATAACGTCGGTGCGGTCTTCGAAACGATCGCGAATGTTAAGCTACGCTGTCAATGCTTGGATGAGTGACCAAAAAATGAACATTTTCATTGAACTCAAATGACATGATTGTAAATTGTATTAAAAGACGGAGATAAAGAAAAAAGCCTCGTGAGTTTCTCGCCAGCTCATCACGGTCGATGGCTCTCCCAAAATCGGAACTGGTAATAGATTCAGTAAACTAAATACTAGTTTATTATTATTTGAATTTCATTTTATACTTAGTTTTGACGTCAAGGCTTATATTGAATAAACGATTTTACTTTGACTTTTGAATTTGCTTTCCGTTTTGTCCTGTCCTTTGGTAAGCGTGTACATTTCGAGCCGGCATTTTTTTTAAATTCATCTTCCTAACGTTTAGTTGGTGTACCTTTGTTTATTTTGCTACCTCTGTGATTGATTAACACTTCACATTTGATTGAACAGATGGAGAAAAAGAAATAAGCCTCCCGAGTTTCTTGCTAGCTCTTCTCGGTCGAAGGCTCTCGCAAAATCCGAACTGGTAGTAGATTATTAGTTGGATTTTATAGTTTTGACGTCAACAAGTGCCTGTAAAGGGTTATGTTAAATAAATGATTTGACTTTGACTATTATATACTTATATCTATTCACCGTTTACGTCCAACATTAGGGCTGAACTGCCCCAGCAGCGGCCCGTTAAGTCCGCATCGGCGCGTACGCAGCGAAAGTGGGAAAGATCACGCTTTTGGCACGCGCCGCATTTTCAATGGGCAACAGTATTATTAGGCTGTGTGACGTCACTGCGCCATTTTCTAACCAGTTCCTGCAACGGTTTGATTACTAGTACAACCCACAAAATACCCAGAACGTACATACCGCGCTCAAGCAACTCACACTTAGACCCCTTGCACGGACACGGATATCGGACCAGCTCGGAACAGACCGAAGGCTGATTATTTTTTTGGGAGAGTTTACTGATTGCCTTAGAAGGCATTTTCAGCTTTACTGGACTTTCTTGGGGGCGGCGAGAAACTTAAAAGGTTCCTCAAGCAATGTGAAACGAAGCACCGTCAGAGGTTTTCTAGGGAGAGCTTGTATAAAACTTGCCTTCTGCAGTCTCCTAGTTTTGTTATGTTCGAGTTTTTTCACGAGCTCACGAACGATCGAGTTGAGTAGACTACGACTCTTCGGATGGTGGCTGGCAAGAGCCGGATGAGAATAGCCGATTATCCCGAAGGTGGCTGGCAAGAGCTGGGTGAGAGAAGCCGCGGATCGTGCTCAGTAGCGTGGACAAGGAGAGGCCTATGTCCAGCAGTGGACTGACATAGGCTGATGATGACGTTATGTTTTACGACACGGCAGCCAGTTACTAAGTAGCAAGGTTCGATATTATAAAGCTAACACAGCTTGTTAGTAACAAATTGAGAAATGTAGCTACTGTAACAAAATACATTTTTTATTTAGTACTAGCTGACCCGGCGAACTTCGTACCGTTTTGACAGACAACAAAAGAAACAAACAATTTTGTATTGGAAAATTAAATTGTCGTTTTCAGTACTTTCCGTTACTTATTATTTATGTTTCTCACCGCTTAAACCTTCCCTGAACTTCCACAAATATTTCAAAATCAAAATTAGCCAAATCGATCAAGCCATTCTCGAGTATTAGCCACTCAAACGAACAGCAATTGATATTTATATATATATAGATTTATTGGTTCATAAATTATTTATTACTTTGACAATCGATGCAGGCCCTATCATCACTTACTATTATTATAATAATAATAAAAAAAATGTTTATTGCTGATAATATTACCTACAATACTTGTATGTTAATACATAAGTACAAATTTAAAATCAGAATTCAAATCACCATAAAATGAGATGACTGAATGTTATAGATATAATGTGTTAGCAAACCATTATTGTTAAACTAGCTGACCCGGCGGACTTCGTACCGCTTTGACAGTTTCTATGACAACAAAACAAACAAATCGTCAAATAGTTTACGCTTGAAATCGTATCAAACAAACAAACTCACTTTTTTAAATATTAAGTATCCTATGTCTTTGATTATACTCTTGAGAATATGTGTACAAAATTTCATGATGATCGGCTGAATAGTTTACGCGTGAAAGCGCGACAAACAACAAACAAACAAACAAACTCACTTTCGCATTTCTGTAATATTAGTTAGGATGAAACGCCACGCTAAAATAAAATTTCATCAAAAATAAACGTGTAAAATTAACGTGTAAAAGTTGCTTCATTACCCGACTGCGTCAGAGAGGGTTATGTTTTTTTAATTTCTTTTTTGTTATATTTATAAATCTTACGTTTTCAAGACTCTGTTGTCGCAACAACTCCGTATCTAAGACTGCCTTCACACTAGCGTTTGTCCAGCGTAGGCGTTCGATGAACGTATGCGCAGCGCAGACGCTACGACAACGCGACGCGTGCTTGCGCGTCGTCGCAACGTTTCCTCTGCAGTTAATTGAACGCTGCGCTAGCGCGGCGCAGACGTAACACAATTTCGTTGTCGTTTCGGTATTATCATTAACAAAATGGATTCCGACGAGGAAACACTATTGATGGCTTTGCTTTGAAAAAGAAAATTAGTGCAAAAACGAGAAAATAAAAATAAAACGATATGAAAGAATCCATTATGGAGTGTGCGGTCAAGTGAAAGTACTTTATTCTAAACACTTAAAAAATGATTTAATTTATTTTTATTCTTCCTTTCGAATGGCGAAACCCATATTTGATGAATTGTTACAAAAAATACAAAGTGATATACAGTATACGATAATACGTGCGGAACAACCCCAGCGCTTAATTGTTTTATTGCACCGTGTGCCAGTTTGTTTAACGTTACCCAAGATTTATACTAACCTTCTTCACTTTTTTGTTTCGAAGTTTTTGTTGAAAAATCATCAATAAATTGATTACAAACTACTTCCCATGCTTTTCTTTTTAAAATACGGTCGCTGTACAAATTCGAGGAAATGTTCCATATCACAGGACGATCTTGTATGGCATGAATAAACATTTCGATGTCAAAAGTACTTTCTGTTGTTGAACTAATTTTTTATGTCGTATTACTTCGGGCTCTTGTCTACGAATGAATGAATCAACGCGTGCGAACAGGATTGTACATGACAACGCAGTAACGCGCTAGCACAGCGTTCAACTGCCGTTAAACTACGACAACGCGACGCACACGTCGCGTTGTCGTAGCGTCTGCGCTGCGCATACGTTCATCGAACGCCTACGCTGAACAAACGCTAGTGTGAAGGCAGTCTAAGATGAAGTCGTAACGTTTCTTGAATTCGCCAATTTCTTAAGTTCGTAAAAAGAAGCCACACAAAAACACAAGATCCATTTTTAAACTGCCAACTTCCTGATTCCGGCAACGTTTCACATATTTCATAGATGTGACGTAAGTGTTGCCAACTTGTTGGAATTCCCATCATATCTGGCGGATTGCGATGTGGCAAAAACCACAGGACATATTTTTCGCCTAATGGCTAAGGGATTTTCAAGCGGGTTGAGACGGAATATAGAATAATAATAATAACAATAGGTCGCCCTGTTTTCGAAATTCGACTGTTTCATCGATACTAATAACGCGCTAATCTCTGGAATTTTAATACAAGGCTATTTAATATCACGAAGAGCCGAGAAACCCCAAAGACAGAAAAAACGCTTCGCGCATTCGGGCGACGCGACGCGAGACGCGGTGGGTCGGGGAACAGATAGTAATAAGTAATTGTAACATATTATATAGGTACACACAATGTATAGATACATTTTGTCTTTCTTTTTATAAACTAGGTATACCTAGATACCAAATCTCACACTTCTCCGTTCGCGCAATGTGTTTCTAAATGGGCTCGAAGTTTTCGCTTATCTATACTAATATTATAAAGAGAAAAGCTTTATATTTTTGTTTGTAACGAATAAACTTAAAAACTACTGGACCGATTTAAAAATTCTTTCACTATTGCTATATTAGCGCTGAGTAACATAGGCTATATTAAAAAATAAATGTTCACCCGTGCGAAGCCAGGACGGGCCGCTAGTTTTATTATATTTTATAATATAGCATATAGATTTTTTTTCATTGGAACTCAAGAAAATATTTAGCGTACAAACATAGAAACGACGAAGCCTGAGGTAATATTAACTGGGACTGGGCTACAGGTACAGGCCTCGGACACAAAATAAGAAGACTACATAATGGTAAGCTTCATACAAACGCGCTCGAGCAACGCACACATAGACAACCTCTCATGGACACGGAATCTCGCAACAGCTGCGCTCCGACTGTTCCGAGCTGTTCCGAGATCCTTTTCCGTGCAAGTAATGTTGCTCGAGCGCGGTATATATAAGCTTTCATTCTATGCCTCCTTATGTTTAGTTTTTGGCCTAAAAGAGGGTATAGATATATAGATGGTGCTATTTAAAAAACAGAAATTATTTATTTATTTCAGTTTATTTTGTGGTGTAACGTATATCAGACAGATTTTTTGATTTAGTGGAATTTCAAAATTACATTATGGCAACACTGATCTGACGTAAGCGTAGCGTACGGTCGGCCATCGCTGAAGCGTGCGCATGAATGGCGACTGTTGCATAACAAATAATATGTCATACGAGAAATATGTAGCATAACCGCTATCAAAAATAGTTCGCGGACGAAAATATATTTAAATGACACGTCAGTAACCGAACCGATAGATGGCTCGATCAGATTCGAACCTCTCGGAGAATCTAGTAGGGAAAGGGGACACGGTTGCGCGGTGCACTTCCCTCTAGGAACCCGCTCTGACGGTGTTTATATCACGCGGCTTGACCCCCAAGACACCGTACTCGTACAACAAGGGTACGATGAGCCGGTCTCACGCGCTCTATACCAGGTACCACCCCCGCGATCCGCCAGAGCCGAGATCCGAGCCTTTAAAGACGCCCTCGGGTTGTCCCGCTGCCGATCCGATCCAAACCCCTCGTAGAAGCTATAGTAGGGCACGGGGACACGCACTAGTGCGTGATGCCGTTTTCTCTAGAAAACCTCTGATGGTGATTCGTTTCCTTTAAGTTTCTCGCCGCTCCCAAAAAGTCTGGTGTTGTTGATAAGGATTATTGAGGCCAGCAGCAACAGCTCTCTCCAAAAAAAAGGATAGATGGTTGTTTTGAATGCTCGAAATCGTAGTTTAATCTCCATAGCTATCTGCTTTCAAGCGGTTCTGACTGTACGATGTGGAACGTTTTCAATGAAAGAACTTCTCTTTTTTTACATGTAACGTAATGTCTTGACTGTTCAACGAGAAGTAAACGCACTTGACAGCTCCGGCCACCAATCTGGATAGATGATTCGGCAGTGGGCTATGTGTACACGGGGCAACTCTCTTGAGAATCTCTCTTCCGAATTAAGAATACGCTTCGGCACCTACTGATCTGGCGTTGTGACAAGTTCCATCACCAGCTTATTTTTATTTAGCAGTATGGCTGCTGAGGCATGAGCCCTCCCTGTGGATGGATAGGGAGAACGGACCATAAACCACCACGCGGGCCCAGTGCGGATTGGTGGTTGTTAACGACTGCTAATGCAGGCGGGACCTACAGCTTTACGTGCCTTCCGAAGCACGGAGGAGCTCGATATGATACATTTTTGGTTACCCATCCGATGATCGGCTTTTGCGAAACTTGATTCACCTTAGCAGTCGCAGACCGCGCGCGTTAACTAGCTGCGAGCTTCTCGAAATAAATAAAATGGAGTATAGTAGAGAATAAAACGGTTTTATTATATCCACGTGCGAGTTCTCCATTCTTTTATGCATCATAACAACATTCCAGTTTGCTATTGACGTATTTCTTTATGTACCATTTGCCAGCGGTAATGGGGTGTGTAATGACTGATCGTCATCTGGCTTGAACGCCTTGGGAGAATATGGTAGGGTACATGGACACGAGGTTGAGAAGCAGAAATAAAAAATAGAGCTTTGTGGTAAGTTTTTTGCCAGCTCTTCTCAGTTAAAAGGCATAAGGTTAAAAACTTTTTAAGTTTTTGTCAATTCTTCTCCGTTGAAGATTGTGGCTGACTCAGGACTTTAGGTTAATAAAAACTAAATTTTAGTTAATAACTATTTGATTTTTTTATAGCTTTTGACGTCAATATGTGCCTGTGAAGGTTTATATTGAATAAGCGACATTAAATAAATAAATTTCGACCATTTACTAGCGATCATACAAGAAAGCGCAGTGTGGACAGGCCTTCAATAAGGTGGACCGACGATCTGGTATAGGTCGCGGGTAGCCTTTGGATGCGAGCAGCACAAAACCGGTAGCTGCGGAGATCCTTGGGGAGGCATTTCTCCAGTACCTAGTGGACGTCTTTTGGCTGAGATGATGATGATGATGATACAATTGACCGCGTATCGGCCAGCGTATTCAGGACGCCCTCAGACTAGGTGTAGCGACGATCTTCGCAAGGCTGGCAAGAGCTGGATACTCTCGCGGATCGTGCTTAGTGGCTTGCACTTGGAGAGGCCTATGTCCAGCAGTGGACTAATATAGGCTGATGATGATCATGATGAGACAATTGTAAAATAATTAGTAACTGGCGGCCCGTCCCGGCTTCGCACGGGTGGACATTTCTTTTTTAATATAGCCTATATGTTACTCAGCGCTAATGTAGCATTCTAATGGCGAAAGAATTTTTTTAAATCGGTTCATTCGTTTTTGAGTTTATTCGTTACAAACATACATACAAAAATACAAAGCTTTCCTCTTTATTATATTAGTATAGATTCCATCGAATACCGCAAAGCTTATTGATACCTGACATATGCCAATTTAAATCCCATCCATGGGATACTTTGCAACGGTTTCAACGCGTCAATGTTTATTTAACATCAGGAGTTAATTCGATTTATCGCATGACTAATATCGATTTATTTCATTGACTGCGCAGGCGCGCGATTGCGTCACACATAGCTGAAAATGTTTAAAGCTATTTCCGTATCCTCAGGAGCGCGAGTTAACATAAATCTGGTGGTAGAATTACAAGATATTATAGTTATTTGTGATTAAATGAGGACCTCGATGGCGCAGTGGTTAACGCGCTCGGTCTGCGATTGCTAAGGTTAAGCAACTTTCGCAAAGGCCGGTCATCAATGGAAAAGGTGTGGGGAGGCCGTTGCCTAGGAGTGACAGCTATGGCTGATATAATTATAATATAATAACAATATTGAAGGTAGTATATGAAAAATAGCGCACACGCATACCGTGGGACTATACAATTTAGAAATGGCAAAGCGTGTTTGGTGGACTTAATTATAGTACTACATCATTAGTCAATCAGCGCATATTCGGATGGTTACATCACTAGGACGTCAGCGGTCAATGTCGAGAGTGCCACGGATAGGGATGGGACATATCGATAAAATAAAATAGCAGAAAATCGGTACTTTGTAAACCAGCTTTGTAACATTATGACATTACTGATTCAGTGTCTCTTTTAACTTTCAACCGTGGCTTGGTCCAGCGATCTTGGATCCTACTCCTAAGGTGTGCACTGAGTTCTTACGTACTGTGTTCGGTATGGTTGGTGGTTAGGTTTGTTCCAAGTCCGCCTGTCGAGCTACTACCATCACATCTGAGTCTGACACCATAACAACATTGTTTGTAGCATTTGTGTTTTCCCACATTAGAAAATAATCTTATCCAATTACTCAGTGGTTGAGGATTCCGGTTGCAATTCGCTTTCACCTTCGGCCTTATCTTTACTCACTTCAGGTGAGTTGAAGGCTTTTCAGTCAACGTAACTGTATTAATCAGCGACGCGATTTTGTGTTTCCTCAAGCCGAAGATAGATAAACATTTAGTAGTGGCCTGACAATCGCCCGGGTTTTTATAGGGGCTTGTCCCCCGTACCTTACTAAATTCTCTAAAGTGAAAGTTCGAATCGTATGACGACAGTGGAGAAATCGACGATGGTGCCACTTAAAGCTAGGACATCCGGTAGATAGAATTGTGGTGATATGAAGGCACGCGTGTCCATTGTGAACTAAAAAAACTAATTGTCTTGGTTATCGATCTTATCGATAATCTACGGATATGTGCACAGCGCATCCCTATTACCGAACGGCCGGAAATACCGCGTAAAATGCTGTCGCTCGCCACGTCTCGTAGGCGTCACAAAGCATACTAACCATACACCACAAAATACTGAGACTGCAGAACGTAAGCTTCGTATAAACGCGCTCGAGCAACGCACACAAAGACAACCTCTCACGGACACCGAATCTCGCAGCAGATGCGCTCCACCACGGCCCGGTCAACCCGAGCCGAGGTCCGAGCCTTTAGAGGCGTCCTCGGGTTGTTCCGCTCCCCGATCCGATCCGAACCCTTCGGAGAATCAAGTAGGGCACGGGGACGCGCACTAGTGCGTGATGCCGTTCCCTATAGAAAACCTCCGAAGGTGATTTGTTTCACACGGCTTGGGGAACCTAAGTTTCTCGCCACCCCCAAACAAGCCCGGTGAAGCTGAAAATGCCGTTTGAAACAATCAGCAAACTCTCAAAAAAAAAAAACCGCGTCTGGTCTGTTCCGGCACAAAAAAAAACGAAAATGTGTTCAGTAATAAAACTATTTCAAGAATTCGCCTGGTTGGATTAGTAGAAGAGGATCTCCATTGTAAACGCGCTCAGTCAGCGATTGCTGAAGTACAGCAGGTTTCGCAAAGCCCAGTCAGCGGATGGGTGACCCATAATGTAATATCTCCTCAGTCCATTGGTAGGCACGTAAAGCCGTTAGTCCCGGCTGCTACCACCACCGCACCGCACTGGGCCCCGTGGATTATGGCCCGTTCTCCGGTTCTCCCGTGTTTCCATTCATAGGCAAGCCTCGTGCCTCAGTGGGGAAATAACATGAGCTGGGACGTCTGGCATTTTCCTTTATCTATAACCTAAACGGTTGATAGAGGGTGTCTCATTACAAATAAAATTTATGAAACTTATAAGATATGATTTTTTTCGAGAAAACAAGTTGTCTACTAAAATACAGAATACGTAATATGTACTGTATCTAGCTGATTACACTACTCTACTGTTTGTACATATTTCCCATTCATTTGGGTGTGATATTCGGAATGAATTCGCGAGTGTGGGTGACTCATCTATACTCGTAGATACATTTTTTTTTTGAGAGAGATTGCTGATTGCCGCTGCGGCATTTTCAGCTTCACCGGGCTTTTTTGGGGGCGGCGAGGAACGTAAAGGGTCCCTCAAGCCGTGTGAAACGAATCACCTTCATAGGTTATCTAGAGGGAACGGCATCGCGCACTAGTGCGCGTCCCCGTGCCCTACTAGATTCTCCGAAGGGTTCGGATCGGATCGGGGATACAACATGATGCAGATCAATGTTATATGTTTAAATATTTAAATGTGACTTATTTATTTTATTTGTATGTAAATGAGATGCACTTCTAGCACACGTATTTCCTCATTTAACAATATGGGGTCCTGCAACTCGCGGGTCGGCAACGTGAGGCCGGCTGGTGAGGCACAATCCTGCTCCACAAGCTGTGGGGAGCTCGATGGCGCAGTGGTTGCCGTTGGTCACGGCTGCATTAGCAGTCGTTCGTTAACAACCACCAACCCGCAATGGGCCCGCGTGGTGGTTTATGGCCCGTTCTTCCTATCCATCTGTAGGGAAGGCTCGTGCTCCAGCAGTGGGGACATAAAAATTAGCTGATGATGAAGCTGTGGAGCATCTGGACTCCGCGCACGCTACACATCAGGTGGAGCAGAAAAATTTGCCTACTAAAAGTATATATTGTTAATTGAGTTAAAATCAATATCTGACGGATTCATATGTCATACTCGTGAACGGGTGCCGCCTGTGGAGGCTGGTCAGCTCTTGCATACTTATCTTATTTTTAGTATTATTCACTATAGTTTGACTTTGTTTTTCTTAAACAATTTTTAACTTTTACTGTATGACATTGTGGAAATTGAAACTTTTACTTGAGGTAAATTTGTTAATATAGAATTTAGATTTTTTTTACATGTGGTTGTCTTCTATATTTTTTTGTGATTATTTGTGATGGAAAGTGTCCTGCTATGATAGGGCATTTTCCAATATTTTTGACGTTGTAAGGGAGAAAAGAGCTGGACACTTGCTGAGTTTCTTGCCGGTCCTTCTCAGTATGGCATAGTGACATTCACAAGAGCTACTTGTAGCCTAAACTGAATAAATGATTATTGAATTGAATTGAATTCCGCTAAATCACTCGTCCATCAAGCTTTGGATGCAGTTCGGTCGAGAGCTGCGCATCGACTGACCAGTCAACAGCTCCTGAGGATGCCCCGTGGAGGGGCGAAACACGTGTCGGATATATCGGTGTTGGTGTTCATGGTCGCTTGCATCCGTTGATTCCGTTGTTTTGTATGTGTATATTTTTGCGGGCGGGAGGACGGTGGTGCATGCGTACTGCATCCAAGCTTGATGAACGAGTGATTTAGCGGACCCCGCCCGATCCTCTAAATGACAGCACACATTTACAGAATACATTAAACATGCACACCAGTTTAGGCCCAAGACACCGTACTCGTAGAACAAGGGTACGAAGAACCGGTTCACACTCGCTCTACACCAGGTACAGACATGTACCTGGGCGCTTCTCTCCTCCTCCACGGCCCGGTCAACCCGAGCCGAGGTCCGTGCCTTTAGAGGCGCCCTCGGGTTGCTCCGCTCCCCGATCCGATCCGAACCCTTCGGAGAATCTAGTAGGGCACGGGGACGCGCACTAGTGCGCGATGCCGTTCCCTCTAGATAACCTCTGAAGGTGATTCGTTTCACACGGCTTGAGGGACCCTTTACGTTCCTCGCCGCCCCCAAAAAAGCCCGGTGAAGCTGAAAATGCCGCAGCGGCAATCAGCAATCTCTCTCAAAAAAAAAAAAAAAAAAAGATTTAGCGGAATTAATAGTACCTACACATTATTTCAATTGCATTTTTGTGTGGCGTGTACTCGTATCTTGAGAGCTTCCGAGTAAATTTAACAATACGTGGACGTTCCACAACATCGCTACAACACACCTATTTTGGGAGTATGCCAAAACGCTGAAGTCACTCATCCGTGTTGTTGTATTTAGCTTTTTTTTGACAATAAAGAGGACTTATACCGAGGGTATTGCGTGAGGACGCACGGTGCTATACAAAAACAGCGGAGTACAAAATCTATTCAAACCGACTTCAAAAATTTATAAGCTTAATTTTAATATTTGTTTATTTTTGTAATCTACTTAATTTAATTTTTTTTTTAAATATTTTTGTATTATTATTGTTGTTATATTGTTATTCTTTGATAAATGATTTATAATTTCAATGTAAGCTATAATTACAAGCTTTTATTTAAACTGCACCGTTCGTATGTATGCAAGTTGTCCGTCAAAATTTGAAAACTATTTTTCGACAATTTGTTGGTATCCGATTAAGCTAAAATTTTGCATACACCTTTAGTTCTGGTGACAATACAATGTGAAATACTCAGTAATGTAATAATTTCAATAGGGCCGCCAATCCAAGATGGCAGATTGCAAATTTTTTCTCAACCCCATTAATATGGGTATCAAATGAAAGGGCTTGAAGAGTACAAAACGATAAAGGTAGAAACATTACACTAAATTCAATATGGCTGCCGCTCCAAGATGGCAGATTAATTATTTTTTCAATCCCCATAATATGGGTATCAGATGAAAGGGCTTGAAGAGTAGAAAACAAAGTTAATAACATTACACTAAATTCAATATGGCCGCCCCACTCCAAGATGGCGGATTAAATAGGTTTTTTAATACCCTCAATATGGGTCCTATCAAATGAAAGGGCTTAAAGAGTAAAAAACAATAAAAAATTTAATATTCCACTAAATTCAGTAATGTCAATGGTGTAAATAAATAAAATAATTTAAATAAATAAATAAAAAAAGACTCAAAGAGATGTTAATAATAAATATTTAAGACTGAAAAGCAAAAATAAAATTTCAATAAAAAAGATTTTTAAAAACAAGCTTTTACTTGAATAAAAACGTAACCCAAAAATTATTTAAATAAAAATTAAACATGAAAAGAAAAAATAACGCGAACTAAAAAGAAAAAAATAAATTTTAGTGACATTTTTCATACACAGGGTGTAACGTTGAAGGTTTATATTCCTTCGCCCACATTCTCTATACCTACATCGTCCTGAACAATGTATGTTGGACGACTTTCCCAATTTACATAAATTTTTTTGATAGGTAGATTCTAGGGACGTATATAAATAAATATATATATTTTCCAATCTATATACAAATTTCAAAAGCTTGAGGCACCAAAGCTATCCACCAGCTGTTTTGTCATCCGTTTAAAAAGGTAAGGTTTCGATTCGAAAATATCCAAATTAGGATTATCAATGGATAACTCGTTGTGAAATCGACCCATTCTTACTATAGGGTTGTAATAGGACGTGCTATTTCGACATACATGCAAATAAAAAGTGTTGTTAGGAATTTGAGGATTACGTTTAGTTGTTGGTATTATAAGGTCTAACAGAAAAGGAGAATCTACTTTATTACGAAGTAGTTTGTGCAAGTATATCAAGTCCAGCTTACGACGAGCGATCAAGGAGGTCACATTAAATTTAATGAGCAACCTGTTCAGACACGCTGGCCCCTTCCCATCTACATGGAACCAACAATAGAGCTGGTGCGGCTTGTGAAGCGGCTGAAAAAGCTAAAACATGTAAATACGGGAGTCTAGGCTCCGAATATGATTTTATTCCATTCGGTGTCGAGACCCTTGGTCCGTGGGCTCCTAGCGCTATAAAGCTTTTTAAGGAAATAGCAAAAAGGTTAGTCTACATCACAGGAGACCGAAGAGCTGGCAGCTACCTCGGACAAAGAATTAGTCTAGCTATTCAAAGGGGGAACGCTGCCAGTATCTTCGGAACCTTGCCTAAAGGGACTCCTTTTAATAATATATTTTAGATAGTTATTATATTATATATATATTGTCTACGCCAATTTCATCTACGGACGAGCGGGGACGCGGGGAAGACGGCCGCCGCTCCCGCCCCTCCCGCAGCGGCCGCAGGCGCCGCCGGGCGGCCGCGGATCGTCTGAGCCTCGTCATCGCCACTTGCCCTCCGCCGACTACGACTGAACGCACGCGCGCGCGTGCGCTCCCTTAGTACATAAGAAACCTTTGTAGAACATCAAAGTAAATTTCATTATAAACTTTACTCTCTATCATTGCTTCAAACCACCCAGTTAGTCTCCGTAATAGACAATATTTTTTTTTTAAGAAATAGCTTATGAGTCTCTCCTTGTAACTTGTCAGAGCACGACCAAGACCGCATCTGTACCCGAGTACTTTAAGAATTCCTCTCTGAATGCTTTCAAGACCATCAGAGTGAACAGTGTAGCATGGACACCAAACAACACATGCGTATTCCAGATTGCTTCGTATGAGACTGTAGTTCACAGTTAGGAAACTTGATAAGTCGACAATTCTCACAGTTACGATTTATTACCTGATTTATGAATTGGTACGATATATGCAATTTTTCTTATAAAAGACTCGCAACTTTAGAGACATGTCAAATAATATAGTCAAGAGTCGACACGATTGATTAGCGCAGTTTAATAAAAGGGTTGCAGGAATTCCATCGTATCCAGGACTTTTGCGAGAAATGCAACTGTTTTAACTTACGTAGTATGATGTGATCGTTTAATTCTATATTGCAGAGACTGTACTTGCTATAGATAAAGGAATTGAAAACGCCAGTGTCAGTAACGATTCCATTTTGATTAGAAGTTTCCTCGAAGACCGACCCAAAATATTTCGAAAATAGTTCGCAAACACCTTTTGTTACTGAAGAAGACTCAGTTCCCAGGGACATTGTTTGGGGCTTACTGGAGCTTCCTTTTCTATGAATTACAAGGTTCCAGATAACTTTTATATTGTCAGACAAAGAGCTTTCGGTAGAGGATACATAAGCCGCATATGCTGAATCTGTGAGTTTTTTACATGTTGTACGTAACAATGCAAACGTATCGTAATCTCTGGGATTACGATACTTTTTGCAGCGACGGTGATATTTTTTTCTTTTCTTTAAGACACTTTATCTATGGCGTTGAAAACCATGAAGGGTAATTTATGTAATTATTACTAACGTGGTACGTATGTTTTGAGATCAATTCAGTGACTGTGCCATAGAAAATATCTACAACATCGTTTACGTCTGTTTTTGTTGGTAGAATGGACCAATCAACGCTCATTAAATCGGAGTTCAAGCTAGAAAAATTGCATTTATAAAAATTATAATTCTTCTTGCGTTTAGATTTCATGTTTTTAGATTTTGGTATTTCCAAGATTCAATTTTTAGTGGTGGGTGGTGTGCATCGTGACATTGGTTCGGTAAGGGTAACAGTTACTTTGTCTGAGGTAGACAAAACGAGATCAAGAAGGCGATTATTTATATTAAAGTTAGCGTTGATATAGATGGCAAAGATTTATCGTTTCGTAAAGACTATATGTATGTGTGTGTTGTCTATATTTGTCATCAGACTATAAAGCTATATGGTCACCCCTGGGTGAAAATAGAATATAGAATTAACAATGACGTATATTTTTTTACAAATCATAAAGATAATGCAGTATATACTAGAGATATAGAAGACATTTGACATATCAAAATGATCTTTGATAGTCAAATGACACAATATGTCATATATAATAATAACATGTCGTGTTTATAATATCGATTACAGAATTTACAAAATGGCGCGCGCTTGCACGCTTCCCCGACTTCCTGTTACACTGTTGGACACTCCGTCCCATTTCACGAAATCACTTACACAAATTGCTAGAAAGCGAGAGCAAAGATGAACACATCAAAAAAACGAGCGAGCCTTACAGTAGTCGCATATGATGTACGTGTAACATTTGACCTCACCTCAGTAATAAGCAATTTTAACATTATATTCTGAAAAAAATGGGGCAGTCATCATTTTATAACTATAAAATAAATAATAGTAAAGTCTATTACACACAAAGGGTTGAAATCAATATTACAATAGATGATAGAATATATAGAATTAACCATGACGTATATTTTTTTACAAATCATAAAAAGAATGTAGTAAATACTCATTAGAAAACATTTGACATATCAAAATAACCTTTGATAGTCAAATGACACAATATGTCACATATAATAACAATATGTCACATATAATAACAATATGTCATGTTCATAATATCGATTACAGAATATACAAATTGGGACCCATTCTCGCGTGGGCACCGCGGGGGCTCGGGCGGGCCAGTCGTCATCGTTGCTGTAGAGAGCGGTATAGCTAGGCGCGCGTTGACGGCGAGCAAGTGGTCGCGGCGCTGCAGCAGGCTGCCCACGTGATCCTCCAAGCGCACGTTCTAGGTGCGCAGCTGGTGAAAACACGTTGCCGCCGGGAAGAACACACCTGCTTCGGCGAAGGCTCCTAACAACACGAGCCAACCTGGCGAGCACCTGGCAAGCTGCACCAGTCGGACAAGAAGCCTTCGCCGAATTTGGTGTGTTCTTCCTAGCGACAACGTTGGAATGAGACGACGTATTTCTTCTAATTTGTATTTCTTCTATTACGTATTTCTTCTCGTACGTAATTCTTCGGCTTATTCCCGCCCGCTCCAAGAGTAAAATTATATATTAATATCACTTTTGTATACCCGGCGCCTCCACCAAATGTGGAGCCCGATCCGATCCGAACCCTTCGGAGAATCTAGTAGGGCACGGGGACGCGCACTTGTGCGCGATGCCGTTCCCTCTAGATAACCTCCGAAGGTGATTCGTTTCACACGGCTTGAGGGACCCTTTACGTTCCTCGCCGCCCCAAAAAAAGCCCGGTGAAGCTGAAAATGCCGCAGAGGCAAACAGCAATCTCTCTCAAAAAAAAAAAATGTGGAGCTTTGTTTAAAGAAACACACAATATCTCTTGAGTTATATATTATTGAGAGACGATTTACAATACACACCTTAGCTTGCTGTCCACAAGACAAAACTCAAAAATATCTTCATTTGGGTCCGGACCCGTGCTTCACCTAGGTTCTCCACCTGGGTGAAGCACGGGCACTTAAAAGGTCCCGTGCTCCAACTGATGACGTAATTGTACAGTGAGTCAATTTGTTCTTATTGTTCGTCTACCTACGATGTCGAACGTAGAATATTTCACTGGAGTCGATTGTGTCTCAGTTAGTGATTTTGCACGCGGTTTTAAATGCGTTGCAGCCATTAATAAGTGGCACTTAAAGGACCTACCGGTCATTCTCGCCGCCTACCTGAAGGGTGATAATAATGCTCCCCCATCTCCGACAGTACTACACCACAACGAGGAGACTACAGCCGTTCTGGCGAACGACAATAAAGAGGCGCATACAAGCCGTTTGATCGAAACACCGTCAGAGGGTTAGAGGGAATTGCATCATGAAATCGTGTCCCCTATCCGATACGAACCCCCCGGAGAATCTAGTAGGGCACGGGGACACGCACTAGTGCGTGATGCCGTTCCCTCTCAAAAACTTCCGAAGGTGTTTCGTTTCACACGGCTTGAGGAATACTTTAAGTTTCTCGCCGGCCACAAAACAGCCCGGTGAAGCTGAAAATGCCGTCCGAGGCTATCAGCAAACTCACTAAAAAAATCCCTACTGGATTCTTCGAGGGGTTCGTATCGGATCGGAAAAAAAAGTGCTTACACAATTAGTCCCAGTCCCTGCCAGGCCTGGTAATTTCTAATCGGGTTTCTTCGATATCTACTTCCGGCATCAGTCGCTCAGTCAGGAAATAATTTTTATCATCCATCTTCACCACACCTTAAAGCTTTAAGTACGTTCCTTTGATACGAAAAAGAAATGTAACATTAAAAAAAAATCAACATGAATGTACTAAGAAAATAATAAATATCCCATTAACATTTCATTAACATGAAAAAAAAGAAAAACGCTCGTCGTAGGCGCTACGTTTTGGCTTGTTTCACACGCACCACAACCACACCACACCATCGCGACAAAAGTTGGTCAAGCTGTGGTCACGTGTGAATAGTGTCGCTGCGGCTCCTTGCGGTTGCGTTGTGGTTGCGTTGTTGCTAGTGGCCGATGGCAGGGTGGAAGTGTCGTCGCGTCAACGCAACGTTGTGTTTGCGATACGATATGGCCGGCCGCTAGTTCGCGGTGTCGCTGGTTGTTGCGATGTGGTTGCGACGTGGCTGCGATGTGGTCGGTATCAAAAACGCGGTGAATAATGACAATTTCAAACAAATTAACGCCCTCCCACGTGTTATGGTTGTGGTGTGTTTGTGGTTCGTGTGAAACAAGCCTTAGACAATTGTTTTTTTGGAGTGAGTTTGCTGATTGCCTCAGACGGTATCTACAGCTTCTCAGGCCGTGTGAAACGAATCACCTTCGGAGGTTTTCTAGAGGGTACGGCATCACGCACTTATAGTGCATGTCCCCGTGCCCTAACTTGATTCTCCCGAATGGTTCGGATCGTATCGGGTCGACAGAGAGAGCAACTTTAGTTGCACGAGCTATCAACTTAGTTGAAGAAACTATCAACTTTTTAAAATCCCTGCATCATTGAAATAAGTCATCGCTACAATTGATGTCATCAATACAACGGCTCGGTGGCCGAGTGGCAAAGCGCTCGGCTCGATACCCCGAGGTCCCGGGTTCCATTCCCAGCCCCCCGACCGCCTAACCGGCTACGTATATTGTTTATGACGTCATCTTGTCATCTACTTAATAGGTATAGGCATATATCGAAAGCTATAGCCTATAGCTTTCGATATTGCTTTCATAGGCGGTACGAAATGACAAGACGACGTTATAAACTATACACGTAACCAAAGCAATCGGTTAGGCGGTCGGGGGGCAGGTCGGGCAAAGTGTGTTTCGGATTTTTCGATGCATAGCCCGGGTTTGTGATCACAAAACCCGCATTTGGCAAGCGTGGTGATTAAGCCAACACCCATCAATTGTAGTGATGACTTGATTTCAATGATGGAGGCCTTTGCCCAGCAGTGGGACAGATATAGGCTATTTAATACAATTGATGGGTGTTGGCTTAATCGCCACGCTTGACAAATGCGGGTTGGAAACGAACCCGGGCTACGCATCGAACAATCCGAAACACTTTGTCCGTCCTGAGAATTGAACCCGGGACCTTCGGGTGTCGGGCCGTGCGCTTTGCCACTCGGCCACCGAAGCGAACAGCAATCAGCAAGCACTCTCAAAAAATAAGGTCTGTCTACGGACCGCATGACCGCATTAGAGCGTACATGCAGGCGCACTAAATCTATTCTGGCTTGTATAAACATAGCAAATTGTATACAAGCGGCAGTCGTTAGCGGGAACAACACATGGAGGAAGGTACGAGAAGCTTTACGTACACACGCCTGCACATCTATCAGACTGCCACAAACTGTCAAATTACCTTTTCACTTCACTTGCTCGAAAAGGCTTACTTCCTCCTTCAAAATCTGGGTGGGAAAGCGCTTTTTCCCCGCTTTGGTGGAAAAGGTTTTTGAATTTCAACGTGACTACGAACAGTACGGTGCGCACTATTCTTATACTGCGAAATAAGATATCCGAACTTCGTAATGTGCCGTCCCGCTCACAGTAATAGGTGTGTAAAAGAGACAGTATCATACGAATTTAGAACTTGTTAAAACTTGTTGTTACCCCTAACTTTTCTTTCTTAAAAAATAATATTATAATAAAGCTCAGCTGTTTTTCTTCCATCCACCATTTTCTCGCAGTAGTGAGGTGAAAAGTTGTGTGTTATGCTCGGCAGCAAAGTTGTTTTGCGTCTCGTGGCTTGAATTGAAACCCTCGCTACGCTCAGGATTCTTCTTTTGAATCCTAGAATCCTTCGCTTGCTCAGGTTTCAATACAAGCACTCGCGCGAAACAACAACTTTCCAGCCTTGCATAACAAATAACTATAACAGAATTTGAACGTTATTGTTAAAGCATATAGTTGAAAAGGTATTGAACATTGACAGATTTGGATAGGTTTGATGTGCAGGCGTCTGTCTGTACAGGAAGCTTTTACATTTTCAAAGTTTCACATCACATCATCACACCACCAATCACCATACTATCATTTTACGTCTTCACTGTCTCGTGTTTTTTTGAGGTAGTTTGCTGATTGCCCCCAGGCATTTTCAGCATCACCGGGCTTTGGGGGCAGCGAGAAACTTAAAAGAGTTCCTCAAGCCGTGTGTAACGAAGCACCGTCAGAGGTTTTCTAGAGGGAAAACGGTATCACGCGCTAGTGCGTGTCCCCGTGCCCTACTAGATTCTCCGAGGGGTTCGGATCGGATCGGAGAGCGGAACAACCCGAGAGCGCCTCTAAAGGCTCGGACCTTGGGGTGGACCGGTTCGTGAGGGACCACTGTCTCGTGTGTCGTGTCTCACGAGCCTTCCTTATCGATGAATACGAAGAACGGGGCGTAAACCACCACGCGGGGGCAGTGCGGATCAGCAGTTGTAAACGACTGGCTAATGAAGCTGGCACCAACGGCTTTACGTGCCTTCCGAAGCACGGAGCATTCGTGATAATATAATAATGACATTACCTAAGTAGGTATACCTTACAAACAAACAAAACTTTCACTAGGCACTTAATTTCACCCTGAACCAAGACTGATTTCAACCCCACGCCACCATCAGTCGCCCGTTATCTTGACTGCCATAAATTCCGACCGGCTAGCCCGAAACGTTATTACACCCACGACCTTCGCATCTCCGAGAAGCCCACCGACGAAATGGGGCAAACAAACCAGCAATTTGGGGCAAATATAGCGTGATTCAGGGGCGGTGAGTCAGCCACCTTGAACCCGCGACCCTTACCGCGGCGAGGTCAACACTAGGTGGTGCTTAGGTAACTTTCAGTGTTTTAGCCCCAATTTTTCAGCGACACCGAAGTCCGGACTTTTTTGGAGCGGGAAACTTAGAGGGTTCCTCAGGAGGCAAGCTTCATACAAACGCGCTCGAGCAACGCACATATGGACAACCTCTCACGCACACATGGACTCTTCCGAGCTGTTTTGAGATCCGTCTCCGTGCAAGGTCTATGTGTGCGTTGCTCACGCGGTATGTAATATTTCTGGGTCCTCCTTATTTTGAGCCGAAACATTGTTTTGTTTAAGTGTCTATAGGTGGACCGCTTAACTCAGCCCTCGCCTGCGGTAAGTACGCGGGGCGGGAGGTACGTAGGACCTCTGCCACGAACACAAGCGACTTGCGACGCGGCGAAGGGTTTCTAGTTCATTGCGCGCTGTACAACGGCAGTCATAGTCAACGGTTGTAGAAATGACGCAATGAACTAGAATTCGCTCGCCTCATCGCAAGATGTCAGTGGTCTTGAGCGGTCTGTTAGGTGGTACACACGTGATAATTTTAACAAGATTAATCTGAAGATAAGCATTTATAAATATAGGTGCTACTTTTAAACCGTCCGAACATTTCTTTTACCTACTACCCATTTAGAGCGTCTATATTTTAGCTGTGGAGAAGAATAAGCGCAAGAAACTGCACAGCTTAATAAGTAAAAGGGCAAACTCGATTTGTAGACGGAGCACTTGTGATATTTAAATCCAAATGTAAAACAGGTGATTATCACGATTCTATGAATTTCGTGAATTTCAGTAAATGAATAAATGAAAAACTCATGCCTAATATACCACCAAATTCGATCATTATCATTCGGTTCGATAACAGAAAAAGCCGACTATGGCTTCTACCAAGCCAAGTAAGCAAGTTTGGCTGCGACATTATGAAGTGCCTTTTGATGAAACACTTAGAAAGGATGACTTGTTCAAATTAGTTAAAAACCATTTCACAGAAGATATTTACAAAATTTACGAGTTTTTAAAAAGAAACGGACATGAAGTGTTGCGTTTGCCTCCATACCACCCTGACCTGAACCCAATTGAGTTGGTCTGGGATGATATTAAAGGGCAGTTGGCACAAAAAAGTCTTGACTCTAATTTGGACCAAAAAAATATATGTTGGAGGAATTATTTGCTGGATATTCTGTAGAGAAGTGGGAGCATTGTATTAATCATATAATTAAAGTCGAGGACAAATACTGCAAACATGACAGCGTTATATATGATGTTGTTGATCTTATTATTAACGTGCAGGACGATTGAGATGATTCTGCTGATGGATGCTTCGAAAGTGAAGAATCAAGGTCCAGTGATATTGATATGGTTCATTACCATTTTATTTATCAAATCTTCCATAATAAATAACGGCTGCGAAGTGAAAAAATGATTATTTTTTTTACTTTTCTCAACACAATTGACTAAATAAGTAGGCAGGCACCTATATTTATAATTGCTTATCTTCAGATGAATCTTGTTAAAATTATCATGTGTGTACCACCTTACCGTTCGGCCTCGACTACTGACGTCTTGCGACGCGGCATACGGATTTCTTGTTCATTGCGTTTTTTCTATCACTGTTGACTATGACTGCCGTATTATAACGCGCAATGAACTAGAAACCCGTTCGCCGAGTCGCAATACGCTCGTACTCGCGGCAGAGGCCTTACGTACCTCCCGCCCCGCGTACCTACTGCAGGCGAGGACTCAGATAAGCGGTCCACCTATAGAGGGAATTATGCAAGTGTCGTTTTACCCTACTTCTAGATTCTCCGAGGGATTCGAATCGAAGGTCACCACCGTAGGGTTTACGAAGTCATGGCTTTGAATTGACGTTCAAATAACACTAGTAAAAGTTCATTATGAATAAAAAAATTTGGATTTTTAATTTTGATCGGCAAATACCAGTTAGGTGTTTTGAAGCAGAGAACAAAGGGCACTCTTAAAATTGAAATAAAATCCCTTACCACCCCATCCACCCCGGTCTTTTAGCTTTAGTAGTTGACAACCCACCCTACCAAAGCACATAAGCCTAGTGTGGTGTGTATTAGTCCATTCTCCCTATTAGTGGGAGGGCCCGAGGTGATGATGGCATCCACTTATAACAGTGCGGTTCACAATCGGTGAATCATATAACCTTGACCTTAGCAATCTCTAGCAAGGGTTGGTTGGATACATTGCTGATACGAGAAACTATGTTCTAACTTTATCCATTATTGTCTAGTGCCTTTCCAAAGCCACATTTCCATCTATATAGAAGTATTAAATAAATGTAACTGTACAATATAGCATTAATATTTTTATTATATTAAATATTTTTATTATAAATAATTTTTATTTTATTATATTAAATATTACAAAAACACAAATGTTAAAAAAAAATCCACGAGCAGGATTTGAACCTGCACCCTTCTGACACACCGGGTCAGGTGCTCTTCCAATTGAGCTATTGTGGTTCTAACCAGCCCGCCGAAATTATTCAACACTATTTACTTTTTTCCTTTGAAAGTCAAAGGCGCCAATTCAATGTCAACAACTACCGTCATTAACATCTGATCATAATATTTTTACAAATACTAAAGATCAGTTAAGAAGTAGGCAAGCTATTTATAAAATGTTTTTTGTTTTGTTTAAACTCGTGGAAATTTTTTCAACATTTGTGTTTTTGTAATTTCTTTCGCAACAAAATTTGCGTTAAAATTATATAAACAAAACAAATAACATTTTATATTAAATATATTAATTATATTATATTAAGGCCCGTCCCGGCTTCGCACGGGTGGACATTTCTTTTTATTTATTTATAGCCTATGTTACTCAGTGTTAGTGTAGCATTCTAATGGTGAAAGATTTTTTTAAATCGGTCCAGTCGTTTTTGAGTTTATTCGTTACAAACATACATACATACAAAGCTTTCCTCCTTATATTAGTATGACTAATTAAGGTCTATCTATAAATTATAAATACATTTTATTAATTTATAAAAAGAGTTTTTTTTAAATTGGTTATTAATATAAGTGTACTTTTAACTATTAATTTTGTGTAGTTTTAAATACTTTCGAGAGTCTTATGTCATTAAATTAATATTTTGTTATATTTGATTTTCATATTATTCCATCTGCCTTTGTAATATGATGGTAAGATCACCCACCTCAAACCCAAAGGTCTCCAAACTAATACTCTTGGATAGACTTTGTGAAATGTATGTTCAATTCTCATAACTGATGTGTTCCCAATCTAGCACAAGCGTATTCGCTAACTGGATGGGTTAGCAAGTCTTTTTTTTTCATATTAATGGATAAGCACAGTGTCTTAATCTCACCTGATGTTAAGTGATGATAAGGCCAATGATGGAAGTGCACTTCACCCGGGATCCTCAACTAGTGAGGTACTAGCTATCTTATCTCTAGCTGCCGGAACACAACAATGCTACAAACATTGATGTTATGGCGACATATTTAGATAAGATGGTGGTAGCTAGCCAGGCGGACAAACAAGCCCTGCCACCAACCAAACCGAGTACACAAACATGTACCCCCGCTGGGAATCAAACCCGGGACCTCTGGGTCTGACCCGGTGGTCTTAGCCACTAGACCACAGAGGCGGTTAAAAGTCTGTTATTAATGTGTACATTGAGCAATAACAATAATAGTAAGATAAAAAGGCAGATTACCCGCAGTAGGAACAACTTGTCTATGGTTTGGTTAGATGGTTGCACTTGTTCTAAGTCCACCTAGCTACCACCAGCTTTATCAAAGTCTGTTGTCACTATAAGAACAAGAAACATTATTGTTGCATTGGTTAGATAGAGGATAACCACCCAACTACTGAAGTCATTAAATAAAGAACATAAAAAAAATAAGAAATATTTGGAATACAATTCTGTAAAATAAATTAAATTATATAAATTTAACCAGGATGAGAGCCAAATCAGCCTGAATCAGTAATTTTTGCACTTTTATGGAATACCAGAAGTAATATGTCTGAAATGTTAAATGGTCCTGTATTTTATTAGGTAGGTATCAATATTTATTGTTAATTATTTTGTACAGATAGTAGTAAGCAATGTAATTTGATCTGACATTAAAGTAGGTAGGTAATTAATTGTGGTGATTATAGAAAATTTGGACACAAATTGGTAATATAAAGTCAACAAGCAGATTATGTACCGTCTATCTTTAAACCAAACTATTTGTTTACTGTAAAATATTTTTTATGATTCAATTTTTCTGTCCAATAACAAATCATAATGTGTTATTGTTTCATCAGTGGGTAGTCATGCTAGTTTTAGGCTTGAGATTTTTGCAACAAAAAACGTTAGATACATGAATCTTCTAAGATTCTTGTAGGATTTTGCCGAAACTAAGTGTTCGTGAAACAATGGAATAGATACGAAGCGAGTCGCGACCATCGCTTTTTTGACAATTAGAATATATTCGTTATACGCTGAAAAACAGTAAAATGTGTACTTACGCAATTTGTACGCCTTTCCTCGTATGTAATTCATCAAAAACAGATTAACACTAATAATAGCGACGAATGTCAAAAATAGAAAACCAATACACTCAGCACTAGGTTTCTGCACGTTCACAACATTTTAGGAATGCAACAAATATACAGTCGGGCCAGTAGACACGTCCTATGCACCGCGGGAGATGAAAACGAAAAGAAAACTGTAAGAAAATCTTATTTTTCTTTCATGAATTCGCAACCACCGTCCACCACTTTATGTCAGCGTCCACTAATGCATAATCCCAGTCCCAGCAGTTCGATACGTGTTATAGTCCGTAGGCACTGGATAAACATGCCCGAAGTCAACACGTCCGTATATTTTCGCGAAATCAACTCGTTTTTACGATATCACAAAATAAAATGATATGAGAATGACAGAAAGTATTTTTGACATGCGCGGTCTGCCCATTGCGGTGGAGCTAGCGCCATCTACTTTTAGGGGTGCACTAAATAGTAAAAAATATTTTTGATGCTTTTGAAACAAAACTACTCGCCATTAGATGGCACTTCTGCAAAAGCATCTCGAACATAAAGTAGTTATACTTTCCACCGCTAGATGGCAAAGTTGAAAGCTCATCAGTTCACTGTTTATTAAGTAGTTATTGAAAAGCAATTAAAACGACGACTCTATAACCTTGTTACTTGATAACAATCATATTAATTACACACCTTTTTCATAGTTACCTTTTCATTGAGATCGGCATTGAATATAGTCTGGCAGATCCAACCATGACCAACAGCCTGCCTGTTACAACGTACATTAAGTTTGTCATAGTAATTAATGACATATTATATTATCTACCTTTACATATCTCATAGTGACTCAATTGAATATTTTAATAAATAAGCTGCTGCTGGCTGTACTGACTGTGTTTGCCGCAAAGCATCGATGAACGTTTAAATCCGCCAGGATAGTAGATACCACCCGACTGTCGGTATAACGACAACTGTTTTAGAGAGAGATGAGATAGCCAGTTCCTCATTAGTTGTAGTTTAGCATGATAAAGTAAAGTGTGATACCGTGCCTCATCGTTGCTTACAATCAGCTGAGATGAAGAGAAGAACAGGGTATGAAGTGCGAGTTTTTTTAAGCAATCGAATTCATTCGAAATTGTTATTTAACGACAACGAGAGTATAGCAAAATTGCAACTTACCTCGTTTGTTACCAGCTTGGCTAGTGCGAGTTCCATTCGCGAACCCGATTCTCTAAATGACACCACACATTTACAGAATACACTAAACATGCACACCAGTTTAGGCCCAAGACACCGTACTCGTAGAACAAGGGTACGAAGAACCGGTTCACACTCGCTCTACACCAGGTACAGACATGTACCAGGGCGCTTCTCTCCTCCTCCACGGCCTGGTCAACCCGAGCCGAGGTCCGTGCCTTTGGAGGCGCCTCGGGTTGCTCCGCTCCCCGATCCGATCCGAGCCCTTCGGAGAATCTAGTAGGGCACGGAGACGCGCACTAGTGCGCGATGCCGTTCCCTCTAGATAACCTCCGAATGTGATTAGTTTCACACGGCTTGAGGGACCCTTTACGTTCCTCGCCGCCCCCAAAAAAGCCCGGTGAAGCTGAAAATGCCGTAGAGGCAATCAGCAATCTCTCTCAAAAAAAAAAAAATCCATTCGCGATGCGACCACGACACGAAACGAGAATTTTAACTTTTTTCGATGTCCACCAGGAAGTTTTCCACAAAACGTTTTCCACCGTTTTTTTTATTCGACTATAATAATAACTATGATAATAATAAACACGGAACACATCAGTAATGCACAGCTTAACGGCCGAAATAGGTACGAGGGTGGTAATAAATCTTTTAGGCGATCCACAGGCTGAGCAACTTTATTTTGAGAAACTATGAACTTTTTTGCCAGTTGCAGCAACAGTTTACGGTTGCCGCAATTCTAAATAAACTCCCGATCCGACTCGAACCCTCGGAGAATCTAGTAGGGCATGGGGACACGCACGCCGATGCCGTTCCCTCTAGAAAACCTCTGACGGTGATTCGTTTCACGCGGTTCAAGGAACCCTTTAAGTTTCTTGCCGCCCCCAATAAAGCCCGATAATGAAGCTGAAAATGCCCAGTGAAAAACAGCAAACTCTCTCTAAAAAGAAATCAAATCTTTAGTCAACCAGTCAGTGTTTGTCAGTTGATCAGCAATCTCTCTCAAAAAAAAATCGCTAACCCGCAACCGGTCACACTCCTAGCGACGGAGCAGCGGGTCGCAGCTAGCTCGCAAACCGGTGTGCAGGCTGTGCAGGCTAGGCGGTGACGTCACTCTACCTGGCTTTCGAGGAAGGTCTTGACTTAGATCTGGGCCAAGGATGTTGGAAGAACGGTGCCTTTAGATGCGGTAGTTCTAGTTTATTTTTTTTTATATCTTACGCGTAAGCACTTGGCTTTCATCTCACCTGATGTTAAGTGCTGATAAGGCCGGAAGTTGAAGCGCACTTCACTCTGAATCCTCAACTACTGAGGGGTCGACAGATAGGTACTCTTATCTGCCGGAACACAACAATGCTACAAACATTGTGTAATGGCGACATAATTAGATAAGATGGTGGTAGCTGGCCAGGCCGGCAAACAAACCCTATCACCAACCAAACCGAGTACACTAACATTTACCTACGCCCCGCTGGAAATCGAACCCGGGAC
Organism: Eudonia truncicolella; assembly: GCA_949315975.1. Lineage (NCBI taxonomy): Eukaryota > Metazoa > Arthropoda > Insecta > Lepidoptera > Crambidae > Eudonia > Eudonia truncicolella. Next base: position 1,933,211 of record OX438851.1, read on the forward strand.
ATCGGGGTCTAAGCATTGAAATGGATTTCATTAAAATATTTTTGGAAACTGGACTTATTCGGGGGCGGCGAATAATTTAAATAGTTCCCTAATAAGTGTGATCGAAACACCGTCAGAGGGTTTGTAGTGGGAATAAAACAAGCGTGTCCCAGGTCCCTACCACAATCTCCAAAGGGGTTCGGATCGAATCGGGAGCGGAACAACTGAAGACGCCTCTAAAGGCTAAGACCTCGGCTCGGTTTAACTGGGTCGTGGGGGTAAACTAGGGGCCCGACCGCCTAACTCGATTGCTTTGGCTACGTGTGTATAGTTTATGATATCATCTTTTCATCTAGATAATAGATATAGGCACATATCGAAAGCTATAGCCTATAGCTTTCGATATTGCTTTCATAGGCGGTATGAAATGTCAAGATGACGTCATAAAATATACACGAAGCCAAATTTTACAACACTTTGTCTTTTTTCAAATCAAATTAATGATATTTATTGGCGATGAGAACTGTGCCGAATTCTGGGCTTAAGGGTCGAACAATGGTGCCATTACCCTACGCCTTTTTGATAAGTCAGCTAAGACTAAGACCGCCAAATTTGTAACTTTGTAAATTATTTATATTTTATTTATTCATGTTTTTGTTTCATAGTGTTGCAATAAAAGTTTTATCTATCCAACTATCTATCTATATATCTATCTATCTATCTCTCTATCTATCTATCTATCTATCTATCTATCTATCTATCTATCTATCTATCTATCTATCTATCTATCTATCTATCTATCTATCTATCTATCTATCTATCTATCTATCTGTCTATCTATCTATCTATCTATCTATCTATCTATCTATCTATCTATCTATCTCTCTATCTATTTATCTATATATCTATTTATCTATCTATCTATATGAGCATAGTCACTCAACGAAATGTCTAAACGCCACATCCAAACCTTCCTACACCATGTATCCGACCACGCACGTTTGGATCATAATATATTTTTGGGACAAATACGTTGATTTGATTGGCCAACCCGATAAGTGACTTTGACTACAAGGTAACTCGTGCCATCTCGTGGAGGATGTATATATATGATTAGTATATGTAAGCGGTTGTGCTTTGTCTGGTGATTGCAATGTCAAGTTAAGTTCATAGTGTTCGTAGGTATGTTATCAACACCAGTATTCGATTACGAAACACTCGAACAGCTACATAATATGTATTAACTAGGATTTGTCCGCGGCTTCGTTCGCGACGACTACACTATCCCTCAGGAACCTGTTACCGGGATAAAAATTATCCTGTATCCTGTATCCTAGCAGATGACAGGTTAACAATATCTATTTACGGATTTAAACCAAATACGTACTATATTTTACTTGAATATAATCTATAAAAAAAAAACAATTACTGTCCGTTTGTCTCGCTAAAACTCGAGAATGGCTGGACCGATTTGGCTAATTTTGATTTTGAAATATTTGTGGAAGTACAGGGAAGGTTTAAGCGGTGAGAAACATAAATAATAAGTAACGGAAAATACTAAAAACGACAATTTAATTTTCCAATACATAATTATTTGTTTGTTTTGTTGTCATGGAAACTTTCAAAGCGGTACGAAGTCCGGCGGGTCTTAAATAAATGCTAAGCTAACGACAAAGTTTTTAAATGTTAAATATTGGACAACATCGCATACATTGCTGACACCACGGGGGATCTCGACTAAAAGCGTTCAGGCGGCCAAGCGTTCAGTTTTGCGTTCTTTGTGTTGTATTACGTTACATAGATACTCACACATGAGGCATTCTGACCGCGTTGAACGCGTGTCCGCTCTCTGCCTGATAGAACCCTAAGCACTTGTGTTATGGAAATCAGGACCAACGACGGTACCACAACCACGCAGACCCGAGAAAATATAGAAAAAAATCGTTTTTCTACATTGACCCGCGCGGGAATCGAACTTGGGACCTTGGAGATGGCAACACCAGAAACCGGCGTCTATTTATTATTAACACATATCTCATATTATCTTTAATACAAGAGCTTTGTCTATTTTGAATACACCAATGCCACATGCCTGTGTATGGGAAACCTGTTATGGTAGATTAAAAAAATAAAAAAATAAATAGATTCTGACTAAAAGGTGGGTCTCAAAATAGCAAAAGCTTCAAATTGATTGAGTACCAGCAGTGCGAAAGGTTGTGGGATATTTAAAGAAATAATATGTAGACAAATCATTATTATCAACATCACCAGCTTATCAACGTGCCCACTGCTGGGGCACGAGCCTTCCCTATGGAGGCAGAACGGGCCATAAACCAACACGTGGGCCCAGTGCGGGCGGTGACTGTTAACGAGCGCTAATGCAGCCAGGACTGCTTTACGCGCCTTCCGAAGCGCGGTGGAACACAAAATAATAACATTTTGGTCACCCATCTGCTGACCGGCCTTTACGAAAGTTGCTTAACCTTAGCAATCTTAGTTAAAGCTTCGGTTAAACGTAATATTACGTAGCCACGTCATTTAAACGGCCCGTTATCTTTAAACGTGGCTTAAGCACTCAATTACGGCATAGATACGTTTTTGCTTAGCGCCTTCGTGGCACGCCATACTTCTAGAGATAGAGAGTTATTATTGAACAATGTGTCTATTGCAGTTCACTTACCATTAGATCGATTCGAAAGAGTCCTTCTATTAAATTCAAATTCAAATTCAAAATATTTATTCGACGTAGCAGTTGGGGCTTAGGTTCTAACAATAAAACGAATACATTAAGTTAAAATTAAAATGCTACGACGATCTGCGTAAGTTGCAGCTTCAAGACAATACAAACGCTGATTTTCAGGGCACAGGGCATTCTCCAATATTTTGACGCTGTAAGGGAGAAAAGAAATGCTATAGCTGAATTTTACTTTTTATTTTCAAGTGCTAATTGCTGCACTGAAGCCAAATTAAATATTTATAAAATTTATAAAATACAGTGAAAAAAATTAAACGCCCACCCGACCCAGCCGAGAATCGAACCTGGGTCTTCCGCAATCCGGGCGGCTGCACTGACCGCTACGCTACCGGGAAGGCTGACGTGAACGCTGAATTTTGTCACTGCTTTTTAATTTTTGAGTGCTAATAGCGGCACAGTGCCATCTATCCAACGGTCGTTGCAATCGATGGCCATAGGATGCTATAGCCGAGTTTGTTGCCGGTTCTTCTCAGCACAATGTCTCCCGCTCAGAGTAGACTTACAAACCGATGGCATAGTGACATTCATAAGAGCTATTTGTAGTTTAAAGCATGTTGATACTGCTCTGCAGGCTTAGAGATGTACCCTGAAGAGTTGAAAGGGGAAGGAATGGTGACTTTTAGTTATAACTATTGGAGCGGGATGGTGCCTCATCAGCCGGCCTCACATTGCCGACCCTCAAGGTGCTTATCCACTCCTCGCTTAAAGGACTCCATGTTGGAGGAATGAGGAAATATGTCTGCTGGGAGGAATTCCATTTTTTGGTTGTGCAACAGAAAACACTACAGCACTCGTTTCATGAAAATCAGAAACAACGACGGTACTATAACCACCCAGACCCGAAACAATATCGAAAAGTTCGTTTTCGACATTGACCCGACCGGGAATCGAACCCGGGATCTCAGAGTTACCGCCGCCCAAAGTCCGGCGTGCAAGCCACTCGGCTACAGAAGTCGTCAATTGAATTGATTAAGGTTGATGGCTTCGTGCGATTTTTCTTACAAGTAATACATAAATATACAATATTTCCTTCCTGTCTGATGATGATGAATGATAATAGAAATGAGAAGTGAGAGAATGACCCCCCAACCCCTCGAGTATCTCAGTAAAGATGAGGGGCTTTAAAAGGCTTCACGCGGACTTCTTGAGAGAATTTGAAAAGTGACGTTGCTCTGTTTTGTTTCCCAAGAACCAAGAAAGAAAGCCAAGTACGTCGAATATGTAGACTTTAAAATCAGAATTTATATGTTCTAGTAAGTCCTTTTTATGTTTAATATTACAAGAAAGAGCTCGATGGCGCAGTGGTTAACGTGCCCGGTTTGCGATTGCTAACGTTAAGCGACTTTGGTAAAGGCCGGTCACCGAATGGCTGACCAAAAATTTTTCATTTCTCGCTTCTCCGTGCTCATCGCACTGGGCCCGCGTGGCGGTTTATAACCAGTTCTTCCTATCCATCCTTAGGGAAAACTTTTGCCCCAGCAGTGGGGACATACATAGCTGGTGATGATGATCACAAGAAATAAAATATAACATAATGCCTTTCATATTTTTATTATTATAGTCCACTAACAAATGATTGTACTTGTAATGTACAACCGCTTCTGTGGTCTAGTGGTCAAGACCACCCATTTAGTCCCGGGTTCGAGTCCCAGCGGTACATGGTTATGTATGTACTCCGTTTGGTTGGTGGTAGGGCTTTTATGTCCACATGGGTAGCTACCACCATCTCTAATGTGTCATCTAAATGTGTCGCCATAACATCAATGTTCGTAGCATTGTTGTGTCCGGCAGCTAGAGATGAGACAGCCAGTACCTCACTAGTAGAGGCTCCCGGGTGGAGTGCGCTTCCACCATTGGCCTTATCATCACTTAACATCAGGTGAGATCTAGGCACTGCTTACCCGTAAAATATAAAAAATACAACACACTGATAACACGATGAATATGATATTAGCTAGCTCCTAAGCTACAGACATCCGGGTCGCGTCTCATACATATTCAAGATGATGCAGTCAGCTGTTTGATGTGATACCCACCTTGAAACTGTCGACAGATTGCAACATACAACTACAACATAGCGGTAGGTTGGGTATTCACTGAGATATTTGCGGTGGGAAAACTTCACATATTTATGATAATTATGCTGGTAAATGAGCATTTTTTTTTAAATATTAAAAGGAGGCAAACGAGCAGGCACGAACACCTGATTGAAAATAATTACTGCCGCCCATTGACACCCGCAAAACCAAAGTAATCGCAGATGCGTTGCCGGCCTTGAGGAAGGAGTTGGATCTTGAGGAGGGAGTAGGAATTGGGAGGGGGGAGGGGTGAGAGATGGGCCTCCGGTACTTTCACTCACCGGACGAAACACAACAGCAACGAGTGCCATTGTTTCACGCCGATATTCTGTGAGAGGTGGTATTACGCCGGGCGACCCGGCCCATTTCGTGCGTAGTAGTACCACTCAAAAGGTTATATATACTAGGGTAATGGCACCAATGATTGAAAGGAACCAAATAAAAAAAATAAAGTAGGGGTCAGCAACTGATGCTAGTTTAATTTTTTTTTTTTGGTGAAAGTTTACTAATTGATTTATTTATAATTATTAATTTAATTATAATTTTATTTAAAGAAAACATTATTCTTAAAATAACATTATAATTAAATAAATATAAACATACATACATAAATATAATCACGCCTCTTTCCCGTAGGGGTAGGCAGAGACCACTTCTTTCCACTTGCTACGATCCTTACATACTTGTTTCGCTTCGTCCACTTTCATTATTCCCTTCATACATGCCCTTCGGTTTAGGGTACTCTTGACCTGGCCTTTTTTCAAGACGTCTCTGATTTGATCTCGAAACGTCCGCCTAGGTCTACCCCTACCAACACTTTCATTCACACTCGCCTTATACACTTTTTTCGTCAATCGTTTTTCATCCATTCTCTCGACATGGCCAAACCATCTCAGCATAACTTTCTCAATTTTTGTCACTACATCTTCTTTCAGACCACAACGTTTCCTTACCTCACTATTTATTATCCTATCACTCAGTCATTAAATTAATCTTAGTAAATAAATCATTCATATTGTGAATGTTGTAGTATTTAAGCTTTTCTGGTACCCACGGAAGACCAGCCGTGGTGCCAATTCGGTACCTCGATACTAATGTTGAGTGGGAGCCATTTCAGGGCCTAATTTTAAGTCTTTCTATGTTATGCATCAACTTTGTTATTGTTTTCTTTGTGTGGCAATGAATAAGTGCTTTTTTTATTATTATTGCCTCAGGCGGCATTGACATAAACCGCTGGTCTTAGCCACTAGACCACAGAGGCGGCTTTGTCCAGCAATGGGCTTAAGTGTTGAACACTGGTGTCACTACCCACCCATCACGGTTTACTAGGGTGCTTTGTATCGTAGCCACAATAAGTCCACCCTGTCATGATAAGTCATGACAGGGTAGTGTAAGCACTAGCGTAGTTTTCGCGCATACCGCGCCCTCCTATCAGTATTCCTTACAAACCCTCCAAAACCGTTACAGGCGTGATGCCACGGGTTGCCCGTCAATGTAGATCTTCACCGTGATCTTGATCTTCCCACTATCAAAGATTTTATCAAGGATTATAGCGTTAGGGTTTCGGGTTAGAGTTAATGCTTGCTGTGGCGGCCGCCAACTATAAACTGATCACATCAAATTAAAATAGCAAATTAATTAATGTTAGTCCAAAAAGAATATGTCGATGATGAAATGGTATGGCCGCACCGACAAGACGGTACACATCTAGACGTCCTAAACACGTCCTAGATGATCCCGACGATCCCATAAAGTCTGTTCTGGCCAGGCTTCCATTTCGTGCACAGCGATCGGGTCCGAGTAGCGGTCTAGGTGGGGCCTGTAGCGAAAGGATCTGCGGGGCACGTGAGTTGTCCATAGTTGGTTGTTCTGCTCGGTGGTTTTCATTGAGTAGGCTTCCAACATCTCCGGCACTAGTCTGGATAACTAGTAGAGGCGCCCGCTAGATGCAATGTCTCCGGTTGAATCAGCCGCGTAGGATTTTGCAACTGATGAGGTGCCTGGATGGGTAATGAGAAGTGAGTGGGCTTACAACTCCGCCACCAAAGAGGACAATTGGTAGTCGACTTTAGAGTTGACGACCCGAGCAGTGCACCTGCAAGTTGTGTTTTTGGTGCAACGAGAAGTGAGCGAGCTTACAGCTCCGGTAACCTGTCTGGATATTAGGTATTGGACTATACGTGTCCACGGGCAACTCGCTCGAGACACTAGTCTTAAAAGTACCGGATGAAGAATGCGCTTCGGCGCGTCCTGATCCGGCGTTATGACCTGACGTGATGGTCCCTTGTGCTTGCGTAAGGATGTCTGACACCTACTTTGTAACCGCAAGGTTGGTAGGGGGTAGAACAAGGGTACGACGAGCCGGTTCACACGCGCTCTACACCAGGTACAGACATGTACCTGGGCGCTCTCCTCCACCACGGCCCGGTCAACCCAAGCCGAGGTCCGAGCCTTTTTTTCAAAACTTTCGGGTTGTTCCGCTCCCCGATCCGATTCGAACCCCTCGGAGAATCTAGTAGGGAACGGTGACACGCACTAATGCGTGATGCCATTCGAAATCCTCTGACGGTGCTTCGTTTCACACGGAACCCTTTAAATTTCTCGCTGCCCCCAAAAAAGTCCGGTATCGCAGAGAATGCCCAATGGCCATCAGCAAACTCTCTCAAAAATGAAAAAAAAAACGATTTCGTTAACGATTATGTTATGTATTAAAGTGTTAAACTTTAAAACTCTAAAATAATGATCCTATTCTCACCGAGCTAACTTACTCACTCGCACCAAACGATTCACTACTTTTGTGAAAAAAAAAATATTTTGTTCGTTCGATTCATTCTGCTAGATTTGGCTTGAGTTAAGCAAAGATGACTAATAAATAATTCAGATGTCGAAACAACGCAAGATATTGCCTTATTGACCATGACTCACTAAGCTGACCTAATGGTCATGTTATAACTATGTGAATGAATCTCGGTATTGACATTATTTAAATACAGTCCCTTTCGTTATTTCGGTCCAATTTATATCATAATTCTACCTGGGATGCGATACTTTAAACGATTTTTTAAAAATAAAAAATAGTAAAATCAAAATTAGACAACAAAAACCGGTGACAAATTCTCACGATATGATATCAATTATTAGTAGTCTCACTCGTATTCGAATTGACTGGTATAAAATCAATAATTTAAAAGGTCCAAAGCGAAATGTGGACACTGTAGTGCTCTTAACAAATTCTATACAAATGATTAAACAAAACTATAAAGGTTTCTACCAGATTTATACAGATGGTTCAAAACATTACGATGGCGTAGGCGCGGCAATCTTCGACCCGCAAATGAATGTTTCAATGAATGAATGAATGAATCTAAGTTTTAACTTAGACAGTAAACTATCCATAATAGAAGCAGAATTGTACGCGATTTGTGAATCCGTAGCGTATATACAGGTTGTGGTTTTGAACAGTTGCCAAATTTAAGGAGGCGATTATGTTAATGTAACTGATAATAAATCCATTAAAAAAAAATACGTAAAAAAAAATACGAAAAAGATTTTGTTTCTGTTGCATGTCATTCTTTTGAATATACTACGCTGTGCTACTACTTTGGCTCTGCGCTAGGTGCGCAAAACAAATGCCTACAAATGCCGCCGCTTGCGCCGGCTTGTCGGCTAGCAACCACCCGCTCAAAGCGGGAACCGACGACGATTCAACGGTCGCCGCTCGCTCAGTCTCCCGCTAACCGCGAGCGCGCGCACACGTTTGACAAAAAAAATCCGGGCCGCTTTCAAACGTAGGTACGATGTCGCGTTATTCTAATCACGACTACGTTGAAATGGTGCGGATGTATGCCCTCGCCGGTAACAGCTTGAGGGGTGCAGTGCAGATGTTCGCGGAGAGGTGGCCAGACCGACCAACGCCGTCACGAACGACGATGCTGGCTGCTACACAACGCCTACTGGATTACGGGCAGTTCAGTATCCCAGCGCACGCCAGTGGTCGAGGCAACGTGGGCCTGGTCTGGTCTGGCCTGGTGCTCCACCACATTATGGACAAGTAGTGCGCAGCTACCTAAACGATACATTTGGATCGCAGTGGGTGGGACGTGGCGGTCCAGTGTCTTGGCCTCCTCGCTCCCCGGACCTAACACCGCTAGATTTTTATTTGTGGGGTGATGTAAAAAGGCTAGTGTATTCTGAGGAGGTTACAAGTGTAGTGCAATTGCGTACGCGAGTGGTGTCCGCTTTTGAAACGGTGAGAGAAAACATTTACGTTCTCAACCAATTAAAAGACAATTCTCGGCGTCGTGCTGCTTTGTGTATCGCTCGTAATGGGGCACATTTTGAACACTTGTTACGAGTAACATAGGTAAGTCAAAGTTTTGCTTAAGCACATTTTCATTTCATTTAATTTCCATACCTACATACTAATAGCATAGGTACGTAGTTTATTTTTTTCTGAATCGAGTAATTCTGTCGAGTAACTGGGAATCGAACCAAGAAACTTTTAATAGGAAGTGGCTAAGTAACATTCATACCTAGACTAAATAACGTAGGTACCTATTTAGTTTCTAGGATGTAGTAGCGTTAAATAGCCACGACAGCAATGTTTGTTTACGTTAACGGTCGTTGACCTCGGAGTAGTACATGTGAATTTCGAATAGAAACGTGAGATGTTACGAAAGATATAGGACACCAACCAATAGGTAATATTTTTTTTTAATATTTTTATTTAAATTATAAGTATTTGTTCTACACTTGTGTACAATATGGCGACTGTTCAAAACCACAACCTGTATATTGTCTTGTAACGCAAGCCGCTATGTAGTACTTTCCGATTCAAAAAGTGCTCTTCAACATTTAACGAAGTGCACTCGTGGTGAAAGAGGACTCCCTATAGCTTACTGTGTTATAAATACATTTTTAGAAGCATATAAAAGAGGCGTAACCATTAAATTTCAATGGATCCCGTCACAAATAAATCTGGAAGAAAATGAAGTCGTAGACCAAAGGGCTAAAGCTGGAGCACATGAAGAAATAACTGTAGACTTTCTTCACGGACCTGTTATATGACGTTAAAAAAGAGTGCTATAAGACATGGAGAGAGTATTTTGACCAAAGATCTGAGGAGAAAGGAATATGGTATAAAACAATTCAATCAGAACCTCCAAAGGTACCATGGTTTACCAAAGTACCAATGAAAAGACAACTGTTAGTAACTATTATAATGTATTTTCGGGTAATTTGAGTGAAGTCGCAAAGTTAATTTTATACGTAGTCTGTTATGTGGATTAATAATTAATGATAATGTATGAAATGCAATTGTAATGTGTAATATAATATATAAATAATAATTATATAATATAATTAGTTGTATAAATAATAATAATATAAATAATGATTAATAATAAAATTGTATAATTGTATAAATGTGTAAAATTTAATTAGTACATAATATATTTAGTAAATAAAGTAGATAAGCCACTATCGCATTGGATTAGTCTGTAAGGATAGTTGTGTATTGAAATATAGTAAATAAAAAAATAAATAAATAACTAGTTTTCGGCTGCGATCTGGACACGTTCCAGTGAACGCGTTTGGGCATTTAATGAAAGTCGTGGATTCTCTTAACTGTACTATATGCGGGACAAGAGAGGACACATACCATGCTTTGGTGGAGTGTGTCCGGATCGCCGCCGAGCGTAAGATGTTTGAATTTGAGGCGAGGGAGAACATAAGGCATGGACTGTGCAACATAATATTGTCCCAGCCAACATCTAAATTAGCCGTGAAATTGTTTCACATTATAAAAAATAAAATATAATATAATATTTATTAACAACTATACATAATTTTCCAATTAATTATAATATAAGTTACCTACATCACTAAAGACAAAATAAAACCTATAAATAAAAAATGTCCTCCAGCTGTGGGCTCATGGGAACGGTCCCAAGAATGCTGGGAATAATTAAATAATTAAACTATTTAAGTGTAGAAATTAAGTCTTTTATGTCATTTATTAGGCTGACATAGTCGTTCAACGAATAAAGCCTTTAGATACAGAGAGAAAAAAAAATGACCGGTAACAATTTTTTGACACCGAAAATTCGCGAACGATATAATATCTTAAAAATCAATCAATCTTATTATATTGTAAATTATTCAAAAATATTATACTTCATAATTCATCTCAAATTTAATTTATGAGAATCTGACTGGGGATATCATATTTGAGCCGTTTGAGAGACATTAGGTCCATGGGGCCCGGGTTCTCACAAACTTATTAAAGATATGGTAGGTATCGATTAAATTAACAGAGACCACCCGGGACCCCAGAGCTAGCAGGGCAGCTACCAGAGCTACTTGAGACAGCGAATAAGCCTCGCTATCCAACGAGGCAATGCTGCTTAATGGGAATGATATGGGGCATTTTTTTTATTTATAAACAGAATAATATTTTTAAAGTTTTGAGTAGTTTAAATTACTTTGTTAGTACAATAATAATAATAATCGAGCACAGATAGACTTAAAACTGATTGTATTTAATTACTTTAATTTCGAGATCACACGTGAGGTTAACCTAAGTGCAGTGTGCAATTTTTATCATCATAAGATAACGTTAACTTATACACAGTCAGGTCATAATTTCTGTCACATGTTTAATATAAAATAATTGAGACAAGTTTATTCATTATGTAACCATTTATATACCAAAATGAACTTAACAAAACATATATTCTTATGACAATAAAGTTTATTCAAAATGACCTCCGTGATTTTGAATACAGGCCTTCAATCTGCGCGGCCAGTCGTCTTTCGCAGCACGAACGAGGTCCATGTCAATATCGGCGGCTGCCTTAATCAAGGATGTCTTGAGTGACTCCAAATTGGGATGAGGCTTTGAGCACGCCTTTTCCTCCAAGTGTTGCCATATCTTGTAATCTAACGGACTCAAATCTGGGCTGGAGGAGGGCCAGTCTTCGTGCCGGATGAAGTCGATTACACGCGCCGCCAGCCAGTCTTGTGTGCTCTTCGCTCTATGAGCTGGCGCCGAATCTTGTTGGAATACCCAGTGCCTGTTATTGAACATGGTATGAGAAACAGGTTCCACAAGGTTCGTCAGAACTGTATTTTGATACACAACTGCATTCGTTTTTACACCTTTCTAACAAAAATGTACCTATGTTAAGCCCCAATAAGAAACTCCCAACCAAACCATGAGCGAGGATAGAAAATGACCTCGTTGGACACGCGGAATACGGTTGCTCGCTTCTTCACTACTGTGTGCATACACCTTATCATTTTGTTTGTTGTAGCTCTCTTCTACGGTAAAAATTTTTCATCCGAAAAAAGAATTTCCCGTTATTTTTTTCCCGCGTACCGCTTCAACAAAGCGCGGCATCTCTTCAGTCTCAGGTCCATTAGACGAGCATTCAAACGATGTCCTGTTTTTCTTCAATATGCCCGAAGCCCTAAGTCTTCATTTAACACCCTTTTCACCGTGGTTCTGCTTAACCCCATCTGAAGGGCCAACAGTTTCTGCTTCCGTTTGGGATTTCTTTGAATTCGCGCCTTCACAGCTTTTATCACTGCTGGAGTCTTAACAGACCGAGGGCGACCACTTCTTGACCTGTCATCTACACTAGAGTTTTCATTGTATCGTTTGATGGTACGATAAACGAATCTTTTGGTTAAATTTAAATTTTTCAGTATGTCAAAAATTTGAATTGGCGCGTAACCGCAACGATGCAACGCAATAACTGCAACACGGTCTTCTTTAAGCGTCCACTCCATATTTAAAAATGAGTAAAATTCTAAAAAGTATACATTTTTATTTTCATGAACAATTCGAAATTCGAGTTCAATAAACTTTTTTGTGGCGAGCATTCTAAAAGAAAAGTTTTTACTGTGTGACAATACTTATCACCTGACTGTGTATATACTTAACGAATACTTAATATTGTATGGCAGAATTGTAACTCTCCTCGTTTTCGTCAACGTGATCGAATGGCGACAATGCCATACAAATTATCTATAGGTATTAACTATAGCATAGTGGGTTAGTTATTTTGCGATTCACAATCCGGGTTTGTGATCACCAACCCGCATTTGGCATGCGTAGTGAGTGACTAATCAAATTGGGTAGGTGACTGGTTAGTCAATAGATAAACTTATTAGTAACCTGTCAAAACGATTTTTAAAAAATAGAAGTTGTATTCGAATGGCCAGCTATTACGTCACTATTTTGTTCCGTCAATTGAGTTTTTATTTATAACTTTTTAGGTTACATAAATTCATGCTTGACCTAAGCGACCAAATAAAAAAAATAGGTTAATTTTTCAAAGAACTGTTACGTGATTTCGTTTATGTACGTTTCATATACATCAGCTCATATTTTTATGTCTCCACTGCTGGGGCACGAGCTTTTCTTATGGATGCGCCATATAGCTCCTCGATCCTCTTTTCAAAATTCAAAATTCAAAATCATTTATTCAGTTTAGGCTACAAGTAGCTCTTGTGAATGTCACTATGCCATCGGTTCGTAAGTCTACTCTGGGCGGGAGATCTTGTACTGAGAAGAACCGGCAAGAAACTCAGCAAGTGTCCAGCTCTTTTCTCCCTTACAGCGTCAAAAATATTGGAAAATGCCCTATCATAGCGGGACACTTTCCATTACAAATAAACACAAAATTATAGAAGACACCACAACATGTAAATAAAAAACAAAAATATCACAAAATAAAAAAAAAACTAAGTTAACAAATTTACATCAGGTAAAAGTTTCAATTTCCTCAATGTCATACAGTACCACTACAGTACTCTAAAAAAAAAAAAATTGGTTAAATAAAACCAACTCAAACTACAGTAAATAATATTAAAAATAAGATAAGTATGCAAGAGCAGACCAGCCTCTCTTATAATGAGTATATTTTTCACCTCTGATCTTACAGTTATTAGCGCTCTCCATTCGACTGGTAGTCTGGTAGAAATCGCTTGAAAGCGATAAAACCGCCAAATTGATTACAATTTGTAACTTTTTTTTGTTCATGTTCGTATTTCTTAGTGTTGCAATAAAAGTATTATTTATCATCTATCTATCTAATGTTAAAATAAAAAAAAAACTTAAAAATAAACTTAAAATATCGTCATTGTAGCGATGTCTTGATTTCAACGATGGAGGCTTTTGCTCAGGTGAAACTGTGTTATAGAATATTACCACAAATTAAGGAGGCTGCAGAACGTAAACTTCGTTCGGACTGTTCCGAGATGTTTCAAGATTTCGTGGTGTTCGTGTGTGCAAATTCAAATTCAACAAAAATTCTTTATCTGCTAGAATACAAGGCAATTAAGATGGTAACAATATGTACGTCCATCATGATTCGCCTAATCATTAAGCATGCAAATACAATTCGACATTGTTACAATTTCAATAATTGAATCAATTAGTAAGTATGTAAATAAAATTAATAATTATCATACTAAAATTAAATTAAATTATTAAATTGCAATCTCATTATCAGGATAGAAAATTAATATAGTGTTCCCACAATTTCTATTAAATGCGACATGTTTTTTTTTTGGAGAGAGATTGCTGATTGCTTAGTCCCTCAAGCCGTGTGAAACGAATCACCTTCGGAGGTTTTCTAGAGGGAACGGCATCGCGCACTAGTGCGCGTCCCCGTGCCCTACTAGATTCTCCGGTTCGGATCGGATCGGGGGTAATGACATGTTGCTCCAACGCGTCATGTATGAAGCTTAGGAACCTTGTGCAGACAGACTCCTTATTTTGTGATATTACTCAGTATTATTCATAATTATTCAATAACCTTTTTACTTAAAATTCTATATCTATATAAATATAATTCTTCTGTGCGTGTCTATGTCACTAAACTCCTCCTAAACGGTTGGACCGATTATGATGACATTTGTGGTTCAGATTCACAATTGAACCAGGTAGGTGGCGCTGCAATCGAGTTGTTCGCTCAAGCGGACAAAGTCGCGAGTGGGCTTTTAGTATTATGTAAAAATCATTAAGTACCTACCTGTCTTTCTGTAGGTATGCTCGTTCATGGCGTATTTATAATTTATTGTAAGCCGTTGGCTTTTATTTAAAACCAGAAAATGTAATAATTTGCATCATTTATAGAAATTTATGGCAACAGCCGTGACCCCACCGAAAATCAGCTGATGGCGGACCGCCATTTTGTATTCCGTGCTTCTTCGTGTTTTTTTTTTATTATTAAACGCTTAGGAATGCAAGGCCGTCCCATTCACTGGATCCCACTGAATACAAGTTTAATTTTGTCCGATTTAAATTAATTTATACATTATTAGTTTGAATTTAACATTTGGGTTTACTTAACAATTTAACGTATAGATAACTATTTCCTGTGGTAGAAAATAATATATATTTTAATATTTTTATTTATTTATTCATTGACATTACAACACCTTAATAGTTTACACCAAAATGCGATGTTAAAAGAAATTTTAAAAGTACAGACGCCTGCACATCGTCCTACCACAAACTGTCAAATTTCCTCAATAGACTTTAAACTTTATGTTTAAGGCTTAAGGTTGACAATGTATTGAAGAAATTTGTCAGTTTTGGGTAGGTTGATTTGCAGGCGTGTGAACATTAGTGAATAAAATTTCAAATAATTTCAAGTGTATTTATATTATGAAATTTTTATAACTATAAAGAAACTTTAAACAAGAGTGGAGGCGATAAACTACAATCATGTTAGCTTAGATTATGATTAATCTAAGAATGTTAGTAAGAAAATTATGTTATTAGTAACTATGAGAGAAGTCAGTTAAAACGTTGCGCGTGTAAAAACAATCCCACACCCTACATTGTCTAGACTAGATCTAAAGGTTAGTTGCCGGTCTAGGTCATTTGAGCGTGGGTCGTAATGCATTGATTCTGTATAATGTCCGTTGCAACTTTATTTTAATGTATTATTTATACACACCGTTTTATTTTGTCTATATAAGGCACATAAATTGTTAGCCAATAGGTTGCACCTGACCCATTACAAAAAAGGATGCAGGTTCAACTGTTAAAAAACACAACATTTTTTTTCTAAAATAGGTGAACGTCATTGTCATCAGCCTATACTAGTCCACAGTTGGCCATAGGCCTCGTGTGCACGCCACTGAGCACGATCCGCGGCTACTCTCATCCAGCTCTTGCCAGCCATCTTGGTATCGCTCCACCTAGTCTGAGGGCGTCCTACACTACGTTTTTGTGCGCCGGTCTCCACTCGAAAACTCGTTTACCCCAACGGTGGTCGGTTCTGCGGCTAAATGACCGACCCACTGCCACTGCAGCTTGCTGATCCGATGGGCTATGTCGATTAATTTCGTTCTCCGTTGGATCACCTTATTCCGAAGTCGATCCTACAGAGAAACTACGAGCATAGCCTTTTCCATAGCTCGCTGAGCGACTTTAATCTTATGAACCAGCCCTACTGTGAATGTCCACGTTTCGGCTCTGTATGTCATGATAATTTAATAATTGATTGCACATTGGATGAGTGATCAAACATTTATAATCTCGAGCTTCTCCGTGCTTCGGAGGGCACGTTAAGCCGTTGGTCCCGGCTGCATTAGCAGTCGTTAACAACTACCAAACCGCACTGGGCCCGCGTGGTGGTTTGTGGCCCGTTCTCCCTATCCATCCATAGGGAAGGCTCGTGCCGCAGCAGTGGGGACATAAATGAGCTGATGATAATGATGGAGTAGGCCCAGCAATGGTTAGATACGGGCTGAAAGTGATGATGTTGATGACGTATTCCTATTAGTCACGTCATCATTTTCATCTCTTCTTTTTCTTAGCTATTTTCAACCAACGTGTCGGTGCAACAAATGGTTTTTTTGTGATGCTTATCAAACAAACACTGTAATTATTGTGTAATAAATAAATGGGAAAAAAAAAGCGTAGGTGATAGGTCCACTTAGGTCAACCAATCGAATATCGCCTAACTAAACTATTTCAGTTGACATGCTGTAATATTCGGATCGGACACTTCAAATCGTCGGCGTCCGAATTGAAACATTTTAATTCTTTTTTTATAGTTGTTTTTTAAATAATTTAATAGATATACTCGTATAATTTTACGCAAATCTTGTTGCGTACCAATTAGAATTTGAAAAAAGACAAAGTGTTGAAAACATCATCAAACAACATTGTGATATTTTTGTTTTTTATTTACATGTTGTGGTTGTCTTCTATAATTTTGTGTTTATTTGTAATGGAAAGTGTCCTGCTATGATAGGGCATTTTCCAATATTTTTGACGCTGTACGGGAGAAAAGAGCTGGACACTTGCTGAGTTTCTTGCCGGTTCTTCTCAGTACAAGATCTCCCGCCCAGAGTAGACTTACGAACCGATGGCATAGTGACGTTCACAAGAGCTACTTGTAGCCTAAACTGAAATTTTGAATTTTTGAACATTCCATGTGCGGGATTCGAACCCGTGGCCTCCACGCCACGATAGCATAGTTGGTAGTGCACCTGAACCGGCACATCATGGAGTGCGGGTTCGAATCTCGCTCGTGGAATTATTTCAAAGCTTTGTCTCTTTTTTGTCTTCTTTTTTCAATTTGTAATATTTTTTTAGTGACGATTCGAGACTTTAGGACACCTACGCCAAAGTACACATCAACCTATCCAAAACTGTCAAATTTCTTCAATGAATTCTCAACCGTATTGTAAAGGTATAAAGTTCAAAATCTATTGAGGAAACTTGACAGTTTGTGGTAGATTGATGTGCAGGCGTGTGTACTACCTGCTGGTAAAATGGTGATTTTTTTTTCAATTGCCTGTACATCAATATATATGTAATTTATCTTTATGAACATTAAAAAACCTTTAGATCATTATTGAAATTCTGAGACAGTTCGGAATTCGAGCCCATCCGGCGCGTACGCATTACAATTTGAATTTTAGCCGATTAGTATATTATTAGGACTACACACTAAAATGGCAGTTAATTGTATACATCTTTAAGTTTATTTCAGCTTACGGCCATATAGATCTTATAATAATTAAATGTATTACTTTGTTGGTGTGCTTTGGTGGCTTAGCGACGAAGCGGCGGTCGGCTCGATATCAAGAGGTCCAGGGTTCAATTTCCAGGTCGGGTAAAGAGTGTTTCGGATTTTTAGACGCATATACTCGGGTTTGTGATCACTATATTAGGTAACTATAATTTTGCTCCTCCGTGCTTCGGAGAGACGTGGACACTCACGGTAGGGCTGGTCCACCAGTTTAAAGTCGCTCAGCGAGCTATGGAAAGAGCTATGCTCGGAGTTTCTCTGAAGGATAAGATTCGTAACGAACACATCCGACAGAGAACCAAAGTCATCGACATAGCTCTAAGAATTAGCAAGTTGAAGTGGCAGTGGGCCGGCCATATCTGGCGAAGAACCGACAACCGCTGGGGTAAACGTGTTCCTGAGTGGAGACCACGCCTCGGTAAACGTAGTGTAGGACGCCCTCCGGCCAGGCGGGATGATGACCTGCGAAAGACTGCAGGCAGATGCTGGGTGCGTCAAGCTGAGGACAGGGCGCTATGGCGCTCATTAGGGGAGGCCTATGTCCAGCAGTGGACTAAGATAGGCCGATGATGATGCTGATGACGATGTGCTTCGGAAGGCACGTAAAGCTGTTGGCCCCGGCTGCATTAGCAGTCGCAACCACGAGTCCGCACTGGGCCCGCGTGGTGGTTCATGGCCCGTTCTCCCTATCCATAGGCATGGGCAAGCCTCGTGCCCAGCAGTGGAAACAAAAAATGAGCTGGCGATTAAAAATATAATTATGTATGGATAGAAACATTCTGCTCAAAAATATTCAAGCGGTCGTAATTTGATCGTTATTAACACAATCTGCATTGTATACAAAGTAATGCATGACATATTGTACATAAATATAATCTTTTACAGTTTATTAGCTATATCCATCCGACTGGTTGTCTGGTAGAGATCGCTTTAAACCGATAAGACCGCCAAATTGGTACTTGATTTATTTTATTACACACTAGCGGCCCGTCCCGGCTTAAACTTTTTTTTTAGCATTCTATTGGTGAAAGAATGAATTTTAAATCGGTTCAGTTGTTTTTGAGTTTATTCGTAACAAACAAAAATACAAAAATACAAAGCTTTCCTCTTTATAAATTAGTATGATCCAGCAACGCTAGGTTGTTTAGTGGGTGTACCTCCCCCCGTCGAGCGTTTGGTAGCTGGACGAGGGAGGAGCCCCACATAACCCGGGGTCGCCCTGGCGGCGCATGCGCAAAGCAGTTTAGCTAGTTTATGACGACACACTGAAAAAATGCACCAACTTTCGTCGAACAGTGTATATAATCAGGGTGCGTAGTGCGAGTTTCATTTGCAATTCGATCACGTTAACGAAAACGAGAATTTGTATGACAAAATTGCAACTCTTCTCGTATGTCGCCAGGAGGCAATGCCATACTCATTTTCGTTTTCGAAAACGTAATCGAATGAATACGGATAATGAACAAAACTAACGCTAGGCACCCTGAAATGAACTGTATCTAGGCAAATTCAAATTCAAATTAATTTTTTTTAACCGCCTCTGTGGTCTAGTAGCCAAGACCACCGGTTTAGACCCAGAGGTCCCGGGTTCGATTCCCAGCGGGAGGTACATGTTTGTGTACTCGGTTTGGTTGGTTGTAGGGCTTGTTTGTCCGCCTGGCTAGCTACCACCATCATTTCTAAATATGTCGCCACAACATCAATGTTTGTAGCATTGTTGTGTTCCGGCAGCTAGAGATAAGATAGCCAGTACCTCACTACTAGTTGAGGATCCCGGGTGAAGTGTGCTTCCACCATTGGCCTTATCATCACTTATCATCAGGTGAGATCAAGGCACTGTGCTTAACCGTAAATATAAAAAAAAATTATTTATCTTGAATTTGCTAGCTATTGTATAATTTTGACTCGGTCATAATAATTTTCGAAAACACCACAAAAAAATCACTATTACAACAAAATCATTTAATTTATTCGCTTGGAAACCACTCAAATACATTGATTAATTTAGTAGCTGCATATTTTGACTAAAACCAATAATTTTTTCAAAATGTTTTTTACATTCTGTTAATTTGCGGTCTCAATTGTCGCAGGCGCTACGTAATTTCGACCTTATGACAGCGCTATAAGTCTTGTCTTCTATTTTTTTTTTATTTTTATGCGTTTATTTGTGATGGAAAGTGTCCTGCTAAAATAGGGCATTTTCCAATATCTTTGACGCTGTAAGGGAGAAAAGAGCTGGACACTTGCTGAGTTTCTTGCCGGTTCTTCTCAGTACAAGATCTCCCGCCCAGCGTAGACTTACGAACCGATGGCATAGTGACATTCACAAGAGCTACTTGTAGCCTAAACTGAATAAATGATATTTGAATTTGAATTTGAAGTACATATAGAACAATCAGCCTTTTTGAATATTCACAAACCGAGGTGTCGGTCGTCTTAAAAAAGAGAAAAAAAAAAGATCTCAGCATCTTTCGTGTCACTAATTCTATGACCATAATCCATCGGCCTCTGATGGTGTGCCGATAGATTATAATAATTGCGATCAATCAAACTTAGCCTTGCATTGATCAGCTATGGCTAAACGAGGTGACATAGACTAGGGTATACGTTGTAGACACGACAATAACGAGCGAAATAAGATAGATAGATAACACTTTTATTGCAACGCTATAAAACAAAAACATGAGCCTTCGGACATGAACAAAAAAACAAAGTTACAAAGTTACAATTTGGCGGTCTTATCGCTTTCAAGCGATTTCTTCCAGACTACCAGTCAGATGGAGAAAGCTAATAAACTGTAAGAGCAGAGGTGAAACTATTTAAACATACTAGAATAATGACGTGTATTTTAAAATTAAAGCAACGTAATAACAATAAAATAAAAAAAAATAAATAAAAAATACGAGGTTGTCGTCATGTGGAATGTGGATTCGGCTGTCATCGTACCGATTGTTGTTACGGCCAACGGCCTGATGGCCAAGAGCCTCGATCTACATCTAATGAGGCTCTCGTTAGGCGGCTGGATCAAGGGCCTGATTCAGAAGGCAGTTCTCCTCGATAAGGCACGCATTGTGAGGAGGTTCCTGTCTCTGTAGCCCTAACCACCGGTAGCTTGGACCCTGGTCCCGATGCCGGCGGACCCCTATTTTTTTATTTTTATAAATGTTTTATTTTGTTTAATATTTAAAAATTAAAATTTATATGAGAAAAAATAAATAAAGATATATAATAATGATAAATATATAATGATAATGATAATAATTATTAGTATATACTTATTTAAATGGCTTATATAAATAAACCTACTTAAACATAATAGTAGATTATAAGTAGATAATACATTATAGATTTTAAATATTTGAAAAAGAAGGATTAAGAGATACTCTTTGTTACCAATAAGACCTGCATACTGTTATCTTTTTCATTACATAATAAAGTAGGTGCTTACTTACTTACGTGAATCACAAGTTTTCTCAAATTGACATTTAGGTACCTTGTATTTGTTCGCATTTGTCTATCTGGATAGTGATCTAATCATTGTTTATCTGTTAATAATGAGCTGTACACACAGCACGACACACCAAGATGGCGTTTGCCAATTTATCACCATCACAATTTATACCACAGCGACTACAGCTTTGTTTTACAACAAATAAACCTTCAAAATGTTTGGTTTAAAAGACGGAGATAAAGAAAAAAAGCGTCCCGAGTTCTTGCCAGCTCTTCTCGGTCGAAGGCTCTCCCAAAATGTAGATTGTAGACACGAACTGGGGGTGGATTCAGTAAACTATTTTTTTTTTAAATTATTTGTATTTCATACTTAGTTTTGACGTCAATAAGTGCCTGTAAAGGTTTATATTGAATAAACGATTTCACTTTGACTTTGACTTCGGTTTTAAAGTATCATGATCACTGACATCAGGATAACAAATTTAATTTAATTTTTATAGAACAGAGTGTGGCGATTCTTTACGCCGGCTTTGATTTACCGCTTATTCCATGGCGAGTGCTCTGAAGAGCTCTTTGACCTCATCCCACCTTCTCCCTTCCTCCATAGGAGTACACGTGCTGCTCTTGGGTGTCACCTCTTCACTGTCTCAAATATCCCATCGCGCACAAAGAAATTTGGTGACTCGTTCCTTTGTCGCACCTCCAAAAGATGGAATAGTCTACCAGCACACGTTCTCCCTCCTTCCTATGGTATGGGGTCCTTCAAAAGAACCGGGAAGAAGCACCTTGTGGGCCAGCAGAGTGAGGTTAACTGATGCTACGTTTGTTTTCACGCTGCACCAGTTGTCTTCACGTCTGGACTCCATTTCCACTTAACATCAGGTGGGATGGAGTAATTTGCCGAACTACCTATAAAAAAATGGGATTGTAACAATATTTTGTTGATCAGTTTTTTTTATCAAAGATCACCAGGCAAATGACTCCGCTCTACCTCCGCAGAAGCGGAGTCCAGATGCTCCACAGCTGGTGAAGCAGGATGGTGCCTCACCAGCCGGCCTCATCTTGCCGACCCAAGAGTTGCAACTTCACACCTCGCACAAAAGAGGAAGATGAGGAGGACGCTGTAGGAAGTAAAATCTGTTTTGACATAATGTAATATAATATTTAGATGTATAACTATGAGCGGACGCGGGCATTTTTGTAATACATCATTATTCCAGATCCATATTATTAATTCTCTTCTTGCAGGGATGTTAAATAATAAGCAGATTGTAATACTTAACACTTTCATTTATTACTTTTATCAAGATTTACAATTAAACCATTAGCAAAACATGCACGTCCACTTCTTTTTTTTCACGAGTGACAGTCCTGTTCAATATGGCCGACTTCTGACTTATTTTAATCGATCTATTAACGATCGATTAATACTTATCGATTTTAGTTTTCAATCATGTATTTGTAATTTTGCACTAATATTGATAAACATTATTTGAGCAGTATTTTTCGAATCGCCAACAATATTCATATTCATTAATTTGCTACACGCACAAAATCCGCGTCTGTGGTCTAGTGGTTAAGACTACCCGGTTTAGACCCAGAGGTGACGGGTTCAATTCCCAGCGGGGGCTACAAGTTTGTGTACTCGGTTTGGTTGGTGGCAGGGCTTGTTTGTCCGTCTGGCTAGTAGCTACCACCATCTTATCTAAATATGTCGCCATAACATCAATGTTTGTAGCATTGATGTGTTCCGGCAACGATAGCCAGTGCCTCACTAGTTGGGGATTCCGGGTGAAGTGCGCTTCCATCATTGGCCTTATCATCACTTAACATCAATCGATCAAGGCACTGTGCTTACCCGTAAATTATATAACAGATGTTTTTAAAGTTATAATTTAGTTCAATTATTGCAAATGTAAAACACAAAAAATTCAATACTATTCCTCCTTTATCCTTAGATTCTACTATTAGGTATTGATCTAGGTCTGTAAGGTAAGTGTTCCTGCTCGAAACTTAACAAATGAACATTTTTTTTCTAAGACAACAGAGATCCATATAAGTGGTTAGTACAACAAGAGCGCAAAACCTATGTTAGTACTTAATAACTAGATGGGAATTGGTTATGCTACACTACACATATGCGCTAATAGTGGACAGTCCCCACTATCAGCGATGCTTTTCAGAACAGTACGGCTGCCGCGGACCCGACGCAGAAGGGATCCCGCAGAATAGCCGGGAAACTGTCGACCTGCGCATCCGCAAACATTCCCGACGCACTACAGAATCATCGCGGCAGCCACATTAGTGGCCTGAATGCATTATTAAATTGTGTGCGAATGGCGTTGTACGACTTCTGAGTCGTACAACAAAACAGTCACAGATTCAACTCTAACAATATTATCGGTGCGTCTAGAGCGATCTATTCGTGTGTACATTAACATATGGCATTTGTGCCAGTCTACGTTATATGGTGACCTTGAACGCTGACATTTTGTAGAAGGGGTTCGGAGATCCGCGGGCGGCTCACTAACCAGTTTGGGATCTTTATTGCGATACTATTTGGTTGTTACAGACGATTCTTGCTATCTGCTAAGGTTAGTGAATAGTTGAAATGAAACGACTCTTCGCTCTATATCTTTTAACGTTTTCAATTTTTAACGTAGCGTAAATATTAATTTTTACAGACGAGTTTTCGTGCTATATCTTCTTACATTTTTCAGTTTTTAACGTAACTAAACTTTTCATTTGTTACAGACGATTCTTCGCTCTATATTTTTTAACGTTTTCCAGTCTTTAACGCAACTAACTTTTCATTTGTTACAGACGATTCTTCGCTCTATATTTTTTAACGTTTTCCAGTCTTTAACGCAACTAACTTTTCATTTGTTACAGACGATTCTTCGTTCTATTTTCTAAAGTTTTTCGGTCTTTAACGAGACCAAGAGTGTTTGTTATACATTTATTTAAAAATATTCTTAGATACACTCGTAGTGGCTTACAAATAAACAAAGAATAAGCTTCGAATAAGTTACCTATTCCTTGTTTTGTTCCTGTCATGTAAACGTCTTTTCAAAGTAGAGTTTTCATAAAGCTTTTCCACTCTCATTAACCAATCGAACGATTCAGAGCATCTAGTAGAGATCCGCTAGAGTGCCTTTCCTTGTAAACCTCCTAGGATTGTTCGGTCACTTTGATTAATTTATACTCGTTTGCCATATTACCATAAACTACATTCTTTATTTTTCATGTGTAACATCTTTCCGCTCGCTTTCTATGTTATACACAATTTGTGGGAAGGACATGTGACGGAAGTATGTGTAACAGTGTGACAGGAAGTCGGACAATGTCAAATGTCTTCTAATGAGTATTTACTGCATTTATTATATAGTTATAAAATGATATAATACCTGACCCATTTTTTTCAGAATATAATGATAAAATAGCATAATACTAAAGTGAGATGTCAAATGTTACACATTTAAGCGACTACTGTAAGGCTCGCTCGTTTTTTTTTAAATACCCACACAATTCTACAGAACCGAAACGACAAATCGGCGCTAAAAATTCGCCCACATACCATGGGTGAGTCGCGCCGCAGACACGTTTTTTTTTCTATATCGTTTTAAAATCCGGCAACGGTCTAACGTCTCGGTGGCCAGTGTGCGCGCATCCGCGAAAAAGGCGCCATACAAAAGTTAAATATCGCGAGACAACTTATTTCTAACTATATTTTTCCCGCCAAACGAGGCGTCAAAAATACGTCACATTTATTAGTGGTGTCGCTAAATTTTAGTTCCATATCGATACATTTAAGTATGATGTATTTTATCGAGACATAATTTGCAACAATTTTGTTTAATTATTAATTTTTAAATATGGCGCACGCTCTTGTTTTTGCGCTCTTTCAAAAGCTGTTTGTACCTATGTGGGGGCATTAATAAATTTTTCGTTGTCATCCGTTGACAAAATTATAGTTGCCACGACCAGTTTGTACAAATTAATCGATTCGCGATAATAGCGAGGACATTCGCATCGATTTGATACTTTTGCTCTCGCACCTGACGATGATATCAAATCTGTATTCAGTTTAGTTTCTGTGTCTGTGCTAAAGCGACGTGTTCGCGCAGTGTTTTTTTTTTAAATTCAAATATTAGTGGCTGCTGACGTCACCTCATGCAGCCAGACAGGTATTTGGTATTTTTAATCTGTTGCGTTTGAGTTTTACCTCGTTTTTATGGTTCCAAAGTCAAACGGGCATTTAATTTTTTATTTGCTAATAGGTACCTACTTAGTTGCTTTGATGACTTTTATGTAAGTACGTATAGGTTCTAGTTAATTAAAAGGTACTTACGACATTACCGGTTTTTATTGTTTGAAACTAGATGGCACCTATACATGCGCTCGCGTTACGATCTGCAAGTTTTTCGGAGGGATTATCAAATCAAAAAAAATATTATGTCGAAATCATCCGTGTTTTGTTAAAATTTAGACATTAGGTGCCTTACAAATAAAAAAAAGGTCCAAATAGTTATTCCGTGTTTTGTCTCTTTTACTCTAATTTAAAATGACATTTGAACAAAACCCGGAATAACTATTCGGAGCTTATTCTTTGTTTATTTGTAAGGCAGTAGTTGTATATGGGCATAGGCTTGTAGCTTGGTGGCCATTAAAAACTCAGAGATCCACAGGCAAATATTTAATCAGATATAATTTTATAAATAAGTAGACAAACCTGTTTATAGATACAGGTGTTTTGCTTCCTAGCTATTTTTTATTTAAATTTAAATTAATTTTTTTGGCGACGAAAACTAGTGTCGAACATTTGGTTACTATGATAATAAATTCATTTATGTAGGCAACATATACCCACACAAGAAATTATTACAAATTTATCGCAAGTCGTTTTGTATAACAAACAATATAAAACAAATCACAATAAAATTTTGATGTCAAAACAAATAAATAGAAAGATAATAACAATTAATAACAATTTCGTTGACAAAACTTTAAAAACTTTTAGCAAAGAAGCAAAGAATTTAGCAAAAAAATAAATAAATAATAATACTTTTTACTCAAAGTCAAAAAATCTGATTAATTACAAATTATAAAAAATATAAAAATAAAAATAATATAAAATTAAATCAAATCAAAATTAAAATAATATAAAATTAAATTAAATTAAATTAAAATAGGTAATATTACATTATTAGCCCGTAGATGTACCATGTCACAGTGACACACGTACTGGCAGTCAAAACGCTCGGCGAAAGCGCGCAGGGTGCCAAGTGCGAGTTTCACTCGCCATTCGATCACAATTACCGCCTCTGTGGTCTAGTGGCTAAGACCACCGGTTTAGTGGTAGGGCTTGTTTGTCCGCCTGGCTAGCTACCACCATCTTATCTAAATATGTCGCCATAACATCAATGTTTGTAGCATTGTTGTGTTCCGGCAGCTAGAGATAAGATAGCCAGTACCTCACCAGTTGAGGATCCCGGGTGAAGTGCGCTTCCATCACTGGCCTTATCATCACTTAACATCAGGTGAGATAGAGGCACTGTGCTTACCCGTAAATATTTAAAAAAAAAACGAGAATTTGTATAACAAAATGTTAACTCCTTTCGTATGCCGCCAGCAGGCGCTGCTTCAATGCCATACTAATTTTCGTTTTCGTAAACGTAATCGAACGAATACAGATAGTAGACAAGACTTACACTAGGCCCCCCGGATACTGTTCGGGCTGGCCCACACCCTGCGCACCAGGGATGCACCGCTTGCGCACGGTTGTGGAAAAACAATCAACGCACGCTTCAGCGAACATCCCTGATGCGAATATGAAATATAATATAATAATAATAATGCGAATTCGACTATGTCGAACACTGGGTTACTGTGTTGAACACTGGGTCGCTATGTCGACCATTGGGTTACTATGTCGACTACTGGTGCCACTAAGATAGGTATGAGTTTAGTGAGCAAACTTACCTTAGCAGCCTTTGTATAAATTCCGGTGTCCAACACAACATTTAAAGTTCAATATTTCTTTCGCCTTAATGGCCGCGGTGGGCGAGTGGCAGAGCGCTCGACCCGATACACGAAGGTCCCGGGTTGAATTCCCAGGTCGGGCAAAGTGTGTTACGGATCTTTCGATGCATACCCGGCCGGGTTTGTGATAACTAATCCGCATTTGCAAGCGTTGTTATTAAGCTATTACTGAGTATTATTACTGAGGTACTGGCTATCTTATCGAGACATGCTACAAACATTGATGTTATGGCGACATATTTAGATAAGATGGTGGTAGCTAGCCAGGCGGACAAACAAGCCCTACCACCAACCAAACCGAGTACACAAACATGTACCCCCCGCTGGGAATCGAACCCGGCACCTCTGGGTCTAAACCTGTGGTCTTAGCCACTAGACCGCAGAGGCGGTTATTGGAGATGTACTGAGAAGAACCGGCAAGAAACTCAGCAAGGGCATTTCTTTTCTCCCTTACAGCGTCCAATTGTTGGAAAATGCCCAATCATAAAAGGACACCTTTGTATAGCATTGAAGGAGCGGCTGTTACTAACAGACGTTCAGTGTGTATGCCATACTATAACACTTTTAACAGAACTCGTAATCATAAATTATTTTGTCTTCAGGTATACCGCAATAATACTTCATTATACAATACCATAGTTCGTATGTCTCGCCAATACAACGAGTTGACTCAAATTACTCATCATGATATAAATATTTTTACCCCTAGTTCAAATGTCTTCAAGAAGAGCCTCAGGACCCTATGTGATTGAACAAAATACCTAAAATAAAATAAAATTATAATATAATAAAATGTTTTTGTTTTGTTTATATAATTTTAACGCTAATTTTGTTGCGAAACAAATTACAAAAACACAAATGTTAATGCCGGTCGTAGTTGACATTGAATGGGTGCCTTTGGCTGTCAAAGTAAAAATTTAATAGTGTTGAATAATTTCGGCGGGCTGGTTAGAACCACGATAGCTCAATTGGAAGAGCACCTGACCCGGTATGTCAGAAGGGTGCAGGTTCAAATCCTGCTTGTGGAAAATTTTACAACATTTGTGTTTTTTATAATATAATATTCACGGCCTTATGGCACCAACATAGCTAATATGTCAATATTATGTAAAACCATTAAATTATACTCATGTCAGGGATGCATGCTTTTAGGTGATGATTTTGTGTATAAGCTTTTCATAAAAATTGTGCTATTTTTTTTTAACTGTTGCCTGTAATGTGTCCTTATAAATAAAATAAAATATGCTTGGAACAAATACGAAGACGGTCTTATCGCTTAAAAGCGACTTGGACACTTTAATTAAATTTCGATGCAAGCACACCGGACTTTGGGCGGCGCTAACTCCAAGGTCTCGGGTTCGATTCACGGTCGGGTCAATGTCGAAAACGAACTTTTGCGATATTGTGTCGGGTTGTCGGGTCTGGGTGGTTGTGGTATGTACCGTCGTTGTTCCCCGTCATGACTTACGCTAGCGTAGTTTTCGCGCACACCGCGCCCTCCTATTTGTATCGCTTACAAACCCTCCAGAACCGTTTCATGCGTGGTGCCACGGGTTGGCCGTGGTACTATCGCAACGTAGATCTCCACCGCGATCTTGATCTTCCCACTATCAAAGACTTTATCAAGGACGTTTCCATACGTTACTTTGATAACGCCCCCCACCACCCTAACCTGCTTGTTGTGGCGGCCGCCAACTATAATGTTGGAAGCCTTCCACCAACAAAACGGTTCATGTCTAGGCGTCCTAAGCACGTCCTAGATGACCCCGACGATCTCATAACAGTTGCGAACGCTACCCCGCCCGATCCTCTAAATGACAGCACACATTTACAGAATACACTAAACATGCACACCAGTTTAGGCCCAAGACACCGTACTCGTAGAACAAGGGTACGAAGAACCGGTTCACACTCGCTCTACACCAGGTACAGACATGTACCTGGGCGCTTCTCTCCTCTTCCACGGCCCGATCAACCCGAGCCGAGGTCCGTGCCTTTAGAGGCGCTCTCTGCTCCGCTCCCCGATCCGATCCGAACCCTTCGGAGAATCTAGTAGGGCACGGGGACGCGCACTAGTGCGCGATGCCGTTCCCTCTAGATAACCTCAGAAGGTGATTCGTTTCGAAAAAAAAAAAACCGTCGTTGTTTCTGATTTCCATGAAACGAGTGCTTTAGCTACTTACCTTGGGATCAGAACAATGTGACGTTGTTAAAATAAAGAAAAAAAAATCATCATTACCACCAACTCATCTTATGTCCCTACTGCTGAGTTACGAGAACCAAAGGAGAAGGCCATAAACCACCACGCGGGCCCAGTGCAGATTGGTGGTTGTTAACGACTGCTAATGCAGCCGGGTCCAACGGCTTTACGTGCCTTCTGAAGTACGAAGGAGCTCGAGACGATACATTTTTGGTCACCCATCCAACGACCAGCTTTATTATAATAAACTTGAAACTTTAACATTAAGTATGTAACTACATAAAGATATATGTGAATACATAATAAATAAGCTCGATAAGCATCAGGAATGCTACTTGAAACCAGTTTTTTGTTTTGTTATATCATATTGTTTATATTCGTGTGAATACTCATTCTTATTTAACCTGTAAAGTAGATAGTCTTTGCAGTTTGCCTGATACCCGAAGGTCCGTTCAATGCCCAGCTTGTTTTTTTAATTTGCCTCAGGCGGCATTTTCTACGTCACCGGACTTTGGCGGGCGAGAAACTTAAAATGGTTTCTCAAGCCGTGTAAAACGAAACACCGTCAGAGGTTTTCCAGCGAACGGCATCACGCACTAGTGCGTGTCCCCGTTCGCTCTTATATTCTCCGAGGGGTTCGGATCGGATCGGGGCCATGTGGTGATTACGGGATCATCATCTCGAGCCTTCTTTGACCAGTTTGGTGTAGGCCTCCTGCAACCCCTGCCACTTCGTTCTATTTTGACCCGCTATCTCTCTGATGTCATCTTTCCATCTCATCTGGGGTCTGCCAACTGGTCTTTTATAGTCCCTCGGTCTCCATTCAACAGGTCCTTGCACCACGAGTCTGATCAATTGTGGCGATGACTTGATTTCAATGATAACTTCATCATTATGGAGCTTCGGGTATCGGGCTGACCTCTTAGACTTTCGGCCACCGAGGTATTCTTACGACGATTTTACGGGTCGTTAGGCCGTTCGTACGTAATGCCCGTTTACATAGGTCGTTCATACCGTGGTACGAACAGCCTAACGACCCGATTTTGCCTGTATCAAAATTTACAATGTGCAAAATCTATGAAAAAATATTACAACTATGAATAGTAGGAAATATTCCCATCTGTTCCCCTTTTCTGTTTCCTTGGTACAAAGGGAACAACAAGAGAATATGGTAGTGGTACCAGTGGTCGACAAGAACCAGTGATCGACATTTAAAATAATAAGCCCCTTATCTTATCTTAGTGGGGCCTGCTGAGGTTTCCCTCTTGCAGTAACACTTCGACCCATCGGGATCTTTTGTGCAACCCCATTCTTTCACTCTTCTTCCTCTGTAAAGATAGATGCCATAAGTTTGGCAACGTCCTTATGATCGAAAAGCCTGAAGTCCTCCGGTTTCGGATAGGCCGACCCCAGGAGTCCCATTCTTTTCCTAGCCAGAGAGTCGCATTCACACAGTAGGTGCTGCATTGACTCCGTTTCCTCTCCACACGCCCTACACAAGCTATTTGTTGAGAGGTGCATTCTGTGAAGCATTTGTTTTGTGACATAGTGCCTTGCCAAGGCACCGATGGTTAGTCGGGCCTGCCTTCTACCGCCTCCGCATATGAACTTACTCCGTCCTAAGGCGTTTTATAAGCCCCTTACAAATAAACAAAGAATGAGGTCTGAATAGTAATTCCGTATTTTGTCTCTTTTACTCTAATTTGAAATGTCGTTTACATGACAGTAACAAAACACAGAATAACTATTCGGAGCTTATTCTTTGTTTATTTGTAAGAGGCTTAGGGTCAGCAACTGATTTTTGACTTTAGCTACAATTGAATACAGACTTGCTTCCTAGGTGTCATAAAGAAAAGTTTCAATGAAATCCAATGTTATTTTTTGGCGATGAAAAGTAATGTCGAACATTGGGTTACTTTGTCGGTAACAATGGTGGTGTAACAATGGTGCCACAACGATATCTATGTTAAATATGTAAAATACTGGGTGATATTGAAAAAAACTTTTGAACACAGACAGACAGACGAGACTATTCTCATTATTACAACATTGAATATTAATACTGAAAGGTCAAGATGAACTGGTTGTTTTTAATTTTAAATTGTATTATGTAAATGGAGTTATTTAGAATATCCGTGAGAATATTTGTGAGGACACACTTTTAAAATTACTTAATATATTTATCTATGTGCTAATATCTGAAAGTTTGGAATATATTTATACATAACTAATAGCCGCGAGCAGACTTCGTCCGCTTGAAAACACCCGTACCCCATGATGGACCCCACAGAACACAGAAAGAGGATAGAAATATAATGCATACAATTTTGTACGGGAACCAGTGTCGCCTCTCGCACACAAATAAGCGTATATTCACATTGTTAGCACATATAACGCTGATATGCAATTCGTCGCTCACTACAATAGGAAAACTTTTAAAAAAGAACTAAGTAAAAAAACTATACATTGAAATATAGGCTTTCTTACATAAAGTCAGGGATTATTACGTGTTCGCTCATATGAGTGGGGCGCGGGTTCAGCTCATTTACATAAACTCAGTTCTGCTGCTTACGCCATTAGAAAAATAAGGCAGTTAACAGACGTTGAAACTGCTAGAACAGTCTACTTAAGTTATTTTCATAGTGTCATGTCGTATGGCCTCTTACTGTGGGGAACTGCGGCTGATATTGAAACCATATTCATTTTACAGAAACGAGCAGTAAGAATTATTTATAGACTAGGTTCACGAACTTCTTTAAGAAATCTTTTTTAAAGAAATTGGTGTCTTGACAGTGGCTTCTCAATTTATTTATAATTGTATAGTTCTTGTACGTTGCAATATCAACTCATTTACTAAACACGGTGACGTACACAATTTCAATACTAGAAATAAGACAAAACTTGTAATGCCACTGTTCAGGTTACAGAAGGTGCTTGGTTCTTTCTTGGGACAAGGTATACACTGTTACAATAAAATACTGTACTAGATTTACCTTTAGATAAATTTAAAAAAACATGTAAAGTCTTCTTTACTTAAAAAAGGTTATTATACAGTCAAAGAATATGTAGATGATAAAACAGCCTGGCTATAAAAAAAACGCATACTTAACTACTTTTTGTAATAAAAAATTATACTGATATGATAGCCTTTATATACAGTGTCCTACAGATAACAAATAGCGTTGCGTTGAACATCTCAATTAGTTTTGATTATGAGTAGCTTGGGTGTGTCATGCTCTCTTTATTGTCTCTGCGGTGGTGGCGTGTGCGTCGGGTCGTTACGTTCTCTAAAATATGGTTGAGCGAAGCGATGGCTGATTTATATGTCATACTCGTGAACGGGTGCCGCCTGTGGAGGCTGGTCTGCTCTTGCATAAGTATGCAAGTCTTATTTTTATTATTAATAACTATAGTTTAACTTTGTTTTTATTTTTTCTTCTTCGACAGGCTTTGAATTTTACTAGTACTGTATGACATTGTAAAAAATTGAACTAGTAAATGATGTTTTTGCAAACATAAATATATTTTTTTTTACATGTTGTGATTGTCCTTTATTTTTTGTGTTTTATTTGTCCTTTTATGATAGGACATTTTCCAATATTTTTGACGCTGTAAGGGAGAAAAGAGCTGGACACTTGCTGAGTTTCTCGCCGGTTCTTCTCAGTACAAGATCTCCCGCCCAGAGTAGACTTACGAACCGATGGCATAGTGACATTCATAAGAGCTATTTGTAGTTTAGACTAACGAACAGCAATTGATTTATATACAAAAGTATATAGAGAAAGATAGTTAGACACAGATATGTTTTTGGGGGCCGGCAAAGCCTAGTTTTCAGTGAAATTTTCAATCTCAAATACTCTAATTGTTTACTTTTAAATTGATATGTACCTTAGAATATGACCGTCCATGCCCTCATTTATGAGGTTTGCATTGCACTTTGAGATTCGAAACTTATCATTTAATTTGCACATGAAATGTCTTCCGAATATTAAAGTAACTAATAAAAAAAAAGTACTTTTTTATAAGTTACGAAATATAAGAAATGGTACGGTATGACAGCTGGAAGCTGGTGCTCTGGATTTAACCATACTAATATTATAAAGAGGAAAGCTTTGTATTTTTGTGTTTTTGTATGTTTGTAAGAAATAAACACAAAAACTACTGGACCGATTTAAAAAATTCTTACACCATTAGAATGCTACATTAACGCTGAGTAACATAGGCTATATTAAAAAAGAAATGTCCACCCGTGCGAAGCCGGGACGGGCCGCTAGTTGTTGATAAAGTCAAAAATCTGTTGCATACCCCTTTTCTATTGATTACAGGAGCAATGTGCCGATCACTGGTTCCTGTCAAACATTGGTGCCCTACCTATTGTTTATTCAAATTTGACTTAGCTCAAGAAACCAATCAGTGTCTATAAATAATAACTATAATATAATGAGAATTTATTAGAAACAAGTGTTGTCGCCCGCGACTTCGTTCGCGAAGACTACACTATCCCACAGGAACCTGTTACCGGGATGAAAAGTGTCCTAAATCCTAGTCCGGGTCATGGTCTGTCTATGTGCAAAGTTTCATTCAAATCCCTTCAGCCGTTCTCAAGTTTTGCGCTTAGCAACATAACATTCATTTTTATTTATATAGATAGAAGATTTGCGCGCGTTGATATCTTTTCCACTGTCACTATCGTGTTACAAATAAGTAACATAATTATTATTAATAATTAAAACTAATAACTATTTGAACGCATATTTTTTTTCATTGATTGCATTTTTAAGATCAAAGTCAAAGTTTAATTAACCTAATTTCAAAGCTCTATTGAATAGTCCATAAAAAATTGACGTATTTTATCTGTGGAAGAATGGGCGCAAGAAATGGCACAGCTTTTATGGAAGTAACGACGTAAACTAATGAAATATAGTACCTATACGATATCACGCAATATACATAATTCCTTGTTGGATTGTTTTTTTTTATATTTACGGGTAAGCCTCACGAGATGATCAGATCAGATCTCACCTGATGTTAAGTGATGATGGAAGCGCACTTCACTCGGGATCCTCAACTAGTGTGGTACTGGCTATCGTATCTCTAGCTGCCGGAACACAACAATGCTGCAAACATTGATGTTATGGCGACATATTTAGATAAGATGGTGGTAGCCAGCCAGGCGGACAAACAAGCCCTACCACCAACCAAACCGAGTACTCTGGGTCTAAACCGGTGGTCTTAGCCTCTAGACCACAGAGGCGGTTTATTGGAGAGTTTCATACCCAAGCTGTCTTTTCTTCTGTATAATCAGACATTTTAATTCATTAAGTTTTTATATAAAGATTTTTGAAAAGCTTTGCACAATTGAACAATTGTTATTTTTAAATTCTGATAAAACTATTCTGATAAAAATGTGACTAAAGAAATGTTTTTTAGACACTTACATACAATATTGTTTGCTATAAAATATATTGTTATTTACTATTTATCTACAAATCTATTTACTTAAAAACACAAATTAAGTAATGATTTCAAAATATTTATAAAATTTTATAAAATACAGTGCAAAAAATTAAACGCCCACCCGACCCAGCCAGGAATCGAACCTGGGTCTTCCGCAATCCGGGCGGCTGCACTGACCGCTATGCTACCGGGAAAGCTGACGTAAGCGCTGAATGTTGTCACTGCTTTTTAATGTTTTTGAGTGCTTTTTAGCGGCACTGAACGCCATCTATCCAACGGTCGTTGCAACCGATGGCCGATGGATGGATGTATTATATAAAACTTTATAAATATTTAATTTAGCGTCAGTGCAGCAATTAGCACTTGAAAACAAAAAAGTAAAAATTGATTTCTAAGCTCAAAGATGTTTAAATATGACTTAGATCCAATACCTTATCAAAAAAAAAAATTTTAATCATTTGATCTTGCAGTGTAGTCGTGTTGGTTTTTGGGGCTTGGATTTCATAACCATTAGTAGATAACTATCACTAAAATTCAAACCATATTCCGTCCTGATTTATCTCTACGAAATCTCTGTGAAAACTCAGAGCAAACGGAAGGGTTTGAATCCCGTTAAACAATTTATTTACAATAGAAAGTTAATTTATTATTAAACTAATGTGTATTAACTAGTGTGTATTAGTATATATTTCTTAATATATAGTTTACCCCTTCTTAGGGCTGGCCAATGCAACAGTTGCTTAGTTTTAACCTTTACTTTTCCCTTTTTTCTTAGCAGTGATAATGATAATGAAAGAATGAAACCTTTTCTTTCTGGATATCACATATGTTAACAAATATTATAAGAACATTAATTACAGTCCTGTTAACCTACCTACAAAGTTAAAATGCTTTTGTTAGGCTTTAGCCCACGTCAGTAGTGTAACCGAGCTATGGGGATTGAATCATAACTTAACAAACAATAAAAATAAAAATTTGAAACATTAATATTTATACAATTCATAAAATACAGAAAAAAAATTAAGCGCTGATGCAGCGCTTACGTCAGCCTTCCCGGTAGCATAGCGGTCAGTGCAGCCGCCCGGGTGCGGAAGACCCAGATTCGATTCCTGGGTCGGGTGGGCGTTTAACTTTTTTTTCATTGTATTTTATCAATTTTATAAATATTTAATTTAGCTTCAGTGCAGCAAGCACTTTAAAAAAAAGTAAAATATACATTCATTGCGGCTGCCGGCAACCGTTTTAGACGAATATCTTTGAGTTACAATTGACATTACTGTGACATGCAGTACTGCTAATATTTTTCCATACCGAATCCCGATTTTTAAAGTTTTTGTAGTCATGGAAACTCAATATTTCAATTCAAGTTTTAATTCAAACAATTGGTTATATGTAGTTTGAATTGAACGTTGATACTGCTAGTTGTAAATACTGTGTCGCACAAGTTTAAGTTTTTAATCCAGGCATCCGGCTATCTACGCCTTACATGTAATATAAATCAATAAATAGGAGACAACATCACATGCCGCTTTATTTCGATGAACGGAATAAGAAATCCAAAAAAATAGAAGAAGATACTGGAAGAATAGAAGAAGCTAAGAAGATTTGGAAGAGATCGGGACCTTGACCTAGCCTCTCCTTGGCTTTGTCTGTGTAATTCAATAGTTTCAGACATAGCCTGATAGAGGTTACGTTTTGTCCCTTTTCAACGCACCATCTAACTCTTGGAGAGGAAAGAATAAAAAGGAGGAAGATGGAAGAGACGGCGATAACACAATATAAGAAGACTGCAAAATGGTAAGCTTCATACGGACCATCTCGAACCAGTCCGAGCTCAGATGTTGCGAGATTCCTTGTCCGTGAGACATTGGCTATGTATGCGTTGCTCCAGTGTGTTTGTATGAAGCTTACCTTCTGTAGGTATTTCTAATGTATAGTATGTTTGTTGTTTTTATTATTTGTAAATTTTATCGTATTTACTCATTATAATATAGATTTTATATTATTTTGAATTAACTTACAAGAAACATAACATAACTATCTACATTAAAGAAAAAAAAATTAAGATAACTAAAGACAAAATAAAACCTATAAATAAAAAATGTCCTCCAGCTGTGGGGCTCATGGGAACGGTCCCAAGAATGCTGGCAACATTACCTCTTTGGATTGCCAAGCTAATACGTTGAAAGAGGTAGCTGCCAGCCTTCTAATTAGATTATAATAAAAATAATTAATAAATAAAAATTAATTATATTAATTATTTGGGATGCAACCTATGCTGACACCGTGACTCCCTCACATGTACGCGCCACCTCTCTTCATGTGGGGACTGCTGCGGTAAGTGCTGAAAATCGCAAACGGCACAAATACGCAAACCTGGGTCCGAATTATTTGTTTGTTCCGTTTGCGGTGGAGACATTGGGTCCATGGGGGCCGGAGGCCAAGCAGCTTGTTAAAGAGTCGAGTGCTCGCCTTATTGAAGCCTCCGGTGACAAGAAGGCTGGCAGCTACCTCTGCCAACGTATCAGCTTGGCAATCCAAAGAGGTAATGTTGCCAGAATTCTTGAGACGGTTCCCTTGAGCCCACCACAGCTGAAGGACATTTTTTTATATATAGGTTTTAATTTGTCTTTAGTTATTAAAAATCATACATTTTGTGCTTTATTTTGTAACATGTTTTGTTTACATTGATTACTTTATTAGATTATTGTTAAAAACTTAATATATGAATTTAGGATTAGTTCGACAG
The DNA here is from genome assembly GCA_949315975.1 of Eudonia truncicolella. Lineage (NCBI taxonomy): Eukaryota > Metazoa > Arthropoda > Insecta > Lepidoptera > Crambidae > Eudonia > Eudonia truncicolella. Next base: position 1,970,982 of record OX438851.1, read on the forward strand.
GAGGAAATATTAGTTCGAAACATTGTTACTAGATGGCGCTAATGTGCTCAAACTAAATCGCGCGATCGCTCTGTTTTGTACCAAGCAAGGCTAAGTAAACTACACTCGGCGTCAAAAAAATCGCACCTTTTAAAAATCATCTTTAAAAATTCTTAAACCTTATGTAGAGGATAGTGTTGGGTATCATTAGAAAGGTAACAAAAAGGAGTATCAAAAAACAATTAAATTTAACTTTCTGTTTAATTATAATTATACAAACAACATTAAAATTAATAAAATAATAAAAATCCTTAATTAAGTCCTAATTAACAACAGATAATTTACAAAGAAAAATGTACAAAAAGTGTCTTAAAATTAACTTAAAATCTAGTGTTACCCCCCCTTGCCCTGATCACGGCTTCCATACGGTCCCTCATGGACCTCACCAACTTCAGGAGCTCTTCTTGAGGGATAAGCCCCCATTCTTCAATCACCGCGTCTTGGAGCTCCTGTAGAGTCGAAGGAGCTGGATCCCGAGATCGAACCTTACGTTTAAGATGGTCCCAGAGGTGCTCTATAGGATTCAGATCCGGACTTCGCGCTGGCCACTGCATCACAGAGATTTGGGACCTCTGCAAGAAGTCGCTCACGATGCCTGCAGTGTGAGCGCGAGCGTTGTCGTGCATTAATGTGAACCCCTCGCCAAAAGATTCGGCAAAGGGGACCATATGCACTTCCAGGACCTCAGTGACATAGCGGCGAGCAGTCAGCGACCCTTGTCCGCGAGCACCTCCAGTCCGGGAGACGCAGACAAGGTCGGTTTTGCCGGCAGCAGACATACCGCCCCAGAACATGCAGGATCCGCCACCATATTCCACCGTCTCCTGGATGCAGGCTTGGGCGAAACGTTCACCCTGCCTCCGGTATACTCTTCTCCGTCGGTCGTTGCAGAAAAGACACACTCGCGTCTCGTCTGAGAAGAGAACAGCTCTCCACTGCTCAAGGGTCCAATCGACGTGGTCATGAGCAAACTGCAAGCGGGCTCGCCGATGCGCTGCAGTCAATTTTGGACCCGTAGCAGCTCTGTGGGCCGCTATCTTCTTCTCCTTCAATCTTCTTCTAACCGTAGATACGCTTACGGTGCGTCTGCGAACTGCCTGGAGCTGCTGTTGCAACTCAACAGCGTTGGAGAAACGATTTCTCAAAGAGTTCGACACAACGAACCGGTCGTCTCTTTCCGAAGTGCAGCGACGTCTACCCGAACCGTGTCTGCGGATATAGCCACCGGTCTCTATGAAGCGCTGGTACACTCTTCGAACGGAATAACGGCTCAGGTTCAGTTGCCGGGCGACATCACACTGCCGCACCCCTGATTGCAGTAGTGCAACCACTTGAGCGGCTTTATCAGCTGTGGTATCCATCAAAATCTGTGCGTGTGTCCTCTTCAACGGTTGAATAGCGAATGACCCACATTGAACCCGTGTTGACCGTTTTATACCCACAAAGGAAGCGCAACTAGCAACTCTCACGGGTAGCAAAATTTGCATCGAATTTTTGTGACACTTTATTTGTTGCATTAGGTTTTATTTGATAATGAAAAGTAATGATTTTTATTAAGTTAATTAAGTAACCTTGTAAATAAAATCATAATTAATGCGACTGCATGTGCATATCAAGAGTAAATGACATTTGAAAGTGATTTTCTAAGAGGTGCGATTTTTTTGACGCCGAGTGTATTAAATTATGTCTCGATCCGATCCAAACCCCTCGGAGAATCTAATCTAGGCACGTGGACGCCCACTAGCGCTTGATGCTGTTAACTCTAGAAATCTCTGACGGTGCTTCGTTTTACAATTTCACACGGCTCGAGGAACCCTTTGAGTTTCTCGCCACCTCCAAAAAAGCCTGGTGAAGCTGCAAATCCCCAGTGGCAAACAGCAAACTGTCTCAATAAAAAAACATGCCTTCTTCATCTCCTTATTTGTTACAGGAGTTTTAAGGTTTTACTAGTTTATTCTACTAATTTTGATAGTTACTATAAATATGTTTTTAAATAATAAATGTGTTTATATTATTTATAATTTAAAAAGTCCGGGTCCGCTAGGTGGCGCTGAGTAGTAAACAACTTAGTTATTTAAGCTCCGTAATTTTTATTTCAAAAAAACTATTTTTCAAGTTAGAATTAAACCAATTAACGTTTAATCAGAAGTAGATAGTTAAATAAAAGAGTGGAAGTGTAATCTAATCTTATAATTATTAAATAAGGAAGTCTTGTACAAAACAAAACAGTATGAATAAGGGTCAGAAGAAAGCGGTCTAGAAGCATTATTCAAGAAATTTTATCATAATACATTTATTTAGCCAGTGAGAAAGTGAAAATACTGATAATAGTACAAGTGCAATGTGAAAAACTGTTTTTTTTCACAAGTGCTAGATACATGACAAACTAGTTTGAGTAATGATATGACTCATACACAACAAAGACGTTAATTTTGAATTTGCATGTACAAATAGCATTTGTAAATTTAGCCGCTGATATTCAAGACCACCGTGGTGCATTGGCTCGTGCGGCGAATAACGTATTACGATCATCCATTTCACCAGGTTCAAACCTCAGTGTTGCGGAAGATTTTTGCTTTCAATATATTGTGGTTGGCTTTTTCCTATTTGGCTTTTTTTTTTCTTGTTTGCTGGTTTTTATATTTGCTGGTTTTTTATTCTTTTCTTTTTATAAAAACAAAAAGGGAAAATATATGGAAAAAATGCCCAATATTTGTACAAAGTGTAACAAGCTTATAACCAATAGACAATATTTAATATGTTTCAAGTGTACACAAACATTTGATATAGAATGTGCTAATGTGTCGGAAAAGATATTCTATCTCATGAGTACTGAAAGGAAAACCTCTTGGAACTGTAGTATATGTCTAACTGAAGACAAAAATGTGCACTTATTTACTTTACCAGATCATGTCACAAAGAGAAGATACAACGTACCAACGAGAAATTCTTTTGAATCTTTGTCAGAGGATGAATACGATTCGTCTTTGATACATAATGATACATTACACAGAAGCTGCCCGGAACTTAACAGAAGGAACGAAATTGAATATAAGGAAATGCAGGAAAAGATTGAAATTTTACAGGAAAAATTGGAAATTGCGGAAAACGAAATAGAAAATTTACTGTTAGAAAATGGAAATCTTAAACAGCAAGTATCAAATCACGAAAATCAAGTGAAACAATTACAACTTATTTGTAAACTTACACCTATAAAGATAAACCACCTATCACCTATAAAGGTCACCTATAAGGTCACCTATAAAGGTAACATAAAGAGAACTCGGAAGAGTTTAAATAGAACAAATTTAGTTTTCTCTCATACTAAAAAACCAGGCTGCCCTTCTACGAATACTCAAAACAAAGTAGTCTCACAAGAAGAATGTGAACAAATTTCGGAGTCTAGCAGAATATCTCTTTGCTTGACTAACAGCCAAAATAAATTAAACGACCCCGAAACGAGCATGGAAAGAAAATTAAAAGATAGCGTAAATTTGAAACAAGGAATGCAAAATAATACAATCAAATTAAACAATATTTTTATCTTTGGAGGCAAACAGTGTGTTGGAATCGCTTCCAAACTAATTCACTCAAGAAAGAATACTCAATATGAAAAGTACAAAGTAATGTCATTCATCAAACCAAATGCTCGCTGTGATGAAATATTAAAAGCCGCGCAAGTCATTAATGCCACTTCGAAAGATATAATCATAGTTAGTATCGGAGAAATTGATAAAAATCCAGCCAAAATTTGGTCTGAATTAAGTTACTTTATGAAATCAAACCCAGAACCAATTATTATTGTACTAGCTGTAAAAAATACTACGTTCCTTAACAGCGAAAAATTAAATAATATGCTTAAACTGTACTGTAATAATTTTAATAACTGTAAGTTTTTACATGTTAATGACATGTCTCTAAATAAGAATTTTCTGGATAATGTATGTTTTAAAATTAATATTATAATAGATTCAATGTATTATCATGAGAAATATTTGAGTTACAACAGTATAAAGAAATTGATTTACAAACAAAAGAAGCAAAACTATACTACATTTAACAAAAGTGATCAAATAAGAAAGGGTACAATTCCTTTCTATTTTAAGAAATTGAAAATTTGTAAAGATGTCCCCAATTACACCTTAACTACAAAATTGGTACAGAAGCATATCACCGATTATTTCAGGTTGAGTGAACCATTCCCCACAACTGAAAATAGTTTTTTATAAATAATAATGCCAGAAACAGATTATGTGAACTTACACTAAATGAGATAGGTAAAGATAGCTTTGCCGTGCTTCATCAAAACATAGCGGGATTATTAAGTAAAACGGAAATTATAGAAATAACATTAAATGAATTAGCTGCTGGAGACAGATATTTCAATGTTTTATGTTTTAGTGAAACTTTCGTTAAATTGGGAAGCGAAATGAACATCCACATTAAAGGATATCGGTTGGCAACAGCGTATTCTAGAATAAAACAGAAAAGAGGCGGTGTTTGTATATTATGTGAAAATAGTACTCATAGTCGTGAAATTAGTTTTTTGAACGATTTTAAGGAAGAATTTGTCTTTGAATGTTGTGGCATTGATATTCCCTCAATAAAATGTATAATAATCTGCCTATACAGAACACCAACCTCTAATTTGTCATTGTTCCTACATAAATTTGAATTGCTTTTGAACAGATTAAAACAAAAAATTAGACACAAAATTATAATTACAGGAGATCTAAATATTGACACTTTAAAATCTACAAATGCTTCTGATGAACTAAACAGATTAACGAAAAATTATAATTTCGAATTGCATATAACAGGTCCAACTAGGAAAACAGCTTGTTTAGACCAAATTCTTAGTAATATACCAGAGTCAAAAGATGAACTCCATCAGTTAGGTTTATCAGATCACGATACAGCCCAATCACTAAAATTTAAGGTCATAAATGAAGAAAAAGTTATAAAATATTGTTATTTAAAAAAAAGAGATTACTGTCGTGATAATCTTTTAAGGTTCCGTGATTGTTTGCAAAAGTTGTCATGGTCTGAGGTTTATGAAGAAACTGATGTTGATCGGTCTTTTAATATATTTTACGATACGTTTTTGCTATTTTATAATTTGTGTTTCCCTTATATAAGACTTAGAGTTAGTAGTACATCTAAGTCCAAATTATGGTTCACTAAAGGTATTAAAAGATCTACAGTAACAAAAAGGCATTTACGTTTTTCTTACTATAAACAATCAAATTACGAAACTAAAGCAAAGTACAATAAGTATTCAAAACTTCTTAAAAGATGTATCAATCAAGCTCAAAAGCTTTGTAATACGAGATACATCAGAAATTCGAAAAATATTTGTAAAGCGACGTGGGAGGTCATAAAAAATAAAGATTTAAACATTCAAAACTATGTAAGTACTGAAAAATTAACTGTCGGGAAAAAAATCATAGATAATCCTGTTGAAATTGCAAACACATTTAATAATTTTTACATTAATTTGACAGAATTCAATGAAAATAGCAATAATCTTAGAACTAAAAAACACAAAATAAAATCAAATAATGAAAGCCTTTTCTTGTCACCAACGGACGAACATGAAGTCATCAAATTAATAAATTCACTCAAATCTACCAACGCGACTGGGTATGACGAAGTTAGAACTAGTATTCTAAAAGAATGCAAAACTGAACTTGCACCTATACTCAGTTATCTAATAGATCTATCTTTCACATGTGGGGTATTTCCTGATGCATTAAAAACATCAGTTATAAAGCCTCTTCATAAAAAGGGCAGTAAAGAAAATGTTGAAAATTTCCGCCCCATATCCCTGATACCAGTCATTTCAAAATTATTTGAAAAAGTCATGTATACACGCATAAAAAAGTTTCTTGACAAATTTAACATAATAAAGGCTGAACAGAACGGTTTTCAACAAGGCAAATCAACTACTTTAGCTGCTTTCTCGCTAGTAATTGAAATATTAACACACACTGATAAACGAAAACCAGTAACAGCAGTGTTTTTTGACATGAGCAAGGCTTTCGACTTTGTTTCTCATAAAATTCTTTTAAACAAATGCGATCTGTATGGTATAAGGGGGCTTTCAAACAAGCGGCTTCAAAGTTATCTCAGCAGCCGTAGACAGTATGTAGAAGTAGCTAAAATAAATGACAAAAACGAACTCAAAATGTACAAATCCACAATTGAAATAAATAATGTTGGTGTGCCTCAAGGGAGCATACTTGGTCCCTTGCTATTTTTGTTATACATTAATGACCTTCCAGATGTAACACATTACAACTGCACACTTTTTGCTGATGATGTTTTCGTGGTCATACCAAGTGATGATAAAAATTTATACAAAAATAAAATTAATACTACAATAAATAATATTAAACAATGGCTACATGATAATAATTTAAATGTAAATATAAATAAAACGACATATATACAATTTTTTAATAAAAATGGAAAAAAAACAATCATTAGAATTGACTTTTAAGAAGCAATTTATTTTAGAAGCTACCAAAACAAAATTTCTTGGTATCATATTGGATAACACATGTACATGGGTCCATCACATCAATGGAATCTGTACTAAGTTACAATCTTTTGCGTATGCACTATGGCGTCTCACAAAAATCGGCAGTGAAAAAAAAATTGGTTGCCTGTAAAGTCGATATACGGGCGAAAGTTTTACGTGACAACGACTTTGAGTGGTAAAATAATTTTAATGTGAATATTCATTCGTATAGTAGGAAGAAGGATGAAATAATAGTAACAAATTAAAACATTTATTTATACAAAGAATTATATTTAAAACATTAATTTATACAAAGAATCTCGCACTGAATTTCATATTAACAAAATTTTATTTTTACCTTTACACATACATACGTATTTACCTTTCACTTTTTATGTCTGTCTCTCTCGCTCTTAGGCGGGCTAACCATGCCCGAGTGGAAGGGACGCGTGCCTCTCACTCGCTCTCATTGTGAGCGCATAACGTGAGCGGAGCGTAACGCAGTTTCTTGAAGTGTCACCCGGCAAACCAATTTATAAGACGTTGTCACGTCAAAATAGCTTTGCAAGCTTACCATGGTTACGTCTGCTCATTACTTCGATATGCAATAGTTCTGTGGGGAAATTCTTGTTACATTAATAAAGTTTTAGTAGCACAAAAGGCATGTATAAGAGCAATTTATAATGTAGACATTGTGACATAATGTAGGCCTTTATTCAAGAAATTTAAACTTTTAACAGTCCCTTGCATGTATATTTATGAAATATCTGTGTTTGTTCGTTCTTATCTGAATTTGTTTACGAAGAATAAAGACCTAAATAATAGTTATAGTAGGCGTTATCCCAATAAATTAATATTACCAACCACATCGTATGGCAGGAATAGTTACGCAATGGCAATTAAGATTTTTAATAGACTGGATGAGGATATTAAATGGCTACCTTTACGAATTTTCAAATATAAATTAAAAAAATGGCTAGTCGAAAATTGCTTTTACTCTGTCAATGAATACTTTGAACATTTCACGTCTCATTGACGTCGTTGTAACTCAATCGAAATCTTTATTATTCTAAGATTAATTAGTAATTTTTAATCCCTTTACTTACCTACTTTAAATTGAATGTTGCATGCCAGCTTCTGGTAAATTGTGTGAAACTTTTTATTTATCATAAGACCTTTTGTACCGCATTTTATGCAAAATAAATTTTATTTCATTTCATTTCATTTCATTTCATTTCATTTCATTTCATTTCATTTCATTTCATATATTTTTTGTTTTTACTTTACATAATTTTATACTGTGTGTTCTAATAAATATATTTCATTTCACTGAATTTCATTTGCCCAAGAGGGCTCAACTCTCATAAAATTTCGGGCTACGTGTGTCTTCGGGTTTCTGGTCAACAACCCGCAATTAGCAAGCGTGGTGATAAAACCAATACTCGATGTCAAATGGTGGAGGCCTTTTTAAAAAAAAGCCACGAAGAAGTTATTATTTTTATTAAACATAAATTCGCTTTTCGGTCCTTTTATTCAACAGTAACAATGCCAGTCCCAATGTATCCTATTACTGTACTTAACTTCTTCAACTCTCAGCGGCGGTATTTGCGGACCATTACGACTTAGGGATCTTCAAGAAACGAGCCTATTTCTTCTTTAAATGCCAGCAATGCATTTGCGATTCCTCTGGACGTCCATGGGCGGCGGTGATTGCTTCCCAACAGGTGACCCGCCTGCTCGTTTGCCTGCTTCTAATATTTAAAAAAACTAAACAGTCGCCTGCTCATCAACCTAACTAAAACTGTCAATTTCTTCAATAAATGTTTGACCATATGTCTTATACGTAAAGTTCAAAGTCTATTGAGTATCAAAATGTATAAAGGCTCTTTCAATTTAGACGTTTCGTGTCGGACCGCTGCCTGCCGTTGCTGTGTGGTTTCATATTAAATGCCAGCCGCACGACAGACGCACGCACGACTGTTTTAATATGGAACGCAGTGCAAACGTGCGTTAGCCGTCCGTACAAACGTCTAAATTGAAAGAACCCTAAGGAAGTAGTGAATAGCCTATAACAGTCCCACTGCTGGGCAAAGGCCTCCATCATTAAATCAAGTCATCACTTCAATTGATGGGTGATGGCTTGTTGACCACGCTTGCCAAATGCGGGTTGGTGATCATCACAAACCCGGGCTATGCATCGAAAAATCCGAAACACACTTTACCCGACCTGGGAATTGAACCCGGGACCGTCTGGTATCGGGCCGCGTGCTTTACCACTTGGCCACCGGGGCAGAATGTATAAGGGATATCAACATTAAAATTATAAGATAGACTATTACATTAATAGCAAATTTAAGTGTGACGTCAGCGGGTGCCCTTGGCGCAAACCAGATATGTATATAGTGTCGTACGCTCCGTCTAATGTGCCAACGAGGTGTTTAAAATTCAAATAAGACCGTTTCAGGGTCTCCACGATCAACAGAATCATGTTGGTTCACAAGATTTCACAAGATTCACATCTTAGCTTAGAGTTCTGAGTGCTGGGAGGCGATTGGCACGCTTTGATTTTTTTTTTGGACAAATATTTCTTATTGCCACTGGGTAAATCAGGTTCACCGGGCTTTTTTGGGGGCGGTAAGAAACTTAAAGGGTTCCTCAAGCCGTGCGAAACGAAGCACCGTCAGAGGTTTTCTAGAGGGAACGGCATCACGCACAGTGCTTATTAGTGCGTGTCCCCGTGCCCTACTAACTTTTAATAATGGAAAAAGAAGATCACACAATGTATTTCGATGGAACTCATTCATCTGCTGTCGAAAACAGGGATTGACTTTGGGGACTGTATGTATTCTTATATTTACAGCTTCGTGTAAGTATGTATATGTTTCTTAAATTTATTTAAATTAAAAATATACAATAGTTTTGCATCATAGCAGACCAACAACCACTGAGGTTTGCACGCAACAAATCTGTGTGTGGGTTTATTGAGACATCTAAATGTGGTTGAAGAAATGTGTTTTTTTTATTACATACATACATACATATAATCACGCCTCTTTCCCGTAGGGGTAGAGACCACTTCTTTCCACTTGCTACGATCCTTACATACTTGTTTCGCTTCGTCCACTTTCATTATTCCCTTCATACATGCTCTTCGGTTTAGGGTACTCTTGACCTGGTCTTTTTTCAAGACGTCCCTGATTTGGTCTCGAAACGTCCGCCTAGGTCTACCCCTACCAACAGTTTCATTCACACTCGCCTTATACACTTTTTTCGTCAATCGTTCGTCATCCATTCTCTCGACATGATAATTTGATAATATTTTCCGGTATGTTTTGCACAAAAGATGGACCTAGCTTATTGGGTGGTTCTCTCATCGTAAGCATTAGTTGTAGGGCTGATTTTTCAATCGTCAGTTAAAGTTTATTAATTGAATAATTTTGACATAATGACAGATTCTCTTTAGAAAATATGTCACATTGACAATGTTATTCGTTGGATAAAACTTATCTGGGGATTGAAAAATCGGGCCTTAGTTTTCTTTTTATTTTAATTTTAATTTAAGGACTTTTATCGAAAATTAATTTAACACAGAAAATTAGAATTAACCAAGTGCAGGTCGCGGCGGGTACAAAACACGATACAAGTTCTGATAATGGTTGAGCCAAGATCTCATGAAATACACCAACATTCATTTCATTTATACTAAACGTAGACATAAACGCTCTTCGTTGATCTTGGTAACGGACACATTCTACCAACAAGTGTTGTATATCTTAAACGATGCCACAAATTTCGCAGTTGGGTGATTCTACTACTTTCATAAAATATCCAAGTAAGTAATCTTTTGTTTGTTTTTTTACGCGTTTGAATGTACTCTATGTATCATGAAGCTGGTATCTACAGCTTCATGGTATGTATAGAGCTTATTAAAAAGTTAAGTCGTTTACGTTTCGTTACTTGCTTAGACATTGTCAAAAGTTATATAACTTTTTTATTATCACCTTTAATCCATTCGCATCGCAACGTTGCCTTGACATTAATCGAAATTCTAACTTCTCTTTGTTAATACCTGTTTCTTATTGTGTTATATAATATATTTGTTTTTTATAGATGTTGTAGGTATGCAACCACAGTTTTATAGACCTATTAAATGTTAAGTATTGTATGTGATATTATTGATAATGTACGCGATTGCTAAGGTTAAGCAACTTTCACAAAGGCCGGTCATCGAATGGGTGACCAAAAACGTATCATTTCTAGCTCCTCTGTTCTTCGGAAGGCAAGTAAAGCCGTTGTTAGCTGCATTAGCAGTCGTTAACAACCACCAATCCGAACTGAGGTCGCGTGGTGGTTTATGGCCCGTTCTCCCTATCCATCCATAGGGAAGGCTCGTGCCCCAGCAGTGGGACATAATATAAGCTGGTGATCTATTATTAAATTATTTATGCATAAATACAGTTTATTATTATTATATCTATACATTGAATCGACTTTGTAGTGACATCACACGAGATGTCACCTCCAGCTATAAGACTGATTCATAAATACATACATTAGCCACAACTTGAAATATTAATGCATTGCGAAGTCAAAGTTATAACTTATAGTTATTTAATATTTTCTTTTAAAGTACGAGATGAGCGAATAGCGCTTCGTTCTTCGTCTCAGTCTCGTGTGTAAGTAAGTGATGATAAGGCCGAAGACGGAAGCGCTTCACCCGGAGTCCTCAGCTGCTGGGGCACTGGCTATCTCATTTCTAGCTGCTGGAACACAACAATGCTACTGTGGATGGTTTGGTCTTATAGGAAACTCGGTCAAAACCTATGGTATTAAAATGTGGGAGGATACCTATGTAGCTAGATGAGTTAAAAACTCTGTTATTCCGGGTGCATAGTGCGAGTTTCATTCGCCATTCGATCACATTAACGATTTTTTTTTAATACTTAGCACGGCAAATGACTCCACACCACCTGATGTTCAGTGGAAATGGAGTCCAGGCGTAAGGACAACTGGTGCAGCGTGAAAACAACAATAGAATAGAATAGGTATTTATTTGACTAACACTGTACACTCAACATTCATAAACAAAAGATTACAAAAAGAAAAAAAAATGTTTTAAAAATCGAAACTTTCAAGTTATGCATAAACAGTGTTGAGGAGATCTTCCAAGCACAGAAATAAAAACCATAATAAGGAGTATGGTTTCACAAGACAAATCAACAATGCTGAAGAATTCTTGACGGGAAAGTGAAGAGGCATGTCTGCGGTTTTGTTTTATTTTCTAAAATTTGTGTTATGTCGAATATTAATGTGAAATAATGGTGGACTATTAACCGTTAAGTGTTCGTGAGTGCGCATGAGTGTTGGCAAATGAAACAAACAGTGCAACTTCACTGTTCAAATTCTCTCAAGATGTCCGCCCGAGGAATTAGTAAAGCCCCACATCTTTACTGAGATACTCGAGGGGTTGGGGGGTATATCATTTCTCACTTCTCATTTCTATTATCATTCATTATCATCATACTGGAAGGAAATATTGTATATTTATGTATTAACTGTAAGAAAACTAAAACTTACTTTGACACTGGCTAAATGTGCTAATCGCGCGAAGCCATCAACTAAAAGAGAAAAAAAACAATGCGGAAATGACATGAATATGATGATGAAGATGAGGGCAGTAAATAGATGATCAAGCAGAATAAGCAGGTACAGGCGCCTGCACATCAACCTATCCAAAACTGTCAAATTTCTTAAAAACATTTTCAACCGTATAGCTTAGTGCTAAAGTTCAAAGTCTATTGAGGAAATTTGACAGTTTGTGGTAGGTTGATGTGCAGGCGTGTGTACTTATACGCTACAATATGCATACCCACATTGCTTTTTTTTTTGAGAGAGATTGCTGATTGTCTCAAACGGCATTTTCAGCTTCACCGGGCTTGTTTGGGAGCAGCGAGGAACGTAAAGGGTCCCTCAAGCCGTGTGAAACGAATCACCTTCGGAGGTTTTCTAGAGGGAACGGCATCGCGCACTAGCGCGCGTCCCCGTGCCCTACTAGATTCTCCGAAGGGTTCGGATCGGATCGGGGAGCGGAGCAACCCGAGGGCGCCTCTAAAGGCTCGGACCTCGGCTCGGTTCCCTTGTCCTACCAGTACGGTGTCTTGGGCCTAAACTAGTGTGCATGTTTAGTGTATTCTGTAAATGTGTGGTGTCATTTAGAGGATCGGGCGGGGGCCAACGTTGCTGCATGAAAACGAGAATTTGCATGGCAAAATGTTAACTCTTCCCGTATGTCGCCAGGAGGCGCTGCTCCAATGCCATACTAATTTTCGTTTTCGTTTACGTGATCGAATGTCAAATGAAACTCACTTAAGGCACCCTGTGAAGTTGCTAACGAGAATGGCATATAGTCATGATGGGCACAGGCCGTCATCATAACAGATAAGACAAAGTCTATAAGCAGGCGTTAACATTCCGGGCACGATATGGGATTGGTTGTTGAACGTTATACACGCTGGACATTGAAGTGAAGTGGTTTATTATACGGATTTTCCTACGTATTGTGTCAAGAGATTTTACTTTTTTTAAACTGTTGTTGCGGACGCTTTGCAAATTATCTGGTCGTAAAAATAAATTTGTAAATGTCCTTTTAATTAATAAAAAGAAATATGACAAATAAATATTACAAAAACACAATGTTGAAAAAATTTCCACGAGCAGGATTATTTGAACCTGCACCCTTCTGACATACCTTCTCCTTCTTTAGTATTTGTAAAAATATTATGATCAGATGTTAATGACGGTAGTTGTTGACATTGAATTGGCGCCTTTGGCTTTCAAAGTAAAAAAGTAAATAGTGTTGAATAATTTCGGCGGGCTGGTTAGAATCACTATAAGCTCAATTGGAAGAGCACCTGGTCAGAAGGGTGAGGTTCAAATCCTGCTCGTGGAAATTTTTTCAACATCGTGTTTTTGTAATTTGTATCGCAACAAAATTTGCGTTAAAATTATATAAACAAAACAAAAACATTTTATGACAAATATTACTTTACTTTGACTTTTTTAGGTTTCCACGTTTTTAGGTTAGGTTTTTAGGTTTCAAGATCAGCGTTGGGACGCCTTTGGTGTTCTGACAAATGCTGAGTGGATACCTTTTTTGTGTCACATTGACTTTTTTAATTCTATTTAATTTGTATTTTATTTCATGTATTACTGTGTGACGCTGAATAAATATTTTTTCATTTCATGTCATTTCAAATATGATCACAACGTGGCACATCACATCAACTTATCCAAAACTGTCAAATACCTTCAAATAAATATTCAACTATGTGTATTTTATATAATACTCTCGGACCAAATAGGTCCGAGATAATACTAGTTGACCCGGCGGACTCCGTACCGGACGTCGTACCGCTTTGACAGTTTCCATGACAACAAAACAAACAAATCATTTTGTATTGGAAAATTAAATTGTCGTTTTTTTTGTATTTTCCGTTTCTAATTATTTATGTTTCTCACCGTTTAAACCTTCTCTGAACTTCCACGAATATTTCAAAATCAAAATTAGCCAAATCGGTCCAGCCATTTTAGAGTTTTAGCGAGACAAACGAACAGCAATTGATTTTTACATATAGATAGATTCAAAGCTATTGAGGAAGTTTTGACAGTTTTTGGTAGTCTGGGTGCCTAGTGTGCTGAGTTTTATTTACTATTAGTATTAATTCATTCGATTACGTTTACGAAAACGAAAATTAGTGTGGCATTGAAGCAGCGCCTCCTGGCGGCATACGAGAGGGAATACCGAAGTGTTCTTTTGTGCAACCCTTCTATTCTCTTTGAAAATTTATCTTAGCAATCGAAGACCACTGCACCATCCCTATCACTTGCCTCGCTTCTACCTTGTGGGCCGGCAGAGTGAAGTTGACTGATGCTGCGTTGTTTTCACGCTGCACCAGTTGTTTTCGCGTCTGGACTCCATTTCCACTTAACATCAGGTGGTGTGGAGTCATTTGACGTGCTAAGTATAAAAAAAAAAAAGAAAACAAAAAAAAAAGATTTATACCACGAAGCAGTGCTAGTACCTGTTTTTAATGTGCTATAGATAATATAAATAAACTAGCTGACCGGCGAACTTCGTACCGCTTTGACAGTTTCCATGACAACACTACAAACAAATCATTATGTATTGGAAAAATTTCAAAAATCTAAAAAAAAATTAGGGGGGACCACCCTTAACATTTAGGTGGATGAAAATTAGATGTTGTCCGATTCTCCACCCTAGCCGATATGCACGCTAAGATTCACGAAAATCGGTCGAGCCGTTTCAGAGGAGATCAATAACGTACACCGTGACACGAGAATTTTATATATTAGATAAAAGAGATCAGTTAGAGCTTAAACCGCGCATTAAACTACCAACCTCGGCTCAAATCGGTAGATCTGTCGTGATCTATGCTTTAGACGTCGCTTGGCTTGTTCCGTGTCAAGGTTGGCAGGCCTGACGATGACGTCACGACCGTTAGGACTTTACACGCTTAAAGCTATCTGTGGGTGGGGTAAAGTCACCAAAGAGTACACACTACCATAAAGTATCTATCCATCTATTTTTTCCTGACCATTTTAGCAGACCATAGCGACCATATCTTCGACATTGTCTGATATCAGAACGATGTCGTCAGCAAATCTCAATTTGTTGAGTCGCTCTCCTTCAATGTTAAGGTTTTTTCCGCTCCACTTCGGTTTTTAAAGATATTTTCCAAAGCTGCGGTAAACAGCTTTGGAGAAATTGTGTCTCCTTGGCGTACGCCTCTGGAAAGCCTAAGTGGAGCAGTAATCTTATGTAGGTCCCATTTCGCTGAAGGTGTCTGAATGTAATTTTCGTCAACCGTGACAATGTATTCAACCTTTTTTTTTATGTTACCTCGCTGGCACACGAGCACGGTCCACCTGATGGAACAGCCACCGCAGCCCGTGGACGCGCTACCGAGGGTACCGAGCGCTGCCGACCCCGGAACTTCAGCTCTTATGCCTGTATGCTCTGTCATTTCACTGGATCTACCCTTCAAACTGGAACACAGCAATGCTGCATGGCGGCAGAAATATGATTCTTGCATTCTCGGCAGAACCAGGCAACTTTACCTCAAAATAAAATTAGTTTTGCAATAAAATTGGTATTTTTCTCAGTACTGTTTTCCCATAACATCAAAGCGCTTGGCCTTAAGGCCGAAGGTGGAAGCGCACTTCACCCGGGATCCTCAACTACTGAGGCACTGGCTATCTTATCTCGTTGTTCGTTAGTTGCCGGGACAAACAGATGTTAAAGCGACATATTTAGATAATATGGTGATAGCTAGCCAGGTGGACTAAGAAGTCCCTACTACCTAGCCAAAAGTACAAAGTTATGTAAATACCGCTGGGAATCGAACCCTCTTGTCATCATCATCAGCTCATTTTATGGCCCCACTGCTGGGGCACGAGCCTTCCCTATGGACGGATAGGGAGAACGGGCCATAAACCACCACGCGGGCCCAGTGCGGATTGGTGGTTGTTTACGACTGCTAATGCAGCCGGGACCAACGGCTTAACGTGCCTTCCGAAGCACGGAGATGCTCGAGATGATAAATTTTTGGTCACCCATCCGATGACATTGCGAAAGTTGCCAACGTTAACCTCAGCACTCGCGGACCGGGCGCGTTAACCACTGCGCCATCGAGCTCATCGAAACCTCTTTCATCTAATAGTCAATTAGATATTGATTTGCTACACTATAATATTCAAAACTATAATAAATTAATAAATAATACTCGTCAACTTAGTTCAGTTTCCCTGAATTATTATATTATTATTATGTTACTTAACAATTATTGTAGTGATGGCTTGATTTCAATGATAGAGGTGTTTGCCCATCAGTGGGATAGTCGTAGGCTATTCACTTAAATACTTTATTATGTTTTAGAGTGAGTGATTTAAAATATTCAGGGTGCCTATTGCCAGTTTCAGTCACCAGTCGATCACGTTAACGATAACGCGTATATATGACGCCCGGAGGCGCTGCTTCGAGCCATACTAATTTTCGTTTTTTTTTTAACGTGTTCGAATAGTAAATGAAAATCGTAAAGGTTTGACGGGTGGACTTTTCAGCTTTTCCGAGACAGATAGATAAAATCTTTATTCACGAATAAAAATAGGTAGTCAAAATAGGTATTTCGCAATACAATTATCAATGATCAACTCTTTATTATTACAGTTAAATAAATATATAAGTAACATCAGTAAATAAATAGTTTTAAATACGTAGTCAATAAATTAATACATAGCCATACTGAACCAACCAAGAAAAATAGAGATATTATTTTCTAACTTCTTCATAATACAAACACCATTACTTTTGTTAAATGCCGATATCTATGCTAATTTAATGAAAAGTATTTTTGCTTGATTGTCGAATACTTTCAAGTTGTAACAATATTTTCTTAAATCTTCAAAATCAATAATAGAAGAGGTTAATCTATTCTGACGTAGTTTCCGAAGGGTGTACTGATGGTTTGAGGTCCTGCCGAATATGGATCTATCACCATGTTGAGGTTCTTGTCCGGTCTCACTAGTTGCACCTCGTTTCTGTTCCATGTACCTGTAAGAAAAGTTGTTAAAATTAGTTTCTGGTACAGCGCCATCTAGCGGCTAGTAGACGAAGTAAAATATAACTTTTAATAAATTGTCAGTTAGAATTTATGTAGTTAGACAATATTATGTTCACACTATTTACACAATTCATAATTTTAATTGAACATTTTGCTATAAACAAAAAACTATAAATGGTTTATTCGTGGTCCAGTTTAAAGCGACATCTACCGATATAAAAGTAAACTAAATGTTTGGCACTAGTGACATCTAACGTCAAACTGATAAACTACTTGGCAACTTGACATTAGTATGCTAGAGTCAACTTCCTCATGCTATTTCTACTGACCACTAAATGGCGCTTACATTTACTTATTTTAAAAGATTTAGATTTTAACAACATTTATCTGCTCTCCGCTATAACTGGTCTAATATCTCGCCCTGTGATCAAATCCAAGGCCAGGTTATGTATTTTTAAGATTTCAATGATGTATATCACGGGTTTTTGATCGCCATTCAGCAAGTAGCGATGACTTGATTTCAATTTTCAACTAAGCCTTTGTCCAGCAGTGTGGCATTACATAGGCTATTTACTTATATTTCTTGTCACCTGTATGTTCATCATGTGGCGTGTGTTGTCCACCGTTGTGTATGTGAAGATGTATTTCCTTCTGTAGCGGTGGCCCGTGTTCCCAACCATGCGATTGGTGCTGATGCCCTTTGCTGACGAACAGCGCTCCCGCCTGAAAACGTAAGAAAAACATTGTAAAAATATTTTGCCTATTCTGAACTGATTTTTGACACAATGAATTGAAATTAATCTTTATTCTTATTATATTATTACTTATCTTGATTAAAAAATGTTTTTGTTTTGTTTATATAATTTTAACGGAAATTTTGTTGCGGAACAAATTACAAAAGCACAAATGTTGAAAAAATTTCCACGAGCAGGATTTGAACTTGCACTCTTTTGACATACTGGGTCAGGTGCTCTTCCAATTGAGCTATAGTGGTTCTAACCACTATCTTATCTTTATTACTATAAAAGTAAACTTATTAGATAGGCGCTTTTAAATCGTCTCAAAATATTTTACCTACCACCCATTCAGGACGACTTTTAGCTTTGCAGAAGAATTGAGAACAAAAAAAGGAGACTGCAGACTGCAAAGACCGCGCTCGTGCAACGCACACATAGCAATTATCTGCGCTCGGACCGTTCCGAGCCCGTCTGAGATTCCGTCTCCGTGAGAGGGTCAATGTGCGCGTTGCTTGAGCACGGTAAATATACCTACATATGTCTTTGATTTAATGTATTAATGCGTGAAAAAAAACTTTGTACATCAAAGCTTTTAAAGCACATTGCACGCATAAGAGTGTGAGATTTGGCATAATTAAAGTTTATAATAAATTAAAAAAAAATCAAAATTCAAAATCATTTATTCAGTTTAGGCTACAAGCAGCTCTTGTGAATGTCACTATGCCATCGGTTCGTAAGTCTACTCTGGGCGGGAGATCTTGTACTGAGAAGAACCGGCAAGAAACTCAGCAAGTGTCCAGCTCTAATAATACGGAGTAGGAGTGCCGAATGATAATATGTATGTATATTATGTGTTAAATTACATTGTATTCACTCTGTGGCTCTCCCTGTACTGTTTTCATCCGTTGGGAAGGCTGGTGCCCAGCAGTGGGAGCAAAATGAGCTGGTGATGATGATGAATATTATATAAACATTATATAAATTGTGAATTACGGTCGAGTTTACTCGGTTTGGTTGTTGGTAGGGCTTCTTTGCCCGCCTGTCTAGCTACCACCATCTTATCTAAATATGTCGCCATAACATCAATGTTTGGAGCATTGTTGTGTTCCGGCAGCTAGAGATAAGATAGCCAGTGCCTCACTAGTTCAGGATTCCGGGGATTATCATCACTTAACATCAGGTAAGATGAAGGCTAAGTGTTTACCCGTGCGAAATAATAATAATTTTTTTTTCGATCACTGGGTGACGACCCTACTGTTTTTTTAAATATTAAAACGGCTCCTTTGGCTTACAAAGTAAGAGTAGATAGTGTTGATAAAGAACGGGTTAGACAGAGCCACGATAGTTTAGTTGCAAGTACCGTACCCGGTATGTCAGGGGATGCGGGTTCAAATCATAGTTGTGGCAAAAAAATGCGACATTGAAATTTTATTTTTTTCGTAACAAAGTATCCACTTAGGTTATTTCCACCAGTTTCAGGCACTGTTTCCCTTTAACTATATTAGAAATACGGGGTCAGCTCATAATTTGTGACTTTATCGACGATTGAATACAGACCACCTGAGTCCTAGCCTTTGAAATGGCAGACACTGGAAACCAATATGGCGTCGAGTGGCAAGGGGCCGCAGGTAGTCAGCGTTTTGGGTGTCGGGTTACGTTATGTATCACACTCTAGAGAGAGTGGACTAGAGAGTCCGGCTCACTAACAGTACGAGTACACACTCTTATTAATCAGGGTTACCCAGCGATCAAACCAGAGCAGTCATAATATGATTGCTTGCCACTCTGGGGTATTTTGGCAGCGAGGAGGCTAGCTGACGTCCAATAAAAATTTCAATGAAATTTTATATTATTTATTTAGACAGTTATGCCACTTCAAAGTTATACGAAGGAAAAATTATCCGACATTAGTGTCATGCTATTTGATGTCTATGCCGATTGATGTATGACAAACGACTTTAGGACAATCGACATTATGCGAAAAGTTCCGCCCCCCACTAACCTACCTATCCTTTATATAAAGAACATCATAGAATCTCGCTCATAGCTTTCCCCTTTGTCCATTAAGGGTTTTAGACCAACAAAGTTAAATACCAAACGTCGCCATTCCAGTCACAAGCCACAAACAAAAATGACGTCGACCAAACACAGCCGCAAAAACTTCCCCGTTCCTCCGTCTCATTCCAACATAAGGCAAATGAGACACCAGCCGTCTCACTTTGTTGTGTAGAAAGCGCCTTTCACTGAGATCGTAAGCAGATGTAATGTCAAATACTTACGGCAAAAGGTTTTGTGTAACCTTAATAATAGGATTTGTCACGGACAGAATCACCTCATCCAATTGACATCATTCAGAGGACAATGCTACGATATATATATATATATATATAGGTAACTCGTAATATATAGAACTGGTTGTAGGAAGGTGTATTATATAAAACTTCCGGTTCACTGTTCCGTTGACCACATAATGGGCCCGATCCGACCCGAACCCTTCGGAGAATCTAGTAGGGCACGGGGACGCGCAAGAAGGTGGTTCGTTTCACACGGCTTGAGGGCACCCTTTGCGTTCCTCGCCGCCCCCAAACAAGCCCAGTGAAGCTGAAAATGCCGACTGAGGCAATCAGCAATCTCTCTCCAAAAAATAAAAAAAAACATAATGTACAAAACAATTCATTAAACCATAGTAGGTCATAATTTTTGGACACCAAAAGACTCCAGGCTCCTTGCTCTGAAAGACGTTGCCAAACTTATGGCGGCTATCGTTACGGAGAAAAAAGATGTATGGTGATGCACAAATGATCCAGATGGGTGGAAGTGCTACTGGCAGAGGGAATCCTCAGCAGGTCCCAAAAACCTATTCTTATCTATGGGTCCCACTAAAATAAGATAAG
Organism: Eudonia truncicolella; assembly: GCA_949315975.1. Classification (NCBI taxonomy): domain Eukaryota; kingdom Metazoa; phylum Arthropoda; class Insecta; order Lepidoptera; family Crambidae; genus Eudonia; species Eudonia truncicolella. The sequence continues at coordinate 1,991,815 of OX438851.1, forward strand.
ATTAAAGAATATAGCTAAGCGACAAGAAGCCGGTCATCAGTCAGATGACTGGCCAAAAATTTAATTTCAATCATCTCTCACAGTTTCGTGCTTCAGAAGACATTTACAGCCATTAACAACCACCGCACCGCACTGGGCCCGCGTGGTTGTTTACAGCCTTCTCCCTGTCGTGTTCCATCCATAGGGAAGGTTCGTGTCCCAGCAGTGGGGACATACAATGAGCTGGTGATGATGTAGATAAGATGTATATGGTTTATTGGTTACCTTAGCAGCTCCAGCCACCAGTAGCAGCTTGAGGATCACCAGCGTTACCGCCAGCGTCTTGATCCCTACTAGAGCAGCTACCACCGCCCAAGTGGACGCAGCTCCAATTTGGAAGATGAGTGGGATCAACGCTGACATCATCTTTTTGAGTGGCCGGCCGAAGGTCCTGCCTGGAAACGAGATAATTTCTTATTTAATTAGGTGTATTAAAGAAAATTTATTTAAGATTTTTTTTATCATACGGGTAAGCACTTGGCCTTCGTCTCACCTGATGCAAAGTGATGATAAGGCCAACGGTGGAAGCGCACTTCACCCGGAATCCTCAACTACTGAGGCACTTTCTATCTTATCTCTAGCTGCCGGAACACAACAATGCTACAAACATTGATGTTACGGCGACATATTTATATAAGATGGTGGTAGCTAGCCAGGCGGACAATCTAGCCCTACCATCACCCAAACCGAGTATACAAACCCCCCGCTAGGAATCGACCCGGGACCTCTGGGTGTAAGCCGGTGGTCTTAACCACTAGACCACAGAGGCGGTTAAACATAATCCACAAATTAGCAGAAATCACCCGGGACCCCAGAGCTAGCAGCTACTTGGGCTAGCGAATAAACCTTGCCATCCAACGTAGCCCGGTGATATCGAAATCAAAAGTAACATGAAATATATTGTTTTATACCTAGCTCGCCAAATGACTCCACTCCACCTGATGTTAAGTGGAAACGGAGTCCAGACGCGAGGACAACTGGTGCAGCGTGAAAACAACGTAGCATCAGTCACCCTCACCCTGCCGGCCCACAAGGTGCCTCTTCACGCCTCGTTTGAAGGACACCATGTCGTAGGAAAGAGGGAAAACGTTTGCTGGTAGACTATTCCATCTTTTGGAAGTGCGACATAGAAACGAGTCACCAAATTTCTTTGTGCGCGATGGAATGCTCGAGACAGTACAGCGTTGCCTCTCCGGAGAGCAGCACGCGTACTCCTATGGAGGAAGGGAGAAGGTGGGATAAGCTCAAAAAATAGTAACTATTAAATATAATATTTTATTGCACTATTTACAATTTGATTATTAAGATAACGTTCGAGAATTTTCGGTGACAAAAATAATTTACCTACTAGTGACCTTGAATAATATACAAGATAAGATAAGATACGTTAAGATAAGATAAGATAAGATAAAAATCATAGCGTGATGACTAGTTACTGGTTAAAAAATTCTCGTTTACGTGATCGAATGTCAAATAAAACTCGCGCTAGGCACCCTTATTTGTTATTACCGTACAAAGTTCACCCACACTGCAGCTGGTAAAACCAGTATTGATGAACTGGGACGACTAGACAAACAGTTACCAACACATAGGTACTGTAGATGTACAGAATGTTTGGTAGTACCCTGTATGATTCCGAATGTGGCAGATAGGTCCCATGTTGGTCTGGGACGTGACAAGAATGTATCAGCCGCCTAAACTTCCCGTGCATGTCGTAACCGACTAAGGGTCAAGGGTCAAGGGACATCTGGAAGATGCTCGCACATCAGGCGATCGGCTAGCAACCCATCATTGATGTTATCTATGCCACCTCGGAGCCCTACTTTGAATAAGCTAAATGTAAAGTTCCATAGTAGAATAAATTTTGATACCGTTCACCGCAACGTTAGACCGCAAAAACGGTAGAACCATCCGCATACCATCACACCTCAACATTCACAACACAGTTCTTTGACCGGACAATACGGAATTCAAAGCAATCAACCAACGATTTAACAAGCAATTATTTCATAGTTTTTACTTGCCAAAGCGTATCGCGTAAGATGGAAAGTGAATTTATGAGCGTGCGTTATAGTAGCGTGACACTCTAGAAAAAGTAAGAATTGTTTATGGTCATTACCGCCATGTTTTTACAGTTTGTTGGCACGTCATTTAGCTGCCGGATAATTTGATTTACTCGTTATAAATATTGCTGTTACGTATTTAAATATCAAACGTTTTGAAAACATTTATTACAGATCAATATTACGGAATATATGAAGCATAATATAACTAACTACATTAAAGAAAAAAAAAATTAGGATAACTAAAGACAAAATAAAACCTATAAATAAAAAATGTCCTCCAGCTGTGGGCTCATGGGAACGGTCCCAAGAATGCTGGCAACATTACCTCTTTGGATTGCCAAGCTGATACGTTGGCAGAGGTAGCTGCCAGCCTTCTTGCCACCGGGGGCTTCAATAAAGCGAGCACTCAACTCTTTAACAAGCTGGTTGGCCTCCGGCCCCCATGGACCCATTGTCTCCACCGCAAACGAAACAAACAAATAATTTGGACCCAGGTTTGCGTATTTGTGCCGTTTGCGATTTTCAGCACTTACCGCAGCAGCCCCCACATGAAGACAGGTGGCGCGTACATGTGAGGGAGCCACGGTGTCAGCACAGGTTGCATCCCACACCAACGGCCTGCCAAGCCTCCAGGGCCCAATGGTCATCCCGTCAGGTCTCTTGCCATCGCTGCGAGATATACCAGCTGGCTTTAGAGCCAGCCGGTATACCAACGTTGGCAAAAGTACTGCGGATGATGCTGTTTATAGTGGAGTGACGCAGCACTGCGAGCGCATGATAGGCCGTGGTGGCCAAGCTCGTCAACAGATATATTATATATATACAAAAATAGATATGTTAGTTACATTTTTTTAAATATTATACCGGTAAGCACAGTGCTTTCATCTCACCTGATATTATGTTATGTAATGTAAAAGGCCGATGATGGAAGCGCACTTCACCCGGGATCCCCAATTAGTGAGGCATTGACTATCTTAACTGTGTGTCGGAACACAACAATGCTACAAACACTGATGTTATGGCGACACATTTAGATAAGATGGTGGTAGCTAGCGAGGCGGACAAACAAGTCCTACCACCAACCAATTCACAAACATGTACCCCCGCTGGGAATCGAACTCGGGACCGCTGGGTCTAAGCCGGTGGTGTTAACCACTAGACCGCTGTCACTTTCTTATGTATAGTGGTAAATAGAGAAGGTACGACATTTAATTTTATAGCCCAAGTTTTTTTTTATTAAATTCTTTTTTTGTTCGTGGAATTGACCTTTTGTTTCATTGTAGCTTTGAAGGGACTTGTTTTTTATTCTTTTTAAGGGCTGTTATATTTAGCTAGTTAAACAAACACACTGCCCTACAATTTTTATAGTGTTAACATAGATAGATGTTAAGAAAATTTAAAAAACGATAGTATGACAAATTTTATGTTATAAAAAATCTTCATACAAAACGTCAATTTCATAACCTAACAACGTTAGTCTCACTAAAAAACGGCTTGACCGGTTTGAATAGTTTTTATTTTGTTTTGTTCGCTCTAATTGATTCGGATTGGTTGCATACAAACGGGAATACATAGCAAATTTGAAAAACGATCACGTATTTAATTTAAAACAAGTAATTGTATTAATGTATTATGTACATATAAAAGAGAATATTGTTAGGCTTAATGCGAAAAATCTCCTTGGTCGTAAAAATTAAGAGTTCTTTTCGTTTAGAAACGATTTATTTATTTATTGTTTTTTCTCTGATGAACTATCGTTTGATTCGATGTCACGTATTTATTGAAACTTAGACAGGACAATGTCTGTCGGGTCAGCATGTTCTAAATAATGTCGGTCAGTGCAGTAGCAAGCTTGATAAAGAAACAAAGACGCCATAATATCTGCATTTAAATGGTGTACCTATGTACCGCGTTCAGTTAGCGGTTTAAGTTTAACAATACACAGTTAACGATGGCCGGTTCCCACACCACTTCGTGGTTACATAAACATAAAGATCTTGTAATACAACACAACAGTTGTTTGTGTTGTTTGATGTTGTCACAACCGTTTGATATTAAGGCGCTGGACACCGTGCAATGCGCAGAATGCGCTACTTTATGAATATTTTCTACAAAAAGTGTACAACATACGACGCCAAGAAAAATATAATATTTTATTAGACTATAGCCACAATGTTGTTTTCAAAATGCAGAATAATGATATTTCCACCATAGAAAAAAAATGCAAAGTCACCTCTCTAAACAGTATCATGAAAATAATAATAATATGATTGTCATTTTCATTTACTATACGTAGTACAGTCACGAGCAAAAATGTGTAAACAATTTTAACTCTTTAATCTATAGTGTATATTTAACGGTGCTCGTGACTGTACATCGATGTAAACAAGTATTTTACATCGATGAGTATTTTATAAGCAACATCTAGATTTTAAATAAATAGCGTTTTAAAAATCCAGTGGATCACGCACTGTTTGCATGCCCTTTGTTTGTACGCAGAGTGCCAAGTGCGAGTGTTTCATTCGCGATTCGATCTTGTATGGCAAAATGTTAACTCCTTTCGTATGCCGCCAGGAGGCGCTGCTTCAATTGCATACTAATTTTCGTTTTCGTAAACGTAATCGAACGAATACGGATATTAAAGAAGACTCACACTACACCCAGATCGACAGAGAGCGCTGTTTCATGGTTGTCAGTGAATTAAACGCTATCCGTCTTGTTTATAAGGAACAAAGACAAAATCAATGATGATAATTACACCTAATTATGTTCAATTCAATTCAAATTGTTTCATTGCTGTATGTTGTGTGCATTGATCTTAAAACAATGTTTGGATTCAAACATAGGCACTGAATAGGGCACTACTACAGATAAACAAATGAACACATTAAACTGTATTTAGATAAACAGAGTTTGTGTATAGAGGTTTAAAAAATGGAGATAAAGAAAAAACCTCCTTCCAGCCAGTTTTTTTTTATATTACATACGGGTAAGCATTTGGCCTTCATCTCCTGATGTTAAGTGACGATAAGGCCTAAGGTGGAAGCGGACTTCACCCGGAATCCTCAACTATTGAGGGTGGGCTATCAAGTTTAAAATAAATAATGAACCTATTCAAAGATCGTGTCAAGAAAAATACTTAGGGTTGCTGATTGATGACAAACTAACTTGGAGGCCACACATTGAGCACGTCAAATCTAAATTAATATCTGTACTGAGCACTTCGTAGCACACATACCAAAAAAAACTAAAACCTATTTATACAGTTCATTATTAAAATCACATTTAGAATACCTAATTGAAATCTGGGGATCAGCCGCACCAACTAACCTAAAGTCGCTACAGAGAACTCAAAATAAAATAATAAAGACATTGTTCCATTATCCATTTCTTACACCAACTAAACAATTGTACGATAAAACTAATGAACCAACTACGTAAATATACAACATGCATCTAATATAAAGAATAGTTACAAAGAGTATTAAATCAAATATACAATTAGATGTAAAAAAATATACGCATAATCTCCGACACAAAAACAAACTCAAATAAATTACACCTAGGACTAAATATGGGAAAAAGACAATTCTGTTTGTGGGAGCACAGCTGTTTAATAGGTTACCAGATGAAGTGAACTTGTGAGATTATATACATGTTTAAAAATAAACTTAAACTGTATATCGCAACGAGTACCACAAAGTGACAATTTGTATACTGTAATTTATGTATTGTTTATATACAATTATAAGTGAAATGTAATTTCGTAGCAGAATAAAGATCTTTAAACCTAAACCTAAGCTTACCAACCGAGTTCACAAACATGTATCGCTGGCTATCGAACCCATATGGAACAGAAATAGCATTCGAAACACGAAGAAATGCAAAGGAGATTTCGTTTTGTAAGCACACAACATATTATTGTGTTGTCTTAGAAAGTCATGAATCATGAATAAACTTTCCAGACAATTTTAACGAAGATCAAAATATTTACGAACCTCCTTTACGTGTATTAGAGCCTATTAGTGCAAGTTTGCAACACTATGAAAATTAAATGGGCTCTTACCAATTTCTTCTGCTCATCAAAAAATATTATGTAACAAAGACATTTTGCGGGTTACCATTCGAAAGTTGGACAGTGAAATCAAATGAAAATGTTTATTTTTTTCTTTTTATTCTGGTAACCTGATGGGAAGCAATCACCGCCGCCCATGGACACCCAGAAAAACCAGAGGAATCGCAGATGCGTTGCCGGCCTTTAAGGAAGGAATAGGCTCGTGTCTTGAAGATCCCTACGTCGTAATGGTCCGTAAATACCGCCGCCGAGAGCTGGTTCCACAGCACTGTAGTTCGTGGTAAAAAATTACGTGAGAAACGCACAGTAGTAGACCGCCATCCATCAAGATGGTGAGGATGGAAAGACAGTCGATTGCGTGTAGTGCGGTGCAGGAAATCAGCGGCAGGGATCAAAACGAACAATTCCTCAGTGCACTCCCTATGATAAAGACGATAAAATATATAGAGAGACGCAACGTCTCTCCGAAGGGCCAGTGGATCGAGCCGACCAGAGGTTACCACGTCGTCGACAACTCGAGCAGCTCTGCGTTGAATGCGGTCAAATGGGAGGAGTTGGTACTGGGGGGGCTCCAGCCCAAAGATAGGAACAGTATTCCATATGAGGCCTGACCTGTGCTTTGTAAGGTTGTAAGCGATGGGTCGGCGTGAAATACTGTCCCGCTCTATTGAGCACACCCAGCTTTTTCGAAGCTAACTAAACTATTTACCAAAAATGTATAGTAAGCCATGTTACAGGAGTGTACAATGACTCCCACACTAGGCTAGGCCTGGCTCGTGGGGGTCAATTCTCTACGGTTAGCAGGGTAACACTGTGGCTATTCGTCACTAACAATTATGATTCACAGTATGATTCTGACAATAACAAAATTAATAAATAAATAATTGATTATTGAACGGTGCAATGCGCAAATGTGGAGTGCATGTATGTAAGAATGAGTTAAGTGCGTGTGTAGCTCAGGGTTAGTTAACAGTTATTTAACAAGTTTTCAGATAACGAGCAACGAAACGCAAATGTTCATTTCACAAATCAACACTCAATATAAAATTGTTTTACCAATCTTCCATCTCATAAAGTAATTGTTTTATAAATTGTCGTTTTGCAACAGAACATTAGTTATTAGTTTTCCTTAAACTTAGCAAAGAAAATATTCTATTCTATTCTATTCTAATCGACCTATATGCAATATTAGTTAGCAATACATATTATTCACTTTAATTACTGTAACTTGCTGCTGCTATCTATGCTATGCTATGCTATGCTAGCTATGCTATGCTATGCTAGCTATACTATCTTTAAATAGCATATTTAATGCAAATAAAGATTTCTTATTTTTACTACACTCAGTTTACATACAAATTCTAGTTTTCGTTATCTTATCTCATCTTGCCTAGCCTGCTGAGGTTTCCTTCTCCCAGTAACACTTTGACCCATCGTTTTTTTGTGCAACCCCATCCTTTCACTCTTCTTCCTCTGTAAAGATAGAGGCCATGAGTTTGGCAACGTCCTTAAGGGCGAAGAGCCTGAAGTCCTCCGGTTTCGGATAGGCCGACCCCAGGAGTCCCATTCTTTTCCTAGCCAGAGAGTCGCAGTCACACAGTAGGTGCTGCATTGACTCCGTTTAAATTTTTAGTTTTCGTTCAAGTGATAGAATGTAAAATTAAACTCGGTTTGTGCACTCTGAGCACCACTGGCCTTATCCGCCTATATTTATTTAACCGCTTCTGTGGTCTAGTGCTTAAGACCACCGGTCTCAGACTCAGTTCGGAAGCCCCGGGATCGATTCCCATCGGGGAGTAGGTACATGTTTGTGTTCTCGGTTTGGTTGGTGGTAGGGCTTGTTTGTCCGCATGTTATCAAAACATGTCGCCATAACATGAATGTTTGTAACATTGTTGTGTTCCGGCAGCTAGAGATAAGATAGCCAGTACCTCACTAGTTGAGGATCCCGGGTGAAGTGCGCTTCCACCTTCGGCCTTATCATCGCTTAACATCAGGTGAGACAAAGGCCAAGTGCTAACCCGTAACATATTTTAAAAAAAACTTTAACAATTTTCTTATACATTCCGCCTACATAGGTAGTTCCTATGTTATGTAGATCAATCGATGCTATTATAGTAAGAGCTTAACATACCAGCAAAAACTACCTAATAACCTATCACGGGCGGATACATTAAGGTCGAATGGAGTAAATGCTTAATTTGCTATTTTACCGCGAGTATGATTTATATTAGATATCTATCTGCTATGTATGTTTATACATATATATATACACATACATACATCGATACGTATGTATATTAGATACCGCTTGCATGCAGGTTGGTTTCACAAGATGATCCCATTCGTGACATCGCTCGGCGTTTAATGCATCGGTATGGTGAAATTTGTGTGAGTAGGTAGGCTGATGGCACCGGTTTTCGACAGGTACCAGTGACCGACATTTTTTCCTCAGCCAATAACATTAGTCTGGGTACAACTGAATATGGACCAGCGCTGTCATCCCATAAAATTGCAATGAAAATCTATGTTATTTTTTGGCTACGTCTTCAGAATGCAAAAAATATGCATCCGAGTAATAAATGGAGCTTGGTTTTTGGACAGTTGTGGCGCCATTGTTTAGGAAGTGCAATATTCTGCAACTACCCTACTGCCTATATATTAGAGAAGTTTGTATTTTTATAAAAACCCATCCAAATTATTTCAACGCCCGACAGAAAGGAGCGTAATTTGAAAACTTACTATATCAACCTGCATGCAAGAGATATATTTGTAATATGTCTATAGTAGTTTATGACAAATTACCTGAAGAACTGAAAGTACTAAAAGGAAGTGTGTTTAGCAAAAAGCTAAATAATTGGTTAATAACAATTTTTTTTATAGCCTTAATGAATATTTAAATTGTAATAAATAATTAATTAATACTATGTAATAATAATAATATGGATCTTGTTTATGTAAATTTTAATATAAGTATAATAATTTTCGTAATAAATATTTTATAATCATTGCTGTAATTTTAAAATAACTATAATCTAATATATAAAATTCTCGTGTCACAGTTTTCGTTGCCATACTCCTCCGAAACGGCTTGACCGATTTTGATGAAATTTTTTGTGCTTATCCGGTATCTATGAGAATCGGCCAACATCTATTTTTCATCCCCCTAAATGTTAAGGGTGGTCCACCCCTAAATTTTTTTTGATTTTTGAAATTTTTCCAATACAAAATGATTTGTTTGTAGTGTTGTCATGGAAACTGTCAAAGCGGTACGAAGTCCGCCGGGGGCAGCTAGTAATTTATAATATTTACACGCCTGCGTGCAGGCTGAAAACATTATCTTGCATTTAATTTTAAGAACTTTAATCTATGTATTGTGTATATTATAATGTTTTGTCACGATCCAACAACAAATACTGACATTGACATATTTCATCTTCTTTTTCTTTCTTTCTTTTAGTTGATGGCTTCGTGCGATTAGCACATTTAGCCAGTGTCAAAGTAATTTTTCTTACAAGTAATACATAAATATACAATATGATGATGATGAATGAAATGAAGTGAGAAATGATATACCCCCAACCCCTCGAGTATCTCAGTAAAGATGTGGGGCTTTACTAAGTCCTCACGCAGACTTCTTGAGAGAAATTGAAAAGTGACATTGCACTGATTTGTTTCATTTGCCAACACTCATGCACACTCACGAACAATTAACGGTTAATAATCCACCATTATTTCACATTAATATTCGACATAACACAAATTTTAGAAAATAAAACAAAACCGCAGACATGACTCTTCACTTTCCCGCCAAGAAGTCCTTCTATTTCATCTTAATGTCCACAAATTTAGAAAACTGATGTCCGAAAAAAGCTACGTAAACCCTACGTAATTCTTACTAGTATTGAAATGAGTTGTATTTTTTTTTTGCTCTTATTTATATATTGAAATGAAACAACTTTTACGGATCTACTCGCGTTTATTTTACACATTAGTTTTAATTAATGTTTATCCTGATGTTTCGAACCCTTTGCAGGGGCCGTGGTCACAGGGAGACTGAGGTGTTGGTCGTATCATAATTAGTTAGTAGCTTGTATACCCTCATTTAAATTAATCAGGTGCATTCCGTTTTACGCAGAAAGAGCTTACAGTATCTTTTGGTCTGGCAGTATGGTGATGGGGCTGGGATTTAATATTCTGTATGATGGGATCCCAGGCTTATTTATATAGTTAAGTTTTTATTACTAATTGCTTGGAAGATTTACCAATGTAATTTTATCTTTAAAATTTACACAAACTCTCCACAAACGCATGCCGTGGCGGTCAATAATAGAAGGCTGTAGGTACTTAGCATTTAAGATGTTAATTGTAAGTATGTTACATAAAACACAAATGTTGAAAAAATTTCCACGAGCAGGATTTGAACCTGCACCCTTCTGACATACCTGGTCAGGTGCTCTTCCAATTGAGCTATCGTGGTTCTAACCAGCCCGCCGAAATTATTCAACACTATTTACTTTTTTACTTTGAAAGCCAAAGGCGCCAATTCAATGTCAACAACTAATGTAATTTGTATCGCAACAAAATTTGCGTTAAAATTATATAAACAAAACAAAAACATTTTATGTTACATAGTTTTTTATTTAGTTCAAGTTTTCGCTGACCATCCTTAATAAATAAATAATGTATGTATTCTAGCAAATAAACATTTGATTTGATTTGATTTGATTTGATACGAACACTGAGTACTGTGTTACTACGACTATCGCAGTAACCCAGTTATTAGTTAATTAGCAATAATTACATTAACATATATTATGGTTGACATTGAACTTGAACTCGATCGAGCGATAAATAAAGTTCTGTTCTTCTCTAATATATCTGTGTATTTTTGTATCATATACTTTTATACTGTTTATACTTTTGTTATCTAAATTGTTATTCATTAATCGCATCACATCAAAATCGTATTGCGATTAGTTTAATTATGTTTTCATTAAAAAAATATACTTTTCAATATTTGTATACGGCTATTTTTGTGTGGGTCTATGTTCCCTGAATAAAAGAATTTATTAATGTTATCATTATTATTATTATACTCTTTATTTATTTTCTTTCTTAAAACTAGATTTTTACAATATTTTAATAAAAAAACAATAAAACATTATAAAAAACTAATTCTAGAGTACCACCAGCAGCGGGGCAGGGCCCAAGCTACCGGTGGTCAGGGCTGCAGAGTGAGGAACCTCCTGACAATACGTGTCGTGTATTATTATTATTATTATTATTAAAGCAGCGCCTCCTATTTGACAAACGATGCTCCCATACAAATTATCGATTTTGTTATCGTAACCGAATGTCAAACGAACTCGAACAACGCACCCAGCTCTTAAGTTAGCACTCTGTCAACGGCCAAAGAGCATCCGATCCGAACCCTTCGGAGAATCTAGTAGGGCACGGGGACGCGCACTAGTGCGCGATGCCGTTCCCTCTAGACAACCTCCGAAGGTGATTCGTTTCACACGGCTTTAGGGACCCTTTACGTTCCTCGCCGCCCCCAAATAAGCCCGGTGAAGCTGAAAATGCCGTAGAGGCAATCAGCAATCTCTCTCAAAAAAAAAAAACAAAAGACAAGCTTTTTCCAATCTAGATAATAATAAAGAAATCCCATCAGGTCTAAGACGTGATAAGAATGCATCAGCTGCCTTACTTCTCGTGAATGTCGTAAGAGCCGACTAAGGGACAAGGGTTCCAGGTGCTCGCACATCAGGCGATCGGCTGCAACCCATCACTGGTGTTATATATGCCAACTCGGAGCCCTACTTTGAGCGAAATAAGGCATCGTAATGGCGAGTTCTACTCAAAATTGGTGATTTGGATGCTCTGTCTACGCTTATTTGGGAAGAAGGACGTGAGAGAATGTGTCATCATTATCATCATTTTATATGCCCACTGCTGGGGCACGAGCCTTCCCTATGGATGGATATGTCTACATAGGGACATAGGGACATATACCACAACGCGGGCCCAATGCGGATTGGTGGTTGTTAACGACTGCTAATGCAGCCGGGCCCAACGGTTTAACGTGCCTTCCGAAGCATGGAGGGAGATGATAAATTTTCGGTCACCCATCCGATGGCCGGCCTTTGAGAATGTTGCTTAACATCAGCACTCGCAGACCGTTAAACTACTTAATGACTCTAATAGAAAGTAACGTGCCTTCCGAAGCATGGAGGGAGATGATAAATTTTCGGTCACCCATCCGATGACCGGCCTTTGCGGATGTTGCTTAACCTCAGCACTCGGAGACCGTTAAACTACTTAATGATACTAATAGAAAGTAAAAGCTAGGTTATTTAATTTAATATTCCATTGTTGAGACGTCGAAAGTAATTTGAGAAAAGTGTGTCAACGGTTTCATGAAGAAAGCATTATTAAATCATAATTAGTTACGATCTCAGATCATAAAAACTACGGTGCCCGTGCTTCGGAAGGCACGTAAAGCCGTTGGTCCCGGCTGCATTAGTTAGCAGTCGTTATAACCACCAATCCGCGCTGGGCCCGCGTGGTGGTTTACGGCGCGTCCTCCCTGTGGTGTTTCCATCCATGGGGAAGGCTCGTGCCCAGCAGTGGGGACATAGAAAGAGCTGGTGATGAGTTACGATATTAAATAATTTTTCTCCATCAACAGGTATACTTTACAAAATATTTATTATTACATTAAATTTATTTATTTATTTATTATATCGGCATACACAACAGGTAACAATCAAATAAAAGTAGAAAACAGAAATTACAATAGATTAAAACTAGATCGAGACCCAAAAAACGTGTACACACAGTATTATATAAAAATTTTGGCGCAAACATACGTACTTGTCACCGCGACAAAATTAAAAATTAATAAAAACAGCAATCTACAGACTCAAATTAAAAATTAAAGACTATTAAAAACTATAAATGAATTAAATTACAATAAATAAAACTACAAAGAATTAAATTAATTATTATTAATTAAATTGTTAGTCACCTTTATTTTTTGGTTTTTGCTTTAATACACAAGTTATCAGACATCTTCAATACGATCTTTATGTACCTATGGAGATAAATGACTTATTTAACCACAGATACCTAATTCAAGTTCAAGTTCTTTATGTACAAATTAAGTGTAAGAGGTAATGTTTTGAATTTCTAGGTTTTTTATTTTTTGTCTTGAATTAAGTGTTGTTTCTTTTGTTTTTTTTTATTAACGGATAATAATCCAAATATATAATGGGACCAAATATATATAATGAGACTTCTTGGCGGGAAAGTGAATAGTCATGTTTTATTTTCTAAAATTTGTGTTATATCGAATATTAATGTGAAATAATGGTGGATTATTAACCGTTAAGTGTTTGTAAGTGCGCATAAGTATTGGCAAATGAAACAAAACAGTGTAACTTCAGTTTTTAAATTCTCTGCCCTACATCTTTACAAAGAGAGATACTCGAGGGGTTGGGGGGTAGATCATTTCTCTCACTTCTCATTTCTATTATCATTCATCATCATCATCATACTGGAAGGAAGTATTGTATATTTATATATAACTTGTAAGAAAATTACTTTGACACTAGCTAAATGTGCTAACCGCACGAAGCCATCAAGTAAAAGAAAGAAAAACCTCAGAATTTGGTTGGCGGGAAAGTCAAGTGGCATTGTACCTATCTATGTAGGTAGGTATGTATTTATGCATAACATTTTGATTTCTAAAATTTCTATATTCTTTAAGAATTCTGTCAAAAGTTTTTGATGCTAAAAGAGGGTCGGAGGTAAATTAATAATTCATTGTCCATCACTTTTTATTCGTAAATAGTGACTGATTATAATATTTATTTTATTTAAGTTTTTGCTTGTTGAAAGATTTACAGTCAAATATCAGCTTTATCTACCCAAGTACCTAACAAAAGCTTCTATAAACCATTTACACCAAACAGTGATATAGTAGGCCTATAGTGGTAATCATTGTGACTGCTTGCTGCATAAAGGTTTTTAACAGAGCGTTTTGTTTCTATAAAGTTAATGAGCATTTAAGTTCTATAAGTTTGTTTTAAGAACGCTTACAGGACTTTATAAAAGAATCATTAAAGCGTTGCACTGTAATAGATATGATAAAAGCGATTGTGGTGCTATACAGGATGTTTGGTAATATGTATATATTCCCGAAACGTACCCATGTAAACATGTCTTTAAAATACTATGCCAACGTAAGAAAATGGAAACTGTAAAAAAAAAATTCGACTCTCCATACAAAATGACCCATCAGCTGATTGAGTTAGTACGGAAAGTCGAATTTATTTTTTACAATTTCCATTTTCTGACGTTGTCATAGTATTTTAAAGACATGTTTACATGGGTACGTTTCGGGAGTATATACATATTATATACATATATACGTACCTGTATAGTACTATAGACGAACTTATTAACAGTTTTGTGTATCTATTTTGCAATAATAATGCGTAAAAATTACTTTTACGGTACTAGTATTGTAGGAGTGTCGAAAAAGTGTGTAATTTTTTTATTACAGGATCAATTTGCACTATAAAAGTACCTTGCATAACCATTACGTAACGTTATATCTTCTTACAAGCTCCCTCAACATCGCTATGTAGCTAGTTCTGTAATGAACATAACTCTTCTATAGCACTTAATAGTACCATAGCGATTCTGGCGTAGCTGCTAAATAACTTCAATTCTAAATAGCTCTATAGTTGAGTTTTTGTTACTGCTACGATACTAAATCGTGACAAAAAGGTACTAATTAATAATTAATTAAAAACCCTAATCGAGACGAAAATATGGCTGCCGTTTTCTGCCTTGATAGCACATTAGCAGCACGGCTGGAGCCAATGTGTACTATAAGATAAGATAAGATAAGATAAGATAATAAATTTATTTGCTAGAACACAGTAAATTAGGATGTTACATTTTTTAAATTTAGCACAATTGTATTCAACCTGCAAGCAGTCGTGCAAAAATCTTAATTATTGTGACAAAATTATGGTTTTATTTTATGGTTTAGGAATTCATTAACACTATAAAAGCAATGTCCTAATAGCCATTTTGTTAATACACTTCTAAATTTATTTATACTAATTAGTTTTATATCATCAGGAAGCTTGTTAAAAACTAAAATACACATATTAAAAACATTTTTATCGTATATATATTTATGGCTAGGAGGCTGATATATTAAGTTTATGTATCTTTTTCTATTTTGCCTTGGAATGACCTCACTTCTTTTTTTCCAATAGTGCGAATGGCACTTTACACAAAAACAAATGCAGCCATAGTCGGGAAAATTTAAATTTAATTAAAACAAGAAAACTACGAGGGTGCATTGTCAAATTTGAAATCGGCATTAATGATTTTATCAATAGATACTTTAGCAAGTGTAAGTTACGGCAGAGCTGCGTAGTGTCCTTTTCCTTTTTATTACATCGGTAAATGAAATGAAGCATAATATGTGTTGTTGTTTGTTGATTTTTGTTGGAGAACACTCACGACGACACGACCAAACACGAATAAAATAATTGATTAAGTGTGTGTAAAAAAGATCACTGGAATTATTTACGGTGCAAAAAAGAACTATTTCAGTACCAAAAAGCGTTTCTCGGCACTTTTAGGTTTCAACTACAGAGCTGATTTATCACCGCGAGAGCCTTTATCTAATGTTTATATGAATTAAACAGTGACAAAACTAGGGCTTATTCGGGGTTCTTTAAACGTTCGCAACATCATTATAGTACTAATCATGAACACTAATTAGCACATTCTAAACCGTTCTCAGGACTTTTATAGTGTCAAATGTTGTTGCTTGGGTAGGCAATTTGAGTAAACAAATGCCATTTACAAATTTCCACATTAATGATATGAATAAAATAAAACTAACAAAAGTCCTAAGCTGTAGGTACTGGTTCCCTTTGACTTTGAAAATCAGTTGTTAGAGGTAAGCCCTTAGCCCAATATGCAGACACCATAATTTAAAAAAATCTGAAAGAAATATAACTTTAACATATACTTTTTAAAGATAATCTGTTTGCAGGGGATGCCTATTTATCTCTTTTTTATTTTACTTTGTACAAGATCAGGAAATTCAGTGGCACCAGTTTCGACACCTTATGCCCAGTTCCCGACATAGATTACGCCGCCAAAAAATTATATAGATTTAAATTTAAATTTTACAGTATGACAGCTAAAAAGTGTTTTTTTTTTAATATATTTTTTGGGTAAGCACAGTGCCTTGATCTCACCTGATGTTAAGTGATGATAAAGCCAAATATGGAAGCGCACTTTACCCGGGATCCTGCTACAAAAATTGATGATATGGCGACATTAAAAATGTGGTCTGTATTAGATTGTTGCTAAAGGCTAAAATCAGGGTGCCAAGTGCAAGTTTCATTCGCCATTCGATCACGTTAACGAAAACGAGAATTTGTATAGCAACATTTTAACTCTTCTCGTGTGTCGCCAGGAATACGTATGTCTTAATTTACCGTAACTTTAAATATTAACCTTCCCAACAGCTATCTGAAGGTAAGGTACTCTGGTTTGAAACACACTTAAATAGTGAAGGGTCCGGATATTGACCATGGCATTGGTTAAATATGGGCATGGAACCTCGAAAGTTTTGGACCAATGTTATTTTAACACCGTTTAATTATTGTAGCTGTTCAATTGATTGTGTCAATAGGTACAGAAGTTAAACGAACACTCGCTTAAACCTTAGTGAACAATATTGACCGTTTATATGCGTTTAAATTACATACGTATTTTATACTATTTCGTATCTTCTCCGTGTGGTGTCACAAAGAATCATCATCATCATCATCTCAGCCAAAAGAAGTCCACTGCTGGATAAAGGCCTCCCCCAAGGATCACATTTTCATGAGGGGTATTTGCCGTAATCGGCACGCTCGGCAGGCGGGTTGGCGATCGCAGTAAGTTGAGAGTTAACCTCAGAGAGATGCTGCTGCCCATCCTCTGGAATGGACCCTTAGTCGGCTTTTACGGCACCCACGGGAAGATATGGGGTGGGCAATTCCTTATCCCTGGCACCAGACAGGGAAACAAAGAATAGCAACAACCTATCTCATCCCGTGGGTGCCGTAAAAGGCGAATAAGGGTGTTCAAGACCCCGTGCATATCGAAAAGCACCCTGGGTCACCCGCGCGGTGGCGAGTAAATCACCACTAGGATTCCCAAGGAGGGTTGGTGTCAGGCAGGCGGCCAGCCGTAAATCCTTAGCAAAATGAACAGAGTGAGAGTGGAAGAAACGGACATTTTGCGCCGACCCCAAGTAGGGAACATGGGGAGTAACAGGCAATATGGATTAAAGGCAGAAGTATTTTCATCAGAAAAATCGTACACTGACAACCCAACAACGTATTTTAGATAATAAGGAAATAATAATAATAATTATTGTTAATTATTCTTACCAATTGAACTGCCTCCAACACTTCTGTCTTCATTTAGCACCATCTCCGTCATAACATCACTTTGGTTTAACTTAGGAATATTCTGTTCGTTCATAAAACCTACATTATTTTTGGTATCATTAAACTTATTATCACTTATACTTACTTTAACACTAGTAAAAGTCGCCCCATGGCTGAGGCCACAATTAAAAAACAAAAATATACATAAAAGAGTCAATTTGGCATCCATTTTATAAAATTTAATTAGCAATATATGAAAACACGGTATGAACCATTTGATAATTTCTTTTAAATCCATTGTAACGTTATTTTCAAATGAAATAAACTCGATACGTTTTTGGCGGTACGCGTGCTGTTTCAAAATGGCGAGAAAGTAACGTCATTTCTCTATGGTGTTCGGCGCTCTACTGGCCGAACGGCGATGACCAAAGCGACCATTTCTTCTTTCACTCAAATAACTGTTACACACGCGGTGTGTTCGGGCTACGAAGCCGTGTAGCGCCCAGAGTCTTATCATGAGCAACCAAAGCAGTATTACTCTCCGATCTGATCCGAACCCCTCGGAGAATCTAGTAAGGAACGGGGACACGCACTAGTGTGTGATGCCGTTTCTTTGTCGCACTTCCAAAAGATGAAATAGCACGTTTTCCCTTCTTCCCATGACATGACGTCCTACAAACGAGGCGTGCGTGAAGAGGCACCTTGTGGGTCGGCAGGGTGAGGGTGACTGATGCTGCGTTGTTTTCACGCAACATCAGATGAGATGATCAGAGATCGATGCGAGGACATCCGGTGATGTCCTCGCATCTGGACTCCGTTTCTACTTAACATTTCAGGTGTTTTCTATGTATAATAAGTATGTATTTAAGTATGTTTATCCGTTGTCTAGTAACCATTTAACGAGTTTCATAACGAAGCTTCATAACGAAGCTTCTCTTGGGCTAGATGATTGGTGTGAGTGTAGGAAAGTTTATTTATTTATTTCAGGAGGAGTCATTTGCCGAGCTAGGTGTAAAAAAAATACTGCAATATTATTGCAGAGTAGTCTAGACAAGTGGCATAACGCTATTAGAATACAAAGACATTTAACTACCTTACGTATATAAAATATCTTTGGTAGAATAGAAATAGAATAGCATGATATCCCATAGGAACCTGTTACCGAGACAACAAGTACCCTATTTCCCTGTTCGGGTCTTGGTATGTAAGTAAAGTAAATAGCCTATATACTGTCCCACTGCTGGGCAAAGGAATCCATCATTGAAATCAAGTCATCACTACAATTGAAGGGTATTGGCTTACTCACCACGCTTGCGAAGTGCGAGTTGGTGATCACAAACCCGCGCTGTGCATCGAAACATCCGAAACACACTTTGCCCGACCTGGGAATTGAACCCGGGACCTTCGGGTATCGGGCCGAGCGCTTTGCCATTCGGCCACCGAGCGCCACGCGTTCATGGTATGCCTAAGTGAAAAATTTCATCCAAATCCGTTCAGTGCAGTTCAGAAAAAAATTGACAGGTGCGCAAGCGTTTGTATTTTTTTTAAGTAGTCTAAAATGAAAGTCGAGCTCCGCGAAGCACCACGAACGCACCGCGCCGCATAACATAACAACCGTCTATCGGTCAAGGAAACCGGTTACTTTCGCTTTTCATTGATATTCCGCGTCCTTATTTCGGCCATTTTGAATGAATGCGCGGGAAACTCAGCCATTTTGAAGTTAAACATTACACTTGAATTAGAAAGCGTAGACTAACTGAAAATGTATTTGTTTAACGGTTATTGTTAAGTAACGAGCATCGTTACCATATTAGTTTTAACTTGTGAAAGTTGGTCTCGCGGATAATGCTATTGTCACGTAAGCGTTACAATGTGTGTGCCTTTATTATCTATTTAGGGTTCCGAATTTCTTATAAAATAAAATAAAAGATATAGTTACAAATTAAAATTTTATTAGATTTTATTTTGTCACTTTTGCATTGTATTTTTCACAATAAAAATGCAAAATTAAAAAAAAATTCAAAATTCAAAACTTTAAGTTTTATTTTTCTACCATAATCTATACCTACTTATGTATGTTATGTATATGTGCGTTAAAATTATATAAACAAAACAAAAAAAATTTCTATTGAGGAAATTTGACAGTTTGTGGTAGTCTGCTATGCACGCGTTTTTTTTTTTGGAGAGAGATTGCTGATTATCTCAGACGGCACTTTCAGCTTCACCGGGCTCGTTTGGGGGCGGCGAGGAACGTAAAGGGCTAAAGCCATGTGAAACGAATCGCCTTCGGAGGTTTTCTAGAGGGAGCGGCATCGCTCCCCCGTGCCCTACTAGATTCTCCGAAGGGTTCGGATCGGATCGGGGAGCGGAACAACCCGAGGGCGCCTCTAAACGCTCGGACCTCGGCTCGGGTTGACCGCGCCGTGGAGGAGGAGAGAAGTGCCCAGGTACATGTCTGTACCTGGTGTAGAGCGCCTGTGAACCGGTTTTTCGTACCCTTGTCCTACGAGTACGGTGTCTTGGGCCTAAACTGGTGTGCATGTTTAGTGTATTCTGTAAATGTGTTGTTGCATTTAGAGGATCGGGCGGGGCGTGCAGGCGAGAAGAAGTAAGGTATGATCTATTATAATGGGCCTCTATCCTTATATCCTACAAATCACATGGACACTCACATTCACACACGCACACACCCCCACACACGTACACACATACATACGCAGACACGCCTTCGTGTTTATATTTCTATCTGTCGCATAAACTTTAGTGGGTGCCCACGATACGGGGCTCTCCTGGTGTGGGACCCACGAGTTATGCATCCTGTATTGTTACAATGTCACTAAATTAGCTTTTGTTTTGTTGTTCTTAATTTATAGTACTTAATTTTGGTGCATACTATGTAATGTGTATTTGTATTCTTATTTATATACCTACCATCTGTATATTTGTTGTTGCCTGAAATAAATAATAATAATTATTAACCTATTTGATTTAAAACACATTTTCATACTGGCAGGTTTATTTTCGAAAAAAGCAACCTTTCGTTAATTGTACAATTGCAACGCGACTGCTCCAGTAGCGGTTGATAAGCTGAAACTACATTGCGAACACATAGTAGACACCCCTGTACAGACTACCACGAACTGTCAAATTTCCTCAATAGACTTTGATCAAAGCTGGACATCTTCATGAAGCCTCCATGAAAATATCTTATACTTACTGATACTTAGTGAATTTTTATAAAAAATTGGGCGATATAGACACAAAATGAATTATCATTGTTATTACTGAAGCCTAAGTAACACAGTCCTAATTAGAGGTGTATAATAATATTAACAACCGGTATTGACTTTTAGAAGTAATACATCTTGACACTTGACTCTAAACAAAATTTTGTACTTTAACGTTTAATAGCTCACAAACGGATGCCTCAATCCAAAAACTGTTTTCACAAACCCGCAATATAAATACATCCCCACTCCACGTATAGGGGAGGTAACCTAAACAGAGATAGATAGATAGATAGATATAATCTATACGTAAAGTTCAATGTCTATTGAGGAAATTTGACAGTTTGTGGTAGGTTGATGTGCAAACGTGTGTTACATACAACACTATTGTGTGACCAATGAAAATGATTGATGTACACATGTACGGTAACGACAGGTTATGAGTGTCAAATGACCTGAGAAAAGGCATCGAGATTATGTCGGTGAGGGGGTCATGCTCTGACAATTGCTTGATGATTGTCAAGGGCTAATGCTAGTGTGACCTCTTTGTTGTGCTCTTTGCAGTACCTGCTCTTTGCTATTTGCTGACCTCCGTAGCCGAGTGGCTTGCACGCCGGACTTTGGGCGGCGCTAACTCTGAGGTCCCGGGTTCGATTTCCGGTCGGGTCAATGTCGAAAACGAACTTTTCGATATTGTGACGGGTCTGGGTGGTTGTGGTACCTTCGTTGTTTCTGATTTCCATGAAACGAGTGCTTTAGCTACTTACCTTGGGATCAGAACAATGTATGTGGTGTTGTCTCATATACTTATATAAATATATATATTTTTTTTGTTGTAAAATATTTGTAGCTAGCTGACCCGCCGGACTTCTTTGTACCACTTTGACAGTTTCTATGAACGGAGTCTTTCAGTTAGATAATAGACACCCTTACTCCGTTCATTATTGTATTTATTAATTGTTTTTGCAATATTTAATCTTCTTTTTTTTTATTATTCGTTTTAAATCTCTTCAGCCTATTGCCGTCTACTGCTGAACGTAAGCCTCCCCTAAAAAGCCGCAATTCGTTTTAAATATTACTTTATTTAGGACCAGCATTATTGCGTTTCAAACTATATTCAAAATTTCATGCTGTGTACACTCCTTTTTGATTACCGTCTATCTAGCTCATTGATTCCTAAAGTGGTCTAGGTGGACTCCCAGGGGTCCGCGGTAGACTCGACGGGGGTCTACGATGGCGTGACAAAAAATGGGGGTTCATAATTCGTAAGCGGGGTCCACGAAAATTTATCTGTTTTCGATAGTGAAGAACTAAAATGATGGCATGATGTGATGATATAAGAAGCTCGAGACTGATACACGTAAAAACTTGCATAATTCCATATAGCGTTTCCCTAGTCATATCTTGTCAAAAAAAGATTTAGTGTCGTTACAAACCTTTTAACAAAAAAAAAGGGAGGTAATCCACTTTGAGCACCCGCCTAAATAGGACCTGCACGAATAGCACCTGGCCTAGTCCACATTCAGCACCTATTGATTGAATATCACAGAACGGGGAGATTTGCGGTTATTCCCAACAAAACTGAAGCCAAATATTGATAATTTGCTGTCAAGTACGTCCCTCCCATTAAAATTATGACTATTTTGTGATTGTCATTGTAGAAGTTACTTTGCGTTATTATCGTTAAATTATAATAATATTACATTATATTGTATCTATACATACGATTGACTTTTTTATCACCGTCCAAACCTTCTGAGATGACTCCCGTGACACAAACGAACAACTCTTACTACTGGACCAACTCCCTAACTCGAAAATAAAATTCAGCTGTTCACTACAAAACATAAATATTCATTCGACCAAAATGTATGGATTAATACACAGACCATGACCCGGACTAGGACATAGGATACATTTATCCCGGTAACAGGTTTCTGTGGGATAGTGTGGTCTTCGCGAACGAAGTCACGGGCAACAACTAGTTACACCAATAAACAAACAAACCTTTGCTCCATTTCGACGTGCAAGTATGACAAGAAAACAAAAAAACACACTTTCACCATTACGATATTACCTATTAGTTTACGCACACGGTTTCGGGCGCTCAAAGTTTTGTCTGTCAATTAAGCCTATAACGCGTTCCCTCGGGTCGATTACGCCGGGATAAATGCAACCTATGCTACTCAGGGATAATATACCTTCTTGCCAGTGAAATAACTTTTAGGATCCGCTAAGTATTTCCAGAGAATATCTCGAACGAACTCTTCGTAATGTGATTTTTACTTTTTACGTTCTTACTTCGTATTCCGTTGTAAAACAAAATTGCCTTGACAGTGAAAGTTAGATGCGGACGTCATGCGTTACTCATTCGGCAATAAAAAAGTTTGTAACACCATCACGGTTGTTTGGGCAAGAAAAAAACCTGTTTTCGTGCAGGCATATCATATTATTTTTTTTTTATTTAATTCAGGCGGGAAAGTCAAGGTCTGGCCGGCCGCTAGCCGCCCGCGTGAACAAATGATTGATGAACGAGTGAATGAATGAATGAACGAATAGATTTTACTTTTTTATTTTTATTAATTTGAAAAACAAACAATTACAATATGTATCTTATTTATACAGCTAAAAATATAGAACCTTACTAATTTTGTAACCAACAGCGTTATTCACAAAATGAAAGATGTAGGTATAAAGATGCTTTACCAAACTGAAAAGCATAGGTACTACGGATCGAATAAAAAAAATCATCGTCATCATCATCGCCTCAGCCAAAAGACGTCCACTGCTGGACAAAGGCCTCTCCACGACGACCGGTTATGTGCTGCTCGCATCCAGTGGCTTCCCGCGACCTTCACCAGATCGTCGGTCGACCTTGCTATAAAAAAATACAACAAAACAAAAATACACCTTGCTATACCTAGACAGTTTATCAGTGTATTAGATAATAATAATAATATGTTATTTCTTGGTCACGTCACAAACATACATATTAACTAGGCACTTATAATTACAGCTCGGCAGGCTTACTACCGAAAAAAGCAACCAGTTTTTAATTGTACAATTGCAACGCGACTGCTCTAGTTAGGTTGAAAGATCTAATACGAATTAAATTTCACTTATAATGATATATAAACAATACATAAATTACAGTATACAAATTGTCACTGTGTGGTACTCGTTGCGATATGCAGTTTAAGTTTATTTTTAAACATGTATATAATCTCACAAGTTCACTTCATCTGGTAACCTATTAAACAGCTGTGCTCCCTCAAACAGAATTGTCTTTTTCCCATATTTAGTCCTAGGTGTAATTAATTTGAGTTTGTTTTTGTGTCGTTATAGTTTGGATAGGTTCATTAGTTTAGTTTTATCGTACAATTGTTTAGTTGGTGTAAAAAATGGATAACGGAACAATGTCTTTATTATTTTATTTGAGTTCTCTGTAGCAACTTTAGGTTAGTTGGTGCGGCTGATCCCCAGATTTCAATTAGGTATTCTAAATATAAATTTAATAATGAATTGTATTATAATAGGTTTTACTTTTTTTGGTATGCGGTGTGCTATTTTACGAAGTTGCGATTGATAAATTGGTAAGTATTACGTAGGTTACACAAATCGCTCAAATATCGCTCGCTTAGTGCATTTGCGATTAAAATGTATGTAATAGTTTACACACATGTCTGTAATAACAATTTATCAACTGCAACTAACGCAGTCGCGTTGCAATTGTACAATTAACAAAAGGTTGCTTTTTTCGGTAATTAATGAGTCTACCGAACAGTCTGACCGCAGCTGTTGGGATATTCCGTGTCTGTGTGAGGCTGTCTAGTGTGCGTTGCTCGAGTGTTTCTTTGACCACCACCCTAACCCACTTGCTGTGGCGGTCGCCAACTATAATGTTGAAAGCCTTCCACCAACAAGACGGTTTACATCTAGACGTCCTAGATGACCCCAACGATCTCATAACAGTTGCGAACGCCCCCCCCGGCCGATCCTCTAAATGCCACAACACATTTACAGAATACACTAAACATGCACACTAGTTTAGGCCCAAGACACCGTACTCGTAGAACAAGGGTACGAAGAACCGGTTCACACGCGCTCTACACCAGGTACAGACATGTACCTGGGCGCTTCTCTCCTCCACCAAGTCCAAGCCTTTAGAGGCGCCCTCGGGTTGTTCCGCTCCTCGATCCGATCCGAACCCTTCGGAGAATCTAGTAGGGCACGGGGACGCGCACTTGTGCGCGATGCCGTTCCCTCTAGAAAACCTCCGAAGGCGATTCGTTTCACACGTCTTGACACCGCTTTTCACGGGGCCCTTTACGTTCCTCGCCGCCCCCAAAAAAGCCCGATGAAGCTGAAAATGCCGTCTGAGGCAATCAGCAATCCCTATCCAAAAAAAAAGAGTTTCTAATAAGCTTGCTTTTTGCAGGCGCCTTATTTAGTTTTTTCCATACGCTCTGCAACTTTAAATCGCTTATAACGTTTGAAACCATTAGAGCTATGAAATTTGTATGGGATGCTTAATTTCGAAATGGCTATTATCTCTCCTACCTCTCCTTCTCGTTAACTACTTACTCATCATCGTAGTCATCATCATTTGACTCGATACAATATTTCTTCCCACTTACAGTCAATTCTGATTGCCCAGACGGGCACTTAAACATAGTATCACCAGACACTAGCCCTTGATTGCCTATTTTGTTGTCCATAGCCGACACATGGGATGACAACATCACGTCGTAGAGAAACAACAATGCATCGCTTTCATTGAAAGTGGCAAAACTCCAAAGATGGCTGACAATGCCGTCGGTTGGTGATTGGCTGACCACTCCGTAAGTTTGCATGAGCACCACCAGTAACATCAGAGCGCCGGATTTCAGCATTTTCCGTATCTGTGAATAACATAAAAACATACATTTTCTCTCCCAAAAAGGTGCAAACAAAGCAGCAATAGGTACTTTCAATACTCCTTTACGCGCTTCTTAAACGAGTAAATCGACGTGGACTCCCGAATACTAGGTGGTAGACCATACCACAGTCTGACTGCATGAACGGAAAAGGTATAGGAAAAGAACTAAGAAGTCGGTTTTATGGGAAGGCATATGTAATGGAACTAGTGTTCGACAGGAACCAATGACCGACCCTTTTTTCCTTTAACAATTAAAAATAGGAGTCCAAACAGATTTTTTACTTTAGCAACAATTGAATACACCGCCTGCTTCCCCGATCCGATCCGAACCTTACGGAGAACTAGTAGGGCACGGGGACACGCACTAGTGCGTGATGCTGTTTCCTCTAGAAAACCTCCGAAGGTGATTCGTTACACACGGCTTGAGAAACCCTTTAGGTTTCTCGCCGTTCCCAAAAAAGCCTGGTGAAGCTGAAATCGCCGTTTG
The DNA here is from genome assembly GCA_949315975.1 of Eudonia truncicolella. Classification (NCBI taxonomy): domain Eukaryota; kingdom Metazoa; phylum Arthropoda; class Insecta; order Lepidoptera; family Crambidae; genus Eudonia; species Eudonia truncicolella. The sequence goes on from OX438851.1 coordinate 2,018,107, forward strand.
AGGCAACTAGCAAACTCTCTCCAAAAAAACCCACCTGCTTCCAATAGCTGATTTAATTATATTTTTAAATTGTTTTTTTTGCCGGTGAAGACTGGTGTCGAACACTAGATTTACTTTGTGGAAAACTCGTGGCTCTACGATATGATGTACCTAAGTAATATTTAATATCAATAAAAATACTCACTTTCAATAAAATAAGTTACACTATTACAAAATTAAATAACAGGAAGGAACGTATAGATTCACGAACGTATGGATGTTTTATAGCAATTTTATACGTAGCAATGCATTCAACGACGATGACGTAAGTTTAATAGGGATCTATTTCAGCGATTTGAAATAAGGAAACCATATTAGGAAGAGCTCGATGGCGCAGTGGTTAACGCGCCCGGTCTGCGAGTGCCGAGGTAAAGCAACTTTCGCAAAGGCCGGTCATCAGATGGGTGACCAAAAATGTATCATCTTTCGCTCCTCCGTGCTTCGGAAGGCACGTAAAGCCGCTGGCCCGGCTGCATTAGCATTCGTTAATAACCAACGCACCGCACTGGGCCCGTGGCCACGTGGTGGTTTATGGCCGTTCTCCCTATCCATCCATAGGGAAGGCTCGTGCCCCAGCAGTGGGGACATAAAGTGAGCTGATAATGATGATGATTTTATTATTATTAGTATCTGTTTATGGATGGCAATGTGAAGTAAAAATATTTTATAAGCTTTTATATATTTATTCGTGACTTTTACGGTCACCTGATGTTAAGTGATGATAGAGGGTTGACGAAGCTCATTTCACCTGAAATTCTCAACTACTCAGGCACTGGTTTTATCTCAAACTGTCGGAACACAACAATGCTACAAACATTGATGTTATGGCGACATATTTAGATGTGATGGTGGTAGCTAGCCAGGCGGACGAACAAGCCCTACCACCAACCAAACCGTGCGCAAATTTCAAAATTATTTATTCAGTTTAGGCTACAAGTAGCTCTTATGAACGTCACTATACCATCGGTTCGTAAGTCTACTCTGGGCGGGAGACCTTGTACTGAGAAGAACCGGCAAGAAACTCAGCAAGTGTCAAGCTCTTTTCTCCCTTACAGCGTCAAAAATATTGGAAAATGCCCTATCATAAAAGGACAGTTTCCATCATAAATAAAACACAAAATATTAAGGACAATCACAATATGTTGAACTCTGGTGCCATATACTAACCCAATGCATGTCATCGAGCCTGATCTTCGGCTTTCCTCATCCAACTTCTGCCACCTTGCGTATCGCCCCCCGCTGGGTATCGAACCCGGGACCTGTCCGTGGTGGCACAGAGGCGGTTAATAATTCAATAGTGAGGAACCTTATCATTCGATTTCGCATTTAAACTAACATCGATGTATATTTTTCCTTAAGCTTAAATGAGGAAGGAACTATTTTATTTAAACTTGTGACTGTCCTAATTTAGGACATAACGCTGGGCATATGCCCTGCATTCTATGTCTATAAATATTTATTACTAACTAGTGGCTCGATCGCGACTTCGTCCGCTTCTGTAAATACCCGTATCTGGAACCGGTCCTAGGTTTAATCCCAAAAGCCTTTAAAAAGCTTACCTTCATACTTAGGTAACCCTTAAATTTGTCTAACCCTTTCAATGGTAAACCCTTCAACTTGATAACCTTTTCAAAAGGTTAACCAAAGGGTAACCCAAAGGTATAATCTCTCTCAGTTCCTTATCACTTGCCAAGTTAATTTAGAACGTATGTTCAAAACAATAAGCACCATAACTCTGTTAAACTACCCGGTGGGTTCGCGGCAATTCGGAAAAGACTTTGTTTGAACACGCAGTACACCGCCGCCGCCCGCCGCAGCTATCGACCTAACGTCAAACAGTGACAGCACTTATGTACCAAGCAAAAATAGCATATCTGCACTAAAGCCTTTGAAAGGGTAATCAAAGGGTTACCCATTCAATTGCCTATCCTATGGTTATTTTTCAAATTGACGGCTTCTCAAAACCCCTGAATGGGTCACGAGACCTGTCCCTGCCTGTACCCCGCCAAAATCTTTTTGGATAAAAACATCCTCCATCATAGAAATCAAGTCATCACTACAATTGATGGGTATTGGCTTAATCACCACGCTTGCCAAATGCGGGTTGGTGATCACAAACTAAACAAAGTATAAATCAGGCAAATCGGCATGGGCCGATGCTACCCCGCCCGATCCTCTAAATGACAGCACACATTTACAGAATACACTAAACATGCACAGTTTAGGCCCAAGACACCGTACTCGTAGAACAAAGGTACGAAGAACCGGTTCACACGCGCTCTACACCAGGTACAGACATGTACCTGGGCGCTTCTCTCCTCCTCCACGGCCCGGTCAACCCGAGCCGAGGTCCGTGCCTTTAGAGGCGCCCTCGGGTTGCTCCGCTCCCCGATCCGATCCGAACCCTTCGGAGAATCTAGTAGGGCACGGGGACGCGCACTAGTGCGCGATGCCGTTCCCTCTAGATAACCTCTGAAGGTGATTCGTTTCACACGGCTTGAGGGACCCTTTACGTTCCTCGCCGCCCCCAAAAAAGCCCGGTGAAGCTGAAAATGCCGTAGAGGCAATCAGCAATATCTCAAAAAAAAAAAAAGGGCCGATGCTATTACATATTTTTATGCGGCAATTGATATATATTAATTACTAATAGTGGTCACCTAATCAGTAGTCCGGTAAGCGTCCACTCCCAAGGTAGCTTAACTGCAGTGTTTGGTAATACTTGTATATTCGCGAATATGGCATATAGGGCACAAGGCGTAGAACCCCAGAGAATTATAAACATACCTGAAAGCACCATATGGTCGAGATATTAGGATTGTCCGTTATCTATTACTAAGTAAAATTGCAAAGTGACAACCCTAGGTCCAGTTGATACATTGTTCTTGTTCGTCAACCTCATGGTCCAAACGAAAGTCAAAACATGTCAGGGTTGAACAAAAGCAATGTAATAAAATAAATTCGCGTTTTTGTATGGAAAAATATTTTTTCATAAATATATTACCACGGTGGTCTTTATACTTGGTTGTTGTGTTGTGTGATGTTTCGGGATTATACATATATTACCAAACGCCCTGTATAACGATCCCCACCAATAAAACAAGCAGCAATTTGTAACAAAAAGATTTATTTCAATCAATATCCATATTATATTACAGTGTTGATTATTTTTAAATAGTTTATAACTAGACCAGAAAACTGAAATTTGGTATAGACAATGCAATGATAATATTAATAACATTGTAAATTAAATTTATTGATACAATGACCATTTCAAAATATACGGAAGGCAGTGTAGTGATGATGAGTGATAGCTGATTATCTTAAATCATTGAAAAAAGGGGTAAGCAGCCGATTTTAGTCTTTATCAACACTTGAATACGGACCACATGCTTTTCCTAGCGGTCACGCTGTAACATTTTAAAATAATTCTTTTCACTGGCTCCATTGTTGGTGGTGTTCCTACATTGAAGGTCCGGCTCTTTTTTTTAAAACGCTTTTAATTAAATTAAAGTATGTATAAAATAAAACTTCTATAGAATATTTTCCATGCGCAATTGACGTAACGTACACAATGTGAAAATGGTAATAATAAAAAAAAATTGTTTGGTCTCACTTTTAAGTATTAATTTTTATATATATATAAAGTTTGTAGTATTTTCCTTTCTAACGGAATGAGTCAAACTTTGCCAACAAAATATAACTAAAAATATATTTTTAACAAATCTAATGTTATTGTAATCACAATTTAATTGTTGATTACTGTAATACATATTATCTTATCGAAAATACAATTAATAAGGATTTATTTTTGTTGTTGCGAAATACAAAAATACAACTATTATAAAAAAGGAAATAGAAAAAAAAAATAACGTTTCGAATACTCCAACTTTTCAAAATTATGGCAATTAGAAAGAGAATAATTTAAGTAAATTAATTAAATTTACAATCATTATAAAGATACTAGCTAGAAAGTCATTATTTTTTTTTATACATTTAACTGTGACATACATTACAAGTTTATATTTGTTAATTTGTTGTTATTATAATGTGTGCATATATAATGTATAACTAAATAAACTAAATGAGTTTTTCTTTGTAAATGTCGTTACTTCTATAAAAGCTGTGCAATGTCTTGCCCATTCTTCTCCACAGCTAAAATATAGACGTCCTGGATGGGTGGTAGGTAAAAAATGTTTGAACGATTCAAAAGTACACACGCCTGCACATCAACCTACCACAAACTGTCAAATTTCCTCAATAGACTTTGAACTTTATACCTAATAAATATGGTTGACAATGTATTGAAGAAAATTGACAGTTTTGGATAGATTGATTGATTGTGTGTAGTTATTTTTAAGTTTATTTGAACAAACATTGTTATGAATTAAATACCTTTATAATTGTACACTCATGGTAGGTAGTAGTCTGTACTGTGCATATAACTTCGTATGGTAAATACAGTGTTAATTGCGATTTTCATTCACAATTCGATAACGTTAACGAAAACGAGTGTTCATATCTTCGATCAAGTACTAGATTCCTGATAAGCTCATCGAAAACGCTCCGAGAAAAAGGACTACAATTATTGTTTTGTGGCCTTATAGTTGATAGCAGCGCCTCCTGGCGACACACGAGAAGAGTTATAATTTGGCCATGTACAAAATTTCCTTTTTTCGTAAACGTAATCGAATGAATATATATGATCGTAAACATAATTCACACTAGGCACTCCGGTCAGTCGCCGCCATTATGCATATACTTCAAGCTTATGTTACAGGCTTCGATCAATAATGTACTAGAATCCCGATGAGCGCTTGAAAAACGGTAGCCGACTTTGGAGCCACAAGACGACGACAGCAAATATTAAGTACAAATATTTTGCAACCCTAATTAATCTTTATGGTTAAGATTTAAGGTTCACAGTAAGCTGAAGTTGTTGATGCTATCCAATGTGTTTTCAGATTTTGTTATTCCAAATTTTAATGTACCTATGATTATGATTTAGATGTATGGTATGATCAAACAGCCCCCCGACCGCCTAACTCTATCGCCATCGCTCTCGCTATCGCGCTCTATACTTTATGGCGTCATCTTGTCATTTCGAAAGCGATATGAAAGCAATATCGAAAGCTATAGCCTGCAGCTATCGATATGCCCCCAGGACCACTTTCGACATGCATTTGTTCCTGATCCTTTTACTTACATTATTCATCGAAGGTTACATACAGGGTGTCTAGTTCGAAGTTTTATACAAATTTAGATAGCGTCAACAAAAACGAGAATTTGTATAGTAATGTTGTACTTGTTGGTAACCAGGGGGCCTACCGCCTAACTCTATCGCTATCGCTCTCGCTGTCGCGCTCTATAGTTTATGGCGTAATCTTGTCATTTCGTAAGCGATATAAAAGCAATATCAATAGCTATAGGCTACAGCTTTCGATATTGCTTTCATATCGCTTTCGAAATGACAAGATGACGCCATAAACTACTAATATAGAGCGCGATAGCGAGAGCGATGGCGATAGAGTTAGGCGGTCGGGGGGCAGAAGGCGCTGCTTTAATACTATAGAAATTCTCGTTTTCTCGTATGAAACATGCACTACGCACACTATACGGTCTGTAATTATACAAAATAGGTAGTATTGAACACTGTCTTTCGTGGCACTGTCCCATATAATAATTGATATACTTTCGACAGTATGTCAAATGTAAAGCGTCTGCCCACTACAGCGAAGCGTACAATGATGGCGAGAGAAGCAAGTCATGAGCGTATAGAAGCGATTTTTTTGGTAAGAGATTTCTGATGTCTTTTTATAGCATTTGGTAAGGGCGGCGAGAAACTAAAGAACTCAAGGTAGCGAATTTTTTTTGGAAAGAGATTTCTGTTGACTGTTTATAGCTTTTACAGCCTATCCTAATTTTAGGGATGCCAAAAATCTTAAGGTTCCTCAAGCCATAGTGGTCGAAGAGGGTTCCATAGGGGATAGCATCACGCAAGGCGTGACCCCGTCTCATACTAGTTTGCGCTATAGAGTTGGGTTGAATGTCGAAGATTAGTATAATAATTGCTAACTTTGATATCATGCTTAATTCAATCACACCTCTCTATGTTCTAAGGAGTAGCTTTCAAAGACGCTTTTAACAAGCCACATGAAAAATTATCAGTTTTTTCTGAAGTTTAATTTGCTAATTGCTGTTTTTGTATTTTCTATACATAAATATGTGTCTTTCTATACATATATAGGTCATCGTTTTATTCTTGTTCACCAATTGTTCTTGTTTTTTTTTTATTTAATCTGATAAGCACTTTATTCAGTAAAACTGACTAAAGAATATGTGCTAAGATCCTTTTCGGCTTCACTCATTACATTTTAATTTTGTTCAAAAATAGGTATAACAGAGTCAACATTTTGATTTGTGTCGATTTAAAAGCAAACTAGTATTAAAATTGAGAGTTCTTTTTGCAACAAACTTCTAAGTCTAACGCCATCTAAACAAAGCTAATAACACATTGCATAGTTTAACGCGGACATGGTACGCTTCTGAGTATTGGCAAAACAGTATTTATTCCAAAGACAGTAAAGTCGAAAGTGCACAAATATTACACAAGACAGTACATCACACAATCACTGTAAATTAATTTCGCATGATTTTACTACTAGATATTCAAACAAAAGATGGCATCTCAAAACTCGTCGAGACACCGCATATCGCCGTCCTTGTCGCACACGAGCTACAATAACTAACTACATTTGTTGTGTAGAATTTCCGTTCCATGTGTTGTTATCGTCATCATTTGCCCTATCTCCTGGTAGCCTGTGGATGTTGCCCCTGCGCCTGAGACCGGGTGGGGGGGTTTGCCTAGGGGGGGAGGGGGAGGCAGACCTACCAGAGGGGGGAGTGGCGAACAGACGAGTTCGCAGCCAATTGAGCAGCTGCTGCGAAGGCTCCAGTATGAATGACGTGAAGAATTGGGTAAAGAATGCTGGAAAGAAAGTAAGAAAATAAGTAAATATATTTGTCGTTAAGCTCAATGTTATTTGTAAAGGCCCTCAACTTTGTAACAAGTCACCGCCGTAATTGAGGAGTGTTTCGGCTTAATCTAATAAATAAATAAAACAATAATTTTACGCAATTTAAGTAAAGTACCTGGATGACCGAGCTTTGCTCGTTATTTTTTTTAATAATGTACGGTTTTACCGCACATTAAGTAGGTCATCGCGTCAGCGTTTTCATATTCATTCATATTTTCTACACATTTGCAATCAAGGCATTGTCGTTAGCAAGCGTATATCAATTAATTAATTTGTAATCAAGTTTACGAAATAAAAATCATTTTACTATCAACGAAGACTCTTTATTTATCAAGAACTATCAAGGTAGTTTGTGTAGCAAGATCAAGACGCGAACAAATAATGTTTTCTAAAAATGAAACCTAGCTAGATCGATTTATCGCTCCCGAAACCCCATGCATACTAAATTTCATGAAAATCGTTGGAGCCGTGTCCGAGATTCAGACTATATATTATTAGATATCATGTTTGTAGCGAAAAAGAGAGAAAAAAACAATTTTATGACTAATTCTTAATTTTTTTTTATTTTTAATTTTAAAACTGGTTGCTTGTCTTTTTATTCCTTAAGATACCACATACATAAAAAATATTCGTTGGAAAACCTGGATCTCATAAAAATTTTGTCATCGTCCTTTAAAACAAATGTTAAAAAAAACCACTCACTCATTAGTGAAGATATCGCGCTGGGGGTAGCCACCTGTATGGGTTGTCTCCTCGGCAGTACTAGCAAAGCAGCGGAAGGCGCAAGTTCAAGGCGCCGCAGCGTTGCGTCTGTCTCGGTCAATTCACGGCGTGGGAACGCCGTCCAGAGGGAGAAGGAAGATGCCGCGAGCTGTGTGCGGGAGTGAGACGGCTGTACGTTATTACAGTGAATGATAAAAGATAAAGTGAAGTAAGGTAAAGTAAGATAAAGGATGCGAACTCGTTAAATGTAAAAAAAAAACACCGCCAAGAAACTGAAGCACAAATTGAATTTAAAAAAATCGCGTGGTAATTATGACTTGGACCACCGCCTTACATATAACACAACAGCAACTACAACGCAGAACTTCTCGGCGGGAAAGTGAAAAGTCACGTCTGCGGTTTTGTTTTAATTTCTTAAATTTGTGTTATGTCGAATATTAATGTGAAATAATGGTGGATTATTAACCGTTAAGTGTTCGTGAGTGCGCATGAGTGTTGGCAAATGAAACAAAACAGTGCAACTTTACTTTACAAATTCTCTCAAGAAGTCCGCCGAGGAATTAGTAAAGCCCCACATCTTTACAGATAGGAGATACTCGAGGGGTTGGGGGGTATATCATTTCTCACTTCTCATTTTTATTATCATTCATCATCATTCATCATCATATTGACTGGAAGGAAATATTGTATATTTATGTATTACTTGTAAGAAAAATTACTTTGACACTGGCTAAATGTGCTAATCGCACGAAGCCATCAACGAAAAGAAAGAACTACAACGCATCTTTTGGTTGTAGTTCTTTCTTGCCTTCAGGTTGCCTGTCATCATAAGGTTACCTACTGGTTGCCTGACATCATGAGGTTACCTACAGGTTGCCTGTCATCATGAATTTACCTACAGGTTGCCTGTCATCATAAGGTTACCTACAGGTTGCCTAACATCACAAGGTTACCTACAGGTTGCCTACCATTAGTAGGTTACTTGTAAACTATACACTAACCTGTAGGTTATCTAGGAGTGTGGCGTTACCTACTGGTTGCCTATAATTAGTGGGTTACCTGCAAATTGTCGGCGATGTACCGCTGGATGTCGGCGAGGGTGCCGTCCGCGTCGAAGTGCGCGGTGTGCGAGCTGCCGTCGGGAAGCTTGAACTGGACCCGGGCGCGCGCGCTGCCGTCCCCCGATGCTGCGACAATGCGTACGTGTACAATTACTAGTTAGTTTGAAAGCGTTTATACTTTACATTGCTTCTTTTCTGTCAAGACTATTGTAAAACCAAATAATAATACTTTTCTCCTAGTTTAGTTAAAAAAAAAATTAAATTAGGGATAACCGGGATATCCTGTTCTATCGTTATAACATTAAGACACTTGTGTTAGCTGTGCGAGCTGTGGGTACAGATCCCGTCCAGGGTCGAACGACCGGCCACTGGTCGCTAACAATTGATTGAACCATTGTTGTACGTTATTGACGCTCAAAGACGTAAGCTCTCTAGCCCATAAACTGAGCTCCGACTCACCTTTACAAACATCTGAACTTTAAATTGAATGAATGATGAATGAATGAAAACATGAATGAAAACAAATGAACTATTATAAGCAGTGGTCGGAGTAGGTATATTGAATTAAGGTCACTGACATCAAACGTATATGTTAATATGGATACTCCTCCGAGTTTCCGGATTATTATGATAAAAATACCGAAACATCGAAATTATTACATGAAACTAGTTAAAAATGTATCAATACTCTCAACGCTATGCTGCTAGTGGCGTAGATGACCAGAATTTAATAGTAAAAAATGACTGGTGTGTAAAAACCTTGTTGTAGTAAAAGTGTTGGAGTAAAAGCCTAAGCATGTATAAAATGATATAATAATAATATTCATTTCAACACACGACATCCGGCAAACAGGGTCTTTTGTCCTCTTATCTCTATGCTCAACGCATCTGACCAATTAGAATCAAGTATCCAGGATGACTCATTGACTGTTTGTTCGAAAACAATGCGCTCGCACCGACATCCAGACCAAGTGGCTCACTCACTTATTTCGGTTCGTGGAGTGCGCTTATTTTATGTGTTGTGAATATCTTGACTAGACCCTGGCTTGTTTACTGTCTTCTGAAATCTACTTAAAACGACGAATTTGGCTTATAACTACGGACATCGATTTATTACTCTTGGATTGGGCCCATTTGAAGTTGTTTTTGTACGGGTAAGTTTTAATTATTTTCACTATTTAAGAAGGTTTTAGAACTTGGAAACAGTTAAAAAAATCACTTTATAGCAATCATCACAGCGCATGAGAGTCCGGTACGCACACCGCAGGGCTATCACCGCTTCAGTTAAAAAAACACTTTATATGAAACAGAATTTCATTATCGACTTTACAGTTGTGTATGTATATATTGTAAATTTAAATCATTGTTTTAGGTGAGATATAAATAAATATGGCAAAGGTCAAGGCTGAAACAGTGCAAAAGTGGTTATTGCACTATCCTGAGCTACTTTACGATAACGCTAGTGGCACTATATACTGTACAAAGTGTGAAAGTCATTTGAAAGCTGTGAATAGAGGCAACATTACCAAACATATTGAAGGCGCTGTACATCAAGGAAAATTTAAGAGACCGCAAGAGGAATTTATCTCTAGCTGATTCACTTTTAGTATTTGATCAAGTAAGGGCTACGCTTAACGAGTGCAATAATGAGAATATAAAAAATAAAATAGAATCAGTTATGGAACGAAATCCAGATTTAGATACAATTAGAGAATACAGCGAGAGTATTGAAAAAAGCGTAGCAAATAATCAGAAACTTTATTTCAAATTCGCTCCATTGACATCTACAGATGTTGAACGATCATTTTCCACTTACAAATGGATCTTAGATGTTAAAAGAAATAGCTTAAAATTAGAAAATATTGAAAAAATTATAGTTATTTATTTTAATTGTATAGAGACAGAAAATCAAAATGTAGAACTTGTAACCGATGAGGATTAAAAATAATTATTTTTAATAAAACTGTAATAATGATTATTTGTATTAACAATAAACAATTTTGTTTGCTTACATATGGTTTTTTATTTTATTACTCTATTTACCAAATTTTTGGAAACTCCGGTACATTCCGGAAGAAATGCATGTCCATGTTATGATATCATGACGCAAGTATCTAAAATCAATATACCTACTCCGACCACTGATTATAAGTGATTGAATGTGTGTATAAGTAATTAAAATAAGATAAACGAAAAGAAACAATGTAAAAAAAGAATTAATGAATACGATCGAATTAATGTGAATGAATGAATATGAAAGAAAGAAGGATTAAATGAATAAAAATGAATGAATGAATGAATAAAGTGTATGAGTGTGTGTAAAGTGCACATTAACGTCTTGTTACAAGGTTGATTTTAGTATTTTTTTTTATATATCGGTTAGTTCTAAACACTGAGATCTCTTTAATGCTGTCTATACAATCGTAATAACGCAGCGACACTCACTAGCTACTGCCGCCGGCTGGGCGGGCGGGGCGGCGGGGGGTAAGTCCCTCGCTCGTCTCTCGGCGCGGTCCTGAGCGATCTGCTCCAAGATCCTTTGGCGGACCAAGTCGTTCTCCATTTTTTCACGTTTGCGCTCGTCCTGACAACATAAAGAGATATACTTTTGTTATTTTAAATTTTGACAGGGTGTTGAATATGGCAGATAGGGTATCGTGCATTGAACCCCAGAAAATTATGAACATTCCTAAAACGCACCACATATTACGGCCAACATATTGAGGTTGCATGTTACTAAGGGCTGATTTTTCAATCGTCTATTAGCGATTATTCATTGAATAATTTTGACATAATGACAGTGTCAAATTGACAATGTTATTCGCTGGATAAAACTTATATGAGGATTGAAAAATCGGGCCTAAGTAAAACTGTGAAGTGACAACCCTAGGTCCGGCTACTTTGTTTCACGGTCGTGGTCCACCAAGAACACTGAAGTCAAAACATGTCAGGAATTAATCAAAATAATGTAATAAAATTAATTTGAGTTTATTTTATGGAAAAATAAATACCCACTTAAATATAAAATCTTTTTGTTTTGTTTATATAATTTTTTAACGCAAATTTTGTTGCGAAACAAATTACAAAAACACAATGTTGAAAAATTTCCACGAGCAGGATTTGAACCTGCACCCTTCTGACATACCGGATCAGGTGCTCTTCCAATTGAGCTATCGTGGTTCTAACCAGCCCGCCGAAATTATTCAACACTATTTACTTTTTACTTTGAAAGCCAAAGGCAACCCATTCAATGTCAACAACTACCGTCATTAACACCCGATCATAATATTTTTACAAATACTAAAGATCAGTTAAGAAGTAGGCAAGCTATTTATAAAATGTTTTTGTTTTGTTTCACAGCAAAATTTGCGTTAAAAAATTATATAAACATAAAAAGTAAATAGTGTTGAATAATTTCGGCGGGCTGGTTAGAACCACGATAGCTCAATTGGAAGGGCACCTGACCCGGTATGTCAGAAGGGTGCAGGTTCAAATCCTGCTCGTGGAAATTTTTTCAACATTGTGTTTTTGTCACTTAAATATAATTTTGCATGTTATCAGTGTTCTATATACTTGGTTGCATGGCTGCTGCGGGATAATACCCATAGTTATAAGATACAATTATACCGCTGTCTTATAGCATAAATAACAAAGTACTAGAAAAATCCAACGAGTCTTCTGGGGTCTCGGTAGCTCAGCGGTCAGCGCATTGGACCGGTTACCTAAAGATTGTGGGTTCGACTCCCACTCGACCTTCCTAAAACTGGTTGATTTTATTGAATTTTAATTGAATCCGGGACCGAGCCTTTTGCCACTCGCCCAGCGAGGCGTCACTATAATGAAGTTACCAATCCGTCGCCGTGGCCGAGTGGCTTGCACGCCGGACTTTGCGCGGCGCTAACTCTGAGGTCTCAGGTTCGATTCTTGGTCGAGTCAATGGCGAAAACGAACTTTTCGATATTGTGTCGGGTCTGGGTGGTTGGGGTACCGTGATTCTTTCTGATTTCCATAAAACGAGTGATTTAGCTACTTACCTTGGGATCGGAACAATTTATGTTGTTGATGTGATGTTGTCTAATACTAGTTTTACAGTGTACTTTGCAGTTAAATTTTTTCATCATGACCATCATCAGCCTACACTAGTCCACTGCTGGGCATAGGCCTCTCCAAGTGCACGCCGCCGAGCACGATCCGCGGCTACTCTCATCCAGCTCTTGCCAGCCACCTTGCGGAGATCGTCGCTCCACCTAGTCTGAGGGCGTCCTACGCTACGTTTGCCGATACGCATTTGTAACATATTAATGTTACATATTTAAATAACTAGCATGATGGTACAGTCACCTGTATTTGTTTGAGCTCCTGTTCCGCCTGCCATTTATTCAGCTCGGCGACGCCTTGCCCCTGAGCACGGCGCTCCAATTCCTTCTGCCTTTCAGCCTATGAAAAAATAGCGAAAAAAAAAAATATTTTCAGATAAAAGCAAAACAGTAAAATAAACTAAGATAACACAACTTTTACGGTTCTACTTTCGTTTATTTTATACATTACTTTTGATCCATGTTCATCCTAACGTTTTTAGTGTTCGCGTAAACGATGAAAAAATTTTTCCCACAAGCAGTATTTGCACCCTTCTGACATACCGGGTCAGGTGCTCTCCCAATTGAGCTATCGTGATTCTAACCAGTTCGCCGAAATTATTCAACACTATTTACTTTTTTACTTTGAAAGCCAAACGCGCCCATTCAATGTCAACAACTACCGTCATAAGTCATAACATCTGATAATAATATTTTTACAAATACTAAAGATCAGTTAAGAAGTAGGCAAGCTGTTTATAAAAAAAAAAAAAAAAAAATAAATAAATAAACTTTCCTACACTCACACCAATTATCTAGCCCAAGAGAAGCTTCGTTATGAAACTCGTTAAATGGTTACTAGACAACGGATAAACACACTTAAAATACTTAAATACATACTTACATAGAAAACACCCAGACCCGAGACAATTTAGAAAAACAATAATTTCTAAATTGACCCGACCGGGGATCGAACCCGGGACCTCAGAGATGGCGACACCATGAAAACCGGTGTACAAACCACTCGACCAAGGAGGTCGTCTAAAATGGTTTTTTGTTTTGTTTTGTACAAAAACACAAAAAATGAAAAAAAAAATAAAAATAAAATTATAATAAAAAAATAAACAAAACAAATACATAAAATTATAAAAACAAAACAAAAACATTTTACAATCAAATAAGATAAAGTAAATTAAAGGAGAATTAAGTCATATAGTGGTTTTAACAATGCCTTGTTTCATCGACTTAAGAGCCAAAATGAATGAATGAAATAAAAAAAATATAATTAATGAAAGGAATTAAATGAACGAAATGTAATAATATAAATCAAATTGAATTAATGGTAGACAGATAAATAATACTTTTATTGAGATACCATTCAACTGAAAAATAAAATTATTCAAAAAAGTTTACAATATGTAGAAAGATAATGAACGGTAAAATATCGAATCTATCTATACCTCTATCTATACTCTACTTACTTCATCCTGTGCCTTTTTTTCGTTCATTTCATTTAATGAAATGGACGAGAAAGAGAGAGATCGAATATGGTAGTGTTTATAGTTTAAAGCACAATATTTTACCTACATTAAAAAAATGTAATCCACGTTGCATACCGTGGCAGCCCCTAATTGAGACGACACCTAGCTTTAAGTCTACAATATATTCTACCTGGTTATTGCTTGTATTGGTGTTTGTGTTGTTGGTTGTCTATTAACGGCCAGTTTCAATAACCTATCCTCAGCAAGAGATAAGCCTACTAGAGCTTTGTTGCCTAGGTTTTAAATATGTCGCATCATCAATGTTTGTAGCATTGTTGTGTTCCGGCAGCTAGAGATAAGATAGCCAGTACCTCACTTGTTGAGTATCCCGGGTGAAGTGCGCTTCCATCATTGGCCTTATCATCACTTAACATCAGGTTAATATTAAAGAAAACAGTGGTTGCTTGGTAACTAAACTAAGATAGGCCTATCTCTTACCAGAGATAGGTTAGTGAAATCGGGCGTTAATACATAAATAGATGATTTAAACAGTTAAAGTAATCGCTCGAAAAAGGTTTACGAAATAAATGTTTTTCCTAAAAAGTTATCAATAAACACTCAATTGACGGAACACAAACGAGGCGTGAAGAGGCACCTTGAGGGTGACTGATGCTGCGTTGTTTTCACGCTGCACCCGTTGGCGTCGCATCTGGATTCCATATTCACTTAACATCAGGTGAAATGGAGTTATTTGTCGAGCTACATATAAAAAAAAACACAAAAGTGACGTCATACTTTACCATTCCCATACAATTTCTATTACAAAAAATCGTTTTGATAGTTACTATAAAGTTTTTCTATTGACTGACCAGTCACATACCCCATACTTTACCTACATTAACCACCACTCTACTACCCGTCGGAGCATCTAGTAGGGAACGGGGACACGCACTAGTGTGTGGTGCCATTCCCTGTAGAAAACCTCTGACGGTGTTTCATTTCACACGGCTTGAGGAACTATTTAAGTTTCTCGACACCCTTAAAAAAAGTGACGTTGAAAATGCCAAACTCTCTCTAAAAAAAATTCCACTCCACTAGTCTATGGTAACGTACCTCCTTCTCCTGCTCCGCCTTCTCCCTCCTCCTCGCCTCTATCAGCTCTTTGGCCCGCTCCAACTTCTCCTCCATATCGGCTGCGTGTTCTTCTGGCGGTTCCCTCTCCATCTAGTGATACAAATGGACGAATTTTTAATCACATCACCCTTATTTTATGTCCCCACTGCTGGGGCACGAGCCTTCCCTATAGATGGAAATACCACGAGAAGAACGGGCCGTAAACCACCACGCGGGCCCGGTGCGTAACTCCTTGTATCTCATGATAGCCTGGTACTTCAACCACCTCACGGCCTCACCCCAAGTATAGCTCACGCCAGGTATACCTCCTTGTGGGTTATGATAGCCTGGTGCTTTGGACTTTGTCTCGGTCTCTCTCTCTCTCTCTCTAGCCCATTGTATGTCCCCACTGCTGGACGCGCCGTAATCCACCACACAGGCCCATTGCGGCGGCGGGTATTAACGACTGCTAATCCAGGTAACTGGACGCTAACGTAAATTATACATTTTCAGTCACCCATCCGATGACCGGCCTTTGCGAAAGGTGCTTAACCTCACGTACACCGGACGCGTTAACCACTGCGCTTCAGCTTCTTAATGCCTTTACATAAACATGTTTTTACAGTGCTATTTCGAAATGTGTAGTTTTACCCAGCCTTTGTGGTCTAGTGGTTAAACCGCTGGTCTCGCGCCTAGGTGCCGGGTTCCATTCCCAGCGGGGCTTAAATTTAGTTACTTGTTTTAAGAGTACGGGTTCTTGGACCAAATCAAGTGTGCGTGTGTAGCGTAAGTAGCTGGTGAGAGTATGTATGTATGTATTCGGAGAGTCAAGAGATGGGGGGGGGGCGTTCAAACGTGTGATGGGACCTAGGACGTGACTAGGACATCTAGAAATTACAAACACATTAATTCACTCATACCCCAGCACAGTGGGGACATACAATGGTCTACTCACCGTCCCCACGTCGACGGGCTCCGGCCTCTGACTAGGGCCGGCTTCGTCGGCGGCCGCGGCCTTAGGCCTCCGCACACAGACGTCCCCGTCGCAGACCACGTCGTACTCCTGGCCAGACTTGGTGACCTCATGGTGTTCGGTCTTCTGGACCTTGGCTGCCGACTCCGAAAAGGTTTCTGGGGAAAAAAAGGGAAATATACATACATACATACTCTCACGTTCTCTCAAAAAAGGGGTCAAGACAGCATCAAAACCACCAATTTTGAGTCAAACTCACCGTTAGAGACCTCGACACCACATTTTGCGTAATAAAAGTAGGACTCCGATGTGGAATATTATATTATACTAGCTGACCGGGGGACTTCGTACCGATTTAACAGTTTCCATGACAACAAAACAAACAAATCATTCGTCCGCTTAAGAACACCCGTGTCCCGTATCCCATGATGGAACCCTATAGCAGCCAATTGTAAATCTAAACCATTCTCGACTCCACTTGAACACATACAGAAACTTTCATCCAAATCAGTCCAGCCGTTTAGAAGGAGTTCAGTAACATACACACGCACAGAAGATTTATATATATATATAAAGATTAGAAGGAGGCAAACGAGCAGGCGGGGCACCTGATGGGGAAGCAATCACCGCCGCCCATGGACACCACCCGCAAAACCAGAGGAATCGCAGACGCGTTGCCGGCCTTTAAGTAAGGGATAGGCTCGTTTCTTGAAGATCCCTAAGTCGTAATGGTCCGGAAACACCGCCGCTGACAGCTGGTTCCACAGCACTGTAGTTCGTGGTAAAAAATTACGCGAGAAACGCACAGTAGTAGACCGTCATCCATCATGACGGTGTGGATGGAAGGGCAGTCGATTGCGTGTAGTGCGGTGAAGGAAATCAGCGGCAGGGATCAAACCGGACAATTCTTAAGAGCAGAATACATAACATCAGTGATGGGTTGCTAGCCGATCGTCTGATGTGAGAGTATGTTGGAACCCTTGTCCCTTAGTCGGCTCTTATGACATGTACGGGAGTTAAGCAGGTGATACATTACTTTTACGTCACAGACCAGAATGGGAAGAGTAAATAAAAATATTATTATAAAATAAAATAATTTTTCCTCTATAATTTAGGTTGGAAAATGAGTCTCTGAAAAGCTGCTTATTCAGAACTTTAAAGGTCTCCATGTTGTAGGAAGGCCATAAAGTCTTAATTTTACAGCTATAAAACAAACAATAATACAAATATTTATAAAAAATTACAAAATACAGTGGAAAAATTAAACGCCCACCCGACCCAGCCAGGAATTGAACCTGGGTCTTCCGCAATCCGGGCGGCTGCACTGAAAGCCATGAGGCTTGGCTCTCTTATTGAATTAGAGTTTCTCCTGAATTCGTAGCAGTGGGAGCAGCCGTAGCAACGTAGCTATAGCCGTAGCATAGGCAGCGGCCGTAGCAGCTTCGGACTACTGTAGGCTAGCTTACTTATACCAATATAGCTTACCTGGTGTCTCATGCACTGGTTTGGTGTTTTCTTCTAAGTCTGTAGCAGTGTGAGCGGCCGTAGCAGCATTAGCAGCTACAGCCATGTCAGCCTGCCTTTACCAATATAGCTTACCCGGTGACTCATGCACTGGCTTGCTTTTTTCTTCTGGATCCGTAGCAGTCGGACCAACCGTAGCAGCAGAGTCAGCTATAGTCGTAGCACTGGGAGCGGTCGTAGCAGCCGTAATCGCTTCGGACTGCAGCAGGCTAGCCGTCTGCTCCTTAATGCTCTGGGATGAGGTGGAGGGTTGCACCGATGGCGGGCCCGATTGGACGTGAGGCTGTTTCTCATTGTCTGTGATGAATAATGTGCTAATATAATAAACAATATTGTCTAAATACAGTTTTTGCATGACCCGGTCTTTGGAAGGGTGACCAAAATTTATTATCTTGACCTCCTCCGTGCTTCGGAAGGCACGTAAAGCTGTTAGTCCCGGCTACATTAGCAGTCAGTGACAGAAAACCAACATAAAAGGCTCGCGTGGTGGTTTATGGCCTCTCCCTACGTGTTTCCATCCATAGCGAAGGCTTGTGCCACTGTATTGGAGACAAAATGAGCTGATGATGATAATGATACTCAAAAGTTTACATTGCCATATTAGCTGTACCCTTCCGGCTATTATTCTTTGGCTATTCCAGAACATCCACTCCCTTGCGATCTCTGATCACTACAAAAATGCCTTATAATAAATCTTAAAGCAGTATTATTGCTATGTTATTGCTACAGTCGTATTGAGGTGTTAATGGCGCTAGGTTAATGCACCCTTAGCAGTCGTTAACAACTACCGCTTAATACTGGGCTCGCATGGTGGCTTATTGCCTCTTCCCGTGGTGTTTCCGTGGTGGTTGAAGGTCGCGGGAAGCCTCTGGATGCGAGCAGCACAAAACCAGTCGTGGAGATCCTTGGGGGAGGCCTTTGTCCAGCAGTGGACGTCTTTTGGCTGAGATAATGTGGTGTTTCCATCCATAGGGAAGGTCAGCCCCAGCAGTGGGGACATACAATGAGCTGGTGATGATGATGCTACTCACGATGCTGCTGCAGGATCCTGTCGATCCTGGTGGCCAGGTTGGCTGGTTGCACGCCAGCGCAGACAACCTCCAGGGGGGTGCCGTTGCGGCCGATGAAGAACAAAGAGGGGACTGGAACGAACTGGTCTGAGCGAAGAGTCAGGAGGAATTATTGCTTTATTTTATTTATTATTAGGAATACACCTCGGTGGCCGAGTGGCAGAGCGCTCGGCCCGACACCCGACGGTCCCGGGTTCAATTCCCAGGTTGGGCAAAGTGTGTTTCGGCTTTTTCGATGCATAACCCGAGTTTGTGATCACCAACCCGCATTTGGCAAGCGTGGTGATTAAGTCATATCCATCAATTGTAGTCATGACTTGACTTCAATGATGGAGGCCTTTGCCCAACCCCACTGTTATAGACAAACAGTTACACATTACATGGTCATTGGTAGTATGACAATAAAGCACTGCTTCGCATAAATGTATAAACAACTTTATTATTGACGAAGTAACAAATTACAATTATCCATCAGCTGAAGTAACAAAGTTTAACAAAACCCTTAATTATTAAGACCCAAATATTATATTTGATAGGGAACACAGACTGAGGCAAGGAGTACGTAAGAAAAATGTGGACGCAAAACGCTTCGTACGCATGGGTGGAATCTCTACTTTGTAACTATGGCGTCGCGCAGTTTGTCTGGTTGTCCTGTGATAGAAAGGTGACGGAGGAATCAAATTGTACAATTCCCTTGCACACTCTCCGAAGTGAATCCAATAAAAAAATTGAAAGACATGCGACCTGGCGCCGCTGTTCAAAGCTCTGCAGCTTGGCGTGAAACAGTTCGTCATCGCCATGAGCCTTCTGGCTCTCCTGTCAATCGATTCCAGTGCTCCAAGTTGGTATTTAGCGGTTAAGTGATAATGGAGTCCAGACGTGAAGACAACTGGTGCAGCATGACAACTACGCAATATCAGTCACCCTCACCCTGCCGGCCCACAAGGTGCTTCTTCACGCCTCGTTTAAAAGACTCCATGTCATAGGAAGGAAGAAAAGCGTATGCTGATAGACTATTCCATCTTTCGGAAGTGCGACAAAGAATCACCATATTTCTTTGTACGCGATGGTATGTTCAAGACAGTATGGCATTGACTTCAGAGAGCAGCGAACGAGAGCCCTCTAGATAGAACATCTTGAAGGGCGTAAGGTAATG
Organism: Eudonia truncicolella; assembly: GCA_949315975.1. Classification (NCBI taxonomy): domain Eukaryota; kingdom Metazoa; phylum Arthropoda; class Insecta; order Lepidoptera; family Crambidae; genus Eudonia; species Eudonia truncicolella. The sequence continues at coordinate 2,038,357 of OX438851.1, forward strand.
GTCAGTGGAGTCAGATTTAAAACAGATCAAAGAGAGGCTTATTGTTTCTGAAATAGATTGCCGCGGAGCAGAAATAGAAAATAAAATAAATAAAAAAACTTTGTCAAAAGGATACAGATCTGCGCGAAGTGCGTGTAGTTGGTAGACCCGCTCTTCAGCTTGACCGCTAAAAAGTTGGTTAAGTCCGACAGCCGCTTCAACACCGCCGAGTCGTCGATAGTCGACGCCAATTCAGTCGACAGCTCATTGTCACCTGAAAGTATAATTTATTATGTGTGAGCAACTCTAGTTGAAGAAACTATTTATTTAAAACTCTTTTAACAAAAATTATATGGCGAACTTAATGTCTGTGGCAATCTCTACCAGTCAACCATAGGGTTGCCTCGGTGGTCGAGTGGCAAAGCGCTCGGCCAGGAACCAGAAAGTCCCGGGTTCAATTCCCAGATCGGGCAAAGTGTGTTTCGGATTTTATCGATGCCCGGGTTTGTGATCATCAACCCGCATTCGGTAAGCGTGGTGATTAAGCCATTACCCATCTATTGTAGTGATGACTTGATTTCAATTATGGAGGCTTTTGCCCAGCAGTGGGACAGTTATACTTACTACTTACAACCATAGGGTGGTGCAGAGATGACATAGTAACTATCAACCTATTAAAAGTCTTTGTTAAACGTTACCAGTTGTAGCAACAGTTTACGCTTGGTATGCAAGAGCTGGACAAGAGGATAATGCTCAGTGGCTTACACTGATAGAGGGCTATGATGACCAGCAGTGGACCTTGAGGTAGTCCTTGACTAATTGCAGTAATTAACATTACTAATAAATTATAAAAGAAAAATTGTAAATTTGGAAGAAAGAATGCGGCAGGAAGTGATTGGACGTGGACGGCGGAGGACCAGGTGTGCTGGCGATCCATCGGGAAGGCCTATGTTCAGCAGCGGACCTCTGCAGGCTTAGGATATGCCTCCTTCAGTTGAAGCCACCATGTACAATCTTGGGCAGCTTCTATTCATTTCTGTCCGGCTATTCTTTTAATGTGTGCAGTGGAAACTGCGAGTTGTAGGTACTCTTAGTGCAACGAGAAGTGAGCAAGCTTACAGCTCCGGTAACCTATTTGGATATTAGGTAGTGGACTATACGTGTCCTCGGAGCGACTCGCTCGAGACACTAGTCTTAAAAGTACCGGATGAAGAATGCGCTTCGGCGCGTCTGATCCGGCGTTATGACCTGACGTGATGGTCCCTTGTGCTTGCGCAAGGGACCATCACGTCAGGCTGTCTGAAAAAGCTGTTGGTTGATGAAACATCTCATGTCACAGGCAATCAAACAAAACAATAAAACAAACATGTCTGTGGTCATGGACAAATAGTTTTAACAAAAGAGAACCGTTGATGTTATTTACCTGGACTATGAAAAGGCTTTCGATAAAGTTCCCAATAACAGATTGCTGCAAAAGTTAAAATTTGTCGGAGTAAGAGGGAAACTCCTTGATTGGATTGGTGATTTCAGAGACACACAGCGGCGTTCCACAGGGTTCAGTCCTGGGACCTGTTCTCTATATTATCTACACCTTCGACTTGCCACACTGCCTTGACTCCAGCATCTTTGCTGATGACACCAAAATAGTTTGGTGTTAGTTTGGTTGATGACCAACTACAGAGTGATAGAAACCTTTAAAATTCCTACTGGTCACTATGACATACAGAGATTTGGAGGGATGTTGACCAACACAAAAAATCCGCATTTGAGAGGACACAGTCATGAATTCAATAAAATAATTTCTCACAACAACCCACATAAGCACTTTTTAAGCAACAGAGTGGTGGATGCCTTGAATAAACTGCCAAAAGAAATTATAGCAGCACAAAGTGTCAACCAGTTTAACTAGACTAAATCAGCGACGTCTTGAAAAAAGGCCAGGTCAAGAGTACCCTAAACCGAAGAGCATGTATGAAGGGAATAATGAAAGTGGACGAAGCGAAACAAGTATGTAAGGATCGTAGCAAGTGGAAAGAAGTGGTCTCTGCCTACCCCTACGGGAAAGAGGCGTGATTATATATATGTATGTATGTATACTACAACAAAGATATAAAATAAGATATAAATAACTTTAGTTTACATTGGATACATGCAACTATCAGTTGTTCCAACTGCCTGCCTGAATTACTTAATAATAATAAGCTCATCGATATCACCATCCCACATGACGAGAACCTTGTGAAAGCCGAGAAGGACAAACTTACTAAGTATCTTGACTTGGCTCATGAGGTGACCGCTATGTGGGATGTGGATTCGTCAATCAATTTTCCCATAGTCGTATCTGTAAACGGCCTTATAGCGACGAGTCTCAACCAACATCTTAAGAGACTTTCTCTGGATGGTTGGATCAAGGGTTAGATACAGAAGGCAACACTCCTGGACCCGGCACGCATTGTCAGGAGGTTTCTTTCTCTACAGCCTTTATTGCCGGTAGCTTAAGTCTTGCTTCGCTGCTGGCGGCATTCTAGGTTTAGGTTTTTATAAAAGTTGTATTTTTGTATGATATTTTGTTATTATATTTTACTTTTTATATAATTTTTATAAAACCTAAAACTAAGATTTGAAATAAATACAGGGTGAATAATAATAAAACAGACAATATTTTACTTTGCTTAAGACATTGTCTGCCATAAATACAGAAAAAGTCTATTGTAATATTTGCCCAAACTCATGGATATTTACATTATTCCCGTCCACACAAACAGTACTAAAACATGGTTTATTAAGGTTTAAGAAAATTTCTAGACGTGAAGAATGCCAACAGGTTAAAGAACACAACATATTGAGTGCCCCTTCTATATTAAAAGGGCTACATTACTAAAGAAATTATTTTCTTAAATTGAAATATTTTTTTATATATATGACTAAGACAAAAATATTTGTAATTTATATCTTTACTGTAATAAGCATTACTAATTATTATTTACTATTATAATATATAGCATGTGTGTAATAGATAAATTGATTATAAGTACTGTAAAAGCAACACCACAAAAATTTAATTTATAGAACTTAGAACAAATACAAAGTTACAATTCGGAGGTGTTATCGGTTTAAAGCGATCTCATTCAGGCAGACATATGATGAGGACTAAATAAAAGACAGAATAGTATTTTGTTAATTATTCATGCCAAAGATTATAGGTTGCATTATTGCGAAATATAGCCTTGCATAGTAACAGATGTGACGTAATGTACTACTGTATTTGGATGTGACGTTATGTTTCCAGCTGTAAATTAGTAAGTTTAGGGTGTAAGAAATGTGTTCAATAATGGAAATCTGCATTTACCTTCAACGAATACGACGAAAATTGCGTTACGCTGCTTTGATAGTGTTACCGCTTCTGCGATACTTCCCCCGTACCAATGCATTGCTGATACACCAAAGTGAAAGTTTCCTAGCAAAGTTATAAACCAATCTTTCCTTTTTTACTCTTTTTTTAGCAGTTTCGTTATTTATTGTGAACAAAAATACTACGATGACATGACACAACAGATTTTGACAGCTGACGTGTGTTTTTGTTTTTAGCTAAGTACCTAATAATTTATTCCCAATCCAACTCGTTTATTAAAGATGTTAATTATTTATTAAGAAACGCACAATGTTTTGTTTGATTTAGTTCTATTAAACCAGCATAAATTTAAGAACTCTGCCTTTTTTGAACAGAATTTTAAATAAAGCAGGTTGTTTAACATAAAAGATAAATAAAATAAAATAAAAAAAAAAACAATAAGATCCTCAGATATAGCTGTAGTTTTTGTTTTGGTTTTTGAACGTTTTTAAATTATTGTCTATGACTCATTACATGTGACCTTGTCAATTGCTACTGTTCGCTAGATGACGCTGCATCGAATCCCAGTTTATTAATATTCCTACTCGACGATAGATGGCGCAAACTTATGTTTTACCAATGTTCAAATAGAATTAATTAGTTGCTTGTATTTAAAGTGATAAGTCACAAAATGGTACGTTGTTTAATTTTTGGACGATTCAAAAGTAGGTACTTCATCATCATCATCATCATCGGCCTATCTTAGTCCACTGCTGGACATAGGTACTTATTTTTTTTAAATAAATAAATTGTGACTTTGACTTTGCCTTTATGGTGGTAGCTATCCAGCTAGAACAAGCCATATCTTAAAACCAACTTACTTATTTGCACCATTCACTGGGAAAACACGAACTTTTGATTTACTCTAAAATCGGTGATAATTGTTGAGACAGACAGAGAGGTTGTTAAAAAAATTAAATCGTTTTTTAATGTTACTACTCTATTAACAGTCAACATGATTTTCCCTAAAGCATAAATACAAAAAAAAACATTATTCCAAATAAACTTTTCACAAGTAGGTAGGTATATAATTAACGACATTATAGTATAAATTTAAATCATCAAATCTAAGCCTTAATAATTTTTTGCCGTCCGAGTTGACGAACAATTCAACATTTCAAACTCAAACCCTGACATGAAAAATGACCCTGAAAATATTTGAACCGTTGATAAACTTTAAAAAAATCTTTATAGGCCTCTCTGTGGTCTAGCTATTAGGATTAATGGTCTCAGATCAAGACGTCTCGGGTTCGCTTCGCAGCGGCTAGGGCTACTTTTAAGTCCGCCTGGCTACCACCATTTTATCTAAATATGTCGCCAAAGCAAGAATGTTAGTAGCATTGCTATTTTTTTATTCTTAACTGGTAAGCACTTGGCCTACATCTCACCTAATGTTAAGTGATGATAAGGTGGGAGCGCACTTCACCCGGAATCCTTAACTACTGGGGCACTGACTTTGTTATCTCTAGCTGCCGGAACACAACAATGTTTGTAAAATTTATGTTATGACGACATATTTATTTATTTATTTTATTTTTTTTATTTATTTTTGGCACGGTAACAAAATACAAATCAAAACATACAATTTTTTACATACAATGATATTTCTAAATTTGCATTTCAGTAACAACCGAGCACAACATTCAATTTAAATATATTAAAAAAAAAAAGATATAAAGGTACCATTCTTAATTCAGTCTTATTTCATAGTAAGAAGCAAGCCAATATTTTCTGAACATTTGACACTATTTAAGAATGAATTTAATTTTTGATGAAATATATCAAGGTCCTCACATAAAACGTTAAATTTTCGACACATCCTTATCAATGGGCTATGATGTGATACATTGTTTCTAGCTAAAGGTATATAAAAAAGAAATTGTCTACGGTTGGATTTGGATGAAAATCTCAATGAAACATGGCACAAGACATCAGAATCAAGAGTAGAGTTAAGTAATTTATGCAATGTTGAAAGGTCACCAAGTTGCCGTCGCATGTGAAGGGAATCTAGCTTAAACTTTCCGAGTCTGTCATCGTACGTTGTCAGCAATTTACTCAGGCCGAGCTTATAACTGAGACCACGAACAAACCGTTTCTGTACAGACTCAATCCTGTTTATGTGATTATCATAACAGGGTGACCATATGGTGCAACAATATTCTAGAACGCTTCTCACGAGGGAAGTATATAGAATAATTAGGCTTTCCTTTTTTCTAAATGGCTTAGTGACTCGATAGACAAAACCTAAGGTTCTTCTAGCTCTTAAAATGATCGAATCGTAGTGGGTTCTAAAAGAAAGTTTGGAGTCAAATAAAACATATTTAGATAAGATGGTGGTGGCTAGCCAGGCGGACAAACAAGCCCTCAGCATCATCATCATTAGCTCCTTTTACGTCCTCACTGCTGGGGCACGCCTTCCCTATGGATGGATAGGGAGTGCGGGCCATAAACCAACACGCGGGCGCAGTGCGGGCGGTGGTTGTCAACGACTGCTAATGCAGCCGGGACCAACGGCTTTACGTTCCTTCCGAAGCACGGAGGAGCTCGAGATAATAAATTTTTGGTCACCCATCCGATGACCGGCCTATGCGAAAGTTGCTTAACCTTAGCAATTGCAAACCGGGCGCGTTAACCACTGCGCCATCGAGCTCCTCAAGTGCTGTTTGTTGTTGTCCGCTAACAAGCTCTACCACCAACCAAATCGAGTACCCCCCGCTGGTAATCGAACCCGAGACTTCCGAGTCTGAGACCACAGAGGCGGTTTACTTAAAATACAACAACAAAATTCGTCATAATCATAATAAAGACAAAAATAATAAAATTTTGTATTACCGACCAAAAGCGTATGCCGTGACATGAGAATGTCAAAGCGCTTGTTTATTGAGCAGTGCATATCCAGGATCGCTTCCTGCCGACTCTATTTTTAAACTGCAATTAACCAATTTGTTTAAACACACAACGAGTGGCAACACCACGCACCGCTAGCGATGTTTTATGGCTGGCAACATTTTAACGTCTTTGAAAATTGCGCGCTAAAACGTCAATGGGGCGCGAAATGCTTTCGCGCCTACGCTTCTAAATATGGCGGTGGCATGACATCTGCGAGATACGGTCGGCTGGCGTTAACCATCTTGTTTTGTTCCTTTTCTGTTATTTCTGTTGAAAATAAATCACGATGATATGACCGCAATCTATTTATTAACCTAAAAAATTGTTAAGTAAAACTTCTAATTTTATTTACTATCCGTGAGTTTTATTTACTATCCGTATTCAGTCGGTTGCGTTAACGAAAACGAAAATTAATATGGCATTGATGCAACGCCTCCGAGCAACTTACGAGAAGTGTTAAAATAAGGCCTAAATCATTGAAATCTTGAGTCTGATTCTTCGCTACATGAACCTAATTGATGGGCACTGCCAGATTGGTAAAAACTAAACCGGGACTGACCGGGCTGTGCAACAATGAAATACGCAAAGCTACTTTGCTCGAGACACGAATTGGATAGGGCCTCCGGCCACTCGGCCACCAAGGTAAATTAACCAATTTTAGTTTTATTAGTGTTTTAGTAGGTGACCAATAATGTATTATCCCTCGCTCCTCCGTACTTTAAGTACAGAGGAGCAAACACATAAGTAACTTATTAAAGCCCGGTGAAGCTGAAAACGCCGCAGCGGCAATCAGCAATCTCTCTCAAAAAAAAAAAAAAAAAAAACTTATGGGATAATTAAGGAATAACAAAATAAAATATAGCTGCGGGTTGAGTAAGGAAACATTTATTTATTTCGTGGGATGACTTCTCGTGGATGAATACGGAACAACCCAGAGCCGCTGGTCCTAACAACCACCGCCCCGCACTGGGCCCGCGTGGTGGTTTACGGCGCGTTCTCCCTGTGGTGTTTCCATCCATAGGGAAGGAAGGAATATTTAAAAATGAGTAAAATTCTAAAAAGTATACATTTTTATTTTCATGAACAATTCGAAATTCGAATTCAATAAACTTTATTGTGGCCAGCATTCTAAAAGAAAAGTTTTTACCTTTTAGACCTGACTGTGTATATAAATCTTCTGTGCGGCTGGACCGATTTGGATGAAATATTCTGTGTGTGTTCAAGTGGATTCGAGAATAGTTTAGATTTACAATTGGACCCGGTAGGTGGCGCTGCTATAGGGGTCCATCATGGGATACGGGTGTTCTTAAGCGGACGAATGATTTGTTTGTTTTGTTGTCATGGAAACTGTCAAAGCGGTACGAAGTCCGCCGGCTAGTTTTCATCTAAAAAGTACCTAATATCATAAAGTTAACCTATATATATACCATACAAAATACGCAAAGACCTCCAAAATTTAAATAAATATATCAGCATACGCCAGTTAGAGATATAAAAAAAGTTAAAACTCATAATATTATGTGGAAAATAACGCATCTGTGATTACTTTGGTTTTGGTGTCCATGGGCGGCGGTGATTACTCTCCATCAGGTGACCCGCCTGCTCGTTTGCGTCCTTTTATTTAACTTATGTGGAAATGATGATGACATTTTGAAAGTTTTCTAGTTAGTTTGGAACTTTTGTTTCGGTAATCAAAACTTCCTCAAACTAAATCAAGCACAAATACAATTAAAACGACTAATGCAACTGGCTGAAACACCAGCAAGTGACACATCCGCCGTTAAAAAAAAAAGAAAGCCAAACCAAAAACGTCAAAAAGCGCGCGCTCTCCAATCCATCAAAGTGACACGTCTTCTCATCGTACAAAACGGTCGCGATTGCCGCTCGTTAGGCATTGATGACTTTGTTAATTGTTATTTGGCACCAAATTAGATTTGGAGTCGCTACTGACGCGAGAATTGATCGCTCGTTTGCCTTGTAGTATTTTAATTTGAATTCTTGCTTGGATGTGTGCGAGTGAACTCCTTTGCCGCGCTTCTTGTTGGTCTTCCGTGACGAGCGTAATTTATTACCGCCTTTATTGTGTCATCTGGAAATATATAGGACTGTTATTTATGTGATAGTTACCTACTTAAAAGTTGTGAGGTATCGTGATTTTTCAGTCATTATTTTCACATTTCAGCATCCAATACAAACTTCAAACTTACAGTTCTTTCAAACCAAAGTAAGCAAATTTTAATGAAATTTTGACAGTTTGTTAAGATATTCCTGACTTCTAACCACTCAAAATAAACAATGAACCTATTCAAAGATCATATCAAGAAAAATACTTAGGGTTGCTGATTGATGACAAACTAACTTGGAGGCCACACGTAATAAAAACATTTTGTGTAGATATCTGAATTTCAGCGAGCTTTCAATGTTTAGTTGAATTATTTCTATATTTTCAAACTAAGTAGGTGAACTCGAAATTAAAAGTGACAAAAAATACACTATGAAAATTTACGTGAATCTGCGGTGTCAATAATAAGTTGCCAGCGACATTCAATAAGAGAAAGAGGTGCACTCGTAATTGATATCATAACGTGAGAATTAATCACCGGACTGTTTTGGGAATCCTTGTGAAAAATTGCTTTTATGACATAAATGAATTTATTAACTTTTGTCGTAAAGGAAATCTAAAATAAAAAAATTACATCTGAATAGAATTAATTAATTAAAATATGACTAATAGAAATATTGTTGACATATTATTATTTCTCTGTGACGATGGCTTTGGTCCTAAATAAATAATGAATGTTTTAATATAATTTACTTTTATCTTAATTTTATTATATAATTTTACAAATTGTTATTGACATAGTCACATCTAATCTAAGTAAATATTGTAATTTTTATTTTTAGTAAATTATATGAATTATAAATAAGTACCTAATTAATTTCAAAAGCATGACGACAAAATATTTGTATAACGACAGATCGATAAAACATGTATGTTGCTATCCTCCAATAATTACATCATTGTTACCATGTTTTACGCAAATAATGATTTTATGATTATGGTTTAAACTCACCCCCCAGAACTTTCGAGGGTTTTGCTGTCGCTACGGCTTTAGGAACCTTTAGTTTCTCGCCACCCATAAACCTCAAAAGCAATATCTTTCCATATATATATATATATTTCTTCTCTTTTCTTTTTAGCGACGACGCGGAGGAATTTTTTGACGCCATATTTTAGTTTCATAATAGTTTTAGTTACTTTAGGTTATTATATTATAGTGAATATATTTTGTTGTTATTTTCTAATAAATTATATACTTATATCTTTCCTAAAAAATAATCTTTATTTTTATAACCTTAAAGTAAGTAGCAAACATTTACTTATTGTTTAAAATTTAATTGATTAAGTATGCAAAATTAATAAGTAGGGTTACCCAAAGCTCGTATTAGTTGGGTAGACACGCAACGGCAAAACAAAAAAAAAATACGTATAATTTGGCAAAAAAGAGTAGATATTAAATAATAACGATAATAAACGGAGTAATTGCAAAAAACGACATGACCGAAGATTATAATTAAATTACGACGCTATTTTTGCTTTTTGTTTTAACTATAACTATATTGAACTAATTTTTTTTAAATATATTAAACAACAACTAACGTTTAAAACAGATTCATGTAGGTACTTAAAATTACTCGTAAAAAAAAAATGTGTTAAAATTGCACTGACAACGCATCATAGCCATCGAGTTATAGGGATTTCTACCACACCTTTTTATCACATGCTGCCAGGGATCGGAATACGCTACTTTCTTTATTAAAACGAAAAATTAGTGATGAATGAAATAAAATGAATGGACATCTAATTAGTCTCCCTGTGACCATGGACCCTGCAAAGGTTCGAAACGTCAGGATAAACATTAATTAAAACTAATGTGTAAAATAAACGCGAGTAGATCAGTAAAAAATGTTTCATTTCAATGTGTAGTGTTCGCGTAAACTTTAGAAAATAATATGAACATGTAACAATTTCTTTATTCATTTTTTACTTATATTTTTCCTGGGTTTTTATTGATTTCTGCCACTCTCACAACCTTAAAAGCCACAAAGTCTCAAAAGCTTTTTAACCACCTTTGTGGTCTAGTGGCTAAAACCATCGGTTTAGAGACAGAGGTTTCGGGTTCGATTCACAGTGGGGGTACATGTTTGTGTACTCGGTTTGGTTGGTGGTAGGGCTTGTTTGTCCGCCTGACTAGCTACCACCATCTTATCTAAATATGTCACCATAACATCAACAATGTTTGTAGCATTGTTGTGTTCCAGTAGCTAGAGATAAAATAGCCCGTGCCTCACTAGTTGAGGATCCCGGGTGAAGTGCGCTTCCACCATTGGCCTTATCATCACTTAACATCAGGTGAGATCAAGGCACTGTGCTAACCCGTAAGATATATAAAAAAATAAGCATATCGTGCATTTGCAATAAGTGCCCTTTACCCATACATTTCGATACCCCATCTCATTATCTACTTAATAGATTTAAAAAATCTAATTCAACTTTGATATATTACACTTATTTTACACGTATATAAACAAATAAACAACATCTTAGTTAACAAAAAGGAGAAAAAAAGGTAATAAAATATTTTATAAAATGTTGCCAGCCCTAGAATAGAGACACCCTAAACTTTGAGTGAGAGGGTGCGCACCCTGAGCGATGCTTACGCACCACACTACGAATTAACAAATTATATATTATTGGGTCTAAGTATCGAATACCATAGAGCTGAAATTATATAAGATGTACCAAAAAAAACTAAATCGGTGATTTTTTTAAACAAGGCCTTAAGCTTTTTAAGCTTCAACTATTTTATAAATACTAGTGCATATATATGTTCAATTCTCATCTTAAACTTTAAGACAGTATATTTTTTTCTAGGAAAACTTTTCTAAACGACGTCAAATTGCTAATTCATTTTTGTTTTCAAAGATTTATTGGTTATTTCTAAGAGCTCTTTGAATCGATTTAAAGAACCTACCTAGTTTTGAACAACGTGATATGTGAAACTAGACAAAACTGGTGTTGATTTAGAAGTACATCGTGAAATGAAAACTTTAGGATTCAGGTCAACTTTCTCAAAACAGTGTTCAGGGTATGGCTTACTGTTGATGATCAATTTATAATAAATAAAGCTAATTACTGCTTGACATGACATGACACTTACTTTAAAGTATTTTACAGTGGCTTAGATTTTACAGTAAGTATAGGTAGGTACATAGTTAATTCGGATTGAAGCCGTTTTTAGACTGTCTATTGTTAATACTTGTACTAAGCTGTTGTATACATTCAAGAGATGTTCAGAAAGTATGGAAGCTAGTTAGTTAAAATAAGACGTTTTAACTAAACTTAAGTATAAAGTTTGTTATTTTTTTTTAAAAGAAAGGGAAATGGATTTAAATAAGCGTTCTGTCTACCTGTCTTTAAGTCTACGGATGTAGTCAGCGTAGTATTTGTTCTAATAACTTGCCACGATACAAATGACCAGTGTTTTAATGGCAACCGCCAATTACAACTAACAGTAACTCTTCATATTTGAATAACGTTTAAACCAATATTTGGTTTAGGCACTTACCTATTTCTACCGAAAAATCTGCACTCACTGTGAAAATTAGGAAGGAAGCAAAAAAGACGCATTTTATTTTTATACTATATATACCGTGTTACAAAAGATATATTCACAAAAAAAAATATTGCAATCATGGCGATTGGTCAACCTTATTATTGTTAAATATATCACTTTAACAAAACTTTCTCACACATAACAAACTAAGTCACACATGTAATAGACATCTCCAAACACAAGCCATTCAAACCATATAAACATTTAAATTAGGAACAAAATATTAATACTTAGAAACGTCAAGAAAAACGACAAAAAATAACAAAAAAACCCTGTCTATAAGCTTAGCAATGTGTGAACAAACATTGGCGGCCATCGTTTGCCACCAACCCCTCAATTACCAATGAATATTAATTCGATAATGCTCCACAAATTACGGTACCTCGCCTAATGCGACGCTTGTTTTTCAATAATGGCCGCTCTAGCAAATTATCGTGTCTGATGCAATTAATGTGTTATTATTGTTGTTGATAGCTGTTTCAAACTGTGGGTAGGTAAGTACTTACTACTGTAATTTTAAGGTGAAATGTACATAGTATAATAAAGCGTTTCCCTTCAAAAGAGACGTAGTTAATCAATTACAATAATAATTATTAGTTAACCTTTTCCCTGCAGTGGAAATGGAGTCTCACAACACGTGTTATTACGGGAAGAACTCGGGCGAAACTCCTTATTAGCTTTTAATTAAAACAACAATGGATTGTTGTTTTAATGAGGCAATCAAACCGGCAAATCAAGTTAAATCAAAATAATTATTTGCATAACTAAGTATCAGATACAGGTGGAATATAATTTTATTAGCTTTTAAACTTAGCATCGATGAAGCAAGTGAAAGTTTATGAATATGTTTTTAGTTATTTATTTATTTATGAAATTAATTACACGGCCGCGGCCAATTATCATAATTAATATAAAAAATAATTCAGATTCAAAATTATACATAATTATAAATAGATTTTCCTTATATAGATTGAAATAGTGAACATAGTCAAAATACTACAATCAATATACATAACAAAACTAATCAAAATAATTAGTTTTATTATTTGAAATAGTTTGAAATAGTGAATGAAATAGTCGTCAATTTACACAACTTACTAAAAATTTATAAATAATCATTCACACATTCTTGTCACAGAACTTATTAAAAAACTTATAAAGCTATGGCTGATGATGAAGACTATTAAATGTAGGTAATTAAGAAAGAGATCAATTCACCATCTTTAGATTAGCTGACAACTGTAAAGCTACGCCGCCGCAGGCTACGCCACGACGTTACAATCACCAAAACTAACGAACACCATTTTTCAAATATACAAATTATTCTTAACCACCATGTCATCCCATAAAGTATCCGAAATAAATCTACGCCAAACATTTGCGACAATGTTCGTCATTCTACGCCGTTTCTAATTACCCCATTAGCTTCAAGCCGTGGAGATAAATGAACACGTCCGTACTCAAAACACATTACAAGATCAAAGCAACCACGGAATGGGGGAGACCTACTTCGAATGGCCAACGTGGAGGGTTGCCAGGCGTTCGGATAAAGTCGGACATTCCGGTGATAGACAGATAGATATGTAGAAAAGATAGATAGATCGGTATATAGAAAAGTACATAGATATATTACACATGTGCAAGCAAATAAAGTACCTTTATCTTTATCTTTAGATAAATAGATAGAAAGATAGATAGATAGCTTTTGAAACTCGGCCACCAAGACTTAAAAGGAGAATAGATAAAATTAAATTGTATACCTAATTAGATTATAAATTAGTAAATATTCTTTCTTTTGTTTCTTTTCTTTTGTTACCCCTTCTGTATACTGTGTTTTAGTGGCAAATAAAGTTATTTACTATTACTATTATACCCTTCATTTATTTTCTTTCTTAAAACTAGATTTTTACAATATTTTAATGTAAAAACAATAAAACATTATAAAAACCTAATTCTAGAGTACCGCCAGCAGCGGGGCAGGGCCCAAGTGGTATTATCATCATTATTATTATTTTATTTCTTACGGTTAAATACTTGGCCTTTATCTCACCCGATGTTAAGTGATGGTTGAAGGTGGAAGCGCTCTACATTTAGACATTTACATAAGATGGTGGTAGCTACCGAAGCTGACTTACACCACCAATCAAACCGAATACAAACATGTATCCCTCGGGATTTAAAACCGGTGTTCTTAACCACTACATTACAGATATACAGGTTTTTACAATGTCTGGATAGTGCACGCAGATGTCCGGAAATATGATTCTAAAATTTGGCATCACTAGCTGCGTGTAGCGGAGATGGAACACGTCGTGCGCTCTTAAGTGAAACGGAACGTCGGCCACGCCCCTTCCGCCGCACTGTCAATGTGACAGCGCGCAAAATTATGGCGGCAATTTAATTTGACATGTTGGCGGGAACAATGATTTTTTATGGTGTAAGAAATTTTTTTTTTTTCATTTAGTGTATGGCTTCGTGCGATTAGCACATTTAGCCAGTGTCAAAGTAATTTTTCTTACAAGTAATACTTATATATAAAATATTTCCTTCCAGTATGATGACGATGAATGATAATAGAAATGAGAAATGAGAAATGATATACCCCCAACCCCTAGAGTATCTCAGTAAAGATGTGGGGCTTTACTAATTCCTCGGGCGGACTTCTTGAGAGAATTTGAAAAGTTAAGTTACACTGTTTTGTTACATTTGCCAACACTCATGCGCACTTACGAACACTTAACGGTTAATAATCCACCATTATTTCACATTAATATTCATAATAACACAAATTTTAGAAAATAAAACAAAACCGCAGACATGACTTTTCACTTTCCCGCCAAGAAGTCGTGTAAGAAATTAAACCGAATAGATTATCATACAAAACCTATTTGGGTGGCCACAAACTTTTTAATAAAGAGGATTGAAACAATCTGGCATATCGATCCGCCGCCATTTTAGTACATTTGTAGTAGATCCAATTCGGCATGTACCTATGTAATGTACAGACGCCTGCACATCAACATACCCAAAACTGACAAATTTCTTCAATACATTTTCAACCATACGCCTCTCATACGCCTTAGTAATAAAGTTCAAAGTCAATTGAGGAAATTTGACAGTTTGTGGTAGGTTGATGTGCAGGCGTGTGTACCAACTATTTTGTATGTGTTGTACCTACTCTCTTACAATAATCAGTAATAATAATAATCAACCGGGGAACGATTATTTTAATACAATCTGAAGCCTATACACACTTAACAAGTTTATTTTTAATGATTGTCGTTGTACTCGTATGTCGATGTTTACCTCCAAATATCTCGGTAACGTAACACTTAAGGGTACCATGTTACTTGACATTTTTTGTTCCTCTATGTGACCTCTACCCATACATACAACTATTATCATGCGCCGCGATTTCGAAAAAAAAACTAAATAGCGGCGGGTCGATATTCCAGCATACCTACATACAAAAAGTTGTAATAAACAAGCCAGTCTTAAAATACCTCTTTAGTCATCAGCACGATAAATTAGTGATAAAGTGTTGATGTTAATAAGTGAACATCTGGGTATTGAGTGACGGACATAATTAGGCCTAATTACCGATATTAATTAATCACTGGTTTATTAGGGACGTTGAGAGATTGTCTATTATTAGGGAGCTCGGCATGCAGTTGACAGGTACACTCAGCTGTGATTTAACGATCCGTTTATTTTTTATTTTATTTTTTTTAATTTTACATACTGGTTTACAGAGTATGCGTCCAAAACACCGACATGGCATACATCAAATAAAAATGTAAAATCTTGTGAGCTAGAGTCACAAATATACAATAAAATTATGTCACAAAAACTGCAAATTAAAATAACAAAATCAAAATTACTACAAAATATGGGTATAATATATCATCATCATCATCAGCTCATTCTATGTCCCCACTGCTGGGGCACGAGCCTTCCCTATGGATGGATAGGGAGAAGGGGCCGTAAACCACCACGCGGGCCCAGCGGATTGGAGGTTGTTAACGACTACTAATGCAGCCGGGACCAACGGCTTTACGTGCCTTCCGAAGCACGGAGGAACTCGAGATGATACATTTTTTGGTCACCAATCCGATGACCGGCCTTTGCGAAAGTTGCTTAACCTCAGCACTCACAGACCAGGCGCGATAACCGCTGCGCCATCGAGCTTCTGGTATAGTATAATATTTATTATTAAGCATTTTATTGCAAAAAAATATTCGTGAAAAACATTCCACTAGCGGGATCTGAACCCATTAGGCACTAGTGTTCGACAGGAACGAGGAAGTGATTGTTTTGACCATTTTTTCTTTTAATCTAAAAACATAAGGGGTCTCTACTGATATTTTCACACTATTGAATAGAGTGGATGGTGTGTCGGAAGTGCCTGACATCCATCCATGGTTCATCTCTAGGCGCTTCTAGTCTTCGCAAAATTATTGAATGATTTATTTATTAATTAAAATTTTTTCAACATTTGTGTTTTTGTAATTTGTTTCGCAACAAAATTTGTGTTAAAATTATATAAATAAAACAAAAGCATTTTATTAATTGACATTTTTTTTTTGTCTATCCCTATTTAATTTTGAAATTAATTTTTAATTTTAAATTAGCAATTACCAATTAGGTAGGTGACTGTTAGTCAATAAATAAACTTTTTAGCAAATGTCAAAACAGTTTTTTTAATAGAAATTTTGGGAATGGTGAAATATGACGTGTCTTTTTTGTTCCGTCAATCCATTGTTTATTAAAAACTTTTTAGGCTACAGATATTCATGCTTACGTCAAATAAAAAACAAGATAATGTTTTTAAGAACTTTTATTGATTTTATTTGTGCGTTTCATCATCATCATCACCAGGCCCGCGCCCAGGGCCCCGCAATCCTGTTCCTGCCAGATCACTAACCGATAACCGATATTGCCGATAAATATATTTGTTTTGCGAGACAAGATTTACTAACTTATTGACTTTTTTGCTTTTTAGGGTTCCGTAGTCAACAAGGAACCCTTATAATTTCGCCATTGTCCGCTTGTCTGTCTGTCTGTCCCCAGCCTAGCTCAAAGACCCTTAGTACTAGAAAGCTTTAATTTGACATGGATTTTATTTATTTATTTATTTACAAGTTTATGTACACACATAAGAGGGTAACAAAATAAGCTATACGGGTGAATGTAGTACAAGGGCGCTGCTTATTTCAGAACTGAAATATCTTCCAGCAGGCCCGCAAAAGGAAACATTATAAATAGAGGTAGAATGAATGTGTATCTCCTGCAAAAACTAAAATAAACTTACTTAAATATTTGTAATACACATACATACTAATAACTGCATAAACAAAGGAAATTTTATATACAAAACAAAAATAAAAGGTGAAAGAAATCAATATACATGACGACAGAATCAACTGGACAGGTAGTGTCCAGGAGGTAGGTCCCTCAGACGCTTTTTAAAAAGGCTGATGTTAGGAGAGTCTTGAATGTTAGGCGGCAGCGCGTTCCACAACCTGACAGCATGCACGGAGAAGGAGTAAGAGAAAAAAACGGTTTTATGGGGTTGAGTTTTCAGTTGGTGTAGGAGATGGGACCTGCAGAGCGCATCAGGAGGATGAGAAAAGGAAAAACGTTCTTGCAGATAGGATGGATAGGAGGGATTATAAAGGACATTGAAGAGAAGACATAAAAGCCTAGTGTTCCTGCGTAGGCGAATTGGGAGCCACTTGAGTTTCTCGCGGAAACTTGAAACATGGTCATACTTTCGTAGACCGAAAATGAATCGAATACATAAGTTTTGTAGGCGTTCAAGTTTATCAAGAAGCTCTAGATATACATAATATGTATTAATCACGCCAACAAAGTGGTGAAGTAAAATTTTGTTTGGTTACCTCCCCCTACACGTGAAGTGGGGATGTAATTTTTTTCTTGTGTACTCCATAGTGTATCCGTTTGTGAATATATTGCGCAGTACAAATTCCTCATTGGGAACTAATAAAACAACGTTATCAAGTGTATGAAACCGGTAGTATCTACATTTAGTATTTGAGCCATCGTTAAATAAATGTTCATAAAAGCCTTCTTCTCAGAGTCCGCATTGGGCTACGGAACCCTACACTGCGCGTGGCCCGACACGCACTTGGCCGGTTTTTTTAATTCAAATAGACCAGGGGTCTTACAGTGGGAACTCTATCTGGCTGCAATTAAATAAAAATACAAGATGAATAAATCTAGAGTGTTACTTATCTACTCCTTTTGACTGTTTACTAAAATCTAGCGTACCATAAGGACCCCATTATCCGTAAGTGCCCAGGACCTCCAATAGGTTAAAGGCGGCCCGATCATCATCATCAGCCTATACTAGTCCACTGCAGGACAAAGGCCTTTCCAAGTGCGCGCCACTGAGCATGACACGATCCGCGGCCACTCTCACCCAGCTCTTGCCAGCCACCTTGTGGAGATCGTCGCTCTACCTAGTCTGAGGGCGTCCTAATCCTATACAACGTTTTATACGATTAGTGCCTTACAAATAAACAAAGAATAAGCTCCGAATAGTTATTCCATGTTTTGTTCCTGTCATTTATACGTCATTTCAAATTTGAGTAAAAGAGACAAAACACGGAATAACTATTCGGCGCTTATTCTTTGTTTATTTGTAAGGCACAAACCCCATTTATTCATAAAAAAACTATATAAGCATTATCTAGTTAGTAATGCTCAAATAGTTTTTATGAATAAGGGGGTTAATGTTTAATATTCTGAATTTAATTATTGTTTAAGTCAACATATTCAATAGAGGAATTGTTTCCATAATGCCGCCTTTTTAGAATCCCTATTCTCAGCAAAGGATGGAGGATGGATGGAAGGAAACAAACAAAATCAACCAATAAAACAAAGTTGTGTTACGCTGTATGCCAATTGAACTGCAACCAAAATATCTCATGGGACACTGAATGGTCACAAGTCACACAACACCCATAACGACATTAAATGAGCGGTAGATAATCGTGTAAACAAAATAAGCACCCACCCGGGACCACGTCCTCCAGCCTAATGAAAGACAAAATTAAATGAGCACACGAAAAAAGTCCCAGACAGCGTCGACCAATCAGCGGCTAGGCGTTTGATTGCAGGGCGTGACTGTACTCATTACTTACCGTCTGATACTCAACAAGCGTGCCGACTGCAATACGTCCGTCTCGCTCTTTCGTATACTTACGTCAGTTTATAGAAAGAGACGGGAGAAATTCGGTCCCGAAATTAGACGTAGCAGTGCAGTCGCGTGGTACGTTTTAATATTTAATTTTACGCTCATATTAAGTTTGTTATGAATAAGTTTATTGTGTTGCTGTGGATTTATGAGGGGGAGCGGTAATGGCGGCTAGGAAGGAATTAATAATGGTCGGTAACGCGATTTGGGAAATTACTCGTTCAAAGTTAAGTGTCGTTATAATAAAATTAAGCTTTGCTAGATGGCGAGATAATTTTCACTGTTCCCTTTTTGTGTAATTTAATTATAAGGAAACTTGTCGAGTACATCTTTTGTGTACAAATTTAACGACCTCCGTAGCCGAGTGGCTTGCACGCCGAACTTTGGACGGTGCTAACTCTGAAGTCCCGGGTTCGATCCCGTTTGGGTCAATGTCGAAAACGAACTTTTCTAAATTGTCGGGTCTGGGTGGTTGTGGTACCGTCGTTGTTTCTGATTTCCATGAAACGAGTGCTTTAGCTACTTACCTTGGGATCAGAACAATGTAGGTATGTGGATGTTGACAAGGTGGACCGACGATCTGGGGAAGGTCGCGGGAAGCCGCTGGATGCGAGCAGCAGAAAACCGGTCATTGTGGAGATCCTTGGGGGAGGCCTTTGTCCACCAGTGGACGTCTTTTGGCTGAGATGACGATGATGCTAATGATGATGTGATTTTGTCTCATACATAATGTATTTAAATATTTAAATATATTACGAGTATGTCTGTTTAGGTAATGTGTATAAGTTTACTTTCTGAATTCTGATTTCTGAATTCTTTCTGTATTCGGTAAGGTTGGGTTATTATGTATAAAAACACACTAACATTTGTGTATTCCGGCTTAAAGGCATCTATATGCTAGATCCAGTAGATATAACTTTTTTTTTTTTTGAGAGAGATTGCTGATTGCCTCAGACGGCATTTTCAGCTTCACCGGGCTTTTTTGGGGGCGGCGAGGAACGTAAAGGGTCCCTCAAGCCGTGTGAAACGAATCACCTTCGGAGGTTATCTAGAGCTTTTGCTTTTTGACTGCTTTTTAGCGGCAGCAGTGCCATCTACCAAACGGTTATTGCAACCGATTGGATTTGCAGATTCATCTTTACAGAGAAATACCACAAATTTGATAACACAACGCTATAGTCAAATTTACTCTCTATTTATAAGTGCTAATTGCTACACTTGAGCTGAATTAAATATTTGTAAAATACAGTTGCGAGGGCTGGTCTGCTGTGGCGATGTTAAATGAAAGAGTTTTCAAAATGTAATGTGTAATGTTTCAAAAACGTACCTGTTTATATATTAAATAATTTCGCAATATTAAAAAGAGACAACATTAATTACCTATTTCATACAACACAATAAAACATAAATTTGCGGGTGCGTAATAATAACTTAAGTTATTATATTTAACCTACACACATTTTGCAGGCACACGACATACGTAAATAGAAACGCAAGGCTCGTCTAAGCTTCAGTGTCCCCGGTAGCTGGTACTATGCAGACGTATGACTTGTCGCCACAACAGTGTAAAAATGGTTTAGGTATATATATTAAAAATGTTAAGCACGTAAACTCAAACATTACTCAAATCATAGCGCAGCGGTTGACCCGCTAGGTCCGCGATTGCTGAATTTTCGGTTGGTCATCGGGTAGGAGAACAAAAGTTTATTTATTTATTTATTTATTTATTAGGAAAGCTTACATGGCTTAAATACTAATTTATATTTCTATTGTAAAAAGTTAATTACAAGCTCTCACATATAGGTAAACATAGTGATTAGTGTTATTAAAGTTACTATACATAATGTACATATACCAACATATATTATACATGTACCAACAAGAAAAAATAAAATAAACATAAACCTTATGAAAAATGCGCTTTTGTAATAGTGCGTCTGATGGATGCAATACTTGTAGTAAATAGATCGAAGTCGTGCTCTGTTCTATACTCACTAAATAATTTACAACCACGTATGAGGAACATATTGGATCTATAATTAGTTTTCGTTCTCGGAGTGTGAAGCAGTGGGCGCTGCCTAATCGCTAAGTTGCTGGCTCGTAGACCCATCATACTCAATAATACAGGGCAATCTATCAATCCATTGAAGATTTTGGACACGTAGCATATATCACTAATATTACGACGTAATACTAATGGCAGGAAATGATATCTTTTACAGCGATGTTCATAGTTAATGGAATACTGTTTAGTTTTATAATCTAGAAAACGCAGGAACCTCTTTTGTATATTTTCTAATCGTGTAATATACACTTGATATTGGGGATTCCAGACTTCACTGGCATATTCAAGGTGACTGCGTACAAAGGCACAATATAATATTTTGATGGCTTTGACTGAGCTTAAGTCGGCAGACATCATCATGAATCCCAGAGCCTTGGATGCTTTGGTTACAATCTGATCAATGTGAAGGTCAAACAGAAGCTTGCTATCATGTATGACACCTAAGTCTTTAATATTACTTACCCTAGACAAATTACAATCTAACAGCCGGTAATCACAAGACAATGTATCAGGCTTACGAGTAAAGGAAATACAAAAACATTTTGAAACATTTAGTTCAAGCTTATTACATTTACAATAGGTCTCAAATCTATTTAAATCAGCTTGTAAGTCTCGACTATCAGCTGAGTCACGTATTTCCTTTAGTATCTTCATGTCATCAGCAAATAATAGTATCTTTGTGTGTAGGAAACATTTATCAATATCCATAATAAACAAGAGAAATAATAGTGGACCTAAAATAGACCCTTGAGGGACTCCTGATGGGATATGGGTCCAACCCGACGTATACCCATGCAGTACTACTGCTTGACTCCGATTGTCAATATATGAGGAAAACCAGCGATATAGGTCGCCATGTATCCCTGCCGCATTAAGTTTTTTTAGTAACATAGAGTGATCCACACAGTCAAAGCATTTTTTGTAGTCAGTATAGATTACGTCAACCTGTGCACCACGCTCCATACCACTAGTAATAAATTCATTGGCAATCAATAAGTTGGACACGGTTGACCGCTTCTCAAGAAATCCATGCTGAACATTATTAAACGAGGGGCTCAGAGCCTTGTATACTCCACGATGCACTATTTTCTCAAATACCTTTGCAAAAAGACACAGCTTAGAAATCGGACGGTAGTTTTCTACGTTGTTTTTATACTGCCTTTTTTAAATATTGGAGTGATAAATGCTGTTTTCCAAATTTTAGGAACAGTTCCCGTACTTAAAGAATATCTGAACAGCATGCACAAGGGCTCCACTAAGCTAGCTGCACAGTTTACAATAAATACAGGTGGTATGCTGTCTGGCCCACCAGATTTGGTTAGGTCCAAGGACCTAAGGTATACAAGTAACTGTTCAGGATCAATCTCAACATTTCCTATACTACAACTGCTACTGCACGTATCAGAAGCAACCGCCGTACTTTGACCAGACACATTATTAACAACAAAAGTGGAGTGAAAATATTGATTAAATAATTTACTAATGTCGGCCCCACTATCAGCACAAGTATTACCATAATACATTACGCTAGGGAAAGTGTGCGTCATCTTTTTACTCTTTATGTAGCTCCAGAATGTCTTCGGGTCTACGATGATGGAGGACTCAATGCGTTGAATGTATTCGTTAAAGCAGATATTTTCAAGATTCACAACTCTGTTACGTAATAAAGAGAAGGTCCGATAATCGGCTAAGTTACCATACACTTTATACCGAGAGTGATACTTGGCTTTTTCTTTAATCGCTTTAATAAGAGCGGCGTTATACCACAGAGGGTACGAGTTATTTTTAACTACTTTTCGTGGTATGTGCATGTCACGAAGCTGATACAGTTTGTCGTAGAATCTTTCTACCATTAAGTCAATTGAACCCTGTCCTAAGTGCTCAATCCAGTTAATACTGTCAAGATCAGCTCTAATAGCAGAGTAATCAGCCCGATAGTATCTGAACCTCACCGATCTCGCATCTTCAAGAGAGTGAAGCTCAATAAAATCTGCCGAAATTAACAATGCCTTGTGATATGGGTCCTCGGGGACAAGTGGTACATCGCAGGAAACAATGGTAAGCTCGCTATTAGAAAAAACCAAGTCTAAGACCCTTCCAATAGAGTTACGTTCACTGTTATACTGATTTAAGTTGCATGTATTTACTACATCAAGGAAGTCTGTGATATATCCACAGGTGTAGTTTATTGGTAACAAATCCTTACCCTCGCCAGAATGATTCCAATCCACATCGTCTTTAAAATTAAAATCTCCTAAAACAATAAATTTATCAAGTGGATTAGATAACATCGCGTTACTTAGCTTATCACAGACATTTTCAAGCTGCAACTTGTAGGAATTACCTCCCTGCTCCTTGCATAAATATAAACAACAAAAATGCATTTTATATGTATGAACCGGCTTTTTACTTTTAATTGACAAAGTAATCCAAATATCTTCTGCGGAACTACTCCACGTAGGCACCTGCTCCACAGCTAAATCATTTCTGACAGCCAATAAAACACCTCCTCCCAACCTTTGGCCTAAGCGAGAATAATCGCGATCTCTTCTCCACACAAGATACCTATTATTAAATAATTCACTGTCCAACACACTATCCATCAACCATGTCTCAGTTATACAGATTATATCAAAATTATTTAAATTGACGTTTCTGTAGAACAAACTAGTCTTTGTGCGCAGTCCCCTTGCGTTCTGATAATATATCTTTAATGCAAACTCTTTTGAAACGTACTATAACTGTTTAAAAATAATTGTAGGTGTAAGTGCGCCTGCCTCAAAGTAATATAATTGATACGCACTATGTAATAGTTGGCTACGTTCAATATGATAATAATAAAAAGCAAAATAATTAGTTTTATTCGTTTTAACAAAGTATACGTGACCAAACGGGTAGAAACAAAAAACATTAGCACAGTAAAATAGGTTGGCCGTATTAACCTTAACAGTATGAAATGAACACAATACGACACAGTTAGAACAGTGTGTTAACTTAAACACTTCAACATAATAGGTAACAATGAGCATAAAAGAATCATTAGTGGACAACTTCACGTTAATAAGTGACAGCGGACCGCACCCGACAATCGACCCAAACACAAATAGAATACGGTAGCTTATTAAATGACTGAATGTAATCATGAGTGAGTAATAACTAGTAAGCATCCATCGATGACACACATAACTAAGTTGGAAACACAAACCTGCACAGTGTTTAACAAAGGTTCTCAAACTAATTAATAAAATAATTGATTTGTAAGTATAATAAAACCAGTATGAATTTTTAAAGAGTAGACAGCATGTTAAGCTACCTAAACTATTTTCGCATGGTCTTTTAGCGATTTTACTTGAATCACTGGGGATGTATCCGACTTTCTCACATATATTTTCGCATGTTTTACCCAAGTGTAGGCAAAACCCTTCTCTAATGCAAGTCTTTTGGTCTTGGTTAGAAGATCCTTATTTTGAGGTGTTAAATGGTCATTTACAAATACTCCACCGCCGCTCCTAGGTCCCTTAAATCCTGCCTGCTGTTAACTTAGTTGCTTTGATCTTCTCTCTTACCGCAGCTATGAAGTCTTCCTTGGCATATCGATTAATAAAAGCCACAATTATAGGTTTCGGTTGGGTAGTGTCTTTAATGGGGATTCTGGTAACGAAATTCAGCTGAGATTTGCTTATCTGATAATTTACTTTAGAGCCAATTGAGCATACAATATTAAAAAGATTCTCATTTTGGGTTTGAGGTATGCCCTTGATCTCAGCATTATTCATGCGTGCCCATTGATCCTTCTCATTAGCTTCATGTAGGAGTTTATTTAATTCTATTTGCAAGCTAGTCACTTGTTCACTGGACTTTTCCACCTCTGCTAAGCGAGTCTCGAGTCTTTCAAATCTATCATTGAAGTCCCTGACTGAGGTTATTACCTCAGCAACCTGCGACTTAACCTCTGTAATTTCACTACGAATGGCCTTGACTTCCTGAGCTAATGGTACCAATGGAGCCAGTTGAGTAGCCAGTGCCTTGATTTCTGCCAGCAAGTCAGTGTTGCTGGGCGGTTGCGGTGATTGAGGCTGTGGTTGTTTGCATTTCTGACACTTCCAAACTTGTTTCCTCTCATTCCCCAACTTCCTGTAACCAGCTTCAGTCAACCCGGCACACTGATAGTGGAACATATGTTTGCAAATTGAGCAATGTACTCCTTTCTTAAGATCATCTCCACATAATCCACACGGATAACTTATTACTAAAAGATTGAGAAACACTGGATTCACTATTACAAATAAATAAAAGGTCTGTTGACACAACCGTTCACGACGTTACGAGAACGGGAACTGAAATTACTGAAATTGAAATTATTATCTCAAGCTCCTCGTTCCGGAAGGCAAATAATTTAATGTCTATTAGACCGGTCGGAGGTTTATCACTAGACAAAGACAAAGGCGATTATAGGCAAAAATGTAGACACCACAAAAATCTGCAAAATCTGTAAAATGTATTCAAATTAACTTAATTGATAATAAGCACTTTTGAATCGTCCAAAGGGCAAAAGTTTATTTAAGTAGGTGCAGACACGCCTGCACATTAACCTATCAAAACTGTCAAGTTTCTTCAATTCTTTTTCAACCATATGTCTTAGTTATAAAGTACAAAGTCTATTGAGAAAATATTTGTAATAGTTTGTGGTAGGTTGACGTGTACAGCAGAATACGAGTGCATTAGGCCCCATTTGCTTCGTATACTAAGCTGCAAACAGTGTTGGCATCACATAACAGGGCGCAATGTAAATTGTTATTTTTTTTTTACATGTTGTATGTTATGTGATTCCAACAAATGTCTTTTCTTCCTTCTTCTTCTTTCTTTCTTATGTGCAGGCGTGTGAACTAGTGTACATAACGCTATGATTATGTTGTGTTCGAGGTAGCCTATAGGTTAAGACAGCCAGAAATTAGGTAAATAGTCCAACAAGCACTTGTCAGTTTCGTGTAAAAGCTATTATTGTTAATCCAAAGGGTTTGACTTGCAATGCTAAAGTAAATCTTAAATAACCATTCAAAAACACTTATTTATGAAAAAAATACTAACTATTTATAAAACTTTAAAACAGAATTCATTGTGCACAGGTTTTATTTATGTATTAGTTTATTTGGGAAACGAACTATATAAAATACATGCAGGTTTTACAATAGACTTATCACAGTTACCTCTCCACAATTAATTAAAACAGACAAATTATTACAGGACAAAGGACTAGTGATGTGCAGGCGTCTGTACAATTATCGGTATTTGTTAAAGTATTAGCTTAATAAAGCAATAACAAAATATCAGATTACCAAAAACAACTATCAACACGAAGATTTATAAAAACACTAACTGTTTTATTAGATTATTATTCCTCATGCAAATTCAATAAGAATATTCATGCACTGTTACTCACAAAAGTGGAAATGACGATTCCATTTCAGAAGTCACCCCAAACGTATCGAATGCTCCCTTGGGATGGAGTGCACTCAAAAAGCATGACTAACTGGGCAACACCAATCTCAGAACTTACACTGTACATTTGTAAAGGCATCCTTTAGTCAAGGTACTAAGGTTTGTAATGGCACCAAACAGTTTGTAGAACAGCAATAAAGGACATTCGAAAAATAAATAGTGCTTTTGCGATTATGACTTCTGTTTTTGTTTCTTATTGCCTTGTAATAAGGTTTATTACAGCGCTGGAACTGTTTAGCAAGCTGCATGTCTATGTTGGCGAGTTAGAATGTTTTTGAAAATGGAACACCATTTGACGTTTCTGACAGTTGACGTGCAGAGCGCGAAATCGAAACTCTTTAGGCGCGAAACGATTATGGCAGTGTCAAAAAACACAATGGCCGTTTTAGTGATGACGTATTAGTGGCATGGCAATATAGAAAATTATTAGAAAACAATCAAATAAACTTGACTTTTGAACTTCTTGGCGGGAAAGTGAAGAGTCATGTTTGCGGTTTTGTTTTAATTACTAAAATTTGTGTTATGTCGAATATTAATGTGAAATAATGGTGGATTATTAACCGTTAAATGTTCGTGAGTGTGCATGAGTGTTGGCAAATGAAACAAAACAGTGCAACTTTACTTTTCAAATTCTCTCAAGAAGTCCGCCGAGGAATTAGTAAAGCCCCACATCTTTACTGAGATACTCGAAGGGTTGGGGGGTATATCATTTCTCACTTCTCATTTTTATTATCATTCATCATCATACTGACTGGAAGGAAATATTGTATATTTATGTATTACTTGTAAGAAAAATTACTTTGACACTGGCTAAATGTGCTAATCGCACGAAGCCATCAACGAAAAGAAAGAAACTTGACTTTTTTAAATATTTTTTTTAAGTTGGGTCAAAATATACATTATTTATTTATTTTTATTACATTATTTGATATGACACGGTGGCCGAGTGGCAAAACCCTTACGGACGGCAGTAACTTTAACTTTCTTTTGTATAAAGGTATAAATACCATTTGCATCTTCAGCTTTAGCATTAAACGTGAACCATTATTGAGAACTATATAAGTGCTACTTGGGCAGGGAGAACGGGACATCCACCACGCGGCCTAGTGCGTTGTGCCTTCCGAAGCACGAGGAGCTCGAGATGATAAACTTTTGGTCATCCATCCGATGATCGACCTTTGTGAAGTTGCTTAACCTTAGCAATCGCAGACCAGGCGCATTAACCATTGCGCCATCCTTGCGAAACTAAATAATATAAATAATATTTAGATATTATTAACACAGACAGCTCCAAATTCTATCAAAGTTTTCGTATAGGTCGTTCTAAAACAAAGAGCTGCTACTAAGGCTAAAATATTCAGAAACAGTATTAAACTAGAGGTGTTGTATAAATTACCTTGGCTATGGAAATAAATTAGCTTCGAGCGAGACGGTATAATTTTAAACTGTAATGAGGCACTGTCTGGTTTGTGGCTGGCAAATAACAATTCTCTCCGTGGCGTCACTTGGGACGCTTATCCAAGATGTCTGCCAAGAAGTTCAGTTTTAGGGCTGCCTATTATGTAGTGTGAACGAATTATATTTATTAACCTGTTATCACTTACAAACGGTTGTGCAAAATCCTCCGTGAAGCGTTTGCCCAACAAAGACATTGTCGTCATCATCTCAGCCAAGAGACGTCTACTGCTGAACAAAAGTACTAAACGCCTCAGCTAAAAATCTCCAAAGCAACTGGTTTTGTGCTGCTCGCATCCAGCGGTTACCCGCGACCTTCACCAGACCGTCGGTCCACCTTGTTGGAGGCCTACCTACCCTGCGTCTTCCGGTGACACTCGAGAACTCTTACAGCCCAGCGGCATCAGTCCTTCAATCCCACTCACCACTTCACCACTCCCTTCACAGGTGGACTTCAGTACCACCTTCTCCCTTCCTCCATAGGAGTACACGTGCTGCTCTCCGGTGTCATCGCTTCACTGTCACACATATCCCATCGCGCACAAAGAAATTTGGTGACTCGTTTCTTTGTCGCACCTCCAAAAGATGGAATAGTCTACCAGCGCATGTTTTCCCTCTTTCCTATGATATGGGGTCCTTCAAACGAGGCGTGAAGAAGCACCTTGTGGGCCGGCAGAGTGAAGTTGACTGATGCTGCGTTGTTTTCGCGCTGCACCAGTTGTCTTCGCGTCTGGACTCCATTTCCACTTAGTATCAGGTAGTGTGGAGTCATTTGCCATGCTAAGTATAAAAAAAAAATGTGATGAGAAAGGCTGACTGTAACTATAATTAATATTATAGTAATTATTATTGACTTCTCTGATATTTAAAATTAATTTAATATTGTTAGAATGTAATGTAGTCGTAATTTTGATTTTATTTTTAAGCATGGATATATATATTTTAATTTGTATCTTAATTTGTTCACCTTTTTTATATTAACGGGTAAGCACAGTGCCTTGATCTCACTTGATGTTAAGTGATGATAACGCCAATGATGAGTTGAGCGAGAATTTATGCCTAAAGAGTTTTCCTTTTCCAATAAGTGGGACAAAATATAACTGAAAAAATAATATTTAATCGTAACTTAGGGTTTATTAGTAGAACTGGCAACCCTAGTAATCGTTTGCGCTGCCAAATATATATTTTTCTATTCCCTCAATTTCCACATGCATAGTCTGCAATCGAATGAAATATTCATCAAAAGTTCAACACTACATGTGAGAACACACAACGAGACTTGACTGGAAAATAACTAAATTTTTGATTAACTAGGTATTTATTTTAATTAAGTTTATACAATTTTTGTGATAGTTGCTGTCCCTATGGCAAAGCACCGGACGTTTTTGAGGGCGGCAAGAAACTTGAACGGTTCCTCGGGCCTTTTTTTTAAGAGAGTTTGCTAATTGGCATTATCAGCGTCGCCGGACTTTTTTGGGGGTGGCGAGAAACTTAAAGTGTTCCTCAAGCCGTGTAAAACGAAACACCGTCAGAGGTTTTCTTGAGGGAACGCCATTACGCACACTAGTGTGTCCCGTCTCCGTCTGATCGGATCATCCTCAAAGCCTTTATAGAGGAGATGACATCATACAAGCGTGTCTCCTTTCCCTTCTAGGTTCTTTGAGGAGTTCGGATCGGATTGAAAGCGGATTAACCCGGGTGAGGCACGAACCTGCTCCACTATCTGTCTTCGCATCTGGATCTGGAGTTCGCCTCTGCTTAGCATCAGTTAGAGCGTCACAAACCGCTTCATCTTCAAGATTCCCCAAAAGATACGAGTAGTATCTAGTTATACAATTTACTTTTAGAAAAGTCTACAAATCTGACTCCCAACCTTTCGTCGTGATGCTTTTAAAAAGAATGTCCGTGAGCTCTTGTTTGATGGAACCATGGCAGAATCATCTCAATAACGTCCTATTAGAATTATGTATTTTGTGTATGTTTATGTATATATAATAATATTTATGTATGTATTACATAGTTACTTACTTACAATCATATATCATAATTGCACCTACCAATGTTATCTCTGCACCACCCTATGGTTGACTGGTAGAGAATGCCTCAGGCATTAAGTCCGCCATGTAATATTTATGTTGCAAAAGTTTAAATAAATAAATAAATAAAATAAACCTTCTTTCAAATAGACAAAATAATCATAATCATAATCATAGACAAATACAAAAAACTCATCAAAGAGTATCCAAGACTTCCCACCAATACGTTACCAACAGCACTTACGTCGCATTATCTATTATAAAGGAGCTGCCACAATAAATCATACGAGAGCGCCGCGTTTAGGAGCCGCAATCAATTTGGGGCTGGTGCTCCCCCCTCCCTCGTTTGAGGGGGAATTGCTCCTAATGATCGAGGTCTGTTGGAACGGTAGGGCTTGCTAGTGTTGTGTTTAATTGCTCCCAGAGTGCAAAGTGCGAGTTTCATTCGCCATTTGATCACGTTAACGAAAACGAGAATTTGAATGGCAAATTTTTTTTTTTAATTTCTGTACAAAAAACTTTCGTTTTAAATTACGATAACTCTTTTGTATATACCTACCCTTTTCCGATCGGACAGGTTTTTTTTACAAATTGTATATTTGTTAGTAAATAACTTAAAAGCTCTGTTATTATTTTAACATGTCTGTTCGTCAGTGGTCGCATCGCAGGTCCTTTAGATTCAAGGACTTTAGAGGCATTCTCGGATTGTGCTACTCTCGATTCGGATTAAGCTTCAATTTTTAATTTCATCATCATCAGCCCCTCTCGACCCACTGCTGGGCATAGGCATTTTATTTTATCATTAAATTATATTTAACTTTAAGTTCCCGATGTAAGTTCTGCTTCTATAATAACCATGTCGTAAATAAATAATAAATTTATTTCAAAATATAAGTTTACATAGAATCTTAACATTAAACTACACTAGGCTGTTTGATTATTTAAATTTAAAAATAGCATCCGCCTTCGCATCTGCATGCTTAGGGATAGGATAGATAGATAGTCTGTGTATCAACTAATAAACCCGATCCGATCCGAACCCTTCGGAGAATCTAGTAGGGCACGGGGACGCGCACTTGTGCGCGATGCCGTTCCCTCTAGATAACCTCTGAAGGTGATTCGTTTCACACGGCTTGAGGGACCCTTTACGTTCCTCGCCGCCCCCAAAAAGCCCGGTGAAGCTGAAAATGCCGCAGCGGCAATCAGCAATCTCTCTCCAAAAAAAAAAAAAAAACTAATAAATAAAGAAATAAATAAACCCTTACTGCCGTACTCAGAGACGTCAATTAAGTTTTAATGACAATTAAGTCTCTTGCTCTCACTTTCCTATGTATAGTGCTAAATAGAGAAGGAAAGACATTTCATTGTCATTAAACTGAATTGAC
Source organism: Eudonia truncicolella (assembly GCA_949315975.1). Classification (NCBI taxonomy): domain Eukaryota; kingdom Metazoa; phylum Arthropoda; class Insecta; order Lepidoptera; family Crambidae; genus Eudonia; species Eudonia truncicolella. Next base: position 2,069,953 of record OX438851.1, read on the forward strand.
GTCTCTGAGTACGGCAGTTACACCTCAATGTTCTAGTAGGAGACGGGGATGCCATCCCTTCTATAAACCCTTATGAGAATGTTCGATCACCACGGCTTGGGACAACCTTTTGCTTATCGCCACTTACGAAAGTCCGGTTACGCTGTAAAAGCCATTGGCAGCCAACACCAATCTCTTTTCCATTAAAAAAAAAGAGAATCAATGTTTTTGTAAAATAGTGCAAAAAAAATACTATTTATGTATTGTATTTGTATATAAATGTATTGAATATAAGTTTTCGAGTAAACGGAGCATCAAACGACGAATTTGTAGCAAACCCGCTGACACCAGCAAAACACGCTGATCACCAATTACTGCTGTACGCCCGTCCACCAAAATCACTAGCTCCATCTCCCTCTAGCACCTACCACATCCCTATACCGGTCTCCCTCGCACGTCTCTGAAAACTGCTCTCAATCATTCCTACACCATTTCAAAACGCTACTATTTTCAAAAGCTTGTAAAGAAGTCTCTTCTTTATTATCAGTCGGTAAAGTTGAAACTTGATTAGCAAACAATAGCGGCAAAGGAACTCAAAACGCTTACGAAAAAGTGTTAGACACGCTCGAAAATATGGTTCTCTTTTGTTGAATCCGACTCGTCGCTTAGTTCCCTTGGTAACTACAGCGGTAGATAATGACAGTGGTATTACGACGATTGCAATAAAGCTTATATTTGCTCGGCCAGAAGCTATTAATAAAATAAAATTACGGCTCGAATACACCCCAAGGGGCGTGGCGACAACGGCGGACTCATGCGAGTATTATCAGTATGATGTCGTGCGGGAGACACGCGCCGCGCGCTCATTCATAGAGGTTCGATATTTAAAAAATACACATTCGAAAAAGTTTTAATGCTACGCAAATTTTTAAAACAAAAGAACTGAGTGCCAGTGCCATAGTGTTCTTTCTTTTAAAATAAAAATTAGTGACTGCTAACTAGTAACATAAACAAATTAAATTAAAAAAAAATACTTTTAAAAAACATTAAACTGTGTCAAAAGGTTGTGTCAACAAAATGGATTCCGAAATTCAAACGCAAACACAAAAGAGGACACCGAAGCCGTTTTCAATTGAATCTTTGATCGGCGACAGAAAATCACCAGAGATAGACATAGAGAACAACTTATCGGAACATTCGAGACATTCAGAGGAAGAGGACGGCGAAAGATTGGAGGAATTAAACAGGATGCGATATTATTTTAACGCGCCATTTTTACAACAAAATGGCGTTAGTTTCCCATTTCTATTGGGCTATCCGGAGCCGTGGCTGTCCAGGGTGCTAAGCAATAATGTACCGGGTCCAACTGTAGAGAATAAGGAGGAGGGGAAGAGAGAAAGTCCTGTCAGTGTGGGAAGTGAGGTAGAAAGCGACGGAGGTGATGATAACACACAAGGTTGGTAGTATTCATACTTTTTCAATTTTCAGGTTAATGTTTTTTGTTACCAAAAAGGTTCTCTCACCTTGTAAAATTACAAAATATCACGATATCAAGCTACACATACAAATGAAGAGAAATGAGGAGCGCGATGGCGCAGTGGTTAACGCGCCCGGTCTGCGATTGCTAAGGTTAGCAGCCTTCGCAAAGGCCGGTCATCGGATGGGTAACCAAGAATTTATCATCTCGATCTCCTCCTCGTACGATGGCACGTAAAGCCGTTGGACCCGGCTGCATTAGCAGTCGTTAACAACCACCAAACCGCACTGGGCCCGCGTGGTGGTTTATGGCCCGTTCTCCCTGTGGTGTTTCCATCCACAGGGAAGGCTCGTGCCCCAGCAGTGGGGACATAAAATGAGCTGATGGATACACACGAAATATTTTGTACAGTTAATAGTCTTCGTAGTTACACTGCGGACCCAAAAATGTCAGGCTGAAATAATATGTAAAATAAACACCAGAAAATCCGTATATTCGTATTTGATTAAGTTATGAGAATCCATAGGCTCCTGCCGGTTTTTTGATCATTATCATTTCAATTAATGGTAAGATGATGAGATCTTTCCATACTAGCCTAACATTTCGCACCACACAACAGGTAAACAAACGTAGAACACGCCGTGCAAGTTTCTCGTACTACCCAAAGTCCTGACCAATTATGGAAAAAATAATATTACTTTTGAAGGCGCTCAACTCTTTAATAAAATACCGTCTAATATAAAAAATATGAGCTCGTTTGGCGCATTTAACTCAAAGCTTAAGCAATTTGTGATTGCAAATTTGTAAAGATAATACTTTATGAACATAATATTGCGATTCACGAGATTAATTTAATAAACAAAGCGATTTTACTGTGCTGTGTGTGCCTACTTTATCTATCTTTAGTTTTCGTTCGAACGATTATGTAGATTGTTTTTTAAATGTAATTTTGTTGTTATCACGTAAGTGACTATTATGTCTTGAATGAGAATAATTAATGATCTTTAACATTAGATGGGAGCGGAATTCAACTCAAATCTTCTACCACTGAGGAACTGACTATCTCATCACTAAATACAGGGACACATTTTTTTTTTGAGAGAGATTGCTGATTGCCGCTGCGGCATTTTCAGCTTCACCGGGCTTTTTTGGGGGCGGCGAGTAACGTAAAGGGTCCCTCAAGCCGTGTGAAACGAATCACCTTCAGAGGTTATCTAGAGGAAACGGCATCGCGCACTAGTGCGCGTCCCCGTGCCCTACTAGATTCTCCGAAGGGTTCGGATCGGATCGGGGAGCGGAGCAACCCGAGGGCGCCTCTAAAGGCACGGACCTCGGCTCGGGTTGACCGGGCCGTGGAGGAGGAGAGAAGCGCCCAGGTACATGTCTGTACCTGGTGTAGAGCGAGTGTGAACCGGTTCTTCGTACCCTTGTTCTACGAGTACGGTGTCTTGGGCCTAAACTGGTGTGCATGTTTAGTGTATTCTGTAAATGTGTGCTGTCATTTAGAGGATCGGGCGGGGGAGGGGGAGGGGTATAGGGACACAACAATGCTAATCAGATACTAACAATTTTGTTAAGGACACAGACTTAGATGAATGGTGGTAACTGTAAGGACATTGAGCAAGGCCTACCACCTTACCAAGTACAATAATTAATAAGAATAAGGCTCCTTTAGTTTGTAAGTATTAGTTGTAGATAGTGTTGATTAATTTCGGCGAGCTCGGTCTTTGTATTAGAGCACACACTATTTTCTTTAAGTTATTTGTAGAGCTATATCAGTGTTCCACAAACTTTTTTCGTTCAAGATATACACACACACCCGTAGGCTTACTCTTGAACGCAAACTCAATCTCAATACAATTCCAATGCGATTAATATTTATCGATAATTGGATAGTTTCGTAATTTCGGAACGCTCCATCTCGACAATTGCGTGGAATTCGAGTGAACAAAATACATATTATCGAGATGGTGCGTTCCGATATTGTGAAACTTATCCCAATATCGATACATATTAATCGCATTGGTATTGTATTAATATTGAGTTTGCGTTCTAGAGTAAGCCTACTGTGGTCTAGTGGTTTCTTAACCACTAACCGGCTAAACCGTGGTCTTCCACGGTTTAAGATGTCTCTCCTTATATTCAAGGCATTTTCAAGCGATTAAAATATTGTTCGAAAGTTCTTGAAATGTACTTTTTTTGAGCTACGACATAGACGCTTTTAAAAGGGGTGTACAGAGGGTTTTCTCAGGTCGGCAACACAAAAGCAACTCCTCTGATGTTGCTGCTGTACATCACCGCTCACCATCAGGCGGCCCGCCGCGCCGGCTCGTTTGCAGACTCCTAATATCATCACCACATCACTCATCGCTGGGGCACGAGCCTCCTTATGGATCGATAGGGAGGACGGGCCACAAACCACCACGCGGCCCCAGTGCGGATTAGTGGTTGTTAACGACTGCTAATGCAACCGGGACCAACGGCTTTACGTGCCTTCCGAAGCACGGAGCAGTAGCTTTAGCTGATGAGGGGTGTGATAAAAGTACTTGGCACTTTATTCTGCTTCGCTCACTCAATTTTGGATGTTTTTTTTTTTTATATGTACGGGTAAGCACAGTGCCTTGATCTCACCTGATGTTAAGTGATGATAAGGCCAATGATGGAGGCGCACTTCACCCGGGATCCTCAACTAGTGAGGCACTGGCTATCTTATCTGTAGCTGCCGAAACACAACAATGCTACAAACATTGATGTTATGGCGACATATTTAGATAAGATGGTGGTAGCTAGCCAGGCGGACAAACAAGCCCTACCACCAACCAAACCGAGTACACAAACATGTACCCCCCGCTGGGAATCGAACCCGGGACCTCTGGGTCTAAACCGGTGGTCTTAGCCACTAGACCACAGAGGCGGTTGAATTATGTATGATATATAATATCAGCAAACTACAATACAATACTGAAGTTGCTTGCACGATCGTTACCAAAACGCATATTAAACATGTTTTATTTAAGATTAACCCAAATTGGTTGTAGAAGGATAACTTTCTCTCTTTTTAAATAGTTAAGCGCCTAATATCTCATTAAAACTTAACCCGATCCGATCCGAACCCTTCGGAGAATCTAGTAGGGCACGGGGACGCGCGCTAGTGCGCGATGCCGTTCCCTCTAGAAAACCTCCGAAGGTGATTCGTTTCACACGGCTTGAAAGCCAGGTGAAGCTGAAAATGCCGTTTGAGGCAATCAGCAATCTCTCTCAAAAAAAAAAAACTTAAATCATTTGTAAGACCTCAAAACAGTAAATCACACTAATATTATAAATGCGACAGTTTGTATGTATGCGTGTATATTTGTTGCTTCTTCACGCTGCAACGGATGGATGGATTTGGATGAAATTCGGCATACAGATAGTTTATAACTAGCAATCATCCTGAGCACATTTCAGCTCTACCTGTAATCGGTATTTCAATTTGACCTATAATCGATCTTCTTGTTTGGCTGCTGGCCTAATGTGTGCGTCGACCCGTATTTTGGCAACCACTTAAGGGTTAATCGCTGCCATAAAACGATTGACATGACGACCTCCTTGGTCGAGTGGTTGGTACACCGGTTTTCATGGTGTCGCCATCTCTGAGATCCCAGGTTCGATCCCCGGTCGGGTCTTTTTAGAAATTATTGTTTTTCTAAATTGTCTCGGGTCTGGGTGTTTTCTATATATAATAAGTATGTATTTAAGTATTTTAAGTATGTTTATCCGTTGTCTAGTAACCATTTTAACGAGTTTCATAACGAAGCTTCTCTTGGGCTAGATAATTGGTGTGAGTGTAGGAAATTTTATTTTTATTTTTACTTTATTAGCTCGTTTGTTCTACTAGTTTTTGCCTGTGGCTTGGTTTGCGTTGTCTTAAAGAGATTTGGCATAGTAAGAGTTCATATGGAGAGTAACTATAAAAAGGTTTTTATTCCATTACATATAATATTTACATAGTATAAAACAAAGTCGCTCCCGCTGTCTGTACGCTTAGATCTTTTAAACTACGCAACGGATTTTAATGCAGTTTTTTCAGCAACTGATAGAATGATTCAAGAAGAAGGTATATAATGATACATGCATATAATTGGACCCGGTAGGTGGCGCTGCTATAGTCGTCTATAGGATCATTGTATTGCGATTCCCAAACATCATGTCAATAAAAAGAACCCGGAAGAAAGAATACCACTACTTCAAAATCAGACCCTAATATCTACTAAGCTGGAGTTTTGATATGCCACTTTTCAATTTATCTACCGTAACATTTTTATTGAATGAAAGTTTAAGAGCACTCATCCCTTAATTTTACGGGTCATTTTTGTGTCAATTTATCGAGTACATACAACCATTTTCAAGTTAAGCGTTGACAGCTATTATTATCATTTAAAAAAAGTATAGTTTTTATTTCACAAAAAGTACTTTTTGACGGTAAAGTGAAGAATCATGTCTGCGGTTTTGTTTTATTTTCTAAAATTTGTGTTATGTCGAATATTAATGTGAAATAATGGTGGTTGGGGGTATATCATTTCTCACTTCACATTTCTATTATTATTCATCATCATCATCATACAGGAAGGAAATATTGTTTATTTATATGTATTATTTGTAAGAAAAATTACTTTGACACTGGCTAAATGTGCTAACCGCACGAAGCCATCAAAAAAACGAGAGAAAAAAGTACAAACAATTTTAAGAGACAATTACTAGAGATTGGCCAAAAAGTTTTATGAAACGGATGTGAAAACCTAGGCGGATGTTTCTTGACCAAATCGAGGACATTCAGGTCAGGAGTACCTTAAACCGGCGAGCATGTATGAAGAAGTTAATGAGAGTACATGAAGCGAAGGAGGCATGTAACGAGTAACGAGTGGCGGGAAGTGGTCTCTGCCTACCTCTACCCAAGGGCGTAGCCAGGATTTAGTTCAGGGGAGGAGGGAGAGGGGGAGGGGGGGATAGGGGGAGGGGGGGTTCTACAAAAGAAATCTTCTTAGTTTCAAGACTTCACTTGTACTTCTTTCGGTGTACACTTAACATACACAGGCCAAGCGGTTCTCGAGCATCGTCGACCTCAACCACGTTTTGACACGCCGCAGTGTAGAAAAGCGCCTCTCTTTATTGTTACTTTCGATCAATAACTTGAATATTTGAATACAAGTTAGAGAGCTAAAAAATGGGCGAAATATATTCGAAAGAACGTATAACCTATATTAATAAATGTGACAATTAAAACTTTAGTGGACTAAGTATATGCGCGCTCGTCTCACCTCGCGTAGTATCAAGATTCGAGCTTTATCTACAGACGCCTGCTCATCCGGAACTGTCAAATTTCTTCAATACATTTTCAACCATATGATAAAGGCATAAAGCTCAGAGTCTGTTGAGGAAATTAGACAGTTTGTGGTAGGTTGATGAACAGGCGTGTGTACTTAATAACAAGACTAATGAGTGAGTGACACACGAATTTCTTTTTACTATGATTATTTCTTGTTTTATTTTATTATTTTATTTTCGGTCGGAAGCACCTCGATTCTCGACCTACACCCTGATCTACCTCTTACGCTTCAGCAATGTTTGCTGAGTGGCAGGTTGATGGTTTCCACGCCATCATTACGAAGCGTTGCGCTTCTCACCGACGCTGAAACGTTGGGTGCGACTACACACCGTCCTTTTTTTAGTTTTATTTATAATGTGCGTTTGCGCCACTTGTCACATTACAAAGCCATGTGTAATATTACAAAAACACAAATGTTGAAAAAATTTCCACGAGCAGGATTTGAACCTGCACCCTTCTGACATACCGGGTCAGGTGCTCTTCCAATTGAGCTATCGTGGTTTTAACCAGCCCGCCGAAATTATTCAACACTATTTACTTTTTACTTTGAAAGCCAAAGGCACCCATTCAATGTCAACAACTACCGTCATTAACACCCGATCATAATATTTCTACAAATACTAAAGATCAGTTGAGAAGTAGGCAAGCTATTTATAAAATGTTTTTGTTTTGTTTATATAATTTTAACGCAAATTTTGTTGCGAAACAAATTACAAAAACACAAATGTTGAAAAAATTTCCACGGACACACAAGCTATTTGTTGAGAGGTGCATTCTGTGAAGCATTTGTTTAGTGGCATAGTGCCCTGTCAAGGCACCGTAGGTTAGTCGGGCCTGCCGTCTACCGCCTCCGCATATGAACTTACTCCGTCCTAAGGCGTTTTCGCCAAGGAAGGATTTGGAGTGTTTCATACCCGGCTGCTCTTTCCATTCGATGTATTTGATTGTATTATAGTTAATAATACTATTTCTTAGCCTATAGTGTGCTGTGCCAGTAACAAAAAGTGTCCACGCTTGAGCAGCGTAAACCAAGTTACTTAGTAGTTGAGGATTCCGATTCCATCATCACCAACATCACCAGCTCATAGCTTTACGATTACGTGCCTTCAAAAGCACGGAGGAGCTTGAGATGGTACATGTTGGTCACCCATCCGATGCCCAGCCTCTACGAAAGTTGCTTAACCTTAATAATAGAAGACCGGGCGCGTTAACCAAAGCGCCATCGAGCTCCCTTCGACCTTAGCATGCGTACCATCACTTAAAATCATGCGAGACGAAGGCCCGTTATTTGTAACATCAATAATGTTGATCGACGAGTCCAATTTGGAGAGATTGCTTCTGAAAAAAATAAATGCCAAATCTACGAAGCAGCAGCTGTTTATTGTTCTGAGAGCTGTTCGGTACCGCGCTGACAATTTCACGCCACAAATGTCAAAATGGCCTGACGAATCGATTGTATTATAAACTAGCGGCTCGTCCCTGCTTCGCACGGGTGGACTTTTTTTTTTTATATAAACTATGTTACTCAGCGCTGATGTAGCATTCAAATGGTGAAAGATGTTTTTAAATCGGTCCAGTAGTTTTCGAGTTTATTCGTTACAAACATACATACATACATACATACAAAAATACAAAGGTTCCTCTTTATAATATTCGTATAGATAAGTGGAGGAGTCGTTGCGTCAACGTCGCGCGTTGTGCCAACTCAAAGTCAAATTAAAATCTATTCAATTTATGACTTTACAGGCACTTAGCAAAACTATAAAAAAAAAACAAATTGTTTATTTACTTCTATAGAAACAACAATTAAATGTTTGGTTAATCTTATTAGCTGGAGAGACGGTAATCCAAAACGAGTGTAGGTACACAATATTTTGTGTACGTATATCAGAAATAGAAATATATACGTGTAACATTAATGTTTGGTAAAAATGAAAAGATCAAAAGTGTATCCGATCTAGATCTTAAGTGTTGTTACTAAGACATCAATATTAACTTTAATATTTCATGCAATTGTAAATAAAGCATTTTATAATTTAACCTGATGTTAATGAAGATTTTTTTTTTTTTACAAAACAATAATCTATGAATAATGCTGTACAATAGTGAAAACATTAATGATAAAATTGAATCTAATAAGCTATTTCTTAAAAAAATATATAATATAATAACTATCTAAAATATATTATTAAAAGGAGTCCCTTTAGGCAAGGTCCCGAAGATACTGGCAGCGTTCCCCCTTTGAATAGCTAGACTAATTCTTTGTCCGAGGTAGCTGCCAGCTCTTCGGTCTCCTGTGATGTAGTCTAACCTTTTTGCTATTTCTTTAAAAAGCTTTATAGCGCTAGGGGCCCACGGACCAAGGGTCTCGACACCGAATGGGATAAAATAAATCAAATATTTATATTAGTGAAGTCATGCGCGTCAGACGTAAGCCAGCAGCAGTGATAAATGTTAGTACACAGAGGTTACTAAACCAGTAGGGCTGTGACTTGTTTTACTTTGATGTGACGTCACAATAGTAGATATAGTTTATATATACTATAAATAAAGAGAAAATGTTTGTATGTTTGTTTGTTTGTTTGTTTGCGGAGGGTAATCTCGGGAACTACTGGTCCAATTCCAAAAAATCTTTCACAGATAGAATGATATATAACTTGCGAGTAACATAGGCTACATTTTATTTCGATAAATGATATTTATCAATTCGATATCGCACAATTTGTAAATCAAATCAGAAGAAAAAGTCATTCAATGACGAAAAAAAGTCAGCGACACGATATACCTAGCTTATCTATGTAGTAATGCCACAATAACGTTATTTATCACACTAATATTATAAAGAGGTAAAATTTATAAATTTGGAATTGGGAGGTAATCACCAAAAGTACTAATCCGTTTTCAAAAATTATTTCACCATATTTTAAATGGACCTTCAGGGTGCACGAAAACTGTACTTTAATTTGATGAACAACATTTTACACTTTTAAATCTTTAAATTTCTATAAGAAGTCAGAAAAAAAAGGCGCAACTTGGTTGCTTTATCAGCGTGCCCTGGCTAAACAGTTAAGTATACATGATAGTATTGTACAACAAAAACTTTAGTCATTAGTATATCTAAAAAAGAGTCAGCGACACAACATACTTAGCTTTTATATTTAAGCCACAATAACGTTAAGTGTTTTTTATATATTTTAGCGTTTTATTAACGCTTAAATATACTTAAGTAAAATTTAAACACTGAAAAAAGACGACAACCTCAGGCGGGAATCGAACCACGCACCTTCCGCATTCCGGGCGGCTGCCTTAACCACTTGGCTACCGAGGTCTGGCTTTCACCCGTCGAAATTTTTCAGTGCTTGATGCTTATGTTTTTTAGTCAACATTGCTTCATCAATCTTAGAAGTTTTCACCTCTGAGATCCGAAAGAAATATTTTTACAAATATTTGAACATTCGGTTAAGATGAAGCTGCGTTATAGATAAGTGTTTTTTATATATTTTAGCGTTTTATTAACGCTTAAATATACTTAAGTAAAATTTAAACACTGAAAAAAGACGACAACCTCAGGCGGGAATCGAACCACGCACCTTCCGCATTCCGGGCGGCTGCCTTAACCACTTGGCTACCGAGGTCTGGCTTTCACCCGTCGAAATTTTTCAGTGCTTGATGCTTATGTTTTTTAGTCAACATTGCTTCATCAATCTTAGAAGTTTTCACCTCTGAGATCCGAAAGAAATATTTTTACAAATATTTGAACATTCGGTTAAGATGAAGCTGCGTTATAGATAAGTGTTTTTTATATATTTTAGCGTTTTATTAACGCTTAAATATACTTAAGTAAAATTTAAACACTGAAAAAAGACGACAACCTCAGGCGGGAATCGAACCACGCACCTTCCGCATTCCGGGCGGCTGCCTTAACCACTTGGCTACCGAGGTCTGGCTTTCACCCGTCGAAATTTTTCAGTGCTTGATGCTTATGTTTTTTAGTCAACATTGCTTCATCAATCTTAGAAGTTTTCACCTCTGAGATCCGAAAGAAATATTTTTACAAATATTTGAACATTCGGTTAAGATGAAGCTGCGTTATAGATAAGTGTTTTTTATATATTTTAGCGTTTTATTAACGCTTAAATATACTTAAGTAAAATTTAAACACTGAAAAAAGACGACAACCTCAGGCGGGAATCGAACCACGCACCTTCCGCATTCCGGGCGGCTGCCTTAACCACTTGGCTACCGAGGTCTGGCTTTCACCCGTCGAAATTTTTCAGTGCTTGATGCTTATGTTTTTTAGTCAACATTGCTTCATCAATCTTAGAAGTTTTCACCTCTGAGATCCGAAAGAAATATTTTTACAAATATTTGAACATTCGGTTAAGATGAAGCTGCGTTATAGATAAGTGTTTTTTATATATTTTAGCGTTTTATTAACGCTTAAATATACTTAAGTAAAATTTAAACACTGAAAAAAGACGACAACCTCAGGCGGGAATCGAACCACGCACCTTCCGCATTCCGGGCGGCTGCCTTAACCACTTGGCTACCGAGGTCTGGCTTTCACCCGTCGAAATTTTTCAGTGCTTGATGCTTATGTTTTTTAGTCAACATTGCTTCATCAATCTTAGAAGTTTTCACCTCTGAGATCCGAAAGAAATATTTTTACAAATATTTGAACATTCGGTTAAGATGAAGCTGCGTTATAGATAAGTGTTTTTTATATATTTTAGCGTTTTATTAACGCTTAAATATACTTAAGTAATGTTGACTAAAAAACATAAGCATCAAGCACTGAAAAATTTCGACGGGTGAAAGCCAGACCTCGGTAGCCAAGTGGTTAAGGCAGCCGCCCGGAATGCGGAAGGTGCGTGGTTCGATTCCCGCCTGAGGTTGTCGTCTTTTTTCAGTGTTTAAATTTTACTTAAGTATATTTAAGCGTTAATAAAACGCTAAAATATATAAAAAACACTTATCTATAACGCAGCTTCATCTTAACCGAATGTTCAAATATTTGTAAAAATATTTCTTTCGGATCTCAGAGGTGAAAACTTCTAAGATTGATGAAGCAATGTTGACTAAAAAACATAAGCATCAAGCACTGAAAAATTTCGACGGGTGAAAGCCAGACCTCGGTAGCCAAGTGGTTAAGGCAGCCGCCCGGAATGCGGAAGGTGCGTGGTTCGATTCCCGCCTGAGGTTGTCGTCTTTTTTCAGTGTTTAAATTTTACTTAAGTATATTTAAGCGTTAATAAAACGCTAAAATATATAAAAAACACTTATCTATAACGCAGCTTCATCTTAACCGAATGTTCAAATATTTGTAAAAATATTTCTTTCGGATCTCAGAGGTGAAAACTTCTAAGATTGATGAAGCAATGTTGACTAAAAAACATAAGCATCAAGCACTGAAAAATTTCGACGGGTGAAAGCCAGACCTCGGTAGCCAAGTGGTTAAGGCAGCCGCCCGGAATGCGGAAGGTGCGTGGTTCGATTCCCGCCTGAGGTTGTCGTCTTTTTTCAGTGTTTAAATTTTACTTAAGTATATTTAAGCGTTAATAAAACGCTAAAATATATAAAAAACACTTATCTATAACGCAGCTTCATCTTAACCGAATGTTCAAATATTTGTAAAATATTTCTTTCGGATCTCAGAGGTGAAAACTTCTAAGATTGATGAAGCAATGTTGACTAAAAAACATAAGCATCAAGCACTGAAAAATTTCGACGGGTGAAAGCCAGACCTCGGTAGCCAAGTGGTTAAGGCAGCCGCCCGGAATGCGGAAGGTGCGTGGTTCGATTCCCGCCTGAGGTTGTCGTCTTTTTTCAGTGTTTAAATTTTACTTAAGTATATTTAAGCGTTAATAAAACGCTAAAATATATAAAAAACACTTATCTATAACGCAGCTTCATCTTAACCGAATGTTCAAATATTTGTAAAAATATTTCTTTCGGATCTCAGAGGTGAAAACTTCTAAGATTGATGAAGCAATGTTGACTAAAAAACATAAGCATCAAGCACTGAAAAATTTCGACGGGTGAAAGCCAGACCTCGGTAGCCAAGTGGTTAAGGCAGCCGCCCGGAATGCGGAAGGTGCGTGGTTCGATTCCCGCCTGAGGTTGTCGTCTTTTTTCAGTGTTTAAATTTTACACAATAACGTTTTTAACATGTTAAAAACTCATTTGATTTTTGAAGGTGATTTTTAAGTGTACTTATTAGCCACAATATATTATTTTGTACAAAAATAAATAGTTTTATCACCCGAGGAATTTTATGGCGATAAAATTTGCTCTTCAAAGCGTCTTATTTGGTCGGTTAGTTCTGGAAATATAGCAAAATCAAAAATAGGTCACAGAGAAATACGTGCAAATATTATTTCCCACTTAGATTATCTACTTAAAGATAAGATAAGATATTATTGTTTTGCCATTACATTGATGTTTTGAAGACAATTTAGATAAAATTGTCGTAACTAACCTTACAAAGTTTTCTTTTTTTATATATTTATTTTTCAACAAACCTAATATTACCATTACAGACTTAAAAACCTAATGCGATAATACAAGCACTTTATTTATTAATTTCCTTAATTTACTTACATTTATTTATCTATTTGTATAACATATTATAAACAAATATTTATAAAGTTTTATAAAATACAGTGAAAAAATTAAACGCCCACCCGACCCAGCCAGGAATCAAACCTGGACTTCCGCAATCCGGGCGGCTGCACTGACCGCTATGCTACCGGGAAGGCTGATGTAAGCGCTGAATTTTGTCACTGCTTTTTAATGTTTTTGAGTGCTTTTTAACGGCATTGAGCGCCATCTATCCAACGGTCGTTGCAACCGATGGTCATTTTTGCAGACGAAGTTGGCGGGCATGAGTAGAGCTAAGGAAACTGAAACTACATTTTAAGTAAGAAGGAGAATTAGGATCATTTAGAATAGAAAATAGAGTTGTTAGAATTCTGGACTTACGACGTTGCGGGATGGTCAGCCATTTAAGCTGAAGACGATAGGAAGATATATGGTCGTATTTGCGTAAACCAAAAATAAAGCGTATTGAGTTATTGAAAAGACGATCCAATTGATTAAGAAGGTCCTTATATAAATCGGGATAGCAAACAATAATTAGGAGAATAAGGGCTTGTACGAGCGAAACTTCTCAATACAAAGTCAATTTTACAATTATCTTGATAAATCTGCATGAGATCCCAGGAAAGTCCAACACCAGTTACTTACCTAATGCTCAAGGAGTTTGGAGGGAATATCAATTTGAAAAAAATTTTCTATCGTCACAAATTATAAGAAAAAAGCTTCTAATACCATACCTCACTTATTTGTCTGATATAGGACAACAAAATTAAATATTCTTGCTCCCTTTTTTCCTCGTACTTATTTAAACATTAAATATTTCAACACCAAAGCGGTGTGAACATTAGAACCGAAACGAAACGTGACCAAAATTGTTATCGGAATAAATTTATCGATAAAAATATCGAATAATACGATCATTCGCTCGAAATTGCATTCACCATTTAACACTGGCAGCCGATTTCGGAACGCACTATTTACAAATTTGAATTTAGAATTCAGAACGCGGGGCTGACGGGAACCAAGCTTTATGTGTCTGCAAAGTAATCATCAATACGTTTGTGTAATAGTAACCTTTAATGCATGGGTTTAAAGTCTATTTTTCCTTTTATTAACTGCAAAACTAACTTTGTATTTTTTAGTACAAATTTTAAAAGTTCTTATTTGATTGCGAAATATGCACCTTATTTTTATTGGGATACGAATCAAGCGGGTTAGCTTTAGCCGCATAAGAAAATGGTGTATGTTTTTTACAATTCATTTGACGTTTTCGATAACTGTCAATCGCGTTAAAGTCGGCCATAAGAAACAAATGTATTTATTTGCCGCAGATAGCGGCTTTACGAGTTCTTTTTCATGGAAATTGCACAAATGCACGCTTGAATACGTTATTTAGTTTGTCGAAGGAATTTAGATTATGCGGCTTTGTAAAATAACTAATATGCCGAACCAGACTTAGAGTAGATACTCGGATTGAATGCGCTGGTATCCGAACGGACAAGCTAGGGTTGAACGAGAAACCGTGGTTCAATCCCAAACCTTTATTATTTATTTTGTTAATGAGTTAATACTATATAATATTAAAACCACTAAGATAGCATGTTTTCTTTCTGTTTCGTCGTTGCAGGGCAGTAAAGAAACGTAATGATTCCCACGACCGCCTCTGTGGTCTAGTGGTTAAGACCACCGGTTTAGATCCAGAGGTCCCGTTTCGATTCCCAGCGGCGGTACCTACATGTTTGTATGCTCGGTTTGGTTAATGGTAGGGTTTTTTTTTGTCCGTCTGGCTAGCTACCACCGTCTTATCTCAAAATGTCGCCATAACATCAATGTTTGTAGCATTGTTGTGTTTCGGCAGTTAGAGATAAGATAGGCAGTGCCTCACTAGTTGAGAATCCCAGGTGAAGTGCGCTTCTATCATTGGCCTTATCATCACTTAACATCAGGTGTGATCAAAACACTGTGCTTACCCGTAAAATATAAAGAAAAAACGACCTTGTCAATTCGAGCCTAGATCCTAACCTTCCTAGCCTTCTCTAAAGAGAGGCGCCATCTGAGAATCGAGAAGACGAGAGACTCGCTAGATGATATCCCCTCTAGATACCCTCTGAGGATTAAAAAATTATAACATAGTAGCTAACCAGGAGGACTTCGTACCGTTTTGACAGTTTCCATGACAACAAAACAAACAAATCATTTTGTATTGGAAAACAAGCGTCAAAAAGAAAAAGTCTGTTAAAATTTCAATAAAAAAGTATAAAAAACTACCAAATAGGTACTATTCCCAACATCAAATCCAAGATCTAAATAAACCAAAGGAACCAAATATAGAGAAAAGGTATAAGTTTCATTCCCGTGGGAATATCGGGATAAAAAATCCTGTGTGTTTTAATCCAGGTTATAAACTATCTGTATGCCGAATTTCATCCAAATCCATCCATCCGTTGCAGCGTGAAGAAGCAACAAATATACACGCATACATACAAACTTTCGCATTTATAATATTAGTGTGATAGTGAAAAAATTAACTGACCACCCGACCCAGCCAGGAATCGAACTTGGGTCATCCGCAATTCGGGCGGCTGCACTGACCATTATGTTATCGGGAAGGCTGACGTAAGCACTGAATTTTTTCACTACTTTGATTTTGACTGCTTTTTAGCAGCACTAGCACTTAAAAATAAAAAATAAAATTTCCCCCTAAGGATGTTTGAACACGCGGCTTGAGGGAGAGCCTTAAGTTTCTCGCCGCCCACAAAACGTCAGATAACAGCAATCTCGCTCCAAAAAAAGGGTAACATATTTTGAGAGTCTATATTCTCTATGCTATGCAAAACTGACGTAGTTCTACTACATCTACATGGCTACGACCGACTACGGAAAGACTACGAAAAGAATAGATAGATATTGCAACCTTTTTTATGAGGCAATTTTTTTTGTTATATTATTGTTCTCAAGTTATGGTACTGTAGAACCAGGGGGGGCTCTACTTATTCAAAAATTCAAAAATCATTTATTCAGTTTAGGCTACAAGTAGCTCTTGTGAATGTCACTATGCCATCGGTTCGTAAGTCTACTCTGGGCGGGAGATCTTGTACTGAGAAGAACCTGCAAGAAACTCAGCAAGTGTCCAGCTCTTTTCTTCCTTACAGAGTCAAAAATATTGCAAAATGCCCTATTTTAGCAGGACACTTTCCATCACAAATAAACACAAAAAAATAAAAAATATATAAAAGACAACCACATGTAAAAAAACAAATTTAAAAATCTAAATTAACAAATTTACCTCAGGTAAAAGTTCCAATTTCCAACAATGTCATACAGTACCACTACAGTACTCTAATAAAAGTCAAAAATTGTTTAAGAAAAACAAAGTCAAACTATAGTAAATAATATTAAAAATAAGATAAGTATGCAGGAGCAGACCAGCCTCCACAGGCGGCACTCGTTTACAAGTATGACATATGAATCAGCCATCGCTTCGCTCAACCATATTTTAGGGAACGTAACGACCCGGCGCACACGCCACCACCGCAGAGACAATAAAGAGAGCATGACACACTCAAGATACTAAATAATAATAAATATTAAATAAAAGAGGCGGTCAATTATTATTATATATTTTATCAAGCCAAATACATTAAGTGCCCTATCGTAGCGGCAGGCTGACGTAGAAGAACCGTGATGCTCCGTAGTTTCCTTCTATGCGTGTCTTCTTTATCGACACTAAACGAATTCAGCGAAGGCTGCCAGTAGGCTCGCCCCACCAAGTAGTCCCGATGACCTATTCCTTTCTAATACCAAAAACTAATACCAATGGTATTTATTTATTGACTTAATAAATATTGTTTTCTAAGCCGTGGTACTTTCAGATTATTAGCCTGTCAGGCTAATAATCTGAAAGTACCACGGCTTCGTCACAAAAAACGCAATAAACCAACCACAGTCGAGCGCCAACCTGCTGTACTTTCATATATGAAAGGTGTCACTGACAAGATTGGGCATATCTTAAGCGAGCTTCAATCAATACTTACTTCAAGCCGCCGAAGAAGATCAACCAATTTTTACGACCTGTCAAGTGCAACATACCCCTTCAAGATGCAGGCGTGTACAAACTGGACTGCGACTGTGGGCTCTCGTACATCGGGCAAACAAAGAGAAGTGTAGGAACCCGGGTTAAAGAACATATAGCCGACGTCAAGCATAGGCGCGAAAATAAGTCTGCGGTATGCGAACATTCACTTGAGGGGCCCAACCATTACATCAGATTTGATAAACCACAAATACTCGCCAGAGAACAACGATTCATCCCTAGGATGATACGCGAGGCTATTGAAATTAAAAAACATCCTAATTTTAATAGAGAAGATGGTTGGAATCTACCACCAGCCTGGGATCTCATCATACAGAATATTAAATCCCAGCCCCAACACCATACTGCCAGACCAAAAGATACTGTAAGCTCTTTCTGCGTAAAACGGAATGCACCTGATTAATTTAAATGAGGGTATACAAGCTACTAACTAATTATGAGGCGACCAACACCTCAGTCTCCCTGTGACCACGGACCCTGCAAATGGTTCGAAACGTCAGGATAAACATTAATTAAAACTAATGTGTAAAATAAACGCGAGCAGATCCGTAAAAGTTGTTTCATTTCGACTTAATAAATGTTCTATTCCTAACGAATACCAAATTTTAAATATTTAAATGAAATACCAAATCTATTCCCAACGAATACCAAAATATAACTTCTGGTACAGTCACAGAAACAATTTATTTTGCTTTCTAATAATTTAATATTATTTATTTATTTATTTGGAAGACCGACAGCACATGACACATAACAAAAACATCGTTGCACACTGATTTGATAATATTGATAATAAAAGACTGATTTTGATTAAATAAATATTACTTTGAAACACATTTAAAAGCATTTTTATTACTAACTATATATCATTACTCCAGAATACATTTGGACCATTTTTGGCATTTTGTATAATTTTGGACATTTGGACAGTTGCCGTGGTGGTGGTCGAGCGCTCTGCCAATCGACCACCGAGGCGTTTCAATAAAAATAAAAATAAATTGTCTTTTGACTTTGACTATTGTGTTATTATATTTAGATAGATAGATAGATAATACTTTTATTGCAACACTAAAAAAACATAAACATGAACAAAAGAAAAAAATAATAATAATAATAATTACAAAGTTACAATTTGGCGGTCTTATCGCTTTCAAGCGATTTCTTCCAGACAACCAGTCGGATGGAGAGAGCTAATAAACTTTAAGATCAGAGGTGAAATTATGGAAACATACTAGAATAATTTGTATTTTATAAATAAAGCAAAATAATAATAATGAAAATGATGATAATGATAAACATTTAAATAAACCTACTTAAACATAATAATAATCTCAGGGAGGAAAGTAGCAGATATGGCAGTTTTGCAGCTGGACAGGGTTAATCGGAAAGGTAGAATTTTTTCACGAGCTCTTTAAATATGTGAATGGATTTCGCACGCCTGATCGCAACTGGAAGCGAATTCCAGAGACGAACAGCTTGGACGGTCAAAGAAGAATCATAAAAGGTGGTGCTGTGTGGAGGTGTTTTAAGGCTTAAGTTTTCTGATGACCGTAATGAGCGCGAAACTGAACAATAATGATAACTGAAACGTTCCTTAAGATAGGAAGGATAGGTGGGATTAAACAATATATTGTAAGGAAGGGTCAGTATATGAGTATTCCGGCGAAGACGAATAGGAAGCCACTTGAGTTTTAAGCGATACTCAGAAACATGGTCATATTTGCGCAAGCCGAATATGAACCGAATACAAACATTTTGAAGACGCTCAAGTTTATTTAGCTGGTCCTCTGTAAGATCAAGATAGCAGGCGTCAGCATAATATTTAGCTATTGTATTATAATGTTTGCTATTCTTTTCTTACTTAAAACGTGTAAAAAACTCAATTTGACTGTTATCATAAAAGGCAGCCTATTTATTTCCCCCATTGGGGTCACCAATCGAGTTTTTTTTACGATATAGCTAAATCGTCAAATCAATCGAGTCGGATGGGTCCGTCACCGAAACCAGAGACAATAAAAAGGAGCGCAGTCAGCGCCACGCCCTCTAGCGATTTGGCCACTCAATGCTGACCATAGAGTTTTGTTTTTCTATGCATTTTATTCGTTTAGTTCTGTGGGGATGTGGGGCTGCTGATTTTGTTTTGTTTGTTTTATGAAATGCACAGGACTGAGTTTATTTTAGAAAGGTTTAACACTTGTAAAAAGCGACTAAACGATAACTGTTTTACAATGTAATAATGTACTTTAATTTTATTTAATTTTTTTTTTACTTTCATTTTAGCCATCCCGGTAGCATAGCGGTCAGTGCAGCCGCCCGGATCGCGGAAGACCCAGGTTCGATTCCTGGCTGGGTCGGGTGGGCGTTTAACTGTATTTTATAAATTTTATCATCAATATATTTTTAAGCGATCGTTATGTTCTGACGCCTCGGTGGCTGAGTGGCTAAGCTCTAGGCCTGATTAGTAGACGGCCTGGGTTCAATTCCCAGGTCGGGCAAAGCGTGTTTAGGATTATCCGATGCATTACCATAACCTGGGTTTGTGATTGTCTCCTGCATTTGTCAAGCGATTGTAGTGATAACTTGATTTCAATGATGGGGGCAAAGAACCCCATCATTGAAATCGACAGGATCGATAGGACAGTTTATAAGTTGTTTCTTTACTTTCGTGTTTTTTTTTATTATTTTTTTTTATATTAACGGGTAAGCACAGTGCCTTAATCTCACCTGATGTTAAGTGATGATAAGGCCAATGGTGGAACCGCACTTCACCCGGGATCCTCAACTAGTGAGGTACTGGCTATCTTATCTCTAGCTGCCGGAACACAACAATGCTACAAACATTGATGTTATGGCGACATATTTAGATAAGATGGTGGTAGCTAGCCAGGCGGACAAACAAGCCCTACCACCAACCAAACCGAGTACACAAACATGTACCCCCCGCTGGGAATCGAACCCGGGACCTCTAGGTCTGAACCGGTGGTCTTAGCCACTAGACCACAGAGGCCGTTAAACAAACGGTGTTCTGACAAATGTAAAATAGAAATCAATCATCCATATAAATGGCTCAAGTACAGACGCCTGCATAACAACATATTCAAAACTGTCAAATTACTTCAATACATTTCGAACCATATGATTTAGTCGTAAGGTTCAAAGTCTATTGAGGAAATTTGACAGTTTGTGGTAGGTTTATGTGCAGCCGTGTGTACATAATTCCACTTCCATGTACCTTTTAATAACAGCCTTATATCTCCACCAGGCAACGACTCGGAGCCGGACGCGGAAGACTCCAGCGACACCCCCCGGGAGACCAGCAAGGCTCGCCGGCGCCGCACCGCCTTCACCTCAGAACAGCTGCTAGAACTAGAGCGGGAGTTCCACGCCAAGAAGTACCTGAGTCTCACTGAACGGTCCCAGATCGCTGCAGCGCTCAAGCTCAGTGAAGTACAGGTAACTGTTGTGATTCATCTCATTAGTCTAACTCACGTCAGAACAGCTGCTAGAACTGGAGCGGGATTTCGACGCCAAGAAGTACCTGAGTCTCACTGAACGATCGCAGATCGCTGCAGTGCTCAAGCTCAGTGAAGTACAGGTAATACCAGTTAGATAAATAATTTGTTCGTTGCGATTGCAACGTATTTAACAAACCAGGTTTGCCTGATGATATGCCAAAAAGTACCTGGGCCTCAATGAACGGTCGCATATCGCTTCTTCGTTTAATCTCTTCCCGTCTTCACCACCCCCGTGAGACCAGCAAAGCGCGCCGGCCGGCGCCGCACCGTCTTCACCTCGGAACAGCTGCTAGAACTGTAGCGGGAGTTCCACTCTAAGAAGTATTTAAGTCTCACTGAACGGTCCCAGATGGCTGCAGCGCTCAAGCTTATTGAAGTACAGGTAGATAACTCATTTGCAAACCTAACTTCAGAACAGCCAGTCTATGCTCATGTCAGAACAGCTACAAGAGCTGCTACAGCTAAAAAGGGAGTTCCGCGCCAAGATACTTCTTGAACCTTTCAAAAGTACCTCAGCGTCACTGAACGGTCCCAGATCGCTGCAGCGCTAAAGCTCAGTGAAGTACAGGTTTCTGATAGCATAATTTAACGAATAACCTTGTGGTTATGAAACTACTTTCAGAGCGTGCGTTTACATGTTACATGTAGGTAGTTTATTTATTTGTACTGTTGAATAAGTATTTCTGTAATAAAAACACACCAAACAGTAGTCAGAAAACATCCTATTTTGATTGTGCTAATATTGTTAATATATTTTGTATGCTATTGAAGCAGATCATAGAGGCTCTGATTTAATTGCTTGTGTAAGACCGCATATCACAACTGTGTTTTACGAATTGAAGAAGTTTGAATTTGACTTTGTTCTTATTTTCACTCAGGTGAAAATATGGTTCCAAAACCGCCGCGCCAAATGGAAACGGGTGAAGGCGGGCCTAGCGTCCGGCAGCCACTCCGGCGGCAAAAACGGAACCGGTACCAAGATAGTAGTCCCAATACCGGTGCACGTCAACCGGTTCGCCGTACGAACGCAGCACCACCAAATGGAGAAGCAGAACTTACAGTACCGGCTGGACCGGACCCAACCGCTGCCCGGTAGCCTGTTGCAATCGCAAACGTCCGCTTTTCTTACCACCTCCAAGTTAAATCCGGAGAACCGGCAAGACCCGCAATTGACGCAAAAGCGCAACTCTATATACGACGCGAGTATGTCAGCTAGGCTGGCGTCCATCACGCAAACCGCCAACTTAAGGCATTTCCAAAATGGCCGACCTAGTTAATTTTCGTAGGTATAAATTTTTATGAATGATTAGGTTTGTGAATATTGTTAATTTAAATAACTAAGATATTTTGCCCAATTAATGTGTAAGTACTGTAATTAAAGAATCGTGTGATGAAATTTTGTTGTTTTTCTTTGTATCATAGCGCTTTAAGTAGTATCGTGCGTCGGTAGTCGTAACAATAGTTGGTGGTGGGTTTGAATGCGAGAATTTGGAAATAAATTCCCCATTTCACATAGCTCCATTAGATTACAAATATGACACAATTCCTAACACAAGCGATTGAGCGTTCTGGAGGGGTTAATATAGCACATTTATAATTTAATAATAATTATAAGACGTGATTTTAAATAGCTTTTCAATTATTTATTTACCTATTTTATATTGATTGAATGTCTGTTATATATATTATTTAAATTTGAGGCTTTACAAGAGTATGTTAAACTCAATGATATCACACTTATTAAAAAAGGGAGCAACTTAATTTAAATTGTAAAAAGATTTACTAACACTAAAACCGTAACAAATACACTTTCCACGTAAGGCTTGGCTAATACACAATAAAAAGCTCTTAAGCTATAGTTAATCCTAACTTAACTGTGGAATAATTCTTTGTTATGTCCATTTTCTCCCCATTAATCATCGACCAAACGAAATGTCATACATGAGAAATTCCTAACAGGCACTTCATGAGTTTCCCTCCGTCCTGACTCCTGACATATCATATCCACCCTACTCTATACAAATCAAACAAAGGAATCGTCATCTTTCATCTGTTTTGTCCGAAATGTCAAAGGGCAAGCGCACCGAAAGTTTTGCTTTTTTGCAACAATTTTCTTAACATTTATCATGCGAAAATGAACCTTGACCGCTCGTAAATAAAGTTTGCACTATTCTTTTGTAACATATCGTTTGTAAAAATGTTTAGCCAATCCGATTTAATCTTAATGCCGCTTGAAAAAAGAACTAAAGCGAAAGCATTCAACGTCGTGCAAGGCATGAAGTTGATTCAATTTTGAAAAGTTTCCTTAACGCGATACGGTGAAGTAAAATGGATCTTCTGCTAAGTAAGGTAAAGTTTATATTGGCTTGTTAGAAAAAAGTTTTAGCGATACGAAAATTAGAGAATCCAGACTGCCACGCCCACAAACAAATGTAGAGTACTGTAACCACAAAATTGATAATGAAACTTAATATTTGATTTACTGCACCTAATTCTAAACAGATGACTTGCTAAATTAAGAAAATATGTAATAACTATTTCAACTATCATGGTCAGAGTAACTATTAACGGGATTCTTTTCTGAGTGGTAGAGCCACGCTGCGTGGCAGCACGAAATGGGCCGGCTCGCCCGGCGTAATACCACCCTCTCACAGAATATCGGCGTGAAACAATGGCACTCGTTGCTGTTGTGATCCGTCCGGTGAGTGAAAGTGCCGGAGGCCCATCTCTCACCCCTCCCCCCTCCCAATTCCTACTCCCTCCTCAAGATCCAAAAGTTCAATTGAGTTATGTCTCTTTTTGTTGTGTATATATTACTTATATTTAAAATATTATGTTAACAATAATTTAATTCCTTTTATATTTCCTTTCAAATACATTTCTACCGCAATAATACAAAGACAAAAGAGTACAGGAACTAAAACAAAACCAGGAAAGGCCACCTGATACTAAATAAATGTCAAGAATTAATGTGGGTAAGATACTGTATGTTAATTAATGTAAAGTCAAGAAATGTCAAGTACGGTCTGTCGTGGATAATGAAATGGCAAACGATAACGCCAAATCGTGGCCTGTATTATACTTGAACAACTGCTGTGTGGCATTTTTTTTGGAGAGAATTTGCTGATCAGATCAGGCGGCATTCTCAGCGTCACCCGACTTTTTTGAAAGGGTTCCTCAAGCCGTGTGAAACGAGTGCCGAATGATAGCGAGAGGGGTTCGGATCGGATCGGAAAAGAACAACCCGAGGGCACCTGTAAATGCTAGAACCTTGGCTCGGGTTGACCGGGTCGTGGAGGTGGAGAGAACCGCCCAGGTAAGTATGTCTGTACCTGGTATACAACGCGTGTGAACCGGCGCGTCGTACCCTTGTTCTACGAGTACGGTGTCTTGGGCCTAAACTAGTCTGCATGTTTAGTGTATTCTGTAAATGTGTCGTGGCATTTAGAGGATCGGGCGGGGGGCCTTCGCCAGGAGGCACTGCTTCAATGCCATACAAATTTTCCTTTTCTTAAACGTAATCGAATAAATACGGATAGTAAACAATCTTTTTTTTTTTTTTTTTTGCCCAGGGAAAAATCTGCACGCAGATTCCGTAGATCCGGGGATTGCCTTGTCCTTTTTCTAAAAAAGGATTAAGACAAACCCGGTAACAAACCCTGGGGTTCGCCTTTAGCCTTTAAAAGGGCTGCGAAGGCTATCACTTTCCACCTTTGAATCCAAACTGCACAAGCATTTGCTACTTGAGTCATCTGCTAGTAACATGTTATAGTCTTTTTCCCCCCCGCCCGATCCTCTAAATGACAGCACACATTTACAGAATACACTAAACATGCACACCAGTTTAGGCCCAAGACACCGTACTCGTAGAACAAGGGTACGAAGAACCGGTTCACACTCGCTCTACACCAGGTACAGACATGTACCTGGTCGGTTCTCTCCTCCTCCACGGCCCGGTCAACCCGAGCCGAGGTCCGTGCCTTTAGAGGCGCCCTCGGGTTGCTCCGCTCCCCGATCCGATCCGAACCCTTCGGAGAATCTAGTAGGGCACGGGGACGCGCACTTGTGCGCGATGCCGTTCCCTCTAGATAACCTCTGAAGGTGATTCGTTTCACACGGCTTGAGGGACCCTTTACGTTCCTCGCCGCCCCCAAAAAGCCCGTTGAAGCTGAAAATGCCGCAGCGGCAATCAGCAATCTCTCTCCAAAAAAAAAAAAAAAAATATAGTCTTTTTTTAATGTCTATACAACGTGTAACAGAAAGGTGTGATCAAAATTAAAAGATCTAAAGTGTATCCGATCTAGATCATGTATTTTCACACGGCTTGAGGGATAATTTACGTTCCTCGCCGCCCCCAAACAAGCCCGGTGAAGCTGAAAATGCCGTATGAAGCAATCAGCAATCTCTCTCCAAAAAGAAATGCCTCCTGGCGACAAACGAGAACAGTTAAAAATGCCATAATAACTCACATTTTCGTCAACATGATCGAATGGCGAATGAAACTCGCACTTGGCACCCTGATTAAACACTCGTACACTTAGACCTGTGACAGATCCAAAATAAAAACGTCGTACGTCGGAAATCATAAAGCAGAAGGTGCCTAGAAGTTGCGAGGTTAATACGCCATTCGATCGCGGTAACGAAAACGAGAATGTGGATAACGAGAAGAGTTAATAAACCGCCACTGTGGTCTAGTGTCTTAGAACAGTCTCAGACTTAAAAGTCCCGAGTTCGATTGCCATCAGCGGGGTGCATGTTTGTGTATTCAGTCTCAGCATCAATACTCAGTTTGGTTGGTGGTAGGGCTGTATGTGCGCCTGGCAAACAATCTATACATCTTATCTTAACATCAATATTTGTAGCATTGTTGCGTTCCGGCAGCTGGAGATAAGATAGCCAGTGCCTCAGTAGTAGAGGATTCTGGTTAAGTGCGCTTAAACCTTCGGCATCACATAACATCAGGTGAGATGTCGGACAAGTGACAAGTTTTGAAAATAGTTAAAATTTGCCATACTATTTCTCGTTTTCTTTAGCGTGACTAAATAGCGAATGAAACTCGCCTCGCACCCTGGGTGCCTAGTGTGAGCTTTCTTTACTATCCGTATTCGTTCGATTACGTTTACGAAAACGAAAATTGGTATGGCATTGAAGCAGCGCCTCCTGGCGACATACGAGAAGAGTTACACTTACCCACAGAATTGCGAGATAATATTAAATAAAAATATTAAAGTGAAACCAAAGTCTCACTTCCTAAACTATAATAATCCATAATCTCATGTTATAATAAATAAATAGTATAAATAAATTTAGAAGTGTATTAACAAAATGGCTATTAGGACATTGCTTTTATAGTGTTAATGAATTCTTAAACCATAAAATAAAACCATAATTTTGTCACAATAATTAAGATTTTTGCACACCTGCTTGCAGGTTGAATACAATTGTGCTATATTTAAAAAATGTAACATCCTAATTTACTGTGTTCTAGCAAATAAATTTATTATCTTATCTATTTATTATCTATTATCTATAGAACTCTAGTGTTAAATCAAGTTTTTTTTAGTTTGATTCTGTTATTTATTAATTAATTTAATTGTATCGACGTAGGCTTTAATTTAATTGAAAGCACTCACTACAAAACTCATGTTGGTTTTCGAAGTGCTTTTCTAAATTGTATATTTCTTTGCATGTGTTAAAAATTTGGGAAATAAATGAAGAAAAAAAAATTTTAAAATTTTGCCATACAACTTCTCGGTTTCGTTAAGAGTGGGTATAAAGGTAAATCGCCAATCGTAGATTTGATTTTAACACTAGAAGATAAACCACGATTTACCCGAAAAAAATATTATATATACTACAGCATAATTGAAAGATACTAAGTGAAAGCATATCATAATTAAATTTTATCGATAAAAAAAAAATCACGAACGTACGTCTACTTTTCAACTATTTTCAATTTGATGCATATTACTGAGCCAATATTTTAACATATAATATCAAATTATATTACCAAGCGACTCTATTAGCGATTTGAAAAAATACTTTATATTTTACGAGTGATAATTAAACTAAAACTTATTCGGCGGTTACGACATTCTTATTCCGCGCAGAACGCTCCAGCCTGTCGCACCTGACCCGAGGTAACAGGCATGTTTTGTTTCATCGAACGTCGTGGTTTATCTTCTAGTGTTAAAATCAAATCTACGATTGGCGATTGAAGGTAAATACCTTTATACCCCCCTCTTAACGTGATCGAATGGCGAATGAAACTTGCACTTGGCACCAGTCACAAAATAAGGAGGTCGCAGAAGGTATGCTTAACGCATACCGCGCTCGGCAACATAGACAACCTCTCATAGTCACCATTATCAGCTCATTTTATGTCCCCACTGCTGGTGTCACGAGCCTTCCCTATGGACGGATAGGGAGAACGGGCCTTACACCACCACGCGGGCCCAGTGCGGATTGGTGGTTCTTCACGACTGCTAATGCAGCCGGGACCAACGGCTTTACGTGCCTTCCGAAGCACGGAGGAGCGAGAGATGATAAACTTTTGGTCACATACACAGAATCTCGCAACAGCTGCCCTCGGCAGGCTTATTACCGACCTTTAAGTGACAATCGCAATCGCGGCAATTTACAATTTATCGCTAACAAAACACGTATTAGTATTACGAAACGTAGAACGCTGCGATAGCGCTACGAGCGAGCGATTGACGAACTAAAAGTGCATGACAGCGCTATAGAGTAAACCGACCAATTGTAAATACCGCAACTAGTAGCAGTCGCGTTGCCATTGTGCAATTAGCAACTGGTTGCTAATAAGCCTGCGGAGCAGGGGGCCTACCGCTTAACTCTATCGCCATCGCTCTCGCAATCGCGCTCTATACTTTATGGCGTCATCTTGTAATTTCGAAAGCGATATGAAAGCAATATGAAAGCAATATCGGAAGCTATAGCCTATAGCTTTAGAGTTAGGCGGTCGGGGGGCAGTCCGCAGGCATATTACCGACAATAAACAACCAGCCCCCCGACCGCCTAACTCTATCGCCATCACTCTCGCTATCGCGCTCTATAGTTTATGGCGTAATTTTGTCATTTCGAAAGCGATATGAAAGCAATATCGAAAGCTATAGCCTATAGCTTTCGATATTTAGATATATTTAGATAGATGATGCCATAAACTATAGAGCGCGATAGCGAGATCGATAGCGATAGAGTTAGGCGGTAGGCCCCCAGTTCCGTATACGAAATATACATCTATAGATACTAGTGGCCCGCTCGCGACTTTGTCGGCTTGAAAACACCCGTTTTAGCCGGCAGGGTGAGGGTGACTGATGCTGCGTTGTTTTCACGCTGCACCAGTTGTCCTTGCGTCTGGACTCCATTTCCACTTAACATCAGGTGGAGTGGAGTAATTTGTCGAGCTACGTAAAAAAAAAACCCGTACCCCATGATGGACCCCTATTGTAAATCTGAACCGGGTCCAATTGTAAATCGATTAAAAAGCAATCTCCTTGTGCTTAATGATAAGTCTAGGATGACATTTGTCGCTTATTTATAGCTTGACAAGAATAGTCAAGATGGCGTTTGTATATCTATATATATATTTTAGCATGGTGATGTATGACCCGTTCCCCCTTTCCATCCATAGGGAAGGCTCGTGCCCCAGCAATAGAAATATGTGTTTTGGTAGCAATAAATTGCAAATTGTTTCGATTGCGACTGTCACATACAGATCGGTAGTAAGCCTGCCGAGCTGTCGCATGTTTATGTGTTATCTACGCGTGCGTCGCTCGACCGCGTTTGTATAAAGCTCACCTTCTGCCGTCCGTTGATTTTGTGACTTATTTTGCGCCTCAGTCGACAGATGTGTCGGCGTGCTGCTAATCTGTGGGCGGTACGATTCGAATGCGTTATGCCATGAATCAGAAGCAAAAAATGTGACAAATAGTGCGGTCGTACTGTTAGCGGGCATTGTTGGTGATTGGCCGACTTACTTCTTGGGCACAAACAGCTTTTTGCAACTTTTGTTTTGGTATACAAAACAAAAGTTGCAAAAAACTTGTTATGTTAATGGCAAACAAACAATTCGAGAGATTACAAATCACTATACAACCTTCCACTTTAAAAAATAAGCCAATAAAAAAAGGTGGCAGAATTAAGTATTGATAGTAGACCATTCAGACGGCCTCTGTGCGAGTGGTGTTTCCGAAGATTATCAATTAATTAATACATTGTTGTGTAAATACACAAAAAAGGTATGCCTGTGATCCCTATATATTACTATTTGTTTCAGTAAATCCCCATTACGAAACATTGTTTGTTAACAAATAATTTGGAAAGTGTCGAAACAGTTTTCTATGAGCGGCAATTGTACCCTTACCTGCACCGAGTCAAATGCACTTCCAACTGCTATCATCGCTCTCATCGTCTCACCTATACTCTTACTTTGTTAACCAAAAGAACGTTTTGTTAAGACATAATTACTTGATAGGCAACAGAAGTAACTATAATTTTACGTCCAAAAAATTTAGGATATCGATTATTTAACTAAGGACCGCACAGCGTCACACCACCGACAATAATAATAACAAATAGCAGTAACAATTAACGAGCCGACAATGGAATTATAAACGCTTCACTAAAATACGGATCATGAACAGTAGCGGGCTCACCCTCGCGCCCTGCGGGACCCCCGTTAGATGTCACACTGGCAAATGGCCGCCACGCCTCCAAGAGTTTACGGCCTTTGTAAATCCACGGATTTGAAGCTTTTGTTAATTGTTAATGACATTTGGCAGGGATCATGGAGCAAATGGCAGATTGATATTATTAACATGGTGTTAAATGGTTTTTTTTTAGTTTAAATGTCCCACTGCTGGGCAAAGGCTTCCCCAAGTCACTTACTTAGGTAACTGTTGTAGGGTATTGGCACCAGTGTCCGACAGGAACTAGCGATCGACATTTTTTCTCTTTGTTTGTTTGTTTGCTGATTGTCTTTGCAGACGGTATTTTCAGCTTCACCGGGCTTGTTTGGGGGCGGCGAGAAACTTAAAGGGTTCCTCAAGCCATATGAAACGAAGCACCGTCAGAGGTTTTCTAGAGGGAACGGCATCACGCACTAGTGCGTGTCCCCGTGCCCTACTAGATTCTCCGAACGATTCGGATCGGATCGGTTTAATAATTAGAAACAGAGGTCAGCAACTGGTTTTAGTCTTTAGCAACAACTGAATACAGACCACCCGCTTCCTAACTGTTATACAGTGCCAATAAAAATCTATGTTACTTTTTGGCAACGAAACTGTGTTGATCACTGGCCTTAAAATGTCGAACACTGTCACTACACTAAATCAGATACTATTAGTAAAACATATTTCTAAGCCACAGCTTCAGAAAATTTCAAAGTTTTCAGTCACCGTTCCGGTTCCAGACCAAGCCAAAGGTACTTTAACTTTTGCGACATCGTTAAGAATGCATGACCGCTACCGCGCTGCCACCAACTTTTAACCGTTTCCCGTAAATAGTTTATTTATTTAACGTATTTTCTAACTAACTAACTGTAACTGTATTGTCTTTATACATAGATATAATTAATTAAAATTGACAGATGGATTTAAATAAAATTAAAATTTTAAGTTTATTTACTTATACCAAAATGTCGTTTAATAGATGAAAATTTGAAATTTCATAATTTTTATTTATTCATTTATTAATAGAAAACAAACGGTCATACAATTTTCATCATTTCACTAAATATAAAATGTTAATTAACGGACTTATGTTTTCCTTTATTTTTAGAAGTGTTACTGCCGTACTCAGAGACGTCAATTAAGTTTTAATAACAATTAAATCTCTTGCTGTCACTTTCTTATGTATAGTGCTAAAAAGAGAAGGAAAGACATTTAATTGTCATTAAACTTAATTGACGTGTCTGAGTACGGCAGTTAACATGAGTTATTTAACTTAATGCTTACAAATGAATGGGGAACAAAAATACAATTTTTGTAAAAAGGTGTTACTAAAATTTTTTGTCACAATGACAGTTATGTTTCGAACCACTTCAACTATTTGAGCTCACTGCCAGTCAGATCAGAATATCTTATATCTAATTGAACACCACTACACTATTGGATCGTAAGTCTACAGATAGATAGATAGAACAAAAATAAATCATTTACAAAGTTACAATTTGGCGGTCTTATCGCTTACAAGCGATTTCTTCGAGACAACCAGTCGGATGGAGAGAGCTATTAAACTGTAAGATCGGAGGTGAAACTATTAAAAACATACTAGAATAAGATAGAGAGATAGATTAGTGTGTAAGTTAGATATTATCTTTGTACAAAAACACAATGTTGAAAAAATTTCCACGAGCAGGATTTGAACCTGCACCCTTCTGACATACCGGGTCAGGTGCTCTTCCAATTGAGCTATCGTGGTTCTAACCAGCCCGCCGAAATTATTCAACACTATTTACTTTTTTTACTTTGAAAGCCAAAGGCGCCAATTCAATGTCAACAACTACCGTCATTAACATCTGATCATAATATTTTTACAAATACTAAAGATCAGTTACAAAGTAGGCAAGCTATTTATAAAATGTTTTTATTTTTGTTTCTATAATTTTAACGCAAATTTTGTTGCGATATAAATTACAAAAACACAATGTTGAAAAAATTTCCACGAGCAGGATCGCAACAAAATTTGCGTTAAAATTATAGAAACAAAAATAAAAACATTTTATTTTCTTTGTGTTTACCTATTGATTGAATCAAACCGCAATCGCACAGATTATCCCCAAAAACATTTAGTATGTTGTAATGGACACCACCCTCGCGTCAGGACCCGCGTGCCGTATTAAATCTATTTTCGTGTAGCGCTTGTTATGGTAATGCCGACTTTGTTGAGTGGCGATGTGGTGTGTTGGTACCGACTAGGGATGGGGTAGGTCGATAACTGATGTAAATATGCAAACTGTAATTAGATGTAATTATTTTTTATCTTTTGTTTTTTTTATAACATGTTGTGATTGTCCTTTATATTTTGTGTTTTTATATGTAATGCAAAGTGTCCTTTTATGATAGGGCATTTTCCAATATCGTTGACGCTGTAAGGGAGAAAAGAGCTTGACCCTTGCTGAGTTTCTTGCCGGTTCTTCTTAGTACAAGTTCTCCCGCCCAGAGTAGACTTACGCTCTTACGAACCGATGGCATAATGACGTTCATAAGAGCTGATTGATTGAATGATTTTGAATTTAGAATTTAGAATTTTGATAATTATGTAAGTCGATAAGTTACTTTCTATATTTCTCGTGTTTCACACGTACTTAGGGTAGTGGCACCAAGGCTTGATACCGTTGCCAAATTCCCACTATAAGTACCGGTAAGTAATTTGGTACCGGTTATGCAGGTAACGTTATCTAGAAAAGTATCGCTACTTTTTTACTTAAAAAATTATTAAAATAAAATATCAGTCTCCTTGCTAAAACGTTATATTTTATTCGATATCGACATTACACAACACTACTAACGCAGGAAAGAAAATAGACGATGCATAAAATTTATAACGGAGTCCCGCGGGGAAGAGTCCGCCCCACCCCGTTCGAGATCACTCACAAATACCGCTTAATGCACCTACCGTGTACATTGCAACTTGACGGACGATTGGTTTAGTTCTAAGTGTCATTGTTATTCAAAATCATTTATTCAGTTTAGGCTACAAATAGCTCTTAAGAATGTCACTATGCCATCGGTTCGTAAGTCTACTCTGGGCGGCGAGATCTTGCTCAGAAGAAGCGCAAGAAACTCAATAAGGGCCCCTAACAGCGTCAAAATATTGGAAATGCCCTATCATAAAAGGACACTTTCTTTCGGTTTATTATTTAATTTTTTTAAATATCTTACAAGTTAAAAACGCGCGGCTCGTTACCCGAAGGTCCCGGGTTCAAATACCAGATCGTGCAAAGTGTGTTTCGAATTTTTCAGAGTTTGTGTTTCGGTTTGTGATCACCAACCCGCACTTACCTACTTACGTGTAAACACTTGGCCTTCTTCTCACCTGATGTTAAGTGGATGATAAGGTCAATGATGCGCACTTCACCCGGGATCCTCAACTACTGAGGCGCTGGCTATCATAAATCTCTAGCTACCGGAACACAACAATGATGTAATGGCGACATATTTAGATAGGATGGTGGCAGCTAGCCAGGCAGACAAACAAGCCCTACCAGCTACCACCAACCAAACCGAGTACACAAACATGTACCGCCCGCTGGGAGTCCAACCCGGGACCTCTGGGACTGATGCCGGTGGTCTTAAAAATAGTTTTAGTAACAACTGGGTTAACCACTAGGCCAGGGTTTCTTAAAACTTTTTGCAGTCACGGACCACTTTCACAATTTAATCAATTCCGCGGACCCCTGTCGAAGATTATTTTAGGAAAGAAAATAAGCCTCTTATTAACTATATTAAAAAATGACTTTTATTGGTTGTTTCACTAAGCTAATGTAATTACTACTAAGTTAATGAGAAGGATGCTGCTTGTGACGTGCGCGACGACGATGACAGAAATGAAAGAAGAAGAAGAAGGACCCCTGATACGCATGCTACGGACCCCTAAGGGTTCCGTAGACCCCACTTTAAGAAACCCTGCACTAGACCACAGAGGCGGTAAAAAACTCAGACCCAGAGCGCATTATAAGTAGACAGCAGAAGGTATAGTTATTAGCCTTATGGTTTTTTATTACTTTTATTTATTTATTGATTTATTGTTATTTATTACGTAAACAAGAATTTAGAATAAATACACATATTTTTAAACGCGGATAAGACTTGTTGGAGGGCATCTTTCGTTTTAGTTAGCTTTTGTTTTTAGTGTGGATATCTAAGAAGGAGCCGCACAAAAAAAATATATCCTATTTAATTTAAATATTTTGTTATTTTACTGCTGTGTTAATTTCAGTTATGTTTCTTTTTTGTTTAGTTATTAATGTTGTGTATGTTTTGTTTTATTCCAATGTTTACTAAAACAATTGGCCTCTAGACTTGTGAGCTTGAAGTCGCAGATGGAAACAAGTTGCACAACAAAAATTTAAAAAAAAGAACCCCTCTCATGAATAAAGCTATTAATGGGCATAGAGACGAAAATGTCAAATATTTTATTGCTCTGTGATTTTAAAACAACATTTTTCTTGACGCCATTATGTAGTACGCGATTCGAATTTTAAACACTTATCTCGAACAAATTACCGTGAAACTCACGATACGTTTTTTAATCTAGTATTGTTAACTTTTTTTCGTTTAATGGCGCCAAGGAGACTACTTTTTTAAGGCTATTGTTCGACCGGATTATTCTTTTTGACTGAATTAGAATTTTAAAAGTTATTGTTATATTTTTTGTCGTTAATCCGCCGGATTAGGTATTTTTTAGCTGTGGCGCCAATGTTACTCGTGAGGTTATTAATAAACAATGAGATTCATTAACTGATAGAAATCCGACGAAAGCCGAAACACGAAGTTTGCCGAGTGACATCAAGAAAATAGATACATTGTATATTAAATTCTAAACGCCTCTGTGGTCGAGAGGCAGAGCTCTCGGCCCGGCACCTGACGGAGCTCCCGGGTTCAATTCCCAGGTCGGGCAAAATCTATTTCGGATTTTTCGATGCATATGCCCGGGTTTGTGATCACCAACCCGCATTTGGTAGGCGTGGTGTTTAAGCCATTACCCATCAATTGTAGTGATGACTTGATTTCAATGATGTATGCCTTTGCCCAGCAGTGGGACTGTTATAGACTGTTTACTTTACTACTTTACTTCATTAAATTCTGAGTTGAAATAAGCAGCTAAATGGAATATGTGCTCACTCCAGAATGGATCCAGAAGGATTCCTCGAGCCGTTCCTCAAGCGATCGAAACACCGTCAGGAGTTTCTAGAGGGAATAGCATCACGCAAACTTGTCCCCTTTCCCTACTAGATTCTCCGAGGGTTTCGGATTGGATCGGGAGCCAAACAACCCGAGGGCGCCTCTAAATGCTAGGACCTCGGCTCGGGTTGACCGGGCCGTGGTGTGGTGAGGAGAAGCGCCCGGGTACATGTCCGTTTCGGTGTAGAGCGCGTGTGAACCGGGGGCCCGACCGTCTAACCGATCGCTTTGGCTACGTGTATAGTTTATGACGTCATCTTGTCATCTAGCTAATATATAGGTAAAGGCATATATCTATAGCTATAGTCTATAGCTTTCGATATTGCTTTCATAAGCAGTACGAAATGACAAGATGACGTCATAAACTATACACGTAGCCAAAGCGATCGGTTAGGCGGTCGGGGGGCTGGTCTTCGTACTCTTGTTCTACGTGTACGGTGTTTTAGCCCTATGCGAGTGTGGATGTTTAGTCATTTATGTGAATATGGTGCTTACATTTTGAGAGTTATTCCGGAACATTCGATCCCGGTTGTTGTCGCAATATAGCAGTCGTTAAAACCCACCAACCCTTTAGGCCAGCGTAATAAGGTTTGGCTCGATCTCCCATGTGCTTTGTTCATGTAATAAGCGCAGATACGGGACATTGATAGAATGTTTTTGTTTTGTTTATATAATATTACGAAAAGAAACAAATTACAAAAAGACAAATGTTGAAAAAATTTCCACGAGCAGGATTTGAACCTGCACCCTTCTGACATACCGGGTCAGGTGCTCTTCCAAATGAGCTATCGTGGTTCTAACCAGCCCGCTGAAATTATTCAACACTATTTACTTTTTTACTTTGAAAGCCAAAGGCATTCAATGTCAACAACTACCGTCATTAACATCTGATCATAATTGGATTGGATTGGTGGAATTTTTTCAACATTTGTCTTTTTGGACATTGATAGGTTGAAGATGAATGAGCATTTAGCAACTTCTCAAAGTCTACTCGAGATCGACTACACGATTCGAGTCTCGACGTTTGATGATGTCATTTTCCGTTTAACGTTCATTGATATGTAATATAACGAACATTCATTCACTGACACCATTAATGCATTCGTGATCGACAGATTATGCGACTGAGCCCAACATTATTTCATACGTACAATTCAAATTCCCGATACTATGTCGGCCCTTTACTTTTGTAAGTAGCCAGTGACTTGTTTATTGTCGGACGAGCGACGTGACTCGCGACGACCAAAGACAATCAATTAAAACCGCATACAAATGCATTACGGATGCTACACACAGTACAATGCCTCTATGGTTCGCCGATGGGACGCATGCAGCATAATGCCACTGCCTCTTTCATCGGGCCGCAATTAAAAATAGTTAATAAAATTTAAAAAGTTTCGTCGCGCCGCGTCCCGTCGGCACAGATTATATACGAGTAATATTCTCATTGGTATACGTGTGTAAAGTTTTTGGGATTTTTATAGTGGCCAGGTGTAAAATAAAAACTTAGATTTTTATTGTATATTGTTTGTTGGTTTTATGACGTGTTTATCACAGTTTTATGAGCTGATATTTAATAAATTTAAATACTATAAACTAACCTACCTGTCTTTTCAGTAGCAACCACTGCATGGGAGAATAGTGTTCAACACAGGTTGCGTCGCCAAAAACTAATATAGTTTCATTAAAATCTGCATTCAACTGTCGCCAAAGTCACAAATCAATAGCTGACCCATTTTTCTAGTAATTGAAGAAAAAAAAGCATTACCAAATCCTTTTACTTGGTCAAAGTTTACGTCACGTGAAAAAAAAAATATATTCACTCGGCATTTGTCAGAACACCAAAGGTGTCACGACGCTGATCTTCCGTGGAAACCTAAAAAAAGAGAACACCAGAAAACAACAAACAAGAGAAAGTTTGTGAACAAAATGTACTATGCTACTATAATGAGTATTCTGCAACTATGCTTTTTTTGAAGTAGTTAACAACCCTTTTTTGGAGAGAGTTCGCTGGTTGCCTCAGACAGCAAGCTCCACCGGGCTTGTTTGAGGGCGTCGAGAAACTTAAAGGGTCCCTCAAGCCGTATGAAACGAATCACCTTCGGAGGTTTTCTAGAGGGAACGGCATCGCGCACTAGTGCGCGTCCCCGTGCCCTACTAGATTCTCCGAAGGGTTCGGGTCGGGGTTAGCAACCCGTTACAGATAATCGTACCGTCTTGTGCGTCAAATTAATGAAGAAAATTGTAAATCAGTTGCTTATTAGTATTTTTAATTATTAAAGGATAATAATGGCGATCACTGGTTCCTGGCGAACACTGATGCAACTCTACTCGTTTTATCTTTATAATTCATCATCATCATCACACCATCACCAGCTCATTTTATGTCCCCACTGCTGGGACATGAGCCTTCCCTAAGGATGAATAGGGAGAGTTTCACCATACCACATTACAACAAATGTTAACATAATTATTTATAGATAACCAGCCGGGAAATCATTCTTTCGCAACTTCCCAAGCGATACTTCTCGGAATGTACGTGAAAATTAAATATAATCGATTCTTTTATTCGATGCGCGAGCCTTTGACGCGCCGCCGTTGACAGACAGACAGACGGATTCCTATTATTTGTATTTGCATAGCGTAGTACTGATGTGTAATTTTAAGTAGACCAGTTCAATATGAACTTTCTTTCTTGTGGAAAATTTGAAGTAAATATAATGTGGACAGAAACCTCAGAACAATATCAAAATGGCATGAAGAAGAAACGTTACATTTTAATATTTTCTTTTAACTGTACAGTTTTAAACTTTCGCAAACAAAAGAATTTAAACGGATATTAACGCAAACTAAGTAGTAAAAAGGAATTTTACCGTACGCAAGTCCTATCCACAGATCGCCTCTTTTATTCAAGGGTAGTGCGTGAAGCGATTGAAATAAAAAAGCACCTTAATAATTGCAATCCACGGCCACAAACTATCTTCAGCGTTGAATCCAGTATTTGCATCCTCGATTTTCTTTACAGTTGGTAAACAACCAGAATAAGGGTTGTATACGTAATAGGGACACCGTTAGTGTTGTGTGTGGCGGTAGTTGGCATAATAATGTGACGGTGGACGAAGACTGCCGCGCAAACGGAGGCGCAACATCGCGACAGCATTCAGCCCGTGACCACGGCCGTTGTTCGGTCGAAACGTCGGGTATAAAGAAGGTATATATGATACCTTTTTACTAATTAGTTTGCGTTAATTCCCGGTTAAATTCTTTTGTTTCGATCTCTGTAAATATATAAAAAATTTCAATAAAATTAAAAAATAAAAACTTTTTATTTTTTTTTGCATAATATTTGGATAGTCAATTTAAGTTTGGAAGAATAAGACAGAAAATTTGCACAAAGCACACCTTGACCAAAGATATAAAGTATTTAAAGCTAATCTTTGCCCACCCCGATATAAAAATTTCATTGTTAGTTTTTACTTATATGTGTGTTACACACAGTTTAAAGAGTTTTATCTATTTATCTATCTATCTATCTATCTTACGGTACACGAATTAAGATCAATATCTACTAAGTTATCTTAAACGGGGATATGTATGGCGATATTCTAAATTCTGGTTCTCTTAAGTCCGGTGATGCCGAAAATGCCGCCAAAGGCAATCAGCAAACTAACTTAAAAAAAAATACGTTTCTCACTAAAAAGGTGTTCCTTCAATGCCAAACTCCTTTTCAGATCTCTCCTCCTCCTAATGCAGCCGGGACCAACGTACGTGCCTTCCAAAGCACGGAGGAGCTCGAGTTGATAAATGTTTGGTCACCCATCCGATAACCGGACATTACGAAAGTTGCTTAACCTTAGCAATCGCAGACCGGGCGCGTTAACCACTGCGCCATCGAGTACCTTTTCAGATACTATTTTTCATTAACGTGATCTTAAATGGCAAATAAAAGTCGCACTCAGTACCAACTGATATAACCACAGGAACTGCTTACAAAGTCGATATTTGGCAGTACCTACGTTCCATATAGGGTTTAGACATCCGTCGAGAATTGGGACAACAACAATACATTGTTTTGTTATGTAAATTACATAAAATTTGCTTCTGCCAATGTAACCTTCACCGGTGTCCATATATGGGTTAAAACAGATTATTAATATTCACTGTGTTGTGTATGTAAGATGTCAAGACAAGACAATAATAATAATTTAGCACTTTGACAACTTACCGTCTTATTTTATCAGGGTCTGCTGATGTTTAATTCCCTCTTCCAATAGCACTTTGACCCATCAAAGTCAAAGTTAAAAAACGTATATTTCGACACTCTCAAGGGAATCAAAATTCATAGGGTACTTGCCGTTGACCTAGAACTATGAAGTTTGGCAAGGAATATCGTCTTATATTACAAGTATAGGGAAAAATCTGAAACTATACATATTTAATTAAATCACAAAAAAAACAGGGTCTTTATGCAAGGAATGGGGTTCCAAATTTTGAAGTAAGTTAACCGTGTCATGTGAGGTATCGTATGAAACGGCTTCATTTGCACAAGCTTAAACAGATTTTTAATTATTTTTATGATGAAGAATGATGAGAGAAATACAAATTTGTACGGAACCCTCGGTGGGCGAGTCCGACTCGCACTTGTCCGGTTTTTCATAGGGTTCACGATTCATATGTTGTGTTTATGGTATAATAACTCCTAAACAAGGCAGAGGTTAACACGGTAACCAAATGCACGTTTAAGATCAAAAGCTCAGAACAATAACTATTAAAGCTTTAGTTATTATTCTGAGATCAAAAGTAACGCCATACCATAAATCTTTACTTTTTTTTTTCTCGAAGTTAACGTGTTAAACTCATGGTATAACTTAACAAGGCAGAGGTGGTAGCGCGGATTTGTTGAACCGTTTCAGCTTACGTAGGTATTGCAAGATACACAAAAAAGTCTATTACCAAATCGACATACCGACCATTACAGTCAACTGCGTTAATCTACGACCGACGAGGAAATGGCGCCGCGTGCCATCACGACGCAAGTAGGGTCAGCTAGATAACTCGGCTGGCTAAAAATTTTTTTTTATAAACATAGTTTTAGCGGGAAATAATGCAAAGTACTTAGTATACAATGATATTATAAAGGTAGATACGTACTATGCACACAAAACAACAATAAACAATACGTAGTTAAACTTTTTAGTTCTAATTTTGAACACAGCGGCATCGGCAGCACGCCGCTGAAAGAAAGAAAAAGACTGCTAACTCAGTATTCAGTACTCAGTATTTCGTATTTTGGTTTTTTTTTTAATAAAAACTAATATATTAAAATTGGATTTTGTAAAAAGGATCATGCAATCATCCTTCTTTTGTGCGGTACGTCTTCAGGGCACAAGTAACATATCTACTTTTTACTTATAATTACGTGAAGAGGCACCTTGTGGGCCGGCAGGGTGAGGGTGACTGATGCTGCGATTTTTTCACGCTGCACCAGTTGTCCTTGCGCCTGAACTCCATTTCCACTTAACATCAGGTGGTGTGGAGTCATTTGTCGAGCTACGTATATTAAAAAAAATATATTATGCTCTCGTTGTTAGTATACGTCGCATAGACATTGTATGTAGTGATTTCGTACCTACTGATATTGTGTGATATTGATCTTACGTTGACATTTGTTATTTTTCTTTGCGTCTATTTCTACTTTTTGTTTGTGTGTGCCCAATTCCACACAATGTAATTTTTTTTTTAATAAATAAATACAAACGTAGTTGCTTTACAGAATTATTTCTTTTTTGCATTTTAGTTGAACCTACATTATTAACATCATTTTACGTTATTAAATTTACAATTCTGTATAAACTGTTTTGCGGACGGTCGCATGCAACGCCAGCGTCCGGTACCCAGTGCTCAGCGTGAACAAATCTCTTTATTATGCTAATTATCCCAGTAGCTATTGTTTTTTATCCTGACGGAAATTATTAAGTGCTCATCGACGACTTTGGACCTCATAAATTAATAGTTCGGCCCACCAACAGCTTAATGGGCTGCTTCAAGAGGTTGGTATTGATTTTTTATTGTCTATGATTGTTTAGGGAGGGAACGGTAAATTAACGCTTTTTGTTTTTAGGGCATAAGTCAATTTGCGTACCTCGATACATAATTAATTATACACGAAGACTTTTTATCGGTGATCAGGACCTACTGATTCGGACTAAGTTATTGATAGCCATTGCAATAATAATAAAACTTACATGTCAGCGTTCCACTTTTTATTTTTTTGTCTGTGAAGTAAAGTTAATAACTATGAATATTAAAATCATGGTCATCCTACTCCTCCTTGTTACAAATAAAACCACTCCATAAGTACAGGTGCAACGATGATAACAAACCTCATTGAAGATTTAAAGTTTTTCATGCTATTAGTAGTAAACTGTCAAATGGCAGACAACGTAAAAAATCACTTCAATCTTCACTTCATAAAAATGTAGGAAGACCATACATTCTAATTAATTTTGGTTAAAATACTAAAGTAGGTATATTTATAAAAAGAAAACATGTAACTACTATTATGATTGCAATGGCCATCATTTACTTAGTCGGAATCAATATGTCCTGATCACCGATAAAAAGTCTTCGTGTATATACATAATTATACAGCATTATATCACTCTAATGGTAGGCAGAGTTATGATTCTTTCATACTTTTTTCGCTTCTTCTACTCTCATTACCTACTTTCTTCGTAGGGTAAAGCCACCAAAGAGTACGCACTACCAAAGAGAACGTATTTCTATACCAATTCTATTTTTCCTAATAGCAAACACACATTCATATCATTGGTAAATAGAACGTACCATGTTGACTCCATGCACACATTATGTCACAGGCAAGTAGTTGCTAACAAATTTAATATTATAGCATAATATTTAACACTGAGGTACTCTTTGGTAGTGCGTGCTCTTTGGTGGCTTTACCCTACATACGCGCCGGTTTAAGGTACTCTTGACCTGCCCCTGACTATGAACTTTTATAGCAGTATTATTACAGTTGTGGAAAAGAGATGCGAATATATTCGCCGCTACATACTGATAACAGCTCGTGGTTACCCTCCTGGCCTTTTTAAATTGTCCTCGATGAACTCTAGACATAATATAAATTTATTAAGTAAGGGAAAGATTTAAATATATATGAAAATTTTGGTGCCATCAATTATTAAGAAAAAGTTGTTGATAAAGTTTCATTAACTACCTGAATTTGATCCGCACCTTTCCACCACAACGCTGATTTGCCCCGCCCGATCCTCTAAATGACAGCACACATTTACAGAATACACTAAACATGCACACCAGTTTAGGCCCAAGACACCGTACTCGTAGAACAAGGGTACG
This sequence comes from Eudonia truncicolella, assembly GCA_949315975.1. NCBI lineage: Eukaryota > Metazoa > Arthropoda > Insecta > Lepidoptera > Crambidae > Eudonia > Eudonia truncicolella. The sequence continues at coordinate 2,112,287 of OX438851.1, forward strand.
AAGAACCGGTTCACACTCGCTCTACACCAGGTACAGACATGTACCTGGTCGGTTCTCTCCTCCTCCACGGCCCGGTCAACCCGAGCCGAGGTCCGTGCCTTTAGAGGCGCCCTCGGGTTGCTCCGCTCCCCGATCCGATCCGAACCCTTCGGAGAATCTAGTAGGGCACGGGGACGCGCACTTGTGCGCGATGCCGTTCCCTCTAGATAACCTTTGAAGGTGATTCGTTTCACACGGCTTGAGGGACCCTTTACGTTCCTCGCCGCCCCCAAAAAGCCCGGTGAAGCTGAAAATGCCGCAGCGGCAATCAGCAATCTCTCTCCAAAAAAAAAAAAACGCTGATTTTCAAATCAGCGTTGTGGCTTCTAGCTGTAACAACAGCAGAGCTGATCAGCCTTTTCGGCAACCTTAGTGTTTTAAGTTAAATTCTTTGTTTATTTTTTTTTTGCTTGCTAGTATTTTCTTGAAGCGGAATAATTTTTTTACTTACTCTCGTTAGTTTATCAAGCTTTTAATAATCTCTAACAGGTTTAACCAAGTAGCTAACAATTAGGCCAATATACGGTATATGTATATAGTAATTATACAGTCTAACGATGTGTACCTACTTCTTCAAAAGAAATAATTCATTTATTCGTATACTTAAATAAGGAGGTAAAACTAGCAAAATAATAACACACAAACCAAGTTTGACATAAAGAGCTATTCTTTTATTAATTCCATTGTCCGAATCACAAACGGTCAGCCCATTAGATGATAATTACTCATTAATTAATCTGCCAAAGTGGTACCGTGGTACGCATTTAGACCATAGACAATGATGCCGTTAATGGCGGCGACAATTACAAAGATGGCGGACAATTAAAGTGGATTGCGCGCCAAATGTAATCGAGCGTCGATTGTATGCAAAAATGGAACGGTATGCATTTGTTGATTGGTTTGAAGAATGAATTGAATGCAAATTGATTGCCAATAACTATTATGAAGACGTTGATCCAGTGGCTACTACGTGCTGTACGCTATTGAAAAGATTTTTATATAATAAAACATAGAAAAAGTTTTGCGTAGATAGAGCCACTAACTATACTACTAGTTAGGTAGCTTGCGCACTCTGTAAACGTAACATTTTCTTAATAATTAGAGATAATAAGCAAATATGTTGCTTGCTTGATTTTAATTACTTAAATTTTATTTAAATTTAAATTTGTCTAATTTTAATATACTATAATGATTTCTATATTGTAATTTAATTACATGTCCCAGGGATTGGAGCGAAGCAACCCCAACACGAGTATTTCACAATTACTTACCTGGGAAATGTAAGATTTCTGTTAATAATAAACAATTTTATTTTATTATTGTTTATTTACATAAATAGATTGTTAGTAATTACAAAAAACTTGATTCAAGAAGTACCAGTGTTCGACAGGAACTAGTCATTGACACATTTAGCCAGTGTCAAAGTAATTTTTCTTACAAGTAATACATATAAATAAACAATATTTCCTGTCTGATGATGATGATGAATGATAATAGAAATAAGAAGTGAGAAATGATATAGCCCCCAACCCCTCGAGTATCTCAGTAAAGGTTGGGACTTTACTTAGTCTTCACGCGGACTTCTTGAGAGAATTTGAAAAGTGACGTTGCACTGTTTTGTTTCATTTGCCAACACTCATGCGCACCCACGAACACTTAACGGTTAATAATCCACCATTATTTCACATTAATATTCGACATAACACAAATTTTTCAAAATAAAACAAAACCGCAGACATGACTCGTCACTTTCCCGACAAGAAGTCCTGATTGACTCTTTCTTAAAAGTTTTTTTTTTTAATTTCTGTTCAATCTATGCTTTGTTTGTCGTCGAAAACTGGTATCGAACAATAGTTTACTGAGTCGAACGCTGGTGCCTATACGATACTAGCTTATTCAGCTGTCTCATCTCCGAGACAACAAGACGCCAATCTCCCTACTTTGTGGCTTCTCCGTGAGGTTCAACAGTACAACAAAACTATGAAATACCCAACTACATTACAAAGCATATTTTTTATTGCTTTCGAGTAAGCACTTAAGAACGTAAGCATCAGAAATTAGGAGATCCGCAGAAGAACAAAGGTTACCGACATAGCACGAAGAGTTGCTAAGCTCAAGTGGCAGTGGGCAGGGCACATCGCTCGCAGGACTGATGGACGCTGGGGCGAAACAGCCCTTGAGTGGCGACCGCGTACCGGAAAGCGCAGTGTGGGCAGGCCTCCGACAAGGTGGACCGACGATCTGGTGAAGGTCGCGGGAAGCCGCTGGATGCGAGCAGCACAAAACCGATCGTTATGGAGATCCTTGGGGGAGATCTTTGTGTCGCAGAGGACGTCTTTTAGCTGAGATGATGATGAAGCACTTGATGTTAAGTGATGATAAGGCTGAAAGCGGAAGCGCTTTTCACCCGGAATCCTCAACTACTGAGGCGCTGGCTATCTTATCTCTAGCAGGAACACAACAAAGCTACTAACAATGATATTATGGCGACATATTTCGAGAAGCCGGTGGTAGCTAGCCAGGCAGAGAGACAATCCACCAAATAAATTGGTGCACATAAATTTGTTTATGTACTCTTCGCACAGGTAAAAATAAATCTTTATATATTATCTCTTGTACTGTTCCACAACTTAATCTATCGATTACCAAGAAGTATTTAAGCGAACGGCGGATGTACTTAATGTTTGTTTTATTGATTCTAGGATTAATATAATCTGCAACGAATTTCCGTTGAGACCGGAAACAGTATTGCTTCTAGGATGTTGCAAATATTGTTTTGTTATGTTATTGTATATGTATGTATATGATTCAACTCAAAACGGTAAGTTGACAACAACAATAATCAAAAATTTTAATAGAAAAAATCAACCAGCATCGGAATCGAACCCACGACCTTTGGATAACCGATCCAATGCTCTGACCGCTGAGCTACCGAGGCCCTAGAAGAGACGATTGAATTTTTCTAGTAGTTTGTGATTTACACTGCAAGTCAGGGGTGTTTTCTAGTAAAATTTTATCTTGTAACTATACATAGCAATACGAATGCAAAATTCAAAATAATACGAACAATAGTTTCCGGAGCTTTACGTATATGACATCACGTAAACGTAACAGTTCTTTAAAATAACCTATTATTTTCTTTGACTTATTAAACATTCATTTATGCAACCTAAAAAGTTGACTCAATTAAGTTTAACGGAACACGAATATTGACGTCATAGTTCGCCATTCTCATATAATTAAAAAGGAGATGTTTAACTTTCTATGGAGAAAATGCCAACACCTTGTACACAATACCGCAAAGATAGCTAATGAGATAATAAGTTATAAGCTTATTCGAAATGATTTTCCTTCAAATAAATGAGTAATTTTCATGTAAGAATTATCTGAAACACTAAAATAAATCAACTTTCGTGATGACAGCGGTGTTATGCCGATGTCAAGTAGCTGTCAAAACAAAGTATGTCTTTCTTTTCCTTTTTACATTTTTACATAAAAACGATGAAGCGTATTGAAGTATTACTTATTTTAACTACAAAATACATGTATTTTTTTATTTTTTTTTAGTAAGTGTACAGGGTCTTAAACATCTCCTTTCTTGGCGGGAAAGAATCCGGCTTGAAGGGCCAGATAGTCGGTAGCCGTCCTATGCATTACCCACCACATAAGTTAGCTTGAATGAATTAATATTACTCTTTGAGGACCAAATGTCTGGCTCAAAGAACAAGATAATCAAGGTGCCTGGTGTTTCTTTTTTTATATATTTACGGGTACGCACAGTGCCTTGATCTCACCTGATGTTAAGTGATGATAAGGCCAATGATGGAAGCGCATTTCACCCGGGATCCTCAACTAGTGAGGTACTGGCTATCTCATCTCTAGCTGCCGGAACACAACAATGCTACAAACATTGATGTTATGGCGACATATTTAGATAAGATGGTGGCAGCTAGCCAGGCGGACAAACAAGCCCTACCACCAACCGAACCGAGTACACAAACATGCACCCCCCGCTGGGAATCGAACCCGGGACCTCTGGGTCTAAGCCGGTGGTCTTAGCCACTAGACCACAGAGGCGGTTAAAAGTGTGTGAGTTTGGATTCATTCGATTACGTTTACGAAAACGAAAATTGTCAGTATCCCACCTTTACTTCCTCAGAACTAATAACTAAAGCATTTGATATCATATTCCAATGAATAAACTCTATGATATATCAATACAATAATGACGGCTGATGACATCATTACTGACACGAACCTTTGTCGGCGCATGTCTGCACGAATTCGTTGAGGATGTCCAAAGCCTTAGCCGTAGTACGTATGCGAGGGTGTGTATGTTTGTGCGTCTTTAACGGTGAAACGGAGCGACGGATCAACGTGGTTTTTTGCGCTGACATAGTTGAGGAGTTCGAAAGTGTTCTAAGATACTTAGATCTTGAAAAAAAACATGTATTCTGTAATTAGCAACTAAAATTATTAATTACATAACTAAGGTCTGAATTCAAATTAAAGTAAAAAATCTGTGTCTATAGGAGTCAGAAACAGATTGTTTGATTCCTGTCGAAAAGTCGTGTCACACCCAATATGTATGGGGCGGTAAATGTTTCGTAGCTCACGGGATTTCACGAAATTCCTGGTATTCTTTAAAATAAACAAGATATTAAACAAGTGACAAAAAGTAGTAGAATACATTCATAAACTGACATACGATGAAACCGAGAACTTATTAAATATTTGTTCAATAGTTTTTTCGACACATCCTCCCACACACACTCATACATTTTCATTCTACACACAGGGACGTAAATTATTTTGATAGGAGTGCTTAAGCCTACCTTACCGGAGAGTGTATTAATGTTGAATTTTTATTTAAACTGTTTATAACTGGAAAAGCGCTGTTTGTCTGGAAAACAGATAACTATATTATCTAGTTCAGACACAGACGTATTTATTGTCAAAGTAAATTGTAAGTAAAACATTGTCACTGATTTATTGTTATTTTGTAAGCACTTTAAAAATAAAAAAATTACAAGTATTATTATATCCTTTATTCATTTTCTTTCTTAAAACTAGATTTTTACAATATTTTAATATAAAAACAATAAAACATTATAAACACCTAATTCTAGAGTACCGCCAACAGCGGGGCAGGGCCCAACCTACCGGTGGTCAGGGCTGCAGAGTGAGGAACCTCCTGACAGTACGTGCCGTGTCAATGAGTACTGCTTTCTGAATCTGACCCTTGATCCAACCATCAAGCGAGAGCCTGTTAAGATGTTGGTCGAGGCTCTTCGCTATCAGACTGTTCGCTGAAACGACTATCGGGACAATGATCGTCGAATCTACATTCCACATGGCGGTCACCTCGTGAGCAAGGTACTTGCTGAGTTTGTCCTTTTCAGCTTTCACGAGGTTCTCGTCATGCGGGATGGTGATGTCAACGAGCACCGCCCGACGTTGAGACCGGTCTACCACCACAATATCATTTGCTTATTGGCAACAATAGTCCTGTCCGTGATGATTGACCGGTATTATTATTATTATTTTATTATTATTCTAAATTCCCTGCGACATACATACATACATACATACATACATACATATAATCACGCCTCTTTCCCGTAGGGGTAGGCAGAGACCACTTCTTTCCACTTGCTACGATCCTTACATACTTGTTTCGCTTCGTCCACTTTCATTATTCCCTTCATACATGCTCTTCGGTTTAGGGTACTCTTGACCTGGCCTTTTTTCAAGACGTCCCTGATTTGATCTCGAAACGTCCGCCTAGGTCTACCCCTACCAACACTTTCATTCACACTCGCCTTATACACTTTTTTCGTCAATCGTTCTTCATCCATTCTCTCGACATGGCCAAACCATCTCAGCATGCCTTTCTCAATTTTTGTCACTACATCTTCTTTCAGACCACAACGTTTCCTTATCTCACTATTTCTTATCCTGTCGCTCAGTTTAACTCCTATCATACTTCTTAACGCTCTCATCTCTACTGCATTTATTCTGCTTTCATGTTTCTTCTGCCATACCTAACTTTCACTTCCGTACATGAGTGTCGGAACCAACACCCCCTTATGCACAGCCAAACGAGCCTATTAAATCTTCTAATATATAAAATTCTCGTGTCACAGTTTTCGTTGCCATACTCCTCCGAAACGGCTTGACCGATTTTGATGAAATTTTTTGTGCTTATCCGGTATCTATGAGAATCGGCCAACATCTATTTTTCATCCCCCTAAATGTTAAGGGTGGTCCACCCCTAAATTTTTTTTGATTTTTGAAATTTTTCCAATACAAAATGATTTGTTTGTCATGGAAACTGTCAAAGCGGTACGAAGTCCGCCGGGGGCAGCTAGTTAAATATAAAATAAAATATTTTGTTTTGAAATGTGTGCAGTTAAATTGTAGTTTTTAGTTTTTTCATAACAGCGTCTGCCAGCCCTGTCCACTTAGCAAGCGGCGCACGCGCATCGCGCCGATCCTAATGAAGACGCTATAAATCAAAGATGACGGTCCCAGTCCATTGATTGGGCAGTTGGCTTGATCGAGGAAGGTAGATTCAGCCTTAATATTGAGTAAAGAAACTCATCAGCAGCTTATTTTTATGTCCCCACTGCTGGGCACGAGCCTTCCCTATGGATGGAAACACCACAGGGAGAACGCGCCGTAAACCACCACGCGGGCACAGTGCGGATTGGTGGTTGTTAACGACTGCTAATGCAGCCGCAGCCGGGACCAGCGGTTTTACGTGCCATCCGAAGCAGGGGCACGGGTGAGTAATCATAAATCCTTTATTGTACAGACGCTCATCATCTACGACGCTGCTCATCAACCTATCCAAAACTGTCAAATTTCTTCAATACGTTTTCAACCATATGATAAAGGCATAAAGTTCAGAGTCTATTGAGGAAATTTGCCAGTTTGTGGTAGGTTGATGTGCAGGCGTGTGATAGAAATTACAGTTTAAATTGCACATCATCATCATCATCTCAGCCAAAAGACGTCCACTGCTGGACAAAGGCCTCCCCCAAGGATCTCCACAACGACCGGTTTTGTGGTGCTCGCATCCAGCAACTTCCCGCGACCCTCAACAGATCGTCGATCCGCCTCTTCCTCTTTCATAGTGTAGTGGAAAAAGAAGGAGTGTTCTTCGACTGTAAGGGTCGTCTTAGGTGCGTCCTGATCCGGCGTTATGACCAGACGCAGATGGTCCCATGTGCTTGCGTATGGATATTCTGACACTACTTTTGTAACTGTTAGGTTGGTAACGGGTGTCAGTATAAACTTTGTGTGTAGCGGGGATGCAAGGGTAGTATTTTAAGTTACTTCACAGTAAATTTTTAGTTTTTGTTTTTTAAGCGCTTGCTGCACAAAAGCTTAATTAAATATTGCGGATTGCGAAAGACCCAGGTTCGATTCCTGGCTGGGTCGGGTGGGCGTTTAATTTTTTCGCTGTATTTTACAAGTTTTATAAATATTTAATTAAGCTTCAGTGCAGCAAGCACTTAAAAAATAAAAAGTAAAAATTTACTATAGCGTTGTGTTATCAAATTTGTGGTAATCATCTGCAAAGATGAATCTGCATGGCCATCGGTTGCTATAACCGTTGGATAGATGGCGCACTGTGCCGCTATCAGCACTCAAAAAATATTAAAAAGCAGTGACACAATTCAGCGCTTACGTCAGCCTTCCCGGTAGCATAGCGGTCAGTGCCAGCCGCCCGGATTGCGGAAAACCCAGGTTCAATTCCTGGCTGGGTCGGGCAGCGTTTAATTTTTTATAAATTTTATAAATATTTACTTCACAGTGACGTAATACCGCTGGCTTGCAGCGTAAATCACAAACTACTAGAAAATGTTTACGACCTATCTTCTTCGGTGGCTTGGCGGTCAGAGCATTGGACTGGTCATCTAAAGATCGTGGGTTCGATTCCCACTCGAGCTTCCTGAGGCTGGTAGATTTTTTCTAGTAAAATTTTATCTTTTAAGCAAGTAAAGTAAAGTATTCTATATTAATTATAAATAAATATAATAAAATATAATAAATAAAACTGCCTTCTCATAATTGTAGCCTCAGCTAACTATACAATTTAATATTGGTTTTTTTCCATGCTTTTAGAAGGCACATCGAAGCCGTTGGTCCCGTCTGCATACGCATTAACAACCACCTTACCGCACTGGACCCGCGTGGTGGTAACGACCCGTTCTCCCTGTGGTGTTTCCGTCCATGGAAAGCAACACCAACTGCATTGCATATTAAAATTTCTATGCAATCTAGTTGGTGTCTATAAAAACAACGTTTTTTTTTACCAAATTGACGTGCAATACAATTTTTTTTTAATGGCTGCTTGCGGCTATAATAATTAGTCAATGCAAAAAGTAAGATAATTTTTAACTTTAAAAGAATTTTGGGAGACACGTGGGCTTTGCTTTATTTTCTAAAATTTCACTTTATTATTATTATTATTATACTATACGTTAAAAAAAATATAAAAACGATTTAAAAATCGAACAGGTGTAGTTGAAGTTTTAATAACTTATTTATACTCTGTAGTTTAAAGACTCATAAAACACGTCATTGCTTCCGATGGCAGGATGACATGCATTCTAAACAGATTTTTATTGCTGATGGAGACCTGAAGATACGTTCGATAGGATAGCTAAGTTCAATGCCAACATGATGAATAATGCGAGTTTTATAAGCCATTTGATCATGTTAATGTAAACGAGAACTTGTATGACATTGAACCAGTGCCTGCTGGCGACAAAGGAGGACCACAGGAGAATTGACTGGATGTAAAAGGAAGAATGCACAAATCCGGAAGTTAAGTTAACAACAACGCCACAACGATAATCCGACTTGCTCCTGGATTTTTTGGGATAACATGTTTTGAAAAAACTTTCAAAGCTGCCCCCGACCGCCTAACCGATTGCTTTGGCTACGTGTATAGTTTATGAAGTCATCTTGCCATTTCGTACCGCCTATGAAAGCAATATCGAAAGGTATAGGCTATAGCTTTCGATATATGCCTATACCTATTAGCTAGATGACAAGATGACGTCATAAACTATACACGTAGCCAAGGCAATCGTTTAGGCGGTTGGGCCCCTGGTCTAAATCTTTTATACCTTACTCTTTGTATATTAACGATAACAACGTTCGGTAAATTGCGAGTAAATAGCCTATAACTGTCCCACTAATGGGCAAAGGCCTACATCACTGAAATCAAGTCATCACTACAATTGATGGGTGTTGGCTTAATCACCACGCTTGCCAAATGCGGGTTGGTGATCACAAAGCCAGGCTATGCATCGAAGTCCGAAAGACGCTTTGCCCGATCTGGGGGCCGACCGCCTAACTCGATCGCTGTCGATCGCTTTGAAGGCGAGTCTAGGAGGAGGCTCCATCTTGTCATTTCGAAAGCAATATGAAAGCAATATCGAAAGCTATAGCCTAAAGCGAGTTAGGCGGTCGGGGGGCTGGGAATTGAACCCGGGACCTTCGGGTATCGGGATGAGCGCTATGCCACTCGGCCACCGAGGCGTTTAAAACGAACGAACGAAACGAACGATTCAAAAATACGGAAAATCGGCCTCATGCGACTTGGAAGACGAGTGTGACTTAAGTCGCATGCGACAACATAACGTACAAACGTGCGATTCAAAAATAGATCCCCAGATGTTTCACAGCCAGTTGAGCAGGATGGTGCCTCAGCCGTTCTCACCTTGCCAAACCGCGAGTTGCTTCTTCACCACCTCGTTTAGGACCCCGACAATAACCCTGTGTAAGCCCGCCTAAATCTATTATACCTAAGTGAATTTAACAATGCCAATATGTGGACGTGTCGCATTAGATAATAGATCTTAAACACCTATTGTATATACCTATACCTACATCTTACCGAGAAATTATCCATTGTTTGTAGTTCGAGGAAAATCAAATTAAATTTTAGAACTATTTCGGACGTTTAAAAATTCTTGGAGGTATTGGAGGTTGGGTTGGACTTATGTAGGTACAGTGCATCTTTTTTCTTTATGTCTCTCGGCAAACTTCTTGTTTTGGCTGTACTTCTATCAGTTGTACAGTATATATAGTTACTCCTTTTACTATTATCTAATTTATTTCAAAATGAGAATTGATTGTGAAAATAGGTATTGTCTGCGCAGTTTCTTTAGGTTAAATAATAATATGGAATAATCGAGAGAGGAGCTTGATGGCGCAGTGGTTAACGCGCTCGGTCTGCGATCAACGGCCGGGTGCCCAAAAATTTATCATATCTCGCTCCTCCGTGCATCGGAAGGCACGTTAAGCCGTTGGTTGTTAACAACCACCAATCTGCACTGGGCACGCGTGATGGTTTACGGCCCGTTCTCCTTATCCATCTATAGGGATTGCTCGTGCCCCAGCAGTGGGGACATCAAAATGAGCTGATGATGATGATGATAATGATAATAGGATGGAAGCAGTACTAGCGAGTTGCCACAATTGAAAATCATAGCATCTGTCTGCGGAGGCCTAAGTATCATTAACCATGACATTAACAAACGTTACGAACTATTTCGAAAATAGAACCGGATATACTTCATTCCTGCCCACACGCGGGCCGGATGTATAATCGATTGCTTCTAATAGTGTGAACATATTTTTTTTTATCGGTGGACCAGAGGTCTGTCTTCCTTTGCATGACTCGCCTAAACAAAACAATGGCTACGCGCCTATGGCCCCATAGACAATCGCGCCAAAATTTCAAACAAACGCACCACAGATTAATCGTATCAATGGAAGAGTAGATAAAGCTGTACACACATGAGCTTCGGAAATAATAATGACGTTTAAATAAAGCGCATGTATAAGGTGAGAACCGGACTTCTTGGCGGGAAAGTAAAGAGTCATGTCTGCGATTTTTTTTAATTTTCCAAAATTTTTGTTATGTCATTAGACATTAATGTGAAATAATGGTGGATTATTAACCGTTAAGTGTTCGTAAGTGCGCATGAGTGTTGGCAAATGAAACAAAACAGTGCAACTTCACTTTTCATATTCTCTCAATAAGTCCGCCGAGGAATTAGTAAAGCCCCACATCTTTACTGAGATACTCGAGGGGTTGGGGGGTATATCATTTCTCACTTCTCATTTTTATTATCATTCATCATCATACTGACTGGAAGGAAGTATTGTATATTTATGTATTACTTGTAAGAAAAATTACTTTGACACTGGCTAAATGTGCTAATCGCACGAAGCCATCAACTAAAAGAAAGAAAGAAAGAAATCCCTAAATCAAAAGATCAGTCACAAAGTACATTTGTATATAGGCCAGTATTTGACAGACTCTGTTGTTTAGACTACCGTTCCAGATCTAGATGTCTCGGATTTGATTCGTGGTCAAATCGAGCGTAAGCAAGTTTTTAAATAGAAAATGCAAGAGTGTCTTCAATAATTTAAAAGGGATTTGCTAACATATCAGATTGCTATGGTTTAGTATTTTATTAGTCCATGGTATTATTGTATTTTAAACCTAATATTGATGCTGCCTTGCTTCTCAAATAAATACTATATCTATATACCTGTACTACGAGTATATAAATCTCATTCAAAAACAAATTGAGTATTGAGTTTATATTGTTATTCTTTTATAAATGACTAGCGGCCCGTCCCGCCTTCGCACAGGTGTACTTTTTTATATAGCCATATAACCTTTTTAATCAGCACTAACGTAGCATTCTAATGGTGAAAGAATTTTTTAAATCGGTCCAGTAGTTTTTGAGTTTATTCGTTGCAAACATACATATATACATACAAAGGTTTCCTCTTTATAATATTAGTATAGATTTGTAATTTCAATGTAAGCAATAATTTAATTTGTAATGTTGCTTTGTACATGTAATGTAGCAAGCAATTGTAATTTGTATCCTTATTTCATTTTTTCTTTTTTTGTAAATGACTATTCAGCTCAGTATGACGTGTGAGAGTTCACAATTTTTTTGGAGCCGCAACATATCGTGTTTGTTTTTGTCGTATGCTTTGTGTGTTGCTGTTGCACCAGTGTGTGTGTACCAAGAAATAAATATATAAATACATGCGCACTATTGAAAACTTGTTTTTTTTTTATGTTGCATACAACACAAATAATTTGTGGCCAATAAGAGCAAACCCTTAGCCGTGCGATATAATCCGTCGACATAAAAAAAATAAAGACTAATAAATAGTTAAGTGGAAAGTGACAAAACAATATGTAAATATCATTATTTAGCGCGCGCGCTGAGTCACCGAACCAATTTGTTGTTGGGTCTGCGGCCGGAGCGGCACTGCGGGGGCCATAGAGACGCGCTCCGTTTGTTTTTAAAAAGAAGTCAGCATTCCAAATTCGAATTTTAATTTTTTCCTTTTATTTATTTATTTATTTAGCTACAAACATTAGACTTAGGGCTAAAATCTTAGAAATAGGTACATGGACCCTGTTTAAAGGCTGTTGCAAGTCTGGTAGTTTAAATAGGCGGGCGCTCAGTTATTTAAAAAAAAAACAAATTATATTACAGTACAATCGTGAAACGGACAAGTTTAGCATACATTGCATTATTAAATATAATAAAATAAAATTGAATTCAATAATTAATCACATATATAGTGCATTTTTTTTAAAAGCAGGCAAACGATCAGGCGGTTTTCCTGATGGAAAGTAATCACCGCCGCCCATGGACGAAGGAGTTGGATCTTGAGGAGGGAGTAGGAATTGGGAGGGGGGAGGGGTGAGAGATGGGCCTCCGGTACTTTCACTCACCGAACGAAACACAACAGCAACGAGTGCCATTGTTTCACGCCGATATTCTGTAAGAGGGTGATATTATTCCGGGCGAGCCGGCCCATTTCGTGCTGCAACGCAGCGTGGCTCTACCAATCAGTCAGTGTCACTCATTTAGCGCCACCCAGGGGTCACGTGTAGGGTCTCAAGAGTAAACCCCCAAAATAAATAAATATATAAAATAAAATAAAATTACATTCAATAAATTAATCACATAAACAGTGCATAGCTACTAATAAAAGCTTATAAGGTATTAGTTAAAATATGTATCATTATTATTAAACAGCTTGTTAATTAACCTATCGTAGTGGCAGCAGCGTTCGACACCAGAAGCAGGTGATTTATATTCAATTGGGTAGTTGACAACAACAATAATTAATTCCAGAACAATATTAATGTTCACATGAAATCACGTAACAGTTCTTTAAAACATTGACCTATTTCATATTTGACCTAAGCACATTAAAAAATAGTTTGTCTGGCATTTTAACAGAGGTATTTGTACATTTAGGCACTATACAACACTTATACATGTTGAAAAATTAAGGCGAACTCTACATTGATCCGTAGTTGGTTTTAAAACACGTTATTATCTTATGAAACACTGAACGCTCTGTCGCGGCAAACGGCTAACTGACGTGGGCGGCTTCGTTCCGTCCTAATGACGTCATCACGTCGTGCGTGCAACTTGGCGTGAGGCGCATTCATTTGATTATTACTCGCTCATTATTGGACGTATAGCAAAACTAATTACACCAATGTTTAGCATTTTTCACGGACTATAATACTAAATGCAAAACAAAAAACCTTCCTGATCCTCATTGACGGAACATAATAGTGACGTCATAGTTTGCTAATCCTATACAATATCTATTCAAAATAATCGTTTTGACAGTTGTTAAAAAGTTTCTTTACTGACAAACCAGTCAACTACCCAATTGTTGCTAAAATAAATAATCAGTTACTGACCTCTATTTCTAATGGACGTGTATAGGCTGATGATAATGATGATGATGGTGATGATTTGTAATGATTAAGGGTAAAAATGTCGATCATTGGTTCCTGTCGATCACTGGACAATTTTTTGTTAATATATTTTACGGGTAAGCACAGTGCCTTGATCTCACCTGATGTTAAGTGATGATAAGGCCAATGATGGAAGCGCACTTCACCCGGGATCCTCAAGTACTGAGGCATTGGCTTTCTCATATCTAGCTGCCGGAACACAACAATGCTACAAACATTGGTGTTATGGCGGCATATTTAGATAAGATGGTGGTAGCTAGCCAGGCGGACAAACAAGCCCTACCACCAACCAAACCGAGTACTCAAACATGTAACGCCCGCTGGGAATCGAAACCGGGATCTCTGGGTCTAAACCGGTGGTCTAAACCACTAGACCACAGAGGCGGTTTATATTAAAATTTGTTTGTTGTAAATTAAGACAGATAGTCTATACTCTACCTGTCTTTATAAGTCCATTTGTCCAATAGAGCAGACACTTTTTTTAGGAGAGTTTGTTGATGGCCTCAGACGGCATTTTCGGCTTTTTCTGGGGGCGGCGAGAAACTTAAAGGGTTCCTCTCAAGTCGTGTGAAACGAAGCACTGTCAGAGGTTTTCTAGAGGGAACGGCATCACACACTAGTCCGTGTCCCCGTTCCCTACTAGATTCGTCGAGTGGTTCGGGTCGGATCGGAAAACAGACACTGCAGACAGCATCAGTCTTAGGTAGTTTTTAATTTAAGTTTATGTTAAGTTTTAACATAGGACGGACTATTAACCTCTTAATAACTTGGTCAAATTAAAAATAATTTTAATTTTAATTTTTTCTTGCTCTTGTACCTCAGTGTTAACGAAAAATAAAAACAAAAGAGCGACTCCACAAAATCCGTTCCGATCTGCATTTTGAAATTGGAACGACGCGCGCCATAGACAATAATGATGGTATCGGTCGATCGTTTAGCATAGAACATGGCGTTTGGCAAGACCTGTTTGCTGTTGGGACCAATCGCGGGACGAATCTTATTGATGGCTTCACGAGCTGAAGAGCTAAGCACAGTATCCTCAATCAAAAAGTAAAAGTGCAATAAAAAATGAAGAAGCCCTATCGTCATCATCATCATCATCACAGTTCATTTTATGTCTCTTCGTTTTCTCTTCTCAGACACATCCGTTGACCGGCCTTTGCGAAAGTTGCTTAACCGCCTCTGTGGTCTAGTGGTTAAGACCACCGGTCTCAGACGCAGAGGTCCCGGGTTCGATTCCCAGTAAGGGAAGTTAGTATTTATGTCGCCATAACATCAATGTTCGTAGCATTGTCGAATTCCGGCAGCTAGAGATAAGATAGCCAGTGCCTCAGTAGTTAAGGATCCCGGGTGGAGTGCCCTTCCACCATTGGCCTTGAAATCATCTCTTAACATCAGGTGAGATGAGGGCACTGTTAGATATAAAAAAATATCTCAGACCATTAACGGCTGCGCCACTCGAGCTCCATATAAAGCCCTAAGTAAATGAAAAACAATGTGTTTTCACTGTATTTTATAAATATTTAATTCCGCTTCAATGCAGCAATTAGCACTTAAAAATGAAAATAAAAAATAAAATTGAAAAACAATTGTTTGACTCCCAACTAGGTTCCAACCTCAGCGTAAGCTGCTTTGAGTTCAATGTCACAGCAGCGCTGGTGTTCCATAACAAAAGAGATATAGAGCTGTATAATGGGAATACTGGCGACTGCCCGCGACTTTGTGCGTGTGAGCACCGTATAGATACCGGAATTTAGAAAAATGCTGCTTTCAAGGTCTGCTTTTGGGCTGTGCGAAGTTAATCTATTTTCAGGTTGTCAGGATAGTATAAGTTCTTTTTAAAAAAACAACTAAGTATTTCAAAAACACAAATGTTGAAAAAATTTCCACGAGCAGGATTTGAACCTGAACCCTTCTGACATGTTTCGCAACAAAATTTGCGTTAAAATTATATAAACGAAACAAAAACATTTTACAAACTAAGTATATAAAAAATAACTGCAAAGAGAAAAGATTGAAAAGAAATAAAACAAGCTCTACGATCCCAGAGTTCAATTTGAGCGATGTTGAATCCAACCAACCAAAGGGAGTGCGGATTTAATTGAGTTAGCCACGGCCGCTTGGTTGATAATTGTCCTCGATGTAGTTTATTTATTTATTTTATTTATTTATTTTATTAAGAAAACCAACAGCGTTACAAAACGTATACAATTTTTCAGGTAGGTAAAGATTATGGCCAATTATAGGTTTCCCTGTTTAAATTAATACAAATTTACTACATAAGCATAACAGAAGCCCATAAGATTAACACAATGAGGTATTGTTGTGTATCCGTATTTGCTTTTTATGTATAAATAACAAAAATAATATATTTACATAAATTTTAAACTGTATTTTTAGATAAAAAAGAAAGAGAATAATTCTTATACACCACTTATACTTATGCACCGTGTAGTTACTAAACTCATTTATAAATACATAAAAATAGTAATAATATACTTAGTTATTAATTTAATATTATAGAAATTAATTTATGCAAGTATTAGTAATAAAATAATAAACTAAATAAATTAGATAGATAAGTCACATCATTCTGTATGTCACAGTTTCTTCACATACACTACGGAACCCGTTGCTGTTTTAGTTAACATCTACGTCCATAGAAAAATTGGCCATATCCTTTAAAAACCCTTGAAGACGTTGTAGTTCGTTTAGAAAAAGATGGCTAAATTTATTAAAAATAGAAAATGAAAATATTTAAGTTTCTAAAAATAATAATTTAAAGCATGATATCTTTTAAAAAACAAAACCATGTCGCTTGGACCGCCCCATATCGCGCAGAATAACGCGGGGTAAGGCGTTTCTGGCCTCGACGCTACAGAAGTAGCAACTTTCGCAAAGGCCGTTCATCGAAAACCGGCCTTTGCGGAAGTTGCTTAATTTCAACAATTGCAGACCGAGCGCCTTAACCACTGCGCCATCGAGCTCCTCGAAAATAAATAAAAAATACTGGGCATAGTGGTATATGAATAGAAAGAGGATACCTACTTGAGTGCAAAAGCCATTTCAATGATAAATTCGATGACACAGCTTTCGCACTCAAGATAGAAAGTGATACTTATAGAAAATCTTCTGTCTCATCATATTTCACCAAGCAAGTGCTTCAATGCCATACAAAATGACGATGTCGTTTAAACAATGACATTATAAATGATTTAATTTAGTTAATTTTTAATTATTATTTTTTGTTTAAAGTCAATAATAAAACATAATCAATCAAATCTTTTATATTTTTTTTAACTAGCTGGCCTGGCGGACTTCGTACCGCTTTGACAGTTTCTATGTTAACAAAACAAACAAATCGTTAAATAATTACGCGTGTATAAAATTTCATGATGGTCGGTTGAACAGTTTACGCGTGAAAACGTAACAAACAACAAACAACCAAACAAACTTGTTGGAATATAGATTTAGAAGAATTTTATATCTATGGTTGTTGCTGGCTGACATTTGGTTTGATTAAAAAGAAATACATGTCTGGTGGAACGATTTTGAATATTTTCTTATGTCATTAAAAATATTCAGTCCCAATCCCAACATAAAGAAAATTGTATGTTCCAATTCAGTCTATGAAAGTTTATTGATTTGATTACTTGTTGTGATTTTTCTAGTTTAAATTTACATAATATTGCCGTGTATTTTAGTAAATCAGGTTTAATTTACTATTCAATTATAATATAAAGGTTAATAAATTATTATCAAGTGATTTGTGAGAGTATGTTTTAATACAATGGATCCCAATTCCTCAATGAAGAATACGCAAGTCTAAGAAGATACCAACAATAAAACTCACTTTCGCATTCATAATATTAAATTAACAGATCATATTACACTTGACCATTTTCTTTGGAATCTAAGCAGCGCCACCTAGTGACAAGTTACTACATAGTTTCACAAGTGTGAATGTTTTACAAGGTGACTCTGACCCTTAATAGGGCTCTGTCGATATATTGGATACCATAATTTTAATTTTATTACCTTAACATAAGGTCGAAATCCAATGAAAAATTTAAACATGCTCTGCCCATTACAGGGTTAATGATATAGCAGCAATTATAAATTAAAGTAAACTCTTACTTACTAAATCAAATATAAAACTTACGATAGGAAATAAGCTTTCTTTTAATGGAAGTAAGCGACTTTTTAGAATCTGCTCTTTTTTTTTAAAGGTTTTATGAGAAATAGTACTAATATAACAAAAGCTAATTTTAAATCACCCCACGAAGAAATAAATAATATTTTTGCTACTTCATTTCAATTACACATTCTGCCATCTATTGGCGAGTAGCGCAACCCCAATCTATTTATAAAACATAACCTTGTCTATGGCACTTGGCAATGTATGAAGTTCAATTTTGACAGTTGTAATGTAACCAGTGGTCATCGTATTTTTTTACCTCCTTGCATTTTGATACCAAAATATTAGTTATTCGCAAAGTGGTATTACGTGTGCACGATGAAAATACGAACCCACGCAAATCGGGAAAGGTGGAATGCAGACCGCTAGCAACGGTGAGTATCCTATTTTCGAGTTAGTAATAACGTAATGACCATATTTTTAACTGATTAAAAAAAACTGTAGTCAATTGGCTGTTAACCTTTTAACTGAAAGCGGGAGAAGTAATTCGACGCTCTGTCGCCTATAATTCTATTACGAATCGGTCCGTCGCCGCATACGTTAAGGACGTATCTCGCCTCTTTTCGGCGTTAAGCGGTATCTATATTATCTTCAAATTGTTTTGTTATCTTTAATAGAACAAAAATTCACTGTTGAACCGTTGATTGGCTTTAAACTACCTGATAATATTGCTAACTGGTGCAGTTATCTATTTAATTACCTAATTGTTAAAAAAGTATTAAATCAAGACAGTGACAAATTAAAGTCTTAACAGTTAGTGTCTGTGAGACTGTGGCATACAAATACTGCAATCTTTGGTTGGCTCTACTCTGGTTTTGAAAAAGGATCATGTAAAGAGGTCAGTTGCATGCATACCACTTTTTTTTTCTTTTTTTTAAGCAGTGGCATTTTATCATAATACCTACTGCGTTTCCATAAAATTAGTTACCAAAACTTCTGTACATATTAGAATTTAATTTGAGCATAACTTTAATCTATTATTAGTATGTAACACTATAGTATTTTTTAAATGTAAGTTATACACTTTGCGATTAAGTTTGTTAACTAATTAATGGTATGCTAAAACAAAATATAATTAGTTGTAGATAAAACTTTTATTGTGGTATTCAGAATTTAGTTTTCTTATCTCATGTTAGTGTTTTGTTTTATAGTTACTTCTTGTTTTAACATGTTGCAACAACTCCATGTAAGATAGCTAATAGTACAGGTAAATGATGAGGACACTTCTTTATTTCGAAGTACCATGAATTTATTGTGTTGCAATTTTTAATACTTAAAGTTAAGTATTCTAGTAGTTTATTTACTGTTTATTTTAAAAATACGAAATACTTGGTGCTTTTATTATTCAGTAGTCTTAAGTCTATAATATACCAATGTCTGGTGGCACTGTATAGGCTAGCTGCGGCGAACAGCAAACTCGCTTAAAATAATATTAACATAGAGTACATTTTATTGCACGTTAGCCGCATGGGCCCAGAGAGGTGGTCGCAGATTGCCACTGACTGGGTTCCATGTGATGGACGAGGCAGGCCAAAGCGGAGATGGGGGAAAAACCTAACCACTTTTTTGCTGGAACGGTAGGAGGTGGCTGATGACAGAGATGAGTGGAGCCGCAGAGGGAGGGCCTTTGCCCACCAGTGGGACACAAAGTATGCTTGAAAAATATTTTACATAACATAATTATCTTTATTATACACCAGGCAAAGTATTTTAAGTACCTACTAACTTGAATAATATCCTAATTATAGATTACTTAATTTCACTGTTCCTATCATAATGTGTAAGTTTTAAGAAGATGAAATATAAAAAGTAACAAAAAAAGTTTATAATAAAAATGTGTATAAGCTAAAATTTATTGTTACGTGGATGGAACTCGAATCTTGTGCCCAATTATTGAAGTGGTGTTTCTAAATAAAACATTCAGCAAACTGTTACATCAATGCTGCTGGTACATAGGTAGGTACTCATAAAAAAAATACTGTACGTAAGTTTTTTTTCATGTTATCAATATCACAATCATCTCCTTATAATCATTGTAATTTTAGATACATTTTTTTTCGATTTATTTATTAAACAAAACGTATCACAATATCACAAATTATTAGTACAACAGAAACCAGAAAGGTTTATTCGTACACAAAGATCGTCTTTACACATTTCGTACGCAAAAACTTAATTGGTAGTTAACTTAATGTATAGTCTTGAAGGCGGTAAGCACAGATAAATCAGAAAAGGCATACAATAACCGAAATCTCAATCGTCTCAGCTAGACGAACTTTGCCGACAGTGTCCGAGCCGCCCGTCGCACGCACGCACGCACGCACGCACGCACGCACGCACGCACGCACGCACGCACGCACGCACGCACGCACGCACGCACGCACGCACGACGCTCGCACGCACGCACGACGCACGCACGCACGCATGCATACTCGCTCACTTACATACTCACTCATTCACACACATACTAGAGATAGCCTAGCTAGCACATGAAGAGATCAGGCCATAACCAGTCTCATTTATTGTATATTAATGACTGCCTTCTTACGACTATAAACACACCAACCAACACACCAACCAGCACCAACAGCTTGTACCAACAGCTTGACCTGCCTTTTCGACACGAAGTCGCTGCAGATCATTAATTTGGTCACCAATCTGATGATCCGCCATTGCGAAAGTTGCTTAACATTCACGATTGCAACCTAAACTCGCAAGGTACTACGCCATCAAGCTCCTCGAAGAGATCGAGCTTACAGTTGTAACCGCCTCTGTGGTCTCGTGGTTAGACTTAGGGCTCCCACACATAAACACGACACGACGTCGCGTCGTACCACGATGCAGAGTCTGTCTAGTATTTGACAGGCAATAGGGTTTATACTAGCCTGGCGCAACGCTTATTTTTGCTGTGCTACGTCGTATCGTGTTGATGTGTTTCGGCCCTAACGGGTTCGATTCCCAGCGGGAGTGTAGGTTTGTACTCGGTTTGGTTGGTAAAACTTGTTTTAAGTCTGTCTGACTAGCTGCCACCATCTACCTAAAATTATGTTGCCATAACATCAAAGTATGTATCAGTGTATGTATGTATTTCTAACTTAAGCACTTGGCCTTCAACTCACCTGATGTTAAGTGACGATAAGGCCGAAGGCGAAAGCGCACTTCACCCGGAGTCCTTAACTACTGAGGCACTGGCTATCTTATCTCTAGCTGCCGGAACACAACAATGCTACAAACATTGATGATAAGGCCAGACAAACAAGCCCTACAACCAACCATACCGAGTACACAAACATGTGTCCACCCGCTGGGAATCGAACCCGGGACTTCTGGGTCTGAGACTGGTGATCTTAACCACTAGACCGCAGAGGCGGTTAGACTGGCAATCTTGGTGAAACTTAAAGGGTTCTTTAAGTCGTGTGATCGAAAAATCCTTAGGATTTCTAAAGGGGATGGCGTTACCTCCGTAGGTGCTTCGTTTCTTACGGCTTGAGGAACCCTTTAAGTTTGCTGAAATGTCTTTTGCACTCAAAACAAAAGACACGGATCGGATTGAGAGCGGAACAACCCGAGGACGCCTCACAAACGCACACTTCTTGCCCTACATACCACTATAGATTTCGTCATTTATATATTTACCAGCAAAAGATAGTGAAGTTAACTTGTCGGCATAATTTTAAATATTGATAGGTAAATGTGCATTCCTGGCTTTACTATCTTATCTTATCTCTTTAGTACGGTATCAGTACCTAGCAGTCTGGAGAGAGTCCGCTAAACGTAAGCTGATAAAAGCTAGTCATAGGTGGTCATACGTCATCGAATGACGTTATTGTGGTTTAAGATTAATAAAATTGTTACTAACAAAAAAATCTTTAAAATAAATGTTTTTGTTTTGTTTATATAATTTTAACGCAAATTTCTTGTTGCGAAACTAATTACAAAAACAAATGTTGAAAAAAATATTCCACGAGCAGGATTTCAACCTGCACCCTTTGACATACCGGGTCCGGTGCTCTCCCAATTGAGCTATAGTGATTCTAACCAGGTCGCCGAAATTATTCAACATTATTTACTTTTTACTTTGAAAGCCAAAGGCGCCCATTCAATGTCAACAACTACCGTCATTAACATCCGTTCATAATATTTTTACAAATACTAAAGATCAGTTAAGAAGTAGGCAAGCTATTTATAAAATATTTTTGTTTTGTTTATATAGTTTTAACGCAAATTTTGTTGCTAACCAAATTACAAAAAAAAATGATTTTTTTAATACATTTTATTATTTAGTCGTTAACAACCACCTTACGCACTGGGCCCGCGTGGTGGTTTACGGCGCGTTCTCCCTGTGGTGTTTATATCCATAGGGAAGGCTCGTGCCCAGCAGTGGGACATAAAATGGGCTGATGATGATGATAATGATTTTTATAAAATGTTTTTGTTTTGTTTATATAATTTTAACGCAAATTTTGTTGCGAAACAAATTACAAAAACACAAATGTTGAAAAAATTTCCACGAGCAAGATTTGAACCTGCACCCTTCTGACATACCGGGTCAGGTGCTCTTTCAATTGAGCTATCGTGGTTCTAACCAGCCCGCCGAAATTATTCAACACTATTTACTTAATGACGGTAGTTGTTGACATTGAATGGGCGCCTTTGGCTTTCAAAGTAAAAAAGTGGTGTATAGTATATCTGAGGTCATTGTTCTTGGTCAGAGGGGGTGCCGGGTTCGATTCCGTACCGTACCGGGTTCTGTACGTTCGGAGCGTACGTGATTGTACTCGGTTCGATTGGTTGTACAGCTTGTTTTGAGTCCGCCCAGCTAGCTACCACCACCTCCATCTTATCTACATCTGCAGTGATATGCATTTGTTTCGGTTCGAAGCGACAATATGGTAGCCTGGTGTCTGTGACGCTTTTTTTAAAATATTTATTAATACTCTTTATTGACACATTAATAACAGTCCTGTAAACCCACTAGACAGCTGATACGCTTCTGTTAGACATGGGTCCACGTCACTAGTGTAACCGAGCTATATATTTATTAATTTATTTATTTATTTATAATTGGATTACCAACATAAGTAACAGCAATTACAATAATGTATAAAAAGTACAATAGATAACTGTTCTTACAAATAGGCAATCACAGCATGCATAGAGTAATCATAATATATAGATAATATGTTATTTTGAACAATGTTGGAAATTAAAACTATAATATATATATTTATATACTATAATATAAATATTTTATATATTTTACGGGTAAGCACAGTGCCTTGATCTCACCTGGTGATAAGTGATGATAAGGCCAATGATGGAAGCGCTCTTCACCCGGATTCCTTAACCACTGAAGCACTGGCTATCTTATCTCTAGCTGCCAGAACACAACAATACTACAAACATTGATGTTATGGCGACATATTGAGATAAGACGGTGGTAGCTAGCCAGGCGGACAAACAAGCCCTACCACCAACCAAACCGAGTACACAAACATGTACCCCCCGTTGGGAATCGAAACCGGGACCTCTGGGTCTAAACCGATGGTTTTAGCCACTAGACCACAGAGGCGGTTAAAATGGGGGTTGAGCCACAGTTTATCGCATTCAATCCGGGTTTCTATCCAATTTTTGAAGTAGTAGTTGAATTATTGACAAGCAATGACATTAACAGTAGCCGTTTGAAATACACTTAATAACTGTAATCTTTTTATCGCGACAGCGTTATACAGTAACAGATTTACTCGTTGAACTGGTTTAATTCTGGCTAGTCAGTTCACAAATTATCTATGTCGCACGTAGGCCATTACAGTCAAATATTTTAATCGCCTCTCTGGTCTTGGTTAAGAACACCGGCTTAGACCCAGGGGGGTACATGTTTGTGTACCTACTCATTTTGGTTGGTGGCAGGGCTTGTTTGTCCGCCTGGCTAGCCACCACCATCTTATCTAAATATGTCGCCATAACATCAATGTTTGTAGCTTTGTTGTGTTCCGGCAGCTAGAGATAAGGTAGGCAGTGCTTCAGTGGTTAAGGGATCCGGGTGAAGTGCGCTTCCATCATTGGCCTTATCATCACTCAACATCAGGTGAGACGAAGGCGAAATGCTAACTCGTAAGATGTAAAAAAGGGTTATTAAAATCAAAATCAAACCAATCATTTGTTGAGTTCTATCGTATAGTGTTGGGTTCGATTTCCAGCGTATGATATTGTGCTTGCTTTGTTTGGTGGTAGGACTTGGCTATCCAAGTCCGCCTGACTAACTACCAACACCTTCCTTTCTAAGTCTGTTGCCAGAAAACCAATGTTAGTAGCTCTGTTTTGCTCCGTCAGACGCACCGTTAGAGATAAAATAGCCAGCCCCTCAGTGGATTGAGGTTCCTGCAGGCTTATTTATTACCGAAAAAAGCGACCACTTGCTTATTGCACAATGGCAACGCGACTGCTACTAGTTGAGGTTGCTACAATCGGTCGCTTGTGGCGCTATCGTAGCGTTCTAGGTTCCGCAATACGAATACCCACTTATGTAGTTTCTTTTTGTAGCGTTAAATTGTAAATTGTCGCGATTGCGACTGTCACTTTAAGATCCTATCTACTGACCCTGATAGGTAGGGTATGGCAGTTGGAACTACGGGTCCGGCTGTCTTTTCAAGGGTACCACGGGAGTTCCGGATCCTAGGCCCCCTGCCGGTTATGCCTTCGTGTGCGTCTCCGACAGGTCCCGGACATGGGTTGGACTCGTGGTGGCTATGTGGTTAGCTGTAGAAGTGGGAATGTTCGTCTGCCTGGTTGGTGTTGGCCAGGCTTCCATTTCGTGCACAGCGAGCGGGTCCGAGTAGCGGTCTTGGTGGGGCCCTGAAGCGAAAGGATCTGCGGGGCACGTGAGTTGTCCATAGTTGGTTGTTCTGCTCGGTGGTTTTCATTGAGTAGGTACTGAGAAGTGAGTAGGCTTACAATTCTGCCACCAATGAGAACATTTGGTAGTCGACTTTAGAGCTGACGACCCGAGCAGTGAAACTGCGAGTTGTGCTTTTGGTGCAACGAGAAGTGAGCGAGTTTACAGCTCCGGTAACCTATCTGGATATTAGGTAGTGTAACTATACGTGTCCACGGAGAAACTCGCTCGAGACACTAGTCTTAAAAGTACCGGATGAAGAATGCGCTTCGGCGCGTCCTGATCCGGCGTTATGACCTGACGTGATGGTCCCTTGTGCTTGCGCAAGGATGTCTGACACCTAACTTTATAGCCGTAAGGTTGGTGGGGGGTGTCAGTATAAACTTTAAAGTCGTGTGTAGCGGGGTGTGTCACTTCAAGATCGGTAGTATGCCTGCCGGGTGAAGTGCGCTATAAAATACTGCTAACCAAGACGGTAATGAAATAATTAACAAATAAATAAATTGTAATAATTCGATTTCGAACACGTCTATTATATGGCTTTCATCAAAAACAGATTTTTATTCAAATTCTGTTTACTTTCGTCTGGATTTACTAACGAGAAAGCACTGTGACGAGAAAGATGAAAAAGAAAATATAATATGAACTTCCGTTATTTCATTTCGAGTTATGAGTGAACCCTGATTAAATAATATTGGACAACACATGGTCCATTTTTGTTAGTAACAAATGTACTTTGCTCAGCAGTGGGACAGTTATAGGCTGTTTACTAGTAACTAATAAGATACATTCATAATGTTGATAATTAGGGTTTTGATCAAATATAAAGGAATCTAACTTTAGGCTTAAATTAAGGCGAATTTCAATCAAATACCGATTGTCATAGGTAACTGCAACATGTACCAAAAAGTTCTAAACCCACAATATTATGGACTGTGGTACGCGGCCGGCGAATTGAACACAACCCGAAAATATACTAAGTAGCAACTTTTTAAATGCTAACTGAACTGGTTCCGGTCAACTAGTATGATAAAATTAACATTTAAACTTTAACAAAAAAAAAAAAACGCTAATACATTCGATATCTATCGTTTGAACTGCACGATCCACCATAAACAAGCTAGACTTACTTTTTTTTATTTTTCTTTTTTTAGACAAAAGTCTGGTAAAGCGCGATGGAATGCCAAATGTTACGTAACTTTTTAATCCTGTTTCATATGTTAGTATCGTCGCATTTACATATATGTTTGGGACAACGCTATATTGTATACTATACACTATACTATGACAGTACTATAAATAAACATTTACTGCAAAAAAACTAGTTAGTTAGTACTTTATCTCACTTGATGTTAAGAGATGATAAGGCCGATAATTCCTCAACTACTGAGGCGCTGGCTATCTGTTAGCCGTTAGCTACTGTCTCGAACTCCTCGGATTCCTCTGAGATTCTAGTAAGGTAAGGAACGGAAACGGTACGGTACGGAGCCTAAGGCCCGGCGCCCATTATCGGCATCGGCAAGGAAAAGGATCCTTCGGCATCCTACATGCAAGCGCACACTATCGGCAATCATGCTTTGGCATGCTGAAACGTTCTTAGGGATGACGAGGCGTCCTTAAAGATGCCGCACCGTCCTGTAGCTTGCCGAAGCGTCTCAATATCGTATTTCTCATCATAACAGCCTCAGAATTGTTACAAGCTAGATGCCTCCCCTCGCCCCGCAGGGCAAGCTATCCCCCGAGTGTTGCCTCGGCGCCGGCGGCGTACCGAAGGATGCCGAAGGATGCCGAAGCATCCCGAAGCATTCTCAAGGCTGCCGATACAGCAGCCTCAAGCATACCGAAGCGGTATTTTTGTTATTACGACCACATATCACGGAAATTTCTACTTTATTGCCATTATGTTATAGTATATTGCTATTTGCCACCTAAAATCCTCAGTCGTACCGATGCCGATAATGGGCGCCGGGCCTTAGGGAGTTCGGATTGGATCATCAGTGATACAAGAAGAAAACGAGCGCCTCTAAGTGCAAGGACCTCAGCTCGGGTTGTCCGGGTTGTGGGCGTGGGGAGAAGCGCTCTGGTACATGTCTGTACCTGGTATAGAGCGCGTGTGAACCGACTCGCCGTATCCTTGTTCTACGAGTACGGTGTCTTGAGCGTAAGCGAGTGTGCTGCTGTGAGCTGTGCATGTGTTGGCATTAAGAAGATCGGCCGGGGGCTGTTGAGGCCATAAACGACCAAAAACAATATTTTCCATTTAAAAACAAATCCTAGAAACTGCGTTTTTTAAACGGCTTTATTTAGCTTGTCCTGTTTTTTGTTAGGGTCAAATCTAGTAATTAAAATTTGACCCCCTTCCTGTTGACTGATTGATCTGAAATTTGGTACACACCTTTAGTCCTGATGACAATATAATTCAATACATTCGGTATCATTACCGAATGTATTGAATTATATTGTCATGTACATATTGCAATGATGACAATATAATTCAATACATTCGGTATCATTATAAATCCAAGATGGCTGCCGCTACATAATGGCGGGTTACATATTTTATCACTACTACCTCAATATGGGTATCAAATGAAAGGGCTTGATTAGTAGAATAGTTCTTTTTCGGTCTATCTACGCTTTGAGGAACAACAAGTTTCTCGCCTCTTTATCATCCCATTGCCATCACCAGCTCATTGTATGTCCCCACTGCTGGGGCACGAACCTGCCCTATGAATAGAAACACCACAGGGAGAACGGACCACAAACCACCACGCGGGCCCAATGCGGTGAGTTGGCTGTTGACGATTGCTAATACAACCGGAACTACCAGATTTACGTCCCTTCCGAAGCACGGAGTATAGATCTACTGATCCGATCCGAACCCCTCGGAGAATCTAGTAGGGAACGGGGACACGCTTAATGCGTTTGCTATCGTCTCTTGAAAACTTCCGACGCTGTTTAAATCTCACGGCTCAGTTTCTCACCGCCCCGATAAAAGGCCGGAGACGCTGAAAAGGTGGCTTAAGATCATCAGCATACTCTATTAAAAAAACGGTGGATCTCGAGATGAAAATTTTTTGGTCTTCCATCCGACGACCGGCCTTTCAGAAAGATGCTTAACTTACGCAATCGTAGGTCAAACTCTGCGCCACTGCGCCATCGAGCTCCTCGTCTTACGCCCAGCTAAACTCGGAACACAAAATAAAGAGAGCCAGAAGGTTTAATGTAAACCGCGCTCGAGCAACGCACATAGACCCCTTGCACAGCCGCAGCCCCCCGATCCGATCCGAGCCCCTCGGAGGATTTAGTAGGGCACGGGGACTCGCACTAGTGTGCGATGCCGATCCCTCTAGAAAACCTCTGATATGATTCGTTTCACACGCGGCGTGAGAGAACCTTCTTTAATTCCGTTTTTGCGAAAGGTTGTCTATGAGTGCGTTGCCACGTGTTGCGCGAGCGCGTTTCTATGAGGCTTACCATCTCATCATTCATCATCATCATCTCAGCCAAAAGACGTCCACTGCTGGACAAAGGCCAGCCCCCCAAGGATCTCCACATCGACCAGTTTTGTGGTGCTCGCATCCAGCGGCTTCCCGCGACCTTCACCAGATCGTCGGTCCACCTCGTCGGAGGCCTGCTCACACTGCGCTTTCCGGTACGCGGTCGACACTCAAGGACTATTCCGCCCCAGCGGCCATCAGTCCTGCGAGCGATGTGCCCTGCCCACTGCCACTTGAGCTTAGCAACTCTTCGAGCTATGTCAGTTACCGTTGGCCGATCTCCTCATTTCTGATTCGATCACGCAGAGAGACCTTCTAAAGTCTCCTTATATTGTGCTCTAAATATGTAAAATACGCGAGTACATTTGAATTTTTATTGCCGTATCAGGAAATACATCAATTTAGGCTTATCTGTGGTTAGATTACTAGAAATTTTCTACTGTATATCATCTTTTTTTAGCGAGGTGATAAAGTGAAAGCTGCCTGATAAACTAATCATATCCACAGTTGAATCTATTTAGCGTAACAAGCAATAAAACATTTACTGCCTTACAAATAAACAAAGAATAAGGTCCAAAATGTTATTCCGTGTTTTGCCTCTTAACTCTAATTTGAAATGACGTTTACTTGACAGAAACAAAACACGGAATAACTATACGGTCCTTATTCTTTGTTTATTTGTAAGTATCTTGCGTGATTGCACAAGTTTGAAGTGTCACTCGATACGAAAACGCGTGACTAAAAATTAAATATAGGCACGCATTAAATAATTATAATAATAATAATTATTATTACTATCAATCATTAAAACTGTACAGAAAAATGTGTACGATAGAAGCTCATCATCACCGTCATCGTCATCATCAGCCCATTTTATGTCCCCACTGCTGGGGCACGAGCCTTCCCTATGGATGGATGGGAAGAACGGGCCATAAACCACCACGCGGGCCCAGTGCAGAGTGGTGGTGGTTAACGAATTTCATACCGATACCATAATTATACACTATGGAATAAGAAGAAACTGCTTCGAACAAAAATAAACATAGACAACATTATTTTTATTCAGTTTTTTTAGTCTGCATGCATACCAATGAGATTTGTTAGTATCGTAGTTAGTTTATAGCCTTGGAATAAACCTGTCCACTTAAATAAACTCAGTTCAAATCGGTCGCCGATTTCTAAGCTGGTTTTGCTCTGATAGCTTTTTTTTTCCTTTAATTTAGAACCATATATACCATTTTGGTATCAAATTTGTGCAATTCATTGGCAATTTATAATAGCATGCAGAGATCATTAAATTATTAGTTAAATGTGGCGCTGTAATCAGAATTTTAAACAGTCGCGAATGTTAAGCTTCAAAACCACGCTATGGTTGGAGGCGGATGGGTGACCAATAGTTGTTTTTGACTCTCCCTCGGGTATCAGAACTTGTTGGTATGGTCTACCTACGCAACGAGACGGTTGCGAGTCTTTAAACAAGTTTCATGGGTGCTTGTATGCTCGTTTGTTTATAACATTTTTTAATAGTATAAGTAACACCGTCAACGCCACATTGTTAAGTTTTATATTATCAATATAAGTTTTCCGACTATTTTTCGCCTGTCATCACATTATTTCAATTAAATAATAATCAATGTTTTAAGTAACATTAAATATTATGTAAAACCAAGCCCTTACACTGATAACCAGAAATAACGTATAAACAGTCCCATATTTCCCAACACCCAGGTGGACATGTCTACAAGGAGTTCGACCGCGAGCCGGGCGCGGCGCGGCCACAAGGAGCGCTCCAAGAACTTCACCGAGCTGGAGAAGCGCACCGTGCTCGAGCTGATCGCGCGCCACCTCGATGTATTGCGCCAAGGCCGCTCCAACAACGCCACAAATCGCAGCAAGCAGGTAGTTTATGCCAACTGCTTCCAACTTCCAGCTAACAACTTTACTTACGCTCTTGGCAGGGTCACCCTAAGAACCTGCTTTATAGAGAGTCGACGGGCTGTAGGCCAGCCGAGTTATGTGAGACTTGTCTGTTCCCCTTTCTCAAGGCAGTAGAATGCTGAGGAGTTACCAGCTAAGACGGCTCAGTAGCCGTCTTAGCTGGTAACTAAGGACTACTCAGGACGTCCTAGGTAGTCAGGATTCTGGATTAAGTGCGCTTCCGCTTAAGGGCGTTTCCGACAACGCCACGAATCGCCGCCAACAGGTAATCTATGCAAACCCTGAGAATCTGCTTTGTGAAGACTTGATGGGCTGTTGGACAGTCGAGTTATATAATGCTTGCCCGTCTACATATCCCAAGGCAGCAGCCAGCTGAGGAGTTATCAAGTAAAGTAAAGTAGCTATGACCTTAGTTGATAGGATTCCGGGTGAAGTGCGCTTCCACGTTGTGCCATTACTTGACATCACGTGAGGAAGTGTGCTGGGCATGCAGCAGCAGCTCTAACGAAGGCACGGATCGCAGAAAACAGGTAAAATGTGTTTTTAATGATACATTACCGGCTCTTAGTGTCACAACCCTCGAAGGGCATAAGGCCAGCCGAATTATAAAAGGCTTGCCCTCGTCCTTTGACAAGGCAGTAGCCACCTGAGGAGTTCCCAATTAAATGAAGTGTGCCTCCATCTTCTGGTGAGTAAAGCTACTGGTCACATGACGTGCAGCGCCAAAGCCACTTCAACACGCCACGATCAGGCAAGGTATTTTTTAAATGTTACGTTACCGGCTCCCAGCATGGTAATCCTGATAATCTGCCTTCTATATGGATGGAAACACCACTAGGAGAACAGATCATAAACCAGCACGCGGGCCTAGTGGCCTACGACTGCTAATGCAGCCGGGACCAACGACTTTACGTGCCTTCCAAAGCAAGGAGGAGCTTGAGATATCTACATTGATCACCCATCCGGTGACCCGACATTATGTTAGTTACACGAACGCATTTGCCACTGTATGCGATCTATTTAAAGTTATTTATCAGCCAAATGAAAGGTAATAAAATTAAATGCATATCTTAACAGTTATTATTATCGTAATTCTTAATAACTGATACCTTTACCACGAATAAGGAGATTAGAAGGTAAGCTTCATACAAACGCGCTCGAGCAACACATAAAGAGGGAGATGTTTGGTTATACCTGTATAATCCCGAATATGGCATATTATAAGGTACCGTTCATAGAACCCTGGACAATTATGAACATAACTGAAAAACACCACATGACCGAGATATGATATGAGATATATGAGTTATATTTAAAATATATTAACCTACTGGAGGGTATTCAAAATAAGTTCAAGAAACGTTTGAGATATCGTTTTAAACATTTTGACATTGATGAACTTGAATCTTTGGCAAGTCGACGATCATATAAAGATCAAGTTCTGCTCTATAAGATCATACATAGCAATGTAGATTCACCTTATTTGCTAAGTAAAATTGCTTTTAGGTGTTCCACACTGAGCGCTCGCCACAAGCACACTTTTTTTGTACCAATTTGTAAGTTAAATTATAGACGTAATAGTTATATTATAAGAGTCCTTAATGAATTCAATAGTACTTATAATCACATTGACGTATTTCACGAAAACATCTCTCGTTTTCGTAGACTGTTAAGAGAAACCTAACTTTAATTTAATATGTATATTTTCAACCTGATTTTGATGTTAGTTTTGTATTTTTGTTTCGATATGTTTGGTTTTTTTCTTTTTCTTTCGCATTGTTGTTCAACAAGCCGTTATTACAAGTTACCAGTGGAAACTTTAAAGGCTACTGTATTATATTTTTTTTAATTGTTTATATGTGTGATATAAAGCTGTTTGTTTCCTTAATAAAATAAAATAAAAATAAAATAAAATATTGAGGTTCTTTCTAAGTGAAACTGTAAAGTGACAATACTCCACGCAAGACCGTACCTGTGTCTTGTACAAAAGACACAACTAGTGACCACTGCATTGCCGATAATGCGTACAGCGCGACGCTGCAATCTGTCTAAGGCATTGAGAAGGTACTTTGCGGAACCGTCCCAGATGTGCGAGCAATACCCCACGCAAGACCGTACCTGTGTCTTGTACAAAAGACACAACTGCGTTAAGAATCACCGCACTCTGTTCATGACACCGAGTTTTCGTGAGGCTGTTTTGATCACGGCTTCGATGTAGTTCTTTTGATTCAGATCGCAGCGAATCGACTTTAGGAATGTCGACAGATTAAACCTTTTAGATAGTAAATTCTGTTATTTTTAAAGTAGCAAGCTACTACATTATATCTTTATACACAACATGTCACATATTAAACAGTCACTCTAGAAAAAATAGGATCGGAAAATGTACCATTTACCATTTTTTTTATTTATTAAATTAACCCTATTCTGGGCATTGTAAATTATTTGAGACACTTAACTTAAAAAAATCGAGTAGTGAAAAAAAAACGTCTTTTACAAACATTTTATACAAAAAATATACCTATATAATTCCACAAAAAAAAACCGGCCAAGTATAGGGTTAATTAATAAATAAATTTTAGCCATTTTTGTAAATAGGTAAAACTTTAAAGTACCAGCCCCTCTTTCGTTGAACAACAGTTAAAACTAAATTAATTTCGAAAAGAAGTGATACCTTCATTAGTCATTACTTCCTTATTGTCGCTAAAAGGGTTAAAACAATCCATTTCAATATTTGTATTATTTTGAATTTTGCATTCACAATGTTATGATATACTCACATAATAAAAAAAATTACGAGAAAATACCTACCAGCCTCAGGGAGCTCGAGTGGAGTTCGAACCCACGAACTTTGGATAACCGGTCCAAGGCTCTGACCGCTGAGCTACCGAGGTCCCTCGGAAGACTTCTGAGGAGTTCGAGATGATACATTTTTTGTCACCCATCCGTTGATTGGCCTTAGCGAAATACTTAACTTCAGCAAACGCAGACCAAGCGCGTTTACCGCTGCGCCACTCGATCCGATCCGAACCCTTCGGAGTATCTAGTAGGGCACGGGGACGCGCACTAGTGCGCGATGCCGTTCCCACTAGATATCCTCTGAAGGTGATTCGTTTCACACGGTTTGAGGGACCCTTTACGTTCCTCGCCGCCCCCAAAAAAGCCCGGTGAAGCTGAAAATGCCGTAGCGGCAATCAGCAATCTCTCTCAAAAAAAAAAAAACCACTGCGCCATCGTGCTCCAATATTAATAATCATTTATAATCATTAATGTTGATTTTGGCTCGAGGAGCTCGATGACGCAATGGTTAACGTGCCCGGTCTGCACTTGTTAAGGTTAAGCAACTTTAGCAAAGGCCGGTCATCGGATGGGTGAACAAAAAAATTTATCATCGCGAGCTCCTCCGTGCTTCGGAAGGCACGTAAAGCCATTGGTCCCGGCTGCATTAGCAGTCGTTAACAACCACCGCACCGCACTGGGCCCGCGTGGTGGTTTATGGCCCGTTCTCCCTATCCATCCATTGGGAAGGCTCGTGCCTGATGAGCTGGTGATGTGATATGATATGTCACTCATCTTAGCATGGCCACCATCACCAATCTGACTTTGTAGATAGTATGCCGAAATACGTCGCCAAATATCGAGTTTGTCGGTCTACCGTTCAAAAGTAATAAGGGGTCATAGGTGGCAATGCCAGGATGACCGACAAACTCTGACATTTGGCGACATATTTCGACATACTATCTATAAAGTTAGATTTAGAATTGGAGGTCATGCCAAGATGAGCCTTAATAAAAAATAATAATAACGATAGAAACACGATTAATATCGATACATTTCGACTACGCATTTATCAGTTGTTGTTATAGGACAAATGTCGTGTGCAATTCGAAACTTTAGCGTAGCTTGCACTTATGGTGCCTCGTGCAATAATATCTTCAAAGAATATTTTCAATTTACGTTTTAGATAATATCCAATAATATTATATTTTATTATTAAACAGAAAAAAAATTTTTGCTGCAAATTCTCTATTTGAATTCCATGCCCGGTTAAGTCCACATTTGGCCTTCATCTCATCTAATGTTAAGCGATGGTAGGCCGAAGGTGGAAAGGAAGCGCACTTCACCCGAAATCCTCAACTACTGAGGAACTGGCTATCTTATCTCTAACTGTTGGAACACAACAATGCTACCAACATTGATGTTATGGCGACATATTTAGATAAGATAGTGGCAGCTGGCCAGGCGGGTAAACAAACTCCACCACTAACCAAACCGAGTACAAACGTACCCCTCGCTGGGAATCGAACCCGAGACCTCTGGCTCTTTAACCGGTGGTCTTAACCACTAGACCACAGAGGCGGTTGTATTCCGCCCAAAACCAAATTATACGTGAGCACTAAACACTAAACGCTAGTAGAATTATAAAAAAAAAGATTTTGTTTTAAAAATTATACCAATTAAAGAAATAGGCTTCAAATGATTATCTTATATTAACATAGCCATTAACATATCCTGATATTGTATGTTTTATTACATTTCCCCTGTATCGTCTTAATCTTTGGGTTAATGCACCATTTGTCAAATATCATTCCAACCGGACAAGTTGGTTCAGTGAGTTGTGTTTCAGTTATAAAAATGGATACGCAAAGTCAGCTATATAATTATGTAAGCATATTCTTTATCATTCTTTAACGCCTCGGTGGGCGAGTGGCAGAGCGCTCGGCCCGATACACGAAGGTCCCGGGTTCAATTCCCAGGTCGGGCAAAGTGTGTTTCGGATGTTTCGATGCATAGCCCGGGTTTGTGATCACCAACCCGCATTTAGCAAGCGTGGTGATTAAGCCAATACCCATCAATTGTAGCGATGACTTGATTTCAATAGTGAGGCCTTAGCCCAGCAGTGGGACAGTATATAGTTATTTAGATAAGATAGATAGATTCTTTATCCAGACAATACATGCATACGTATATACTATCACGTCCTCCCAAAAAGGGGTCGACTGAGCTTCAAATCACCAATTTTGAGCAAACTCGCCGTTAGTGACCTCGACGCCACATTTAGCGTGACCATAGTATAGATACCATCAGTGATGGGTTGCAGCCGATCGCCTGATGTGCGAGCATCTTGAAACCCTTGTCCCTTAGTCGGCTCTTGCGACACGCACGGGAAATTAGGCGGCTGATACATTATTTCACGTCCCAGACCAGCATAGGTTTTTTCTTTTTATATGTACTGTTGAGCCTAAGGGGCACTATTTTACAGGGAAGACGTAGTCAAACAGAAACAAACAATCGATCAGTAATAAACTGTACTTTTAAAACTAACTCAAGTTAACATTTATTGCGCTATCGCTGCGACGGGCTGACGTAGAAGAATCGCGATCCTCCTCTATTTCCTTCTATGCGTGTCTTCTTAATCAAGATGAGTTTAAACGCAGAACAGGCTTCCAGTAGGCTCGCCCAACGAAGCAGTCCCGATCACTACAGTACCGATTAATACTTTAAAAGCGCATAAATAATAACCTTTATTTAACTAGCAGCCCGCTCGCGACTTCGTCCGCTTGCGTGAACACCCGTATCCTATATAACCCTACAGCAGCGCCTACCAGGTCCAATTTTTATTCATGTATTAAAATATAAACCTTCCTCTTGAATCACTCTATCTTTTGCTGAAAAGTGCATTAGAGTCCGTTGCGTAGTTTAAAAGATCTACGCGTACAGACAGCAGCGGTAACGAAATTGTTTTATAAATGTCAAAGTGATGAATGTCAAGTGATGTCAAATATGGATTTGTAAGAATATGGCGGATTTGGGCGAACTTTTCACTAGAAGAACTTTTCACTCAACACGAGAAGAAGCTACAAAATGCACAATCGAGTTCTCTTAGGGCACCTGACACTATCGACACACCGGCACAGGAATTTGTAATATTTAAATCACTGATGTGGAAATCACTTGGTATGCTTAAGTCACGAGATGACCAAAAAAAAACTAACTAACAGAATAGACAGATTTTGTAACTTGCAAACCGTATTTTATATGAAGCTTGTGCGTTCCGTTTACAGTGTCACTGTCGTCACTCATAAATCATAATACAAAAATATAATTTCAATGAATAAAGTTCAGAATACAATACATACGACGATTAACGTATTTAAACCGCCTCTGTGGTCTAGTGGTTAAGACAACAGGTCACAGACTCAAAGTTCCCGGGTTCGATCCTGCGGGGGGTACATGTTTGTGTACTCGGTTTGGTTGGTGGTAGGGTCTGGCTAGCTACCACCATCTTATCTACATAAATATGTCGCCGTAACATCAATGTTTGTTTGTAGCATTGTTGTGTTCCGACAGCTGGAGATAAGATAGTCAGTCGGGTAAAGTAATCTTCCACCTTTGGCTTCCGCCTTCCGGCTTGTCCTCACTTAACATCAGGTGAAATGAAGGCTCGGTGCTTACCCGCAGGAAATAAAAAAGAAACCGTAATTGATTCCAAGATGTCTGCCCCCCAGCTCGTGTGGTCTACCATCTGCGAGGAGGTGAACAAGCGGTGCGGGGGCGAGCGGCCGCGCACCCCCGCCCAGGTCAAGATGTGGTACGAGAACTACAAGAAAAAGTGCAAGATGCGCGCGCACGATACCCAGGTGACGACCCTAGCTTAACATCATAAATACACTGACAGGTGACGACGATAAATACCGATAACGATAAATTTTTGGTCACCCATCCGATGACCGGCGTTTGCGAAAGTTGCTTAACCTCTCTCTCTTAACTCGCAGACTGGGCGCGTTAACCACTGCGCCATCGAGCTCCAGTCCAGTGCATCAAGTGCCTTAGGTTGATAGGTGAAAACCGTGCCTAGGATCGATAAATGACAACCATGTCTGAAGCTGTTAGGTGACAACTGCTCCTTAAGCTGACGGGTGACAACCCTACCTTAGACTGATAGGTGACAACCGTGCCTTGGCCTGATAGGTGACAACTGTGCCTATGGCTGATAGGTGACACTCCTTAGGTTTTTTGCTAGGAGATAGACTATGTGCCAATAAGATAAGTGATTATAACGCTGAAGGAAAATGCAGACTTCACCTAGATTCCTCGACCACTAAGGAACTGACTGGCTTATATCTAACTGTCCAAAGACAATGCTTCCAAAATTAATGTTATGACGACATACTTAGAATGGTATATAAGATGGTAGTGGATAGGATTTAAAACAACCCCAACCACCAACTAATGATTGTTTTTGTTCTCTACTGTGGTTGCAGCCCACAAACGAAGCGCCCGGCATACTGGACGGCATGCTATGGCAAAGCATTCATCCCTTAGACGTCAAAGGTAAATGGTACTTGAACAAAGTGCTTAAGACATAATTATCAACTTTGATTTGTCTTGCATTTTTTTATTAAATACTAGCTGACCCGGTGGTCTTCGTACCGCTTTAACAGTTTCTATGACAACATAAGAAACAATCGTTAAATAGTTTACGTCTGCAAAATGTATCAAACAAACAAACTTACTTTCGCATTTATAATATTAGTTAGGATTTCTATTTTGTGATGTCACATCAGAATAAACGAGTCACAGCCCTAGTGTAGGGCTGCCATAAATGCTGAAATGCCGACCGGGACATTTGGATTAGAAATAGGGTAAACTATGGATAATTAAAAAAGAACAATTATTAATAAAGTTATTTTAATCGTTTTTTTTGTTTCATTTTTGGGAGATATTTATTAAAAATCAACTATAAAACGATAACTTGATTTTCTTAGGCCAAACCGGGACCACTGACTTACTGGCTGGGACACAACGCTTCAAACCGGGACATGTCCCGGCATGTGTATGGCAGCCCTACCCTAGTGGTTTAGTAACCCTTTGTACTTACATTTACGATCACCGCTGCTTGCTTATGTGCGCCTGACGCGCATGACGTCACTAATATAAATATTTATTTCCAATCGCATGACATATTAAAGTTAATAATTATGTCCGAGTAACATAACGACATCTGCAAGGAAAAACATTGTAACTCAAATTTTGGTGATTTTGAGTTATAGTCATAATCTAAGCAATAGTATGACCGTAACTTAAGTGCACCTAAAAATGAGTTACGATCTTTTTCCTTGCAGGTGTCGATAATACAAAATCTAGATCGGAAAAGATGGGCTCATGGGAACGGTCCCAGGAATACTAGCAACATTACTTCTCTATGCGTTCCGATCCGATCCGAACCCCTCGGAGAATCTAGTAGGGCACGGGGACACGCACTAGTGCGTGGTGCCGCCGTAGCCTCCTAAGGTGCTTCATTTCACACGGCTTGAGGAACCCTTTACGTTTCTCGCCGCCCCCCAAAAAAGCCCCGTGAAGTAATATAAAATTATTTAAAATAAAATTGCGTAAATTGTTAATTGAGCATGAATTTTATAATCTCAAGGAGTTTTTTAACATGATATAAATATTGTTGTAATTATCCTATTATTCATCTTATTATTATATTGTTTTTGTTTCTAATTAATTAATTTGTAATAAATATTTAATGTAATTAACTTTTTTTTTGTTTTTATAAAAAGTTTAATTGGTAATTAATAATATTTGTATGCCAGTTGTAACTTGGTGAAACATGTTTGTACTCATAATGAATATTATTGTCATCTTATTTACCATGTTTGAAGCAAATAAAGAATTTATTATTTATTAAAAAAAAAAGCTAAAATGCCGTATGAGGCAATCAGAAACTCTCTAAAAAAATATATTTAAATGCGTTTAATATGTTACATAATATTGTATATTAATACAAAATAATGAAATAGTAGAATAATGATTATCATTCGTAAAAATTGTATTTGTTGCGTCAGTACAATTCTTGTTAAACAATTATGTTATCAATGCCTTGCATGATTATTTTTCTTTTCTGCTTAACTCTGTTTTAGGTATTTTTTGTACAAAACTACCGTTTACATCGTCATAAAACCTACCAACGCACTTCTATTGATAACATGATATCTATCATTAAATATGTTTTTTTTTTTCTGAATTTTTACACGTATTTTTAACTTTTATCGTCATTAATATTTGTTATAGCGATGAAATTGTAATTCAAAAATTTCCATGAGCAGGAATCGAACCCGCACGTTAGGCCGTATACAGAAAGAAAGCAGGCAGTCTGCGCCGATCTACCAGCGCTTACCGGAACCGGCCTGCGCGGGTAATGTGCGCAGGTAATAAGGCTCCGAGTTCCTATACAATGCACAAAACCAGTACCGATAAGCGCCGAACCTCTCCGACAAGGTTCCAACAAGCTTAGACGCGCGCAGGTCCAGCGCTGGCACCGCCATAACCGCCATTTCAAGTCATTTGTTCTAAACTACGTACAACACGCATATTGTTTTTTGTATAAAATAATGGATAGTGGCGTGTCGATTTCCTTAGTATTCAGTAAACCACCTGTGTGGGACAAAATGGATAAAAGGCATCAAAAAAGAAAATAGTCCCAGCTTCAACCTGCTTGCTTCATGTAGCTGTTATCTGAGTGGACCAGCGACGACAAGCGCTGGTAGATCGGCGCAGGCTGCCGGCTCTTTCTGTATACGGCCTTAGCCACCACAAATAAGGGTTCCATTTCAAAGTAAGTAGGTAAAGTTCAAAATTGATTGTAGAAATTCGACAGTTTCGGGTAGGTTGATCTGCTGCCGTGTGTATCTGCTTTGACACTGACTGTTTATTTTGTTTAATGTAGAGGAAGAAGGAGAGACAGCTGCCAGCGTGGAGGGCTCCCGCAGCATCAATGACGACGACTGCATGCCCGTCAACGTAAGCATTCATCATCATCATCATCAGCTCATTGTATGTCCCCACTGCTGGGGCACGAGCCTTCCCTATGAATGGAAACACCACAGGGAGAACGCGCCGTAAACCACCACGCGGGCCCAGTGCGTAAGGTGGTTGTTAACGACTGCTAATGTTCAAGATAATAACTAGTAACTAGTAACTGCAAACCTATACAAGATTTAAAGAAGTTTTACAGTATACCAGCATTAATGAACCATGAGATACAGTCCAGGGTTTCTTAAACTTTTTGCAGTCACTTACACAATTTAAACAATTCCGCGGACCCCTGTCTTAGATTATTTTAGGAAAAGAAAATAAGCCTATAATATTATATATATTAAAAAATCACTTTTATTGGTATTTTCACTTACTACTAAGTTAATGAGAAGGATGCTGCTTGTGACGTGCGTGACGACGATGGTGCGTCATCGCCACTGCGAGCGCGTGGCTTAGTCGAGAAATGCTGAGTTTACTGAACCCCAGATACACATGCTACGAACCCCTAAAGTAACCCTGAGATACACCAATCAATGGAACTTATAAAGTTAATTATATAACAATTTTATGTATTCCAGATGTCCAACGGCCGCCTATCGAGCACAAACGACAGCGACGACACGACCCCAAATGTGCTAGAACCGCACGTCCAAATCATCCCCCACTCCTCCCCTACACCCCCTCTCAAACCCCCCAACCCCCTCGTCATTCCCCACTTAGCCCTCACGAACCCCCTCCAAGCGATCGAGCAAGCGAGGTTACAACAGAACTTGCTGCACAAATTAACCGAATTATCCAATACCCCCTTGAATTTGAGTCATTTGGACGATGATAAGAGAAGGAATGGTCACGATCAAACGAACGAGAGAAACGATGAACAGATCAAACACGACTGTGGTACAGCTACTGAGGAAGAACGGTTGTATTTCATAGCGAAAAGGCAGCATGCTATATACGAGCACGAAGCTAAAATGAAGATACTAAACATGGAGTTACGGCAGAAGGAGGAGATCTTCTCGTTGCAAAAGCAGCTGTTTCTCATCGAGTTACGGTTGAAAATGGACTTTCTAGAGAAGGCTAGTGGTAAGTGAACTGTTCAGGTGACAATAAATGCATTATTTTATGGCACTGTATGTCGGTTGTGTAGCGGAGTGTTGGGCTGACTAGGCGAATCGTTGAGCCGGTGGTTCCTAGAGTCGGTTCCGCGGGGAAGTCTGAGGGGGTCACTTATATTTTTGGTCCTCTCAAAAATTAAAGAGATTATTTTTTAAGTGTTTCGAAGCCTAAAAAGTATAGGAACCACTGGTTTAGACAATATGCAAACGAAACGCTTCCAGCACAAGTTTTGTACTAGCATGTGAATTAAACGTAAATGTACAATATAATTGTATAGTCTGCCGCAAAGAATAAAGGCGTATCTGCAATTTTGGTTAAAAACACTTTTTAAAATAGATTTGAATTTCTTTATGTGACCAAGACTCATTTAGCGTTTAGTGTCTATTCTACTTTAATAATATGTTTATAGATTTCAATTGTTTTGTTTTATAATATACTTATTAAAAACCTTTTAAATCTTTGCTGCGCTATAGACTATAAATATTCTTTTTTTTTTGTGTTTCTTTTTTTTTGGCAAAGATTCACATCTAGTTAGAACTATAACTCTGCAGAACAAATTGCCAAGCCATTAATGTTTAACTAAAATAACTAGTTCATTCATTTTAGTGCCATACAATATATAGTTACCAACTGTAGGGAATGTTATGTACCACAGTTTAAGTATATTATTATGACAGACATTTTAATGTTGCAAACGTTATTTAGCATTGAATGCGTATGATATTATTTTTATTGTTATTTCATTTTAACATGGTATATGACAATTTTTGTTAACATAGATCATAATATTAGGGTCCTTACCTATGAATTTGACGTTTTGAAGGAACATTTTTTTATAAAATTAACGTTTTTTCAATTTTCTTAGCATCTATCTATGATAAGTGATAACACATAAAAATTATAGGGCAGTGTGTTGGTTTCACTAGCTAAATATAGCATACTTTTAAAAAGAAAGTAAAAACAAGTCCCATCAAAGCTACAGTGAAATAATAGGTCAATTCCGCTAATAAAAAAAGAAGTCAATTTAAAAAAAAATTGGCCAATAAAGACACAAAATACAATATTATTATTATTACTGAAGCCTAAGAAACATAGTCTTAATTATAAGTGTATATTATTGTTAACAACCAACCGGTATTGAGTTTTAGAAGTAATACACTTATGAGTGAGAAAAAACGTCAATTTCATAGGTAAAGACATATTATTATTTTTTTTCATACAAATGGTACGTTAGAAACACGGTACAACATTCTTGCGAAAGTATTAAAGAAAATTAGTTTTGTACCTCTATATTTTTTTTGTTATTTTAAATAAGTACATACAATGCTATTTTTGGATTCATTATTTTTGCGAATTAAGCTTATTTCTTAAGTAGATTGTTTAGTTCTATGCAGTCAGGAGATATTGTTTATTTTTATAGTATTAAAGTTGACAGGCAGCTACAGCATAATATTTTGTAATTAATTTTACTGCCAAAACGCTATAACTTGCGTGAATGATGTTTAATAGTTTTTTTTTAACAAAAAAAACTTTATTTTGAAG
This sequence comes from Eudonia truncicolella, assembly GCA_949315975.1. Taxonomy (NCBI): domain Eukaryota; kingdom Metazoa; phylum Arthropoda; class Insecta; order Lepidoptera; family Crambidae; genus Eudonia; species Eudonia truncicolella. The sequence continues at coordinate 2,155,180 of OX438851.1, forward strand.
GAAAATTAAAAAAAAATTTTTTTGGTCCTCATTCATGTAAGTTTAAGCGCATAGTATTGTTACATATAATTTTTTTCTTTTAACAAACTAGTACTTAGCCTTCGATAACTTAAGCTTAGTTTTAACCCACGTTCGGGGGTCAACGTACTTTTGACATGTGTCAAGTGTAGCGGAACGCTATGAAAAAAAATAACTAGTCGTAGTTTTATATGACAGTTGTATGAAGCAGATATGCCAACTCGAACCATGCATGACCCATACAAAACTCATATGAGCCCAATGCAAGATGTCTTTTAGCCAAATCAAATGGTCTATGAAAAATGTCTTGCAGAACTAAAAAGGCGCACCGATTTAATGATTTAATAATCATCCTCGCCATAAATAATGTAGCTTTTGAAGAAAAATTTAATAAATATCCAAAAGGTTTTTTTTGCTATTTTCTTTTTTAGAAAAAATGCAATATTAGTTTGCGTTTGATCTATATATCTGTTGATATAATTATTCTTAACGCAATAGGATATTTATTTGCTACATAATTTTAAAAGAGATATATCTATTTCATACAACTGTATATTTCAAGTCAGTGACGTGCCAATAAACGAAAACCATTGTTAATATAATAATAATAAATAAAAGTATATAGTTATTACATATATAAGGTTATAGAGATATACATAACATACGTAATACAAGTAGACAAACTACGGGAAATATAAAATTCGACATGATATTATTAGAAGTTATATATTATTATAATTAATGTAGACGGAAATTATTCAGTACAAAAGGGAAAATGTTAAATAAAATTACCTCAGACACAGTGTATTATTGTAAATATATAGGTTAGTAGGTGATAGATATTAAAAAAAATGTTTTAGACCATTTTTATATGGAGGCGACTTACACCTTCTTTTTAAACCAGTTTGGTTGGCAGCTGCAAAAATGTTAATGTATTCTCATTGTTGGCAACACCGCTGGCGTAAGAGCGGAAAATGGCAATACTGACAATCTGATATTATTAATGGCCAATAGTGACAAGGCCCAGGGCCGTATAATAACAATACTTTTTTTTAAATAGTGACACGAATGTGATGAATTTTGCGATCTCAGTACAGTAATTATACCTCCTTGCTCCTTCTGTGTGTAATTTTTGAATTGATTATTGTGTTTTTTGGATCAAGAAGTTATGTTAATCTGATAAAATTGGATATTATTGAAATTATTAAATAAAGAATTTATTTTCTGTTCCGATGTGCATTATTTTAGATTTACGTTGTGGCTGATGCGAATATTATTCACCATTCGAAAGTTAGCGTAAGCTAGTATTTGTATCGCATCGAAGCAAGTCAAGTTGGTGACAAAATTATTTGATGGCCTTCTCAGCGTCACTGGATTTTGGGGCGGAAACTTACAAGGCTCGCACGCCGGTTTCGGGTGTTGCCATCTCCGAGGTCGCGGGTTCGATACCCGGTCGGATCAATGTAGGAAAACTATATTTTCTCGGGTCTGAGTGCTTGTGGTACCGTCGATATTGCGTTATTTTTATAACACAAGTGCTTAAGCTGCTGTCTTTGAGTCAAAGCAATGTATATAATATAAAAAATGCATCATGCTACCTACTAGATTCTCTTGAGGGGTTAGGATTGGGACACTGGGTTAAAGACCGGTGGTCTTAACCACAGAGGCGGTTCAATTCGGCTTATTTCATTAACTTCATAGTATAATTTTAATATTACAAAACTCATTTTGTTTATTATGTATTTATTTATTTAGAATAGACATAAAAATACAATACCAAGAGTATTACTTGCGCGCACCAGATTTTTGAAATAATTGATAATAATCAATCATTAGTATATGGTCTTGATGCGGGTTCAAATCTCGCTGGTAGACATTTATAACTTAATTGAGCTTTTGAAAATAACCAACACATTTTAGCTGCTATAGGTTCACTGGAAGTATGTAGTTGTTTATTGGCTGCCTCATGGCATAAAGTATTTAGTAAAATTTACAATAACAAAAAGGGACTAATTGTATAACAAACAAAAAGTTTCATTACCGATTTTAACATTTAAAAATTTAATTGTACATGGTCCTTCGAGCCAGATAGTATTTAGTAATCTTTTGACCGCCACAGTCGGCTATAATCGACAAGCGATAGCGTGCCCTGTACGCGCCGAACACCAATGATCGGCAAACCTATAGTTTACAAAACACAAAATAAAGATATTATTTATAAATTTTGGCTATTTTTGGTACAATTTTTTAATTTAAAATTAATGCTTTGCGTACAGAGTACGGCGAATGTTTCTCGATGTGGCGGCCAAAAAATTGATTTATGGCCCTTTATCACTGTGGTGTTCCACCATCCATCCATCCGTCCATAAGGAAGGCTGGTGCCCCAGCAGTGGGAACATCAAATGAGCCGGTGATAATGATAATAACTGTATTGTACTTTACATCAATTGAACAAAATACGGAATGTCTGTTCCAAACTTATATTCTGTAAATTAATAAGATCCTTACAAATTTAACTGTATATGATGCTTCGAGCCGAATTTCTTTAGACTTTAAATGAAAATCGTTGCCTAAATGCAAATCATAGTAGACCTTAGCTGCCTCCATAAGGTCCGGTGACCCCACTTAGCATAGCTCCTGGCAGAGTCTCTATATGCTCTTTATGCATTCTGACATGAGTCTTAAGCCCGGAGGCCTTTCTAAAGGACTGGCCGCATACATTGCATACGTACGGCCTCTCCCCGGTATGGCAACGGATGTGGGTAACGAGATCTTGTCTCTGGACGAAGGCTTTCTCACAGTACGAACATTGGTAAGGCTTTTCGCCGGTGTGTGTGCGTCTATGGTTTTTGAGGGTGCCTGGAAAGAAAGAAATAAAAGTCGTTTATTTTTTATTTCCTATGGGTAAGCACTTTGCCTTTATCTCACCTGATCTTAAGTGATAAGGCCGAAGGTGGAAGCGCACTTCACCCGGAATCCTTAACTACTGAGGCACTGGCTATCTTATCTCAAGCTGCCGGAATACAACAACAATGCTACTGATATTGATGTCATGGCTACAAATTTGATGGTGTATAAGATGGTGGTGGCTAACAAACGAGCCCTATCACCGACCAAACCGAGTACACAAACACGTACCCCGGCTGGAAATCGAAGCCAGGACCTTTGGGTTTGACACTGGTGGTCTTAACCACAGAGAAGTTTAATTTATTTGTCCCAAACATACAAAAAAGCGAAGCATAAACCACCACGCGGGCCCAGTGGGGACTGGTGGTCGTTAACGACTGCTAATGCAGCGTAAAGCCGTTGGTTCCGGCACGGAGGAGCTCGAAATGATACATTTTTGGTCACCCACTCGATGACAGGCCTTTGCGAAAGTCGCTTAATACGCCATATCAATCTCTTGACTTCTTCACTTCTTATTGGTCAATTACCTGGCGCCCTAAACTTCATAGGGCATCAATCGAAGGCATACGGCCGTTCTCCAGTGTGTTTCAAGATTTTTGGATGCATAACCTTATTCAAGTTTTTATCGAAAAAATGCGGGTTGGTGATTTTACAAACCAACCCGCATTCTTTTCGAAAAAAGACTTGAATAAATCTACTTGGTCTATTACCTGAGGCCTTGAACTTCATGGGGCACAGGTCGCAGGCGTAGGGCCGCTCGCCGGAGTGCACCCGCCGGTGCTTCACCAGCGAGCTGGACGTGGTGAACGCGCCGCCACACTGCCCGCACACGAACGGGTGCGCGCCGCTGTGCTTGCGCAAGTGGGCGTCCAACTCGCCTTTAGATACAAACCTGGAAGTCATTATTTTGTAGCAAAGCAATAATCAATGTCAATCAATGAAATATTTACTGCACTACTTCTTAAAAAAACGTAACTTTTATTTATATCTTCAATTCAACTAAATATGGCGAACTTTTGTGTTTTAATCAACTTGTTAAATATTCATGGCACTGAACAATTACAATTACTTTGGCTAAAAGAGTAGGGTAAAAAATAGTAGTGTTGATTAATTACGGCGGGTTAGAAAGAGCCACGAAAGCACAATTATGCCAGACGCGGTATGTCATGGGGTGCGTATTCGAATCCTGCTTGTGTGTGAAAATTTCTCAACACAATTTTAGATCATCATCATCATCTCAGTCAAAAGAAGTCCACTGCTGAACAAAGGCCTCCCCCAAGGATCTTCACAACCGGTTTTGTGCTGCTCGCATCAGATATTCACAATTTACATATTTAAAGGTAAAATTCAAATTGTAAAAAATAATAATTAGATGATTTTTATATTACTCAACAAATTTATTATAGACCTGCAACTGCACTATAACCTGAGAAGAAAAAGTGCATCCCTAATGTTCAGGTTACAAACAGACCAGAGGCCGCCTAACAGATCGCTATAGGCTTCCGATATTGCTTTCATAGGCGGTACGAAATGACAAGATCACGTCATAAACTATACACGCAGCCATAGCGATCGCTTAGGCAGTCGGGGGACAGAGGGAGACAGAGTGTACTGTCCCTATACATGTCACTGCTACCAAATGCATTTACCCAGCATTTAAATGTATTTTTCTTTTTATGCTACTAGCACCTTTTACTAACAAAATGAATCAGTGTGAATTACACTACTTTTACGGATTAACTTGTTTACTTTGCATACACTTAATATGTAAAATAACTGTAAGTAGATCCTTAAAAACAGTTTCATTTCAATGTGTGTTGTGTGTTGTGTTCACTTACACTTAAGAAAGAATATGAGCCTACGATATTGAAATATTGAATACATGAATGAATTAAATCAATTTTAAGTGATATAACTTACCCTCTTTCACATTCTTGACATTTATATGGCTTCAAACCCAAGTGCCTTCTCATGTGCTGAGCAAGATTGGTTTTCTGGCTGAAACCTCTCCCACAAATCGAACATAAGAACGGTTTCTCACCAGTGTGCGTACGTAAATGGTCCGTTAGAGTTGACAGCATGTTGAACGCTTTACTGCACACATCACAGCGATGCTTCTTCTCATTTTTGTGTTCAATCTTGTGCTCTTCTAAAGCTTCTTGCGTTGCAAACACCGACAGACAATATTCGCAAGTGATACCTTTTTCTTTATTGTGCATCGATACAACATGGTTGTCTAGGTGTCCCTGATGTTTGAACTCACGTTTGCAAATGTCACACGTGAACTTAATGCTGTCACGAGCCATGTGGTGTTTCAAATGGGATATTAAAGAACATTTCTTTTTGAACTTTCTCATGCACAATGAGCATTGGAAGAATTCTATGTCCGGTTGAACAACAGGGTTATTGTGATGAATTTTCTTGTGTTTGTTAAACGTCCTCTCCGTTTTGAATATGCGATCACACCATTCACACTTCACAGGTATAACATTTGCCTTTAACATTACAGGTGCTTTCTTAATTTCTTTTTTTAACGATATAGATTTGTTTTTCCTTATAGGACTCAGATAGCCTTGAGAGGTGAATAGAGCAGGACCATTTTCGGTCCCCGTTGCCTCCTTATTATGTGTACTATCATTGTTATCAACATCCATATAATGTTCATCGGAAAAGTCTGATAACTCATCTTTAATTGACTTCTTAAGCTGAGTTTTCGCAATAAAGTCATCTGAACTGCAAGAGTTGCCTTCTAATTCATTTTTCATGCATTCAATGTTTAGAGATTGAGTATTTGTGCAGTCTTTAAAATTTGTTTCTTCTTTTTTTATGCTACTACTAATTGAATGTTTAGACTCTTTACTCTTAAATAACTTGCTTAAATACTTCTGTGACTGAATACATCGATCCTTAAACTTTTGAGCAGTCAACACCACCGCCTCGCATTCAATACAAATCTGGTTTGGAAGCTGTTCACGACTTTTTATGCTCAAATTGAAAACAAATGAAAAAACATCAGAGAGAGTTCGGTGTTTTTCTACTAATACCTTCGTTAACGCCACCATGCTTGGTGTCTCGTTTAAGCAAGCCCTACAGAAGTTATCTGGATTCCGTTTTATGGCTTCTTCCATAGTATTCTTGTGAAATAAATAATAAAATCACGAAAGAAAACAAGCTTGCAACTCGCACAAATTGACATTTCACTATAACTTTGATCTTGACTGACAATGACATTGACATTTTGATTTACTTTCTTATTCCATTCAGAGATGGACAATGGATCTCACCCATGCAGCCTAAACTTCAGCTGTTTTGGTTTGCTGTTAGATGAAAAGGAAGGCAATATAATGGTTTCCACCAAAGTTACTTTCTAGTAATGCAGCATTAAAACATCAGCATTTAAATAAATATTCCGATGGGATTAAAAAATGTAACAGACAAAAGTGGAGTACTTTAAAAAGATATACCTAGGCAGCTTGTTGCTTTGTTTACAAGTAAACTTAACTATAATTTGTATTCAAGCAGTGCCAACTAGTGATGCATTTTGTAACTGCTTCAATGACAAATATGAATTTTCACTCACTACTCGGTTGAATGTCGAATAATGTATATGTCTTGTATAACGTCTGTTTTAATGTGTGTTTTATATATACAATAAAGGATTAAATAAAATAATACCACAATAAAACTTGCAATGTGCACTTTTAAGAGTATGCATTCTATTTCGCGTAAGTCAAAACTTCCGCGATCTCGAAATCGTATTGTAGTGTGCGCACGTACACATCATCTACAAAAACACAAATGTTGAAAAAATTTCCACGAGCAGGATTTGAACCTGCACTCTTCTGACATACCGGGTAATTTTAATATTTTGATTAAACTGCAATCAGATACGAATTGCAGGTTAATAGTTAGCGCTTTTCCCTATTGTACAAATTTAACCTGGGAACAAAACAAGCGCATTTATGACTTAAATTTATTATTGTTTAATTTGACTTGTCGTCATAGTGACACTATTTTATATTTCGATATTAATAAATTTAATATACTTTTAATATACATGATACAGTTATAGGTGGTATAACTAAGTCTTTTCATAATAATAACTTAATCATTAGTAGTTCTACTAATGCAACTTTTACAACCAGTAATAAGGTTACAACCTCAGGTTTAAACTGAGGTCTAAGACAAAGGCCAAGCCCACATCCATTACTATTATACATCAAAATATTCAGGGTTTGGCTGGCAAGGACTTAGAATTAGAATTATTAGCAAAAAGTCAGGTAATTCATGTATTTTGTATAACTGAGCATTGGTTAAGAAGTCATGATACATCATTCCATGTAAATAATTTCCAATTAGCAAGCGCGTACGTGCGAAGCTCAGCTATTCACGGCGGTTCTCTAATATTAGTAAGAAGCAATATTAAATACAAAAATCGCAACGACATTGTAGACCTATCAGTGGAGCGTAACATTGAACTATCGTGTGTGGAGTTCAATAGTTTTGTAATAGTGTGTGTATACCGACCCCCATCGGCCAATTTTAATATTTTTAAATCAGTAATGGAAGATGAACTTAGAAAATTAAAATTAAAAAATAAATTTGTTTTAGTATGTGGAGATTTTAATATAAATATTTTAGAAAACACTTCAACGAGTGTTCGTCTTCTTGCCTTATTTAAATGTTTTAATCTTTCAAATCTATTTCTCGAACCCACTAGAATAACTTCACATTCGGCCACTTGTCTAGATAATATTTTTACAGACTATGACCCTGTTTCTAAGTCACTCATTAGTAATCTTACGTCTGACCATTGCGGTTTGAAGGTGACCTATGATTTTGATATTAGGGTGAACCAAAAATAGTGAACTGTAAACCAGTTACAAAAGAGCGAATGGAGTGTTTCAAAAATAGTATAGCTTGTAAAATTGATGCATTACCCTTTGTACAAGATGATCCAGATGTACTTTATAGTAATCTTTTTAATTTAATTAAGACCGAATACAACCATGTGTTTACACCAAAAACAATAAAAATTACTCATAAACTTAAGTTCTGTGACTGGGCCACGACTGGTATATATAAGAGTAGAAATAAATTATATGATTTATATAGTTTAAAACAATATAACCAAAATGTTAATTTTACGCAATATGTAAAGAATTATTGGAAAATGTTTAAAAAAGTGTGCACAGTAGCAAAATCTAATTACCTTAAAGAAAAAATTAAAAAGTCTAACAATAAAATTAAAGCCACTTGGGACATTATAAACCGTGAAACAGGTAAATTTAAACCACGGGATAATACTTTCACTTTAAAAGTAAACGACAACTTAGTCAATTCAGATTCACAAATTGCTAATATTTTTGATGATTTTTTTGTAAATATACCTGTAATAACAACGTCAAATTTAGATTCATCACCAGAAGCTGCACAAACTTTACTCCAAAAATATGTACCAAAATGTAATCTTTCCTTTCAATTTAAATACGTTGATTCAATGAATATTATTAAAACATTTAAATCACTTAAAATGAAAAACACGAGTGATTTGTGGGGTATATCTATTAAAGTAATTAAGAATATTATTCATTCTATTGCACCGTATCTTGCTGAAATTTTGAATAACTGTGTCGATAAAGGAATCTTTCCTGATCTTATGAAGTTTAGTAAAGTTATACCTTTATTCAAATCAGGGAACAAAGAAGATCCCAGTAACTATCGGCCCATTTCAATATTACCAGCGCTAAGTAAAATTTATGAAAAAATCATACTCGAACAGTTGATGTCATATTTTAACACAAACAACCTTTTACATAGTAAGCAATATGGCTTTACTAAGGGTCGTTCTACTACTGATGCAGGTGTTGCTCTAATAAAACATATATTTGATGCCTGGGAGAAGTCTCAAAACGCTCTTGGTGTTTTTTGCGACTTGTCCAAGGCTTTCGATTGCGTTGAGCCCCGGACTCTGGTGATGAAGCTTCATTATTACGGTCTCAAAGATTTTGCACTAAATTTAATACAGTCATATCTCAGCTCTAGAACACAAACTGTTGATATAAATGGTACTAAATCATCTGGTTCACATGTAAAAATGGGAGTTCCACAAGGGTCGATTCTTGGTCCTTTCCTTTTCTTGATTTATATTAATGACTTGCCATTCTTTGTAGAGAACTTTTGTGAAATTGTATTATTTGCAGATGATACTTCACTCATTTTTAATGTAACTAGGTGTAGGACTAATTATGAAAATATAAATAAAGCTCTTTCAGAGGTACTCCGTTGGTTTACTATTAATAATTTACAGCTTAACGCTAAGAAAACAAAATGTATTAAATTTATATTACCAAATGTCAAATATGAACCAACCGATATTAAAATAAACGGTGATCAATTAGATTTGGTAGATTCTACAGTCTTTTTAGGCATAACCCTTGACTCAAAGCTTCAATGGAATCCTCATATATCGAAATTGGCCGGTAAACTCAGCTCTGCTGCTTATGCTATTAGAAAAATTAGGCAGTTAACAGACGTTGAAACTGCTAGAATGGTCTATTTTAGTTATTTTCACAGTGTCATGTCGTATGGCGTCCTACTGTGGGGAACAGCGGCTGATATTGAAACTATATTCATTTTACAGAAACGAGCAATAAGAACAATCTATAGACTCGGATCACGAACTTCCTTAAGAAATCTTTTTAAGGAGATTGGTGTCCTGACAGTTGCATCTCAATATATTTATAATTGTATAGTTTTTGTACGTTGCAATATCAACTCCTATACTAAACATGGTGACGTACACAATTTCAATACTAGGAATAAGACAAAACTTGTAATGCCACTGTTCAGGTTACAGAAGGTTCTTGGTTCTTTCTTGGGGCAAGGTATACACTATTACAATAAAATACCAAGTACTGTACTAGATTTACCTTTAGATAAGTTTAAAAAACATGTGAAATCTATATTACTTTTAAAAGGTTATTATACAGTCAAAGAATATTTAGATGATAAAACAGCTTGGTTATAATGAAAAACATATACTCTATTTGAATTAATATAATAAAATTAATTTATGTAATTTTTATACTGATATGATAGCCTTTATCAGCAGTGTCCTACAGATAACAAACAGCGTTGCGTTAAATAGATCATTAAGTTTTTATTTAGAGTATCTTGAGTATGTCATGCTCTCTTTATTTGTCTCTGCGGTGGTGGCGTGTGCGTCGGGTCGTTACGTTCCCTAAAATATGGTTGAGCGAAGCGATGGCTGATTCATATGTCATACTCGTGAACGGGTGCTGCCTGTGGAGGCTGGTCTGCTCTTGCATACTTATCTTATTTTTAATATTATTTACTGTAGTTTGACTTGGTTTTTCTTAACCAATTTTTTTTTTTAGAGTACTGTAGTGGTACTGTATGACATTGTGGAAATTAAAACTTTTACCTGATCTAAATTTGTTAACTTAGTTTTTTTGTTATTTTTTTTTTATTTTGTGATATTTTTGTTTTTTATTTACATGTTGTGGTTGTCTTCTATAATTTTGTGTTTATTTGTAATGGAAAGTGTCCTGCTATGATAGGGCATTTTCCAATATTTTTGACGCTGTAAGGGAGAAAAGAGCTGGACACTTGCTGAGTTTCTTGCCGGTTCTTCTCAGTACAAGATCTCCCGCCCAGAGTAGACTTACGAAACGATGGCATAGTGACATTCACAAGAGCTACTAGTAGCCTAAACTGATAAAATGATTTTGAATTTTGAATTTTGAATTTGAATTCAGGTGCTCTTCCAATTGTGCTATCGTGGTTCTAACCAGCCCGCCGAAATTATTCAACACTATTTACTTTTTACTTTGAAAGCCAAAGGCACCCATTCACTGTCAACAACTACCGTCATTAACACCCGATCATAATATTTTTACAAATACTAAAGATCAGTTGAGAAGTAGGCAAGCTATTTATATAATGTTTTTGTTTAGGTATTTATTTGTACAAGTTTGATCTATTTAGTGAATTTGGCATATTCGTAAGTTCATGTATTTATCTCCGATTGTTAGGTTGTTATATATTTTATGACTTACTAATAAGTTCAATTATTATAGTCCATTTCAACTAGGATGATCCCGGTGACAGATGTCATCAATAACGAAGACGTGACTTTGTAAAAGCGTATGAACTTATTTGACTACATCAAAATAACATATTTTTATATAATCCATCACTAAATATACTACAATTACTTTTTATAATTCTATTTTTTACTTTAGATTAGGTTTGTCTCAATAAACTCTCGCATAACACACATTTATCAAAACTTTAAAACAATATAATAAAAAAACGTACCCCTTCACAAGGTCGTTTCATTACAGAGAAATACTAGTGTTGGGATAGTAAACCAAGTGAAGTTCAATTGACATTCAATAACTAATCAATTAAATTTAACTTTATATTTTTCATTCTAGCTGTATTAATTAATTTGTTAGTCTTTTTTTTTATGTGAACATGTAGATTAGTATTTTTTAATTTTATTGCAGCGTCATTACGAAAAATATTAAAATTAAACATCTTAAACTTATAAAACAAAAACAGTATATATATGTATATATATATATACTGCCAACACGTCTTTGGTGAAAATTGTGCGAAAGTAGTCGAAAAGACAAAAAATACTATATTAGAGGACTGGGAGAGGTACGTCAGAATAGATCGGTGGAAAGACCAACTTATAATAAATGTCGGCGATAGCGACTCTTCAAGCGATTCTGACAGTGATTTTTCAGATACTTACTGAATAAAAAATTTACTCTTTTCAAATTCTGTTTCATTTTACCGAATAACACTGTAAAACATACATTTAATGCATTTATGAACAATAAACTTTCAATATAATACATAAACACAAATCATATTTAAAGTATTGTTAGTATAGTAAAATCGATTTCATTTCCATATATAGTATTATCGATTACCAGAAACAATCGAAATTATTTCATTGTAGGACATCTCTACAATTGTCGAAATCGAACTGTCACCGGGATCATCCTAGTTGAAATGGACTATAGACAGCATTTTGGGAAATATGGGTGGGATCGACGATTCGATTTAATTCGATATAATAATTGGTGAAACGTGCCAAAGAACCAAGGACTTTCGTACGCGATGTTCTTTCGTTCTTTGATATCGACGGCGACCATCGCAAGAGCCGCGACATTATAGATTATTTCCATTATTTTTTATCTATAGCACAAACTACTTAGCTTGGGACTTAACTCGGGCCTCGAGCTCAACTCACCAAAGATTTATCACAATCGGATGAAATGTATAAACCTGCACAAAGAAGAAAGAAAGAAACAAAAATATATTTTATTCAAATAAACGTTTTGAAGGCTGTTTTGGATAGTCCAAATCTGGGGGCACGGCAGTGCCCCCGCCAAGACGAGCCAAGCGAAGCGCAAGGGCACTACCTACCTTTTCTCGAAGCGCTTCGTAGTTTTTTGAACCCTCATCACTTGGGTTTGGATTATTCCAGATTGTTACTAAAATAACTACTGTTCAACAGAAAAGTAATGAACATTGAATAAATGTCTCGCCTTACGCCCATGTGACGGTAGCGAAACGGCCAAGCTATATATTTTGATAAAGGTGTAGAGTTTGTGGAGTAAGGGCTTGGAGAGTTGGCAGCTTGGCTCTATAATTCCCTTGTTTAAGACTTCTTCTTTCTAAAACCTACGTTTTCATGGATTATACCCTTGTATTCCAAAGGAATCTCCTTTGAAAAAACACATATTCAGTGATATTTCGTTTGAAATGGAATGCACGCTCTTAATGAGCGAATGATGATGATGCACTGTTATATAATTAAAAATGGAATCAATAGGTAAAGAAAAACTTTATTACACTAGGAAGTTTGAAGTAAAGAACGGTTTTTCCAAATATAGTTAAGTTAACTTATGTGCAGTACTTAGACACTATGTACTGTGAAAGAAATAAAAAAAAGTTTTTTTTTATATTAGGTATTTATCGCAGAAACTCTTGTCTTCCATATTTTTAACCGCCTCTGTGGTCTAGTGGCTAAGACCACCGGTTTAGACCCAGAGGTCCCGGGTTCGATTCCCAGCGGGGGGTACATGTTTGTGTACTCGGTTTGGTTGGTGGTAGGGCTTGTTTGTCCGCCTGGCTAGCTACCACCATCTTATCTAAATATGTCGCCATAACATCAATGATTGTAGCATTGTTGTGTTCCGGCAGCTAGATAAGATAGCCAGTACCTCACTAATTGAGGATCTCGGGTGAAGTGCGCTTCCATCATTGGCCTTATCATCAGGTGAGATCAAGGCACTGTGCTTACCCGTAAATATAAATAAAAAAATTTGATGATCTTCACATAACAAGGGCAAAAACATAATTTTGCCGTTGCCGTTTTGCTTGCTTACAATTTCTCTAGGGACATCAAAAGGACAGGATAAAATATATTATTATCTTTTTATATCAAATAAATAAACTAATTAAATCTTGTACTCAGATTTTTATTTCGTTATGGATAAGAAGGTAAATGTTGTACATATCCAAAATTTAAATACATACAAGTGGACTATGTCGTCTGAAATATATCGTATTATATCGTGTTATTTATTTATTATATTAAGCTGTCATGTATGCCACAAATAAAGGTCTTACATAGGTATGGTGATAGTAAGTACATGAGCTTTGTAAGGACACAGCCAAATTAGAAGTAGGTAAATAAAAATAATTTAGTTAGTGCGATTATTACAGTTGGTAATATTGGTACATAAATAATATTACAGTCTCACTGCAACATAATCTAACAGATTTACTCAATTCAAAAACTCACTCCCATATTTCAATTAAATAATCGAACCGAATATGATTTTGTCATGATAATGGTCCATGTTGACAGTTTTTACAATTGCATACATAAATATATAAATATTATTACTTAAAAGTTCACAATTATTTAAAAGATATATTTATATATAGATATATAGAACCACGATAGCTCAATTAGAAGAGCACCTGATCCGGTACGTCAGAATGGTGCAGGTTCAAATCCTGGTCGTGGAAATTTTTTCAACATTTGCGTTTTTGTAATATATATATTTCGACTAGTTAAGAACCTTCTCCTTTGTTTGAAATCGGTTAACAAATGCCATCCTATCTTACTGCTATGTATAAGTTACAATAAATACCAGACTTTCTGTTAATACTCATTAATTGTATGAACGCGTATAAGTTGACAAGTAAAATGTACAAATCTCTGGTTTACATGTTACCGCATAACATGATCATAGACACGTTTAAATCGCTTACGCCATTCATAAAATCAACCGCTGGTCGAATAGCAATAAATATAAGTATAGTTCATCCAATCAAAACTACTTTTATATCAATATCATAAACAATACTTAACATAGAGGCAAGTGCAGTACCTGTGGAGTGTAAATATTTAAAAAAATATAAACCATAGCCGTCTTAATTTGAACGCATCCACATTGTGTTTTTCTTATATGGCAACACTAATCAACTGTCATGTCATTTTCTGTTGTGAGTTTTGGAGGTACTTAACCACAACTCGTGGTGAGCGTTGAAGTCCCCCAAAAAAACACCAATTCCGCGTTTAGAAGTGCTATGTCCATAGGTACATTCCCTTGTAGTACCTACGGACAATATCGGAGTTTTTAAAAAATCTTTCATACTTTGTCTCATATATTGTCTATGTAAAACAATAAAGAGTTTAAAGATAACTTTTGATTTTTTTATTTATGATCACTTTTGTAAGAAAATCCGGAAAGTGTCCATAGGTAAAACACTTGCCCCTACTCATATCGTTTATTAACATCATATATTGCACTTTATCGACGTACATATGATTTATAATTATTATTTAAGTTCACTCACTACATATATTCCCTTCTTGACCTTATTATTGTTTTTTTTTACATTTATCGTTTCCTGTAAATGTATTTATGTGTGCTTATGTAATAAATAAATTAATGTCTATGCCTATCTTGAGGTCAATAAAAAAAAATCTATATTGCCATAGATTTTTGTAAAAACCTTTTATACCGATTATGACGTCACTATAGATTTAAGAATCCGGCGCAAAAACTTCGATGGAAAATAAATTATGAACATAACCTATTTAAAACTAAACTTAAAAGTAAAAAAGAAATTTTAAATTTCGAATGTATACGAAAAGCAAGGTTTAAATTCATAAATAAAATAAATAAAAGATTCAATCTTATGCCTTAGGTAATAGAGATTATTTTTGAAGTTGTAGATCAGCGAGTTGCTTTTTCAAGTCGAGTAGGATTTTAACCTCGGGTTGCCAAACAGCCTTGTCTTTGGTGGAGGCCTTCAGTTGTCTCAACTTGTCTCCCTGTGAATTGGAAAATTATTTGTTGAGAATAATTGTTTTTGCAGCGGGAAAGTGAAGAGTCATGTCCGCGGTTTTGTTTTATTTTCAAAAATATGTTTTATGTCGAATATTAATGTGACATATTGGTGGATTATTAACCGTTATGTGTTCGTGAGCGTGCATGAATGATGGCAAATGAAACAAAACAGTGCAACGTCACTTTTCAAATTCTCTCAAGAAGACCGCGTGAGGACTTAGTAAAGCCCCACAACTTTACTGAGATACTCGAGGGGTTGGTGGGGGTATATCATTTCTCACTTCTCATTTCTGTTATCAATCATCATCATCATCATACAGGAAAGAAATATTGTTTGTTTATGTATTACTTGTTAGAAAAATTACTTTGACACTGGCTAAATGTGATAATCGCACGAAGCCAAAAATAACATTAACACTGTAAAAAAAAAAGGAGAAATTACTTAAAAACTTTTTAGGTCCTTTACAGACATTGATGTAGATTAAAATTATTATAATTATGGTTATTTTAGTGGCATCATTGTTCGACGCCAGTTGCAACGCCAAAAAATAATAGAGAATTTTATTGAAATTTAAAGCCTAAAAATTTGACAGCCTAAAGCAGGTGGTCTGAGTTCAATTGTTGCACATTCATTGTCACATTTATTGTCTTACTAGTTGTTGCCCGCGACTTCATTCGCGAAGACTACAGTAAAATAAAAAAAAGTATCCTATATGCTGGTCTGGGTCATGGCCTGTATTTGAGGGAAGTTTCATTAAAATCCATTCAGTAGTTTTTACGTGAAAGAGTAACAAACATCCATCCACACTTACAAACGTTCGCGTTTATAATATTAGTCGATTTATAAATATGTTTCAGTATTTAAGTTTGTTAATTTAGTTAGATTAAGAGCTGTGAATTTCGAAATGTATCAAAAAAATAAAAATAAAATAAGGGCTGATTATTCAATTGTCAGTTAAAATTTATTCATTGTTAAATTTTGACATAACGACAGATTCTCCTTAGAAATCAAAATTACAATATCATTCGTTGGATAAAACTTACCTGAGGATTAAAAATCGGGCCCTAAGTAAAAAAATCGACTGACCCATATTTTTAATTATTAAAGTAAGTAGAAGTAAGTAGTAGTATAAGTAAAAAGTGACAGTACGTGTTGAGCACTGTTGACACTATATACTTGGCGTGCATTAACATCAAAAAAGAAGTGAAAAAAGTATACAAGGAAGACTCCCCATACCTGTTCTGCTACAGCTTTCTCTAGGTCTGCGACGCTGGGTGTTGCATTTTGCGCTTGCGCATTGCTTTGCGCGTTATTTTGCGCAGCGGCGAGCTGTTTCTTCAGGTTGAGGAGTTTCTCCAGTTCCGGCTGGATCGCTGCCTTATCCTTTGTGGATGCTTTGATTTTTCTCACTTGATCACCCTATGGGAAAGACAGACATGACGTGTTAAGTTGGCGTCGGTGATGATGATGAGAAGGCCTAAGCCTCCCTATTTCGATCACTGGGAAGAGATCGATGGCGAAGTGGTTAACGCGTTCGGTCTGCGATTACTGAAGTTAAGCAACTTTTGCAAAGGCCGGTCATCGGATGGGTGGCCAAAAATGAATCATCTCGAACTTTTACGTAAAGCCGTTGGTCCCGGCTGCATTAGCAGTTGTTAACAACCACCGCCCGCACTGGGCCCGCGTGGTGGTTTACGGCGCGTTCTCCCTGTGGTGTAAACATCCATAGGGAAGGCTCGTGCCCCAGCAGTGGGGACATACAATGAACTGATGGTGATGACTCCGATCACTAGCAATTACTTTAGAGTCGCCATACCTGTACCGCTATAGCTTTTTCTAAGTCTTCGACGGTGGGTACTGCGTTTTGCGCTTGCGCATTGTTTTGCGCGTTCGCTTGCGCGGCAGCGAGCTGTTTCTTCAGGTTGAGGAGCTTATCCACTTCCGGCTGGATCACTGCCTTGTCCTTTGTGGATGCTTTGATTTTTCTCACTTGATCACCCTATGGGAAAGATAAGAAATTCTTTAACAAAAAAATATAACACAATGTTAAAAAAAAATCACGAGCGGGCTTCAAACCCGCACCCCATGCCGGGTCAGGTGCACTGCCAACTATGCTATCGTGGCTCAATCCAACTCGCCTCCTGAACTGTCAAAAGTATTATTGTATATAGTGTTCGGTACCGATCGTTTTCTATAAAAAAATATTAAATTTCATAGAAATTATACGGGATGACAGCTATAAATCAGGTGGATTGTATTCAATTGTTGCTAAAAAAAAACTACACTACCCTACATATTTGTCGTTGTAAGTACCTGAATTATCCACAATTTCTTTTATATATTGTTCTCTTTGATAATCGCTCTATTCGTTCAGAAACTTAATACAATTATAAAATATAGTTAATATTGATTTCATTTTAGCTTTAATATTTGAGGAATAACATAATTTTATTTGAAAGAAAGAAGAAAGAAAGAAAAAACATTTATTGGCTCTCACATACACAGACACAAAGACATGAAATATATGACACAAAAAAAAATAATAATAAATAAAATAAAAATAAAAATAAATAAAAGAACACAAGTGTGAGGAGCCAATCAGGACCCCACCTCAGCATATGTCGCTACGGTGTGACAAAGTCACATCGCAACATACACATCCATATCCATATCCAATTTAGACTAATAAATAAATAAAATATAAATATATATATGTGTATATAATTGTACTTATATAAATAAACCTATATACTCCTAAATATATATGTATGTAAAAATGCACATACATAAAAAAAAAAACAAAAGTATAAAAAATAAAAAACCATACACAAATAAAAAAAAAAATTATTTGTGTATGTTTTTGTTTAATGACGAAATTATATTTCGTCATTCATCATTAGTATGGTACTATGACACAATTATTAAGTAAACACAATATTTTCAATCCCATCAAAATCGAGTGGTCTAAAAACCATGCGTCGACTACAGTAGAAACGCGTCGAATCGAAGCAAGTCGCATTTATTCCTAGTGCGTCCATCTCTGAAAAATCGAATCGAATTGTTCATTCATATTAACTTTTCATCAAACTAGGTCGTTTTTATTTCAAATACTTTTTGATGAAGAAGAGGAGAAGCCGATCGATCCGCCAGTTCATTCGATCAATTATAGAATTGTCAATTGTTATATTGACAAAATTTATTTTGTTGTCAGTTGTTTGTTCGATCAGTAATGGAAAGGCCAAATGTTTTGTCTACCGCGAGTTAAACGGCGGCGAAATGAATTTCGATATTCCGTGGTCGACTCGAGTTAGGTCGATAACTCGACTTAAATAGTGATAAAACTAGTTAAGACACTTTTCGCAATCCAGCTGTGTACAAGGACTGTACTCGGTTTGGCTGGCTTATTTTAAGTCCGACTGGCTAGCTACCACCATCTTATCTAAGTATGTCGCCATGACACCAATGTTGATAGCCAGTGCCTCAGTAGTAGAGTATTCCGGTCAAAGTGCGCTTCCACCTTCGGCCTTATTGTCACTTAACACCAAGTGAGATGAAGGCAGAGTGCTTACCCACAACGAATTTTAAAAAAAAACCCTGTTTTTTTACAGTCACAAGCATTAAACATGTACAAAGTACCTGAAATAAAGATTTAATATTATTATTATTATAAACCGCGGGCCCAGTGCGGATTGGTGGCTGTTAACGATTGCTAATGCAGCCGGGACCAACGGCTTAACGTGCCTTCCGAAGCATGCAGGAGCACGAGATGATACATTTTGGTCACCCATCCGATGACCGGCCATTGCAAAAGTTGCTTAACCTCAGCACTCGCAGACCGGGCGCTTTAGCCACTGCGCCATCGAGCTCCTATCAACATTTCCAATTAATTTTATGATATTTTTTTACGTAGCCTATATTGTGTCTAGTGTCTAGTCAATTTAACAATAACATTTATATTTTTATTAATAAAATAATTCGAAAAAATAAAGATAGTTTTATTGGTTTACTTTTAGGGGGGGAAGGGGGGGGATGCTTACATATTGTTTATAAAAGAACTCACTTGCTCCGCTACGGCTTTCTCCAAGTCCGCGACGCCGAGTGCGTTTCGCGCGTTTTTCGGCGCGGTGACTTGTGCGGCGGCGAGTCGCTTCTTGAGATTCAGCAGTTTGTCCACTTCTTGTTGTACGAGCGACTTTTCTTTGATAGACGCTTTGACTTTGCGCACTATGAAGGCCTGTTTTAAAAATGTGTTATTCAATTTATTTTTTTTAAAGTAAGAAACAAATATTATTATGAACTAATACTTTTATTTTTACTACTATTTACACATTGATAAAAAATTGTCCTGATATCCCATCAAAATTTCATATATAAATTTATAGTATATAATTTATATTTAACAATTATTAAGGGGTTGATGAGATTCTTATTTATTCTACTAGCCCTTTTTTGGGGAGTGCGTTTATTATATTATTTTTATTCTCTTTATTTCTTTTATTTCTTAGCCTAGGTTTGTTATAATATTAATATAAAAGTAAACTACAAAAGCTCATCATCATGATCATCATCAGCCTACACTAGTCCACTGCTGGACATAGGCCTCTCCAAGTGCACGCCACCGAGCATGACCCGCGGCTACTCTCACTCAGCTCTTGCCAGCCACCTTGCGGAGATCGTCGCTCCACCTAGTCTGAGGGCGTCCTACGCTACGTTTGCCGATGCGCCGATAGCGTGCCGCCGGCAACAGGGCAGGGCTCAAGCTCATTTTTATTATTATTACTATATCATCACAACAGTTCATAAAGGGCTCTAAAACAGATGTCACCAACTATCGGCCAATATCGAAGCTTTGTATTGTCTCTCACTCAGGTCTTCAAAAAAATTGTTTTTGGCCAAGTCTACCCAGCACTACAGCAATCGTTTAGCACTACTCAACATGGCTTCTTGAAAGGCCGTTCCACAGTTTCAAATCTCGTTTTATTGAATGGTTCCCTTGCTGAAGCCATGGATAGTGGTTATCAGGTCGATGTCGTCTACACTGACCATAGTAAGGCGTTTGACAGAATCCAGCACAACTTACTCCCACTTAAACTTTAAAAATTGGTATTAGCGGTGATCTACTTAGATCGTTTTCATCATACATCGATAATCGTTCGCAGGCTGTAGTTGTCAATAACTATTTAACTGGATGGGTTATGGTCCCCACTGGGGTACCTCAAGGGTCTTTGCTTGGGCCCCTCTTTTTTGTAACCTTTGTTAATGACATCGAGCACTGCTTTCATTAATCCCGTTTGCTACCATTTCGTCGGAGACTTTACTCAGATTAAGACAATAAAAGAAATATTATACTGTACGTTTGTTCGTAGCAACTTGGAGTATGCGTCTCAAATGTGGAACCCAAGATACCTACTAAACTTATATATCGCGAATTGAAAACATTCAAAAAACGAAATCTTTGCTTTCGTTCCAAAGACCGGTATGACTCAACGCAATATCTTGGTTTCTGCAAAAAAAAATTCACCTACTTACTTCCTTTAGAGAACCGCCGTAAAATTGCCGATATTTTGTTCCTACTAAAAGCTGCTTCTGGTTCCATTGACTGCCCAGATCTACGTCTCAAATCACTCTCAGAGCGCTCACTAAGCTCCTTCGGTTTAACCCGTTTTTATATCTGCCCCCTTCCTCTTCCAACTATAGGTAGAACACGTATATCTGGCGCGCGAGTAACAACTTCAATGCCTTATCTAAAAAACTAGATTTTGACCTTTTTAACACAAGCGATGCCTAAGCGAAACGGCTCATGAGCCAAGTATTTTTTGAGTAGTTTAATGAATAAATTTAAGTGTTTTTTTTTGTTAAGTGCATGTTATTAATTCTGTTTTTATTAGGGAGGACCTATAGTTGGCTTTCTGTTATTATTTTTAAGTTGTGTCATATCTGTTGGTCTTCCTATAAATAAATAAATAAAAATCATATGAGCCATAACTGTCCCACTACTGTTCATTATATGCAAGTAAATTTTGTATATTATGTTGCAGCCAACTAGTTAAATTAGCCGCGCAATTAAACGGCTACTTAAACTAGCTAGCTGTGACGCGACATACATACCTTAAGGAATAGTTACGTAATTAAAAAGTAAAAAACAAGAAAAAGTTGTTCCATCGAGAGGAGTTGCCTGACCTGTTCCGCGACAGCTGCCTCCAGTGCCGCTACAGTTTGTAATGCGTTCCCATCACCGTTCTGTGGACAAGTGACTTGTCAACTAGGAACTGCAACTGCCATACATCGTCATACATCTTTAAAACTACCTACCTGTAGTGTGTGTGATGAAGTACCAAATCATGTTTTTATCTATCTATCTATCAAAAAACATCAGCTGGACGATTACAATAAAACCTACTCACTCAAAGTGTATGAAACAGATTAATTAATTGAAAAGATTTCAGAGTTGGTCCCATACAAAAATTGTTCCTATTCATGAGTACAAGCTCTATCACTTGCTTAAGAGAAAACCACTACTTAAAATTGACGGTATATAGTATGCAAATCATAAAGTAAGCGAAGTTTGTTCATAACCTTTGATAAAATACAAAAAACTATGACTAGTACATAAAAACAATAACATCATCATTTTACTCATTAGGTAACGTACTTTCGATATCAGTTTAAGTTTTTTGATATCTGTAATAGTTACGGAATAATCGCCTGGCCTCACTTAATGATTACACCCTGTATACTTTGATTACTATGAAACGCGAATGTTTACAAGTGTATAAGGTTGTCAGATATTTGTTAGATGGATTTCAGTATCACATTTTTAGCGAATCAAAATTTCATGTTGGATATATTTTACGAACACCTTATTTAGTTGCAGCGGATTTCAGGATCGCATTATTTTGACGACCTCCGTAGCAGAGTGGCTTGCACGCCGGACTTTGGGCGGCGCTAACTCCTGAGGTCTCGGGTTCGATCCGTCCCGGACGGGTCAATGTTGAAAACGAACTTTTCGATATTGTGTCGGGTCTGGGTGGTTGTGGTACCGTCCTTGTTTCTGATTTCCATGAAACGAGTACTTTAGCTACTTACCTTGGGATCAGAACAATGTATGTGAAGTTGTCTCATATATATCTAATATATAAAATTCTCGTGTCACGGTGTACGTTATTGAACTCCTCTGAAACGGCTAGACCGATTTTCGTGAATCTTGGCGTGCATATCGGCTAGGGTGGAGAATCGGACAACATCTATTGTTCATCCCCCTAAATGTTAAGGGTGGTCCACCCCTAAATTTTTTTAGATTTTTGAAATTTTTCCAATACAAAATGATTTGTTTGTAGTGTTGTCATGGAAACTGTCAAAGCGGTACGAAGCCCGCCGGGTCAGCTAGTATCTTTATATATTATTTAAGCGTAAAAAAAATTCACAGTTGGATTCTTAACGATTGTTTAATTTTGTGTTCATACTTAATATTCTAACACTGAATTCCCACAGGAAGACCAGGCGATATTTAGTAGTAGATATAGTAGTAGACCTATTCGATAAATACTCAGAACTCTTACTGCAACTAAAAAAGGAGATCGCGAAATTCATCCAATAATAAATTATGGAAGCATAAATAAAGCTTTCGCTAGAAAATGCGACCCTAAAATTAGCTTCTTTTTTTTTTTTTTGAGAGAGATTGCTGATTGCCTCTACGGCATTTTCAGCTTCACCGGGCTTTTTTGGGGGCGGCGAGGAACGTAAAGGGCCCCTCAAGCCGTGTGAAACGAATCACCTTCGGAGGTTATCTAGAGGGAACGGCATCGCGCACTAGTGCGCGTCCCCGTGCCCTACTAGATTCTCCGAAGGGAATTAAAATTAGCTGCAACTAAATAATGCGTTCGCGAAATTCATCTAACAAATCTTGTCAGAGTGGCAATGTATGTATGGAAAAAATTAAAAAAATCTCACCTCGTTCGTTCGCTCGCTCTGCGTGCCCGCATACTTGACTTTGAGCTTCTCGAGCGCTTCCGTCTCCAGTTTGGCGAACAGCGGCTCCGGTTTGCCGATCACGTGGCCCGAGGGCAGATACTGCAGGAACGAGGGGCTCCTGCGACGAGAATCGACTGATATATAACATTGCCATCGGTTGCAACGACCGTTGGATAGATGGCACTGTGCCGCCATTAGCACTCAAAAATTAAAAAGCAGTGACAAAATTCAGCGCTTACGTCAGCCTTCCCGGTAGCATAGCGGTCAGTGCAGCCGCCCGGATTGCGGAAGACCCACGTTCGATTCCCGGCTGGGTCGGGTGGGCGTTTAATTTTTTCACTGTATTTTATAAATTTTATAAATATTTAATTCAGCTTCAGTGCAGCAATTAGCACTTGAAAATAAAAAGTGAAATATACAACATGTTACTTAAAGGCCAACCCTGAACCTCAATTTCGTACGTAAATCGCCTTATTAAAATAAGCCACTATAACATCAATGTTAATATTAGTAATGGCTAAAAAACAAATGTAAAATTTCATTGAAATTTTAATGGATGACGACAGTTAGGAAGCAGGTGGTCTATTCATTCAAATGTCGCTAAAATCGCCAATCAGTTCAGCATCAGCTCGTTTTATGTCCCCACTGGAGCACGAACCTTCCCTATGGATGGAAACACCACAGGGAGAACGGGCCATAAACCACCACGCGGGCCCAGTGCGTAAGGTGGTTGTTAACGACTGCTTATGCAGCCGGGACCAACGGCTTCACGAATCCGAAGCACGTAAGAGCTCGTGATGATACGTTTTTGGTCAAAATTGGTGATTTCGATGTTCTATCCACCCATTTTTTTTTTCGGTTAAGCACAGTGCCTTGATCTCCCCTGATGTTAAGTGATGATAAGTAGCTCAACTACTGAGGCACTGGCTATCTTATCTGTAGCTGCCGGAACACAACAATGCTACAAACATTGATGTTATGGCTACATATTTGAATAAGATGGTGGTAGCTAGCCAGGCGGACAAACAAGCCCTACCACCAACCAAACCGAGTACACAAACATGTACCCCCCGCTGGGAATCGAACCCGGGACCTCTGGGTCTAAACCGGTGGTCTTAGCCACTAGACCACAAATGCGGTTATGAGAAGGACGTGGGAGTATATGTAAGCACGTAGTATGTATGCATGTAAATAAGTGTATGTACGTTTATACTCACTGGGGGTTGACCCTCAACGCGGTGTGGTCTAAATTGAGTTGTTGCCGTAATTTGCGCGCGGCGTCGGGGATGTAGGGGGTTAGTAACGCGCATAGAAGCGCCACCAATTGACAGCACAGGCCTATCGCTGTTGCACCTTTTAATCTACAGATATAAAGAAATTTCATGAGATAACAATAATACGGGTCATAGTTTTATTTTCACTTAACAAACGGGCTCTTAGATTTAAGATAGATAAAAACTTATAAACTAACTTATACATACTGTGGCGGCCTGCGGTCGCCACATAACTTCCTATCCTCACGTATTGTTAAAGAGTTTGTAAACGCATAACCCGGGACCTCTGGGTCTAAACCGGTGGTCTTAGCCACTAGACCACAGAGGCGGTTAAAACGGCGGTTGGTTTAGACTAAACTACTGAACCTACCACCAGTTCGGACCAGATTTTGGGAGAGCCTTCGACCGAGAACAGTAGGCAAGAAACTCAGGAGGCTTCTTTTTCTCCATCTTTTCAACCAAATTACAATCATGTAGTTTTTTTTATTATTGGTTATAGGCAGACATTTCACCACACCTCACTTGATGTTAAGTGACGGTGCGGTCGAGGATGGAACATGCCTGCCTAGAAATAGCCCATTCACTCAGGGCTTGAAGAGGTCCAGATTATACCTTTCAGGGAACACACTCGCTGGCAGCGCGTTATATTCCCTAGCTGTACGCACTAAGAAAGTTGAACTGAATCAGCTCGTGCGACAAGGTGGCATATCTACAACATAGGGATGGAACTCGCGCCTCGCGCTCCGATAGCGGAAAGTGGATGGTGGAACTAGGACGTGCAACTCCTTCGCGCACTTCCCGAAATGAATCCTGTAAAAAACCGACAGACGAGCCACTCTACGCCGATGTTCTAGACTTTGCAGCTTGGCGTCTATCAGGGTATGGTCACCAATGATTCTCTTAGTTCGTTTTTCAATCCAGTCCAAAGCAGCCAGATGGTATTTGGCTGATCCATACCAAAATGGCTCCTAAGTAAAGTACTCCATACATGATCGAACTTGTGCTTGATAAAGTTGGAGCAGCTGTTCTGGCGTGAAGTACCGCCTGAACTTAGAGAGAACCCCAAGTTTTTTTGCTGCAGTCTTTGCTTTGGACTCGATGTACTGCCCGAAGTTGAGGTTGGACAAGAGCTCTACACCTAGGAGCTGTAGGCTGTCAGTCATGGATACAGTCACATTCCGGAAAGTCGGAGCCACGTGAAATGGGCTCTGCTTAGCGGAGAACACCCCGCTACACACGACTTTAAAGTTTATACTGACACCCCGCACCAACCTTACGGCTATAAAGTTAAGTGTACGACATCCTTGCGCAAGCACAAGGGACCATCACGTCAGGTCATAACGCCGGATCAGGACGCGCCGAAGCGCATTCTTCATCCGGTACTTTTAAGACTAGTGTCTCGAGCGAGTTTCTCCGTGGACACGTATAGTTACACTACCTAATATCCAGATAGGTTACCGGAGCTGTAAGCTCGCTTATTTCTCGTTGCACCAAAAGCACAACTCGCAGTTTCACTGCTCGGGTCGTCAAGTCTAAAGTCGACTACCAAATGTCCTCATTTGTGGCGGAGTTGTAAGCCCACTCACTTCTCAGTACCCATCCAGGCACCTCATCAGTTCCAAAATCCTACGCGGCTGATTCAACCGGAGACATTGCATCTAGCGGGCGCCTCTAACAAGTGCCGGAGATGTTGGAAGCCTACTCAACTTGGCGGAGAACAAACAACCCTGTGTTTTAGCAGCGTTGAACGTGACCAAATTGGCATCGCCCCAAGCGGAGACTGCTGAATCGGAGGGCTTCGTTCAAGCGGCTAACCATGGACTCTCGACAAGAGTACTTTTGTAATATTTTGAAAACGTAACGTAACGTGTTAATACTCGTAACTGTACCTGTAGCGTTATACCTGAAGGGCGGAGTGAGACAGGCCTGCTTATAATAATAACAGTAAGTTTTATAATGTAGAATTTAAAATAACAGTGTAATCGACTCACTTGTCTTCATCGGATCCTTTGAGCAGCACCCAGGGCTGTTCCGACTGCATATGCTGGTTTCCCAGTCTTGAGATCGACAGGACATGCTTAAGGGCGTCACGAAGACGCCCCTTCTCCATATAATGAACGTAGCCTGTACGGAGAATGAATAAATTTTTAATTTATTTACATTATTAACTTTATTGACATATGCAATGGGTAACAATGAAATTACAATATTAAAAATACCAGTCACAACAGACTTTGACATCAGGCACCTGTTCTTGTCACGCAGAATTCCATAGAAGTTACAAGTTGAGTAGCGAGTTTAAGAATGATTCCTGTGGAACACCGATCTCGTAACTCATCGTTGATTTCTTTATTGTTTGTTGTCCGCATCGGTGGCAGGAACTTATTCTTTTGAAACTATTGACGCAGAAGCTCAGAGAAGGCAGAAGTTACCTTAGTCTAAAGAACTGTAAAACTCCTTTTTCACCACTCAACGATAATTCCCTGTTAACCAAATGGATGGATTCAAAGTCCGCGTCAGTACCTTTGACATTAGGCATCTCTCCTTTTAAAGTATTAGCTTCGTAGCTCAGAGAAGACCGAAATTGCTTAATTATAACACCGGGCTTAAGAATGACCCATGTGAAAGCCCTTTTTAACCACTTACAATTGATTCACCGGTTGACTAAAGCCATAAGTTCATAGTCCGCGTCAGTCGCTTTGGCATCAGGAACTATTCCTTTGAAACTCTTGATGCAGAAGCTCAGATAAGGCAGAAGTTACCTAGTTATACACCGGGCTCAAGCATGACCCCTGTGGAACACCCCTTTTCAACTTTTTATAAAACCGAGCCTAAGAATGATCCATGTGACCTGTGACCTGTGATCCATGTGACCTTTAAAACAACTCACCGCTGATTTCCCTGTTGACCAAAGTCATGAGTTCATAGTCTGCGTCAGTCGCTTCGAAATCAGGAACTATTCCTTTGAAACTGTTCGCGCAGAAGCTCAAAGAAGGCAGTAAAAGTTGCCTATTTATTGTCGAAGTTGTCTATTTATAATCAGGGCTCAGTAATGACCCCTATGGTGGACCACCCCTTTTTAACTTTTTATACAACCGGGCCTAACAATGACCCCTGTGAAACCCCTTTTAACCACTTACCGTTGATTTCCCTGTTGACCAAAGCCATGAGTTCATAGTCCGCGTCAGTCGCTTTGACATCAGGAACTATCCCTTTGAAACTGTTCGCGCAGAAGCTTAAGGAGCGGTGACAGAAGTTGCCCAGGTTATTCAGAAGCTCCGAATTGTTCCTGTGAAGGGCAATCAAAAGACGCACATGACCTATTTGTCCAGCAGAAAAAATGTATCCGTATTATTGCCAAATAGCATCAACCGGAATCCTACAGGCTCCATTTTATAAAACAACCTTCTTATTAATAAATACCCCCGTCATCAAAATAAACTTATTCTTCCTGAACCCAAATTAGAAATGTATAAAAATAGTCCATACTATAGATCCTTCCTTAAATAATACCAAAAATTATTAAAGCCGAAAAAAATTAAAACTTATTGAAGGGGGTGCCGCGCGGAATTTCGAAAATTTACGTGTTTTTATGTCACTGGTGCTAGGCGCTGAATAGGTCATATACATTAAAAGGACTAGTGCAGGTTAGATTGGTCCATTCACAAGGCTATGGTTGTCTAGGAATTTGAAACAAATACCCAGAAACTGCACGAACAATACGTAAAAGTAATGATATCTAAAAACTTATTTCTTCAGAAACTTTGTAAATATAGCACATGAAACAATAATCCGACATCAAAATGTTTGTATTGATATTCCGCAGGCCACTGTTGTCTAACTTTTCATTGAAAAAATATGAATATGAAAATATTAAGACTTTTATTATTTTTTACCCAAACTACTATGATTTTACGAAAGCAAACATTACTTCAATTAAATCACCAGCCTACTTTGTACAGGTATGTCAGAAAGGTGCAGGTTTAAATCCTACTCGTGGAAATTTTTTCAACATTGTGTTTTTGTAATATATTAGATGTTTATTACTATTTTATATTAATATATAATGGATCTGTCTATAACGTTCATAATTTAAGTTTAGCATTGTTTTATTTGTTGATGAACATGCTGTGTGCACATCTTTGTGGAATTATGACGTACCATTGTTTCAGTTTTATTGTATAATCGTTTGATCATGTGTTTGTTGTAATTTTGTTTTGTGTACCTAATGAAACAAAAATAAAATATTAAAGTATAGTTTTAAAAGTTATTCCATACCTGGTACCCAGTTCGACCCAACTGAAACTAGAATCGGAGGTCTCAGGCCTGATTGATGCTAAGTAGAACCTCCACACGTCGGAGGGGATACCGGTGTCCTGGGAAACATATACATATTTCATTTATATATTTAGAAAAAAAGAAAAAAAAACATCATCATGAGGGTAATTTTAAATTATTAAATTTTATAAAATCGTCTTTGATATTTTTATATATTTTTTTAGTTGTGTTATTAAACTTTTATAATTTATTCAGAATTTTATTGTATAATTTTATTAATTTGTTCTTGAGTTAATTTTGTTATTTTTGATTGAATTTGCTTTTTTTATATTTGTATGTATTCATAAACGAATTGTATTGGTAATAATTAATTTTTCTGTTATGTAACCATAGACAATTGGGTAAATAATTTTTTTATCAACTGTCAAAACGGATTTTTTATAATAGAAATTGAATGACAATGTCAAACTATGACGTCACTATTTTATTTCGTCAATTGATTGTTTATAAACAACTTTTTAGGTTACAGAAATTCATGCTTAGCTTAAAAATAAATCAAATAAAAAATAGGTTAAATGTTTTAAAGAACTGTTACGTGATGGCATTTATACGTTTAATATTCCGGAATTAATTACTGTATTATTTTTTTGGAGCATTTGCCGGTTTGGCACCTTATTTACCGTCGCCAGACTTTTTTGGGGCGGCGAGAAACTTAAAGGGTTCCTTTAGCCTTGTGAAACGAAGCACCGTCAGAGGTTTTCTAGAGGGAAAGGCATCACACAATGTGTATCCTTGTTCCCTACTATATTCTCCGAGGTGTTCGGATCGGACGTAGTAAATTTCCAAGGTTGTAACTTGCACAAATAATTATATTATTGGATATTTACCTGCGCGTCTGTGCCGAACACGCCGACGCCTCGTGACTTAGAGAACTTCCCTTCTTCGTAGTTCAAATATTCTGAAATAGAAATTACATTATAAAATAAAGTAAACCATTTTAAATACCGTAGTTTTGTTAGTTCATAGTAGAACTTTTTAGTACCTATCAAACCATTATATAAAGTGAACAGCCTATAACTGTCCCACTGCTGGACAAAGGCATCCGTCATTGAAATCAAGTCATCGCTAGGTTGGTGATCACTATGCTATGCATCGAAAAATCCGAAATACATTTTGCTTGACCTGGGAATTGAACCCGGGACCTTCGGGTATCGGGCCGAGCGCTCTGCCACTCGCCCACCGAGGCGTTTACTTTAGAATCTATCAAAACATTATACGCTCTCATATAAATTGTATGGGAATAGCTCTCTGCCCATAATTTTGATAAACTTTCAACACCGGACCAATTTCTAAATCTTAAAAAAAATATATCAGCTTTGAAATTAAACAACTTTTACGGATCTACTAGCGTTTATTTCACACATTAGTTTTAATTAATGTTTATCCTGACGTTACGAACCCTACCTACCCCCTAAACGCGAGTAGATCCGTAAAAGTTGTTTCATTTCAATGTGTAGTGTTCGCGTAAACTTTAGAAAACAATATATCACCTTGTTTAAACATAACGTAATACCTATAAATAAGAAATAATACATAATTAAAGGTAATCTAGTAACTCGCAATAAACAAGGTTAAAAATAATTATTTAACATTCATGATATTCTGTTTTTTGTTAGAAAGGAATTTTTTTTCTGTTTATATTGTTGTATTGCAAAATTGTAATTAGCTTTCGTGCCCTAAGATCCACAGTTGCACACTTTTTCTTTGTTAATATGTGGATAATGCCGTGGGTTACAATATTGTATATGTTGATGTGGTATGATTATACCAGATTGGTAAGATTGTATGTTCAAATTATATCGACGACCTCCGTAGCCGAGTGGCTTGCACGCCGGACTTTGGGCGGCGCGAACTCTGAGGTCCCGGGTTCGATTCCCGGTCGGGTCAATGTCGAAATAGTAGTTTATGCAACTGTCATATAATGAAGGGAATTAAAACACGAGTGTGAGTTTCATAATAGTAACGAGTGTTTTAATACCCGTGTTATATGCAGTTGCATACACTACTTTATCTTCACTAATGCAATTAGTCAAACAACAAGAGTAAAAGCTGACAATAGATTATTTTTCATATAATTTTCTAGATTTTTCTGGCAAAAGATTGTGAGTTACTTTTGTTGCCAATTCTAGAATATCCGGAGGCGTACAAATATCATAGTCGCTGTCCATTTTTAACTTTTAATTTGTATTTTAAAAACAAAACACATTGCGAAACATTAAATTCACGCGTACGTGTATTGTCACAGTGAACTTGCCGCCATTAAAATCTAACCAATGAGAGCGCAGCTGCGCGCGCAGGGCCAATCAGGAGCGCGCGCAGGGCCAATCAGGAGCGAGCGCGCGCTGTTCTTTTTTTATTTAATTGGCACAAGATCTTACCAAAGAGTTTTGTGTGTAAGTTTAGTAGTTTCGACGAAGTTTTCACGTATAACCCAACTGTTTTCAAAAGCCAGCCTAATATCAAAATTTTATACAACTTGTATGAGGATTTTGACATAAGGCTCGCCAGGTTAATTGGTCGCGTTTTATTGATGTTATAATGAGGATTTTACGATATCGATGTGGATATTATACCATCATGTGAAATTGCTTAAATTGAGTGTTTTGTTGTCTGCGTTATAACAGTAGTAATTATAAGTCAAGTATTGGAAACATAAGTAGAATGTTACAACATTAGATAAACGAACTTTTCGATATTGTGTTGGGTCTGGGTGGTTGTGATACTGTCGTTGTTTCTGATTTCCATGACACGAGTGCTTAAGCTACTTACCTTGGGATCAGAACAATGTATGAGATGTTGTCTAAATATTTAATTTATTTATTTATTATTATATATTGTAACAGTTGCACACTTTTTTTTGTTAATATGTAGATAATGCCGTTGGTTACAATATTGTACATGTTGATGTGGTATGATTATACCAGATTGGTAAGATTGTATGTTCAAATTATAACGACGACCTCCGTAGCCGAGTGGCTTGCACGCCGGACTTTGGGCGGCGCGAACTCTGAGATTTATTATTATATATTGTAACTGTTTGTTGTCCAGAAATAAATAAAATAAAATACCTAAAGGTGCGTCCAGACTATATGTCAAAACATCTTAGATAGCATAGTTATGTAACATGCTTTATTAGTGTGGACGATAAGTGTCAATAGAACAATGATAACTTATTGTTTTGTATCATTATTATATAGTAATTAGTAGCTATGTAACATGATACTTAAAGTGGATTCACCTTTACCTTTTTATCCGTGCGGTGACGGAGAAAGAATACAATTCGCCGCCCCTCTCCTCCGGTGGGTGTCGTAAGAGGCGACTAACGGATTTTCGAGCTTCCATATGCTCCACTGCGTGGTAGGGCTTGGCCCGTCTGGTTAGTGACCACCGTACGCACGGTGTAAAGCCCGTCAAGTGACCGCTTGTCGGTCGCGTTTCGGGATCAGCCAGCGTATAACCAGAGCTCGAGTAAGTGTTGCTGCGATGCATTTGGTCTGCGGAGGCTTCCGTCAAACCAGTGCCAGGAGGACTTCATTAACCCGCCGACCAGGGAGACCCGTAGAAACGGCTGTCCCGCTGGCCGCCCGTGGCACAGTACAGGGGCCCAAGCGAGCCTAACCAGCTCGTGAGGCTGCCTCACCATGCCACGCATAATCTCGGGGTGGCCCGTCGTGCCGGTTGGTGACCGGGAGGTGGGGTCCCGGCGGCCATTCCCGGGGGGGTTCGGGGGCCCTTCCGTTCGGCGGGTTAGTGAAACTCTTTTGTAGGCAGTTTCCTGGTGAAACATACCGCCACACTTTGACCATTCGCATCGCAGCAGCATTTCCTCGATTCACGCCTCCCTCCTTTCTTACACCATGACAGCGCATAACATAAGAACTGGTACTTCAGCGGTGCACACCCCCACCACAACCTTACCGTTTGAGGTTGAGTTCGCTAACATCCGCGGACTCCATGCAAACCTCAATGCCGTTCATCACCATCTTGAGACGGCACGGCCAGCAATGTTATTCTTGACGGAGACGCAAATAATCTGCCCGGCTGACACCACCTACCTGCACTATCCGGGCTTTGTGCTTGAAGAATCATTCAGAGCCAAAGCCGGTGTTTGCTTATTCGTTCGGGCGGATGTTTGCTGTCGCCGTCTGCGCTGTCTGGAGGACCCTTCCTTTTCTCTCCTTGTGGTACACGTCGACTTGGGCTCTCATAGCCGTGTCTACGTCTGCGTCTACCGATCCCATAATGGCGACATGGAGACAACTCGACTCATGGATCACCTTAGTCGGGTGGCAGATGAAGCGCAGGAGCGGTTTCCATCGGTGGAATTGGTGTTTTTGGGGGACTTCAATGCTCACCACGAGTTGTGGTTAAGTTCCTCCAAAACTGACCATGCTGGTAGAACTGCCCACGCGTTCGCTCTCACGCACGACCTGACTCAACTGGTGAACCAGCCCACCAGGATCCCAGATATAGTCGGTCACGCGCCCTCTTTGTTGGACCTTCTGCTGACGAGTCGCCCTGCTGGTTACCTGGTGGAGGTTCGAGCTCCTTTAGGATCTTCGGATCACTGCTTGGTATCCAGTAGGGTGCCTCTGGCCCCGCTACCGCCTTCAGCGGTATCGAAACGCCAGATTTGGCACTACTCGTCGGCAGATTGGGATGGTATGCGGGACTATTTCGCATCCGTTCCTTGGGGGCAACGCTGCTTCAGTGGGAAGGACCCATCAGCTAGTGCGACTGCAGTTGCTGATGAGATAGTTTTAGGGATGGAATACTATATTCCGCACTCCTATCTCATCAGCAAAGGCAGGCGCAACCGATGGTTCAACCGCGAGTGTGCCAACGCTGTTGATAAAAAGCAGGCGGCATACCGCGCTTGGATCAGAGGTAGAGCTCTTGGGGATCCCGAAACCCGCGCGCTGAAAGCAGCCTTTAATAATGCCACCAAGTCCTGCAAAAGAGCCTACATCAGAGCGGATGCCCAGCGCGTTGCACGGGTCGGCCAAGAACTGCTGACGCATCCTACGGGCAGCCGTAGCTACTGGCGTCTGGCCAAAGCCGTGCAGTCAAACTTCTGCCAACCCTCGCTGCCACCACTGAGATGTCCTGACGGAACTTTAGCTCACAAGCCGCAAGAGAAGGTCGATCTCCTGGCTAAACTTTTTGCGGCTAACTCCCGAATCGATGACTGCAATGCACAGCCACCTACAATTTCTCACTGTGGCCACACAATGCCCGATTTTAAAATCAGGCAGTGTGATGTCCGTGCGGAGTTGCAGTCAATCGATGTCCGGAAAGCTAATGGCCCTGATGGCATCCCACCAATAGTCCTAAAAATGTGTGCAGCGGAGTTGTCCCCCGTGTTAACGCGCCTATACCGTCTCTCGCTCTCTTCAGGTTGTGTGCCGGAATCTTGGAGAGAGGCCAATGTGCAACCGGTCCCCAAAAAAGGAGATCGGTCAGATCCTTCGAATTACCGCCCCATAGCCGTAACTTCAGTTTTGTGCAAAGTCATGGAGCGCATTTTAAATAAACAACTTGTCCACTACCTAGAAGAACACTCCATAATTCACGATCGCCAATACGGGTTTCGGCCGAAGCGGTCAACGGGTGATCTTCTAGCGTACGTTGCACATCTCTGGGGTGAGGCTATTGACAAGCGTGGTGAGTCGGTGGCTGTTAGCCTCGACATAGCCAAGGCATTTGATCGGGTCTGGCACAAAGCTCTTCTCTCCAAGCTTTCGGCATACGGTCTGCCTGCTCAGTTCTGCAACTGGGTCGCTGGCTTCCTGCATGAGCGTAGAATCCGTGTCCTGTCTGATGGATGCGCATCACGGCTCATGTCAGTAAATGCTGGTGTCCCTCAAGGTTCCGTTCTGTCCCCCACGCTGTTTCTTCTGCATATCAATGATATGCTTCCACTTGGAAATATTCATTGCTATGCAGATGATAGTACAGTGCACGGTGGGTATAACGGTCACCCTGCGGCTGGGCGAGTCGAGACTGAAGAGAAACGAGTGAATCTTGTCATTGAGCTCAATCGGGTATTGGACCTCATATCTAATTGGGGCTCCAATAATCTGGTTGAGTTCAATGCCAAGAAAACACAGGTGTGTGCGTTTACGGCCAAAAAGTCACCATTCCTTCCTCTTCCAACTCTTCAGGGCACATCTCTAAGCCTGCAGAACAATATCAACATGCTCGGTATGACGATTCGCTGCGATCTGAATCAAAAGGACTATATCGAAGCCGTGATCAAAACAGCCTCACGAAAACTCGGTGTCCTGAACAGAGTGCGGCGATTCTTTACGCCTGACCAGTTATGTCTTTTGTACAAGACACAGGTACGGTCTTGCGTGGAGTATTGCTCGCACATCTGGGACGGTTCCGCAAAGTATCTTCTCGATGCCTTAGACGGATTGCAGCGTCGCGCTGTACGTATTATCGGCAATTCAGAGGTAACTAATACTCTTGAACACCTGCAATTGCGTAGAGATATAGCGTCACTCAGCGTCTTCTATCGCTTATATCACGGCGAGTGCTCTGAAGAACTCTTTGACCTTATCCCACCTTCTCCCTTCCTCCATAGGAGTACACGTGCTACTCTCCGGTGTCACCGCTTCACTGTCACACATATCCCATCGCGCACAAAGAAATTTGGTGACTCGTTTCTTTGTCGCACCTCCAAAAGATGGAATAGTCTACCAGCACATGTTTTCCCTCTTTCCTATGATATGGGGTCCTTCAAACGAGGCGTGAAGAAGCACCTTGTGGGCCGGCAGAGTGAGGTTGACTGATGCTGCGTTGTTTTCACGCTGCACCAGTTGTCTTCGCGTCTGGACTCCATTTCCACTTAACATCAGGTGGTGTGGAGTCATTTGCCGTGCTAAGTATAAAAAAAAAAAAAAAAAAAAAAAAAAAAAGACGAACAAAAAGTATGAATGTTATGTTTTTCACGATTTCTGTTACATAACGGTGTATAAATAGCAGCTACGACGAGAAGTTTAATGGCACATTGATTTACTCTCCCGGTCTGCGATTGCAATGGCTATAATAAGAGCTTTCACAAAGGCCGGTCATCGGATGGGTGACCAAAAAGTATCATCTCGAGCTCCTCCGTGCTTCGGAAGGAACGTTGCCGTCGGTCCCGGCTGCATTAGTAGCCGTTGACAACCACCGCACCGCACTGGGCCCGCGTGGTGGTTTATGGCCCGTTCCTATTTATCCATAGGAAAGGCTCGTGCCCCAGCAGTGGGGACATAAAAAAATGAGCTGGTGATGAAATATCAGCTAATAACCGTGGGGGATGAGATGATGATGGATGAGAGTATTTGCGGATCGTGCTGTGATCATGAGTGAGAGATCCTAAGTCCAGCAGTGGGCGTGTGAAGGTTGATGATGAAAATTTGTGAAATAGTATAATTTTATTGTTAACATATTTTTTTTTATTTTTTTTATGCAAGTAATTATTATTGACATCTCTGATATTTAAAATTAATTTAGTATTGTTTGTAGTTATAATTTTGATTTTATTAATAAGCATGGATTCATATTTTAATTTGTATCTTAATTTGTACACCGTTTAAAGTATAGCATGTTTAATCTAAAATAAATTATAATATCTTTTTGTACACGTGTGCAAGCAAATAAAGTGTCTTTATCTTTATATTTTATCGAGAAGATCCTATGCAAATATTTGATCAAGACTTCTGCCCGGCAGTGGGACGTAAATAGGTAAATTTACAAAAAAAATACCTGTAGCGTACAGATGGTTGACTAGCAAATGTCCTTCGTTGATGCCCATGAGCGTCGCGGGGAACATGATCGTGTGGAACGGAACGTTGTCTTTAGCCATGAACTGGTACAGCTTTACCTGCAAACGAACAAAATATTACATACAACCTTTCGGCAATTTGGCTCTTATAATGTCTACAAAATATAGTAGATTTTGATCAATAATTAAGTGGGTGGCTTACTGCTCGTGAATTCATTTTTGTATTAACAAATTATGACAATGATCCAATGATTACAGATAAAACTACTGTTCAATACCACTGAGATATTAGCTGGAGTTCAATCGTTAGTTTTGTAAGAATAACTAGAACTCTTATGACATAACTAGTTGTTGCTCGCGATTTAGTTCGCGAAGACTAAAGTAAAAAAAAAAATATCCTATATGCTGGTCTTTTTTTTTTATTTTTTGGAGAGAGATTGCTGATTGCCGCTGCGGCATTTTCAGCTTCACCGGGCTTTTTGGGGGCGGCGAGGAACGTAAAGGGTCCCTCAAGCCGTGTGAAACGAATCACCTTCAGAGGTTATCTAGAGGGAACGGCATCGCGCACAGGTGCGCGTCCCCGTGCCCTACTAGATTCTCCGAAGGGTTCGGATCGGATCGGGGAGCGGAGCAACCCGAGGGCGCCTCTAAAGGCACGGACCTCGGCTCGGGTTGACCGGGCCGTGGAGGAGGAGAGAACCGACCAGGTACATGTCTGTACCTGGTGTAGAGCGAGTGTGAACCGGTTCTTCGTACCCTTGTTCTACGAGTACGGTGTCTTGGGCCTAAACTGGTGTGCATGTTTAGTGTATTCTGTAAATGTGTGCTGTCATTTAGAGGATCGGGCGGGGGGTATGCTGGTCTGGGTCATGGTCTGTATATGAGGGAAGTCTCATTAAAATCCATTCAGTAGTTTTTACGTGAAAGAGTAACAAACATCCACCCATACGCATATATATATATATAAACGCGAAAGTTTGTAAGTATGGATGGATGTTTGTTACTCTTTCACGTAAAAACTTCTTCTCTATCCTACTAATATTAGTGTGATTATGTAACTGACAGGCGTATTCCGGACTCGTGAAATAAATCAACACCACGCAGTTCAATGTTCTTACTTTTTGTGCCAAGGAAAGCCTTTTATTCAATAACAAAACTACATTTTCCATTTCATATAATTATTTTAAATAAAATGTTCTCAGAATTGGTCATTATCAAATTATCTACATAACAGAGCTTTAGTATTATTGTATGAAACACCTTAAATAGAATAGGTCTCATATATCATCCCTGTTGTACTCCACAAACTAAAGAAAGCCTAAGTATCATCCTTGTGCTACTGCGCCTGTTAAAACGTTACAATTTATTTTTAACAGTTAAAATATTGCTAGAGTTGTCAATAAAACTAACTACATCTATGCTTTTACGTTACTCTTTCTAAAATGGTGTGTCACAAGGATAACATTTAAGACCATTTTTGTAAAAAGTTTAAAATCTTAAAATATCACTATGTAATTAAAAATACACATATTCATTGTGAGATAAGATAATTATATGAAGATAAAATATATATTCTCAACATTCCAGTCACTTAGAAGCGTGTTAAAAAACCTGCAAAATAGACAATAAACAATTAATGTACCTACATCATATTCTTTGTCCGGTTTCCACCATTTTTCGTAATGTTTGGTCGCGTTTTGAGTTATGCTGAGATATCCGATCGGAGCATCGAACCAGACGTAGAATACCTGAGAATATGAAAAGAACATAGCCATGAGAATATTATATTTTACAGAACAATGAGGAAACACATTGGCCTTTATCTCACTTGATGTTAGGTGATAATAAGGCGAAGGTGGTGGCGCACTTCACCCGGTATTCTCAACTACCGAAGCACCGGCTATCTTACCTCTAGCTGCCGGAACACAACAATGCTACAAACAATGATGTTATTACGATAGTGGTCGCTAGTCAGACGGACTTAAAACAAGCCACCTAAATCCTCCGCTGAAAATTGAAACTAAGACCTCTTGGTCTGAGACCGGGGGTCTTAACCACTAGACCATACAGGCGGTTTAAATTTATATAAAGGATTATTTCACTGACCTTATCTTTGTATTTCGGCAGCGGGACTGGAACGCCCCACCTAAGGTCTCGCGTCACGGCGCGAGGTCGCAGCGGCTCCTATACAAAAATAATAAGCACTCATTTGTCTCATCATCATCAGCTCATTTCTATGTCCCCACTGCTGGGGCACGAGCCTCCCCTACGCGGGCCCAGTGGTGGTGGTTAACGACTGTTAACGCAGCCGGGACCAGCAGCTTTACGTGGTTTCCGAAGCACGAAGCACGAGTTGATAAATTTTTGGTCACCTATCCGATGACCGGCCTTTGCGAAAATTGCTTAACCTCAGCACACGCAGACCGGGCGCGTTAACCACTGCGCTATCGAGCTCTTTCTTATTCAATGACTTGCAGGTTCCCATAGCCTGTCTGGAAGATAGTATGCCGTCTGCGGGAAAAGGTTGGTTGGTAAAAGGAACCATTGCAACTAGGGTTTCCTTAAAGGCACAAACGAATGCAACCTGCTCACCTATCTTTATGCCCTTACTTCTTGCACTATGGACGATTTTGTTAGGAAGAATATGATAAAATGCACATCGCAACGAGCACCAAACAGTGACAAATTGTATACTGTAATTTGTAAATTGTTTATATTTCATTATAAGTGAAATATAATTTCGTATGAGAATAAAGATCTTTGAACCTAAACCTAACCTATGATGGCGATGTCGCTTACACAAAATGAGTTCAATGGCTTGGTGTGGTTTGCACTTATGTGATTTATTATATTAAATCAGCCATAACTGTCCCACACTTAGGCAAAGTCCCATAATAATATAAAAATTGTCTAAATCAATTTCTTGATTTCATTGAAATGCGGAGACTTTTCAAAAACTCATATCATATTTTAAGAATAAAAATTAAATGTTTATGCAGCAGTGGGGAGATAAAATGAGCTGATGATAATAATATGTATTGTATGTATGTACGTATGTATGAGTATATAATTTACAATTATGTATGTAAGCGCGTAAAAGAGTAGCCGCTAAGTTTCTTGGACTTCTTAGCAGAATCAACCTACCGAACCAGCAGTAGAATCGCATTAAATATAACGTATTGTTAATTAAATTATATACTTTAAGTATTATTGTGTGTACTTATTATTATTATTTTTATATTAGAAGGAGGCAAACGAGTAGGCGGGTCACCTGATGGGAAGCAATCACCGCCGCCCATGGACACCCGCAAAACCAGAGGAATCGCAGATGCGTTGCCGGCCTTTAAGCACAGAATAATTAATAGTACTACCGTACAGAAGACTAAGTCTCTAACTAAAAGTCAAGTTTAGGTATTAGAAATTGCCTACTCTTACGGCTTTCACGCGAAATTGACACTTATCGTGTGACCCGAGCGTTCATATTCCGTTAGGCTACGCTGACTCGATATCGATTTGACGTCAGGAGCGCAGGGTTCATGCAGTTAACATAAATATAAGTCACAAACACACCTAGGTAAGCGGACCTCTTTCTTTTCTTTTCTTTCTTTTAGTTGATGGCTTCGTGCGATTAGCACATTTAGCCAGTGTCAAAGTAATTTTTCTTACAATTAATACATAAATATACAATATTTCCTTCCAGTCAGTAAGATGATGAATGATTATGAATGATAATAAAAATGAGAAGTGATATAGCCCCCAACCCCTCGAGTATCTCAGTAAAGATGTGGGGCTTTACTAATTCCTCGGCGGACTTCTTGAGAGAATTTGAAAAGTATAGTTGCACTGTTTTGTTTCATTTGCCAACACTCATGCACACTTACGAACACTTAACGGTTAATAATCCACCATTATTTCACAATAATATTCGACATAACAAAATTTTTTGAAAATAAAACAAAACCGCAGACATGACTCTTCACTTTCCCGCCAAGAAGTCTAAGCGGACTTCTTTATTAATCTTTGGTGATATTTTTTTAAAGTGGGCTTGATGAACTCTAAGGATATTTCGTTTATTTGTTAGGTACCTAATGGTAATTTGTTTTAACCAGAGTATAAAGCGTTTAATTTTAGGTACCGATATAAAACTCAAAAAGGGAATCAAACATTTGTAATCAATACGAAAATCTATGTAGGTACATACATATCTACGTACTAAATATCTAGTGCTAATTACTTATTTCAGTTTAGACGCCCTAAACCAGCTTACCTATGTAGTATAACAATCTCGACTAATCGTACAATAATACAAAACAATTGGATATGTGATGGTTGAAATACAATTAAATAGCTTACCTTTATTAACTTCCGGAATTTTGAAAAAATGTAAATTTTTCTTTTATTTAGACACCCGTAAACACAACAGTATATTTTAGACGGATTATAAGATCGTTTAGTAGTCATTGTTCGGTGCACATCGTTCGTTTTACGCGCGACTCGGCGCGACGCGAAGCGTGCGAGCCGAGCGGCAGCGCCGAACGTACGTAAACTGCGGAGTGTCACCGCTCTGCTACAAGCCCGGGCTCGACCGCGAAATGAGCGAGTTCATTAATGAGCCCTTTTAACTCGCAACGATAATTTTCATAGTTGAGGCTCTCCGCTAGCCTCTTTCGCGGTCGAGCCTCAGCTATGAAAATTATCGTTGCGAGCTAAAAGGGGTCATTAATGAATTTCGCTGTTAAGCC
The DNA here is from genome assembly GCA_949315975.1 of Eudonia truncicolella. Taxonomy (NCBI): domain Eukaryota; kingdom Metazoa; phylum Arthropoda; class Insecta; order Lepidoptera; family Crambidae; genus Eudonia; species Eudonia truncicolella. The sequence continues at coordinate 2,196,618 of OX438851.1, forward strand.
CGGGCTAAGAAGAAATATGCTGAGAGCTGGTCCCACAGCACAGTAGCCGCTCCACTCCACGCCATCTATAAAGATGGTGTGGATGGAAAGACAGTATTTTATGCATTATATGTTTTTGTTTTTCTTTTAAAGTAACTACTAAGTGAAATTTATATGACCAAAACTTGACGTTCATAAGTGAAATTTATGTGACTAAACAGAATAAAGGATTTTCATTTCATTTCATTTCATTTCAATTCAGCAAGGTACTCACTTTCAGCCAAGCGCGGCAAACGGCGCGCGCGGCAGGCGACCAGTTACGCTCTGACAAGCTGATCCAAGCACGTATTGCGGGCTCCAGCTAGCACGTAGAAAAAACACTTTAATTAATTAGTAAATAATTAAAAAATAAATTAATAAAATATAAATAATAATAATAGTCTGGTAGCGAAGAGTCTCGACCAACACCTTAAGAGACTCTCGCTTAATGGTTGGATCAAGGGTCAGATACAGAAGGCGGTACTCTTGGACACGGCGCGGATAGTCCGAAGGTTCCTGTCTCTGCAGCCATAACCACCGGCAACTTGAGCCCTGCCCCGTTGCCGGCGGCACCCTAGGCTAGGTTTTTTATAATATTTTTATGTTTTGTATGTGCTTTTGTATTTTAATTTTATATTAATATTATAACAAACCTAGGCTAAGAAAGAAAATAAATAAAGAGTATAATAATAATATATAATATTAATAATCTACATATATAAAAATCAATTGCTGTCCGTTTGTCTCGCTAAAACTCGAGAATGGCTGGACCGATTCGGCTAATTTTGATTTTGAAATATTTGTGGAAGTTCAGGGAAGGTTTACGCGGTGAGAAACATAAATAATAAGTAACGGAAAATACTAAAAACGACAATTTAAATTTCCAATACAAAATTATTTGTTTGTTTCGTTGTCATGGAAACTGTGAAAGCGGCACGAAATCCGCCGGGTCAACTAGTTATTAATATTTATTATTAATTATTATTATACTTTTTATATTTTTTTATTTTTTATTTTTTTATTACCAACAACATTAACACAAATACAAGCAAAATTGTTTTCGTACAAAAATGGACTTAAGCTAAGTGTCATCTTACATATAGGCTGCCACGGCATGGGATCGCACATACAAAAACACTTTATTTATTTATTTGTTAGAAAGACTTTGCAATAAATTAATAGCTGCAAAGATTTATAACAGAAAAGCCATTAAGAAATCACCCTCTACTTATAGAAAATGACGTTTTTTAATGATCTTGTCTTATCTTAACTTAGTGGGGCCTGCCGAGGTTTTCCTCTCGCAGTAACACTTCGACCCATCGGGATCTTTTGTGCAACCCCATCCTTTCACTCTTCTTCCTCTGTAAAGATAGATGCTATAAGTTTGGCAACGTCCTTCAGGGCGAAGAGCCTGAAGTCCTCCGGTTTCGGATAGGCCGACCCCGGAGGCCCATTCTTTTCCTAGCCAGAGAGTCGCAGTCACACAGTAGGTGCTGGATTGACTCCGTTTCCTCTCCACACGCCCTACACATACTATTTGTTGAGAGGTGCATTCTGTGAAGCATTTGTTTTGGGGCATAGTGCCCTGTCAAGGCACCGATGGTTAGTCGGGCCAGCCTTCTACTGCCTCCGCATTTGAACTTACTCCGTCCTAAGGCGTTTTCGCCAAGGAAGGATTTTTAATGATAATATTTTGCCTTTATCTTGGCATTCGTATGAATTTATTTTTAATTAAACTTAAAATACAAATTTTTAAGACTAATTAAAAATACAGTTATGAAAGGAGCTTTTTAAATTACGAGAAATTTTAATATTGTTTTCTAAAGTTTTCGCGAACACTACACATTGAAACGAAACAACTTTTACGGATCTACTCTCGTTTATTTTACACATTAGTTTTAATTAATGTTTATCCTGACGGTTAGACCCCCTTGCAGGGTTTTTATGCTTTGTTTTTTTTACATATCAGTATATAAATTTTATTTTTATTTTTAAGTGCTAATTGCTGCACTCAAGCAGAATTAAATATTTATAAAATATAGTGAAAAAGCCTTCCCGGTAGCATAACGGCCAGTGCAGCCGCCCGGATTGGGGTAGACCCCGGCTGGGTCGGGTAGGCATTTAATTTTTTCACTATATTTTATAAATATTGTATAAAGGAGATGTTTAATTTTGTACGGAGAAAATGCCAACACCTTGTACACAATACCGAAAGATAGCTAATGTATGAAATAAGCTTATTCGAAATGATTTTCTTCAAATAAATGAATAGTTTTAACGTAAGAATTATCTGAAACACTAAAATTAACTTTCGTGATGGCAGCGGTGTTCTGCCAATGTCAAGTAGCTGTCAAAACAACGATGTTTTTTCGCATAATTTCACTCTTCATAATCGTGTTTGGTCTAATTTCACTTCGCCTAACTTTTTATCGCCATATTGTTAAAAACCAAATGCAACATTTGGCGGAACAATCCGTAATTTGCAATTACTAAATATTAATTCACACAAAATTAAAAATCACAAAGTACAAAACGCCTACTCATTTTAATAAGGCAAAGTAACTTGGGCAAAGTAACCCCCCCACTCCTCCCCCGAACAAGAGCTATAAAAGAAGATGTCTTAAATTTCTAACCTATCACGTGACCTACAGGAGTAGGGCAGCTACTATTTTTGAAACTGAACAATAATAATTATTGTGTTATATTTTATATATTTTGGCACATTTAATATTAGATATGCTAAAATTCGAGCTTTTATATATTAAGCGAAATCGTTGTAATGACAAAATAACGTAATGCCAATATATTTAAGGGTATTTCACATTATAGATCCTAAAATTAGGGCTTTCAATTCTTAGACCAAATTATAATGGGGGCAAAACAATTGTTAGGCGAAACAATAATTGTTCGTTTTAAGTTTAGGCCAATACGGTTTGGCCATGTAATATTAGGACTAAAATTTTTAGGCGAACCGAAGGGCACCCCTAAATACATGTATTTTATAAACTTTTTTTAGTAAACGTACAGAGTCTTGGCATAAAATTAAACATCTCCTTTAAAACATTTTTATATCACTACCTATTTCTTATCTATGGTGTAATCAGCTATTTATCTATGCTTACCTGGTTCAGCTGTAAGAACAGTTGCTCGCTCGGCTTCACCGTTGGCCTGTGACCACAGACCTTACACCGCGGGTCCATAAGCTCTATGGCGTTTATAAGCTTCCCACACTTGTCGCACTGATCGCCTCGCGCGTTGTCATACAAACATCCGGGATAAGGACATGTGCCTTCTACGAACCTGGAAGAAGAAATTAAATATAAAACAAATTACCAAAACAGCTGTACAATCTGTACAATATATGAGACTACATCACATATATTGTTCTGATCCCAAGGTAAGTAGCTAAAGCACTCGTTTCATGGAAATCAGAAACAACGACGGTATAGTAGAAAAGATTAGTAATAATAATAATAATAAAATTTATTTATTAGTAGAAGAGAATATAGTAGTATAAAGTCTGTACAATCATTTTAGAATATTTTTTTTAGTAAATGTGTAGATGTTTATAATTTACAAGTAAGGTTAAATTTAGTTAGTTCATAATTGTAAATTTATTGTAATATTATATGATGCGGTAACGATATACTTTTTTTTTGTAAATGTCGTTACTTCTATAAAAGTTGTGCAGTTTCTTGTTTCATTCTTCTCCACAGCTAAAAAATAGACGTCCTGAGACGACGGTCTCCAAAAAAAGTGATGATATGGGAAATATGCACTAGTAAGGCTTTTTTTTAATTACTTACGGGTAAGCACTTGGCCTTTATCTCACCTGGTGTTAAGTGATGATAAGGCCGAAGGTAGAAGCGCACTTCACCCGAAATCCTCAACTACTGAGGCACTGGCTATCTTATCTCTAGCTGCGGGAACATAACAATGCTGCAAACATTGATGTTATGGCTACATATTTAGATAAGATGGTGGTAGCTAGCCAAGCGGGCAAAGAAGCCCACCCCCAACCCAACCGAGTAAACAAGGCCACAGAGGCTATTGAAGCTCGTACAGTTACGAGCGTTAGCATGTTAGCAATGTTACTTTTAATACAATGGAAATAAGAGTCAAGTCTTTTTAAAAATAAATAAATAAAATTAATTACCTGTCTGCTAAGAACCTGTTGCATTTCTCACAGAGCAGTTGCTCGACCGACTGTGAAATGACGAAGCCATTGTCCATAAGTTTCAGGAACATCTGCTGTGCTATTCTGCGCACAAATAGTTTAAAGTCATCATCCATTCACCACCATTCTCTCGTAGCTTATTTCTATGTCCCCACGGTTGGGCACGAACCATCCCTATGGATGGAAACACCACAGGGAGAACGCGCCGTAAACCACCACGCGGGGCCAGCGCGGAATTGATAAGACACATATTCCAAAAATTTTTTAAGCATAAAATGATTCTGTTAAAATTTAATGTTAAAACCAATTCGTTGATTTGACGTGACTTAAAGTGACTTTTTTATTAGAGCCCGAATTGTACACATTTAAATAATATGTTTTTAGAATTTTCCATAAGACCAAAGAGAAAGACTACTTGCTACGACAATATATTAATGATTCCGAATACAGCGACGGCGACATTCGACAGACATTTCACAGGTGACAGAGACAAGGTGACAGAGAATTTGCAGCGCAAGCAAATGTCGCGACCTGGGTTCAAACTAAATTAATATTTTTTTTATATGAAATGGCAGTGGGCAGGGCACTTTGCTGGCAGGACTGATGGCCGCTGGGGCGATAGTTCTTGAGTGGCGACCGTGTACCGGAAAGCGCAGTGTGGGCAGGCCTCCGACAAGGTGGACCGACGATCTGGTGAAGGTCGCGGGAAGCCGCTGGATGCGAGCAGCACAAACCCGGTCGTTGTGGAGATCTTTGGGTCCAGCAGTAGACGTCTTTTGGCTAAGATGATAATGATGATGATGATATGAAATGGGATTGGGCCAGCCACATCAACAGCATTTCAGATGAGCTTGGGGCCAAAGCTACCCTGTTTCGGTGGCATGTCCCGACACATGTCTCCGTCGCTTGTCTCTGTCACCTATATCTGTTTCATGCCTCCGCCGCTTGTCTCTGTCGCTTGTCTTTGTCACCTAACTTCGTTGCCTGTCTCCTTCCTGTGTCTCCGGCGCATGTCTCTGTCACATATATCCATTGCCTAACTCCGTCACATGTCTCTGTCGCTTGTCTTTGTCACCTAACTTCGTTGCCTGTCTCCTTCCTGTGTCTCCGTCGCATGCCTCTGTCACATATATCCATTGCCTAACTCCGTCACATGTCTCTGTCGCTTGTCTTTGTCACCTAACTTCGTTGCCTGTCTCCTTCCTGTGTCTCCGGCGCATGTCTCTGTCACATATATCCATTGCCAAACTCCGTCGCTTGTCTTTGTCACCTAACTCCGCTGCCTGTCTCCGTCGCATGTCTCCGTTGCATGTCTGTCTCCGTCGCTATGTTCGGAATCAAGCTTACTCTGTTTGTTGCTCGGAGCTGGTACGGCCGAAATAGTCGAAACCGATGTTGAACCAGCGGTACACGGAGTTGTGGATCTCGAAGTATTTGTCGCAGATCTGCTGGGGGGTGATGCCTTCCTCTATCGCCTATTAGTAAGTAAGTAGGTACGGGTCAGAAGGTGCGGGTTACAATACCGCTTGTGGAAAAAAAATCAACACTTTTCATAACTAAATAGGTAAAACCCTGCTGTACACGACTTTAAAATTTAAACTGACACCCCTACCTACCGACCTACCAATCGTTAGGTTAAAAAAAGGTGTCTGCAAACCTTGCGCAAGCAAACTAACTATTTTGATGTAACGTCACAAAAAAATATTAATCAAAAATTGCATAACATAACAGTACATAATTATGTACTATAAAGTACATAATTATGTACTGTTACTCTGCATACAAGATCTAGATCGGATACTCTTTTGATCTTTTCATTTTTACCACACCTTTCTGTTACACGTTGTATCGTCATCGTCACCATCAGCCTATACTAGTCCACTGCTGGGCATAGGCCAAGTGCACGCCGCCGAGCACGATCCGCGGCTACTCTCATGATTGTTTTAAAATAAAAAAATGACAATTTTGATTATTCACTGGGTTGATTGGGTTATTGATCAGTAAGTATTACTGTTCACCGTCTGTACGCACCTTGGTCTCAGTAGCAGTGCCGTACTCGTCTGTCCCGCATATGTACAGGGTGTTGTAATCACACAGCCTACAATATCTGAAATAAACAAAAAAAAAAGTTTTCTAGTGAGAGGTAGTTTTTCAACCGATAAGCCGATTTTAACTGGAAAAAAGTTTTGAAAAAAATTCCACGAGCGGGATTCGAAACCGCACCTCATGACATACCGGTTCAGGTACACTACCTTTATGCTATTCTGGTTCTGTCCATTCCGCCGAAATTAATCAACACTATCTACTCTTAATTTGTAAGCCAAAGAAGCCCTATTCAATGTCAACAACTACGCCATCAACATCCGATCCTAATAGCAGGTTCTGGTTTGAATCCTGTTAGGGGAAATTTTTTCAACATTTATTTCAAATTGTAACGTTTGTGTTCGCAACAAAATTTACGTGAAATTCTATATGACCATAAACATACGCTGATTTTAATGAAACTTTATATGCAGATTGACTTTTTTATTACCTAACTCGAAAACAAAATTCAGCTGTTCCATACAAAACATCAATATTCATTCGACCAAAACGTATGGAACAGCAGAATTTTATTTCGGGTTAGGGAGCTGGTTAAATAGTAAGAGTTGTTCGTTTGTGTCACGGGAGTCATCTCAGACGGTTTGGACGGTGATAAAAAAGTCAACCTGTATATTTGTAAATAATTTTGATGTAGTAGGTATAATTTATGATGGGACTGGCGTAGCATGAAGTCCCTAAAGAATAAATTAACATTTAAAAAAAGGTTTTGTACAGACGCCTACATATCATCAGCCTATCCAAAACTGTCAAATTTCTTCAACACATTTTCAACCGTACAACTTAGGAATAAAGTTTAAAGTCTGTTGAGGAAATTTGACAGTTCGTGGTAGGTTGATGTGCAGGCGTGAGTACTTACCTAGCGAAGATATCTGCGGACAGCACGCAGCCAATGATATTGCCCAAATGTGGGACGTTATTCACGTAGGGCAGCGCTGACGTGATCAGAATATTTTTGCGCCCTTTCACTGGTAACCTGAGAAAAAAACAGTTTAAGGAATCTCTTGAAACTAGCGGTCGGGACTTGTTGGCGGAAAAGTCATGACTGCGGTTTTGTTTTATTTTCTAAAATTTGTGTTATGTCGAATATTAATGTGAAATAATGGTGGATTATTAACCGTTACGTGTTCGTGAGTGTGCATGAGTGTTGGCAAATATTCAAAGTCTCCACAAATTTTTATCTTGTGTAAAGTCCATTGATGACGTACCTTAGCTTAGTGGCCATTTCTATTTATTTTTTTTGTTCGTTTTGTTTAAAAGTGAACTTTCTTTCGTTTTTATTTTCAATATTGTTCAATATATCATATTATCTATATATTATGATTACTCTATGCATGCTGTGATTACCTATTTGTAAGAACAGTTAGCTTATTATCTATTGTACTTTTTATATATTATTGAAATTACTGTTGCTTATGTTGGTAATACAATTATAAATAAATTAACAAAACAGTGCCACGTCACTTTTCAAATTCTCTCAAGAAGTCCGCGTGAGGTCTCAGTATAGCCCCACATCTTTACTGAGATACTCGAGGGGTTGGGGGGCATATCGTTTCTCAATTTCTATTATTATTCATCTTCATCCATATGCAGCGATGACTTGATTTCAATAATGGATTCACTGCCCAGCAGTGGGGCAGTCATAGGCTATTTACTTTTTTTATCTAAATACTTACACAATTTTCTCTTCCTTGAACGGCGGTTGCAGTTTAAGGAGACCGTTGGACCAGTTCTCCTTAGCCGACTCGATTTCATCAATAGTCGGTCTGACTACCTCCTCCGGAGAACTAAAACTTATGGAAATGATCTATACAATACATACAATACAAATTAAAAAAGGAGTGTCTGTTTGTTATATTAAAAAAACCGCTTTTTACTAAATGCATATGGATGTATACACGGTACATATACAAAAATATATTTTTTTACAATTTTTGTCTGTCTGTCTGTCTGTTTGTTCCGGCTAATCTCTGAAACGGCTGGACCGATTTTGACGGGACTTTCACTAGTAGATAGCTGATGTAATAAGGAGAGACTTAGGCTACTTTTATCTAGAAATTTATTTAAGTATTTTTATAAATTTATACTATATATATATATAAAAAGAGAAATTGTGTGAAGAAATTGTGAGCAACATAGGCTATACTTTATTTTGATAAAAACATTTTTTTTATTATTTTTGTAAAAAAATCGAAATCGACGAGGACAAAGTTTAAAAACAAAGCTTGTTTACTCACCCAAGTGGTGATACCATGGTGGCGAGCTGTGGAGCACCAAGAGATGAATTGGGGGCGAACGGGCCGTTGGGCGAGCCGTTCCATTGCTTCAACGCCTCCTGTTAAAAAAACATGTTATTTTTAACTGGAATTGGAACTTAAGGTCTTCAAGACGCGTGTAAATAGATCTTTCATTATTTATTTCCGCTCGGGCGCCGCCGCCACCGGGTGTTCCCGTGCGAACTTCACACCGTCGCGGAAGGTGCCGGGCGCCTCACTTCAACACCAGCCAACCACTTCGCCGCGGATCACGCACTACACCAGACGCGCGCACGGCATTAATTAGCCATAAACCCGACGAGTTCGCGTTATTTTATCATAAGTCATTTATTAAGGTTCCGTACCCTTTGGGTAAAACGGGAACCCTATTACTAAGACTCCGCTTTATGGTACGGAACCCTTCGTGCGCGAGTCCGACTCGCACTTGGCCGGTTTTTATTGTACACACGCCTGCACATCAACCTACCACAAACTGTCAAATTTCCTCAATAGACTTTGAATTTAATGCCTAAAACATATGGTTGAAATTGTATTGAAGAAATTTGACAGTTTTGAATAAGTTGATTTGCAAGCGTCTGTACATATCTTATTATATCAGTAATACAGTCCACTATTCTATTATTTAAAGTCCTGCAGATAGGACCCTATCTTATCTTATCTTAGTGGGGACTGCTGAGGTTTCCCTTTCGCAGTAACACTTCGACCCACCGGGATCTTTTGTGCAACCCCATCCTTTCACTCTTCTTCCTCTGTAAAGATAGATGCCATAAGTTTGGCAACGTCCTTATGAGCGAAGAGCCTGAAGTCCTCCGGTTTCGGATAGGCCGAGTCCCAGGAGTCCCATTCTTTTCCTAGCCAGAGAGTCGCAGTCACACAGCAGGTGCTGCATTGACTCCGTTTCCTCTCCACACGCCCTACACAAGCTATTTGTTGAGAGGTGCATTCTGTGAAGCATTTGTTTTGTCGCATAGTGCCCTGCCAAGGCACCGATGGTTAGTCGGGCCTGCCTTCTACTGCCTCCACATATGAACTTACTCCGTAGGACTCTAACAGATCACTTTCATTTTCACTATTTCTCTAATTTTATTACAATCACTCTCAGGCTCATTATTATTCTCACTCCCACACTTACTGTCACACTCTCGCATTATTGTAAAACTCTGTCTTCCACAGTTTTACCCATTATCTATGTACTTACCTCTTACCTATTATCTATATACATCAAATATACATTATTTACAAATCATAGAACCTCAAACATATAAGACTTACCTATGTACTTAACTACAAAACAAAAATATGATTGTACAGTAAAGAGTGGGGTCTCTTCTAAAACAGGTTTTTTCAAATTTAACAGACGAGACCCACACATTTGTAAAAAACTACTTGTAGTTAAATAATAAAAATATCTTTCATTTTTTTTTATGTACTACTAAAAATAGAAAAACTGCTTGTAGTGTATTGTTTTCTAAAGTTTACGCGAACACCACACATTGAAATGAAACAATTTTTACCAATTTTTATTTTGGATCTACTCGCGTTTAATTTACACATTGATTTAATTTAATGTTGACGTTTCGAACCCTTTGCAGGGTCCGTGGTCACAGGGAGACTGAGGTGTTGTAGTTAATTTGCTAGCGGTTAGTTTACCTGTATAGCCGTGGCAGCCCCCAACTCTTCCGCCCACCGTGCGACATTTTTACTTTCAACCATGTACTGTTGTTTCAAATCCGTACTGTAGTACAGCGGGTATATCGTACTCCATATTGAGATATCGGCCGCTGACAATTTGTCCTGTGGCAGAACAAATAGAAAAAGTAAATAGCTTATATAGTCCTAGTGCTACGAAAAGTAGACAGTTTTATAGTATCAAACAGTTCTGGATATAAAAGCGGGTTAAATTTCCACATAAATCAATAAATAAACATAAAAGACGCCGTACATTGTACAGTACGCATATTTTTCTTTCTCCTGAAAAGTTACTTCTTTTAAACCTACGAGGATTTCACTTCAAGGCGTCGATTTGCGCTTTTGAGATATCTTTTAGGAGTCGAGTGGCATCACCAGCTCGCTTTATGACCCCACTGTTGGGGCACGAGCCTTCCCTACGGGCGGATAAACGGCAATAGACCACCACTCGGGCCCAGTGCAGATTGGTGGTTGTTAACGACTGCTAACGCCGGCGGGGCCAATAGTTTTTCGTGCCTTCCAAAGCACGGAGGACCTGGAGTAACACTAGAGTACTTTTTGGTCACCCAATCGATGAACGGCCTTTGCGAATATTACTTTACTTTATAAAATTTAGACCGACCGCTATAATCACAGCGCCATTGAGTAGGCACCGCATCTATATATCCAGTCAAAAATGGTTGGGTGCAGTTAGGATGGAACTAAAACTGGAAAAACTTCAGGAGTCTTAACTTTCGTGAGGCAGACCAGACCAGCCCCCCGACCGCCTAACTCTATCGCCATCACTCTCGCTATCGCGCTCTATAGTTTATGGCGTAATTTTGTCATTTGAAAGCGATATGAAAGCAATATCGAAAGCTGTAGCCTATAGCTTTCGATATTGCTTTTATATCGCTTTCGAAATGACAAGATGACGCCATAAACTATAGAGCGCGATAGCGATACCGATAGCGATAGAGTTAGGCGGTAGGCCCCCAGTCCGTCACTAAGCGGCGATGCTTCGAACGCATACAAGTTGATTCAACTCATTTGAAAAGTGATAAGACCTCACTCCAGATTCCTATTGTCAGCAAGGTGTATCTTTCGATTACGTCAAGAAAACGAGGATATGAGTATAGTATAAAAGCAGCGTCTCGAGGCGCGTTGCAATTTTGCTATACATATTGCCGTTTTCAGTGGATGTTTATTATCTGAAGATGATAACTTACTCCAAGGATAACCACTGGCTTGCAGTGATTGCTTGGGTCCGCGCCCACTCGGCCCGCTTATACTCGACCCGAAGAATGTATAGTCAGATAGATAATGTTAGAATATCAGGTCAGGTAGCGGTGATTATATGGAGAGAAAAGCCATTGGCTAGAGCCACATCACTTAAAGGACGATGACTTCCCCACGATATACTTGTGCGCGCTCAGCAGCTTGTTTACAACCATCAGTTTGGCTGGCGAAGCTTACTCCAGGTCAGGTGGTGGTGATCTAATGGATAGTACAGCTGATACTGCTTGCTGAAGCCTTGTTGCTTATAAGATAATGACTTACATACATAGGGACCGAGGTTGTAAGATTCCAAATAGCTGCTAGCTACTTCGAACACGTTCAGCCAAATAGTATGGGTTTACAACGAAAATAGTGAGATATGTGGCTAGTATATCGTCTACACAACCACAAACCCGTTATCCCATTATTCGAATCACGACATACTAGGGAAGAAGCACGGATAGCAGATGGATGATAGCTTATGTACTTATATGCTGTGCGCGCTCATCAGCTTGTCCACAACCATCAGGTTGGCTTGCAGAGCTTGCTTCAGGTCAGGTGTGTTGATTATGTGGAGAGGAAAGCCTATACCATTGGCTAGAGCCACATCACCAATAGGATGATGACTTACCCCCAGGACATACTTGTGCCCGCTCAGCAGCTTGTCTACAACCATCAGGTTGGCTTGCAGAGCTTGTTTTAGGTCAGGCGGCGGTGACTTTGCGGTGAGGACAGCTGATACCGTTGGATGAAGTCGTGTCGCTTCCCATTCTTGCATTTGCTGGCTGTGAATCAGATGTGATGGTTAACAAAACAAACAAACTGAGTTATAAGTCTCTCTGTGACCACGGACCCTGTAAGCCTCAGGTGGCAATTTCAGCGTCACCGGACCTTTTTTAGGGGCGGCGAGAAACTTAAAGCCGTGTGAAACGAAACACCGTCAGAGGTGTTCTAGACATCATACACTAGTGCCAACACGTTGGTCAAGCAAAGGATAAACATGAGATTGGGTCAATCACCGGTCAGACTCAGGTCAGTTAATTGGTTTATCATGGTAGGCTAAAGCTTAACGGTCTGACCAAGTTTGGCAACCTTTTTATTAGTCTTTCTAATATTATAAAATGTCTGTTGGCAGTGGACTGTATAGTAGGTAGGTTCTCAGATTCAGGTGCTGGTACTGGGAGAGAAAGAGGCTTCAGACTAGTAATTTTCTTTATTAGGACGTCTTTAGACAAGAGTAGAGTTCAGACTGAATCGGATCGGAAAACAAAATTTTGCATACAAACTGTATTATGTATACTGGCAACTAGCGAAGTGTAGAGGCGTTCTGACGAGCGTTACAAATTTCCATACTAAATTATACATACAAGTGGACTTTATCGTGATTGGCTGGTTCAAGTTACGACTTGTTTCGACAAGATTAAACCTATGCTAGTTACAATAATCACATACCTAACTATAACTTAACATACAAACAAAAAACTATATTATTACTTATTCTACGAGACCTAATAACTTATTCTAATTAATAAAAACTATTCTATGAGGCTGTCGGCAACAATCTCCCTCCGGCGCAGGTCTTCCGGTCGTCTCTTCCATGGGCATGCTACATTAGTTACACCTAATATTTTATTTAAATTTTGTGCAAACATAAAAATTAACATTCACAGTAAGATTGTGATGGCTAACGCTCGAATCTGCAACCCTCACCATTGCCCGTTCACCGACAAGTCCAGCACTGGGAACAGGTACTGCGCCGCCGCGTTGCTCGAGAAGAAGCTGAGCTGGTCGTCCACCTCGAGCAGCGGTAGCACCCGGGGGCCTGCGAATACATCGTCTGCAACAAACGTCTCACCATCACCCTGGTAGCACAAAGTTGTATGCGAGAAATAGACACTCTCTGAGATAGCGAGAGAGTTTGTAGACTGACTGTTAGATACTGCTGATATCGGATATATTCATAAATAATAATAATTCATTTTATTTCCAAGAATGTGGTGTATATTTTTAGGTGTTATAATATTACAAATATTACGGCAGATTCTGAAATCTTCATTTTAAAAATATTGTGTAGCTTTAAACAATATTTTGGATGTTGTATCTGTGATTCCAGCTACATATTGAGGGGTCATTACTACTGGGCCATTACTACATGCCAAATTACTAATTGCCATTACTAATTTACATGGCAATTTTTATTTTCTTTTGTCAGTGTTTACACGAAAGCTGCTGACAAATAGTTAAAACGTTAAAGATTATTTAAGCATAAGATAACTTTTCGAAAAATTATTTAAAAACATATAAACTTTCATCTCATTTTCTCACAAATATAGATGTGAAGTGTGGTGTGTGAAGCTAGGCTAGAAATGTTAGTGAACTAACATTTCTAGCCTAGCGGCTGGAAACGGCTTATTTGGCTTATTGTCATTTTTAGCGATAACTAACGGCTGCTTACATTTCATTGATATATTCACATGATTAGTTTTTTGTTTTTGTTGTTACCCTTCTGATTTATATACTACAGGATACATTTAACATAAGTAGACATAAACAATGCCATTTGCACCTGTATTAAGTGTTAAAAACTCAAAATTCTCATACAAAATGTGACACAGCAGTGGAATAGGACTATTTTAATAATTTATTTGTCAGAGATGTTTTTTATCTACATAGTATAAAACAAAGACGCTTCCCGCTGTCCCTATGTATGTATGTATGTATGCTTAGATCTTTAAAACTACACAACAGATTTTGATGCGGTATTTTTTAATAGATAGTGATCCAAGAGGAAGGTTTATATGTATAAATACATATATAATATAGTAGAGAAACACTGATAATTTTAGAGGTTTCACATATTTTTGTGGTTACATTGCAAACGCTGGCTGAACCCTACGAGATAGATCAAAATAATGTACTACAGTATTGTACACCTTAAAAAGGTTACAAAAAAGTTCGCGATGGTATATGTCGTATCTCGTAGGGATAACCCACATTAATAATTTTTTATCTTTTACTTTTTACGAGATATAATGGCTTTTTTACGAAACGATTTTAAGCAATACAGCATTAATCCTTATCCAATTAAGTACCTTAAATACATTGTGCATTTAATATTATTGGCATTGGCCCTTTACAGCTTGTAATTTAAATTAATATTTTCGAAGACATTACAGATTTAAAAAGCATGGACATAGCAGTTGCATGTATCAGCAATTGCACCTGTGCGAAGCCAGGGTGTATCGCTAGTTATCTATAAAAGTTTGTGACTTTGATTGCAGAGAGTAATCTCTGAAACTACTGGACCGATTCACAAAATTCTTTTACTGACAGAATACTACATACCTTGCGTGTAACATAGGCTATATTTTTTATGATATACCTAAATGTTTTACCTACCTAAATGTAATACCATAGCCACACGGGCGAATTTGCGAATAAAATACTAGTTTTCTGTGAAACTATTTTTCATGACAATTGGGTTTTTAACATGAAGTGGATTCCTACATTTTATTCGATCATAATCCTAAAGTTTAAACAGTCTTATTCATGTGGCGATAATGAGAGTAACAATTTTGGGTTTTTACAATTGCATATATTAACAGAACTCATATTCCCAAATATTTGTAGTCATATTTTTCCTTGATCTTGAACTATTTTTAGTAATAATCTGTAATACCCTGCACATTTTTTACTGTGGCTAAACAATCTAGAGTTCTAGCTAGACTAATCAATTGTAAACCAACATGAAATAATAAATAATATCTTTGTCACTTTGTCTAGCAAGACTTTTTTTTAGGCTATTTCGTCCCACTGCTGGGCATAGGCCCCCAAAAACCCTTCCACTTTTATTCGGTCCCTGGTGGCTTGCCACCATATCTCTGCAAAGGCAACAAGATCAGCTCACCAACACCAAGTATATTGTTTTAAAATTGATTTTGTCCTTGTCAGCTTTTATAATTTAAAACAAAACATTGTTGGTTTTAAACCTTTTAAATATCTATTATAAATGACTTATTCAAAGTGTAGACCAAGTTCCAAGTATTCCAAGTTTATAGCTTTTGACAAAGTTCACACTTGTTTCGATTCCAATTTCCAAAAAGGGCCGTTGATTTATGGGATTTTAACCCAATGTAATCTTAAGACTTCTTTCAAGGCGAGGGGCTTCGCCCCCCGCTACCCCGCCCTACTTCGGTTCAGTCGTTGTAAAATATCAACAAAGTACGAAAACACGTTTCAACTGCTACACAAGCAAATTATTAATTTTCAATATTTTTTTTCTCGAAAACTATTAATCTCCGCAATATGAGTTAGTAATTACGAGTTCTTTCACCATAAAAAAAATTTAACTTATAACTAGACTTGGAAATATGAGCCCTTGTTTCTCCTTATTAACAATCTATGTCTCACTGCTAGGCAAAGACCCCATTACCACCAAAGAACCCATTAATTCCATTTGTCTACGTAATGTTAGCTTGCTAGTTGAAGAATGTTGACTACTGTCTGGCCTAAACCATGTTAATACTCTTATCTAGTGGTATTCTGTTTGTGTACCTAAATTAAATAAACAAATAAATAAATGTTTATATGTTGTCTTGTGTAAGCAACATATAACATGCTAACTAAAAACGAAATACTATGGTAATTATTCTAACATATTTATGATATTGATGACGATGAGCCACACCACAATATCCAGTCTGATGCAATTCCAATGAATATACTGAATATTAATATAATACTGAATATTAGCAAGTTCGCGGGTATTTGTTTGAAAAGTTTATATTTTGAAGACAAAGGTTATGCAAATTCTACTAGTACATGAAAGACAATGAAATTATTAAACCATAAGGTTATTATTTGTGAATTTTACGCGAAAACAGTGCAAATAAATTTATTATGAATCTCACCTCCGAAAGATGCACTTTCCAATTGCACTTTTTTCCCAGCTAAATTAGCCGCTATTAGCAACTTTAGCGTGGAAGTATTATTTTCGTTAGTATAAATCTTCATTTTTAATACTGTTTCAAATAAATATTAAATTTTTGCTACCTTCGAAAACAACCTCAAATTCCACCTGGCATTCCAATTTTTTTTTTTATTGTTTTACGGCTCCGGATGAAATCTATCAAGCCTATTCGTTCGTTCTATCTTCATAAGTATTACATAAATAAACAATATTGATGATGATGAATGATAATAGAAATGGGAAGTGAGAAATGATATACCCCCCCAACCCCTTGATTATCTCAGTAAAGATGTGGGGCTTTACTAAGTTCTCACGCAGACTTCTTGAAAGAATTTGAAAAGTGACGTTGCACTGTTTTGTTTCATTTGCCAACACTCATGCACACTCACGAACACTTAACGGTTAATAATCCACCATTATTTTACATTAATATTCTACATAACACAAATTTTAGAAAATACAACAAAACCGCAGACATGACTCTTCACTTTCCCGCCAAGAAGTCCGGCATTCCAATGAATTTGATATAGACAGCTAACACAGATGACTTCATGAGCTAGACTTTTTACTGTGCGGTCCGATAAATGCTGGCAATGCAATTTTCAACACATTTTTTACAAGCGACAATAATGTTCGGGAGGAAGCGTTGCATTTTAGGAAGTGTTTTTACGCCGATCTATTGCCATCTTTTTCAACAGAACTTTTATTACTAATAAGTAAACCAAAGGTCAGCTAGCTAACGCCGCGGTGGGTATGGGTGTGGGAGGTTATCTTATCTTATCTTAGTGGGGCCTGCCGAGGTTTCCCCCTCGCAGTAACACCTCGACCCATCGGGATCTTTTGTGCAACCCCATCCTTTCACTCTTCCTCCTCTGTAAAGATAGAGGCCATAAGTTTGGCAACGTCTTTAAGAGCGAAGAGCCTGAAGTCCTCCGGTTTCGGATAGGCCGACCCCAGGAGTCCCATTCTTTTCCTAGCCAGAGAGTCGCAGTCACACAGCAGCATTTGTTTTGTGGCATAGTGCCCTGTCAAGGCACCGATGGTTAGTCGGGCCTGCCGTCTACCGCCTCCACATATGAACTTACTCCGTCCTAAGGCGTTTTCGCCAAGGAAGGATTTGGAGTGTTTCATACCCGGCTGCTCTTTCCATTCGATGCCGTGCCTGTTTTTGATGTAATCTTTAAAGGCCTTGTTAATGGTACTTGGTGCAAGTGCCACGAACGGCTCAGGACCAATGAGCTGGGTCTCCGAGCCTTCCCTGGCAAGCGCATCCGCCATCTCGTTACCGTGGATTCCCATATGGCCTGGGACCCAGATCAATCGCACCTTGTTATGTCTACCTAGCTTGTTTAGAGCTTTAGTGGTTTCTAGAACAAGGCCAGAATCGATTCTGAGCGATATGAGTGACTTGAGCGCAGCCTGGCTGTCACTCAGGATGAATATATTTCGCTTTTTCATAGCTAACTCTATATTCTGCTTTGCGCATAGGAGAATTGCAAAAGTTTCTGCTTGGTAAACAGTAGCAAATTTTCCCATGCTTTGACTATGCTTGAAGTCATTATTATAGACGCCTGCTCCTGTTCCCGACTTCATTTTTGATCCGTGTGGAGGATCAAAAATGAATGGATGTGGAATGGATGTTTGGATGTGGGAGGTTACGAAAGTGGTAAATAATAATAATAATTAAGTAATAGACTTGTACTATTATGTATTCTTTGGTAATAGTACATACGCCCCGGTTGAAACTTTTTTCTTAAATAGTTAAAATCATACTGAGCCGAAAAAAAATCGTCAGCTGCATCGTGGAGGGGGTATGCGTCAGCTGCCCACATGAAATTGAAAAAAAAATGCCTAAAATAAAGTTATAGAACGCTGGATGCTAAACGATTGTTTAAATTATTAAAAGTACGAAAACAACAATCAGCTGCGTGTGTAGCGGTGGAAAGGCCGTCAGCTGATGCAGTAAAGATTAAAAATATTAGAGCATTGCTACTACGCTGTTTCCTTTTAAACACATATTTCGAGCTGCTTCTGGACCTGCTTGAGCCCACTTAACCGACCTTCGGGCTACCTAAGCCTGTCCCCCTAAAATTTCAAAACAGCATCTGCGTGTGCGTGTCACAGCGGCATTTTAATAGGGCGCGCTTTACAGTAATTTATACACATCACATTTATATAATAATATTTATAAAAAATATCGCCTAAATATCTGTTAGGTACTTATCTCTGAAAGCAGGCTTATGTTTTAACTTCCTCCATATAACTTATCTAATTGAAAAATGTTTTTGTTTTGTTTATATAATTTTAACGCAAATTTTGTTGCGAAACAAATTACAAAAACACAAATGTTGATAAAATTTCTACGAGCAGGATTTGAACCTGCACCCTTCTGACATACCGGGTCAGGTGCTCTTCCAATTGAGCTATCGTGGTTCTAACCAGCCCGCCGAAATTATTCAACACTATTTACTTTTTACTTTGAAATTCAATGTCAACAATCTAACTCGGTCTAATCGGTCAATCTAATCGGTTTACTATTTCGTAGCTTTGGTTATACAGTCCACAGCGCTCACCAACATTTTTGGTCCATTCATCGCTTAAATTTTACCATCCCATCTAGCACGCAATCATTAAGATGGTGGTTACACGTAGCCAAACTAGGTCAGTTGTGAACCCTACGGCACAAGACCCTGCCGAAACGCATTGCGAAGAAAGTACTCCGGTCTCTCTCCGCGACTGTGATCAGCCAACGCCGTGTGGGAGCGGCACTAACCGAGCGGCCACCGCGACTGAGGACTCGCAACATGAGGGAAGTATCAGAACCGTTGCTCACCAGCAAAAAACAAGAGTACTCCCTACGAGCTCCGGTGTCGAACCAGCCCCCCGACCGCCTAACCGATCGCTTTGGCTACGTGTATAGTTTATGACGTCATCTTGTCATTTCGTACTGCCTATGAAAACAATTTCGAAAGCTATAGGCTATAGCTATAGATATATGCCTATACCTATTAGCTAGATGACAAGATGACGTCATAAACTATACACGTAGCCAAAGCAATCGGTTAGGCGGTCGGGTCCCAGGCCACTCAACAAAGGCCAGTCCAGACTCCAGACACAGTACTACGCACTCGCGCACTTCTTCTGTACTCGCTCAAAAACTGGCCATTGAGCCCGAAATTCAGCGACGGCGGCCGGCGCGTCGAGCGTGAAAGCGAGTTAGTAGAACGTGAGCGCAAACGTGAGCGTGAACTTGCGCTTCTACAACAAGAAGTTAGAGCTGCGAGCGAAACTTGCCTCCCTGGAGGGACATTCGGATAAGTCGTGTAGTATCTCTTCTCGTAGTTCTCATAAAGAACATGGGTGGGTAATCAAAACATACCTACCTAACCCTCAATTCGACTCACGCCCTCGACGCACCGAATCGCGTCAATCAAATTTCCTCTATACACTTTGAACTTTATATCTAAGTTTTATGGTTGAAAATGCATTGAAGAAATTTGACAGTTTTGGATAGTTTGGATGTGCAGGCGTCTGTACAATGCATAACAATCAAGGTTATTAAAATATTCCTGCACATTTGTCGTCACTGTCACTTCTGTCACTTCTGCAATATTATCTAATCCAATATGGCTTTAGCCTTCTCTTCTATATCGTGTATGTTTTTTTCATTATGCAAAAAACTTGTATCACAACCAGATTTCCAAGACTCATTTGATAAAATTGTATCTTTTCGTAAACGTATCGAATGAATACAGATAGTAACACTAGGCATTCTACCAGAGTGCCTAGTGCCTAGTTGTGAAGTTTGTTTATCCGTATTCATTCGATTACGTTTACGAAAACGAAAATTTGTATGTTAAAATTGTAACTCTTTCGTATCTATATGGGGGTTAGTTACTCGCGTCCGTAGGTTTACCCTCGAGACCCTACACGTGACTCCTGGGTGATGCTAAATGAGTGACACTGTCACGAGTGGTAGAGCCACGCTGCGTGGCAGCACGAAATGGGCCGGCTCGCCCGGCGTAATACCACCCTCTCACAGAATATCGGCGTGAAACAATGGCACTCGCTGCTGTTGTGTTTCGTCCGGTGAGTGAAAGTACCGGAGGCCCATCTCTCACAATTCCTACTCCCTCCTCAAGACCCAACTCCTTCCTCAAGGCCGGCAACGCATCTGCGATTTCTTTGGTTTTGCGGGTGTCCATGGGCGGCGGTGATTACTTACCATCAGGTGACCCGCCTGCTCGTTTGCCTCCCTTTAATATTAAAAAAGAAACCAAACGCTTACACAAACATAAACGTAGGGTCTCCTAAAAATACACCAACAATTTATTTAAATAATTTATTTGTAAAAATTAAATATTTCCGTTATCTAAAACGTATCTACACATAGATCACTAATCGCAACAACGATTTGGAATAAACTTATAATTACGACGAAATCAAAATGCAAAAAGAATTATGTACAATTTAAGTAGAATTTACTAGTGCATGCAAAACTATGCTTATGTTTTTGACATTTCATTTTGTACCGCCGATTTTTATAACAACCATAGAAGAATTAGTGCCTGCGCACACCAACCTATCCAAAACTGTCAAATTTCTTCACTATTATTGAGGAAATTTGACAGTTTGTGGTAGTCTGATGGGCAGGCGTGTTAACCATCACATCTTAAGACAGCGCAATTACGTCAAGCAACAGAGTGGAACAGTCGGTAATAGAGGCTCGGATTGCACTACTAACGTGAACTCATGCCTATAACACAAGCGTATTTAGCTTTCTAGGTCAACAGTAGCGATGTGTCGTTATCGTTTTTTAAAATCACGAAACGAAAACATTATCCGTTTGTAAATAACGTTATTAAAACTATCTATTTTTGACAACGTCGTCGAACTGTATGAATATTAACATTTTATGTTGTTAGGTTTGTTGTTAGCTACTGTTAACGTTTTCAATTAACTTTCCTTCATACTTAACCAGGCTTGGGGCTGTCTATATTGCTATATTGCCAGTGAAATATGAATAATCACACTTATGCTAACGTCATATAGTTTCGTTCGTTCGTTCACGCGCTCGTTTACTTAAAAGTGTATATTCGCTCGGCTATAGAAGTTTAGAGCGTTGTGGAAAATAGATAGTTTTTTTGTCGTTGGATAACTAGTGATTGTTGTTCAGCCAAATAATGAATAATGAATAACGCCCATCGCTAGTCAACAGGACCGTTATTTTGTTAATAACACGTTGTATAAAAATTTATAATAATCTTTATAGAACGTTTAGAGAGGTGTGGTTAAAATCCGATGAGTATCCGATCTAGATCTTATATGCGAGTAACTGAGATATAATTATTCACTTTCATTTGTCATGCAATTTTTAATTTAATATTTCTATAGTAACGTCACATAAAAATAAACAAGTCACAGCCCTAAGTGGTTTAGTAACCTCTGTGTACTTACATTTATTCACTTCACTAATATAAATATTCAATTTAATAGCCTGACAAGTTGATAATTATGTCTTAGTAGACAATACTTACAAGATCTAGATCACTTTGGATCTTTTCAGTTATACCAAACCTTTCTATTACACATTGTATAGCAAAAGCATTAATGAAGCGAAAAAAACTTAATCAATTCTGCAACTATCACTGTGTAACCATGGTATATATTTTTGAATGCAAACTATTTGTGCCGGATGCCAGAATATTTAAAACTGACTATAGACTAAATAACGCGCTGTTTTAAAAGGTAAAGCTAATACTAGCTAGATTAAAAAACCCTTGATAGAAATGCCTACAAGACACTCGGGAGAATACTAACATTGACTTTTACAACTTTCAAAATTTTTTTTTAACAACAAGAAACGAGGATAAACGGAGATAATTAGTTGTACTCAATAATTAATAATATTTACATTTTATTATTTTCCTTTAAACAAACACAACGATACGTTTTTAAATTTTGTAACTCCATAAAGGAAGTATTGTACCTACTCAAGAGTATTCGTTTTGCGAGCGAGCATTTGTTGCGCAAACGTTTGTTCGCGAACCGAACATTTGGTAAGTGCAGACACGAGCATATTCATAATTGTAATAATAGGCCGGCACATATGTAATTTAAAATTTGGAAATGATACTGTGACTTGTTTTAAAGTATTACCTTATGGATAATGCTATTTTGATATGTTTTTGCTTTAAGTCGTCAAATATTTTTTACACTAGAATAACAAGTCGCCTATTAATTATCATACAATTTAGCTGCAATCGTGAAGACAAAAATTGTCAAAAACTTTTTGGTTCACATACTGTTGCCAATTTGTCCATAGCAATACATCTATGCTCGTGTTTCATACGTTGATACAAATATGGGGCGATTCGTTCACGAATGTTGTTCGCGTAATGAATGTTTGCACACCGAATGCTCGCGAACCAAACTACGCATAACGAATACTCGTGCTCAATACAGAATTCGTTTCACTAGGTATAAGCAATGATACTATTTCCACAGATACATATTTGTTGCATCCCTTTTATTTATTTATTTGTATACATGGCAATAATAATATAACTTTACACATTTTAAGTATTGAGTATGTAAGAAGATTACTGTAATTCATCATAGAAAAATATTATCTAGACATTTCACTTATATTGACAATTGCTTTTTATTT
The DNA here is from genome assembly GCA_949315975.1 of Eudonia truncicolella. NCBI lineage: Eukaryota > Metazoa > Arthropoda > Insecta > Lepidoptera > Crambidae > Eudonia > Eudonia truncicolella. Next base: position 2,219,774 of record OX438851.1, read on the forward strand.
TTTTTTAGTTTATTCTGAACATATTTAGGTACCATTTAGGTACCTGATTTCTGCTAAAGAATGAAAACCTTTCTTTAAATTGTATTTTTTTTTAATTAAATGTTGCTAGCTAACATACAACGAAATAATACAACAAATCGGTAATAATATATATAAAAATATTATTCTGAATAAACAAGTCACATAGTTCTCCTAGAAGCTTACTACTTTTCACATTGCATTCTTGAACATACAGTTGTGCTAATTTAATAGAAGTAAGGAACATGTACAGTCAGCTGAAATTAAATTAGCACATCGTATTTAATACATACATACATACAGAGCGGGGTTTTAATCAATGGCCACATTTTGGTACAAAAAAAACCTAAACATTTTGTTCAAGGAACATCGAAATGCAGACGCCTACCCTGCTCACCATACCAGAGGGGTGTCACTCCGCAGTTTAGGCATATTCGGCCAGCGCGCCGCCCGAAGCGGCGTATGGCAGTGGGCCGTCGCTCGGCTCGCACGACAGTCGCCGGTTGCGTCGCGCTCGCGCATACTTGAAAATATATTTTTTTCTTTTCGACACCCGCAATGTCTTCTAAGCCTAAACGTCAATATAATCCGTATAAAAGATATTGCTGTGTGTACGTAATAGTTTAAATAAAAAGTCCTTAATTAGTTGCCCTTATTAGAAACAGGATAGGATAATGTTTACAAAGGAATACCTACACCCGTGGAAATCGAAGACACACGACACCCAGATGGATTTTTTGTTTACAGAATCAACGTTTGTAATGCTTAATCTACTTATTTATCTTAAAACGAATAAATCAACTAGGCACAAAACCTTCTCAAGTGACAACCCCGTGCCCACGTTCGCAACTCGGTCATAAAACAGGGGCGCGCAAAGAAAATTCACGGTTCGCGCGCGGTTATAAGTTTCAATTTTGCTTGCACCTGCCTGCAAGTAGATGAATATAATTGTAGGCGCTTAGCACTGAGCGAGCTGAATTTCTACTTTATTGCGTCGTCAAAGGGTCGCTATTTATTAAAATGTTTTTGCGGAGTGATCCTTCTGTACCTGTACTAAAGTATTCTGTTACCATACTATCCAAACTGACAAATTTCTTCAATTTGTTTTCATGTATGTCATATATATAGTATTTCATAGACATAAAATTCAAAGTATATTAAGGAAATTTGACAGTGTGTGGTAGTCTGATGTACAGGCGTGTGTACATAAGTAATTTGATGACAATGGATGAGGATGAGATATATTAATTGTATTTTTTCAAACAAAATTGACCACGAATAATATAACAAAGTATCGCAATTCTCCCTAACCATCCATAGGGAAGGCTCGTGCGTTCCCTATGGATGGTATCAAATGAGCCCTCGGGCATAAAATGAGCTGATGATGATGACGATCGCAATTTGGCCACAGATGAAAAACTCACTCTGCATACAGATAACAACAAACATACAAAAACAAATGTCAAACGTACAGTCGCACTGCCCATTAAATGTGTATTGCTAACAACCTACAAAATATGATATTTTCCTTAATTATTAGTAGAGTTATTTTTTTTATCATCACTTCTTAGTTGCATTGTTTTAATTTGATTTAAATTGCGAACACACATTTATATATAACAGTTTTCATATACAAACATTGCTGTACGAGCAAACCCGTACAATTTTGTATGTTGACAAATTTGGCTGACGTCGACGTAAGCGCTGCGCGCTGCCCGATTTACGTATCGATATGTAACGTGAAATTGATAACGTAGTGACTCCAAGTGGCATAACGTTAAAGTATATTTTTGACTGACACTAAAAACTTATATGTATCAGAAAAAAAAAATAACAATTTCACTTAAAAAAAAGGTGGGTTGCCAATTCAATCAAATCAAAACTATGAAACACTTAACATTCTCTCACTCAGTTCAATTTTGGCTTGTTCCTCCAATCTTAACTCCTAAATATCACATCGACAAAAAAACATTTATATTCCTAATAATTAACAACGAAAATAAAATTGCTTACAATTTTCAAATTTTGTGTTGTTATAGGCTTGATACCGTTACGAAACTCCCACTGTTAGTATCGTCAAGCAACGTTATTTCCATAAAGTTGGCTGTAATGCAGGTAACGTTATCTAGAAAAGCATCGTTACTTTTTTCGTTACCTAATGCGCTTTAGCCAATCAGCGTAGAGCGGTTGGTTAATGCACACACGCCTGCACAAAAGACTACCACCACAAACTGTCAAATCTCCTCAACAGACTTTGAACTTAATATCTTTCGAATATGGTTGAAAATGTATTGAAGGAATTTGACAGATTTGGACAGTAAAAAATGCCACCCATACCATATTCAATGTTACCTTAGCTATTACCGTTATCTTCGCATGATGGAGGTAACGGTATTCAAACCCCTGCTGTATAATATATGCTTACGTACAGGAGGGAAAGAGACGCGCACGAGAGAAAGAGAAAGACACATTTGATCGTAGATTGTGAGAGTAGTGACACCAGTGTGCGACATGAACCAGTCCTCTGAGCAATGAAAAATGGGGGTCAGCAACAAATTTTCGACTTTATCAACAATTGAATACAGACCACCAGCTTCCTAGCTGTCCCCCCGTAAAACATCTGTTATTTTTTTTCCTTTAGTTGATGGCGTCGTGCGATTAGCACATTTAGCCAGTGTCAAAGTAATTTTTCTTACAAGTACTACATAAATAAACAATATTTCCTTCCCGTATGATGATGTTGAATGATAATAGAAATGAGAAGCGAGAGAATGATAGACCCCCCAACCCGTCGAGTATCTCAGTAAAGATGCGGGGCTTCACTAAGTCCTCAAGCGGACTTCTTGGGAGAATTTGAAAAGTGACGTTGCACCGTTTTGTTTCATTTGCCAACACTCATGCGCACTCACGAACACTTAACGGTTAATAATCCACCATTATTTCACATTAATATTCGACATAACACAAATTTTAGTAAATAAAACAAAACTGCAGACATGGCTCTTCACTTTCCCGCCAAGAAGTCCCAATGTTATTCTTTGGCGATGTAAACTGATGTCGAATAATGAGTTACTGTGTCGAACACTGATGCCACTTACCCCACTTCCTAAAATGTAACATTTAGTCAACATGGTCTACGATAAGAGATATTACGCTGTAGGTACTGTTATGAAGTTCTTTTAATTCAATAGATATGACATAATATTAATAGGTATCTTAGGCATACCTTTAATTTACCCAACGTTTCGACCCATGCTGGTCTGGGACGTGAAATAAATGTGTCAGCTGCCTAATTTCCCGTGAATGTCGTAAGAGCCGACTAAGGGACAAGGGTTCCAGATGCTCGCACATCAGGCGATCGGCTGCAACCCATCACTGATGTTATCTATACCACCTCGGAGCCCTACTTTGATTAAATGTGACGTCAGGTCACTAACACCGAGTTCACTCAAAATTGGTGATTTTGATCTGATTCTGATGCTCTTTCTACCCCTATTGTGAGAGTATGTATGTATGTATCGTCATTCTATAGTTTTGAAGTTTTTGAAGTTAGTACATACATAGTGCCCAAGTACGTTATTTTAAAAATCAGGTGTGATGTCAAGTAAACGTAAGTAGTAAGCATTATTTGTAAAAAAATTACATGGACTCTAAACTTTGACTTTGACTTTGACAGTCAAAGTCAAAGTTTGACTTATGTTGGTTCGATCACGACCGGTGCAACTCGATCGAAACGTCGATTATAAAAAGGTACACCTATAATACCTATACTAACTAGTTTGATTTTATCCCCGTTCACAACTATGTTACTATGAAACGCGATAGTTTAAAAGTTCATAAAATGTATAATATTTATTTACATAACAAAATGATAGGTTTGTCATTTTAGCAGCTCAAATAAAAATATTTACAAATTATCACTTTTTAACTGATAGTGAATTTATTTGTGCACATTTTCAATAACAACATCAAAATTTTAGGTGACCTTTATGCGATTCGGGTGACTATCAACAAGTGTCACTAAAACCAGGATTAAGTCATGTATAGGCTCCTAAGAACTGCATGTTTGTTATCTATCACCAAAAAATTTACGAAAAGTTTTTGTTTAAAAATATTTCCTTTTCTTATTTTCTTTTTAATGTAAATACTCGTTCGAAAACTATAAGCGGGCAAGGCATACATTAAAATGTTGGGAGTTTATCCTTTTTGAACTCTACCTTACCTCTTTGGAAAATTTTAGGAACAATACTTTTTTTTCTCTGACCCATAGGTACGCCCCTTTTATGCCTTTAAGTTAATCCGGTTACTGACTGTCACCTAAACTAGATAGTGTTACCTAAAGTTTCGGGTGACTTGTTTGTGAAAGTGTGCATTAAACAACCATATTGAAACATTTTGACTGTTATGTGACCCATCTATTACATATAGAGTTAATAGGTATATACATAAACCCTACAAAGTAAAAAGATCATCGACTCAACGCATTTACATTCCGATATTTCGCGCTCAAAACCTCCACGACATATTCGCCAAATGTCAAACTGACATTTGTTTTTTCCCCCAGCAAAGGCGTTCTACCGTACAGCCTAAGGTCTCACTAACGTTTACTTCGCTCCGGCGGGGGGCTCCTTTGCCCCGTCCTCCTCGCACTATAGACTGTGCGAGAGAGGCGACGACAGTGGCGACACCTTCTCTCTATTCTTGCATGAACTACTAGCAGTGTTGAGAGATCCCGACCAATCGGCCAACGTCGTGACCGGTCTGTAGAACTTTGTCGATGTTCTGTTAAATATTGGTAGAAGCTCGTTCGCTTCATTCGAGAGTGCCTGGTGAAAGAAAAACATATTATTTATTTATAAGAACACAAAATAATCACTACAATAATTTATAATCAATACAAAATTATATAATATTAGAAGCGTTAGTACCCGAACTGATAGATGCTAGAGTTGAATGCGAGAAATCGTGGTTAAATTTTGTAATGGAGTTTATTTTTGTTTATTTATTTTATTAGCAACACAAAAAAGTAGATATCAGAACATTACATTACAACTTAATTAAAACAGTTTAACTAGATACTACCCTTAATTAGATTAAATATAGTTATACAATATGTAAAAACAACCCTGTCCGATCGCAAAGGTACATAAGTATACAAACAACAAAAACAAAAAAATAATAAAAATATATTATTCATGAAACAAAAGAGTTATCGTAATTTAAAATGCAAGTTTTTTGTACCGAAATTGCTAAAATTACCCCAAAATCTAGCAAATTTTATAAATGTGACCGCATTTTCCATCAATGGCGAGCGGCGCCAAAGGTCCTACCTACCAACAAAAGTATTGCCTTGTAAGTTTTGTCAAAAAATTTTTGGGGTAAATTTTTAAAAACTTATTTATTTCAATAATTACATAAATAGAACTGAATCTCGATACCTAATAATAACACCGTTAAGGCTCGGACAAGGTGTTTTTTACATATTGTATATTAATAACAGTTGAATACAAAGTGATTTTTATTAATTAAATATTTTTTTAACCTAGTGGTGGTGGTCTAGTGGTTAAGACCACCAGTTTAGACCCAGAGGTCGCGTGTTCGATTCCCAGCGGGAGGTACATGTACATGTACTCGGTTCTGTTGGTGGTAGGGCTTGTTTATCCGCCTGGCTAGCTACCACCGTCTTATCTAAATATGTCGCCGTAACATCCACGTTTGTAGCATTGTTGTGTTCCGGCAGTTAGAAAATTCAAAATTCAAAATTCAAAAATCATTTATTCAGTTTAGGCTACAAGTAGCTCTTGTGAATGTCACTATGCCATCGGTTCGTAAGTCTACTCTGGGCGGGAGATCTTGCACTGAGAAGAACCGGCAAGAAACTCAGCAAGTGTCCAGCTTTTTTCTCCCTTACAGCGTCAAAAATATTGGAAAATGCCCTATTTTAGCAGGACACTTTCCATCACAAATAAACACATAAAAATAAAAAAAAATATAGGAGACAACCACATGTAAAAAAACAAAATTAAAAATCTAAATTAATAAATTTACCACAGGTAAAAGTTCCAATTTCCACAATGTCATACAGTACCACTACAGTACTCTAATAAAAGTCAAAAATTGTTTAAGAAAAACAAAGTCAAATTATAGTAAGTAATATTAAAAATAAGATAAGTATGCAAGAGCAGACCAGCCTCCACAGGCGGCACCCGTTCACGAGTATGACATATGAATCAGCCATCGCTTCGCTCAACCATATTTTAGGGAACGTAGAGGTAAGACAGCCAGTGCCTCAGTGGTTGAGGATCCCGGGTGAAGTGCGCTTCCACCTTCGCGGCCTTATCTTCACAAGAAAAAAACGGGATCGGTGACAGATGTGTGACGGGATCGTCAAAGTCATTGCAACATTTGCGACTTTGCACTTTCAGAAACCCTGGTCTACTGGTATTAAAGCATGAAGTTGCTAACCTTGAGGTATATGACGGCGTCGGTGCCGCACCCCTCGCAGGACATCAGCACCAGGTCGCCGTGAAAGTAGCGCGCGTACAACCGCGACAGAGGCAAGCCGTACCCGTAACCTACAGGATTACAGAGAGAGCATTGAAATCGATGTATGCAAGGGGACAACCCCCACTGCACACGACTATAAAGTTTATCACTGACACCTCCCACCAACCATTAGGTTTTTTTTTTTAATTTATTTAATAATATTACAATGACATTACACTATAAAGCAAACCATAAATCACGGAGGTTTGTCCGGTATGCTACAAATAAGTTGAGCTCAATATCTACACAATTCAAATACAATAAAAGTTAACATAGGTTAGGTACCTAGGTACTTTAAATTAACACACTTAACATTAAATAAATTGTGATACAAACGAATCGCGTCAGCAGGCCACCTGCACTACAGAAAGAGATAATAATAAAAGCTAGCTAGAATGTTCGCTATAGTTATACCGTGCTATAGTGAAGTCTGCCCGAAAAAAGTAAAAAAAAAGAAAGTAAGTAAAGTAAAATAAGAAAAGTCTGTCATAAAGTAGGTGTCAGACAACCTAGCGCAAGCACAAGGCACCATCTGCGTCAGGTCATAACGCCAGATCAGGACGCGCCGAAGCGCATTCTTCATCTGGATCTCTTAATTTGACACTTTGAATAAATACATCAACCTTCGATCGAAGGTTGTAGGAGTATGACAAGACCAACGAATCTGAAATTTTGATATAGATTACTTCATGCCTTTGTCTTTAAAAAAACCTTGCTCAAAAACACGATTGTGCAATTTTGACTCGATCATAATTCTTTACGAAAACTAATCTATATGTTTTGAAATCACTCAAATATATTGGTAACATTTATATTCGTAATTTAGTAGCTGGATATTTTGATAACTGAAACCAGTAATTTAATAAAAATATTTTTTAGATTCTGTTATACGTAGCGCCTGCGAAAATTGAGACCGCAAATTAAGCAGAATCTAAAAAAAATATTTTGTAGCATCAGCACCCGGCAAGGAGTTCGATATTTTTTATGATACACATCCAGATCTTGCGAGAGGATGCTTGGCATTCTGTGAGCGAGAAGTATGAAATTGGTGCATGTTGGTTTAAACTGTAATGTTGTACAATTCAAGGTAATAATAAAAATAAATAAATAATGAAACGGTAGTGAATTCGTAAAAACAATTCGCATTTTCAGCTTCACCGGTATTTTTGGGGGCGGCGAAAAACTTAAAGGTTTCCTCAAGCCGTGTGAAACGAAGCACCGTCAGAGGTTTTCTAGAGGGAACGGCATGACGCACTAGTGCGTGTGTGTCCCCCCCCCCCCCCTCTTCCCGCGCCCTACTATCTAGATTCTCCGAGGGGTTCGGATCGGATCAGCAAATGAAGTGTTCACTCACCGGCCAGCGGCACTGTATGGGAGTCCGACTTGGAAGGCTGCGGCGCCGTGCTGTACATATACTTGAAGAGGAGATCGCTCACACTGCGGGGGATACCGCCGCCACGGTCCGAAATCTGCAAACAAAACATATTTATATGTTAACTTACATTCCGTGCTTCGGAAGGCACTTAAAGCCGTTGGTACCGGCTGCAGTAGCAGTCGTTAACAACCACCAATCCGCAGTGGGCCCATGTGGTGGTTTATTGCACGTTCTCCTTATCCATCTGTAGGGAAGGCTCGTGCCCCAGCAGTGGGGACATGAAACGAGATGGTGATGCTGATGACGATATAGGACATAGAGAGAGATAGGGGCATTTATGTACCATCACCAATTCAATTATTTAAAAGAATGAAAAAACAGAAGACATTACTGCTTAAATCTATACATATAAAAATCAATTGCTGTCCGTTTGTCTCGCTAAAACTCGAGAATGGCTGGACCAATTTGGCTTGTTTTGATTTTGAAATATTTGTGGAAGTACAGGGAAGGTTTAAGCGGAGAGAAACAAAAATAATAAGGAACGGAAAATACTGAAAACGACAATTTAATTTTCCAATAGTCAATACTCAATACAAAATTATTTGTTTGTTTCGTTGTCATGGAAACTGTTAAAGCAGCACGAAGTCCGCCGGGTCAACTAGTTAAATATAAACAAATCCACGTAACGGTAACAACGTAATAATTACTACATCTCTCATCATCAACATCATCATCATCATCATCTCAGCCAAAAGACGTCCACTGCTGGACAAAGGCCTCCCCCAAGGATCTCCACAACGAACGGTTTTGTGCTGCTCGCATGTACAATATGTGTCACATTAAATTGTATGATGATTGTATATTTTGTGAATGACGGTCGAATTTCGACCACTAGTAAATAAATAGTCGGTAGCTGAAACTGGCTGACTTGGATGGATTATGATGATGGTGGACCGGGTTATCACTCGTCAGTTTCCAGCCAGTTTCATGAACTCGTCAGTTTACCGCGAAATTCGTCAGTTTCCTTTTTTGTCAGTTTCTATAACTCGTCACAATACTTAACTGGTCAATTTATGAAATTCGTCAGTCTAATATAGTCATGTAAATATTGTCATAGTTCAATCACACAAGATATAGCTACATTTATTATTAATAGTAGGTTAAAACTTAGAAAACCAATATCTAGCTGGTTTAAACTAAAAAACAATTACAAATAAAGACAAATAAAAAAATAAATAAAATATATAGACTAAGTCTATAAATATACACTTCTCTATATTTGTACAAAACTACAATAATAACTGTCCAAATAACGAAAAATTACGAATTACATGAACAGACCAAATGAGGATACTGACGAGTTAACGAAACTGGCGAATTAGGGAAACTGACGACTTAAAAATTTTCATGGAATTGACGAATAAGGAAACTGGCGAGTTCATTAAACTGGCTAATTAGGGAACCTGACGAGTGATAACCCGACCCATGATGGTAGCGCTCTTTTTTGGTGGTCAATCTCCATATATTTAGGCAAACTTACGGCAGTCATCTTTACATAGGAAGAACAGTGAAAGGATGGGGTTGCACAAAAGATAACAATGGGTCGGGTGGGAGAGGGTAACCTCGGTGGCGCTTCCACCTTCCACCATCTATCAGCTCAGCTTTTGCAGTTGGCCTTGTCCTGTACTTTGGCGTTTGAGGTAAAATCATCTATGACAACTCCCTAAACGCTGAAAAAGGTTCATGGAAAAAATTGTCTATGGGCAGAGTCAAGCTGACTATAACGGCGACCTTGCCAGTGACCAAACTGACCTGGACGGAGAGCGAATCTGGCATCTGCAATGTCTTTTGTGCGAGTGTTACTTGCGCAGTGTCGTCTGGCTCCTCTCGTATAACCTATTCTGTTGGTACAAACAATGAAGCATGTAAAGAAAGCTGACCTTAACGGCGACATCCTCCTTGCCGGTGACCAGGCTGACCTGGATGGGGGGCGGCGCGCTCTCGTGGTGCTCCATCACCGCGCGCATAGCGTTCTTGAAGAGCTCGAACAGCATATGGTAGAGATGGGAGGGCACGTACACTATCGGCATCGGTCGGTCGCTTGGCACTGCGAGAACATATTATAAGTCAGTAAATATAGGCTGATTATGACGATATACTGTTCCACTGCTGGGTGGTAAAAGGTGTTAAGTCATCGCTACAACTGGTGGGTAATTGGGTATTGGTTTAATTGCAACGCTAGCCAAATGCGGGGTGGTGGGTGATACAAGCCACTGAAAAGCCCGTGGCAAGTGGCTTGTACGCATCTAAAAATGTGAAAAGCACTTTACCCGAACTTTTAGCAGGGAATTGACCTAGGACGTCCAGATATCAGGCCGATGGTGCTACTCGGCCACCGAGATGTAAAGAACCATAATTATTATATATATTTTTGCATTAAAGCCAAATTCAATAAATAAGTACTTTGCTATGTAAGAAATAAGCTAAATACAGGGAATGCTGGTCCTACGAAAGTTTAATTTAAGGCTCCACGACTTGGTAGACAGTCTTGGGATCAAGGCATAGAGAGTTGGGTGTTCCGAAGATTCAGATGTTCATTTGCAAATGAAGTGTCACATCTCTTCTTGTTACAAGGTGTACACCGCAGTAACGAAGCCATATGGCCATATTAATCTTTTGACATCTACTCACCCCCAATCTGCAATATCTCCAGTTCAGGCGACGCCAGGTAGTAGCGGTCGCAGAGGAACCTTGCGTTCTCATACGCGTCTCTTACGACAGCGACCACGTCACACGCTGGGTCTATCGAGCCAATATGGCGTCCGCCGTTACCGATGCCGTTGACTGAAGCTTGTTTAGCGCCGATCTGTTCTTCACTGAAAAGGAGAGCTGTGGAGGAATTCATGTTGTCAGAAATTGTCTAGTAGCTAAGTGTAAAGCGAGGAGCAGTGGTAACCGCGTCCGGTCTGCGAATGCTATGGTTAAGCAACTTTCGCAAAGGCCGAGACCAAACATTTTTCATCTTGAGCGCCTCCTTGCTTCCGAAGGCACGTAGAGCCGTTGGTCTCAGTTGCATTAGCACTCGTTAACAACCACCAATCCATAGTAGGCCCGCGTGGTGGTTTATGGCGCGCTCTCCCTATCTAGGGAAGGCTCGCTCCCCAGTGGAGGAGACATAAAATGAGCTATCGCTCAATCATTGTCAGTCTCTGGTCGCTGGTCTCACAGTCATACTGTATATTAAGTTTTGTGAACTCGATCAGCTACTACCTCAATTCACTCGATAAATAATCAAACACCACTCACTGTGCTGGTTGATCAGCATCCTAATCGATATCCGGCTCATGTAGAATCGATCCAGGAAGTACTGTATCGAGTTCTCGGTGCCGGCGTCCACCTCGTGGGACTCCTTCAGCTCGAGCACGCCCTGCGCCATCGTCTGCACCACGTCAGCATGACGGTTCCTTATGTGGATCAGCCGCTCGCAGAACCTGTCCAAGTCGGGGTGGCGAGTGCTTAACACATTGAGGAACAGATGAACGATATGTGCTGAATGATCGTGTCTCTTTCTACCTTCGTTAACCTTTTGGCCGCTTCAGAATATATGTTTCGTCGTGGCCTGTACACCAAGCATTCAACCAGGACAAAACTTACATAAAGATTTGGGTTTCGGAGAATTAATAGGGGATAGAATATAATAATAACTTTTGTCGATCATAGCCAAATGTATCGGTCAAAAGGTTAACAGAAATGAGACAGCATCAGTGTAAGTAAGTAAAGTTAAACTGTTCGTAACCGAGTTAAACTTTACTCAATTGATTGTGGAATTAGACAGTGGAACGATATAACTTTTTAATCTACCATAACTTAAATTGAAGTAATTAATAATGGGATTCATACCATTTTTTTGTTGTCTGTACAGTCAGCGTCATATAGTTAGTGACACTCAGGGTACTCAAATTAATAGACGCAGCCAAAAAGTCAATAATATCGGTACAAACAAAGTTTCCTTAATGTAAATTATTAAAAAAAACAAATAATAATAAACGATAAATATGAGACAACATCACATACATTGTTCTGATTCCAAGGTAAGCAGATAAAATACTCGTTTTATGGAAATCAGAAACAACGACGGTACCACAACCACCCAGACCCGACACAATATCGAAAAGTTCGTTTTCGACATTGACCGGACCGGGAATCGTACCCGGGATCTCAGAGTTAGCGCCGCCCAAAGTCCGGTGTGCAAGCCCCTCGGCTACGGAGGTCGTCAAAATTATTATTATTTATTGATTTGAAAACAGTTTGATACAAAGTAATGTGATTAATAATACAATAATATAATAACCTAAAGTAATGTCCTTTTGAGCGAGTATATTGTTGACAACAATAAGGAAACTTTGTTTGTACCGATATTATTGACTTTTTGGCTGAGTACCCTGAGTGTCACTAACTATTTGACGCTGACTGTACAACTGTGCCGGAATATTGGGTGCTCAAAAACAACGAGGAACATGGTATAATTCCCGTTAATAGTTATATTAAGATAGTAGAAGTGATACTTCTTGGGCGCTTCAGCCTCGCATGCACAGTGATGCCATCTAGAACGCGTGTGTGTCCCCTTGCTCTACTAGAATTCTCTGAAGCGTTCAAGTGAGTTGACGAGTGATAGCGTATTTTGCTACTTATAAGAAACCTTTACAGTAACAGTTACAGTTAGCCTGTATCATCCCATTCTTGGGCAACAAAGGTCTCCCCCATTCCCACAACAGCTCATAATTTTGCGCGACCGTTTGTTAGTTCCTCTTAAAGGCTTCCAGTCTGCCCCTTTAAAATATTATAATCAAAATGTCCACACACTGCGTTAACACAGGCGGCTCAGGCTCCATCTTCTCGAACTGTATGATCTCCTCGAAGGACCTCTCGTACCACTGGTTCACCATGCCCACTGAAGGCATGCGCAGCAGGTTGTCCGGGAGGAGTGCTATCTCTTTCATTATGTTCGCCAGTCTGTGTAAAAGAAAGGGACGGAGTTAGTTCTCAATTCAAATTCACTTTTCAAGAACTAAAACTTAAAATTAGGTATCTATCTATATCATCATCATCATCATCACAGCTAAAAGACGTTTACAGCAGGACGAAGACCTCCTTCAAGGATCTCCTCAACCAACTACTGGTTTTGTGCTGCTCGCATCCAGCACCTACTAATACTATTTGATAGATAAGTTTTTTCTTGATTTACGTTTATATTTTTTTTTTATGTGCTAGCCAAATCAATTACGGTTACGGTAATTAATTAAAGTTACGGTTTTATTATTATGAAATATGGTAAAATTGATGTTTATGGTAAATAAATTGTTGATTTAGAAGGCATCCCTCAGGGAACACTGTTGGGTCCGACTTTATATTTTCACAAAACCTTTTGAAAGCCAATTAGGAATTTTAAGCCTAACAAAACTAATAAATAAACATTTATGCACGCTAAATGGTCAAATAATGTACATTTATAAGTTTTAATGAGCATAATTTAAGTCTTGTTTCTGTTTAAATTAAACATGTTACCAGTGTGATTAAACATACACCTCAATGACACAAAGTCAGGTTATTTATGAGAACTTGCGAAACGACTAATAAATCACAGAAAAATAGATGTTTAGTGTTCATAATATACTAAATATAAGCACGTTAACAAACCACAAAGGTCACATTCATAATGACGACAAACAAGACGGTTAATATGTATAGTTCTACAATTGCCACTTCCTCGCACGGCAAGCGTAACTAGTTATTGTGCACGCGTGCACTAACTGGTTAATTGTTATGCGCATAACAATTACAATAGCAACAATATAATCTGTCTATGGTAGGTATATTTGTGGGTATACATTATATTGTACTGCGTAGTGACTACCGTTTAGTATACATAACAATGGTGTTATGGGCGGATCTAATAGCATTTAACGTCTAAGGGTCCTAATGTGAGTTATTTTAGACATTCGATCACGTTAAAAAAAACGAGAATTTGTATGGCAAAATTTTTACTCAAATTCAAATTCAAATTCAAAATCATTTATTCAGTTTAGGCTACAAGTAGCTCTTGTGAATGTCACTATGCCATCGGTTCGTAAGTCTACTCTGGGCGGGAGATCTTGTACTGAGAAGAACCGGCAACAACAAGTGAAGCGAGTGTCCAGCTCTTTTCTCCCTTACAGCGTCAAAAATATTGGAAAACGCCCTATCATAGCAGGACACTTTCCATCACAAATAAACACAAAAAAATATAGAAGACAACCACATGTAAAAAAAAAACAAAATTAAAAATCTATTTAAACAAGTTTCAATTTCCACAATGTCATACAGTACCACTACAGTACTCTAATAAAAGTCGAAAATTGTTTAAGAAAACAAAGTCAAACTATAGTGAATACTGTACTGTTCACGTAGGTAGGAGGCGCTGCTTCAATGCCATACTAATTTTCGTTTTCGTAAACGTAATCGAATGAACACGATAACAAAAGTCACACTGAGCAAAGTACAGGGTGCCTAGTGTGAATTCTGTTCACTATCCGTATTCATTCGATTGCGTTTACGAAAACGAAAATTAGTATGGCATTGAAGCAGCGCCTCCTGGCGGCATACGAAAGGAGTTAACGTTTCGCAATACAAATTCTCGTTTTCGTTAACGTGATCGAATGGCGAATGAAACTGGCACTTGGCACCCAGACGCTTGGATCAATTAAAGGCTCTGTATAATGACCAGGCCAACGCATGGTGTCCAAGCCATTGTTTAAAAATAGTAGATGCTTTTTAAAAATAAGCATATTAATATTGATACGGTTGAAGTTATTCAACCATAACCTCCTGTTTAATATTAAGGTAATTTGTATTTAAAAAAATAAAAATAAAACAAATATATAATTTTAATAATTAATAGGACTTAATTATAAATTAATTCATAAATATAATTTTAACAAATTTTGTTGCGAAAACAAATTACAAAAACACATATGTTGAAAAAATTTGAAAAAATAATTTTACGTGTTTTTTTTAATGATTTGATTTAATGTTTAAAAAAGCATGTTGTTAACACATATCTGTGGAGTTGCAGTCTACCTATTAAACTAAAACCATGTATAAACTGGACAGCTGAAATCTATTTTGTGTAATAAAATAAAATAAAATAAAATTGCCATAGATACATAGATAGATTGCCATAGATAGATGGCGCAGTGGTTAACGCGCCCGGTCTGCGATTGCTGAGGTTAAGGAACTTTCGCAAAGGCCGGTCATCGGATGGGTGACCAAACATTTATCATCTCGAGCTCTTCCCTGCTTCGGAAGGCACGTAAATACGTCGATTACAATATAACCGACTGTGGCGGTCAAAAGGTCACTGTGAAAATGAATGCATAATAAAAATAAAAAATATAGAAAACAAAGAAAAGCTAGTATTTATTTATGGAGCCATAAAGATGCCATAATCGTGCCACCGTTTATTTGAATACATCCGTGAAAATCGCAATAACGCTTTAATCTCTATGCAGATAGCGTCCAATGTCATTATGTGAAAGTAAACAAGTATTTTACTTTTGATAACACAGCTGATAACACAATAATAAAAAAATATTTTTTTCTTTTTTCAATTGTAAAGGAGATGTTTAACTTTGTATGGAGAAAATGCCAACATCTTGTACACAATACCTAATGCTAATGAAAAAAGTTATTCGAAATGATTTAATTCAAATAAATTGTTTTCATGAAAGAATTATCTGAAACACTAAAATAAATCAACTTTCGTGATGGATACCGCTGTATTCTGCCAATGTCAAGTAGCTGTCAAAACAACGATCTTTTTCGGTTTCTTTTTACATAAAAAAGATAATACGTATATACGTATACGTATTGAAGTATTACTTTTTTTCTTTTTTTTTTAGTTGATGGCTTTGTGCGATTATCATATTTAGCCAGTGTCAAAGTAATTTTTCTTTTACGTAATACATAAATATACAATATTTGCTTTACTAATGCCTCGGGCGGACTGCTTGAGAGAATTTGAAAAGTAAAGTTGCACTGTTTTATTTCATTTGTCAACACTCATGCGTACTTACGAACACTTAACGGTTAAAATCCACCATTATTTCACATTAATAATGTAATGTTAATGTCTGTAATCAAATCTTGCAAGTTAAATTTGATCCACTTCCCGGTTACCGATTGAGCTGAAATTTTGCATGCATATGTAAATCGGTTGACAATGCAAAATTATTATGACATGGAGCTGATCTGATGATGAAATCGGAAGGTTGCTATAGGAACTCGGTAGTTAAACGACACAACCCCATCGAGTTTGGACTCGTTGGACCGTCTTGACGAGTACTTTGGTGCTAGATGGTAACCAGGGTCTGATGATGGAGCTGGAAGATGGCCATAGGAACTCGGTAATTAAACGACACAACCCCATCGAGTTTGGGCTCGTATCTTTCATCTTGACGAGTACTTTGGTGCTAGATGGTAACTAGGGTCTGATATGGAGCTGGAAGATGGCCATAGGACTCGGTAATTTAACGACACAACAAAATATTTTTTTTATATATAAAAGCGTGTTATATTTTGATGGAACATTAAAGAACATTTAGCATATTACACCTTTATTACTATTATTTTGCAATTACGATGTAACACGCTTTTATTTATTAAAAAAAAATCTTATTACTTTTTACTTTTTAGTTCTTTTTTTATTTACAAGTAGGTATTTAATAAAAGCTTGTTTTTTAAAAGTTTATTTTCTTTTAATTTTTTATTTAGTAAATTCCTTACGCGTAAGCACTTGGCACTCTCTGACTCTCTGGCATCTCGACTGAAGTCATGACAAGGCTGACGGTGGAAGCTGGAAGCGCACTTCACCCGGAATGCTAAACTACTGAGAAAATGTCTATCGTAGCGACATATTATCAAGAAATGGTGATATTTTTTTACGAGAGGGTTTGCGAAGCTTCAAGCGGCATTTTCAGCTTCACCGGGCTTTTTTGGGGACGGCGATAAACTTAAAGGATTCCTCAAGCCGTGTGAAACGAATCACCTTCGGAAGGGTTCCGATCGGATCGGGAAATGGTGGTAGTTAGCTGTGTTACCAAAAAAGTTAAGTAAGTATAGCGCATACCTGACTGGCAGTTCCTTCCTTAGAAAAATGAAAGATTTCCTCTCGCACGCATTTAGACCTGAAACAAAAGAATGCATATCTTAAACATAGTCACAAAGGGTAGTCAATTGAGAAACTTGTTAGCAAGTGTCAAGACGATTTTCTCAATAGAAGTTGTATGGGAATAGAGACGTGCAACCACCCGGCAAAAATCCGGGTTATGGGTTTATAACCCGTTTCCACCCATTTTTATCCGGGTTATCTTCATCACCTTCTTGAATTGGTGAAAATCAATTTCTTTTTATTTATGATTACGGACGTAGAATGCACGTAGATAACGTAGATTGCAACGTAGATTAAACATATTTTTTTAAAGTGTGTCGTTATTGCTATTACACGTGGTTCTCTGTGAACGTAGAGTCAAATAGACGGGAACGGGACGTGGACGACGAACAGGCAAACCTGGGGGCTATCGCGCTTTAAAGTTTACGGCGTCATCTTGTCATTTCGAAAGCGATATAAAAGCAATATCGAAAGCTATAGCCTATAGCTTTCGATATTGCATTCATATTGCTTTCATATCGCTTTTGAAATGACAAGATGACGCCATAAACTATAGAGCGCGATGGCGATAGAGTTAGGCGGTCAGGGGGCTGGGTAGGTTGCGACTGCTTTTCTAATTTAAGTGACGACGATTAAAATTATTTAACCCTTAATGTTGTGTAATGAGGGGCGTATAAACGTTTCGCAACCATTTTTGTACCTTTTCAGTTTACTTCATATACTTACTCAATACTTAGCATTTTCACCCACTTAAATAGATGAAAATGGGTTAAAATCGGGTTATTACCCAAATGGGAAGAATGGGTTCTTACCCACTACCCATCTCTATATGGGAATGGAAACTATGACATCACTATTTTGTTCCGTTAATTGAGTGTTAAGAAAAAAAAAAACGCTTTAAGAAACAGAAATTTAGTATATTATTTATTTATTCAACATTATCTGGGTCACTGGGTGTTAGTATATCAATCAACAATATTAAAAAAAAACAAAATATTTTGGGTTACGTCATAAGAAGACTAACGTCCGTTTGCACTAAACTTATGAATCGCCCAAGTCTTTGCCTAACTATTACCCGGTCAAGTTAACTAGGCACTTGAGTGTAAGCGACGTTTTCGAGCCAAGTGCCGAGTTAACTTGACCGGGTAGTAGTTAAGCCAAGACTTAGAAGTTTATTGCAAACGGGTGTAAGACTTCTTATCGCATAGAAACACAAGTGAATGCCATTATGCAAGCCAGTGGTTTAGAAAATGGCGGGAACCCTTTAGCCACGATGCAGATGGGACCGAATTGAAACTTAATCATGTTACCAAGTACCTAGCTTTTATTTGATCGGGTTGAGGTTAATTTAACAATTGATTAGCCAGCTGAAATTTCAATGGGGCGGCCATATAGGCGCAGTGGTTACCGCGTCTGGTAGGTGATTGCTGAGGTTAAGCAAGTTCGCAGAAGCCGATCACCGGATGGGTGACCATACATTTTTTATCGCTTGCTCCTCCGTGCTTCGGAAGGCACGTAAAACCGTTGGTCCCGGCTGCATTAGCAGTCGTTAACCCGGCCCGTTCTCCCTTATTCATCCATAGGGAAGGCTCGTGCCCCAGCAGTGGGGACATAAAAATGAGCTGATGATGAAGTGATATTTATTATTGCTAAGCGCTCGATTTTGTTACTATTTTACTTTTTTTACAAATACTAAGAACTACAATCTATATCTATACTACTACCTAAATAAATCTGTAGGCTCTGTCTGTACATGCAGTTTTTCTGACAAATTCTGGGATAAATTAATATTTACGAATTTTTTGAGGTCGGAATCTGCCGGTCATTCCAGGTCCGCATTCAAGGGTTCTTTTTAAATTTAGTTAATTTGTGATAATGAAAGAAAACTACTGTAGATAGTCTTTGCTTAGAGTCTCAAAATATTATAAATATTATATTGAAATCTACTTGCAAAATAAAGATATTTTTATTTTCCAAATGGAATGGTTCAGGCGACTGACAACTCAAAGAAATGTTCAACATCAAATCACGCATGTCATACGTGGTTCTATTTATAAAGCTTTTTTTTTTAAATTATATATTTACACACAATGCAAACTTTTTACTTAAAAAAGTTCAAGAGCATTACTCTAAAATGTTGTTTCCTTTCAGTGGTCAATTTGAGTTTTGGCACACTAATACCCACTTTTTATTTTGAGAGTGAAGGCAAAGTCAGTCAATTTGCTTCATAGCCTAGACCTCTATGACTCACTGACATCAATTCTACGATTTTGAAATTTTTGTCTGTCTGACTGTGTCCTCTTATAAGTCAAGAACGGCTTGACCAATCTTGATGAAAATTTGTATGTAGTAAAACATGCGATTGCGCAAATGATAGGCTATATGATGTTGCTTAACCTAATAATCATTTTGATTAGCATTAATTGATCCATTTTTTTTTAGTACAGCGAAGCGGGCGGGTGACGTGACGGCTAATGAATCATCTATAAATTTGTCACAAAGACACAAATCAACACTATGCCTGTTACTATGTAATGTTCCTAAGCAGTAAAGTGCATTTAGCATCAACATTTCCAGGTCAGATAATGGTTATTGTTCTAGAAAACTTGAGATTCGTCCAACTTTGTGTTAGTTCCAACAGTTTTCTGAATTAAACCGGCATTGTGTCGTATTTCAAATTCGCAATTTATAAAAAAAAACTTTAATGTAAGTTTTTTTTTTTTTTTTTGCAATACAAAGTATCAGCTGGAGCTAGGGTTATCACTTTGTAATTTTACTTAGTAACAAACCACCTCAATATCTCTGTTATATGGGTGCTTTTCAGGTATGTTCATAATTTTCCGGGGTTCTATGCACGGTACCCTATTTGCCATATTCGGGATTATAATATCAGGTAAGTATTACCAAACAACCTGTATATTTAATAATAATAATAAGAATGTTTATCATCAGCAGATCTTTAACCCAGTCGCTAAATATTTGAATAAGAATGTTTATCATCAGCAGATCTTTAACCCAGTCGCTAAATATTTGCGTTAAACACTTCTATAAATAGATCTCTATCTAACATCATCTGACTGTCATACTATGTGCTAATATACATTAAACTTGTACAGACAACTATATAATAATGTTTTTCCTTGTCAACTACACAGCTATTTGATCTAGAATTATTTGTACAATTGTATTCATGACAATATGCCTAAATACTACCTCAAATATTAAACTTAAACAACATTTACAAAGGTGTGATTTTGGATGAAACAACTTTAAAATGTTTTTGTTTTTTGTTTATATAATTTATAAAGTTATTTTGTTTTAAAATGTTTTTGATTTGTTTATATAATTTTAACGCAAATTTTGTTGCGAAACAAATTACAAAAACACAATGTTGAAAAAATTTCCACGAGCAGGATTTGAACCTGCACCCTTCTGACATACCTGGTCAGGTGCTCTTCCAATTGAGCTATCGTGGTTCTAACCAGCCCGCCGAAATTATTCAACACTATTTACTGTTTTACTTTGAAAGCCAAAGGCGCCAATTCAATGTCAACAACTACCGTCATTAACATCTGATCATAATATTTTTACAAATACTAAAGATCAGTTAAGAAGTAGGCTAGCTATTTATAAAATGTTTTTGATTTGTTTATATAATTTTAACGCAAATTTTGTTGTGAAACAAACTACAAAAACACAATGTTGAAAACTGCAGATCTGAAGGAAGAATTGAAAAAAAGGGGTGCTTCGCGTCAAGGAGTGACAGCTGAACTGATAAAAAGGTAATGATCGCCTATTTCACGCTTCTAGATTACTACAACTATTTAAATAAATTAAATCATACACTTCAGTAATTAAACTTAGAAAAATATGATGTTTTTTTTCACCTTACCGAACCGAACTAACAATTTATTAGAAAACTAACATTTCGTGATATGGTTGCTATGCGCGAGTTTTATTTGCCATTCGATTCGCGAATGAAACTCACACTACGCACCCAAAGTCAGGCCTCCGCCACTCACTCGAGTCGCGCGTTTTATCTACCGCCCGCCGGCTAGCGCGCGTTCGAACCTGAAAGTATCAGAGGGGTGCCGCTCGCCTTCTTGAGTTCACGACAGTTGCGTTGTGCTAAATAAAAATGTCAAAATCACGGAATTCTTAGATAATTTTGATAATTGAATCGGTCGGGAAGTACAATTTACGTAATGTTAAAACTGATTGATTTTCCTCCACTTAGCTCTTGTTTTCCATTTGAATATTTATTAAAATTATTTATAAGAATCAGATTATTTTCAACCATTAAATTTAATAATAGAGAATCCAGAGAAGGAAAAAAAGCTATTCATCATTATTATGCAAAACTGAAACATATTTAAAATAATTAAAAAAAAAAATATAAACAACAATCACTTACTTAACAAAAAGTTTGTTGTTAAAATTAGGTATAATAAGGGGTGACAAACGCGCTCGAGCAACGCAGACATAGACAACGTCTCACGAACACCGAATCTCGCAACAGCTGCGTTCGAACTATTCCGAGAATCCGTGCATTGCACCGACAAACGCATTATGTCATCATTTGATTATAAAACAAATATTTGTTTTATTATTTCTTGTCTTTTATTTATTTCATCATCTTCAGACAACCCTAGCGTGTTCGCTCGATGACGCAGCTATACGAAGATCACGCGGTGGGCAAAGTGTCTTCACCTCTCGATACGCGTAGATAAGGTATATTTCTGCTTGCAGCTAATGCCAGCTATTGTTATTACAATTTTGTAGGCTATTATAGCGTAGGTATTTTCGCTTTTGTATGGCAGTAATGCATTTGTTACTACTTTTATCTGTGCCAAAGTACACAAAACAAGGTAAGTTGCAATTTTTGTCTATTATTGCCGTTTTAGCATTTCAGTTGTTATTCGTATTTCTGTATTAGTTTGAAGTATCATATGAAATAAATAAATAAATAAGACGTCTTTTAGCTGTGTAGAAAAATACGCGCAATGAAACTAGTATACAAATTAGTTTCCCATTTCCGCCGCGCGCGTCGCTAATGGTCATGTAAACAACAGCGCCCTTGGACCTTGTGTGACTCACAGTTTGGCAGAGACGAGACAAAAAAACAAGTATTGTTTATAGATACTTACATGAAACACTTTATTTGCACCTTTAATACTACAGACCATATCGCTTATAGGTTTGTATAAAAGGTCTGTGAATACAACACACAGATAAATAAAAAAACAACTAGAAATTAAGATCAAGACTGGTGTTGTTATGCAAAACGGTATAAAAAATTACCCTTTAAAAAAAAATTAAATAGCTCTACTCTAGTTGTCTCTGGCTCGAGTCCCGGCCAAGGTCGCACTATAAATAGCACTCGGTAGCCGGAAGCTGCCTTTAGCCTTTTGCAGTGGATGGCGTGGTGATGCAACGTGACGCGAATAGGGCTGCCTTACTTACCACTATTAAGTTAGCTAGTTGACAGCTAGTAGCTAGCTGAAGCTATTGTAAGATATAACTGTGTGCTCAGGAACTGGCTGTCTTATCTCAGACTTTCGGAAGACAAACGTGTAACGATTTATTGTTACGGCAACCACTGAATGAATACCTACTCTATATTTGGTAAAGTCGAATAATAGTGAATTATTAACTGTTAAGTGTTCGTGAACATGCATACTGTTTTGTTTATGAAAAAAAAAACAGTGCGATGTCTTTTAAAATTCTCTGAAAAAGCACGGGTGAGGTCTCAAAGTTTTACATCTTTACTGAAGCAAAAAGACGTTTGGGGAGAAAAACTTTAATTTTTTATTTCATTTATCTCCATTTTCCACGAAAAATATTGAAGGCATGGCTGTACGAGTTAGGTCCCTTTGCCTTTCATGTTCCTCGTAATTAGAATTAGACCTGTCAGTGAAACTTTCCAATTCTTTTCCCGCTCAAATTATAAACATGGCCGTCCTTGCATAGAGTCGCGGCCGAAGTCCACCCGTGTCAACGGAACCGAGTTGGCAAGGTGGCCGACGGCAACGGCAGAGATATATTTATCGCGGACATGTGACGGTTATTGTAACATAAATTTTAACGGGTACCTTGTATGCACATCGTACCGAAATTATGACGGTAGTTGTTGACATTGAATTGGCACCTTTGGCTTTCAAAGTAAAAAGTAAATAGTGTTGAATAATTTCGGCGGGCTGGTTAGAACCACGATAGCTCAATTGGAAGAGCACCTGACCCGGAATGTCAGAAGGGTGCAAGTTCAAATCCAGCTCATGGAAAAAAAATTTTTTTTCAAAAATTTTTCAACATTGTGTTTTTGTAATTTGTATCGCAACAAAATTTGCGTTAAAATTATATAAACAAAACAAAAACATTTTGTTCCCGATATTGATTTTAATGTAAATTTTGGTTTTGTACATATTTAATTAGTTTTTTATTTAATTTTAATTTTAATTGATGAATTGTTTATTCTCAATTTTGTATAGTTTTGTGTTTTGTTCTGTTACTCGCTATTTTTATTTTTTTAATTGCATGCTGTACACACCTTTTTGATTTGTGTCGTTTTGTGTGTGTATTTTATATAAAATTGTGTTGGTGTAAACTATGTTGGTGCTCATTTGAAAAAATAAAAGTTGCATACGGAAGGACACACGGGCGGATTGTGTCATAGCTTACACTGTCCCACTTAGATACCTAGGCGTTCGTAATCATCCAGCATCCACACCACAGCCCCCTCATTGTGAACGTCGCTTAACTAGCACGATAGACAGCCGCTGCGCCATAAAACTCCCGCGCAGATTAGATAATTGCCCTCAATGCACACAAGGAACAGGATGCAAGGAGCGTCCGTATATATTACATGTCGTTTACCATCACAAATTGTGACTGTTGATAGAGCATGCCTCGTGTCATTTCAGACAAGTGCACTGGCTCAAAACTAGACACAATACTATATTTTTTTATTGTTTGTCGGTCAATGGTGCACACCACCACGGCGCTAAAAGACATATACAGTTTGCAGACTGCAGAAACTTGGTGGGCAGGCCTCTGACTAGGTGGACCGACGATCTGGTGAAGGTTGCGGGAGCCGCTGAATGCGAGCAGCACAAAACTGGTGGAGTGTGGGTGTGGATATCTTTGGGGGAGACCTTTGTCCAGCAGCAGACGTTTTTTGGCGGAGATGATGATGATGATGATGATGATGATATACCGGGCTTCTGCCCAGCATCCGCTTGTATGACAACCACGATATTGCCTATTCAGCACACTACTCGTTAAACCACAGAACAAACAAACCAATGCATAACTTTTTACTTTATATTTTGTTGATTTCGTTAGTATTTTTACCCATCAAAAACATAAATATGAAATGAGAGCCAAGTTCAATATTATGATGATACTAGTTGTTGCCCGCGACTTAGTTTACGAAGACTACAGTAAAAAAAAAAGTATCCTATATGCTGGTCTGGGTCATGGTCTGTATATAAATATACAGTATATATATTTATTTTACATATATTTTACGTGAAAGAGTAACAAACATCCATTCATACTTACAAACTTTCGTGTTTATAATATTAGTTGGATATGCCTTGGTTATTGAATTAAACGACAAAAGAAGTGATATCTAAATGGGTGCCAAGTTCAGTGGTCAGTCCGGAAATTTATCTATAACAGCATAAAATATTTAAAATATAATTTCTTCTTATAACTTAGCCTAAGATCTGACTTGGCTAGTTCACATATACGAATTATTATTAAGTAGGTACACACGCCTGCACATCAACCTACCACAAACAGTCAAATTTCTTCAATAGTATTTGAACTTTATAGCTAAGTTTTATGGTTGAAAATGCATTGAAGAAATTTGACAGTTTTAGTTAGGTTGATGTGCAGGCGTCTGTACCTACTAAAACAGTCATGGAAGAGCCCTATGTTCGATGTCTAGTTTCTACCAGTCAGCCAAATTTTCGGAAGAATAAAATAAGAACTTACAGCTTTAGATCTTGCGATGGCTATAATATAATTCGTATTCAAAAACACAAATGTTGAAAAAAAAAAAAATTAAACAAAACAAAAAAAAAAACATTTTAAAATTCGTATATTCAAAATAGCCAAGTATTGGTGGTACGTTTAGCTTTGTTAAATGAAATCAGCTGATGATAACGGTACCGATCACATCGTCGTTCACACCTCGCATTAGGTACCTATTTCTGGTGTTGATGTACATACCAGTTATTCGTTATTTGTACTAAAACGTGACGTTGTTATTGTTACTAACGTCCACCAACAATGGATGACGAGCAGTTTTCGTATTTTTTCACTTCAAGATGTCAAATGACGCTAGATAGAACTACAAACAAGCAGCCTTTGTTACTATTACTAGTGGCCGCCCAGAGTCCGGAATTTGACAAATTCACAAAATATACAATACTAGTTGATGCCCGCGACTTCGTTCGCGAAGACTACAGTAAAAAAAAAAAGAAAAAATGTATCAAATATCCATCCATACTTACAAACTTTCGCGTTTATAATATTAGTAGGATTTATGCAATGTAACACATACGAGTATAATACATGAATTTTATCTTTCTGCTTTGTGAATTTTAACTATGCCAAATCACAAACCCCGACACGTGCGCGATATGTGCTTAAAAATTTCAACCGCCTCTGTGGCCTAATGGTTAAGACCACCGGTTTAGACTCAGATGTCCCGGGATCAATTCCCAGCGGGGGAGGGTACATGTTTGTGTACTCGGTTTGGTCGGTGGTAGACCTTGTTTACCAGCCTGGCTAGCTACCACCATCTAATCAATGTTTCCACAAACATCAATGTTTGTAGCATTGTTGTGCTGGCAGCTGGAGATAAGATAGCCAGTGCCTCAGTAGTTAAGGATTCCGGGTGAAGTGCGCTTCCACCTTCGGCCTCATCATCACTTAACACCAGATGAGATGAAGGCCAAGAGCTTTTAAATTTTGCTGCAATCGTGAAGACAGAAATTGTTGAATACTTTATTGGTGCTGATGTTGTCGATTTGTCCATATGATCGTGACTATACCAACTACAAACACTCGACTGTTATTAGCACACATATACACACAGTTCTATTAATGTATGAAGCAAAAACTTTGTACCCCTTTTTACGAAAATTTCGCGGACGGAGGAGTACGAAATTTCGCACACTTATAGTTTCCCGCTGTCCCTATGTATGTATGTATGTATGCTTAGATCTTTAAAACTACGCAACAGATTTTGATGCAGTTTTTTTTGTACTAGATAGTGATTCAAGAGGAGGGTTTATGTGTAATACATGCATAATATAGTAGAGAAACATAAGAGAAACATAAGAGTAGTAGTGTTGTGGTTGTCTTCTATAATTTTGTGTTTATTTGTAATGGAAAGTGTCCTGCTATGATAGGGCATTTTCCAATATTTTTGACGCTGTAAGGGAGAAAAGAGCTGGACACTTGCTGAGTTTCTTGCCGGTTCTTCTCAGTACAAGATCTCCCGCCCAGAGTAGACTTACGAACCGATGGCATAGTGACATTCACAAGAGCTACTTGTAGCCTAAACTGAATAAATGATTTTGAATTTTTGAATTTTTTTTTTTTTTTTTGAACACTGATAATTCTAGAGGGTTTACATTTTGCACTTACATTGCAAACGCTGGCTGAACCCTACGAGATAGATCAAAATAATGTACTACAGTATTGTACACCTTAAAAAGGTCTACAAAAAAGTCCGCGATGGCATATGTCTATCTCTTAGGGATACCCGCAATAATATTTTTTTATCTTTTACTTTTTACGAGAAACAATGGCTTATTTACGAAGCGATTTAAAGCAATACAGCATTAATCCTTATCCAATTAAGTACTTAAATACATTATGCATTTAATATAGATCAATATGGCCTTTTACAGCATGTAATTTAAATGAATATTTTAGAAGATATTACAGATTTAACATGCAGGAACATAGCGGTTGCGTGTAATCAGCATTGCACCCGTGCGAAGCCGGGGCGGGTCGCTAGAGGAGTACAGAATGTTAATATTTTTTTTTTAATTATGCATAAAAATTACATGAAATCAATAAAAACAACATTACACACACTACCATGTATTTGACACACACGCATAATACTCTTTTGAGAATAGATTAATATTGTTTGTCTTAAAGCCAATCCAAACTCACATTCTATCTTTTTAATTTTAAATTGCTCAGCAATTAGCATACAATCCGTGCAGCCTTATATAAAAATTACGGTCGAATTTCGACCACTGGGCGACCACTAGTATGTGTAAAAATGAAATAGATTAGTTCTCCGTCTAACATCCAGTCTCTTGATTAGCGGAAGTATATCGCAACATGAACACAAACAAATATGACGCAGGAGTAGAATGACGACGCATTTTGTTTTATAACCGACGACGACTCCAAGAAAAAGATGGGGTTCTCAAATTCTCAATTCTTATTATTCATCGTGTAATATGATATGGATGATTGTTTTTATGATCGAAAGAGTTTTTTTTTTATTACAAGCTTTAATTTAACTTCACATGTTTGTAAGTGTGTATGTATGTATGTGACGTACAAATCTTGCAAGCCTAATTTGACCCACTTCCCGGTGTTCAATTGAGCTAAAATTTGGTACATCTATGTAACTCGGATGACAATGCATTATTATGGCACCATGGAACTGGTCTGATGATGAAGTCGGAAGGTAGCCATAGGAATTAGTGAATGCAATAAATTAACCCCACCGTGTTTGGCCTCTTTGAAATGGTCTTGACGAGTACTATATCCCTAGATGATATTCAAAGTCTGATGATGATGATGACGGAAGAAGGCCATAGGAACTCGGTAATTAAACGATACAACCCCATCGAGTTTGGATTCGTATGATTCGTCTTGACGAGTACTTTGGTGCTAGATAGTAACCAGGGTCTGATGATGGAGCTGGAAGATGGCCATAGGAACTCGGTAATTAAACGACACAAACCCAACGAGTTTGGACTCGTTTGACCCGTCTTGACGAGTACTTTGGTGCTAGATGGTAATCAGGGTCTGATGATGGAGCTGGAAGATGGCCAATTTATTTATAAATAAAAGCGTGTTACATTGTGATTGCAAAAGAAAAATAATGAAGGTGTAATACCTATGCTATTATGTTCTTCGATGTTCCATCAAAATGTAACACGCTTTTATTTATAAAAAAATTGGATCTTATCTAATTATTTTTAACTTTTTAGTTCTTTTTTTTATATAAAAGATTATTTAAAAAGTTTTTTTTTTTTTTTTTTTTACGTAACACTAGCGGCCATTGCGAGGCATGACTGTGGACGTTTTATAATAATAACAGAATTGTAGCCATGTAAATTAATGTTAATGAGGCACAATTTATATGGGCTGGCCCGTTCTCCCTGTGGTGTTTCCATCCGTAGGGAAGGCTCGTGCCTTGCCTCGATGGTGAACGATTATAGCAATGCCTTGATTTCAATGATGGAAGCCTTTTTTTTATAAAAGCTAATTACTATCTACTTAATTTACAAAAACACAATGTTGAAAAAATTTCCACGAGCAGGATTTGAACCTGCACCCTTCTGACATACCGGATCAGGTGCTCTTCCAATTGAGCCATGGTGGTTCTAACCAGCCCGCCGAAATTATTCAACACTATTTACTTTTTTTACTTTGAAAGCCAAAGGCGCCAATTCAATGTCAACAACTACCGTCATTAACATCTGATCAAATACTTAAATTACTTGACAATTTAGAAATTTTAATGTCTCTTGATGTTAATAAGTGCCTCTAAAGCCCGTATCAAATGATCGACATGGACTTTGATTTTGAATAAATGTATTATAATTTCTACATTACGCTTCAACTCCGCTTCCCAGTAAATGGCACCTCTGAAATGGTTTGCTAAAATAAGTTGTAATAACATCAACGTTATTGAAAAGGTTGACCGCGCCATTTAGCGCAAACGTGATTATTGAGTGACGTGCACAAATAAGCATTATGACGATTGTACGTCAGCTGATTCTACATATAGGTACACAATTACACATCCCTTTTTTAGCAGATTGAACTTGAGACTATCTTTCTCTATCACTGGCTATCTTATCTCTAACTATTGTATACATTGTTACATATTTAAATTCATTTATGGACTAATAAACTAGCGCTAATATAAAAATAAATATTAACTTTAATTTGTTAAGCAATTTTTAAAATAAAATATTTCTGTTGTGACGTCATATTGAAGTAAACAAGTCACAGACAGCCATAGTGGTTTAGTAACATCTGTGTACTTACATACATTTATGATCGAACACTGCTGCGTCTGATGCGCATGATATCACTAATATAAATATTTAAATGACAAATTAAAGTTGACAATTATGTCTCAGTAACAACTAGGGTTGCCACGCCCTACTATATAATATAGTATCCTACTGTTTTAGGTGTCTAACTACTATTATTTTTAAAATATATTATAGTAGGCGAAACTACTATATTTTATCAACAAAGTCGCTACAGTCTCTTTTATCTAAAACGGAACACACCCTTATTATCATAGCTTTAGAATGTTGATGAATGCTATGCAGTGCTGCCAGAACATGGATAAAATTTACCCCTACTTTACGCACACTTTAGGTAGCACATAATATAAAAGATACTATATATTTTTTTATTAAATCCCTATCTACTATATTTTTATAGGTATTGAATCAATACTATATTTGAACTAAAAAAAGTTGGCAACCCTAGTAACAACACATACAAGATCTTTGGATCTTTTCATTTTTCCAGCAAAGTAAATTAAGAAAATAAACAGATTTTTTTAAATTCATTTTATATACGAACAACAAAACAGATAAACAATTAACATTTAAAGACAGCATACATTACAAACTTCTGTAGCAACATCACCATCCATTATTGTTTTAAAGCAACAAGAAAATTCCACGTTGTGAAATTAATACAGTCACTAAAATCACTCAACAGTAAAGCGACGTGGTAAGGCCTAATGTGAGTTATTTTACAAAATCATTTATTCAGTTTAGGCTACAAGTAGCTCTTGTGAATGTCACTATGCCATCGGTTTGTAAGTCTACTCAGTGCGGGAGATCTTGTACTGAGAAGAACCGGCAAGAAACTCAGCAAGTGTCCAGTTCTTTCTCCCTTACAGCGTTAACAATATTGGAAAATGCCCTATCATAGCAGGACACTTACCATTACAAATAAACACAAAATTATAGAAGACAACCACAACATGTAAAAAAAAAAACAAAAAAAACTAAGTTAACAAATTTACGTCAGGTTTCAATTTCCACAATGTCATACAGTACCACTACAGTACTTTTGACATTCGATCACGTTAACGGACACGATAATTTGTATGGAAAGTTTTTAACTCTTCTCTATAAGCACCCTGTAAATACCTATGTAAGTGCAAGTTGCTTTACAGATCTTTTAAATATACTGGATCTTGAATCGAAAACATATCTATGCCGTTATTTTTCATAGATATCTCGTTGTAAAGCCACATTCACAGGGGGATTATAGAATAGAATATTTATTTATTAAAGTGACCAAGACTCAATGTGTTAGTATTAACTTATTCTATGCTAGTTATGTCCATGATTTTTATAGGATTACTAGCTGCCCCCGGCGGACTTCGTACCGCTTTGACAGTTTCCATGACAACACTACAAACAAATCATTTTGTATTGGAAAAATTTCAAAAATCAGAAAAAAATTAGGGGTGGACCACCCTTAACATTTAGGGGGATGAAAAATAGATGTTGGCTGATTCTCATAGATACCGGATAAGCACAAAAAATTTCATCAAAATCGGTCAAGCCGTTTCGGAGGAGTATGGCAACGAAAACTGTGACACGAGAATTTTATATATTAGACTAGCTGACCCGGCGGACTTCGTACCGCTTTGACAGTTTCCATGACAACACTACAAACAAATCATTTTGTATTGGAAAAAAATTCAAAAATCTAAAAAAAATTTAGGGGTGGACCACCCTTAACATTTAGGGGGATGAAAAATAGATGTTGTCCGATTCTCCACCCTAGCCGATATGCACGCTAAGATTCACGAAAATCGGTCGAGCCGTTTCAGGGGAGTTCAATAACGTACACCGTGACACGAGAATTTTATATATTAGATATAAGTATTAAACCGCAATTCATTTCAATTAAATAAAGAAGGAAGTGATGTTTTTATACGTCCGTAGGTAAAATTTATTCCGAAAGGAAGTTTCATTTGGAGGTCATCTTACATTGAAAACATTACATTTCTTTGTCATTATCAGTTCAAAGTTTTATCCAACGTTATCGTCAACATCAAAGGTCGGATGTTATCAGTCGATATTGTTTTCTATCGAAACATTACGATAATATTGTCATTGACATAAAAAGATATGTCAAAAAATGTCACACCATAAACTGCAGACCGAAAGTTTTCTGGAGAAAACTGCCAACTGACTTCTTGGCGGGAAAGTGAAGAGTCATGTCTGCGGTTTTGTTTTATTTTCTAAATTTTGTGTTATGTTGAATATTAATGTGAAATAATGGTGGATTATTAACCGTTAAGTGTTCGTGAGTGTGCATGAGTGTTGGCAAATGAAACAAAACAGTGCAACGTCACTTTTCAAATTCTCTCAAGAAGTCTGCGTGAGGGCTTAGTAAAGCCCCCACATCTTTACTGAGATACTCGAGGGTTTGGGGGTATATCATTTCTCACTTCTCATTTCTATTATCATTCATCATTATCATATTGTATATTTATGTATTACTTGTAAGAAAAATTACTTTGACACTGGCTAAATGTGCTAATCGCACGAAGCCATCAATCAACTAAAAGAAAGAAAACTGCCAACTCAAGCTTCACGATACTCAGATTAAATGATAATAGTAATAAAGAGAGGAGCATGATGGCGCAGTGGCTAACACCGGTCTGCGATTGCTGAGGTTAAGCAACTTTCGCAAAGGCCGGTCATCGGATAAGTGACCAACGATTTATCATCTCTCGCTCCGTGCTTCGGAAGGCACGTAAAGCCGTTGGTCCCGGCTGCATAAGCAGTCGTTAACAACCACCAATTCGCACTGGGCCCGCGTGGTGATTTATGGCCCGTTCTCCCTATCCGCCCATAGGAAAGGCTCGTGCCCCAGCAGTGGGGACATATTCATGAGCTGGTGATATGAGGGATAAAAAAAACAAAAATCTATATCTTCTTGCTAAGCACCCTAAACAAGACTGCCTCTGTTTTGAAATGGTAACAAAGTTTCAATTTATTTACTTAAATAATTCTTGACGACTTCATTGGCCTAGCGGTAAGCGAAATTGACCTGACTGAACCCAAGCTCACGGGTTCGAAACTCGCAATGGGTAAACGTTTGTTCAATAAACCTAAGTACCTAAACC
The DNA here is from genome assembly GCA_949315975.1 of Eudonia truncicolella. Classification (NCBI taxonomy): domain Eukaryota; kingdom Metazoa; phylum Arthropoda; class Insecta; order Lepidoptera; family Crambidae; genus Eudonia; species Eudonia truncicolella. Next base: position 2,252,366 of record OX438851.1, read on the forward strand.
AAAGTCATGAAGGTTTTTATGTACAGACGCCAGCACATCAGACTATGCAAAAATGTCAAATTTCTCCAACAAACGCTCAACCGTATTCCGTAGACATAAAACTCAAAAGGAGAGAGTGGCCGCGGATCGTGCTCAGTGGCGTGCACTTAAAGTGGCCCATAATATCAATTAATTTAAATTTTAGGAACATTGTAATTTTAGTGTAAGTTGCACATTATTTTCACGTCGACGAATAATAATTTTTAATACACCCTAATGTACATACGCCTGCACATCAACCTACCACAAACTGTCAAATTTCTTCAATAGACTTTGAACTTTATGTCTTAAGCGTATGGTTGAAAATGTATTGAAGAAATGACAGTTTTGGATAGGTTGTTTTGCAGGCGTCTGTACAACACCATATTCTTGGAAATAAACGAATTCTTATTATTATTCCGTCCAGCAGTGGACTAGTATAGGGTGATAATGATGATGATGATGATGATGATGATGATGATGATGATGATGATGATGATGATGATGATGATGATGAAAGTTCAAATTCTATTAAGGTTTGACAGTTTGTGGTAGTCTGATGTAAAGGCGTGTATACACACTCATTGTTTGTTGTTAGTTGTTATATGCGTCATCGAATAGCCACATAAGATCGTATAAGTAATGGTTTTTTTTAATAGGGATGTTGGCAATTTACTCGAACACATTAAAATTACAAATTACACCCACTAAGCTCTTAAAACATGAACATATTTTAAATTGAACACACAATTCTGTAAGTAAAATTTAAACACTGAAAAAAGACGACAACCTCAACCGAATGTTCAAATATTTGTAAAAATATTTCTTTCGGATCTCAGAGGTGAAAACTTCTAAGATTGATGAAGCAATGTTGACTAAAAAACATAAGCATCAAGCACTGAAAAATTTCGACGGGTGAAAGCCAGACCTCGGTAGCCAAGTGGTTAAGGCAGCCGCCCGGAATGCGGAAGGTGCGTGGTTCGATTCCCGCCTGAGGTTGTCGTCTTTTTTTCAGTGTTTAAATTTTACTTAAGTATATTTAAGCGTTAATAAAACGCTAAAATATATAAAAAACACTTATCTATAACGCAGCTTCATCTTAACCGAATGTTCAAATATTTGTAAAAATATTTCTTTCGGATCTCAGAGGTGAAAACTTCTAAGATTGATGAAGCAATGTTGACTAAAAAACATAAGCATCAAGCACTGAAAAATTTCGACGGGTGAAAGCCAGACCTCGGTAGCCAAGTGGTTAAGGCAGCCGCCCGGAATGCGGAAGGTGCGTGGTTCGATTCCCGCCTGAGGTTGTCGTCTTTTTTCAGTGTATAAATTTTACTTAAGTATATTTAAGCGTTAATAAAACGCTAAAATATATAAAAAACACTTATCTATAACAATTCTGTAATCTAAAAAAACCTTTTTAGATTAAACACTTAATTGACGGAAAAAAAAACAGTGACGTCATGGTCGCTTGCCGTTGGTGCTGAATGACAATAGCACATCCGTGTACCAGCCACTTTAAGTTGCTTAGCATCAACAATCGTTTAAATCATCCCACTTAAAACGTCTAGCTCATATTAATAATGTACCACGACGACCTTGCGATAGCCAGACGTGTGCAATTGCGCAAATTATCACCGCCCCGGTTGCGCTGTTTACAATTCATTGTTCGTTTTATCGTTTTGTTGGTTGAATAGTTTTATGCAACTATTTTTTTTTTTTTTTGAGAGAGATTGCTGATTGCCGCTGCGGCATTTTCAGCTTCACCGGGCTTTTTGGGGGCGGCGAGGAACGTAAAGGGTCCCTCAAGCCGTGTGAAACGAATCACCTTCAGAGGTTATCTAGAGGGAACGGCATCGCGCACAAGTGCGCGTCCCCGTGCCCTACTAGATTCTCCGAAGGGTTCGGATCGGATCGGGGAGCGGAGCAACCCGAGAGCGACTCTAAAGGCACGGACCTCGGCTCGGGTTGACCGGGCCGTGGAGGAGGAGAGAACCGACCAGGTACATGTCTGTACCTGGTGTAGAGCGAGTGTGAACCGGTTCTTCGTAGCCTTGTTCTACGAGTACGGTGTCTTGGGCCTAAACTGGTGTGCATGTTTAGTGTATTCTGTAAATGTGTGCTGACATTTAGAGGATCGGGCGGGGTCTGTAAATGTGTGCTGTCAATTTATGCAACTAGCTCCAACAACCTAACAATAGGAGGGGAAGATCAAAAATATAGCGATAGGGCATAGACAACATGTAACAAAAGAAACGCGGACCCTGAAGTAGGGTTACCAGTTACCACAAGGTCCTAAAAGCCTGACTCGGCGCAACAGCCGCACTTTTGGTCCAAAATGTTCCCTGTCTGCTTAGACATGGACTTTGGCCTAACGTAGTACATGCTTATGATTTTAATAAAGCTGAAATTTAAAATACTTGTTTTGTATTTTGACATAGTTATGTATGACAGACAAATGGCCTACCAATAAGCCTAACGGACATGCGCGACATGTATATAATTGGCCGGAAATGGTCCACGGACACCTTGCAAAGTTGCACAACCCTACCTGAAAGTGGTTGACGTCGAATTTTATAAAATTGTCTTTAGATTTTCTCAGTTCAAAACGTCCTGTGCAGGCTTGAAAATAATATGACTGCCTAATAATGTAACTATGAATTTTAAAGAGAAAGAAAGTAAACGTTTCTTTTTTTTTTAGTGGATAGATACCGCGTATCGGCAAACGTACGTAGCGTAGGACTCCCATCCCATAGACACATTATTGCACGAGGCTCACGGGATTCTAGAGGGCGGCGACCAAACTATCCCGGTCGTCCTCCGCAGTGGAATTCGGAGTCTGCTGTCCGTATTCTTGAACCACCCTCGTGACATGTGAAGGGATGGTAATCCTATCCAAAACTGTAAAACTTCAATGTTCAACCATATTCCATATATACAAAATTCAAAGTCTATTGAGGAAATTTGACAGTTCGTGGTAGGCTGATGAGCAGGCGTGTATGCAAGGAGTTTTAGTAGGTAATGCCCCCCTTCTCCCGAATTCCTGTCAATCCTTCGGAACTGTGTAGGAAGGCGGGAGCTGGGGGTAGAGTCACCACATAACCAGCGTGTTTCCCCAGGTATTTGTAAAATAAGTTTCGCCTTGTATAAAAAACTAGCGCCCGCCCCGGCTTCGCACGGGTGTACTTTTTTTTAATATAGCCCATGTTTTTCAGCGCTAATATAGCATTCTAATGGTGAAAGATTTTTTTAAATCGGTCCAGTAGTTTTTGTGTTTATTCGTTACAAACATACATACAAAAATACAAAGGTTTCCTCTTTATAATATTAGTATAGATGTAGATAAAGAAAAAAAAAAGTGAAGCGACGATCTTTGCAAGTGGCTGGCAGCTCGATGAGATCATGAGAGTAGCCGCGGATCGTTTTTTTTTTTTTTAGAGTTTGCTGATTGCCTCAGACGGCATTTTCAGCTTCACCGGGCTTGTTTGGGGGCGGCGAGGAACGTAAAGGGTCCCTCAAGCCGTGTGAAACAAATCACCTTCGGAGGTTTTCTAGAGGGAACGGCATCGCGCACTAGTGCGCGTCCCCGTGCCCTACTAGATTCTCCGAAGGGTTCGGATCGGATCGGGGAGCGGAGCAACCCGAGGGCGCCTCTAGACGCTCGGACTTCGGCTCGGGTTGACCGAGCCGTGGGGGAGGAGAGAAGCGCCCAGGCACATGTCTGTACCTGGTGTAGAGCGCGTGTGAACCGGTTCTTCGTAGCCTTGTTCTACGAGAACTGTGTCTTGGGCCGCGGATCGTGCTGCGGCATGCACGCGGATTCGCAGAGGCCTATGTCTAGCAGTGGACTGATAAAGACTGATGATTATAATAACGGTTTGTAAAAGCATCGGCACAACAAAACAAACGAATTAGATCAAAGCCATCGACAAATCTAGGGCGTATAACTGCAGTTAAGTACTCAAGAACCCTACAAAAACAATACCTACATAAATACATAGTAACCTTTACTTTTTTATTTTCAAGTGTTAATTGCTGCACTGAAGCTAAATTAAATATTCATAAAATTTTATAAAATACAGTGAAAAAATTAAACGCCCACCCGACCCAGCCAGGATAGAATTTTTTTTTTTCACTGTATTTTATAAAATTTTATGAATATTTAATTTAGCTTCAGTGCAGCAATTAGCACTTGAAAATAAAAAAGTAAAATTTACTGTAGCGTTGTGTTATCAAATTTGTGGTATTTCATCTGCAAAGATGAATCTGCATCTGCATGGCCATCGGCTGCAACAACCGTTTGGATAGATGGCGCTAGTGCCGCTTAAAGCACTCAAAAATATTAAAATAGCAGTGACAAAATTCAGCGCTTACGTCAGCCTTCCCGGTAGCATAGCGGTCAGTGTAGCCGCCCGGATTGCGGAAGACCCAGGTTCGATTCCTGGCTGGGTCGGGTGGGCGTTTAATTTTTTTTCACTGTATTTTATAAAATTTTATGAATATTTACATAGTAACCTACTTATCAGATACCACGTAGAGGCCTTGAGATCCAAAACAAACAGTGTTGCGCAAGTTGTTATTGTTTTGTGTTTTTTTACAATCACTATCACACACGTACGCGATAACTCGTTTCGGTAGCGAGTTTTGTTTTGAATGAAAGAAGTTATTTAATATGTAAATAGAGAAATGCCACTTACGTTACGTCATTGTCGATTATATAAAATGTACAAATAAACAAACGATATTTGCTTTCTAAATAGGGTCGATGATTTTTTAAGTTAAGGTGTATCAGTTTTATATAAAATCCCATTCAAACGTTAAGAGACGTTATAAATATAGTATTTTTAATAAAAAAAATCTTATTTACTACTAGCACTTTACTCGCGTCTTCGTCCGCATGGACTTGAGACTTTATAAAATTGGAGCAGTAGCCAATTTCTAAAAAACTTTTACTAATAAAATGCTTAAATGCTACCTACTTATCTATGGCGAGTTTACACATGTTTTTAGGGTTCCGTACCCAAAGGGTAAAACGGGACCTTATTACTAACACTCCGCTGTCCGTCCGTCTGTCTGTCTGTCCGTCTGTCACTAGGCTGTATCTCATGAACCGTGATAGTTATATAAAAAATATATATGAGAAAATTTCACATACATTGTTCTGATCCCAATGTAAGTAGCTACAGCACTCGTTTCATGGAAATCAGACACAACGACGGTATCACCACCACCCAGACTCGACACAATATCGACCCGACCGGGAATCGAACCCGGGACCTCAGAGTTAGCGTCGCCCAAAGTCCGGCGTGCAAGCCACTCGGCTACGGAGGTCGTCAACTAGTCGTCAGTAACACAGTTGAAATTTTCACATTATGTATCTATGTTGCCGCTATAACAAATAATACTAATTCAATTTTTTTCAGTGTTTAAATTTTACTTAAATACTAATTCAAATTCAAAATTTTGGGGGTCAACAATGCTCGCATCCGTAGGTGCGTAGGTGTGTACCCTCGCGACCCAACATGTGACCCCTGGGTGGTGCTAATTAAGCATTTAGTGGTAGAGCCCAGCTCGTCCGGTTATCGACCACCGTGAGCAGGGTACGCCCGCCAAGTGATCTGTGCTCGTCGCAGGTCGCGTTCCGGGAACAGCGCTGCACTACCGGAGCCAGAGAAGCCGCTAATATTGCAAACAGTGGACCAGTGAGTCTGCTGTGGAACCATTGAGCGGGAGACGAGACTCGACACGCCGGCCAGGGAGACCCGTAGAAACGGTGGTGCCGCTGTGGACGCCCGCGGCATAGTACAGGGACCCGACCGGGGCTAACCACCTCGAGAGGCTGCCTCACCAGGTCGCGCATAATCTCGGAGTGGATCGTCGTGCCGGTTGGTGACCGGAAATGGTGGGACCCAGCGACCACTTGGGGTTTGTGCTGCTCAGATGCGCGGCTGAATTAGCTCTTATGAACGTCATTATGCCATCGGTTCGTAAGTCGACCTTGTACTGAGAAGAACCGGCAAGAAACTCAGCAAGGTCATTTCTTTTCTCCCTTACAGCGTCAAAATATTGGACAATGCCCTATCATATAAGAACACTTTCTATCACAAATAAAAACTCTAAATATAAAGGACAATCAGTTTTAGTGTGGGAGAGGTAAAAACAGGTCGTGGACGACCGTAATAACTTGGATTTAAACCATTAAGGAACAAGACATACCAATCAGCACTGGGCCCGTGTGGTTTATGGCCCGTTATAGGGTAGGCTCGTGCCTCAGCAGTGGGGACTTAAAAATGAGCTGATGATGAAGGGACATGGATTTAATGAACACAACAGTTGACACAACCCACAACAGTGGCCGGCCCCAAATGAATTGGGAACATAGCCAGTAAGAATCGTCAACTGTACAGATTTTAGAAATTTTTAATCAGTTAGTCTTTCTCTTAGTAAAACGAAAATAAGCAAAATTACAATCACTCATTCGTTGAGCAATTGGAACAGACGAAAATTAAAATGTGACATGTTGTATAAATATTGGAATTTAGGAAGAGGAAAAGGCAGAATTAATTTTGGAGTTCATGACGCAAAACATAGCAGTTCTCAGAAGAAATCAATGTCGCGAGTCAGTGACACATACGAGTACATACAAAAGTACTCATATTACAGTGCATCCATTTTCTTAATTACTTCTCGGCAAACTTCGAGTTTCCGCTGTCGTCGGAACTACTCCTTTTACTTATTATTAATTTATCTATATAAATAAAAATGAATCTCTAAATGTGTTGATAATCGCAATGAACCGATTTGGCTGCTCAGTCTTTTACCCTCTATGTTGATGCCGCAATCTTCCCAGTGCAACATTTTGAAGATATCCTTTTTTTTTTTTTTTTGGAGAGAGATTGCTGATTGCCGCTGCGGCATTTTCAGCTTCACCGGGCTTTTTTGGGGGCGGCGAGGAACGTAAAGGGTCCCTCAAGCCGTGTGAAACGAATCACCTTCAGAGGTTATCTAGAGGGAACGGCATCGCGCACAAGTGCGCGTCCCCGTGCCCTACTAGATTCTCCGAAGGGTTCGGGTCGGATCGGGGAGCGGAGCAACCCGAGGGCGCCTCTAAAGGCACGGACCTCGGCTCGGGTTGACCGGGCCGTGGAGGAGGAGAGAACCGCCCAGGTACATGTCTGTACCTGGTGTAGAGCGAGTGTGAACCGGTTCTTCGTACCCTTGTTCTACGAGTGCGGTGTCTTGGGCCTAAACTGGTGTGCGTGTTTAGTGTATTCTGTAAATGTGTGCTGTCATTTAGAGGGTCGGGCGGGGGGATTGAATTGATATAATACCAGCGGGAACAGTTTTGGAGAGAGAGATGACCCTCTCTCAATAACTATCAATAAAGAGGTAACATAAGTGACTTTGTTTGTTTGTTCAGGGCTAATCTCTGGAAGTACTGGTCTAATTCCAAAAATTCTTTCACTGATAGAATACTGCATTCCTTGCGGGTAACATAGGCTATGTTTTATATTTAAAAAGAGTTTATGTAACTCTAAAATCCACGCGGACGAAGTCGCGAGTAAAGTGCTAGTGTCATGTAATATTTTATCACATTTAATTGATTAACAATTTATAGTTTTACAGCTCTATACTATAGTTCACTCTAATACTCAAAACAAAACAACAATAAATTACGTTGTTCCGACTTCAAATTATTATACATGACAAATCTAATAATTAATGGACATGTAAATTAATAGATAGATAATACTTTTATTGCAACATACTATATTAATATTCGATTGCATTAGGAAATGCGACGATTATCTAGAGACATTAAGAAAATAGAAGCACTGTACGTACACACGCCTGCAAATCAGACTACCACTAACTGTGAAATTCTCTCAATAGACTTTGAACTTTATGTATGTGGAATATGGTTGAACATTTAATAAAGAAATTTTACAGTTTTGATGAGGTCGATCGTCTGTACAAACGCAAGAGAGACAGCAACAGCGCATTTATTATATCACTAGACACACGCTACCCATAATATAAATAACATTTTATTGCTTGTCATTAAAAGTCTATGTAAGTAACTTATACTATGTGTAATCTATTACGTTTAACGTATTTGGTAATTAGTACGTGAATGACGCAGACAGCTGTTCAGTGACTGCCAAATTCCAATTACTACGTCACCGAGCTAAATTCGGTTTATATGATAGTCAAAGTTTTTTTCATGTGTAACATCTTTCTGCTCGCTTTCTATATTATACAATTTGTGGGAGTGATGTGACGGAAGTAGGTGTAACAGTGTGACAGGAAGTCGGGGAAGCGTCGCGCGCCATTTTGTAAATTTAAAATCGATATCATGAACATGACATATTATTATTATATGTGACATATTGTGTCATTTGACTATCCAAGGTCATTTTGATATGTCAAATGTCTTCTAATGAGTTTTTACTGCACTTATTTTATAGCTATAAAATGGTGTAATACCTGACCCATTTTTTTCAGAATATAATGTTAAAATTGCTTATTACCAAGGTGAGATGTCTAATGTAACACACACATCATAATTCGACTACTGTAAGGCTCGCTCGTTTTTTATTCAAATAACCTCTACTAAATTAGGTACTTTTGAATAATCCAAACACTTTTTGCAATACGTAAATAAATACGTAAATACACTCATTCAGGTCAGGACGTCTATAAGCTATGTGGAAGAATACCGGCCTACCTATAATTCGATGTCAACTTGTAATGTACACTAAGACTCAGGTTAATATTAGGAAACAACAAGTAACACTAAACCACAATGATATCGGCTCGCAGCCAGCATACACACGTCTTTACTCCGCGGCGGTCGGTTGGCCAGTCCCCCGCCCCGCGACCAGCGCGTGCGCTTTTTTTTTTTTTTTGAGAGAGATTGCTGATTGCCTCTACGGCATTTTCAGCTTCTCCGGGCTTTTTTGGGAGCGGCGAGGAACGTAAAGGGTCCGTCAAGCCGTGTGAAACGAATCACCTTCGGAGGTTATCTAGAGGGAACGGCATCGCGCACTAGTGCGCGTCCCCGTGCCCTGCTAGATTCTCCGAAGGGTTCGGATCGGATCGGGGGCGTGCGCTGCTCGAGACGACAGAGTTATCCACAACTATATTGTCTATACACTACACAACTAATACAAATTAGGACAAAAATAAATTAACAACAATTTGGTGGTTTTAACCACTCTTTGAGGAGCTCGATGGCGCGCAGTGGTTAACGCGCCCGGTCTGCGAGTGCAGGGCGAGCAACTTTCGCATAGGCCGGTCACCGGATGGATGACCAAATATTGATCGTGCTTCGGAAGGCACGTTAAGCTGTTGATCCCGGCTGCATTGGCATTAACAGCCACCGCAGCGCACTGGGCCCGCATGGTGGTTTATGGCCCGTTCTCCCTATCCATTCATAGGGAAGGTTATGGTCCCAGCCCACCAGTAAGGATTTAAAAATCAGCTGATGATGATGATGATGATGATGATGATGAACCACTCTTAGTCATGTCTTGTCGGCGACTTTAGCTAATTTAACCTTCTCGATTCCGATCACTGCTGTTAACAGATATTGGCATTATAACAAGTGAATAACTAGTTTTAACAAACATTTTAGTAGCCTTAGTCATTGAAATACTGCGTACCTACATACATTAGCAAAGATGTGTTTAGAAAGCTCGTCTTTAAAGAGATAACATAGTCAGTACCTTATTGGATGAGGATTCCGGCTGAAGTGTGCTATTATCATCAGCCATATTGTTCCAGGTAATATCAAAACAGAGCACTTCCCCATTGTTGAACAAACAGAAACCGACTTAAACATGTAAACTCCTAGGTCCAAAATGTATTGAGAAGCTTCACACAATGACATACAAAAATGCATATTAGCTTCCTTTCCATTGTGCTAGCAACTAACCGAGGTATTCTCATTGTTTACCCAATCATCAAGAAACCGCCATGTGTGGCTAGCCAACAATAAAAACAATACCCTTCATTTGCAGTTGGGCAATAAGGAGACTACTAAGCTTCAAGCGCTGTCCACTAGTGATGAAAGAGACTCGAGTCCTTTAGTCGTTTAAAATAAGACTCTCCACTATTTACACGACTTTGCTCTAAAATGAATATCTGTATCTGTTAGTCTTAATTAATATGACTCAATCGGTTAACGTATAAGACTAGTAGACTAAAAAGCTTAAACGACTGCAGTCCTTACAAAAGAAGAACTTAGGGCTTGTTTGGGGGCGGCGAGGAACGTAAAGGGTCCCTCAAGCCGTGTGAAACGAATCACCTTCGGAGGTTATCTAGAGGGAACGGCATCGCGCACCAGTGCGCGTCCCCGTGCCCTACTAGATTCTCCGAAGGGTTCGGATCGGATCGGGGTTGTGCGCGAAGATTATTAATTGGCGAAGGTAAATTCGGCATCACAGACTTGTCTTACCTGAAACAAAGAAAATAATACTATTGTAAATAATTAATTTGTAACAGTAGCAATGACGCGTCATATAATCATCAAAAACGACATATTCAAAGAATTAAATGTATTAGGTACAAGCGGCCCGCCCCGGCTTGTCACGGGTGTTTTATATATATATATATATAGCCTATGTTACTCAGCGCTAATGTTTAAATCGGTCCAGTAGTTTTTGAGTTTATTAGTTATGAACATACAAAAATACAAAGCTCTCTTCTTTACAATATTAGTATGATATGATATCTCAAACTCATTCTGACTGACACACCTGGGCACACTAAGCTATGTTGTAGGTACTTTAATTTGTTCCACGCGCGTTACAAACTTTCTTACATATATATAATATTAAATTCAAAGCCGTTTAACATTTCTCATGTTATCAATGAATGTCCAAGTTATTTCTTTGAGTATGCTTCAAAGGTTCTGTCCTTCAGACGAGCTGTCCTTGGCCCGTGGAAATGTAGGGTGGGATTGGGAAAGACCTTGCATACTCCAGATAGAATGCTGGATATTCAATATAAAGCTATGAGGATGATGTCAAATTACTTCAATCAATGTAAATACCATACACATAAAGTTCAAAGTCTATTGAGGAAGTTTCACAGATAACAGGTGCAGCGTGAAAACAAACGCAGCTTCAGTTAACCTCACTCTGCCGGCCCACAAGGTGCTTCTTCACGGCACGTTTAAAGGACCCCATACCATAGGAAGGAGGGAAAACGTGTGCTGGTAGACTATTCCATCTTTTGGAGGCGCGACAAAGAAACGAATCACCAAATTTTTTATGCATATAAATATTCGGAACAATGAAACGGTAAGCGGCAACGCGTAAAGCCTGGAAAAAAAATGAAGAAATGAGATTGTTAATTTCTCAAAGAAAGACAAACAGCAAAGAATAAAAAGATTAGAAAAAAAGAGGCACTGGCTATCTTATCTCTAACTGCCGGAACACAACAATGCTATAAACATTGATGTTATGGCGACATATTAAGATGAGATGGTGTTAGCTAGCCAGGCGGACAAACAAGCCCTACCACCGACCAACCAGCTGTTAATGGAACCCGGGATCTCTGGGTTTGAGATCCACCTTAACCACTAGACCACAGAGGCGATGTATACATAGTAATAGATACATAAATATTGTGAGACCAAATAAGTTTTTATATTGTTTGAGATACTTAATACTTATCTTAAATTTGTTTATGTTGTATACATATAAAATAGATAGATAGATGTGTTGTTTCGTTAAAACCCACCACACGCGTAGATTCATTATTACAGTCAGTGGTAGATAATACAATCATTTTATTGTACGCTTTATCTGCGTTATCAAGTTTAATGGCTTGAAACTTACTTTTATTATCTACACAAACATATTTTTAGAATATATATATAATAATTTTTATTTTCGGAATGCGTGAACACTATAGATGATACAATACAATAGACAACCACTCACGGCCACAGAATCTCGCAACAGCTGTGCTCGGACAGTTGCGAGCTGAGTGACTATTGTAAGTTTAATTCGCTACTCGATCACGTTAACGATAACGAGAATATGTATGGCAAAATTTCAACTCTTCTCGTAGGTATGTCGCCAGGAGGCGCTGCTTCAATGCCATACTAATTTTAGTTTTCGTAAACGTAATCGAATAAATACGGATAGTAAGCAAAACTAGGCTCTCTGTTGCGGGCAATTCGCAAGACGCGAACAAGTCGGAGAAGGTGTGGTTTTGCCCAGCTTCTCCCCCCATAGGCAAACAGAAGTTTGTAAGAGTTCTGCTCCAAATAGAGCAGGGAGAGCCCTCAGCAGGGCATCCGTCCCCACACAGTCGCCAGACGATTGCCCGGGACGTGTGTTGCGGAAGGCGGGCGACCCCGGTGGTTTTAGTGGGTCGGACGGATATCGCCCATCCTCACATACCCCGAAAACCTTGTGGGCCGGCAGAGTGAAGTTAACTGATGCTGCGTTGTTTTCACGCTGCACCAGTTGTCTTCGCGTCTGGACTTCCACTTAGCATCAGGTGGTGTGGAGTCATTTGCCGTGCTAAGTATAAAAAAAAACGGTTCGAGCCAATACCCGTTGTTCCCCGTGAGATGATCAGGACGCAGATTTCCACCGGGTCAAAAAGAAAACTCTCTGTTGCGAGATTCCGTCTATGTGTGAGTTGCTCGAACGCGGTAGGAATGTGTTAAGCTTACTTTTCAGGTCTTCTTATTTTAGCCTTAAGGATGTTGCCAAACTTAAGACATCTATCTATCTAAGTAAAAAGATGGGGTGGCACAAATGATCATGATGGGTCGTAGTGTTACTGGTAGAGGGAAACCTCCAGGCCCCACACAGATAAGATAAAAACGACACCTCACTATAGCTACGCTACGTTGCCAAGTTTTTATCTGTCATATTCGTTTGCCCGTTCCAAAGTCCACAAAAATACACTATGTTTTAGTGGACTTTGAAGTTTTTTTTTTGATAAACGTAAGTGGTGTGTATTATCTGTGGGAACAATGTGTTCACTTCACTGTTATCGTTTTTGTATATTTACTTTAAATGTTTGGTTTACCTGTACTGTAATGTGTCAATAATCATAGTTGAGTAGGTGTACCTATTATTTAAGCAAATACAAAATGGTGACGCACACGCACACGTCACACCTATGTCGCACATCCAAGCAATTCAGCAAAATTGGTTACCTACGCGCCATATCGGATGCCAATTGATCGAATGTCAAATGATCGACAAACGATTAATCGCATGTCATAAAATCTAATTGTTATTACATCGAACATCACAAAATATAAAAGACTGCAGAAAGTAAGCTTCATATAAACGCTATAGATTTTTTTTTTGAGAGTTTGCCGATTGAAAGGCATTTTCAGCTTCACCGGGCGTGTTTGGGGGCGGCGAGAAACTTAAAGGGTCCCTCAAGCCGTGTGAAACGAATCATCACCTTCGGAGGTTTTCTAGAGGGAACGGCATCATGCACTTGTGCGTGTCCCCGTGCCCTACTAGATTCTCCGAAGGGTTTGGAAGCAACGCACACAGACCCTCTCACGGGCACAGAATCTCGGACCACCAGTCGTAGCGCATCTGTTGCGAGCTTCCGTGTCCGTAAGAGGTTGTTTATAAAGCTAACCTTCTGGGTGCCTAGTGTAGATTCGGTTTACTATCCGTATTCATTCGATTACGTTTACGAAAACGAAAATTTGTATAGTACAATTTTAACACTTCCCGTATTTCGCCAGGAGGCGCAGCTTCAATGTCATACTAATTTTCGTTTTCGTTAACGTTATCGAATGGCGAATGTAACTCTCAGTAGTCACCCTGCAGTCGCCTTATTTTGTGATCGAACGTTTGAACATCGACAGGTTTCGCCAGGCATCGACAGGCAGACAAGACATCAATATTCATTCGACCAAAACGTATGGAACAGCACAATTTTATTTTCGAGTTAGGGAGTTGGTCCAGTAGTAAGAGTTGTTCGTTTGTGTCACGGGAGTCATCTCAGAAGGTTTGGACGGTGATAAAAAAGTGACCCTGTATAGCACATGAAAAACCTACTTTTTTATATAGATTATTTTTAATGTGATGCACAATCATATTAGTCCTGGTAACCCTTTCAGAAAGCGGATCTTTATCTTCTGGATAGGCACATCCAAAGGAAAGTTTATACGCTTGTGATAGGCATGGGTTTTTGTCAATAGTGTAACCACAAAATATGGAAGGTTAGTTCGGAACAGTCGGAGCGCAGCAGGTGTTGAGAGATTTCGTGTCCGCGAGAGGTTGCCTATGTGTGCGTTGCTCGAGCGCGTTTGTATGAAGCTTTCTTTCTCCAGTCTTTTTATTTTGGGGTGTAACCGAGCTTCAAAATCGGTAAACCTTATTTTTCTATATCGGAGAATTTTATTTTATTATTTCTTATTTTTAATTTTTTTTTTTATTACTTTTATATACGAATGTTATTAAGTGTATTATATACCTAGTAAGTGTTAAGAGTGAGCTAGATTAGAATCGTGAAGAGATTATAGTTTATAGTAAATAAATGTCATGTTTTAATGTTATCTGTTATTTTATTTTTATCACAAACCACACATGGTTTGGCATGTGAAGTTAACGTTTTTATTACGCACCGAGTACCTATGTAACTACGCATGCACTCATTATATAATGATTTTCTTTACGACCTCCTTGGTCGAGTGATTTGTACACCGGTTTTCATAGTGTCGCCATCTCTGAGGTCCCGCGTTCGATTCGTATCTAGGTAACTGATTATATGATTTCAATTATTTCTTGCTTTTTAGATTTAACTTTTTTTAGTTTCCTGGTTTTTGAAGTCGGTTAAAAAATACAAAATGCGGTTAAGATGTTCAATCTGTCAATGTCAAACACAGTCATGTCTGTTATTTTTTTTAATTTCAAGACCTAGAACATGCTTTTGGCTCATGCTCAGTCGAAATATTAAACAGAATTTTCAATGAATTACGAACGACTTTCTACCACTGGTTATTATGAAATTGTAGCTTTGACAAACCCACAGACAGCGACATGTATATCTTTCGACGGTATCATAGCGAATTGAAACTATAAATGCCGACATAAACGTATTTGGCAAGTAGCCACTTCAGGTCAATGTCAGCACTCGGCACGCATCCGCCATACTATATTGGCTGTATAGTTTCTCTATCTGCACCTATACAGGGATGTTTGGAAATACTTGTATAATTTGTTTTATGTCCCAATGTAAAACATCCTATTGTAACAACATATTATAAAGCGTGCGTGCAAACTTTATAACGATAATGTCAGGTTATCTGTTGTAGATATATAGGAGACAACAAAACATACATTTTTCTGATCCAAAGGTAAGTAGCTACAGCACTCGTTTCATGAAAATCAGAAACAACTACGGTACCACAACCACCCAGACCCGAGACAATATCGAAAAGTTCGTTTTCGACACTGACCCGACCGGGAATCGAACCCGGGACCTCAGAGTTAGCGTCGCCCAAAGTCCGGCGTGCAAGCCACTCGGCTACGGAAGTCGTCAATAGGTACTTTGCTGTACTATAAATTCTATAAAAAAAGCTTTTTATCACTGATCTGTCTAACAGTAAGCCCAAAAAGTTCAAATGGTTCAAAACATAAATGTCACTGCTTCGTGATTGGTGATCAGTGAGCAAAATTTTGTTTGTTAGATGATTGTTGAAGGCAACCTTTTTAGAGATTTTTATTAATAGTTTTTTGACGCTGTCTTGTATTTTTGAGAGATATGTATGTTTCGTGAAAACCGGGGCGGCTTTTTTTTTTGTTTTCGCTTATTGGTGCGATAAGATTTAATATGTTCCCTGAAGCCCTAAACGTGTCTTCTACTTGCCTTTACCTACTTACATACAGTCCTCTAATTCACATTTATTAGGTACTTGTTTTTCTTTGTACTATTGGTAACACCTTTTTACAAATCAAATTTTTGTTTCCCATTTATTTGTAAGCATTAAGTAGCATTAACTTAGGTTTTTTTTTCAATTTGTTTCAATTCAATTTTTGTTTTTGTAATTTGTTTCGCAACAAAATTTGCGTTAAAATTATATAAACAAAACAAAAAACATTTTCGCATTAACTTAACTCATGTTAACACTTATAAAACTAAAGGAAACTATTAGGTCTGTTAATTAACATTTTATATTTAATTAATGATGAAAACTGTATGGCCGTTTGTTTTCTATTAAATAAATAAATAAAATAAATAATCCCAGATATAGTGCCCTGCCTAGTATCCCGGAAAATCCCTATAAAGCGAGTAAACATGTCAGTGCAGAGCAAATATTATTTGGTAAAATGTTTAATGTGTTATAAAAAGTTTTTGTATAAAAAAGTAAATCTATTTAAATATGATTTTTGCGTATTATTAGGCACGGCGTCCTTTGTGTAAGTACATAATTGATCGAAGGTTAAGGAATTAGTTGCATACATCAACATGGCATGGCTATGTTTCGGGATAAAACAACTATCACCAAATATTCTGTATGTATACATATAATTTAAAAATAAAAACAAGGTTGACAAGGCGGGGGAGTCTCGATGGGACGGCTAATGAGGTTCAATCTCCATTAGCTGTGGAGCATCTGGACTCTGCGCACGCTTAATTGCATGCATACAAAAAATATATAAAACGACTTGAAAAATGAAATGAAAAATATTTATTAACCCACCGTACTACCCCGCGTGGTGCTTTATGCCATGTTCTCCCTATCCATAGGGAAGATTCGTGTCCCAGCAGTGGGGACATTTTTTTTTTTTTATACTTAGCACGGCAAATGACTCCACACCACCTGATGCCAAGTGGAAATCGAGTCCAGAAATAAAATGCGCTGGTGGAGTTTGCAGGTTTTAGTAGCATTTAGTAATAATTAGTATGGCTTGCTTATCGAGGGTAAATGTGTGTTTTCACAGGAATTCTCACTATTCAAGAATACGAATGCTCGCCAGCTCTAATGACGCAACACCACATTTTTATTTCGTTACCGCTATGTGCTAGCTATGAGCCAAAGTCCATTTATTCTAGAATTGCTAGGGAATAGGGAACCTGCCAACAATTCTGTAAATTCGGAAAATCACTAAGAACAAATAAATAATTGTACTTACTTATATTATATTTGTAAAATAAATTGTGATTAGTGACATGGCATGAGATTTTTTTTAAATTCGTAATAGAAATGTGGCTTCTTCATCTAGCAAGAAGCGAAATCTAGAAAAAGTCGTTGAAATAACATATTATCTCTTTACACTGTGACCCTAGCAACTGTTTTTCCTGTGTTTTAAAATTATATGTGTGATGTAGGTATTGTATTTGTATCAAATAAAGACTTTTTCTATTTCTACTTATCATCGAAGTTAGTAGGTAATTCCAAAAACTTAAGAAGCCTTTTAAAAAATAGATTACATGTATAATTTATTTATTTATTCGGAATAACAAACAATAACAAAATGTGACTTTTACCACAGCTTAAAATATACCTTACTAAGGGCCTGTTTCACGATCTACAAGTAAGTTCCCATTAGCGTTTACTTGACAGATAGTCCATACAAAACTGTCACTTTATCTGCCAAGTATCTCCTAATCAGACATTGTGAAACAGGCCCTAATTTTGAAACCAACGACGTTATTCACAGATTACAGTAAGGACTAGAAGAAACATGCGGTAGGTACAGAATGATTGTATGAAAAAAGTAAAATTTCATAAAAAAATATACTATGAGGTACTGCCATATCAATGACGAAATGATTATCGTGAACAACCAATTAAGTTTGATAGTACTGTTATTGACGCTATTGGCCAATGCCAATAATAGGGGCATTGTATGTCAACAATCTCTAGTATGATGGGAGCTCATTACCCAGAATTAGGCTGCTTTTCCACCAGAGATGTGCGAAGATGTGGTTACGAGGAATGTGTTTGTTAAGAACCAATAGAATCGCTTCATTAACCCCCCCCCCCCCCCCCCCCGATCCTTTAAATGACAGCACACATTTACAGAATACACTAAACATGCACACCAGTTTAGGCCCAAGACACCGTACTCGTAGAACAAGGGTACGAAGAACCGGTTCACACTCGCTCTACACCAGGTACAGACATGTACCTGGGCGGTTCTCTCCTCCTCCACGGCCCGGTCAACCCGAGCCGAGGTCCGTGCCTTTAGAGGCGCCCTCGGGTTGCTCCGCTCCCCGATCCGATCCGAACCCTTCGGAGAATCTAGTAGGGCACGGGGACGCGCACTAGTGCGCGATGCCGTTCCCTCTAGATAACCTCTGAAGGTGATTCGTTTCACACGGCTTGAGGGACCCTTTACGTTCCTCGCCGCCCCCAAACAAGCCCGGTGAAGCTGAAAATGCCGCAGCGGCAATCTCTCTCAAAAAAAAAAAAGCTTCATTTACCTCGCCTCGCTCAGCACATCTCTGGTGGAAACGGCTTAGCAGAGCTAGATTTTTGCGCGTACAAAACAAGCGAGAGATGTGTGCAAGGGATGTCTACGAGGGATGTGTGCGAGGAATGTGTTGCGAGGGATGTGTACGAAGGATGTGTGCGAGGAATGTGTTGCGAAGGATGTGTTGCGAGGTTTGCGCATACTGTACCATAGTCCATAGACGGAGTTTGTTGGAAGTAGAAGTGAGCAAAATAGATATGGATAATTGGAAAAAGAAGATACTTTTATATTTAACAATTTGCGATAAAGAAATGTAAAAAGAAGATACGGTGTTTATTAGTCACCCCCGTCGACACATTTCACAGCTTCGCAATGCATCCTCGCACCACACATTAATGCTCATTATCACAGCTCCGCTACACATCCTCGTGCGACACATTTTCCTCGCACGGCTTTGGTGGAAACATCCACACATTTTCACAGCACAGCTAGACATCCTCGCACGACACATTTCCCTCGCACATCTCTGGTGGAAACGCAGCCTTAGGCAGATGGTTCAGCAGTCTGTTCGCTATCAAACACTGTTAAGAATTAAGTACAAGATTCTTATTATTTTATCCTAGAGAGCAATGGAGAGTGCTATGCTTGGGGTACCAAATAAAGACCTCGAGAGGTAAGTTTAATCCATTGACTGGTACAGCTTTATTTATTTTTCATTGGTTTTCATTTTTATTGCAACTACATAAGGTTCAACATATGATGGCATCTATATTTCCACCACCAGTAAAAGGGTATTCCACGCTCGAACAAGGCACACGGACGCGGAATATCATACTATCTCGATCTCGAACCACTGCGAGCGCAGTTGTTGCGAGATACCGTGTCCGCGAGAGGTTGTCTACGTGTGCGTTGCTCGAGCGCGTATGTATGAAGCTAGTTCTGCAGTCTAGTTACTACCTATGCGCTTCGGGTTTCTCTACGGAATCTAATTCAAAATGAGGAGATTCGTAGAACAGAGGTTACGGACATTGCCCGAAGAGTTGCTAAGCTCAAGTGGCAGTGGGCAGGCATCGCTCGTAATACTAACGGCAGCTGGGGCGGAACAGTTCTACCGACGATTTGGTTAAAGTCGCGGCCAGCCGCTGGATGCGAGCAGCACAAAACCAGCGGTTGTGGAGTGGAGATCCTTGGGGGAGGCAGACGGCCAGCAGTGGACGTTTTTTGGCTGAGATGACGTTGATGATATTCTTCGAAGTTCAGTATTATAATGACATTAGCTTTTATGAATTTTTCACCTTTGCGTTAAAATACTCTCTAAGGATATCCATAATACCTACTGTCATATTATTTGACGCTGTCAATAATTAAATGTGATATTTGAAGCTATCAAGTTACAAATATAACAAAAGGCGTACATGACGATACGCATGAGGGCACAGCTCTTATCATTTTAAAGTACCAACAACAATTGTTATTCTGCCAGCGACTGGTCTCGAATGGGGTCACTTGTAGGACCAGTGCAAATTGTGGTAGGTACTTTGTGGCCGTGTTGCAGACAAACTCTAGTGTTAGACTTTTGACTAATCTATCTATACATATAATCTATACACAATATTAAAGCTAAAGAGACTCGAAAGTCTGTACATTCATCGAAGATATTCGAAAAAAAGTTGGCTGGGGAAACGATAACAGAACACGTTCTGTTTATCTGTTGATTTGACCGCGCATCACGTGAAAATGGCTGAACGGATTTGGATGAAACTTTGCACATTGACAGACCATGACCCGGACTAAGATATAGGATAATTTTTATGCCGGTAACAGGTTCCTGTGGGATAGTGTAGTCTTCGCGAACGATTGGCGGGCGACAACTAGTGTCTATACGTTTCGAAATAGCCGTCTTATAGAGGAGGTGCTTAACGAGGTGTAAAAAAGCAACTTGCAGGTGCGGCATGGTAAGCTTTTGATAAATGTCGAAAACACTAACTAGAGTGGCATTCTTATGCTAGGGAGGTGCTCCAATCACTTGGAGCACCTCCATGTGACGGATGTGGAAGCAACTTGCGGGCCGGTCGGCACGGCCGAACCGATTCGAACCCCTCGGGAGAATCTAGTAGGGCACGGGGACACGTACTAGTGCGTGATGCCGTTCCCTCAAGAAAACCACTGAAGGTGATTCGTTTCACACGGCTTGAGGAACCCTTTTAACCCTTTTTCTCGCCACCCCCAAAAAGAAAGTGTCGGCACGGTGAGGACGGCTGGTGAGGCACAATCCTGCTCCACCAGCTGTGGAGCATCTGGACTCCCCCCACGCTTAACATCAGGCGAAGCGGAGTCATTTACCAACTAATAATAAAAAACTAGGGCATTATCCAATATTAAATGCTGTAAAAGAAAGGAAAGAAAATAAAGTTTGCTGCCAGTTTTTTCAGTACGTCTAAGTAAGTCCTGTAGACTTACGAATCAATGGCGTAGTGAGTGAATAGTACAAGTCCCAAGGGCACTTTCTATTCTGAGCGCAATACTTAAAACTTTATTGCCAACTATACTATAGGTAGTGAGTTACCTTACACAAATCTGCATAAATGACGTCATTTCGATTTTAAATAAATAAATAAAATAACTATCACCATCGCTTGTTTGTACAGCACGGCATTGCCTTTAGAAACATTAGTAAAATATTAAGTTAGGTATTATAGCAGTGAAAAACAAAATTATTATATGGCAAAGTAGAAATTTAACCTTTTGCAAATGCGTATGGTCATGAAAATAAACAAATCTATAAGACACATAGATAGACCTACTACTACTAACCAACCAATATTTATTTCTTAAGAACTTCGGCATCATGCAAGCACATGACAGCTTTCCATCAGTCGTACATAGAATAGAATAGATTTTTTTTATTAACATACACACTCAATTATAACAATTATACAACAATAAAGGAAAAAAGAAAAAACAGATATGCAGAAAAAAAAAGAACAGATGAGTAGTAAAAAATAAAATAGGTAGGTACCTAGTGTGTGAAGTTAAAGGGCCCACATGTAAACGTAAGGTAATTGGTAAAAAAGAGTTATAAAGTAAGAAATTGGGTTTAACTGTACCATTGCAAGGCAAATGCCACCGTCATTCAAATGAATGGGGCTTAATCACCACTCTTGCCAAATACGGGTCGGTAAGCACGAACGTAATTAGCAAAAAAATATTTACGTGATCGCGAATGGCGAATGAAACTCTAGAGACAAAACAACTTCGCTTTCCAACCAACGGCTCAATAATGCACAGGGGTCTTCCCCACCCGATCCTCTAAATGCCACTGCGCATTTACAGAATACACTAAACATGCACAATAGTTCAGACCCAAGACACCGTACTCGTAGAATAAGGGTACGATACGACGAGCCGGTTCACACGCGTTCTATAACAGGTACAGACCTGGGCGCTTCTCCCCACCACCCCGACCGGTCAACCCGAGCCGAGGTCCGAGCCTTTAGAGGCGCCCTCGGGTTGTTCCACACCCCGATCCGATCCGAACCCCCTGGAGAATCTAGTAGGGCACGGGGACTACCCTCTAGAAAACCTGCGAAGGTGCTTTGTTTCACACGGCTTGAGGATCCCTTTAAGGTTCTCGCCGCTCCCAAAAAGGCCCTGTGAAGCTGAAAATGGCGTCTAAGGGCCAATTTCACCGGTGAAATTAAACGCGATCAATTCGAGTTAAACTGAGTTTACGCGCTAAACTGAGTTCCGCTCCCAAGGTTGCGTTTCACCGGCATAAACTAAACGTCGTTCAAGTTGAACTTGGTTCAGTTTCTGAACGGCCGATTTTCGACGTTTAGCTTAGCTAAACGCGTTTAAAGCTGTTTGCCTGTCATTGTCACGATTGTGTGGAGTACGGGAGATTGGTTTGTTTATTTATTTTTAAAGAATGAAATAATCATTTTGTTAGCGATATAAAACGAAGATGAAAAGAGCCCTGGCACTAGCTTTTGACGAAAATGTTAATGAGGATGAGTTTATTGTACGTCGCTCCAGATGGATACGCGAGAGAGAAGAACACTTCGACACTCTTGATGCATTGCAAGATACACTTTGTTTTGTTGTGTGGTGAATTTCGCTATTGTTATGTGTTTATTAGAACTACATTTTCTTTGATAAAGTCTTGGTATGATATCTAGTTTATAGTTACGTCTAGTCCGTTAAGCGAGGCCGTGGTCAATCGTGAAAGCAAGAATCGAGTCCGTTTAGCAGGCAGTAGGTAATGAGAGGGTATCACTTTATCCTGAAAACGATGCAGGGTCACAAAAAGAGCACGAAAGAAGCAACACAGACAGGCACATCAACAAACACTCGGAACAATGAGACACTGACAATACAATACAATATTAAAAAGTCCCCATATATTTATAAAATTTATAAAATACAGTGAAAAAATTAAACGCCCACTCGACCCAGCCAGGAAGCGAACCTGGGTCTTCAGCAATCCGGGCAGCTGCACTGACCGCTGTGCTACCGGGAAGGCTAACGTAAGCGCTGAATTTTGTCACTGCTTATTAATTTTTGATTGCTAATAGCGGCACAGGTGCGCCATCTATCCAACGGTCATTGCAACCGATGGCCATGCAGATTTACCTTTGCAGATGAAATACCACAAATTTGATAACACAACGCTATTGTAAATTATCTTTTTATTTTCAAGTGCTAATTGCTGCACTGAAGCTAATTAAATATTTATAAAATTTATATAGCGGTCAGTACAGCCGCCCGGATTGCGGAAGACCGAGGTTGGATTCCTGGCTGGGTCGGGTGGGCGTTTAATTTTTTCACTGTATTTTATAAATTTTATAAATATTTAATTAGCTTCAGTGCAGCAATTAGCACTTGAAAAAAAACAGTAAAAATTCCCCATATATTAGTAGTTTTAACAATTTACCATACCATGTTTCAAGAGATATTGTTTTAAAATGTTTGATCAAAATATTGTATATAAAATTTCTAATAACTATTACATTCTGAATATTTGTGGACGATTAACGTGATATGAATTTATATTTTTTTATTAATTTTCCCATTTGAGAAGGAATAATTTCTTTTAAGGCAATTCGTTTAGTTCCAAGCCAGAACAAAAATAAAAAAACGTTTAGTCGATGACATGTCATTCATTCATTCATTCTTTGTCAAAGCTAAACTAAGTTTTAAAAAACGGGATCAAAACGAAGCCGGTGAAATCGGTGCGACGTGAACCGCGATCAAGATTAAGCTTTGAACTCGATTAGTCGAAACCAGGTTTTATTAAACTCGGTTTCTATTCGGGACGGTGAAATTGGCCCTAAGGCAATTAGCAAAACTCTTTTCAAAACAAATAAATAATGGGTGGTCTCTAGTTAACTAAAGCTAAGGATAAGCTAAAATAAAACAATAAACTAGACATCCTACACCACAAGCCTGCCTTGCCACAAAGCGCTATTGTGTTACTGTAACTTGATAGCGCAATGTGGACCATGTTGCAGGCAAACAGTCTAATCCTACTAATCACAAATGTCTAAAATGTTTCAAAATATGTTTTTTTTTAGATATCTGTTAAAGAGCATTTATTAACAATAACAATCCTGTTAACTTTACATAGAAAGCTAATACGCTTATGCTAGGCATGGGTTCACGGCAGTGGCGTAACGGAGCTACGGAGAACGAACCATGTATCGAACGAGGTATCAGGAAAGATTGACAGTACACGCTAACGAACTCGCTCAGGCGCTAAGTGGAGAGGGAGGTCAACAGTATATTAGGCTAAAGAGACAAGACATTCCGAATTTTAGCAATAGATTCTGACACTTAAATAAAACAACAGAAACAAGGATGGAGTCGCTGGACAAGCCTCTTTTAACAAAAACATTTACTCGTGAGAAGTTCTCAATCAAAAGAATGGCCTATTGATTAAGAAACAGATTGTAAAATTGCAGAAAAAAAAATTTTTTTTTTATAACAATGTAATAATAATGTATTTAAAAACTGTATTAGTACCGTTACAAAGAAATCACTAATAACCAGCTGAATAAATGAAAATGACAAATTACAATGCAACAGGCTACCGATCCACTTTTATAAATGAATATACTGATCCACTTTCAAAAATGAATAGTCTAAATAAACAGTGGCTTTAAAGATTGCAGTTTTGTATTTCAAAAGTACTATAACTGACAAACTTCTTTCTTTACATTTAAATAAAGGTAGGTATTTTTACTATCTTAAAGCAAACTAATTTAGTTAATATAATATATATATATATATATATACGAGACAACATCACATACATCGTTCTGATTCCAAGGTAAGTAGCTAAAGCACTCGGTTCATGGAAATCAGAAACAACGACGGTACCACAACCACCCAGACCCGACACAATATCGAAAAGTTCGTTTTCGACATTGACCCGACCGGGAATCGAACCCGGGACCTCAGTTAGCGCCGCCCAATGTCGGGCGTGCAAGCCACTCGGCTACGGAGGTCGTCAACAGAGTATGGTTACGAGTTACAGCTAGTGATAAAGATCAGCTGTTCAGCAAATTCTAATTGAGTAAGTTTAATATTTAAAAGGCAACAACAGATTGTGACATCATAATTTGTAAGATGATAACATATTTCAATAACATTGCAATGTATTGTTAATAATAATACTAAATAGATTAGCTGGATGAGAGATTGTGCTCAGTGGCGTGCCTACTTGGAGAGGCCTACGTACAGCAGTCGACTTGATGATGAATACTGACTGAATTAAGAAGTGATACTGTATAAGAGACTACAGGTGAGGTAAGCTCCGTACCTAACGCACTTGAGCGACCCACACAAAGACCCAATGGGCATAAAAACTTACAATAGCTTGGAACAGTCTGAGCGCAGCTGTTATGAGATTCTGTGTCCATGAGAGGTCTGTGCGATGCTTATGAGTATGAAGCTTACCTTCTACAGTACCATCGTTTTGTGCAACTAGTAATTGCTTGTATCCTGCCATTCACCACAAGTAATTACGCATATAAAGTCACTAGTCAGTTTATAACCCAATCTATGTTATGGACTGTTTTCTAGTTGACATTATTATTTAAATAGTGTAAAGAGGTAATGTATGAAAAAGGATTATGATACAGTTGCACCATTATTCGTTAAATGGTTTAATATTACAACTTGTTGAGAAATGTCTATACAGCTGATCAGCTATAAAATAAATATAAACAAGCTAGCTACTAGGTTAAATTAAATAGACATAGACAGATCCTAGACAGTCCTCAATAACCTGGTGAAGGCATATAAATACCAACAAGGTAACGGATGGTGGAAATAATTCAGCCAATATTTAATTAATTAATAAACGTTTGACCTTGGGGTGGTAGGTGACTTTTGATGTATGACTCGAAAGTATTAAATTAGATGAGGAATATTCAACAAACGCAACGTAATATTACAAAATATACTTACCAAAATCTATAAATTGCTTTATAGAAAGCGGCGAAGGGTTGAATTGCGAATAAAAGTCCAGCATTTTAGTAACATTACTAAAAATGGCACCTGCCAACCTCATTTTTGATGATTTCACTCAAAACCCACACAAACAATTAGCAATATAAATGTTTTTACAAAGAGTTTATTTCAAAATTACTATTGTGACACGAAACACATGGTGGATAATATTTTAATAAATGAATTTATTTTCAATACCGAAAATTACCAACACTCTACTCTAAATACAACCAAACTCATTGAAAAACTTCAAGCAACTGACTGAAGTTAACTGAATAGACCACAGAATAAAACGTAATGATTACTTGCTTAGTGCCACAGAACACATGAACTGAATTACTGAACTGACTGACAAAAATCAAAATGACTCGACTGACTGACGTTTGTTTGTTAGTTTCCATAAACCATAATGTGATTAAACCACGGAACAGAAAAAAAAGTGTTTGTTTCTGTGGCTTAAACTGTGATTTTATCTATTTCTTATTTTATATTAAGGTATTTTATTTGAATTTCACCAATTCTCTATAATTTACTCATGAGTGACATACCAACTATAAATGAATGACATCACCAATGCATCATCAACAGTTCATTTTAATGTCCCCATTGCATACGAGCCGTCAGTATACTTCTCAGTGGATGAAAGCA
The DNA here is from genome assembly GCA_949315975.1 of Eudonia truncicolella. NCBI lineage: Eukaryota > Metazoa > Arthropoda > Insecta > Lepidoptera > Crambidae > Eudonia > Eudonia truncicolella. The sequence goes on from OX438851.1 coordinate 2,278,963, forward strand.
CCACAGGGAGAACGGAACTTACAACTCTTACAATTTAGACGTTTCGTGTCGGTCCGCTTACCGAAACAGTCGCACGAAAGCCGCACGACCGTTTTAATATGGAACGCAGTGCAAATTTGCGGCAGCCATCCGACAACAAACATCTAAAATAATCTAAATTATCATTGAAGGAGCCTTTACACTACTGGGATAGAGCGGATTAGTGGTTGTTAACGAATGCTTATGCAGCTGTATCCAACAGATTAACATGACTTTCGAAGTACGGAGGAGCATAAAATGATAAACTTTTAGTTACTCATCCAATGACTGCCCTTTGCGAAAGATGCTTTACTTTAACAATCGCAGATCGAGCGCAAACTGCAATATTTAACGATCTTATCTCCTGCTTATTAGTTTTTGATTTTAATTCAGTATTCCAAAAACAACTTTAAAAGTAAAGAAACACTTATGAACTTGCCTGTACTTCTAGTATGAATGGAACTTTACATATTTTTTTACATTTGTTTTCTGCGAATTCACACAAACTATTTTACTGACAGTCAGAATTTCACGCACTGATAATACATATAACAATTATAAAAAGATGGCATAACAACAGTGAATTAGACCATGTGTACGCTAGCTTATCGGACACCTTGATGATGAGGCACGCATGAAGGTTAGAGGCTAAGGACTTCATGATGGAAAAGTGAAGAGTCCTGTCAGCGGTTTTGTTTTATTTTCTAAAATTTGTGTTATGTCGAATATTAATGTGTAATATAATGGTGGATTCGAGAAGTCCGCGTGAGGACTTAGTTAAAAAATTACTTTGACACTGGCTAAATGTGCTAATCGCACAAAGCCATCAACTAAAGGAAAAAAAACAGACACTTGTTTGACACTGACACGTAGGTAGCATTTTTCGGCGCAGAATTTTGAATTTGAATTATCATTTTATTTGGAATGATTTGCTAGATTCATGATAAAGTTACCGAGATTTCTAAATCCGATAAATAAAGTACATTGTATTAAATTCTGCAGAAACGTAAGTTTTAACATCTATTTGCACAACAGCATTACTGGACACCAATTATTTTTGTATTTGCTTTTGAATTTCTTAAAACTTTATTGGTAATAAGGAATTGACATTTTTTCAATAACAGTTTCATTATAAATATTTTTAGTTAAGTTTTCGGTCAGTTTCTACTAAGATGTCTTTAAGTACTAATTTTAAGGTTATAGCAATATCAAAATGATTTTTAATTATAGAATAACACTTATTTAGTTACAAGTAAGATTAATTTAGAAAAAGTTATTCCCGTTTTTAGTTTGTTATTTAATCAAATATTAAAATTTAGTAATTGTCAATAGTTAGACACTATTGTATTAACATTTGATAAGATCCGATTTTACCAATTTAAGTTCTTAAGTGTTATCACAGTTATTTAATGAAGAACAAACAATTAGATCTACATTGTTACAACAACCAAATACACTATAAATGATAGGCACAGTGTCTTGATCTTACCGTATGTTAAGTGATGATAAGGCCAATTGGTGAAAGCGCACATCAGCCAGATCCTCAACTACTGAGGCACTGGCTATCTTATTTCTAGCTGCCAGAACACAATAATGCTACAAACTTTGCTGTTTTGCCTACATATTTAGATAAGATGGTGGTAGCTTGCCAGGCGAACAAACAAGCAACAACACCAACCAAACTGAGTACACAAATATGTACCCGCACAGGGAATCGAACCTGGGACCTTTGGGTCTGAGACCAGTGGTGTTAACCAATAGACCACAGAGGCGATGAAATGATTAACTCCTTATTACTTGATAAGATTAGATTAATATCACATTATTTCGTAAAAATGTAACACTTCCAGATGAATCATAAAGTGTTTGTGTACGGTACGCTGAAACGCAACGAGCCTAACCACCATTGGCTGACAAACCGGGAACATGGTGTTAGCAAGTATGTCTGCGATGGTGCAACAAAGGCCAAGTACCCGCTGATCATTGCTACTAGATACAACATTCCTTTCCTGTTGTATAGCCCGGGAGAAGGGTTTAATGTCAAAGGTATGATCAAATAAATTTAATTATAAAAATCTTAAATTGTTTTCTAAAGTTAACGTGAATACTACACATTTAAATAATCAAAATAGAAATAGCAAAAAGGTTAGTCTACATCACAGGAGACCGAAGAGCTGGCAGCTACCTCGGACAAAGAATTAGTCTAGCTATTCAAAGGGGGAACGCTGCCAGTATCTTCGGAACCTTGCCTAAAGGGACTCCTTTTAATAATATATTTTAGATAGTTATTATATTATATTTTTGTTAAGAAATAGCTTATTAGATTCAATTTTATTTTAATGTTCCTTAAATTAAATGTGAAATAATCAACTATTACGGATCTACTAGTGTTTATGTTAAACATTGATTAAGATTATTTTAAATGAGGGTGTGCAAGATACTTATTAATATGAGACGACCAACATCTCAGTCTCCCTGTAACCACAAACTGCAAAGGGTTCGAAACGTCAGGATAAAACCAATGTGTAAAATAAAGTTAAGTAGAACTTATACCTAGTTTTACCGCAGTTATTACCATTTGTCCATGTATAAATATTTATAACATCATCTCAGCCAAAAGACGTCCACTACTGGACAAAGGCCTCCCCTAAGGATCTCCACAACAACCAGCCCCCCGACCGCCTAACTCGAACGCTTTCGATCGCTTTGAAGGCGAGGCGAAGAGGAGGCGTTATCTTGTCATTTCGAAAGCAATATGAAAGCAATATCGGAAGCTATAGCCTATAGCTATCGAAATGACAAAATGACGCCTCCTCCTCGTCTCGCCTTCAAAGCAATCGAAAGCGTTCGAGTTCGTTAAAGTTAACTGACGATTGAAAAATCAGCCGTTACCCTAAGGCCCGATTTTTCAATCCTCAGGTAAGTCTTATCCAAAGAATAAGATTGTCATTGTGATTGTGACATATTTACTAAAGAGAATCTGTCATTATGTCAAATTATTCAATGAATAAACTGACGATTGAATAATCAGCCCTTAGTCAATGATTTAAATACTAGCATGTAATATCAGGGGGCCTACCGCCTAACTCTATCGCTATCGCGCTCTATAGTTTATGGCGTCATCTTGTCATTTCGAAAGCGATATGATAGCAATATAAAAGCAATATCGAAAGCTATAGCCTATAGCTTTCGATATTGCTTTTATATCGCTTTCAAAATGACAAGATTTTGCCATAAACTATAGAGCGCGATAGCGAGAGCGATAGCGATAGAATTAGGCGGTAGGCTCCCTGCCCCCCGACCGCCTAACTCTATCGCCATCGCTCTCGCTATCGCGCTCTATAGTTTATGGCGTCATCTTGTCATTTCAAAAGCAATATTAAAGTAATATGAAAGCAATATCGAAAGCTATAGCCTATAGATTTTGATATTGCTTTTATATCGCTTTCGAAATGACAAGATGACGCCATAAACTAAAGAGCGCGATAGCGAGATCGATAGCGATAGAGTTAGGCGGTAGGCCCCCTGATTAGGATACTATTGTAAATAACCTTTTTAAATAATGTTTTAAATTATCATGCTCACATAAAATCCCACTTGTCCCCCAAGGGGACAAACGCCAGAGGGGACTACTGGGATACACTGATTAGTCTAATTTATACACGTTATTCTTCCGCGCCCGATCCTCTAAATGCCACAACACATTTACAGAATACACTAAACATGCACACTAGTTTAGGCCCATGACACCGTACTCGCAAAACAAGGGTACGAAGAACCGGTTCACACACGCTCTACACCAGGTACAGATATGCACCTGGGGCTTCTCTCCTCCACCACTCGAGCCGAGGTCCGAGCCTTTAGAGGCGCCCTCGGGTTGTGCCGCTCCCCGATCCAATCCGAACCCTTCGGAGAATCTAGTAGAGCACGGGGACGCGCACTAGTGCGCGATGCCGTTCGCTCTAGAATACCTCCGAAGGTGATTCGTTTCACACGGCTTGAGGGACCCTTTACGTTCCTCGCCGCCCCCAAACAAGCCCGGTGAAGCTGAAAATGCCGTCTGAGGCAATCAGCAATCTCTCTCAAAAAAAAAACGTTAATCTTAAAATGGTTTTTGTTGTCTTTGTGTATCCGATATTTCGCCACAGTTGCATGCGCCATGATCTACCTATTGATGCTTATTTTAGGTGAGATATACGACGTAGATGATCTGATGCTGAGCAAGCTGGATATTTTAGAAGATCATCCCTCTTATTACGTAAGAGAATTAGATGACATCAATGTGACCAAGGCGTGCGTACAATTTATTTTACTAGAAATCCAAAAGCTATCAACAGATGCTGTGAATGGGTGGAGAGGAGAAGAGATAATGATTTGTCCTTAACAACGAATAAATTGGTTCTTGTCAATCTCCTACTGCTTTTTAGTTAATTACGTTTATTACGTGCACTTGGAGAGGCCCATGTCCAGCAGTGGACGTGTGTAAGCTGATGATGATGATGATGATGATGATGATGATGATGATGACGACGTTACCACAAATCTATTCTCCTCTCTGCTCATTTTTGGCGGTTATCGAGAATAGTCTTAAATCCTTACAAAATGTCTGCAGGAAAATGATTTAATGCTACTTTTTTTGCTTGAAATTATTCGTTCAGAATACTTTTTTTATTTGAATTTATACTCTAAACCAAAACTTTAACAGCATTCAAAAATATTGCAGGCCATAGGTAGGATGGTAATCGAACGCTCGCCCTTTTCCAATCAAGATGTTGACGTTTTTCAACTGAGCGAAATAAATATGATAAATAAGTGTTGAAAAAAACTCCACGGGCGTGATTTGGACCTGCATCTTATGACATGTTATTTTTTTACAGAGGTAGTATCGAAGCTCCCGAAATGAAATGCTGGGTTTATTTCCTGAAGAAGTTCAAGCCAGAGCTGTTGACTCGGCCCCTGTTGGAGGTCTACTCATCCAGAGGCGGCCACGGGTTATCTTACATGGAAAGGTCCAAAAGAGATCCTAATTACAATTATAGATCTGAAGTTACTGGTTGAAACAGTTTGCAATATTTACGAATTAAATTAATTCCATCACCATACTTAAAATTTTAATAACTCAATCACTAATTTCAATTTGAAATATTGTCATCGTATAAGCCAGCAACTTATTTATAACATTGGAACATTTCAGATTATCCAAAAAAACTGACTCTGATGAGTTTATGTCAATTGTAAAATGAAACCAAGAGAAAAGTGAATTTTAGCCATTGTTGAATAACTATGCAAAATTTGTTGTGACACAGAAGAATCTTTTAGTAAATTATGAGTCTCAATAATTCGAATCTAAATACGTTGGAATAAATGATTGACTAAGATTAAGATTACATTACCGAGAATATTAATTTTGTATATATATATATATATATATGTAACAAGAATTGTTTAAAATGTATGTTGATAATGATTAAAATAAGAATTCTTATGATCCTGGTTGTTGATGTAAAAGAGCTGTTAAAGTATATTTGATAATTTATTTTTTTACAGCAATAATGAGTCGACCATAGACGACCTGAATGACGTGTTTCCGAAAAAGTGACGATTTTATATTATTGTTAGTTAAATTTATAAGATTAAAAGTTTTTCCGATTCGGAGCAATTACGTGTAAGAAACGTTTTTTGGTATATTTTAAAAAATTGTAATCAAATTATTTTGTTTTTATGCATGTCGCGCTGCGCCTTATGAATTGTTATATTGAATAAACCTATTTATACAGCACCTGATTTTTAATTCAGAGTTTTAGCATCCGCAATAATTTGATTCTTGCTGGACATATTTGTATAAAATCTAAATTCTTACAATCCGCATTCGTACATATGAATTAGGTACTTACTAGAATGCAACTATTAATTTTGTCACTAAAAATATTTTTAACCTTTGCGGGATTGAACAAATATGTGTATCCATCCACCTCAGTTTTTTTTTAGTAAATTCAATTAATATTTTCCAAGAAAACTATGTTTAAATTAATATTGAGACCTACAGAGATAACAAAAAATTGAAATTAGTTTTTATGGACACACACAACAAAAGAATGAAAAAAAAAAAACACATGTTTTTTATAAAATTCACGGTGTTTTATTTACTTTGTAATGTAGCAGATTCGTTAATAGAAATATCAAGTGAACGTATTCTAAATCACTTGTTTTCTCGCAACACTAGATTTGTCAAAGAAAACTGATATCAGTTTTCTTTCTAATTATTACCGTATTTATACGGTATTTTCAAGCCTTGTACGGTAATCTATCGTGTCGTGACTCGTGGTACGAAAACCATTCGGTTATTCTAAGAACAGTACCGAAATTCTATAAAACGTACGGTAATTTCAAGTTGGCGCCTAATCTCTGAATCAACCTCAGAACTGTCTCATAGATAAGTTGGTGTGTGGGATCGTAATTTCTCTCTATCGCACTTCTAATGATATGCTATTTGTTATATCTTTCCTTCTTATTTGATGGATGAATGAACAAGCGACCGAGAAAAATGTCTGAATGAAATAAATGACTGACTGAACGAACCGATCCGACTAGTTTAGTTGTCTGTGGATAGTGTGGTCCATGTTATGTGTGGTTATGTTTTACCAGTAGCAGTTGTTATGGGATGGGCCTTAGTCTGAGATACACCTAAACGAATCTACACACTTTTAAAACTTGAAAAAGGAGAAAATGAAGGAGAACAACTTAGAGATATCTCTAAATAGTATCCACACTATTGCACACTGTGTGGATACTATTTTTTTATTATTAACTGCTTACTTGCCTAGTTGTTCTTCTTAATTTTCTCCTTGTTCAATTTTTAAAAGTGTGTAGATTCGTTTAGGTATATCTCAGATTAAGGCCCATCCCATAACTACTGCTACTGGTAAAACATAAGTAGTTAACGACTATTATTCTGTTTATTATAAAATAAGTTGGAAAAATCTAATACACTAAAGCGACTTTTCATACAATCATCATGTACGGTAATTTAGGGGTACATTTTACGGTAATGCCGGCAACACAGTCTGGCAACGCTGTGAAGGAGTCAAGGAAGTATCTCTTATTAGTCTGTGGACACTGGACAGACTTCTTGGCGGAAAAGTGAAGAGTCATGCAGCATGAGCCATTTTACAAGAAATTGAATTGAATTGTCTGCGGTTTTGTTTTAACTTCTAAAATTTGTGTTATGTCGAATACTAATGTGAAAAAATGGTGGATTATTAACCGTTTAGTGTTCGTAAGTGCACATGAGTGTTGGCAAATGAAACAAAACAGTGCAACTTCACTTTTCAAATTCTCTCAAGAAGTCCGCCCGAGGAATTAGTAAAGCCTAAAGCCCCACATCTTTACTGAGATACTCGAGGGGTTGGGGGGTATATAATTTCTCCTTTCCCATTTCTATTATCATTCATCAACATCGTATAGGAAGGAAATATTGTTTATTGACTATATTATTAAGAAAAATATTTTTTTCATTGGCTAAATGTTTGTGCAAAGCCATAAAAAAAAAAGTGCAAATTGTGCACGTCGTATTTTTGTTCTGGCAATTCCGTCGTCATTAGGTTATTTTTAATATTTATTAAAAAAAATACTTATACACAAGCATGTTTTTTATTTCTAATAAAATTAAAGATAATACTTAAATGGATTTTGCAAGGAAGCAATTAGAAAAATATGGCTGGTCCGACGGTAAATATTAAGTGTTTTTGTTTAAGTTGATAAAACCATTAACGTAAGGAAAAGTTTACAATTACACAGTTCCTATAACTATTCACTTACTCTAAATAGCCAGCCAATCAAATTATATGTGTCCCTCAAACATTTACAGAGTGTAAAACAAGGATGTGAATGAGTTTCCGTGTTTCAATCAATTACATAGTAAAAATCAGTTTTGAAATGTGGATCTGTATTTGTGCACTCACTTTGCCTATATTAGCGTAACTTATTAATAAATGAATTACATTATCATCATCAACATCAGCTTTTATTAGTCCACAGCTGGACGTGCATAGGTCTCCTCAAGTGCACTCCAATAAAAATGCTAAAGTTCAATGATTATTTGTGCATTACTGTTTGGTAGAGGAGCTCGATGGCGCAGTAGTCAACGCGTCCGGTCGGCCTTTGCGAAAATTGCTTAACCTTAGCTGTTAAGCAACTTTCGCAAAGGCCGGTCATCGATTGGGTGACCAAAAATTTTTCATCTTGAGCTTCTTGCTTCGAAAGGCATGTAAAGCCATTGGTCCTGGCTGTATTAGCAGTTGTTAAGAAACAGCAGTTCTCACTGGGCCTACGTGGTGGTATATGGCCTGATCTCCCTATCCATAGGGAAGGCTCGTGCCCCAGCTGTGGGGACACAAAATCAATCAAATCAACAAGATCATCACCAGCCCGGTGATGATCTGACTTTAGAAACTGTCAATTTTTTTCCCGTTTCAGGCAAAGGCTTAGGCAAGAATGAGAATGGCATCTCGCAAGCCTTGAAGCCTAAGCTAAAGCGGAGTGTGGCCGGCATCGGTCACGACGCCGCCGCCGACTTCACTGAGCACTGGTGGTCCCAACTGTATGACAAGGCTGCTAAGAATGTAGAAGTAAGTTGCACAATTTACAACTTTGGTTTCTTTTCTTATCTTATCTTATCTTAGTGAGGCCTGCCGAGTTTTCTCTCTCCCAGTAGCACTTCGAACCATTGGGATCTTTTGTGGAATCCCATCCTTTTACTCTTCTTCCTCTGTAAAGATAGATAAGCCATAAGTTTGGCAACGTCTTGAAGAGCAAAGAGCCTGAAGTATTCTGGTATTAAATAGGCCGATCCCAGGTGTCCCATTATTTTCCTGGTTAGTGTCACAGTTGCGCGCGCAGTAAGTGCTGCATTGACTCTGTTTCCTCTCCACATGCCCTACACAAGTTCAATATTTACAATAACTTTTTATATATTTTCAGGTTGAAGACAAGAATGGCAAGACCAAAAAGATTAAAACAATAGACTCAAACGAATTTGAAATCACAAACAGCATGTGGAAAATCAAACAAAAACATCAGAAAAATTATACAAATGAACTGTATTCCGATTATTTCATTAAAAAAGCTGTGTTGGACAAAGAAGGGGTTACCAAGGAGAATGTCTCTGATACTGAGTCTGAAGACGGAGATGTTGATGATAGGAAAGTAGTTTTGAAAATGACAGATGAGGAACTTTTTGCTGCATGCGGAGGGAGAACTGCTCATAAGTAAGTTCATTAAGCTTCATTAGTTTTAGGTGTTTAAGGATTCATTGAAGCAAGCATCTGAAAAATAGTTACATGCTAAAATAATCATCATCACCGACTCATTTTATGTCCTCACAGCTGGGGCACAAGCGTTGCGGGGATTACTATGCTTAGGGATGTGGAGTGGTAGTTGTTAACAACTGCTACATGTAGCCATGCCGTGACCAATGGTTTTACATGCCCTCCGAATCTTGGAGAATAATTTTTGATCATCCATTTTTGATGTGTAACATCTTTCCGCTCGCTTTCTATGTATACTATATTTTGTGGGAGTGAGATTTCGTGAAATGTGACGGAAGTAGGTGTAACAGTGTGACAGGAAGTCGGGGAAACGCGCAAGCGCGCGCCATTTTGTACATTTAAAATCGATAGAACATATTATTATTATATGTGACATATTGTGTCATTTGAATTCAAATTCAAAATTCAAAATCATTTATTCAGTTTAGGCTTCAGTTTTGACTATCAAAAGTCATTTTGATATGTCAAATGTCTTCTAATGAGTATTTACTGCATTTATTTTATAGATATAAAATGATGTAATCCCTGACCCATTATTTTCAGAATATAATGTTAAAACTGCTTATTACTAAGATGAGATTTCAAATGTTACAACATAATATGCGACTACTGTAACTGTAAGGCTCACTCGTTTTTTTTTGTTAGACTATTTCGTCCCACTTCTTAGAATAAGCCTCTTCCAAACTCTTCCACTTCTCTCAAATTTCATACTAATAAAATGTGTTTATAATTTTTCAGAGGTGCCCGCCATGGTTTAAAGGCTACAGGAAAACTAGCAAGAATAGCACAACAAGAACAAATGCTTCTAAACCAACCACAGTACAAAGGATACTCGCATTTTAAAAACAGTTCGAAACAAGATAAATTAACAGTGAATGATCTACAAGTAGTTGAAGATATGAGCTTGAATAGTGATGGAGACAACATTGTTAATAAAAAAAACAAGAAAAAAAGGAAAAGCCGTTGTGTTAGTCAAAATGATTTAATTAATGATTCAGACTTGACTGAATCTGTGGCGCCTTTGACTACTACAGATATTAAAAACGAAGTACTTGCAAATGTTGCTAGTGATACAAGTGACGGACTTCGTAGTGGAAAATCAAAGAAGAACCAGCATCATTTTGAAGATGAGATTGAAAATGGTGATGCCAATGTTAGTACAAAAAATAATAAAAAACGTAAAACCGTAAAAGAATGCAGCGATATGGATATAGACACTAAAAAAGTTATAGTAGAAGAAATTATTGTAAAAAAATCTAAAAAGAAAAATAAAAGTGTTAATAGTTAGTTATTGTCAATATTTGTATATAGCCTATGAAATAAAATCATTTTTATAGAATAATTTCGTTTTATTGTCCATGGTTTGAATAGACTTAAACGTCTTGTTTAAGACATACTTACTAATTTAGCTTTTTAATTCTGTTATTGGTATTAATTAGTGGAGTTAGCATCGGAAGTCAACATATTAAAATAGCTTACCAGAAGTTAAAAACTGCTTGAAAGACGATACAGAGATATCGAAGAGCATATCACCTACTGAGAAATTCCCAGAAAAGCACCTATTTGTTGAAGCTGAAGATGCGGAGCGCATCTCAATAACATCAACAGTTCAAGGAAGGACTATCTATCATTCATCAATTAGCAGGTTACCACTAAACTATACTTAGTTTACCAATTACCAATTCAAGTTAGTACTCTAACTTGAATTGGTAATTGAATTAACCTGTTTATGATATGACATTAAAAAGGGTGGGGTGAACTGCCCGCTTTATGTACACACGCCTGCACATCAACCTACCACAAACTGTCAAACCTCAATACGCTTGGAACTTTAGTACTTAGCAATATGGTTGAAAATGTTTTGAAGAAATTTGACAGTTTTGGATAGGTTGATGTGCAGGCGTCTGTACACAAATCAGAATTTATTATTCACTGGTAATATTACGCAGAAGAAATTTACCGTTAGATGTTGGTAACACCATTGACTTGTCAAAGGACTTCTAGGCGGGAAAGTGAAGAGACATATCTGTGGTTTTGTTTTATTTTCTAAAATTTGTGTTATGTCGAATATTAACAAAACAGTGCAACGTCACTTTTCAAATTCTCTCAAGAAGTCTGCGTGAGGACTTAGTAAAGCCCCACATCTTTGCTGAGATACTCGAGGGGTTGGAGGGTAATATCATTTCTCACTTCCCATTTTTATTATCATTCATCATCATCATATAGGAATGAAATATTGTTTATTTATGTATTACTTAAAAGAAGATAGAACGGACGAATAGGCTTGATTGATTTCATCCCGAGCCGTAAAACAATACACAAAAAAAAATGAGTTTGACAGTCAAAGTCACTCAAAGTCAATTCCAATTTTAGTAAAATATTGAAATCAGTAAAATATCAATATTGAAATTGTAAAAAAATGTCTCTTGTTAAGTTTTTAGCTTTAGATAAAGTAGCGAACTTTTTCAGTGCTGTTAGTAAGAATGGTGGCATCAGAGCATCACTGTGGAAACTCTACAGGTACAACAACTAATATTAATTGTTGTTATTATGTAATATTAGGGGTTATGTTATTTTTAATTTTTCTTTCTTAGACATATTTTAAAAATCTACTAAATCTAAGTTAAATAAATTAAGTACAAAGATAATCCTCCAACACATGTTTACCAACAACTTACGTTTACCTAATCGTTGCCGTTAAAAAATATTATTTTATTATGCTACATAATAATAACACTACTTATAGATAAAAACTACTTATTGCAATTACGAACCTGACATCTAACAACGCACACGCTAACGCGCACACTGCCCACTCTAAACCAAATAGCCTTAAGAACAGACATTTTTTCTTGTTCTTTGAACAAATTTACACGAGTTGCATTATTTATAATATGTTATTGTACTTAGTATCTACCTAGTGCTTATCTATCGTATTGGTGTTATACTGTAAAGATAGATTTAAGCTAAGATGAATAAATAAATAAAGTTTAAATGTTACCAGAATCAATGGAATAACTTGACTAGCCATAAGGCTATAAAATTTGTATTTTCGGACAATACAAATTTTGAATTTTATAATATTTTAAAAGCTTAAAACTTTCCATAAATAATAAACATTGGTTTTGATGTACTGTGTAAGTGTACTGTGTGTGTAAATGTCTGTGATGGAAGCTTTAGTTAGTGGTATCCCACCAATCACACGAGGCACAGCTGGACCAGGCGCCACAGCTCTGGGGGCCTCTACCAGAACTACATTCCTACATTTGTTCTACATAAAGGTAGGCACAACTGAGGATCAGGTTCGTGCCTATTTGAATACCATATGCGCTGATGAATCGTGTACAGTGGAAGCTCTCAACTCACGAGGTAACTACACTTCTTTCAAAGTTGGCGTTCCGACCAAGCTGTGTAGCGCTGCAATGTCGTCTGATAACTGGGCTGAAGATATTTGTGTGAAACCCTGGCAACAGAATTTTCGCCCCAAAAGTAAGAAAGAACAGTAACCAAACTAAGATGGCGGTGCTCTATTACCAGAACGTAAGAGGTTTATGTACCAAAACTTTCACTTTCTATAATAATTTGGTAATCTCTTATGACATTGTAGCATTGACCAAAACATTTCTTACTTGTTCTGTGCTTGATAAATTTGCAAAATTGCTTACAGAATGGACGAGTTGAAAGAGGGTACTCTGATCGGAGAGGATAAATACGGCAACAAATACTTCGAGAACCCTCGCTTCTTCTACGGCAGGAACCGGTGGGTGGAGTACGCTGAAAAGTACCATATGGGCTACGATGCTAGCCAGGTGAGTGTCCAAGTTTTGTGGTGAACTGCTAGACCTCCATCTCACCAGATGATGATTAGTTCTGAGATGCACACATTACTCGAAATTTAGGCAGGGTCCTGGTTGACAATAATTGTCTTGTGTGTGTTGGAATATAAATTTGATAGAATTTTGTCTATGGAATTTTATGTAATTACTGGCTGGCATTCAGCCTATGACTTTAAAAGCAATAGCTATTAGAATATGTTTGAATATTTTATATAAATATGTCAAATGAAAAATTGATGACTTCTATTTAGACTTTTGTATCGTTCGGAGTGTTTATTTATTAAATCATGTAATTTCGTAAATATCTAGTTAAAAGTATTTTTTGATAGAAATATGTAGTAAAGAAAATTAATAAATTATTATATTTCGGTATGATGATGAAGAATGATAATAGAAATGAGAAGTGAGAAATGATATACCCCCCAACCCCTCGAGTATCTCAGTAAAGATGTGGGGCTTTACTAATTCCTCGGGCGAACTTCTTAAGAGAATTTGAAAAGTAAAGTTGCACTGTTTTGTTTCATTTGCCAAAACTCATGCGCACTTACGAACACTAACGGTTATTAATCCACCATTATTTCACATTAATATTCGACACAACACAAATTTTAGAAATTAAAACAAAACCGCAGACATGACTGTTCACTTTCCCGCCAAGAAGTCTTCTAGTTCCTTACTGGTTACATATTTTGAGTGAAGTGTGCATTCATATACTTACTGTACAGGTTGACTTTTTATCACCGTCCAAACCTTCTGAGATGACTCCTCCCGTGATACAAACGAACAACTCCTACTATTGGACCAACTCCCTAACTCGAAAATAAAATTTAGCTGTTCCATACAGTTTGGTCGAATGAACATTGACGTTTTGATGAAATATAATTGATATAACAGAGAGAGAATTATTGTTGAAAGTGCAAAATAACACACTACAGTCTGAAGGTTATACCTTATTTTATAGACTACTTGTAGAGTGCTTGTCTATGTTCCAGGTCCCCGCTGAATGGTACGGCTGGCTGCACTACAAAACGGATCTACCACCCCACCAGGTAATTTTTTTAATTTAATTTCTTAGATAATGTTGAAAAGTATTTTATTAACATTACGTTTACGAATACGAAAATTAGTATGGCATTGAAGCAGCGCCTCCTGGCGACATACGAGAAGAGTTCGCAACGCACGCAATCACACACACACACATACACACAGACACACGCACATGCACACGCACACACACACACAGCTTCAGCTTCACCGGGCTGATTTGGGGGCGGCTGGAAACTTAAAGGGTTCCTCAATACGTGTGAAACGAATCGCCTTCGGAGGTTTTCTAGAGGGAACGGCCGGCATCACGCGCTAGTAGATTCTTAATCTTTGACACCAAACAATAAAGATCTACGTAATTATCCTCCTTCTAAATATTCGTTTAAAAAATAGTTATTTCTTATATTTTTTAAATCAGTGCATTAATTATCATTAACCTGAGTGCCGCGATCGTGCTGCGTGTTTTATTTGCATCTTTTGAACATCGCAACAAGAAAATTCGGCCTGTGGACCATTTCAACCGGGCGGTACGTCAACATTTGTTTAACATTAATATTCAAAAACCACAGCTGCATACAAGCGAATACGACGGTTACGTCTGAGGTGTAAGTGCTACATTGCCTTGCGCGCATCATCACCGGTCATTAGCGAAGAAACCGGATCGTCATCGGCCATTGATAAAGCACTGCAGATACGACATCGCTGCAACGTTTATAGCTTTCTCTGAGAGAATCCGATATACTAAAATCTTAAAAATATATATATATATATTTTTTTTAATTATTGTTATTATTTTTTTTTGCTGATATGGCGCCTGTTCAATTTACCTGTGGTGGATGTTGTAATAAGTTCAGCACGAATGATAACTTAAAATGCGCCAAATGCTTGAAATTTTATGATCTCGAATGTGCGAGTATTACTGTTAATTGTTTTCGAAATTCCATGACAAAGAGCAGCAAGAGTCAATGGATTTGCTATGAATGTAAAGGCAGGATGCCGAAGGGTAGCAATACTAACACGCCTGTTCGCTCGCTTCAAACTGTTTGTTCTGGGAATTCACCTCAAAATATGGACGATGGTACCGGTACAGATTTTGATAATGTCACTATTAGAAGATCTAATCAAAATCAATACCGATTCGATGTGGATTGCTCACTCTCTGGCCATGATGAAGATGTCGTCTCCGCTAACAGTGAAAGAGTTTTGAAGTCTATGAAGACCGAGCTGCCACTACTACTAACCAGGACATTGAAACAAGAATTGCTGCCAATTCAAAAAGAGCTTCAGGACTTCCGTACATCGCTTGATTTTTTCAATACCAAGTTCGAAGAAATGAAAAATGAATTGGACATGTTGAGAGATGAAAACACCACCTTGAAAAACGATTGCTCAGCGTTGGACACTACTGTGAGGGATCTTACGGAACGCCTAAACAATACTGAGCAGTACTTGAGGGAAAATAATTTAGAGCTTCACGGGGTACCTGAACATCGCAATGAAAACTTAAACAATCTCGTTAAACACTGCGGTGCAGTGATTGGCTATACGATGAAAGATGAAGACATTGTAAGTTGTGTGAGAGTCGCAAAATTAAACAAGGACAGTATATATCCGCGCACAGTCATAGCCAGGTTCATGAATGCTGCACGTCGGGATGAGTTTTACTCAGCTGTGTATCGTTATAACAAAGCTAACAAAAATGATAAGCTTAATACAGCGCTACTTGGGCTTGCAGGGGACAAAAAGCCGGTGTACGTTTCTGAACATCTGTCGCCCTCAAACAAGTTACTACACGCAGCGGCTAGGAGGAAAGTCAAAGAGCATAAATATCAGTTTATTTGGGTACGTAGTGGAAGAATTTTTGTTAGAAAAACAGTTGATTCTCCGCATATCCATATCAAAAATATCGGAAGCTTAGATTTAATCCAGTAGTTTTATATTATCTTAATTAATTGTAATATTATTATTATAATCTTTATTCATCTAAAATGGCGATCAGTTTGTATTATCAAAACATACGTGGTATGAAAAGTAAGACTTCTGAAATATATAATTCTGTTTTATGTAATAATTATGATGTAATTTGTCTGTGTGAAACGTGGCTCGATAATTCTGTTCTGTCATCCGAACTGTTTGATGATAGATATACGGTTGTGCGCAGAGACCGAGACGACAGGTTCCTGAAGCGTTTCCATAAGCATCATGGTGGGGGGGTTTTGATAGCGATATCTAAGAAACTTGATGTTGTGATTAGGAGCGATTGGCAGTCGGACTATGTGGAGGATTTGTGGATACAGCTTACTTTAAATCAGAAACTGATTTTAAATCTATGTACCGTGTACCTTCCCGACTATTTGCCGCTAGGTGATTTTCAGGCATTTGCAAACAATTGCTGTACTATAATATCGTCACATCCCAAACAGCTCTCATGTGTAATTGGTGACTTCAATCTGGGAGACGTGTTGTGGTCAAATGAAACTAGAGCTCCACTAAATGGTTCTTGTACTAAATCTAATATTCTCTGTAATTTGTTTCAATCAATTGGTGTATCTCAGTTAAATTTTAATACGAATCTTAATGGTAGAATATTGGATTTGGCTATCACTAATTGCCCTGATTCATTTACCTTGCTTCAGGCCGTTCCGATTAGTCGTCTTGATGTGCATCACCCTCCGTTTGAACTTGTATATGTCCGCCAGGAAGCTCCTTTGCGTCCGAACGGTATTTTTGAAAGACTTTGTTTTCATAGAGCAAACTTTGACGGATGCGTTGCGAAGCTTAAAAAGATAAACTGGGCTCACTACGCTAGCATTCTTGATTGTAATGATTTGGTACAATTTTTCTACAATCAGCTGCATCTCATAGTCAATGAGCATACCCCAAAAATCAGAGTGCGCGGTTTTAACTGTCCAATTTGGTTTTCTACAGGGCTAAAGAAGGTCCTCAAACATAAGTCCAAATATCATGATAAATACAAACGTTTTAAAAATCCTAGAGATTGGGATGCCTATTCTATGCTAAGACAACGAGCAAAAATCTTGCTAGAAGAGTGTTTTAAGGCTTACGTTTCTAGCATTGAACAGGATTTAACACACAACATAAAGGCTTTTTGGCGTTATACGAAAAGCAAGAGACTCACGAATACTATACCAAATCGTATGTACCTTCACGATCGAGTTGCTACGTCAGGCGATGAGATTGTCAATCTTTTTGCCGAGTTCTTCTCTTCCGTCTACGTGAGAGGTACACTTGCGTCGTACACCCCTGATTTTCCTTGTCATAATTTCACCGCGAATCAGCTGCAAATTCAGAGTGACTCCGTTGTTACTATGTTGAAAAACGTTGACATATCCAAAGGTGCTGGTCCAGATGGTATCCCGCCAATACTCATTCGTATGTGTGCTTCGGCACTGGTCGACCCGCTGACTATAATTTATAACAAATCGCTTAGCGAGGGTACTTTTCCTGCATTATGGAAAATAGCTAAAATTACGCCTATTTATAAATCTGGTGATAAAAACAATATTACTAACTATCGCCCCATCAGTATTCTGAACTGGTTTGCTAAAATCTTTGAGTCACTCGTGTATCAGCATCTGTACAACCACGTCGGTCCACTACTTAGTCCGAAACAGCATGGTTTTATCACTGGGAAATCAACTAATTCCAATCTTTTAATTTACACAACATTTTTATGTAACTCGTTTGACGGAAGAAGACAAGTGGATGCCATTTATACGGATTTTGCCAAGGCATTCGATCGCGTGAGTCATGCAATTCTTTTGGCTAAAGTGGAACATCTCGGTATACATGGAAATCTATTGCGCTGGCTTGCTTCTTACCTTCTCCGTCGTTCGCAAGTTGTAGCGTTAAGTGGCTATGATTCTTTTCCGTTTGAATCGAGCTCAGGAGTTCCACAAGGATCAAACTTGGGGCCATTATTGTTTCTTATGTTTATCAACGATCTCTTGAACAACATTCAAAGTGAATGTCTCGCTTACGCAGATGACATAAAAATTTTTAATCGTGTAATAAATATGAGTGATTGCGAGGCATTACAGGAATCTTTAGACGTCATTAATCGCTGGTGTAATGCTAATTATATGTCATTAAATATTGACAAGTGTCAAGTGATCTCTTTCACCAAAAACAAAATCCCGTTGAATTATAATTATAGCGTAGGTAGTCGTACTCTTACTCGTGTTATGACCGTCCGTGATCTGGGAGTGTATTATGACTCGGTTCTCTCATTTAGACCCCATTATGATTACATTTGCAACAAAGCTAACCAAATGTTATTCTTTGTGTTACGTCATGCCAAGCCATTTAAAAATGTAAATTCATGGATAATTTTGTACGGATCCCTGGTCAGAAGTATCTTGGAGTACTGTTCTTCGGTGTGGTCCCCTGTTTATCAAAACCATACTGATAGAATAGAGGCTATCCAACGTAGGTTTTTACGCATTTTGTGCACTGAGTGTGGCTTGCGTCGAAGTATATGTAACTACTCTGACCGGCTTAGCCACTTTAACATGACTAGCCTTGAGAAGCGAAGGTGGATGAATGACTTGCGTACACTTCATAAAATTGCCAATGGATTATTGGATAGCGGGCTATTGGAGATGCTATTGTTCAGGGTGCCGACTCGGTCTGTGCGCACTCCGCGGTTATTTTATGTACCCCCCTCTAGAAATAATGTGTCTCAAAACAATCCTATGAATAGAATGTGTGATTTTTTTAATGAAATCTGTTCGGATTGTGACCTTTTTGGCTGTGGTATCCATGCCTTCAAGGGATCACTAATGGCAATGCTACATACCAATTAATACTTGTTTTGGTATTGTGTTTGCATATTTGTTTTTGAGCTTAGTAATTTTATTTTATTTTACTTAACTATATTTTATTTAACTTAATTTTTTGTTACCAAACTTTGCTTAACTATATTTTATTTAACTTAATTTTTTGTTACCAAACTTTGCTTAACCTAATGTTAATTGCTTTTGTTATTTGGTAAGTTAAAGGTAAATGCTGAGCACTTTTGTAATTGGGCACGGATATACCTTATTAACTGTACATAATTGTTTTTTAGTATGTTTCCTATCTGTTGTCTGTAATTGTGCCTTAAATAAAAAAATAAAAATAAAAATAAAATAAAATAGTGCGTGTCCCCGTGCCCTACTAGATTCTCCGAAGGGATCGGATCGGATCGGGAAAAAAAATATATACCCATCCGAGGTCGGCCATTGCGAACCACTGTGCCATTGAGCTCCTCCAATATCTATACTTTATGTGTGTGTTTATTATTACATACTTTTTTTTCTAAGAAGGTTTTGCCCAGACATAGGCTATCTAAAAAAAAATACATATTCACTTGATTAGAAGTTTATTTCAGGATCCTAGTGGCTTTTTTATTATCTTATTAGCTAACTTAGTATGCGTATAATAAATAGGTGTCCGTTTTTTCCGAGGTCTAATTTATCTCTATTCAAAAATTTCATCAAAATTGGTTCAGTGGTTCGGGCGTGCTAACGTAACAGACAGACAGAGTTACATTCGCTTCAAACTAAAATAACAAAGCTGAAGAGTTTGTTTTTTGTTTGAACGCGCTTATCTCTAGAACTACCAGTCGGATTTGAAAAAATATTTTTGCATTTGATAGCCCAATCTTTGTGGAAGGCTATAGGCTATTTAACATCACGCTATGACCATTAAAAAGTCTGAAGAAACGCTAAGCGAATACAAAGTACTAGCGCTTTCGGGCGACGACGCGATGCGACGCGGTGGTCGGGACACAGCTAGTATATACACTCAGGGGCACATCTAACCATCCACCCTCCCCCGCCCGATCCTCTAAATGACAGCACACATTTACAGAATACACTAAACATGCACACCAGTTTAGGCCCAAGACACCGTACTCGTAGAACAAGGGTACGAAGAACCGGTTCACACTCGCTCTACACCAGGTACAGACATGTACCTGGGCGGTTCTCTCCTCCTCCACGGCCCGGTCAACCCGAGCCGAGGTCCGTGCCTTCAGAGGCGCCCTCGGGTTGCTCCGCTCCCCGATCCGATCCGAACCCTTCGGAGAATCTAGTAGGGCACGGGGACGCGCACTTGTGCGCGATGCCGTTCCCTCTAGATAACCTCTGAAGGTGATTCGTTTCACACGGCTTGAGGGACCCTTTACGTTCCTCGCCGCCCCCAAAAAAGCCCGGTGAAGCTGAAAATGCCGCAGCGGCAATCAGCAATCTCTCTCAAAAAAATAACCATCCACCCCGTTATTTTCATACAAACAGGCCCACTTTGCGACTCTATACATAAATATGTCAATATATTTCTGCAAAGATCTGTGTGCTAATGTTTAGGTTAAGCGTTCGACTGTCCAATTAGCATTTTGAAAGGGTACCGAAACCATTGCATTTGTCCATAGAGGCAGAACAATGAATGCTTCATCACATTACATACAATGTCATATGGCGATATTGGCGATATGGTGACATTCACAAGAGCTACTTGTAGCCTAAACTGAATAAATGATTTTGAATTTTGAATTTTGAATTTTTTGAATTTTGATAAAACCAGAAACCTGTAATTGGCTTTACTGCAGAAACCTGTAATTGGCTTTACTTATTGTAATTATTAGTAGAATAAGTGTTCATTGTAATAAGCTGTTGGTTTCTATAAATAAATAAATAAATAAAGTAATGTTTTGCTGAACGAAGGTTTGGAAACAGGAAGAAATTTTAAAAAACTGTTCAAAGTGCTAATTGGACAGTCGAACGCTTAACCTAAACATTAGCATACATATATCTTTGCAGCAATATATTGACATTTTTGTGTATAGTGTTTACGACAATGCTTAGTTAAGTAAGACACCGCAGAAACAGAAGAAATCCTTTATTTGGAAAAAAATACAATTTACAAAATAAGGACGCGCGTACGAGCTGAAATCACGTTGAAAGATGTCATTGTCCGGCAGTCGCCGGTGTCTTTGGTGTCACTGCGTCGTTTTGCTCCCTTCCCCATCGCCGTCAGTATGCTTAACATATAAGAGTCGCGAAGTGTGCCTGTTTGTATGGACCCCGCCCGATCCTCTAAACCCCGCCCGATCCTCTAAATGACAGCACACATTTACAGAATACACTAAACATGCACACCAGTTTAGGCCCAAGACACCGTACTCGTAGAACAAGGGTACGAAGAACCGGTTCACACTCGCTCTACACCAGGTACAGACATGTACCTGGTCGGTTCTCTCCTCCTCCACGGCCCGGTCAACCCGAGCCGAGGTCCGTGCCTTTAGAGGCGCCCTCGGGTTGCTCCGCTCCCCGATCCGATCCGAACCCTTCGGAGAATCTAGTAGGGCACGGGGACGCGCACTTGTGCGCGATGCCGTTCCCTCTAGATAACCTCTGAAGGTGATTCGTTTCACACGGCTTGAAGGACCCTTTACGTTCCTCGCCGCCCCCAAAAAGCCCGGTGAAGCTGAAAATGCCGCAGCGGCAATCAGCAATCTCTCTCCAAAAAAAAAAAAAATGTTTGTATGGAAATAACGGGGTGGACGGTTAGATGTGCCCCTGAGTGTATTTATGAATGACTGAGAATAATAACATTATGTGTTACTTTACAGGATCCTAGCCGCCCCAAATACAAATGGATGTTGGATGCTACTGAGAACTTGTCAGGCACCGGTGGCCAGTACATCCCGTACAGCACGACTAGACCGAAAATCGAGCCCTGGGTGCCGAAGAAGGCTCAATAGATTCTCGTTCATAGACTTAGTTATAAGTAGAAAATGAAATAAAAGCTATTTATCATTTCTGATGTTGTTTTCTTTTAAACTAGTGACCTATCGTATGACGTGTAATACCTACTTATACTAGTAGTAAGTAGTAGTAACTAGCCTACAACTGTCCCACTGCTGGGAAAAAATCTCCATCATTGAAATCACTTATTGATGCGTACAGTCTAAGGTGATGCGAAGATGATTTTGGAAAATCCTTTTCTTGTCAAGAAAGGGAGCTGTCAGCAATTTCAGCAAATTGTCTTGCTGTTGTTGCAACATGTACTTAATGCATTTTTTTTATTAACGTAAGCATTTGGCCTTTATCTCACCTGATGTTAAGTGACGATAAGGCCGAAGGTGCAAGCGCACTTCACCCGGAATCCTCAACTACTGAGGCACTGGCTAATGACTGGCTATCATATTTTTAACTGTCTGAATGACGTCCGTGCTTCGGAAGGCACGTTAAGCCGTTGCACGTTGGTCCTGGCTGCATAAGCAGTCGTTAACCTTTGATATGTGCAAGCGCTGCCGCCAAACAATTGAAATTCGATTGTGTCTGTATTCACGGCAGACGACGGAACAACCACCAATCCGCATTGGGCCCGCGTGGTGGTTTATGGCCCGCCGTTCTTCCTATCCATCTATAGGGAAGGCTCGTGCCCCAGCAGTGGGGGCATAAAATGATGATTGTATATTTTGTGATTTTAATTTTAAAATCATCGAATAAGATTTAAACTAGATCAACCAGATGGTCACCCCACTACATACGACTTTAAAGTTTATACTGACATACCCCACTGCGTCAGGTCATTACGCCGGATCAGGACGCGCCGAAGTGCAATCTTCATCCGGCACTTTTAAGACTAGTGTCTCGAGCGAGTTACTGCGTGGACACGTATAGTCCACTAGCTAATATCCAGATATGTCTCAGTATTCAGTCTCAGGTATTTGTGTACCTTTCCTTGCTCCCTACAAGAAATTTAAATAAACAAAGACAAGAATATATATCTAGATAAAGTATAGACTATAGATGGGCATCCCACCCGTAAAAGATAATTTTTTTTTTTGAGAGAGATTGCTGATTGCCGCTGCGGCATTTTCAGCTTCACCGGGCTTTTTTGGGGGCGGCGAGGAACGTAAAGGGTCCCTCAAGCCGTGTGAAACGAATCACCTTCAGAGGTTATCTAGAGGGAACGGCATCGCGCACTAGTGCGCGTCCCCGTGCCCTACTAGATTCTCCGAAGGGTTCGGATCGGATCGGGGAGCGGAGCAAACCGAGGGCGCCTTTGAAGGCACGGACCTCGGCTCGGGTTGACCGGGCCGTGGAGGAGGAGAGAACCGCCCAGGTACATGTCTGTACCTGATGTAGAGCGAGTGTGAACCGGTTCTTCGTACCCTTGTTCTACGAGTACGGTGTCTTGGGCCTAAACTGGTGTGCGTGTTTAGTGTATTCTGTAAATGTGTGCTGTCATTTAGAGGATCGGGCGGGGGGGCGTTCGCAACTGTTATAGGATCGTCGGGGTCATCTAGGACGTGCTTAGGACGCCTAGACATGAACCGTTTTGTTGGTGGAAAGCTTCCAACATTATAGTTGGCGGCCGCCACAACAAGCGGGTTAGGGTGGTGGGGGGCGTTATCAAAGTAACGTATGGAAACGTCCTTGATAAAATCTTTGATAGTGGGAAGATCAAGATCGCGGTGGAGATCTACATTGCGATAGTACCACGGGCAACCCGTGGCACCACGCATGAAGCGGTTTTGGAGGGTTTGTAATCGATACAAATAGGAGGGCGCAGTGTGCGCGAAAACTACGCTAGCGTAAGTCATGACGGGGGTAAAAGATGATGTATGAAAGATTAGTATGCAGAATGAAAGTACGAGAGACATAAAAGCGAGAACTAGCATGAAAGAGAAAAATAGGATAAAATATGCTCCTATTCCGTTGGAGGTGTAAGATTATAAAAAAAACCAGATAGGTTACCAGAGCTGTAAGCTCGCTCACTTCTCGTTGCACCAAAAGCACAACTCTCAGTTCCACTGCTCGGGTCGTTAACTCTAAAGTCGACTACCAAATGTCCTCATTGATGGCGGAGTTGTAAGCCCACTCATTTCTCAGTACACATCCATTTACCTCATCAGTTCCAAAATCCTACGCGGCTGATTCAACCGGAGACATTGCATCTAGCGGGCGCCTCTACTAGTTCTCCAGACTAGTGCCGGAGATGTTGGAAGCCTACTCACGTGCCCCACAGATCCTTCCGCTTCAGGACCCCACCAAAATCGCTACTGCTACAACCGCTACAAGCCTGTCTAGACCTCAACCAGGCAGACGAACATTCCCACTTCTACAGCTAACTACGAGCCAACGTGGTGGCCACATGGCCACCACGAGTCCAACCCATGACCGGGACCTGCCGGAGACGCCCGCGAAGGCACAACCGGTAGGCCTAGGATCCGGAACTCCCATGGTACCCTTGAAAAGACAGCCGGACCCGTAGTTCCAACTGCCATACCCTACCTATCAGGGTCAGTAGATAGGGACTTTAGGTTTAGATAGGGACTAGGGACCCGGACAACCAGATGGTCAATGAAAAAAATAGTCGATGGTAGGGTAGGGTTATCGATTATCGATAGGATATCTGGCGCTAAATAGACTCAGCATATAACGGTCATCGGTGTTACAAACACCCAGAAATCTCGGGTAACAGCGAACCGAAATGAGTTAATTCATATCTGAGCTTGTTATTATTTCAACTGAACTCGAAAACCAGTTTGGCGCATGGGTCTTAGCCAGTGGTTCTCAACAAGAAGAACAACAAGATTTGTAGCATTAAGCTTTCACCACGCTCTGTCTTGTGTTAAAGCGCGATTGTTTTTTTAATAATAAGATTATTATTATTATTTAACTTTACTATTATTAACGCCTCGGTGGCCGAGCGGCGGTTCAATTCTCGATCGGGAAAAGTGTGTTATTTCCCATTAATTGTAGTAATGACTCGATTTCGATGTTGGAGGCCTTTGCCCAGCAGTGGGACAGTTATAGGCTATTTACTTTAATTTTTATTATTATTAATGGGGTTTAAAACATTAATTAATAGTTCTGAAAGGCGATCTTGAAATGAAAAGTGGCATGAAATATTTTTGTACTATGAAATATAATATTTTTCGCATTTAACAATTTGATTATTAATATACAAAACGTCCGATAACTTTCTGTGTCAAAAATTAGTTTCCAATGACTTTGGATAAAAGTCAATAGGTGCACACGTAATTGTTGTCAAACGTAAAAAAATCACCCACCGTGCCCACCACTCACTCATGTTTTGGCCCTACTGCTACTGGGCGTCGATTATTTAAAAACTTCCACAATCGTGTGTGTCGAATTGTCGATGGCCTTATTTAGACAATTTTCCCATTGTCCTTATGTCAAAGTCAGAGCTACCGGCATACTATTGTTGAGGTTGCTAATGGAATAAGGCAGACACTTGAGGCCCGGTTTCTCGCAGTCAGTGATAGTTATCAGGTTTTAGTATCAATAAAGAAAGTAAGTTTGTAATTCTAACTAGAAGTAGGTAACTGAAATATCAATGTGATTAGGTATAACGCAAAACAATCTGTAGGTATGTATGACAAAATATTTAAAAAAAATATCATCACCAGCCTGTGCAGCATATGCTTGAGTCTGGACATAAGCCTCTCCGCGTGCACGACACTGAGCACGATTTGTGGCTACTCTCATCCACCTTTTGAAGTCACCTTGCGAAGATTGTCGCTTCACCTAGTCTGAGGGCGTCCTACACAACGTTTACAGAGTCTCCACTCAAGAACTCGTTTACCCCAACGGTTATCAGTTCTGCGGCTAGCATGGCCGGTCCACTGCCACTTCAGCTTGTTAATCCGGTGGGCTATGTCGATTACTTTGGTTATCTGCCGGAACATCTCGTTCCGGATCTGCAGGCTCATTCGCTAACTCATTTGACAAGATGATCACCATTAATTAAGTTACCAACTGCGTCTGATCCCTCCGAAAAACTCCGAGCATAGCCATAGCTTTCTTAGTGTAACTTAACCTAATAAAAAAAAACAACAAAGTTTTAGAATCTTTGTCTCTGACCAACTGCCCAGCACACATCTACGAAAGCACGAACGCAACTTGAATTTAACTTCACGTACAGAGGAATACCAACGCTATAACACTTATAAACAAAGCTTAATTTCAATATCCTGTATAAGATGTACCACTACAGCAATGCAAATTCGATGTGGCACACTAAATAATTCTCTACATCAAAGTAATAAGATTGAAAATTAATTGACAGCCAAGTTGAGCTTTACGAAACTTTTTTGCCTTCGCAGGTAAAAATATCTCGAACAACTACAACTTCAATCCAGTCAAGATGCGTCGTGGTGGGGCGCGAACGTGCCTTTAAACTAGCAATATTGTGTCTCAAAAATGTTAAAAATAATCTCAAACAATTGAATGTTCAATGGGGAAATGGCATTTAAACAATTTCGAATTAAGAACACAGATTGAAATGGTGCCCGCCGTGCAATGTGGTGACAAGTGCTTTTTTTCTCATTAAAATAGTTTGTGTGCGTGCAAATAGGTTTTAGTGTTTTAAAAAACAGGATTCTACCTTTATGGTGAGTTGAGAAATGATTTTGAAGGAGACGCTTGAGGATTATTTCGGGTTATAGTTTCTGATAAAGTTTACGTTTCATACGTGATGTAAAGAACAAAGGCGTTTGATAAACTAGTTTTGAAAGTAGTATTTAGGCTGTACACAACTACACAGTTGCGTTTAGCCGTTAACAGAGGAAGGATCGTGGCATTTTTTTTATATCGAATAAGTAAGTTTGCGTGGGATGCGGATTAGGGATGGGATTTGCATTTTGTTAATAAACTATCGATAACTTTTTTGAATCTTATTTTTAACTATCGATATTATGTTATTTAGTGAGGAGCTTTATATGTAGATTCGGTATATTCATGCTGTGCTTACATCTAGAAGGATATATTAATTCAAATTTTAACATAAGCTTGTACCTAGAAACTGAGTAATAATTTACCATCCTATTACATGTTTTTTTGAGCGAAAGTAAGTAAATAACTGTCCCACTGCTGGGCAATGGCCTCCATCATCGAAATCAAGTCATCGCTACAATTGATGGGTATTGGCTTAATCACCACGCTTGCCAAATGCGGGTTGGTGATCAGATCACAAACCCGGGCTATGCATCACAAATCCGAAACATCCTTTGCTCGACCTAGGAATTGAATCCGGTCGAGCGCTTTGTCACTCGGCCGTCTAGGCGTTAATTGAACTAATGCTTAATTATACAATGTTTTTTAACATCTTCAGCGTATAAACTTTCTTCTACTAGGCTCTAGATGGTTCAATCTAATAGGTAATGATAATAATAATTTTACCTAAGAGGAAGTTAAAATATTTGTTGACTTCCTTTCCGGTCATTGACTTCTCTTGGTTAAACGTGCAACTATGAGTGACATGGAACAAAAATCCGTTAAAACTCAATTTACATAAAAAATTGACATGTATCGCTATTTATTTATTTAATTACTAAGGTACCATTCACAGGACATATCCAAAAATACATCACACAAATAAATATTGATGACCAAGGAACATAATATACAGGACATGATAAAAATTGGGAGTCATATGTATAGTAACTATTGTTAAAAGTATGTATATATAGATTTTTTTATTCATTGTTATATTAAACCTATGTATAATAAAATTGGGCATGAGATTTTGTTTTGATGATGTTATTGCGTAAATTGTGGACATTACTATAAAACAAATATGGAGCGTCAGTTGTGACCGATCTTATATTTTATCTGCACAAAATTCATTTGAACTTTTTATACATACGACACAGCTTTTTAAGAAACATTTTTCAAAAACTCCGTTTGTTATATTTACCTACCAAATAACATCAAAATGTTAGGAATGGATGTAAATACTTCAATGATAAACGACTTATATCCCAAAACATCTAACGTGGACGGGATAACGCAAACAAACCATCGCTTGAACTTAGTAGCGGGGCTAGCATTCTTTCATTATTGGGAACAAAAACAGGAGATTTTGTGTTGAAAGGCTTGTTGCGGTTTGTACTACATTACCCAATGTCAATGATAGAAAAGCCCCTAAATGCCATAGTTTAGACTACTTTAATGAGACTTCACTCACGCACACGACAGTCTCTTGAGATAATTTGAAAAGTGACGTTGTTGCACTTTTTTGTTTCATTTGCCAATTAACACCCGTGCCCGTTCACGAACACTTTCACGAACCCACTGCTGGCCATAGGCCTCTCTTCGCTTATGCCATTCACCTCGGTCCTGTGACTCCTGTCCTGTGCTAGTCTGGGCCACGTACAACCTATTCATATAGTCTTGGTTACATCGTTGACCGATCTCGCCGGTGGACGTCCCCTTATCAAGTATCCATCTCTTAGTCCACCACTCCGTATGCGTTTTGGTCCATTGTTGTCACTCCGTCTAACCAAGTGTCATGTCCTACTCCACTTAAGTACTATAAGGTAATATTCCACCATTATTTCACATTATAATAAATTACGAAAAAACGCAATATTTAGCAAATGAAAGCTGCAATAATATAAAGCGGCAAAGAAACAAAGGTATGGTGGTACCTTAGCGATACGTTTTAGCGACATGCAAATAAATAATATCCCATGTCAATGCGTCAACTTAACATAGTCGACTAAAACCGTCGGTATTTCTCCCACAGTTAAGTAATTAGGAAAAGCGTTTTTTTTTCTCACTGTAACCAATTCAACGGCCATTGACTTTAAATACATCAGTGATATCGTCATAGTCTTTCTCTTCGGTGCAGTAAGGTCGTTTATCGGATGGCTGTTGCAAGTCATTTAAAATACGTTATGGATGTGATAATTGCAGGAGAATTATTAAGTTTATAGTTTTACAAGATTCCGTTTATCCAGTAACATAGTAATTTAACGTCTTTTTGTCTAAACGGTGTCCGTTACAAACGTTCTTATTGTTATTTGTTGACGTTTATTGTATTTAATATGCGCTATAAAGTTTATTACTATACAGTTTCTCTTTTTAGTGCTTTATAGTAACAATTTTATTTTATATCCTTGCAATATTTTGTATGTAATAGGCAAGATTATTAATGAAATTAAAATAAATGTTTATTCAAATGAACTCAGTAAATAAACACTTTCGAATCATCGTAAAATATTTTAGCTACGCTACTAACCATTCAAAACGTCTTCAATTAGCTATTTTATCGCTTATACATAAAATACACTTTATACTTTCCCACTTATTTAATATCATTGACTTTAGTCGGTAAACGCATGCGCAGGAGTATCTTATTACAGGAGCGTTCATGAGAATTGACCACAACGCACCGTTGTATGTCAGAATAAGAAAATGTCTGTTACCCCAAAATAGGTATTACTGCTTTGAACTTAGAACTCTTTAGTCGCACTGAGCTTGAGTTAACAAGGGTTCATAATGCTTTTCATTGTTATTAGGAGATTACATAACGATTCGTCTATAAGACGCGGTTAGTTTTAGGTATTTTGATTGAAGCAACACCTCCTGGTAAAAACAAGGAGAGTCAAATTTGGCCTTACAAATTTTTGTTTTTGCTAAGATGATCGACTGGGAAATAAATTAGCACAAGGGTAGCAGTACCTCATTCATTGATATACTCGAGGAAGAGACTTGGACCTAACACACTTCTCTGAGGCACTCCATGTAGGCTACCTGTCAGTACTCACACTGATATAGGTATGCCTGTGTGCTCAAAACAATATGTCTATGACAAACAATACTCATGGGACCACGCATCTCTCCATAGCTCGTGACGTCGGCGTCGTGACATAATTTCGCCAATTAAAGCTGATGTTTAATTGACCCCACTCTCACATGCAACTGTTAATAGAAATAGAGACGACACTTAACATAAAGACTTCATAGTTAAGAGGGTTTACTTCTCACGGTGTCAAATCACGCTATACAAATTCTCAAGTTCGATATTTTTCAAACTAATAAGTCAATTACTAAGAGAGATTAATTCTGCTTGGAAAAAATATTGAAAATTAGGCAGGTGACACTTCTTTTTGTAAAGCAGTTTGCATTGCTCTAATCCGGTCTGAAAGATACTAGATCAAGTGAAATCAGCTAATATCTTGAACGACGGCAGCCGAACGGATAACATCAACCTATATTAGTCCACAGCTGGACATAGGCATCTCTGCGTACATGCCAGAGAGCAGTACTTCTATCCAGCTGTTGCCAGCCACCTTGCGAAGATTGTGTAGATGCCAGGGTTAAATACGAGAAATGGTGATTACCTACGTGAAGCTTCGTTAGACTCCTGACGTGAACCCATACCACACACTAACATAACATTCACTTTCCAGGGTTTACAGGACTGTTATTAATGTGTTAATATTAATAGCAATCCTTTTAACCGACAAGATGGCGACTCTGCAACTATTTATTAAATTATTAATTGAATTGAAATTATTTTTGTTGCGTGTGACGCCTTTGGTGTCGCAAGCGTCCATGGGCTGTAAGCCCGCTTTCTATCAGGCGGCATGTATTTTCGTTTACTTACAAGGTTACATAAAACAAATCAATTACTTACAAATAAATACGTAATCAATTCGCAAAGATTCAAGAGCGTTTGTGCCTGAACTATAGAAATAGCGGCCAAAACTCTGTTATTTGGTGATGCCGTTACTTGAAAACCGTTTCAAACTGTTAACTCCATTGGGCAACCAACAAACAGTATTTCACGGGGTTAATCGAAAATCAGTGTTCATCAACAGCTTAACAATTGGAATAAATCTATATTTGTAATTCAAATCAATGAACTACGGCTTGAATGCGTTTTTGTAACATTTAATTAGAGTTTTATAAACCATTCGATAAAAAATTATCTAATTTTCTGTGGTCTAGTGGTTAACACCACCGGTCTCAAACTCAAATTCGATTTGATTCCAAGCAGGGGTACATGTTTATGAAGATGGTTTGGTTGGCCCGATCCGATCCGAACCCTTCGGAGAATCTAGTAGGGCACGGGGAAGCGCACTTGTGCGCGATGCCGTTCCCTCTAGATAACCTCTGAAGGTGATTCGTTTCACACGGCTTGAGGGACCCTTTACGTTCCTCGCCGCCCCCAAAAAAGCCCGGTGAAGCTGAAAATGCCGCAGCGGCAATCAGCAATCTCTCTCAAAAAAAAAATGGTTTGGTTGGTGGTAGTGCTTGTTTGTCCGCCTGGCTAGCTACCACCATCTTATCTAAATATGTCACCATATTTAACATCAATGTTTGTAGCATTGTTGTGTTCCGGTAGCTAGAGATAAGTAGTTGAGGATTCCGGGTGAAGTGCGCTTCCACCAATTCGCCTTATCATCACTTAACATCAGATAAGATGAAGGCACTTTGCTCACCCGTAAGATATTAAAAAAAATACGTATTCCATGCTCCCGTAAAAAAATATAATCCACTAAACAGTACAAACAACGCCGTCGTCATATCAAATGACCTCAAGCGAAGAGTAAACGTTCCAAATTGCATATTACATTATAATAAACGTACATTAAGGAAATTACGTGACCACCATACGTTTAGACGAGTGAAAGTTCGACCTTACTGACAGTTCTCAGGGTACAGAGACGCCTGCACATCAACCTACCCAAAACTGTCAAATTTCTTCAATACATTTTCAACCATATTACTAAAGTATAAAGTTCAAAGTATATTGAGGAAATTGGACAGTTTGTGGTAGGTTGATTTGCAGGCGTGTGTACTGGACGGATCATTTCTCGTCTAACGTTCATCATCGCACAATAGTTTATGTACTTACACTCGTGGGTCGGCGAAAGTGCCTCTTTGTCATAAAGAGAAATATGTATTCCGTGTGACAATTAAGTTTTATTTTTCAAAGAAGAACAGACTAATAATGCTAAAAGATTGTTACACTTTGGTTTTTAGTCTGGTAATATGTATCTGTCAAACAAATGTCAATATCACTAAAGAAATTTAAAAAATATACTTTGACGTTTTCTCAAAATAATATTGCGAAATATCGATAATAGGTGGCCTCGAAAAACATATTAGTTAGATAATCGATAGTTTTCAGACGTGTCGATACTTTTGATAAAACATTGAGAATCACTCACACTATCGTCAATAATCTATCGGTAGTATCGATAATAATTATCTCTATCTCAGAATAATATTTATATTTTTCATTTATGTACTTGCTTTTATTTTATATAATATTATTAAATCCTGTTATTTTGATCCATTTGCAGGGAGTAACTGTAACGATAACTATATAATAAATGTTTCATATCAATGTCAGTTTTTAATTGGCGTTTACCCATTTAAAATATCTGAAGCACCTTATGTTATTATTAACTATAAGCGAAATGCAACCTTACGCAAGTTATAATAACTCTGAAAAAAGACAAAGTGTTGAAAAAATTCCACGAGCGGCATTCGAACCCTTCACCCCATGACATGCCGGGTCAGGTGCACTGCCAACTATGCTATCGTGATCGTGGCTCAAGTAGATAGTGTTGATTAGTTTCGGTGAGTTGGATGACCTGATCATGTCATGGGGTGCGAGTTCGAATCCCGCTTGTGGATTTTTTCAACACTTTGTCTTTTTTTCAAATTGTATTTTGTTCGCAACAATATTTGCGTAAAATTATATGTATATAATTATAAGAACTTTATACTCTAATTTAGACAAAATATTGGTAGGTAGGTAAAGTATTTTAAGCAACGCCATATTGAAAATTTGCAATTGCAAAAACGTTTAAAATGAAAACAAACACTTTTATTGGAAGATGCTGAATAAATACAGAAATACAAGAAACCAACATCAATCGCTAAAGATGTCTTCTAACGCATAACGGAAAGGCATACAGAAACGCTCGCTACCTGCTGCCATTTATAAAAAAATAAATGGATCAGTTTGATATCCTTTGCTTAGATCTCAATATTTGTGAGACGAACTACCTGCTGAGCCAATCTTCACAAATTTCACAGAATTTAAGATTCTTTTCCATTTTTACATTAACAATCGACGACGGACGTATGTGTTATGTATTGTTTGTGTTTAAACTATCATGAATGCTGGACATAAAGTCTGACCAACCAGGCAATGCAGACATACCCATTATAGACTAGTCTTAAGTTCAAGGTTTTTCCGATTTGCCGAGATTCTTGCGGCTTCTTCTCGGTACAAGGTCTCCACCATAGGGTTTACGAACGCGTTATACAAACGCACACATAGACCCCTTGCACAGACACTGATCTCGGAACAGCTCGGCATCGGCACAGTCCGAGACCTGTGCATCTATTTTTGAATCGCACGTATGACATTATGTTGTCGCATGCGACTTAAGTCACACTCGTCTTTCAAGTCGCGTGACGCCGATTTTCCGTATTTTTGAATCGTTCGTTTTCGTTGCTGCTAACATAATACGAAGTGTTGGATGTTGTCCGTTCCACGCAGAATTTAGAGAAAACCGGTAACAACCGCAATGAAAACGGAACGTAATACCTATGTTTCTATTGGCTGTTAAAAAAGACCTTTGCCTTTTAATAGAAAATACTATTGATTTTGACGGTTATTCTATCAATCTCTCTGTGTCGCTCGACTGCAACGAGTGGGTGAGGGCACTCGTTGCGGTCGAGCGATTCAAAAATATGGAAAGTCAAATGTCGAACGAAAATCAGTAGAAACCAAGCGCTCGACTCGAGTCGAAGGAATCAAAAATAGAGCCCCTGCTATTGCGAGATTCCGTGAGAGGTTGGGCGCGTAATGTATGTAGCTTACCTATTGGGTTCTCCTATTTTGTGCCACCGTACTCGTAACAAGAGAACCTACTCTTGTACTTAACATCTTGCCATCGAGCTTATTGCTCACAAGCGGCCCGCTCGCGACTTCGTCCGCTTGAGTGGATACCCGTATCCTATAAAACCTTAAAGCAGCGCCACCTACCGCCAACCGCGCCTCTCGACCTTCGGGGGGCGTGCGTTCCGGTAGCCTTCGCAGCCTTTTTAAAGGCTAAAGGCGAACCCCAGGGTTTTTCACCGGGTCTGTCTTAATCCTTTTTTAGAAAAAGGACAAGGCAATCCCCGGATCTACGGAATCTGCGTGCAGATTTTTCCCTGGGCAAAAAAAAAAAAAACCACCTACCGGGTCCAATTATATGCATGTATTGTACATATAAACCTTCCTCTTGAATCACTTTATCTATTAAAAAAAAACCTCATCAAAATCCGTTGCGTAGTTTTGAAGATCTAAGCATACGTACATAGGGACAGACAGACAGCGGGAAGCGACTTTGTTTTATACTATGTAGTGATGTTTATTGTTTTTAACTAGCACAATGCAAATAGTTTTATGTAAATAATGTTTGGTTGCTGCAAATCAAGCGTTGCTTTGTGCAGAGACCGCAAGTAGTTAAGTGTGCAAATTGTAATTTTTGGAAACAAATTATTATTATTCTCTTTATTTATTTTCTTTCTTAAAACTAGATTTTTACAATATTTTAATATAAAAACAATAAAACATTATAAAAACCTAATTCTAGAGTACCACCAGCAGCGGGGCAGGGCCCAAGCTACCGGTGGTCAGGGCTGCAGAGTGAGGAACCTCCTGACAATACGTGCCGTGTCAAGGAGTACTGCTTTCTGAATCTGACCCTTGATCCAGCCATCAAGCGAGAGCCTCTTAAGATGTTGGTCGAGGCTCTTCGCTATCAGACCGTTCGCTGAAACGACTATCGGGACAATAATGGTTGAATCAACATCCCACATGGCGGTCACCTCGTGAGCTTAGTCAAGGTACTTACTGAGCTTGTCCTTCTCGGCTTTCACGAGGTTCTCATCATGAGGTATGGTGATATCAACCAGTATTGCCCGTAGCTGGGATCGGTCAACCACCACGATATCAGGCTTATTGGCGACAATAGTCCTGTCCGTAATGATAGAGCGATCCCAGTAGAGCGTTGCATGACCATTTTCGAGTACTGGCGCAGGTGCATATTTATAGTAATATTATTATTATTATTATTCTTTTCTTAAAACTAGATTTTTACAATATTTTAATATAAAAACAATAAAACATTACAAAAACCTAATCCTAGAGTACCGCCAGCAGCGGGGCAGGGCCCAAGCTATTATTATTATTATTAGGTCCTCTACCAGGAACGTACAGACATGTTAATAGGCGCTTTCCTCCACGCCTACCACTAGGTCAACCCGAACAGAGGTCCTAGGTTTTAGAGGTATTTATCTTTTATATAAATCTTATGTTCACTGAACTCTAAACCTCTAAACCTCTAAACGGCTGGACCGATTTGGATGAAATTTTTTGTGTGTTCAAGTGGATTCGAGAATGGTTTAGATTTACAATTGGTCCCGGTAGGTGGCGCTGCTATAGGGGTACATCATGGGATACGGGTGTTCTTAAGCGGACGAATGGTTTGTTTGTTTTGCTGTCATGGAAACTGTCAACGTTTTGTTGGTTTTGTTGTCGTGGAAACTGTTAAAGCGGTACGAAGTCCGCCGGTCAGCTAGTTTAATTGTAAAATTGGCAATGATCCTGTAATTTGCTTTTAAATATAAATCAACATCTGTACAATCATCAATCATCACCAACATCAAACATAAATACAATCTTTTATTTCAGACCATCGTCGGTCTATACGATACGGACGCCTGCACGTCAACCTATCCAAAACTGTCAGATTTCTTCAATACATTTTCAACCATATGTCTTAGTCATAAAGTTCAAAGTCTATTGAGGAAATTTGACAGTTTGTGGTAAGTTGATGTGCAGGCGTGTGTACTTAAGTTAGTATTAATAACAAATACTTTAAAAAACTATTTTAGTATTAAAAACAGAAGGTCAGAAGATTTTTTAAAGCACTAACTTATTGTAATTACCTTTTAACAAATAAATAAATAAACAAACTTAATTTAACAGTTAACTGTTAAGTGAACTGTGTACCACCATTAATCCAATATTTCTTTCTTTCTTTCTTTTAGTTGATGGCTTCGTGCGATTAGCACATTTAGCCAGTGTCAAAGTAATTTTTCTTACAAGTAATACATAAATATACAATATTTCCTTCCAGTCAGTATGATGATGAATGATAATAAAAATGAGAAGTGAGAAATGATATACCCCCCAACCCCTCGAGTATCTCAGTGAAGATGTGGGGCTTTACTGATTCCTCGGCGGACTTCTTGAGAGAATTTGAAAAGTAAAGTTGCACTGTTTTGTTTCATTTGCCAACACTCATTCACACTTACGAACACTTAACGGTTAATAATCCACCATTATTTCACATTAATATTCGACATAACACAAATTTTTGAAAATAAAACAAAACCGCAGACATGACTCTTCACTTTCCCGCCAAGAAGTCCTTAATCCAATATTGTGACGATAAACTTTACGGTCATTCACTCGTTCGTGAATGAACGAGAGCTTTGCGTGCAGTGCAGATTAAAAAAGGTTTTAGTTGGCACGACACGTTGTGCGGTGCCGCGAACAGTGATCCTCAATCAGCGTGAAATCGTTCAAATTATGCGGACGGTACAACACGACTGTCAGCCTGTGAACCACTGGGAGTGCGGCCGGCGCTCGTGGATTCGTGGTAGATAATAACCACTAATACTATAGATAATAATTGTAATAGCCACAGCTACACAATTATATTGTGATGATTTATACTACTAGCAGAGTTTCTCTTTAGCTTCTTCCAACCTCTTCGGTGCCTGCTTAAAATAAAATAAAAATAAAAATAAAAATAAAAATAAAAATCATTTATTATCAGACAAAGTAGTCCATAGATTGTTAGTACAAATTAATTAATCTTAAAAACTATGTTAGTCTCACATATACTATGGGAATAAAAATGCATAATTGTACAAAAAACAAAAACAAAAACAGACCCTGTGTGTAGCTCACCGGCCAACACAACGAATGTGCAAGTCCGTGAACCGCCCGAACACTGCTGCGTCCATTCTGTCAGCTATCATCTTCAGGATCCCATTGGAGCTCCCCCGCAACCTTTGCACTATCGAGGCACTCTTTTTGCGCATGATGGCGTAGAAGTCATCAACACCAGCATCCGCAAACATACCCGATGCGCTGCAGTAGCGCGGGAGCCTCAATAGGGCCCTGAAGGTATTAGGGCTTAGTCCGATAGCTGAGCGGAACAGCCCGAGTGCGCCTCTAAAGACTCAGGCCTCGACTCGAGAGACCGGGTCGTAGGGGTAGGGAGAAGCGCTCAGGTACATGTCGGTACCTGGTATAGAGCGCGTGTGAACCGGGTCGTCGTACCCTTGTTCTACAAGTACGGTGTCTTGGGAATAAACTTGTGTGCATGTTTAATGTAAATGTGTAGTGGCATTTATAGAATCGGGGATAGCTAACACAATTCTAGCTCCCCGTCTGACCTTTCTGTTCTTTCATTCCAATATCCAACCGTCTCTGTGGTCTAGTAGTTAAGCCCACCGGTCTCAGACTCAGAGGGCCCAGGTTCGGTTCCTAGCAGGGGGGTAGATGTTTGAACTCAGTTTGGTTGGTGATAGAGCTTGTTTTAAATCCGCCTGGTTAGCAACCACCACCTTACCTAATCTTATCTTTCTGCACCAGCTAACACAAAAATAGGAAGCCTTAAAAGACCGGACGTTTAGTGTGCAGCGAGAAACTTAAAGGGTTCCTAGAGCCGTATGATCGAAACACCGGCAGAGGGTTTCTAGAAGGAATGGCATCACGCAGCAAGTCTGGATACCACTACACCGAGACCTTGACTCGAGTTGACTGAGTCGTGGGGGATATCATCGGAGTTTTATTTAATTTTATTTATTATGGATAAGCAAGCACTTGGCCTTCATCTCATCAGTTGATGTTAAGTGACGATAAGGCCGAAGGTGGAAGCGCACTTCACCCGGAACCCTCAACTACTGAGGCACTGGCTATCTTATCTCTAGCTGCCGGAGTACAACAATGCTACTAACATTGATGTTATGTCGACATATTTAGATTAGACGGAGATAGCTAGCCCGGCGGACAAACAAGACCTAACGAAGAGATTTTTACGAGCATGTAACGAATATAAAATATGTTTCGGTCATATAAACCTCTAATCATACCGCTAACATACAACTTCCCACGCTGAAATCAAAAACAAAACCACAACTATAAGTAGTTGACAAGCCGCCGCCGCCGCCGCCGCCGCCACCGCACCTCCCGCCATGCGCCGGCGCAGCGCGTCAGAGCGTTGACCGAGACCGATCATTCAATCATACGATTCGCGTAGTTGAGTACGAGCGGTAGGACATCTAAGGCCACAAACTGGGCGCATAGTGCATTTTTTTTAACATACTTACATTGAAGTAGCGCCTCCTAGTGATAAACAAAGGGAGTTAAAGTTTTCCTATATAAACCTTGTTTCGTTAGTTATCTAATGGCGAATCGGCGAATATCGCAATAGACACCCTGGACGACAGCAGTGACGTATGTGAATGGCGTTGCACCGCTCCACGGGACGTATGGTCCCTAGGCATTCTAATTACGTTTTCTTCTAATTTAACTCTAATACCACTAAATCTATGTTGCGATTATTTCTTTACATCAGTTTTAGATATATTTTGGTGGCTGAGTGGGAAAGCGGCAAGCTCTCAGCTCAATATTCGGAGGTCTTGGGTTCA
Organism: Eudonia truncicolella; assembly: GCA_949315975.1. NCBI lineage: Eukaryota > Metazoa > Arthropoda > Insecta > Lepidoptera > Crambidae > Eudonia > Eudonia truncicolella. Next base: position 2,317,756 of record OX438851.1, read on the forward strand.
ATTTTAACTAAAACTATCTTAATTAGAGCAGCCTACCTGGGACCCTGTTAAAATAGGTTATACTCGGTTCGGTTGGTGATTTCTTAAGAAAGGGGGAGTTATTTTTGCTATGAGTAAGAATATTATTATTATAATAAAATATATAAGTACTAGCGTAAGATTGGTTGGTTGTAAAATTTAAAATTTAAACACTGAAAAAAGAGACGACAACCTCAGGCGGGAATCGAACCACGCACCTTCCGCATTCCGGGCGGCTGCCTTAACCACTTGGCTACCGAGGTCTGGCTTTCACCCGTCGAAATTTTTCAGTGCTTGATGCTTATGTTTTTTAGTCAACATTGCTTCATCAATCTTAGAAGTTTTCACCTCTGAGATCCGAAAGAAATATTTTTACAAATATTTGAACATTCGGTTAACCTCTGAGAAAACTTCTAAGATTGATGAAGCAATGTTGACTAAAAAACATAAGCATCAAGCACTGAAAAATTTCGACGGGTGAAAGCCAGACCTCGGTAGCCAAGTGGTTAAGGCAGCCGCCCGGAATGCGGAAGGTGCGTGGTTCGAATCCCGCCTGAGGTTGTCGTCTTTTTTCAGTGTTTAAATTTTACTTAAGTATATTTAAGCGTTAATAAAACGCTAAAATATATAAAAAAAAAAAAAACACTTATCTATAACGCAGCTTCATCTTAACCGAATGTTCAAATATTTGTAAAAATATTTCTTTCGGATCTCAGAGGTGAAAACTTCTAAGATTGATGAAGCAATGTTGACTAAAAAACATAAGCATCAAGCACTGAAAAATTTCGACGGGTGAAAGCCAGACCTCGGTAGCCAAGTGGTTAAGGCAGCCGCCCGGAATGCGGAAGGTGCGTGGTTCGATTCCCGCCTGAGGTTGTCGTCTTTTTTCAGTGTTTAAATTTTACTTAAGTATATTTAAGCGTTAATAAAACGCTAAAATATATATAAAAAAAAAAAAAACACTTATCTATAACGCAGCTTCATCTTAACCGAATGTTCAAATATTTGTAAAAATATTTCTTTCGGATCTCAGAGGTGAAAACTTCTAAGATTGATGAAGCAATGTTGACTAAAAAACATAAGCATCAAGCACTGAAAAATTTCGACGGGTGAAAGCCAGACCTCGGTAGCCAAGTGGTTAAGGCAGCCGCCCGGAATGCGGAAGGTGCGTGGTTCGAATCCCGCCTGAGGTTGTCGTCTTTTTTCAGTGTTTAAATTTTACTTAAGTATATTTAAGCGTTAATAAAACGCTAAAATATATATAAAAAAAAAAAACACTTATCTATAACGCAGCTTCATCTTAACCGAATGTTCAATTATTTGTAAAAATATTTCTTTCGGATCTCAGAGGTGAAAACTTCTAAGATTGATGAAGCAATGTTGACTAAAAAACATAAGCATCAAGCACTGAAAAATTTCGACGGGTGAAAGCCAGACCTCGGTAGCCAAGTGGTTAAGGCAGCCGCCCGGAATGCGGAAGGTGCGTGGTTCGATTCCCGCCTGAGGTTGTCGTCTTTTTTCAGTGTTTAAATTTTACTTAAGTATATTTAAGCGTTAATAAAACGCTAAAATATATAAAAAAAAAAAAAACACTTATCTATAACGCAGCTTCATCTTAACCGAATGTTCAAATATTTGTAAAAATATTTCTTTCGGATCTCAGAGGTGAAAACTTCTAAGATTGATGAAGCAATGTTGACTAAAAAACATAAGCATCAAGCACTGAAAAATTTCGACGGGTGAAAGCCAGACCTCGGTAGCCAAGTGGTTAAGGCAGCCGCCCGGAATGCGGAAGGTGCGTGGTTCGATTCCCGCCTGAGGTTGTCGTCTTTTTTCAGTGTTTAAATTTTACTTAAGTATATTTAAGCGTTAATAAAACGCTAAAATATATAAAAAAAAAAAAAACACTTGGTTGGTTGTCCTTAATTTATAAATAAATAACATAAATAAATAAATACAAAAAGAAAGAAAAAAGCAAAGACAAAATATGCAAAGCCGAAGAGAAATGTGGAATCGATTAGTCTTTACATAGTATAAAACAAAGTCGCTCCCGCTGTCTGTACGCTTAGATGTTTGAAACTACGCAACGGATTTTAATGCAGGTTTCAGCAATAGGAAGGTTTATATGTATTATTATTGTTATTGTTAATACATGCATATAATTGGACCCGGTAGATGGCGCTGCTGTAGGGTTATATAGGATACGGGTGTTCAATCGAACGAAGTCGCGAGCGGGCTGCTAGTTATGTAAATAATAAAAAAAGGAAAAAAAAGACATAAAAATACAACAGACAACTTACTGCTACTGCTATCGCAACACTATGTCGGTGGAATTTGACTCTTCCGATGTTTTTAATGGTCAGCGTTTTGTATTTTCACGAGTAATTCCTTTGACTATTATATTTCATTCAATAAGTAATTTTGATGTCACAAGTCTTGTTAATGTCAAAAAAAAAACAAGTGATGTACGATTATGGCAAGTTAAACTTCTTGGCGGGAAAGTGAAGAATAGCGTTTTGTATTATAAAAAATATGTGTTTTGTAATGTGATCCTTAATTATAAATACAGATTTAAATAATTTTACGCAAATTTTGTTGCGAATCTAAATTATAATTATGGAAAAGTGTTGAAAAAAAATCCACGACCAGGATTTGAACCACGTATTATTATTGACTGTTTCTCCGTTCATCATCATCAGCCAAAAGACATCCACTGCTGGACAAAGGCCTCCCCCAAGAATCTTCACAACGACCGATTTTGTGCTGCTCTCTTATGTTTTCTCCGTTGATTTAGAACAAAAAATAACATAATAGAAGTATTTACATAAAGTAGTGTGCCGCTATTTTACCATTCGGTTACTAAAATAGTGTGATCGAATGGAAAATAAACCTCGCACTATACACACCCTGGCACAGAATAACTATACATATGCCTAGTCTCTCATTCGCTATTTAGTCGATCGTGTTAATGATAACGAGATTTTTTTTGGCATAACGAGTATGGCATAACTTTAACTCTCCTCGTTATCCACTAGGAGGCGTTGCATACAAAATCTCGTTTTCCTTAACGTAATTAGTTCATACAAATTACCTGTTTTGAACTGGCCACTATTTACTCTTAAAACTATAAAATTAGCGCAAATGCAGCTGTAATATCACATATTATGATATTGCGTTTCAAGAATGAGGTTAAGTACCTTACAGACGACTCTCAGCCTTCCTTTTTCAAAACAAACAGCTGGCAGGATGTGATGGATGACATCTGTTCTCGCCATATTGTTTTTGCAATAAAACCTGTTTACTTCATTTTCATGTCTATTTTCTTGGTTGTAAGGAGTTTTTTCGTAATACCGGCCAACGGTAGGGTGACGTGCCATAGAGTAGACAAGAATTTTTCGTATTAACGTTGTTGGCTATGGTATGTCAGTGATGGGAGTTATGTAATATGCAGTAATATCGATAAATTATATTGTGTCAGTTTATTCGCTTGAACTGGAAAACGAATGATAGATAGAAAAATCGTGAATGGGCACTGAGATTTTTTAATAGTTTTATTATATGTATATTTAGTAGTTACTGTTGTTTAATTAGAATTTAACATAAATTGTTTTTTTTTATCTTTGCCTATGGTGATACTATTGTTTTAACTGTATTAAATATATTCATCATCCTCACAATTTATACACCGTATTAGCCATAAATGAAGTAAAAATTCTGTATTAGTTATTTTTTTATTTTTGCAGTAGCAACAACACCCAAAAATGTCGCTGGCAGATGTGACGTCAGCGCGCAGCTCGCCCGCGCCCGAAGTATGCCCGGAGTGTGACACCAGCGCCTCTGTAACTTCAGACTTGCACAAGGTACAAAAAGTCCCACGACCCGGTCAACCAGAGCCAAGGTTCCAGCCCTTTGAGGCGCCCTCGGGCGGTTCCATTCTTGACTTCGGTCTGATCGCTTTGGAGAATCTAGTAGGGGACGGAGAGACGCTTGCGTGATGAAATGACAACCCCTCTAGATACCCTCTGTGGAAGTTTGATCACTACGGCTTGAGGAACCTTTAGTTTCTCGCCGCCACAAAAGTCCGGTTACGCTGTTAAGGGGATTGGCGGCGAATAGCAACATCTTTAAAATTATAATGATTATAAAACATTTGTCTTTTAACTGGAATTCTAAATAGTTATTAAATATGAATGGAAATATTTAGTAATAGAATTTTGTTACCGACTTTTTAACTTTAACATTATTTATATTATATTCTTTTGGACCTTGCTATCCGGGCAGCAATCTCTAATTGAGCTACTGAGACTTGTGCCACACATGGGACTTAATCTCACGCCAACAGAGTACCCTTCTCAAGCTTTCTAAGCAATGAAATATTATTTTTTGTATTGATAAACAAAAACATTTTTTATTGACCTTTCTGGTCCAGCTGCTGGGCAAGTCTCCCCTAAATCTCTCCATATGTCTCGTATTTTGGCGGTCGCCCACCAATGAATATATGAAAACAAAAAATATATAAGTAATTTGAAATTGATTAATAAATCTCCAGTAATTTCAACGAAACCTAGAACTACGAATGAGACGTTCGTTATCTAATTTAACACCTAGTTCAAAACAATAAACACAAACATTCCAAACAGAATGAACCACCTAATCATATCCTAATCATTCCAGTTTAACAAGACCTTAGTTACTTTCTATTTTATACTTTTTCTATAAGGTTTTTTATAAGGTTCAAATGAAATAATTAGAAAGATAGTTCTTACCTGAGATTCTGAGATAAATGCGCCTATGAAGGTTTTTTTCGCTAAAAACATATATCAACGTGGTTTAATAGGGTTTGCTACCTGGCTGTATGAATACGTCTGTGCTTATAAAAAAAAAAGATTTTATAAATAGGACAGAGTTTTCGTGAATTCTTGTAAGCAGCAGCGGGATCGTCCTACGAAGGCGTAGTTTTTTAAGTTGTTGATTTCGTTTTCGATTATATATTTTTTCTTTTAGTTGATGGCTTCGTGCGATTAGCAATTTAGCCAGCGTCAAAGTAATTTTTCTTACAAGTAATACATAAATAAACAATGTTTCCTTCCCGTATGATGATGATGAATGATAATAGAAATGGGAAGTGAAAAATGATATACCCCCAACCCCTCGAGTATCTCGGTAAAGATGTGAGGCTTTACTAAGTCCTCACGCGGACTTCTTGAGAGACTTTGAAAAGTGACGTTGCATTGTTTTGTTTCATTAGCCAACACTCATGCTCACTCACAAACACTTAACGGTTAATAATCCACCATTATTTTAAATTAAATATTTGACATAACACAAATTTTAGACAATAAAACAAAATCGCAGACATGACTCTTCACTTTCCCGCCAAGAAGTCCGATTATAATTTCTTTAGTATGTATTCTCAAACCTTTTTAAACTTAGGAGCAAATACATAATAAGTTACAAACATATTATCTTCTTGATCTTCGAACTGTGACTTATAATTGTAACCAGACAACAGTACTTATAAATTAAGCATTTGCACAAATGTTAAAAAAATACACACGTAAGTCACAAGGTGACACTGAAAAGTTGCCAGCTTCTCCTCTAACTTATCCTTTGTACACATTACACTTAAAATTCGTCTTTAAACCCTTACTTTAAAGTATTTTTTGCCATTTCAGTATCAAGTTGCGTGCACATGCAAGCCCTCGTCTGTGCAATACGCATGCGCGGACGACCCGGGCCCCCCGCCTCCCGCCAAAACGGACACACCGCCCGCGCTGCCCCCTCGCCCTCCGACTACCGTTTTAGCCGCTACTAACCGAAGGAATAATGGTAAGTTGAACGTTATTATTGTTGCAGTAAGAGTTGTAATAGTTCGACCACAAAGTTTCGTTTATGAAATAGTTGTTATTACGTTAATTAAAAAAAAATCTGTCATTTTGGTCTTTATTTCTGTATTTCTTACTTTTTTATTATTAATTTATTTACAAACAAAGACAATAACAAGTAAATTAAACTTATAAAAAACTCTAATACTAACTAACTATGGATTAAAAAATGCCCCAAAGCATCCCCATCAGACAGAGTGCCCAGTAAGCAACAAGACAAAAATATTGTAACGATTTACAAAAAAGAAAGAAAATGTATCTTTTCGGTTCACGAAGGTGTACCTAAATAAAAGATTCAGTCGGTTCAATAAAATGTATGAAGCTAAGGGCTGATTTTTTTATCGTCATTTCACGTTTATTCATTGAATAATTTGACATAATGACAGATTGTCTTTAGAAAATATGTCACAATAACAATCTTATTCTTTGGATACCACTTATCTGAGGATTGAAAAATCGGGTCTAAGTCTTAAAAAGTTAAACTCAACGAGGTATGTATACTAAAAACCTCAAAAAGGCTACATGTTATCACTATAATTCGGCCTCGAGCTACCTAATATTTTATGAAAAAAAAAATGATGGTCTCTAAAAAATTCGTCGTACCTTTGTTTATAATATTTCAGTCTAAGGTTTCAGTAAATATTGAAAAATAAATAACTAGAATCCGGTGAACTTTTAGAAAAAGCTCATGGCGAAACGATGCATAAAGTATTTGTTACAAGTATGGGAGCAAAAGGCATTCTTATTTCTAACAATCGCCACAAACATTTAATTTGTACACGCAACTGCAGGTGTTACAAAAAAAAAAATCCTTCCCACGACATCGCACCGAAATATCGCAATTGATAAGAAACTCATTCTTTGGAAGAATTCAGGTTGTATCCAACTTAACAATAAGCATTGTGTATCTACCTGCCGTAAACCATGAAGGTTCGAATGAATTTAAAGCCTGCTTTGTGTTTCTGCATCAAAACTTTTAAAATCTAAAGCGCCGTAAAGTTTTCGCGGCAAAACCCATAAGTCACATTTGGACATGTCGAATTTACGACCTTTTTACCTGTTCCCAATAAAGTATCCATTGCTTCTGCGCGGACCAGCCATTGTTATAACCTAACCTAGTCTGTTGTAAACGTCCTTAAATTAATAATGTAATGGTGTTACAACGCTTTAGTTATCATTCGGATTGTATGAAGTGTTAAATTAACTAATCCAATTGAATACTGCGTCGATATCAATGTGAATACGAAAACAAAAACAAATGAACGACGAAAATTACATAAACTCCTCATTGGAAGGAGCTGTCGGTTTTAAAAATGGAATTTTATTGTTCTTAAATAAGCACTGATAGTAATACGCATACGAGAAGTGGTTACATGGTCTTCATTGTTTTTATATTATAAAGAGGTCATTGTTCTTTTCGTTCGCGTGAATGGCATAAATATCGATTTTTACAAACGGTGCGGCGCGCTTTTCAAAAGTTCCTTACAGTGGATGTATGTCGCGTACAGATTGTAAATTTGTTATTAAAAGTTTTAAAAATGTCAAAAGAGTTTACATTGTGTTAAATGTGTGAAAGCTTGAGTGTGCAACCGTGCAGTGTTTATTAAGTGCAATAAATAGGCAATGCGAGTGATGCAACTGGTGCAATACCAAGTGTCGACACCACAGTCGACGATAGCCGCGGATGTCGCTCAACACTATGTACCGCCGCCGCCGTATTTCGGTAATTAAAAATAATAAAATTATTCTTTTAATAAGGATATCCTTTTTGGAGAAGGTCTTTGTTTTTATGGGAGAAGGAGGTGGTAAATTACACCTTCAAGGTAGCAAACAAGTCTAGGAGTGAGGCGTATATATCGGAACAGATAAACATAACAGGTTTCATTAAATAACAATATGGAACTGTTGTCTAAACCTATCCGAAACTGTTCCAGTTCCACAACAGCCCGAATCTAGGCCGAAACATGCTTTTCTCTACTCTTGCTTAAGGAGGCTACCTTTGTTATAAAGAGATAACGCTTTGGAACATGCTCTTCTCTATTCTAGCTTACGGTTACGCAGCATACCTTTGTTGGAAAGAGAGTTGGCAGCTGTTAAGCCTGTTCCAAGCACAGAACAGACAGGTGTTGCATTCGCTCGTTCGGATACGCACAAATTACGTTGTGCTCATTTTTTCACAGATAAAAGTAATTTATTAATAAAATAAATAATTAATTAAATTAATTAATGTATTTAAGCAAATTTACGAAAATTCAATTTTTAAAGTCAAGCTGCAAGTTCTAATCCTGTTAAGCATGAAGGATGGTTTCATTTCAGGAACATAGACTGAAACCGGTTGAGTTCCTAGGTTATAATAAATCCTATGTAAAGGTACTCCATACTATGATGTTACAACACAACAGGCTGTTATTTTGGAACAGGTTTCCAGAACGGGCGGAACAGTTTTCTTATTTTACCTGTTTAGTCCACTCCTACAAACAACCCTGCAAGTTTTATGGAAAGCAATTAAACCAAAAAAGTTGCGCGCCAATTCCATCGTATTTTTAGTTTTTTATTTTTATTAAAATAAAAAAGCCGTAGATACCTATTATATGGATTTATTGTATTGTAAGATTAGAAAACAATGCAATTAAATTATAACTTACATAAACTGAATTAGTTGTTTTAATAATGACTGCAACAGGTTTTTTTTAAGTGCTGATTTCGTCTATAATGTTTAATGTTTAACGTCAATAGAAGTTTATTGTAACATGAGACTAAATGCAATTAAAGTAACTGACTTAATTAGTTATTACATGATTTTAACAATTAGTCTTTTTTTAGCAAGAATCACGTGACATTAATTTAAGTAACTTTTTAATGTTCCGTCATCCATTTGAGGAAGATATCTAGTTCGTACAGCCACGTCTTTGGTTATTTAACGTGTTAAACGAATATAAGAAATTAATAAATGATCTATGCTTAATGACTGATTAAAGCTTGTAAATAATGTACTTATAAGTATATAGTGTTAAAAGTATTATTTCCTAATTCCAACTAAGTATTCCCATATGTAGTGTGTGTATCCATTTATTTATATTGTACATTTTAACCACCAACTCAGATGATCGTATTGTTCTTTTTTCCAAATTCCGGGACTATTAACATTGTATTTCAAAAATTGGTTTGTCGTTGTGGCAAAATCACAATCTGTGTGATTTAAAAAAAAATTATTATCGTTATAAAAAAAATATGAATCTTACAGCTAATATAGGCAAAAGCGGTCATATAGAAGCGATCTCTTACAGACAACCTTTGGTTTAAGAATCGAAGAAGGAGATAGCAAGTGCAAAAATACTAGCTTTCAAATTCATAAAAAATTTACTAATACGTTTATTTATAGTAGTATTTAGTATTTTTTATTCCGTAGACTTCCTTACTACACAGCTAGGGTTGGCTGGGCCGGTCTCTCCTAGAGATCAGCTCACCTTTGTAAATCAAAATCAAAATCAAACGTTAATTAAATATAAGCTTTTACAGGCGCTTATTTACGACAAAACTAAGTATTAAAAATTCAAATAATTTTACTTGTTATTATTAAGTGCTAATTGCTGCACTAAAGCTAAATTAAATATTTATAAAATTTATAAAATACAGTGAAAAAATTAAACGCCCACCCGACCCAGCCAGGAATCGAACCTGGGTCTTCCGCAATCCAGGCGGCTGCACTGACCGCTATGCTACCGGGAAGGCTGACGTGAGCTCTGAATTTTGTCACTGCTATTTTAATGTTATTTTGAGTGCTTTTTAGCGGCACGAGCGCCATCTATCCAACGGTCGTTGCAACCGATGGCAAATAATAATAAACAATGTGCTGCTCTTCTCAACGCGTTTCTTTGTCGCACCTCCAAAAGATGGAATATTCTACCAGCACACGTTTTCCCTCCTTCCTATGATATGGGGTCCTTCAAAAGAGGCGGGAAGAAGCACCTTGTGGGCCGGCATCGGCAGAGTGAGGTTAACTGGTGCTACGTTTGATTGTCTGTTGTTTGTTTGATTGTTTGATTTGATGTCATACTCGTGAACGGGTGCTGCCTGTGGAGGCTGGTCTGCTCTTGCATACTTATCTTATTTTTAATATTATTTATTGTAGTTTGACTTGGTTTTTCTTAACCAATTTTTTTTTTTAGAGGACTGTAGTGGTACCGTATGACATTGTGGAAATTGAAACTTTTACCTGATGTAAATTTGAAAACTTAGTTTTTTTTTATTTTGTGATATTTTTTTTATTTACATGTTGTGGTTGTCTTCTATAATTTTGTGTTTATTTGTAATGGAAAGTGTCCTGCTATGATATCGTATTTTCCAATATTTTTGACGCTGTAAGGGAGAAAAGAGCTGGACACTTGCTGAGTTTCTTGCCGGTTCTTCTCAGTACAAGATCTCCCGCCCAGAGTAGACTTACGAACCGATGGCATAGTGAAATTCACAAGAGCTACTTGTAGCCTAAACTGAATAAATGATTTTGAATTTCGAGTTTTGAATTTTTGAATTTTGATTTACGCTGCATCAATTATCTCGCGCCTGGACACCATCTCCACTTAACATCAGGTGGGATGGAGTCATTTGCCGAGATCTATTAAAAAAAAACAAGTCGTCGGCGAGTGCTGAGGATAAGCAACCTTCGCAAAGGCCGGTCCGTTCATTAGATGGGTGACCAAAAATTTATCACCTTGAGCTTTTCCGTCTTTCGGAAGGCACGTAAAGCCGGGACCAACCGGCTGCATTAACAGTCGTTAGCCACCACTAACCCGCACTGGGCCCACGTGGTGGTTTATGGCCCGTTCTCCCTATCCGTCCATAGGGAAGTCTCGTGCCTTATTAGTAGGGACATAAAAGGTTCAATCTCAAAAAAAAAGACATATTATACTGTCGCGGACATTTTTTTAAATCATTTAAAGAGTAATAATTCTTTCATACATATTTTTTTGGTAACTAGAACCGTTAACGCAGCGCACACAACGGAAGCCCTCAAATATGAATAATTTTCCCCGTTTTTGCAACATTTTTCACTGATGCTTCGCTCCTATTGGTCGCAGCGTGATGTTATATAGCCTAAAGCCTTCCTCGATAAATGGACTATCCAACACCAAAATAATTTTTAAATTCGAACCAGTAGTTCCTGAGACTAGCGCGTTCAAACAACAAACTCTTCAGCTCTATAATATTATATAGTTTAGATTATTTTGGCAATTAAGATGATTAGACTATTAATATTATAACTTGCAGCAGTTTTACAACAAACCCTTTAATTTTAGCACTACCATAACATCACGGGCTTTGTATTTTTGACATGACATTGTGGTATTATTATTTTATCTTATCTTATCTTATCTTATCTTTAGCACTATTATATTGTAACAGTTGCTAAGCTCAAGTGGCAGTGGCTGATTTATTTATTATAAATAAATGTGTTTTTTCCACCAGCCGCAGTCGGCTGCAACAACGACAGCCCCTGCCGGCGTCGCAAGTACGCGTGGTGGTGCGTTGGGTGCGGCGCGCTGGCGGCGGCGCTGGGCGGGCTGCTGGCGGCGCAGCACATCCTGCTGCGTGCCTACACAGCGTCGCCGCAGCACCTGGAGACCGTGCCCGCCGCCGTGCCCGCCGCTATGGTCAGTTGTACCAGGGTTACAGCTCCAATAGAGCAGTAGCCTGTCTAGAATGCGTCGGGAACACCTGCAGACCACACTTGTCGCTGCAAAAGCAACTATGGTTAGTTGTTCCACGCCCACAGGTCGAAGACGCCGACACATTCTGCTGCGGGCCTACACAGCGTCGCCACAGCACCTGGAGTGGAGATCGTGCCCGCCGGTATGGCTATGGTGAGTTACAGGTTACCAGGGTTACAGGTCCTAGATACCTTGACACTAGACGCTGCTTATTAAGTACAGACACAGCCGATCTGACCCGCGGTACAAGCTTGCTGCAGACAGCTGGAGACTGTGCTCGCAGCTGTACCGGCTGCTATGGTAAGTTCTAACACTCTACAGGTCCAAGACACCTTTCTCGTCGCTGACGACGTACGCTTTGCCAAGTACAGACATGCGCATGGACGTTTTACCCCTTCCTTTACGACATGGTCGACCCGGGTCGAGCTTTAAAATGCGGGGTTTCTCATTTCATCCGACTATTTAACTCTTAAGCCTTGAAGAATGTAGTAAGGGTCGCCGTCATAGCCTTTAGAGGCTCGGGGGAGTAGAAAGCCTGGATAAGGTAATACATCTCAGTATGTAATAAGGTAATGGGTCACATTCGGGCACATTGACGCTGCTGTACCGGCCGCTATGGCGAGTGACAGCACTTTGTTCATATTCTATCTATTTTCTACCTCTCGACCTTGACCGTTCACCCGGGCCGAGGTGCTAGTTAGAAGGAGCTACCTTTAGTAGCGGGTTTTGAGATTTCGCCATCCTATTCTTACGTCTCGCAGAATGTGGTTAGGTACGGCGACACGCTTCAGAAAACCTCCGTGGATTGTTCGAGCACTACTTCTTGAGGCACCTTGGTGTCTTGTTGCCCATGACTGTTTTGTCTGTTTTGTCTGTCTTGTTGCACATGAGTGTTTTAACCGCCTCTGTGGTCTAGTGGCTAAGACCACCGGTTTAGACCCAGAGGTCCCGGGTTCGATTCCCAGCGGGGGGTACATGTTTGTGTACTCGGTTTGGTTGGTGGTAGGGCTTGTTTGTCCGCCTGGCTAGCTACCACCATCTTATCTAAATATGTCGCCATAACATCAATGTTTGTAGCATTGTTGTGTTCCGGCAGCTAGAGATAAGATAGCCAGTGCCTCACTAGTTGAGGATCCCGGGTGAAGTGCGCTTCCATCATTGGCCTTATCATCACTTAACATCAGGTGAGATCAAGGCACTGTGCTTACCCGTTAATATATATAAAAAAAAAAAAAAAAAAAAAAAAAAAAAGAACTCAATTTGAGTGATGTCCTTTATCTGTAAGTTCTGTGGCTGCCCTAAAAATACGCCACATGAAATTGTAACAAGCATCGCTACTAAATTTGTTTCAGACATTTCTCATTAACTACTTACTATAACCTTTATATCTTTTTTTTAATATATTTAAATTGAATGTTGTGCTCGGTTGTTACTGAAATGCAAATTTAGAAATATCATTGTAAGTAAAATTTTAAACACTGAAAAAAGACGACAACCTCAGGCGGGAATCGAACCACGCACCTTCCGCATTCCGGGCGGCTGCCTTAACCACTTGGCTACCGAGGTCTGGCTTTCACCCGTCGAAATTTTTCAGTGCTTGATGCTTATGTTTTTTAGTCAACATTATCAATATCATTGTATGTAAAAAAATTGTATGTTTTGATTTGTATTTTGTTACCGTGCCAAAAATAAATAAATAAATAAATAAATAAATACTAAAAATATGGTAGGGCTTGTTTGTCCACTTGACTAGCTACAACCACCTTATCTAAATATGTCGCCACAACATGTTGGCACCATTGTTGGGTTCCGGCAGCGAGAGATAAGATAGCCAGTGCCTAAGTACAGCTTGCGGGAAGGCAAGATGAGGACGGCTAGCAAAATTCAAATTTTTTTTTTACTGTACTGACAAGCTGTGGTGCCTCTGGACTAAGCTTCTGCTTAATATCTGGCAAAGCAGAGTCATTTACTTGACTTTCTAAAAAACAATGATAAAAAGGAATGCTTTCCTAAATTGAAAATAAGTAAACTTACACAGTCACTGTGATTTATTTTAAAATTTACGATAGAAATACTCAATTTAAAAAAGTTTCAATCTGCAGCGGCTTCCAACAAACTAGGTACTTATAATTTATTACATTAACTGCCGTACTCAGAGACGTCAATGAAGTTTTAATGACAAATAAAATGTCTTTCCTTCTCTATTTAGCACTATACATAAGAAAGTGACAGCAAGACACTTAATTGTCATTAAAACTTAAATGACGTCTCTGAGTACGGCAGTAAGGGCCTCTCTTTCACCATCTACAAGTAAGTTCCCATTAGCGTTTACTTGACAGATGGTCCATACAAAACTGCCAAGTATCTCGTAATCAGAAATTGTGAAACAGGCCCTTAAAGAAAGAACGAAATAACATGACATTCCCTTTCTCAAGTATTATTATAATTTTTTTTTTTGCAGTTGGTGCTGACCGGTGTCTGCATTATGAGCCTCGCGCGCCGCAGAAACCGCTACAGCTATATGGTAAGAAAAGTATGTTGCTAAATCATTATTATTTGATTATTTGCATATATTTTTTATTATTTAATTTTTTCTTTCACAGTGCTATATATAATTATTTACTAGATATAAACAATTAGTATCAATCATGTAGCTCGAGTGGGAGTCGACCACACGACCTTTGGATAACCGGTCTAATGCTCTATTTTTCTAGGACTTTGTGATTTACGTTGCAGCCAGCGGTATTACGTCACTGTGAATGAAGTTACCCTCACAAATTATTATTCGATTATTTTGCTATTATTACTATTTTATAATATCACAATGTTTTTTTTGCTTAATTAGTTGCTAATTATAATAGCATCAACATCATCATATCTTTGTTCTCTAAAGTTTACGCCAAATACACATTTAAATGAAACTGTGACCACGGACCCTGCAAAGGGTTCCATACCTCAGGATAAATATTAAATCAAATTAATGTGTAAAATAAACGCGAGTAGATCCGTACAAGTAGTTTCATTTCAATCATCATCTTAGCCAAAAGACGTCCACTGCTGGACAAAAACCTCTTCCATTAAGTAATGGCTTATGATAAATGATATCCCCCCCCCCCAAACCTCTTTAGTATCAGTAAATAATGAGATGTGGGGCTTTACTGAGACCTCACGCGGACTTCTTGAGAAAAATTGAAAAGTGACGTGTTGCACTGTTTTGTTTTAATTGCCAACACTTATGCACATTCACGAACACTTAATAGTTTAACAATCCACCATTATACAAGCTACTAACTAATTATGAGACGACCAACACCTCAGTCTGCCTGTGACCACGGACCCTGCAAAGGGTGCGAAACGTCAGGATAAACATTAATTAAAACTAATGTGTAAAATAAACGCGAGTAGATCCGTAAAAGTTGTTTCATTTCAATGTGTAGTGTTCGCGTAAACTTTAGAAAACAATATGTAACCCACCATTATTTTACATTAAAATTCGATAAAACATTTTTTTTGATAACATGAAACTGCATACATTATTCTTCACTTTCCCGCCAAGAATTATAGAAAATTTATTTACTTGCCCCCTTTTTCATAAAAACTATTTAAGCATTATTTAGTTAACCATTGTTTTGTCTCTCAAATTAAAAATATTTAAGTAAATAATGCTCAAATAGTTTTTATGAATAAGGGGGTTACTGTTTACTATTTCCGTACTTCGGAAAGCACGTAAAACCGTCGGTCCCGGCCGGCTGCATTAGCAGTCGTTAACAACCACCAATCCGCACTGGGTCCGCGTGGTGGTTTACGGCGCGTTCTCCCTGTGGTATTTCCATCCATAGGGAAGGCTCGTGTCCCAGCAGTGGGGACATACAATTAGCTGGTGATGACTTACTGTTTGATTGTTTTGATGTTATAAATTTTGTCTCTTTCAGATCAAGGTGGTTGGCGTTTGCTGTCTCGTTTGCGCGCTGACTTGCGTGCTGGTCACCATCACTACCACCGTCATACACATGAACAAGTGAGGAGATTTTCTATTAATTAATTACTGATAAATATTTTATGTTTATTTAATAACTAATTGTTAAATTTTTGAAAAAAATCTTCAATCGGGATTCGAACCCAAATCTTCTACACATACACAAAAAGCCGGTATGAACACCGACCCCAGTAAACTTGTAAACACTATCTATGTATATTCTTACTTTTTAAGTCAAAGGAGCCAGAGAAGAAAGTCGAACAGAGCAACAATAACTGCGTCATCAACATCTGATCTTAACATTTTTAGAGTTTTTTTTTTACTGCTGACCCGGCGGACTTCGTACCGCTTTGACAGTTTCTATGAAAACAAAACAAATCGTACTGTCATCTTTGACAGGTGTTGGTTGGTTAGTTTCATACAAACTTACCCCCCTTTTTTACCCTATTAAAGGGCGAATTTTTTATATATTTAGATTTAAAAATAATACAAAAATGTTGATGATAACTAAAAAAATATCAAATTTTCTCATTTGATGTTGCTTTTATTCATATTCATATTCATATTTTTATTGCACTCCATAAGTTACAAAGATGTTATAAATATAAGTAGGTACATTTATGGACCCTGTAGGGCACGGCAAGTAGGAGAGGCGAGGAGTCACCTTATGCTCGTATTCACATTTTTTTTTTATTTTTTAGTTTATTATATTTATATAAATCATGTATAGATAAATCCATATATTTAGCTTATACATTAACAATTAACATTATAAATTAACAACTTTAATATGATATAAATATTATTTGAGGTTTTTATCATCCAAAAATTCTTGTAGGGAGTAGTAATTTTTATTATTTAATAATTGCTTTAATCGTTTTACAAAAGTTTTTTCTATTGTTATATTTTTTATTGTTCCGGGCAATTTATTATATATTTTAATGGACATTATTAGAGGTCCCGATGCGTGTATTTTTAGGCAGGAGATAGGAAGTGTTAATTTATTTTTGTATCGCAGTGTATATTTTAAGTTTAAATCCTCTCTTCGTTTATAAAATTCAGGGTATCTTTTTACAAATTTGCATATTTCTAGAATATATATACAGGGCAAAGTAAGTATTTTATATTTTTCAAAGAACGGTTTACAACTTTCTGTAACTTGAATGTTGAAAATTATACGAATAAGCTTCTTTTGCATAGTGAAGAGGTTGAGGGCATCCGTACTGTTTCCCCACATGATAATCCCATAGCTGAGCCACGAATGTGCGTATGCGTAATATGTTGTTAGGGCTGCTTCTATGTTTATGGTTTTTTTGACTTCACGGAGAGCGTATGCAAAAGAAGATAATTGTGATTTTATTTTTTGTATGTGTGATTTCCAATTTAAATTAGTATCTATTATAATGTCCAGTAGTGTGAATTGGTTAACTGTTTCTAATTTTACGTTATCAAATGTGAAATTCAAGTCTAATGGGGGTTTCTGATACGGGTGGAAGCTAATGATTTTAGTTTTATTAAAATTTATTTCGAGGTTATGATCTCTCGTCCAGTTTACTGTTTCATCTAACATTGAGGATAGTTTAG
Organism: Eudonia truncicolella; assembly: GCA_949315975.1. Taxonomy (NCBI): domain Eukaryota; kingdom Metazoa; phylum Arthropoda; class Insecta; order Lepidoptera; family Crambidae; genus Eudonia; species Eudonia truncicolella. Next base: position 2,334,927 of record OX438851.1, read on the forward strand.
TGTTTATATTTACATTTTTATTGTTACACGAGGTCAGTAGGGAGACATCATCTGCGAACAGCACACAAGTTTCTTGCATGATTTTTGGGAGGTCATTTATATAAATGAGAAACAATAAACTTCCTATGACACTACCCTGGGGGATTGATGCGTTAGTTATTTTTCTTTCAGATCTTACTGTTTTTATTTCTCCTAATTCGTGATCGTAGTGTTCAATATCTACAAACTGTTCTCGATTTTTTAAATACGATTCAAGCCAATCATAAGCTCTTCCTCGGATACCCACTCCATATAATTTATTAAGCAATATTTTAAATTGTACTTTATCATATGCCTTAGTCATGTCCAATAGAACACCAATTGCATATTCTTTGTTGTTTATTTTGTTAAGGACTTCTTGGATGTATTTGAAGACTGCCAGAACGGTCGATCGTTTTTTACGAAATCCATTCTGACAATCGTCAAATATTTCGTACTTTTCACAGAAACTATCTAGATGAATGAAATTTTCTCCATCACAGGCTCCAAACGCTCAAGTTCTGCGAGTATACAAAGCTGACTCGAACCTGCACCTGCTTCTCCATGCCCCCGGATATTCAGCAAAGGGCGAGCGACGACGAAGGTGCGTAAATAAAATGAAAACAAAATATAGGTACAAATAACAATAAATTTTGCCCAAAAAGTACATAATCAATGAGTGAATGAATGAATGAATGGGTGAATGAGTGAATGCATGAATGAGTGAATGATAAGTGATCGAAAGAGTGAATGAATGTGGAAATAATTAAGTAAATGCCTAAGTAAATGCGTGAGTGAATAAATAAGTTAATGAATGAGTAAATGAGGGAGTGAATTAATGAGTTAAAAAATGAGTAAATAAATTAGCGAATTAATAAATGAATGAATGAGTGAATAAATGAGTGAATGAATGTGTGAATGAATGAGTAAAACAATGAACAAATTAATATGCGAATAAATGAGTAAATATTTAAGTGAATAAATAAGTGAATGAGCAAATGAATGATAACATTTATAAATGAACAAATAAATAAATAAGGTAATTTAACAATATTGATACAATCGAGTAATAATCTCCCTTAAATATGAAATAAAAACCCCCTCCTCCTCCCCAGGCGTGCGCTGCGTGTTCGAGGGCGTGTCCGCATGCGGCGTGGTGCACGGCGCGCTGTACTGGTGCTTGCGCGGCGTGTTCGCGCTGTCCGTGAGCGCCGTGCTCGTGTGCATCTTCAGCTGCATGCTGGCGTACCAGCTGCTGAGGTTAGTATACATCCCACAGGTGTATCAGTTCAAAAATACAAATATATATATTTTTTTTTACTAAAATAGTTACTATTGCGTGGCACTTGCACCAAGTACCATTAACAAGGTCTTAAAAGATTAAATCGAAAACAGGCATGGCATCGTATGGAAAGTACAGCCGGGTATGAAACACTCCAAATCCTTCCTTGGCGAAAACGCCTTAGGACGGAGTTAGTTCATATGCGGAGGCGGTATAAGGCAGGCCCGACTAACCATCGGTGCCTTGGCAGGGCACTATGCCACAAAACAAATGCTTCATAGAATGCACCTCTCAACAAATAGTTTGTGTAGGGCGTGTGGAGAGGAAACGGAGTCGATGCAGCACCTACTGTGTGACTGCGACTCTCTGGCTAGGAAAAGAATGGGACTCCTGGGGTCGGCCTAGCCGAAACCGGAAGACCTCCTGGAGGTCACTAATTTTCCCTCCAAATTTTTTGAATTTTTGAATATTAAAACCATCGTGGCTGGTTTTTTTTTATATTAAAACCATAACACTATTGCTATTTCATTTTACTTTGCCATAATGACATATAGTGGGACAAATACGGGATTACAATGCCACAAATGTCACAAAATTAGGACAGATAAACGAAAAGCGCGCCTTTTGTTTTTCTTTTGTTATCGCCCCGGAACTAAGCGTCATTTATGACGAAAATGTATGCCGAGGTTTATTCTGTGTATTGAATATTGATAAACGTGCATTCTTAATTGTAAATAAATAAAATAATACTCGTACTAAAGTTTTTTATATATTATTAAATTTTTCATGCAGAAAAGGGGAAAAAAAGTCCCTTTTCCTACATTCACCTTCGATTGGCAATTTAATTCAGCATCAAACTGTACTTTTTTTAATAACGATTCCAGTGATATATTTTTTTTATATAGTCTCCATACAAAATTTCATGGAAATCGTCATTTTAATGAGTAGCCGGAACTAGTCCGAAAGTAATACGGAAGTAGTGTGATGTGACAGATGACCCTATATTGGCCGCCATCTTGGCGACAGTTCAGGGGGTAGAAAAAAAATTTGCGGTGCCCAACCAGGGCTCATATTTTGGTATGTGAGAAATATTAAATGTCCACCTATTTTTACCGCCTTTTGAAATGCAATAAATACCATGCCTTTGACTTTGATTAACCCATACACCTCCCGGATTCTAGCATCAACCCGGTCGAGACGGTTCGGGTGCAAATTCTGCTAGTTAAAAAAAAGGCAATCCGGAGTAATTACTACCTGGGAACCCTTTAAATTTCTCACCGCACCCAAACAAAGGCAAACAGCAAAAAAATCTAAAAAATTCTCTCTAAAAAATTTAAAGTACTGATGCAAGCGGCGTGTTCGCGTTTTCTGTGAGCGCAGTGTTCGTGTGCATTAGCTCCATGCTAGCCTACCAGCTGCTGAGGTCGACGCATAAAGTGTAATTTACTAGAAAAATATACTAATTCCCATAAAAAAATCCCCCGGTAGACTTAATTCATCTGGAGCAAATCACCTGGGTGCATTAAGTGCTACGCACGGTAGACTTAGTGACCCCAGGTTAACTAACCATAGCTTTCAATAAACCCAAGGTAGACTTTATTCACCTGTCTTAGGAGATACAAAAAAAAAATAACTATAATTGTAATTGTATTATGTCTATTGACAAAATGTCGGTAAGTTTTGGTCTGGCGGTGATTTCAATTCGTGCATTTCCCTTTAAAAACAATGTGTAATTATCATTATCAGCCTATACTAGTCCACTGTTGGACATAGGCTTCTCCCAGTGCACGCCGCACGTGTTTGTGTGAATGTGTGTCCGTGGGGGTTATTTTCATTTCTGCTGTTAAGCAGCAGTAATCGATTAAAACTTTACACACTACTCAATGAATTCCAGGAATAAATTAACGTGGCTATATATGAACTATAAAGTAAGTAAATACTCTATACACTGACCCACCGCTGGACAAAGGCCTCAACCATTGAAATCAAGCCGTCGCTACAATTGATAGGTGATGGCTTAATCACCACGCTTACCAAAGGCTGGTTGGTGATCACAAACCCAGGCTGTGCATTGAAACATCCGAAATACACTGTGCACGACCTGAGAATTCGAGCCGTGTTCGTAGGTGTCTTCTGAAACACGTAGGAGCTCAAGATATTTTTATTTGGCCACCCATCCATAGTGCGAAGGTTGCTTAACTTCGTGCCATGCTGGTCTGGGACATGAAAACTATGTATTAGCAGCCTAACTCCCCGTGCATGTCGTGAGAGCCGACTATGGGAAAGATGCTCGCACATCAGGCGATCGGCTGCAACCCATCACTGATGTTTTTTATTCCATCTCGGAGCCCTACTTTGTTTATGCTAAATGTGGCTTCAGGTCACTATAGCGAGTGTATTCAAAATTGGTGATTTTGATAATCGGGAGACATTCATCAAAATCACAAATTTTGAAGGAGAACGTAAGATTATGTATGATTATGATCGCAATCCGTACATTGAATCAGTTCAGTAGCTCCAGAGATTACCCCCTACATACAATCAAACAAACTTCTAACTGTTCATAATATTTATGTATAATTTTACCAAAACACCAAACAGACCAACAAACCTGTGTATTTACATAAAACAATCATCAAGATAAACTAAACAAACAAGAACCACATTTCAAATCACCAAATTTCAATTACGGCACATCAAATTCAACTTCTTATTCAGAGACGTCAAAGCAATCTGCTGTATATGCACCCGATTCCCCAAAAGCTTGATACTATGCTTCAAATCCGTCACCTCCGATTTCACACGTACATAGTCCATAATATCAGGAACCTCATATGCTAATCTAACCTTCTTAACATCTTCAAATCTCAAAGCGAGACTATCAGCTTGCACTTTAATAACATCCCTCTCTTTATCCAATTCAATTGTCATCCTTTCCTTATCCTTAATACCGTTCAGAATGCTTGTTAGATAATTGTTCTGTTCCATCATAGCCTTTTTGTGTATCGCCAAGTTTAGATTCGCATCGCCTGTCATCTTCTTAAGTTCCCCCAATTGTTGGAGCTTCTTGTCAATCAGCTTCATGCACTCGTCGTTCTCGATTTTGAGCTTGTCGAAGTCCACAGCCCGTAAGCTTTCGCTTAACTCAGCTTTGACTTTAATCTGACCTTTGAGTTTGCTGTACTGAGTGTTGAAAGTGCTTGTACGTAAGCGCAGCTTGCCGATTTGACTGTCGGATATTTTGACCCATTCAGTCATGAACCTGGAATTAAAGAAAATAAATAAATAAAAATACATACTATTTCTTGTAGTCAAAACTCAACTAGGTAATCCTTTCTATGGGGACTTTACTCTTAACTTAAATTATGGGTAATGAAAGTGACGGTGGACGGTCCATCCATCTGTCACTTTAATTTGTTAGTAATTGTATCGTTGTGTTTCGATAGTTACATAGAGATGAGATAGTACTAATAGCCCCTCAGCAGTTGAAGTTCTGGTTGAAATGTGCTTCAATCTTCAACCATATCCTTACTTACAGTCAACTTAGATAAAGGCGAAACTCTTTGAAATATGAAAAGAAGTTCGACCTGGGGGCCTACCGCCTAACTCTATCGCTATCGATCTCGCTATCGCACTCTATAGTTTATGGCATCATCTTGTCATTTCGAAAGCGATATAAAAGCAATATCGAAAGCTATAGCCTATAGCTTTCGATATTGCTTTCATATTGCTTTCATATCGCTTTCGAAATGACAAAATTACTCCATAAACTATAGAGCGCGATAGCAAGAGTGACGGCGATAGAGTTAGGCGGTCAGGGGGCTGATTAGAATGGACACATCTTCTTTACCCGTTCTCACTAAACATATCTACACCACTTATTTCATTTTAAATTACATAAGTACTTCACTGGGTCTTTCTCTGTATTTTATAAATATTCAATTCAGCTTCAGTGCAGCAATTAGCACTTAAAAATAAAAAAAAGTAAAATTTACATACAGCGTTGTGTTATCATAATTGTGGTATTTCATCTGTAAAGATGAATCGGTTGCAATAACCGCTAAAAAGCAGTGGTTACGTCAGCCTTCCCGGTAGCATAATGGTCAGTGCAAACGCGGAAGACCCAGGTTTGATTTCTGGCTGGGTTTTTGTTTTATATTAACGGGTAAGCACAGTGCCTTGATCTCACCTGATGTTAAGTGATGATAAGGCCAATCCTCAACTATTGAGGTACTGGCTATCTTATCTCTAGCTGCCGGAACACAATGCTACAAACATTGATGTTATGGCGACATATTTAGATAAGATGGTGGTAGCTAGCCAGGTCACATGTCACATGCCACAAACATGTCCCCCGCTGGGAATCGAACCCGGGACCTCTGGGTCTAAACCGGTGGTCTTAGCCACTAGACCACAGAGGCGGTAGGGTAGGCATTTAATTTTTTCACTGTATTTTATAAATATTTATTAAATTACATTGTCGAGATGATGCAAGTACCTTACCTGATCCAAACCTCCGCAGGAATCCTTTGAGCAATCTTATCCCACCCTTCAACTATAACTTCCTTATTAAACAGCTCAGTAGCCTTCTGTATGTCGCTCTCCCTCACATCTATCTCCTCCAACTGAGCTTTCAACAAAGCGTGTTGCTTAGCAGCCTTATCTCTTGACTTCTCCAAATTGCAGACGAGAATTTCCATCTCAGCTGAGACCAACTCTGATCGCTCCAACACGTTTATCCTCGGTCCCGTACCGAATATAATTGTCCCGCCGATTTTAGCTGAAGACTCCACTCTTCTAGTTGACACTCTGGAAGGACTTGTCAACATTCTTGATGGGCTCGTCAAAGAGTCTAGTCCGGCAAATTTCGAATTCTGCGATTTGACGAAACTGCCAACATTCAATGAAGAGGTGCTTGCCAATTTGTTGGCGTACTCTAAAGCTTGTTGCACCCCGTGCATCAACGCTGGCTCCAGTCTCATGATGGTCCTTTCGAAGATTTCATTTTCTAGGGACACAATCTTAATTTGTACCTTCAACTCTTGGACCTGCTTTATCAGTTCCGCATCACCTAGTTCGTCTATAATAATATCGTTTAACTGACTCGCTGATCTTGAATTCTGGCTGATGCTGCTCCGCTGTTGGGTCTGCGTTTGGGACATTGCTTTAAAATATTACAAAATAAATTCTTCAAAGTCACAACAGTGCGGGTAAATTTTTTATGTCTGTCATAAATTGTGGTTTATCGAATAGTTCTTAAGCTAGTTGCTTTAAGGTTGATTTTGTTCGGTTCGGCAGCAGGTGCGAATATGTGGTGTTTAGGTGTTACTATGGCACTCAAGTGGTTGCTATGGTGATGTATGACGTCTTCAAAGTGTCGGGTTGACGCGACTGAACAAATGAGGTCACGCGATTGTTGTAAAACTATTTTGATGATATAGTTACGGGGTTTCGTTGAGTGATGCTTTGATAGATAACTGTGTATGTAATCGTTTATTTTGTCGTTTATTATTCTGTTTTAAAAGGTATAGTTGTATTTGTGATTGTAGATATTTGTTTAACTGTTGATACCGCCTCGTTAGCCGAGTGGCAAAGCGCTCGGCTTGATACCCAAAGGTCCCGTGTACAATTCCCTGGTCGGGTAAAGTGTGTTTAGGATTTTTCGATGAATAGCCCGGGTTTGTGATCACCAAAGCGCATTTGGCAAGCGTGGTGATTAAGCCATCACCCGTCAATTGTAGTGATGACTTGATTTCAATGATGGAGGCCTTTGCCCAGCCGTGGGCGGTTATAGGCTGTTTACTTTACTTTACATTCACATAATATTATGAATTATTTTGTAATACTATCATTACATATTATTACGTAAAATGTTAAATTTTAACGCAAATTTTGTTGCGAAACAAATTTACTAAAACACAAATGTTGAAAAAATTTCCACGAGCAGGATTTGAACATGCACCCTTCTGACATACTGGGTCAGGTGCTCTCCCAATTGAGCTATCGTGGTTCTAGAACCGTCTTGCTCGTGGAAATTTTTTAACACTTGTGTTTTTGTAATATTATTACGTGCTTCGGGAGGCACGTAAAGCCGTTGGTCCCGGCTTAACTTCTTTCATTCTAATTTTCTCGGGAATATTGAAGGCTCGTGCCCCAGCAGTGGGGTCATAAAATGAGCTGGTTGGTCATAATGAATAATCTAAAATATTAATAAAAATCAATTGCCACTTCTATGTCATAGCATCACTTGAGAACGGCTCGACCGATTTGACTGATTTATTTTTGATTGTGTGCGTAATTTGTCAAGAAAATGTTTGTATGAAAACAAAAAGATTTCGACGGGATGTCGGGGTGTTCACTGAAGCGGACAAAGTGGGGAGCGGGCCACTAGTGTAAAAATAATTAAATGTAATTAATATTTGTTCCAGCCACGAGCGCAAGAAGATGTATTGGGAGCAGTTGGAGCTGCGGTGTCGGTCGCTGTACCGCCCGCCGGCGGGCCAGGCTGCGCCCACTGCTGGGCGACCGGTACAGGTGACTTAATACAGCTTTTTTATTTATTTAAAAAGAAAAAAAAAATACTTTCACTTTTACTTTTGACTAAACATATTTGAGTTTGACTTTTGACTTTGATTTAATCTTTATCTGCGTAATCTGCGTCGTGGGAGTTTCACCCGAGTTCTTGCCGTAATGACACGTGTTGTGAGACTCCATTTTAATTTCTATCTACCGTACTCTTACTACTAATAATAATAAAAATACTTGAAATTGGCTAAATGCTAAACGCGAAGCCATTAATTATAGATAATTAATTTAATCTGCGTCGTTGCTGACAGTTGTAAAGTTTAAATTATTTTTTTTTCATATAATTTTTTGGTGACGAATACCGAAGACCATACTATTATCATTTCAGCTTGCCGCTGGTTTGGCTTAGCTGTAAATATAGGTGTTTCGTACAAAATTCAAAGCTCTAGTTTGTTTGTTTGACATAATTAATGAACGCAGGTAGGTAGTTTAAAAATTAAAAAAGGTAGGTAGATTAAAAGTTATCATTCGACAAAATTTTAATCTACCTACCTTTTTTAATTTTTAAACTACCTACCTGCGTTCATTAATTATGTCAACATGTTTTAGTAACATAATATGTTTCTGTAATTGGCTTATGTTTAAGTAACATCTTCTGTATCTTGTGTTTAGATAAATGCTGTTGAAACATTGTTGAATAAATAAATAAATAAATAAATTATCCATTGACCGATTGCAGAAAACCTTTCTATGCTTATGGCAAACACACATTTAAAAATTAAGTTTGTTTTCATTTCTAAATTAGGGTAGGCCAGTGTTCGACTTCTTTTTCCTTCAATCATCAAAAATTGGGTTCATCAACTGCTTTTATGATTATCCTAAATCATATAATAAATTATTTATCCTACTAATATTATAAACGCGAATGTTTGTAAGTATGGATGGATGTTTGTGACTCTTTCACGTAAAAACTACTGAATGGATTTTAATGAAACTGTCCTCATATACAGACCAGACCAGCATATAGGATACTTTTTTTTTTTACTGTAGTCTTCGCGAACGAAGTCGCGGGCAACAACTAGTTGTTCAATATATGGTACATTGTTGGTGTTATACATAAGTGTAGTTCGTGTGTCTCACATATTTAACTATCGTACATCATACAATATGACACAAATTATATACACACACACACGATGACAGTAATATTAAGTACAAATATGTTGCAACCTTAATTGTATCATTATACTAACGATTTAAGGTTCACAGTTAGCTGAAGTTGTTAATGCTATCCAATGTGTTTTCAAATTTTGTTATTATAACGATAATTTTCATAGTCGAGGCTCGACCGCGAAAAAGGGTACCGGAGAGCCTTAACTATGAAAATTATCGTTGCGAGTTGAAAGGGCTCATTAATGACCTCAAGATGCATTTTTGTTTCGGGTGCCTAGTGCGCGTTGCATTCGCCATTCGATCACGTTAACGAAAACGAGAATTGGTATGGCAAATTGTTAACTCTTCTCGTATGTCGCCAGGAGGAGCCGCTTCAATGCCATACAAATTTTCATTTTCGTAAACGTAATCGAATGAATACACATAGTGAACAGAATTCACACTAGGGCCGGATCTTTTATTTAGTACATAATTGATCGAAGATAGTAGTAATAGTAATAGTAATAGTAATATTTATTTGCATAAAACACGGTACATTTCAGTTGTTACATGATTCTACTACGTACATGCGTGTTTTACCGACATATCGATAAGCAAACATAAAATCTCGTCATGCTCTAAAATAAAATATAACATAACATTTCTCTTCAAATACAATCAAATTATAAAATTATAAAAATTTTAAACAAATAGAAAAAAAATTAATAAATAAAAAAAAATTGCAATATTGATTGGACTGTACTAATGCTAATGTTTTTTTTTTATTATATTTCAGAGTAACTGTAGCTGTTGTGCCCAGTGCCATCCAACCCAGGCATGGGACATCAGCCTGCAACACCGTTTCTGGGCACCAGGTAAAATTATACTTTTTTTCTGATGTAAATTTGCAAACTTAGATTTTTTTTAACATGTGATTGTCCTTATGTTTTGATGGATGGTTTTTATTTGTTATGGAAAGTGTCCTTTTATGATAGGGCATAGATAGATAGATAGGTAAATAAATTCTTTATTGCTCACACACTGTTGGATATAAAAAGAAAACAACAGTTACACAAAAACTTAAAGCTAGTATATGGGCAAAGGCGGTTTTATCGCTGCAAGCGATCTCTTCCAGACAACCTTTAAATGAATATACCCATTCATATATAATTGTGTTCCAGGTCGCATAGGCAACCTGTACTCCCCCAACCCTGGCACGGGCAGGAAGACCTCGGCTTGGAGCTGGTTCCCGTGGCCGAGGAGTAACAGCCAGAAGTAAGTATACTTAGGGTATTACTGTGTGTTATGAACACACGTACACGCACCCTCTCACACACGCACACACACACACATACATACACACAGACCCTCACACGCACACACACGCGCACGCGCACGCACGCACACGCGCATATACACGCATATGCACACCAACATGCACACACACGTTTGTTTGTTTGTTTGTTTGTTTTTGTATACTATGTATTTTATTACAAAGTTAAAAACTAGTTTATTCATATTTGGATAAGGTGGCCAGGCGGACGAACAAGCTCTACCACCAAACAGACTTGAGCAAAATTATGTTCCCTCTGGGAATCGAAACCTTAGATCGGTGGCCTCACCACTTGACCAAATACGGTAAAAGATTTTTTGGAATTGGACCAATAGTTTCAGAGATTACACTTGAGGAGTGACAAGCAAACATACAAACAAAGTCACAAATATTACCTCTTTATTAATAGTTACTATAGATTACATAAACACAAATGAAATGAAATTTATGTTAAACACATATTTTATTACAAAAACACAAATGTTGAAAAAATTTCCACGAGCAGGGTTTGAACCTGCACCCTTCTGACATACCGGGTCAGGTGCTCTTCCAATTGAGCTATCGCGGTTCTAACTAGCCCGCCGAAATTATTCAACACTATTTACTTTTTTACTTTGAAAGCCAATAGGCGCCCATTCAATGTCAACAACTACCGTCATTAACACCCGATCATAATATTTTTACAAATACTAAAGATCAGTTAATAAGTAGGCAAGCTGTTTATTTGTTTCGCAACAAAATTTTCGTTAAAATTATATAAAAAAAACAAAAACGTTTCACATATTTTATGTTGGACACCTTTAACATTTAAAATATTTCCTAATTTTCTGTTGTTTTTTTAAATATATTTTATATCTTTAAGTTTCAATTGTGATTTCAATACATTATGTGGTTGCCTATACCTGGGGTTTCAATCAATTCTGTAGTAACCGTCTAGTTCCTTTTTTATATTCTTTTTGTTTGTATATTGTAGAGGTAGTCTTGATGTCAAAAAATCGTCACCCCAAAACTAAAACTATTACCGCAATTTTTCATTACAAAACACCAGTTACTCGTACTGTTACAGCTCCCGGTGTCAGATGAGCGGCGTACCCCAATCGGGGGACAGTGCGTACGGCTTCTGCGACACGGAACCCAACCCGGCTCCGCAGACCTACGACGAGAGGTTCAACACCAACACCAATATGCGCCCGCCGTTCCAGACGCAAACGTTCGCGCAAACCCAAAACTTTGTGCAAAGTCAAAGTTTTGCCCAAAGTCAAAACTTCGCCCAAAGTCAGAGTTTTGCCCAAAGCCAAAACTTCGTGCAAAGTCAACAGTTTGGACAGGCGACGTTCCAAGAGAGCTTTGGAGAGGCTAGTGGGAGTTATGACGCGCAAACTGGGGTTTGGGGCCCACCCCCACCGTATAGTCCACAAGGAAGGAGTGGGAGCAGGTATGTTATTAGTTTTTTAATTAAAAAAAACTACTATTAAGGATAAAATAAAAAAATAAAAAATATTAAAATTGGTTTAGTGATTTGAAAGTATTAGAACTTTGATATTATTAGTTATTGTGGAATAGCTCTAATTAATAGCTATAATTTTTTTCTATTCAGACACCATCTTCACCAAGACCCGGCTACAGCTACCCTACTCCATCATCACCACATAGACGTCCACCGAAACTCCATACACGACCACACCATACAACCCCATACATGCAGGAACTCATACATGCAACAAACCATGCCAGAGCTGTCACGATTGAACCCTGAGCTAGCCAGAATGAACCCTGAAATAGCCAGAGCGAACCCGGAGTTATCACGCATGAACCCGGAATTGGCACGCTTGAACCCGGATTTGGCACGTCTGAACCCGGAACTGGCACGTTTGAACCCGGAATTGGGGCGGATGAACCCGGATATGCAGCATATGCAGATGTATCCGGCAGATGTTAATGATCTAGCTAGGATGCAAGCGGAAATGCATATATCCCCAGAGGGTAGGTTCAATACGCTGAGAGGTCACTTGGTCCCGTATAGACCCTGCCAACGGTCTTTGGGGATGAGTGCTGGGAACCTGCACAGGGATTGCAGAATGGAAGATGGTGTCATTGAGTGTTTGCATTCGACGAGTGGAAGTAAAGGTTGGCACTTGTTACTTATAACGGTTGCGGCAAGAGTAAAGTCATAATGTGAATTGGCTGCCATTTTATTCGAAATGAAAAAAATGCGCAAAATGCGTAAAATTTATATCATTAAGTTTAAAAAATTAAATCGGTCAAACGACCACCTCCAGAGTTAATGCGCATTCTTGCTCGTTTTACGGCATTTTGCATAGTTGCTCGCAAGACATCTGCCCCCCGACCGCCTTACCGATTGCTTTGGCTACGTGTATAGTTTATGACGTCATTTAGCTAATAGGTATAGGCATATATCGAAAGCTAAAGCCTATAGCTTTCGATATTGCTTTCATAGGCGGTACGAAATGACAAGATGACGTCAAAAACTATACACCTAGCCAAAGCAATCGGTTAGGCGGTCGGTCCTCTGGTCCCAAATTCGTAATATCTGTCTACAATATAAATGTCAAAGCGTAATGACATTTGACGCCATTTGCAAAAATAATGGCATTTATTTGCCATGCCATTACTTTTGCCCCACCCGTTATAAATTATCCTAGTGAGACCGCTATTCGATACAGTATGCCTAGTGTTTCTTTTATGTCAACGGGTAAGCACAGTGCCTTGATCTCACCTGATGTTAAGTGATAAGGCCAATGATGGAAGCGCACTTCACCCGGGATCCTCAACTACTGAGGCACTGGCTATCTTATCTGTAGCTGCCGGACAACAATGCTACAAACATGATGATGATATTATGGCGTCATATTTAGATAAGATGGTGGTAGCTAGCCAGGCGGACAAACAAGCCCTACCACCAACCAAACCGAGCACAAAAACATGTACCGCCCGCTGGGAATCGACCTGGGACCTCTGGGTCTAAACCGGTGGTTTTAGCCACTAGACCACGGAGGCGGTGTTCGCCACCGACACCAAACATGACTATAGAATTTTCATTTCAATGTGACGGGATGAAAGCTAGGAAGCAGGTAGGTGGTCTGTATTAAATTTTTGCTAAAGTCAAACATCAGTTACTGACCCCTATTTTTAATGATTAAAGGATAAAGGGGTCGATCACTGGTTACTGATAAATCAAGTTAACAACTAACCTCCCCCCTATATATAAGGGTCTGCGCGCCCGCCACTCGCTCCCCGATCCGATCCGAACCCTTCGGAGAATCTAGTAGAGCACGGGGACGCGCACTAGTGCGCGATGCCGTTCCCTCTAGAAAACCTCCGAAGGTGATTCGTTTCACACGGCTTGAGGGACCCTTTACGTTTCTCGCCGCCCCCAAACAAGCCCGGTGAAGCTGAAAATGCCGTCTGAGGCCATCAGCAATCTCCCTCCAAAAAAAAAAGCCACTCGCTCTTTTACGGCTGCAATGCAAAGTTTTTGCCAATAAATAAATGTAGTAATTAAATAAGTGTAATTTTTTGTGTAACACAATAAATGTAGGACCTTTAATAAATTACAGGTTACAGTACTATTCGCGCAGTCCTTGTCACAGTTATAAATATTAAATATTATAAGTAATTTTATCCCGAATATATTTAAAAATAAAAAAGTATATATATTTTTACCATTACGAAGCGAAAAAGCTAGTTCTCTATTTGACTTTATAGGAAATATAATAAGATATTGTTTTTATTTGTTTTTGTATTTAATTGTTGATAAAAAAAAATCATTTTTTCTAGTTTCCGACCAAAGCTCCGATTCTTCACAGAAACAGGGCAAAGAGAACCTGGGCTTCCAAAACGACAAACACTCCCCAGTACGGTGAGTGCAGTTACATTGAATATTATTTTATTTGGTATAATAATGTAATGGGTTTTTTATCATCATCACCACCATCACCATCACCATGAGCCTACATATACATTTATATCTGATGTATTAGAAAAAAGACAATTCGAACCCGCACCCCATGACCACGATAGCATAGTTGGCAGTGCACCTGGCCCGGCTTTGTCTTTTTCTAATTGCAATTTGTTCGCAATAATATTTGCGTAAAATTATATTTAAATAATCTGATGTACCAAACAAAGACTTTTTTTTCCTCTATTTTTATTTTTATTTCTATTTCTATTTACACTAGCTAATGGGTTCTTATTGCAAATGTAATTAAATTATTATACTTACTAACACATGGGAATAATATCTAGTTCAAAGGAACTATACCTTACCTTACCTAACAACAACAAAAAAAAACAATTTAAAATAAATACCTAAGCTTTTACAAGCCTCCATTGAAGTCGAAACCAATAAATAGTTCATAAATAAAATAAGTAATAAAACATTTAGGGCCTGCTTCACTAACTGCCGTACTCAGAGACGTCAATTAAGTTTTAATGACAATTAAGTCTCTTGCTGTCACTTTCTTATGTATAGTGCTAAATAGAGAAGGAAAGACATTTAATTGTCATTAAACTTAATTGACGTCTCTGAGTGTGGCAGTAGGAGATACTTGGCAGTTGATGTGACAGTTTTGTATGGACTATCTGTCAAGTAAACGCTAATGGGAACTTACTTGTAGATGGTGAAAGAGAGGCCCTAAATGAAAAATGTTATTTAATATTGTAAAATATCTAAATAACCGGGATGAATGGTTTTCAAATGTTGTACTTATTGTCCAGGACTTCGATGCAAGACTGTCACCGGGGGGTGATCCAGAACGCTGAGTCGGAAGTGTATTTTGCAGACGTGTCGAGTTGCTGCAACGTCTCCGTCAAGGTAAGTGTTTGGTAACAATATCGAAAGCCATAAAAAAAAAATGTGCTACGTCACTTTACAAATTCTCTCAAAGGGACCGTGTGAGGTCTAAAGCCCCCACATCTTAACCACAAAATACTTTTATATATACGGAAAATCTTAACTGACACTCAAGGGGTTTGGAGGGAATATCATTTAACATTTCTATGATAATATAAAATAGATAAATATAAAAAAAAATTACTAAAATATTTATAAGATACATACATAGATACATAGATACATACATAGATATAATCACGCCTCTTTCCCGTAGGGGTAGGCAGAGACCACTTTTTTCCACTTGCTACGATCCTTACATACTTGTTTCGCTTCGTCCACTTTCATTATTCCCTTCAAACATGCTCTTCGGTTTAGGGTACTCTTGAGCTGGCCTTTTTTCAAGACGTCCCTGATTGGTCTCGAAACGTACGCCTAGCTCTACCCCTACCAACACTTTCATTCACACTCGCCTTATACACTTTTTTCGTCAATCGTTCTTCATCCATTCTCTCGACATGGCCAAACCATCTCAGCATGCCTTTCTCAATTGTTGTCACTACATCTTCTTTCAGACCACAACGTTTCCTTATCTCACTATTTCTTATCCTGTCACTCAGTTTAACTCCTATCATACTTCTTAACGCTCTCATCTCTGCTGCATTTATTCTGCTTTCATGTTTCTTCTGCCATACCCAACTTTCACTTACCTATTTATAAGATACAGTGAGAAAATTAAATGCCTACCAGACCCAGCCAGGAATCGGACCTGGGTCTTCCGCAATCCGGGCGGCTGCACTGCTTATGCTAGCTACCGGGAAGGCTGACGTAAGCACTGAATTTTTTCGCTGCTTTTTGATTTTTGACTGCTTTTTACCGGCAGAGCGGCAGAAGAAATATAATTATATAAAATTAAAGCAACTGGCCTGGGACGTGAAATTAATGTATCAGTTGCCTAACTTCCCATGCATGTCGGTTCTCTATATAAATCTATCTGTTGCTTTGCCTACTATAGATAAACATGACATAAGCTCCATACAAATTATGTCAAACTTCTAACTCCAGTAAGCAAAACAACAGACAGATAGAATATAGGTATCCGGCATAAGGGACAAGGGTTCCAAGATGCTCGCACATCAAGCGATCGGCTAGCAACCCATCACTGATTATATCTATTCCACCTCAAAGCGCTACTTTGTCTGTGCTAAATGTGGTGACGAGGTCACTAACGGCGAGTTTACTCAAAATTGGTAATTTTTATTCTGTCTACCCCTTTTTGGGAGAAGGAGAGTATCATCATCATCATTATCATTATTGCAGCCAAAAAACGTCCACTGCTGGAGAAAGGCCTCCCCCAAGGATCTCCACTCCACGGTATTGTGCTAGGAGAGTACGTGTGTATGTAAAACTAGCTAGGTATAACCTACTTTTTGTTCCAGGCCGATTGCTGCATGAACCCGAACGTGTCAGCCCTAGTAGGTACCATAGAGAACCACCCAGAGTCCACCTCCGAATCGGACACCGGATCATTCACTCTCACGCGACAGCAGCGCCCCCAACCCCAAGTGGGATCCAAACGAAGGCCGCGACAAAGCGAGAAACTCATGAAAAACCAGGAAAAATCTCGCCACGAACTAAACAATAGCATACGGTTGACGGAACAACAGATAGAGCATTTAAACAACTCCATGCGGATGTGTGAACGAATGAACGAGGCCAGGATAGCCGAGCGAATGATAGAGACGCGTTTGAGCGAACGGATCGACTCCAGGGACCGATTGAACGATTCCAGAATGGATAGAGAACCGAGATTGAGTGATTGTAGGATTGAAAGGGGTAACGATTCCAGGATTAGTGACAGGATGAACGAGACGCGGCTCAGTGAACGAGGGAATGGCTCTAGAGAGTCGCGAATGAATGATTCACGATTGAATGATTCGAGAATGAACGATGGCAGAATGAACGACAGTAGAAACGAAAGGATTGAACGGTTAAACGATTCTAGAGCAGATCGTATGAGTGACTCGAAAATGATGAACGAGTCCAGAATAGAACGAATGAACGAGTCCAGAATTGAGGACAGACGGATGTCCGACTTGAATTCGAGCATTAGAATAGAGGGTAGTCCCAAATCGAGGGCTCATTTGAGTCCATTGCGCGTTCCTCGAACGAGCCCTAAGAATCTTCCGAAAGAACACTTGAGGCAGTCCAGTTCGGATTCTGGTAAGCCGGAGTTCTTTGTGCCACCACCCCCGAACTTATCGCCGTTATCTCCTAACACGGAAGAGTCATTATTGTCTGACGAAGACAGACCTGACACTGTGTACTCGAACGAACCCGAACCCTCCAAGTGTTTAAGTCCTGACTCTCAGTACGAGCCAGTAAGAGAAGAAAAAGGGGAAATATTGAAGACAAATCATCACCATTGCTACAGTGATACGAACACTATGGATTCGGGATGGCAAAGCGGTTCAGAGAAGCAGGTTACAGATTAAAAAGGTTGGTCGTTCATGAAGCTTAATTATGCAAACTTTTTTGTAAATCTTGCCAATTTAAAAACGTCAGGTGTTGCCATAGAGAAACAGTAGTCTTGCCAATAAACAAAAATATTATTATATAACTATGAAAATTGATGATGACAATTTGATTATTCGTTTAGTAACTTTTAAACCCTTTTAAATATGACTTATAGATTGATTCCAAGCACTTAAAGTAGGTTTTTTTTTGTATAGAAAATTTGTCCTTTACTTATATCTATGTTCATCCATTATAGATATTTGATAATAAAGTAATGTCGGTCATGTGTTCCATTAAAATAAGGTATAAAAATGTCTCTTGGATTTAGGACAATATTTTGAACAAATGTTTCAACTAATGTGACATGTATTGCTATCTCTGTCGCGAAGAAGGCGACCGATAGAAAGATACGACGATAGGATATTCGTTTCTTTTCAATTGAAGATTATGTCTGTTTGAACATCTTTATAATATAACTAACTATTACGTGCGAATCGTTACTATTATTTTCACTATTGTACATAAATTATTAATTTTTCAAACCTGAATGTTTATTATTAATTCTCTGTATTGTGATAAAAAAGCTCTCTAACTAAAAATACCTTATTTTAAAATAATCGTAATACTCATATTTTAAACATTTGCATTCTTACCTATTTAAAAAAAAATACTTTGGAAAAAAAGATTTAAGTATTATAAATTTGAATTTATTAAAAATGTAGAATTTATAAATTATTGAAATAAAATAAAATGTCCTTTCTTCATTGTAAATAAATGCTGTCCAAGAGTGATTGTGAAGTTAAATATAAATATTATTATTAGAAAATTGGTGAAAAATAAACTATAGCAAACACCATCAATGTAGTATATAATAATGAATAAGTGTATGGCTCAAATTCCGGATTAGGTCAGATAGAAGAATAAAAATGTTTCAAGAAATGTAAGGATTTTTTTGGAAAATTCGCAATGTTGTAATTAATTGATTTGTATAAATGAGAGCTACTAAATGTGGTTAAATAAAACATTAAAATATTTATGTGTGATGGATGATTTTTAAATAAAATTTAAAGCTACAATTTGGGCGCTCTTGTCATTACGCCGGCGCCGTCGGCATTACCAAGTCAATTCAAGACGTCAAGTTTATGCCGTTAGAGTCTTACAATAAACCTCTTTTTTCAATAATTAGTTTGAGGCTGAATAAAAAAAAGTTTGGTGGCTCTCATTGATATAGCAAAACCATCTATATATCTACTAAATAAGTGGTACCAGTAGAATGTGTAGTTGCGGTGAATAAATGTGTAATTTGTAGCAGCTGTAGCTAACGTGCCAAGTAGAGTTAGACATTTTTGTAATAAAATGACCAAACTAGATTCACATACTCGATAATGGTTTTAGAGGTTTTGTCGACATTAGGTTCTTTGCAGATATTTTATAACGATAAAGTGATTACTTCAAAATTTTAAAAATAAAGGTTAGGTATTCGACAATACAACGTTTAACAGAAAGTTGTGAATGAAAAGATCCATAGCGTATCCGATCTAGATATTTTATGCGAAGTTATT
This sequence comes from Eudonia truncicolella, assembly GCA_949315975.1. NCBI lineage: Eukaryota > Metazoa > Arthropoda > Insecta > Lepidoptera > Crambidae > Eudonia > Eudonia truncicolella. Next base: position 2,354,168 of record OX438851.1, read on the forward strand.
AAGACGAAATTATTAAGTTTAATTTGTTATGCTGTTTTTAATTAAATATTTCTATTGTGACGTCACATTAAAATAAACAAGTCACAGCCCTAGTGGTTTAGTTTGTGTAGGTACAGTCGAGTTTATAAATATATGATCAAATCCAACGGTTCAAAAATAATTGAGCATAGAAAGGTACATAGGCACCTGTACAGATGAAAACTTCAAAATTATTTAACCAAGTGAAAGTACACAAATACCTACGCAAATACTTTTTCAAATATTTATAAACATGTAGTGGAAATTTACAGTATGACGGGTATCTGGGGCCATGTAAGGTATTCAATAGATGGTTGCAGCCATCCAACTGAATGTTTTACCGCGGGGGGTCACAAATTACGCTTGAATCAATAAAATCAATCAATTAATCAAACAAAAAAATCACAAATTATAAATATTTCAAATAATTTTATTTACCTAAGCTAGTCACATATTCGACACAAGTACAATTGGTTGTATGACGACAATCTATAAAGCAGGGACTAGCACACAATTAACAAAATAAGAATACGGCCTCAAGTTCGTCTTCTTGGTAAATGACTTCATCGTCCAAAAATCCATTATAATGGCAGTTACTGCATATGCCAATAAATAATACCATTTCTTTTTCCAAGTTTAACTTTAAGTTTAAGTCAAGTTTAAGTTTAAGTCCTGGAGCACATCCAGGAAAATATCGCGTAATACGCATTTTGGCAGAGGCAGCTGAAAAATCTTTGTTTGCCATGTTTTGATAAGGTGCCATGATATATCTTGAATATTATCATTCATGATAGCTGTATTTTTTTTAAACACAATGAATATAAAGAATCGACAACAAGAGCCATGTTTTGAATATATGAATCACAATTTGAATATGACAATTGAAGATTGACTTAAGCTTATTATTTAAGAAAGTGTAAGTGGCCAGTCATTAAAGATGACAACAACCTCCTTTAAGACAATATCGTAATCGAAACTAGAAAGCAGCAAACATAGATAAGAAGCCGCAAGCAAACACTAATGACACTTCTATGACGTCACACTTAAAGTGAAAGAGACAAATGTATGATTTGACAATACGGTACTCTTTTCGATGATTGTCAAAATGTTAAGTCTTATGTTTGTTTAGATATTTATTAACTTCCACGTGTTGACATAAAAGTGTAAAACCTTAGTACAGATATTTTTGTTCCACAGAATGGAAGGTATACAACGAACAATTGGATTACTTGGACTGATTGCAAGTTAATGACACTTTTGAATAAGTTTTCAGTTGCTTACATATTATTGTGAGACTTGCTCAGATTAATATGATAGGTGATATGTGTACATATTTTTGATTGGTAAATCTGTTCAGATGCCTATGTACCTTTCTATGCTCAATTATTTTTGAAGCCTTGGATTTGCTCATATATTTATGAACTCGACTGTACTTGTATTTATGATCGCTGCTGCTTGCTTATGCGCGCCTGACGCGCATGACTTCACTAATATAAATAATAATTTACTTTTCTTTTAATTGCATGACAAATTAAAGTTAATAGTTATGTATACATAATTATATATATATATATATAATTAATAATAATATATATATATATAATAATAATAATATATATATATATATATATATAATACATATATGATGTATTATGTAACAACACATACAAGATCTAGATCGGATACACTTTGGATGTTTTATTTTTTACCACACCTTTCTGTTACAAGTTGTATATCTTTACAGGTCGCATAATGCATGAATTTTTAAATAAACACCCGGCTTTGGGATATTTTTAACTTAAAAAACAATATTTTTAACGTCTCTGTAATGTGGTCTAATATCTAGAAAGTCCTCGAAATATGTCCTTCGTATGTATAACTCCTTCAATGTCATTAGCAATTTCTCTAAATGTCTTATTTCTGGAATGTTTGATGCTACGAACGTTTAACTATTTAACATATAAATGACGAGAGCGAAGAACCTATAAATTGATTTAAAACAAATTAAAATTAATATTGTTGTTTATATCTGTATAATTCTTTTTCATTAAAATTATCTTTTCTAAGTGCCTGTTGAAGCACTTTTAATCGTATTTATCTAATATTAAATTAGTAAAATACAATTAGGTATGTGAAATTTATTAATTTTGTCTTCTATTACTAATTATGTTAATAGATGTGAATTGTCTCTTTTATTATAATATACTCAAATTAACTCATTTCAATCAAATGTTTATTGTTTAAAGAAGTATAGTACTCATATGTTTTATTTTATTTAATGTTAATAAACATAGCATGATTACTACTTATCTATTCTATAGACAATGATATTATAAAGTTAGATCCGTTATATGCAAACCAAAAAACTCCAAAAAATATAAATTTAGAAAAAAAATTGCAAAAAATGGATTGAAGTTTTTTGTTATTTTAACTAATACATTGTAAAGTTATGTAATAGGTATTTCGTAATTACAGTAATAAGAATTAAAATTACAGCTAGATTTAGTTTGTAATTTTTCTAAGAAAAAAATAATCCAGAAATAGTTTTCTGTCACTCTTCGAGAGCGATTCAGGCCATAAGGATACAATTGTTCTTTTTTTCGTTCTGGAAGTATTAGGAGCGCTAGTACTGTACCTACCTTTTTAGGGTTCCGTACCCAAAGGGTAAAACGGGACCCTATTACTAAGACTCCGCTGTCCGTCCGTCTGTCTGTCTGTCCGTCTGTCACCAGGCTTGTATCTCATGAACCGGTGATAGTTAGTAGTTAGTGAAATTTTCACAGATGATGTATTTCTGTTGCCGCTATAACAACAAATACTAAAAAAAACAGAATAAAATAAATATTTAAGGGGGCTTCCATACCACAGACATGATTTTTTTGCCGTTTTTATAGATAATGGTACGGAACCCTTCGTGCGCGAGTCCGACTCGTACTTGGCCGGTTTTTTAATGTATATAATAACAACTTCGTGATATAATGTCATTGTCTATAGACAAAGATGTTTGCACAATGGAATTGTTTACATGACGCCTACTTACCTATTTTTGTAAATTAACAATCTTTTTTTAAAACAATTAGGTAGTTACCTAATTGATGTTTTTAAATTGTCACAATGTTCTAGATAAGTTTTTTCTTGTTTACTTGTTAATTAAGAATTATTGTAACCAAAATATGATGTTTAGTTGAAAATTGTTTGCTCTGGTTGGAATATTTTTTCTTGGTTATGGAATCAAAATGCACTATGGATAGTATCTAAATAAATAAATACTTTTTACTTGATTAATTGCTATATTTATAGTGTATTTTTGTCATTGATCAAAACACATACCTACTTATTAGAGATGTTTTGGTGATGGTGGTGATTTTTCGTGCTAATACAAATCATAGATTTGATTTCTTTTAAATTTGTACCTACCAACATTATGGGCATAGTTTGTGGTGTATTTCGTCTGTCTTGGTAGCTACAAATTTATTGCATAACATTCTGAAAAAAGGTTTCACTAAACACTGTATTTTGTAACAATTTGAGGTTATTTTTCCAAGTTGCTATGTATGTACCTATTGTATTGTTAGTTTCATCGGTAACTCGATAATGGTTCTATTAAAAGACTGAAAACTTGAAATATTATCTTATTATCTATCTATATACATATAATGACTTGTCCTGACTGACTGATTTTTTTTTTATTTTTTATTTTTATATTAAGGGGTAAGCACAGTGACTTGATCTCATCTGATGTTAAGTGATGATAAGGCCAATGATGGAAGCGCACTTCACCCGGGATCCTCAATTAGTGAGGTACTGGCTATCTTATCTCTAGCTGCCGGAACACAACAATGCTACAAACATTGATGTTATGGCGACATATTAGCTAGCCAGGCGGACAAACAAGCCCTACCACCAACCAAACCGAGTACACAAACATGTACTCTCCGCTGGGAATCGAACCCGGGACCTCTAGGTCTAAACCGGTGGTCTTAGCCACTAGACCACAGAGGCGGTTGAAAATTGATTCATCATCGCCGAGCCGAAACCACTGAAGAATTAGATGAAACTTGGACTGTAGGTTAATTGAGTGACAAAACCAGCCACTAGGAAAGGATTTTACGAAAATCATCCTCAAAAGCTGTCAAATAGGGGGTGAAAGTTTGTATGAAAGTCCGTCAGTTTTGAAGTAAAATACATGAAAATTGATATTTGGCTTATAAAAAGAAATTAAGAATGACGTGTTTCAGGAATTTTGTATTTTGATCCTTACAAGAGTAAAAAAGGAACGTAGGTTTTTAGGAGAGATCGTTATTTTTTAAGTAAGAACTATCAAAATTGATTATTCATTCAAAATCTAGATAATTTAATAAAAATAATGAATGACGTGTTTTAGCATTTTTTGAAAAACATCCCCTAAGAAGGTGAAATAGGGGAGGAAAGTTTGTACGGAAACCTGTCATTTTTAAATTAATAATCTATGAGTTTCGGTATTTGGCCTGGTAGGAAATGATGAAGTGTTTCAGGATTATCCCACCGATACTTACCTTCGTTAAAGCTTGGCTTTCATTAAAAACGATCACAAGTCGTGTAGCCCACGTGAGCAAAGCAAAAGCGAGCAAAAGCTAGTTTTACATAGTTTAATAAAGTACTTACCTGTAGTATGAAAATGAGCGCGATACTGACGCAAATAAAAATAAAAACTGTATTTTTTTTACTTTAAACAAAAAAATAATAGATTTTATTTAAAAAATAAAATATTTTTCATTATTTTTATTATATTCATATCTTCACAAATCGAGACTCAAAATTTGTGAGTTTCACCGGCCTTATAATTGAGGGAATGACAATAATGACACAATGCTTAAAATTTGGAAACATATCAGCTTTATTTCATCTATTGATTGTTACATTATATTTTATACTGACAAAGGAACAGTTTTTGACAAATAATAATAATTCTATATTAAAGAAGCATTATTGAAAAAAAAAAATTTTTAAATCCACTGAGAAAATTTTCAAGTTTGGGAAACACCAAATACAAAAAATATTACATATTACAAAATACATAGATGAAGAATTATAATACCTTTGCCTAAAATACAGCAAAATAAAAAAAAGGTAATAAAAGGAGCAATTTATTGTTTGAACTACATATGTTATTTCTCTTTAAACTATTTTTATTTTAAAGACTAGTGAACTTAAAATGCGTTAGCATTAGTTATATTTTTACTGACCAGGAAAATTTATTTAATTGGCAGTGAAAGATAGATTGGCTAAATTGTAATAAAACGAAAATACGTAAAAAAACTAATTAGCTAGTTGCAAAAACACTGATAAATTTTTACGTATTTTATTTAGCTTTTCTACGATATGGTTAAGAAAATAACAAACCAAATAAAGTTTTATAATTACCTATAATAAAATAGTTTTTATTCATAGGATTCAAATAAGTATCCTGGCCAGACCACCATTCGTTAAGTATTTATTATTATGAATAAAATTAATTAGGCACTTATAGAATATGTTATTTTCATTAAATCACTTCATCTTACAATTAAAATTGGATAATAGCTTAAAAGGTTTGAAAAGTAAAAATTGGTAATTTATTGTTGTAACCAAGTTGTAACCAAAATATTAATAAAAAAATAAAAAGTAAAAATATTTCAAATCTATGTCTGAAACCGAGTCGGCGCGAAAAGCTTTTAAATCCACGAATTTATAACATTATTTTGTTTTTAGTATAATTAATAATACTTACCACTTTTTTTTCAAAATTCATTTCTAAACGTTTATTTTTAATTTCAAATCATTGCTACTTAAAGCCCCAACACACACCATAAAGTTTTGTTCTAATTTAAGGATATTTTTAGTATTTTTTTATATTTAGCTTCATCACACTCATTATTATTTGTTTCTTTTAAATGTTAAACAAATAAATAAAGAATAAGATTCGAATAGTTGGGATGGGAATAGAATGGGAACATAACACCTAATAACTATTAACACCGAATAGTTATTCCGTATTTTGTTCCTGTTATGTAGGCGTCATTTCGAATTAGAGTAAAAGAGACAAAACTCGGAATAACTATTCGTAGCTTATTCTTTGTTTATTTGTAAGGTACCTAGAGTTTGACACCAGTTTTTGTCGCCAAAAATTAGTTTATATTTTTTGAATAAATTTTTTTGGATGACAGCTAGGAAGCAGGTGTTGTTTTCTGTATTATTAAGTCAAAAATCAGTTGCTGAACCCTATTTATAATGGTTAAAGATAAAAATGTCGGTAACTGGTCCCTGTCGAACACTGATACCAATATTTGTTTTAAACATTTAAGTGCCCTTACTGAGAGCGTAAGAACCGTCAAGAATGACGGTTCTTACGCTGTATCAACGTATACACACAAAATATATTAAAACTACCGTCAAATCAGAACACTAGTGGCAAGTGCCTAACCTTTTGGCCGCCACAGCAAAAATGGCGTCAACGTGCCCTGTAGTCCAAGCAGTAAATTCAGAGAAAAAACTCTAAATATTTCACAAATTGTATTGTCGATTATAACCGTCGCTGTTGTATAGGGCACGCTACCGCTTGTCAGTTATAGCCGACTGTGGCGGACAAAAGGTAGAAACAGACACTGGTAACTTATTTGAACAGAAGTAACATTAAACTTGTTATTAATACTAGACAGCTGCCCGCTATAGAGGCTTTGCTCATGGTGACGTCATCGGGGGCGATGACCTGTTCGGCGGGAAACGACGGGACGCCATCTTGGTTTTCAAGCATTTGATTTGCCGCTTTCAAGTTCTTGATGAGAGCTAAGACGTCCTCTGGAACAAATAGAAGAACAAGAATAAGATTTATTTTATTTATTATTAATTATTTATTATAATTTTTTATATTTTTTTAAATTGTTATCATCACCAACCCGCATTTATTCATTCATTCACTACACGGGGCTTGTAGGGTTGTAGAAGTCTAAATGAAACTGCTTCTATGGCCAAGCCCCAAAAAGTGGCAAAGGTATCCCGGTTTTTTAGGGTAGACCCCCTATAACCACTGAGTCTCCCCACTAACTCACTAAGTGATCACTAACTCGGGATCAAAAATAAGGAGCCTGCATAAAGTAAGCTTCATCCAATCGTGCTCGAGCAACGCACACATATACAGGGTGTTTGGTGATACCTGTATAATCCCGAATACGGCAGATAGGGCACAGGTCGTAGAGTCCTGGAAAATTATAAACATACCAGAAAAGCACCATATGGCCAAGATATTAAGGTTGTTTGTTACTATGTAAAATTTTAAAGTGACAACCCTAGGTCCAGCTGATACATTGCTCTTTTTCGTCAACCTCATGATCCAAATAAAACAGAAGTCAAAACATGAAGTAATGTAATAAAACAAATTCGAGTTTATGTATGGAAAAGTAAATCTTCATAAACATTATTTTGCATGTTACCATGGTGTTAGTTATATTTGGTTGCATGGCTATGTTTCGGGACTACACACATATTACCAAACACACTGTAGACTGCGAGATTCTGCAGTCTCAATAATCATTTAATCGCTCTAAACATGGCAATATAGCTGCTGGTCACGAGAATAGTACGAACATACATGTTTTACCAAACTGGCATGCAAATATTAATAATTTTATTAAGTTAAAATGAAACAACTTTTACGGATCTACTCGCGTTTATTTTACACATTAGTGTTAATTAATGTTTATCCTGACGTTTCGAATCCTTTGCAGGGTCCGTGGTCACAGGGACACTGAGGTGTTGGTCGTCTCATAATTAGTTAGTAGCTTGTATACCCTCATTTAAATTTAATCAGGTGCGTTCCGTTTTACGCAGAAAGAGCTTACAGTATCTTTTGGTCTGGCAGTATGGTGTTGGGGCTGGGATTTAATATTCTGTATGATGGGATCCCAGGCTGGTGGTAGATTCCAACCATCTTCTCTATTAAAATTAGGATGTTTTTTAATTTCAATTGCCTCGCGTATCATCCTAGGGATGAATCGTTGTTCTCTTCTTATTAAGTTAAATTAAAATAAATTAAGGTTGTCTGTCGCTGTTCAACGTAGAAACGCGGCAAGTGTGTTGGGCACCTTTGCACCTGGAATGCTTAGGGAGGAGTTAGGGGGGAGGGGGGAGTGAGGGGGAGGGTTATTTGATTGAGCATTGGTTGTTTTTATTTATTTTTGTTTTATTATTATTATTAATAAGTACATACGTAATATTTTATATTATGTGAAATGTAATTTCCTTTATGTAATAAATAAATAAATTATTGTTTAATTTTACTTATATAATATTTAAATATTTTGAAACACCTCTCTTTATCTTGTGTTTAGAATGTGTTTCGAAAAATCCATAACACACTTTGCCTGACTCGGGAATGGAACCGAATCTATACCACTCAACCATTGAGTACCTCAAAATATATACTGTTATTGAATTTGAATGAAAACGAATAACATATAAATTTGTTATTGTATATTATATACGGTCGTTTCAACCCTTAGTTCAGAATATATTCAGTCCTATCAAAACAACGGTCTAACCTAACGCAACAGAATTATAATATCATTTCACAACTACGTAAGTGTGCGTGACGTGAAATAGTGACGTCATAGTTCAGCATTCCCATACATACATACATTTGTACTTAAAAAGTCCCCCGCCCGATCCTCTAAATGACAGCACACATTTACAGAATACACTAAACATGCACACCAGTTTAGGCCCAAGACACCGTACTCGTAGAACAAGGGTACGAAGAACCGGTTCACACTCGCTCTACACCAGGTACAGACATGTACCTGGGCGGTTCTCTCCTCCTCCACGGCCCGGTCAACCCGAGCCGAGGTCCGTGCCTTTAGAGGCGCCCTCGGGTTGCTCCGCTCCCCGATCCGATCCGAACCCTTCGGAGAATCTAGTAGGGCACGGGGATGCGCACTTGTGCGCGATGCCGTTCCCTCTAGATAACCTCTGAAGGTGATTCGTTTCACACGGCTTGAGGGACCCTTTACGTTCCTCGCCGCCCCCAAAAAAGCCCGGTGAAGCTGAAAATGCCGCAGCGGCAATCAGCAATCTCTCTCAAAAAAGAAAAAATAGGGGTCCGCCGGCAACGGGACCAGGGTCCAAGCTACCGGTGCGGTGGTTAGGTCTCCAGATACAGGAACCTCCTCACAATGCGTGCCGTATCGAGGAGAACTGCCTACTGAATCAGGTCCTTGATCCAGCCGCCTAACGAGAGCCTCATTAATCATTATTATTATACTCTTTATTTATTTTCTTTCTTAAAACTAGATTTTTACAATATTTTAATAAAAAAACAATAAAACATTATAAAAAACTAATTCTAGAGTACCACCAGCAGCGGGGCAGGGCCCAAGCTACCGGTGGTCAGGGCTGCAGAGTGAGGAACCTCCTGACAATACGTGCCGTGTCAAGGAGTACTGCCTTCTGAATCTGACCCTTGATCCAACCATCAAGCGAGAGCCTCTTAAGATGTTGGTCGAGGCTCTTCGCTATCAGACCGTTCGCTGAAACGACTATCGGGACAATAATGGTTGAATCAACATCCCACATGGCGGTCACCTCGTGAGCTAAGTCAAGGTACTTACTGAGCTTGTCCTTCTCGGCTTTCACGAGGTTCTCATCATGAGGTATGGTGATATCAACCAGTATTGCCCGGCGCTGGGATCGGTCAACCACCACGATATCAGGCTTATTGGCGACAATAGTCCTGTCCGTAATGATAGAGCGATCCCAGTAGAGCGTTGCATGACCATTTTCGAGTACTGACGCAGGTGCATATTTATAGTACGGCACCTCCGATTCAACAAGGCCATATCCAAGAGCAAGTTGCTGGTGAATTATTCTGGCTACTTGGTTGTGTCTGTGCAAATACTCTCCGTTAGCAAGATGAGAACAACCAGAAATAATATGTCGGAGTGATTCTCCTGGACGGCGGCATGCCCGACAGATGTCGACCGTACCGTCCCTCATAATATATTTCCGGTAGTTATTCGTCTTGATAACTTCATCTTCAATGGCACAGACAAAACCTTCGGTTTCCCCAAAGAGGTCACCGAAACGTAGCCAGTTCACCGAGGCAGTTAAATCTACATCAGGCCCAGTTAGAGCCCGATAGTAGCGCCCGTGTAGCACCTTGCTCTTCCATATGTCCTTGCGATCGAGAGTGCTTAGCACCACTGGTTTGCGCCAGTTTTCTGTTGCCAAGGAGAGCGGCGTAAAGTGTCTATCAACTGCCACGACATCCAAATGCATCCCGCACTCACTGTTAAGTAAATAATCCCTGAGACTGCACACCTCACGGTTATGTAGGTCCTTGACATTTAAAAAGCCGCGACCCCCACATCTCCGCGGGATGTACAGCCTCATAACAGATGAGCACGGGTGTAACATTCTGAAAGTCGTGAGCATTTGACGGACTCTCCTATCCAAGGCGTCCAATTCGGTCTGAGTCCATCTTAGTATGCCAAAGGAGTATGTGAGCAGAGGCATAACCCAGCCATTAAAGGCACGTGTCTTATTGCCACCCGATAAAAGACTGTTAAATACTTTTCTCAAGCGGCAAAAGAATCGCTCCCGTAATGACTGTTTTATGTCCCCGTCATCAACACCCAAAGACTGTGACATACCAAGATATTTATATGTTTCAACTTCAGAGAGAGATCTGAAGTCTATCGCATCGGAGAGTTGTAAATTGGTTGAATTTACTACTCTCCCATGCTGTACATGCATAACCGCACACTTATCCACCCCAAACTCCATCTTGATGGCACTGCTAAAAGTCTCAGTAATTTTTAGCAGTTTTATCAAGTCTTGGCTGTTTGGTGCGAATAACTTGAGGTCATCCATGTACAACAAATGCGACAAAACTTCACCCCCTCTCCGCAGTCGACAGCCTAACCTTGAATTTCTTAATAAAGTACTAAGAGAATTCAAAGCTAGACAAAACCATAAAGGACTCAGACTGTCAGACTTTTTTGTTTACTTATTAGGTATTATTTTAAATTATTATTTTGCTTTATACTTGTGCACTACTGCCTTTTATTTTTCTTTTAGTTGTCCTATATCTCAAAGGTTGTCTGGAAGAGATCGCTTTGAGCGATAAGACCGCCTTTGCCCACCCCGATATAAAAATTTCATTGTTTGTTTTTACTTTTCTGTGTGTGTGTGCAATAAAGAGTTTTATCTATCTATTCTAAACGACGAATTTTTTTTTTAAATATTTTTTTTAGTAGGTAATACCAAAATAAAGCGTTGTATTAGATGTTACCTATACAAAATATTTATTTATTTCAGGGATACCATAGCCCAGGAGGTGCTCGATGGCAGTGGTTAACGCGCCCAGTCTGCGATTGCTGAGGTTAAGCAACTTTCGCAAAGGCCGGTCATCGGGTGGGTGACCATAAAATTTATCATCTCGAGCCCGTTCGTGCTTCGGAAGGCACGTACAGACGTTCCCGGTCCCGGCTGCATTAGCAGTAGTTAAAAACTACATGTCCGCACTGGGCCTGCGTGGTGGTATACGGTCCGATCTCCCAGTGGTGTTTCCATCCATAGGAAAGGCTCATGCTCGTGCCCTAGCAGTGGGGACATAAAAATAAGCTGGTGATGATGCCCAGTAGTGGACTGATACGGACCGATGATGATGATGATGAAATGCCTTACCAGCCTCCCTGTCTCCGTCCTTCCAGTCTACCCTGAGGAAGGTGGTGAGTGACACCTCATACACGTTGTTCAGGTCCGAGCTGGAGGCGATGGCGCGACGCCGCCGTCCGTAACCCGTCACCCCGTTGCTGCATTGCACCTGGAGTGGACAATAATAATACTTAACTAATATAATTAATGTTATATAGGGTAATGTCACCAGCGTTCGACAGGAACCGGTGATCAACTAGGGGCCAGTAACTGACTTTAGTCTTTAGCGACAATTGAATACAGACAACCTGCTTTTTGGCTGTCATCTCGTAAAATTTAATCGCGAGGGGGAGCGAGGGGGCGAGGAGGAGCGAGGGGGCGATTGGGAGCGAGGGGGCGAGGGGGAGCGAGAGGGCGAGGGTAGGCGAGGGGGCGAGGGGGAGCGAGTCGTCAAAAACCACCGCCCCGCACTGGGGCCGCTTGGTCGTGTACGGCCCGTTCTTAATTTGGTGTAAACATCTATGTTTTTTTGGAGAGAGTTTGCTGACAGCCTCGGTGTTTTCAGCGTCTCCGGATATTTTATTGGGGGTGGGCGGCGAGAACGGTACAAGGTTACGTCAACCCTTGTCAAACGAAGCACCGTCAGAGGTATTCGAGGAGAGACGGCATCACGCATTAGTGCGTGTTCTCGTGCCCTACTAGGTTTTTCGATGGGTTCGGTTCGGATCGGAAGCGGAGAAACGCGAGGGCGCCTCTAAAGGCTCGAACCTCGGCTCGGGTTGACCGGGTCGTAGAGGTAGTTCCCGCGTGGTGGTTTACGGCCCGTTCTCCCTGTGGTGTTACCATCCTTAGCTAAGGCTCGTGCCCCAGCAGTGGGGACATAAAATGAGCTGGTGGTGATGATGATGATAGACTCACCCCAGAGCACTTGTCCAGGCACACGGTGACCGTCCCAATGAACAGCACGTACGTAGTGTCGGGGAACTTGAACGCTCGGAAGCGTGCCACCAGCGAATCGCCGTCCGAAGTCTGGAAATTGTTAAAGAGGGACGCGTCCAGCGAACACCTGTAAATAAATAAAATAAATGCAATCACACAGGTATACAATCTCAAGTCTGTAGTGGTGGGACCACGTGTGACTCACCTAAATAAAGAAATATGAGATATTACACGTGCACCCCATATAAGGCAGTCCTAAATAGTTTGGTCTAAATAAGGACACTGTTTATACAATACGACCCTCTGTAAGTTGATCATATTGTAACCATTATATATTACTAGCTGACCCGGCGGACTTCGTACCGCTTTGACATTTTCCATGACAACACTACAAACAAATCATTTTGTATTGGAAAAATTTCAAAAATCTAAAAAAAATTTTGGTGTGGACCACCCTTAACATTTAGGGGGATGAAAAATAGATGTTGTCCGATTCTCCACCCTAGCCGATATGCACGCTAAGATTCACGAAAATCGGTCGAACCGTTTCAGAGGAGTTCAATAACGTACACCGTGACACGAGAATTTTATATATTAGAAGATTACTTATACCTATGGAGTGTATGTCCACTATACACATATATATATATAGAAACTAATTCGATAATAAATGAGTTATAATCCGGCCGCCGAGAAGCTTACTTTCACGCCTCTACCCACCACATTACAAGTCTTTCACCTAAAAATGTGGTAGACAGAGCATCAAAATCACTCCGATCCGATCCGAACCCTTCGGAGAATCTAGTAGGGCACGGGGACGCGCACTTGTGCGCGATGCCGTTCCCTCTAGATAACCTCCGAAGGTGATTCGTTTCACACGGCTTGAGGGACCCTTTACGTTCCTCGCCGCCCCCAAAAAAGCCCGGTGAAGCTGAAAATGCCGCAGCGGCAATCAGCAATCTCTCTCAAAAAAAAAAAAAAATCAAAATCACCAATTTTGAGTAAGTTCTCCGTTAGTGACCTTGGCGCCACATTTAGCATAATCAAAGCAGAGCTCCGGGCGTAAGAATAAACAATTCTTATGCTCCGAGGTGGAATGGATGACATCAGTGATGGGTTGCAACGAATCGCCTGGTGTGCGAGCATCTTGGGACCTTGAACGTTTGTGATCACAAACCTGCTTTAAACAAGCGTGGTGCTTAAGCCAATACCCATGAATTGTAGTGATGTCTTATATTTAATGATGAGGGCTGTCGGCGCGCGAGGGGCGTTCGGCCGCTCTCAGCGACACGACGGGGTAGCGGGGGCGGTGGGAACAGCTTCGGACCCCTGGCCCGCCGCACACCGCGACACTTAGCTTTGCGACAGCTTAGGCACCGGCCGATTTTACCTTTGTGCGGTCACACGAATTGCTTGTACGAAATAATATTATAATACTTAAAATACAGTCCGCTTTTCTAATATATTTTGCACTACGGAATGGTTATTAAGCGGAAAGCATCTACTATTGCTACAAGCACTGTTGTTATTTATTAAATGCACAACTACTTCAGTTTGATCCTGCTTCACGTTGTTGGGCATTTTAGGCCAATCATTTTCATTGCATAATAAAAATGATGGTCCAGACCACCACAGTGGGGTATGGCCAATGACGTCAGCCCTAAGACCACGCGAAACGAGATCAGCTGGGTTGTCTATCGACGGTACGTAGCTCCAGGTATGACCACAGGTACTCTCTTGAATGTCGTGAACTCTATTGCGCACAAAAGGTTTCAATTGAGCAGTTGGAGTAGCTAGCCATCCTAAGACGATGGTATTGTCAAACAGCAGAAATGTATATAAGCTATTTACTTTACTTTACCCATGGAACTTCGCACCCCACGACCCGGTTAACCCGAGTCAAGTAACTATGATTAGGTGCCCACGAGTTGTTCCGTTCTCGATTCCTATCCAAATGTCTCGCAGAATCCATCCCCATCTTCTCTAGATAACTTTCTGAGGATGTTTTGTCGGTACAACATAAAGAACTTTTAGTTTCTCACGGCCAAAAAGGAATAATATTACTCACCCGTTCAGTATAATTGTCTCTTGTTGGTTATCAGTGTTGGTAGCGTACATGTAGTTGACGAACAGCCCGTACACCGGCGCAGATGCGTTGTCCAATGAGATCTCCATGGTGAGGTGGGTGCCTGGACTAACCGAGTCGTTCCTGGGGACTCTGCAATGAAGAATAACGCTTATGTGAGTCTTTACTGAGTCTCCGTTAGATAACGTCTAAATGAGTCGTTTCTGAAGACTGCAAAAGATGATTAACGTCTTTATAAGCCTTTAACTGAGTCTCCGTTAGGTCACGTCAGAATGAGTCGTTTCTGGAGACTGCAAAAGATAAATAATGCAGTCAAGTCATGCAATAAGTCAGTCGATTCTGGGGACTCTGCATTGAAAATAATAACGCATAAGTCTGTCGTTTCTGAGCAATTTGCAAGATAAAGAATAACCTCAATACATAGGTGAAGCTGTTCCATAAAGGTGTAAAGCTGTTTACGACTCACTACGTCCTGTACGACTTTTAAGCATAGTGTTTTTATCTATATCTCTAAGCTGTTCCTTCAAAGCTTAGAAAGCTTCTTTAGAATAGTCTCTGCCAGCTTATTAGCCTGGCCAGCGCTGGACCTAGATCCTAGGTCGGGTAGAGCGAGTGGAGCGGACGCTTTAGGCGGCAAGGCAAGGGGCGAAAAAATACTAGAGGCGAAAACAATTTCTCAGAATGAATAAATTGTTGCTGGCGACTTTTTAGAAAAAATGAGTAATATCGTGTTTTATTTTAATTCTCTACCCTGATCAAGGACAAGGGCCAGCGCCAAGCCTGACCTGAAACCAGAGAGGTAATGTTGCTATCATTCTTGGAGCGGTTCCATGAGCCCATTTGTTTGTACATGCAACAGTCACTTACGGCACTCCGTTTTTCTTGACAACGGCAAACAGCATTGGCTCTGGAGCGTGGCCAACTTCATTGCGTGTGATGTTCAGGACACTGGAATGGTAATTAAAAAATATATATGAATATTTGTTGTTAACGTCAATTGTTATCGAATAGTAAATAAAACTGGCACTTTGGTTGCCTAGTGTGTGTTTTATTCACGATCAATCACGAAAAAAAAGGAAACAAGCAAGACAGGTTACGACTGCTCGCCCGCCTGTCGCACACATGTCACCGGCTGTCGCAAATCAAGGTATGTTCTCTGTCTCATCCTCGAACTGTTTATCCATTTTCCTTATCTCCGTCACTCGCAGTTCAAACATCCCTTAGCATAGTATAACGCCAATAAAAAAATACAGGACACTACATAGCATAACATCCTGAGCCGCCATTTTGTCCTTCTCGCCAATCCATTTGGGTTCCTTCGAGCCGCACCATTTAGTCTTCGAGTTGCCTCATCACCAAATCTGTACCATTAAAAAGTTGATTATCCGCACTTACTCAGGCTCGTTGAAGTCCAGGGGGAAGGGCTGGACCTCCCTCCTCGTGATGGTCCTCCCTTTGCCGGTGACCATGCAGCGGACCAGCACCGTCTCGCGGTCACCACTGGCGCCCTCTATCACCACCTTGTGGTAATATGTGCGTTTACCCTGGAACGAGAAAGGAGGGTTTTGAAGCCTATTTTACTTGTAATTATTGCATTTTTTATGTAATCATCCCCGGCTCATTTTTCTGCAGTATCCATATTATGTGATAGCTAGGTGTTTATGAATAAAGTAGCGGCCCGCCCCGGCTTCGCACAGGTGCACTTTTTTTTAATATAGCCTATGTTACTCAGCGCTAATGTAGCATTCTAATGGTGAAATAATTTTTTTAATCGGTCCAGTAGCTTAAGAGTTTATTCGTTACAAATATACATACATACATACACACAAAAATACAAAGGTTTCCTTATAATAATAGTATAGATACGTAGTTTAACATAACTTACAGTAAGTTTATTGAGCACTCTCGTCACTCCGCATTTGTATGGGTCCTGTAAGTCCAGAACAAATATGGCCGCGTTCCGTTCCACACTCGGCTGACACGGCTCGTAGTCTGTAAACCAAGTTGTTGCAAATAAACAGGCATTTATTTTTGTTGGAAGTAAAACTTTGATTTGTATTATGGACGGATCGATTCGGGAATCGATTATAGATCTTCAATTTGTTTAGTGGCATAATGGCCCCATCACTAGTTGCTTTTTTTCTACCTACTTGTTTCGGGAAAACATTTATGGCGGGTTGATATTGTATCGTGTGTGAATAATTAAATAGATTTGAAGTAGTAATAAGGGCATTTGGAGCCGCGTTAGTCCAATTAAGTGTACTGTGCTATCTGGGTTTTGTGTGTGTGTAACGAATCGCATCGGGAGCAAAATTCGACATTCCATAGTCGAATGTTGGCGTCTTCGCTGCTGGAGAAAACAGGTATTTCCTCGGGGGAAAGTGCACTTCGGGATAGGTTGGGTGTGATTAGGGAGCTCAGGAGGACCCGGCCTTGGATTCAGGCCCATACGGACATTTGGAGCCCGTAGAACCGGACGGGGATAGCATAGACTGTAAGTGAATTTTTAGTTATAACCTAATTTTAAGTGGTAGCAGATGTAATAGTAATTACGGCACAAGCCTGAGTAGTAATACGAAACACAAGTATTCACACATTTATTTATTGCGACAAAAATTTTGATAAACACTAGTGTTTTTTACTGGGAAACCAAATTAAAGTTATTGTCGTCATCAGCTCACTTTATGTCCCCACTGCTGGGGCACGAGCCTTCCCTATGGATGGAAACACCACAGGGAGAACGGGCCATAATCCACCACGCGGGCCCAGCGCGATGCGATGGTTGCGACGACTGCTAATACAGCCGGGACCAACGGCGAATTGCAAAGCATGGAGGAGCTCGAGATGATAAATTTTTGGTCACCCATTCGATGACCGGCCTTTGCGAAAGTTGCTTAACCTCAGCACTCGCAGAACGGGCGCGTTAACCACTGCGCGATCGAGCTCCGGTCTACTAATAATAAGTTTACTAATAATTAATTCTTTTAAATAAATAATTGCACTCACGAACATAATTAAGGTCCCAATGAAATAGTAAAGACAATAAATGCTATTTTTTGAGTCTCATCTAACTTTTAACTACGTATCGACAAATGGATCACATTCTTTAGTTTCTTCAACAAAGTGCTAAAGTGATCACCGACTTTAGTAGTCGACTATACAAAAGGAAACATCTGTCATGCCTGTGCCCCGGTTAATCGTCGGATTGTTCATAATTAGTCGAAAACAATGGCGTATTAGCTGTCAACACCAAAAAACTTCTTACGGAACCCACACTGTCACAGAATAGTAACTACTGTTATTAACACTGTCATTCGATTTTCAACCTAATTCGATGCGAGATGAAGATCAAAGTGCGCTGTGTATGTAGCGCCTGAAGACAGGGCCAAACTCAGTAGCGAATTTTCTCATTATATGAGCCCCTTGGATCGGCATAAAGTGTAGGTATGTTATATTTTTATTTTTAAGTGCTAATTAAATATTTATAATATATACTGAAAAAATTAAATATGCCTGCCCGACCCAGCCAGGAACCGAACCTGGGTCTTTCGCAATCCCGCCTGGATTGCGACTGGACTGCACTGCACTGGACTGGACTGGACTGCACTGATCATTATGCTGCCGGAAAGGCTGACGTAAGCACTGAATTTTTTCACTTCTTTGTTTTAGACTGCTTTTTAGCGGCAGTAATGCCATCTATCCAACGGTTTTAAAGTGTATGTCTTGGCCTTAAGAATTAAGAGTGATCAAAATCAAAACCATTATCATCTGGAGCTCTTCGTGCTTCGGAAGGCAATTAAAGTCGTTGGTCCCGGCTGCATTAGCAGTCGTTAACAACCACCAATCCGCACTGGGCCCGGGTGGTGGTTTATGGTCTTCTCCCTGGCCATAGGGAAGGCTCGTGCCCCAGCAGTGGGGTCATAAAAATGAGCATTGTTTTGGAGAGAGTTTGCTGATTGCCTCAGACGGTATTTTCAGCTTCACCTGCCTTTTTAGGGAGCGGCGAGAAGAAAGTAAGTAAAATAAGAAATTTTTTATTTCCATTTCCAGTTTTACAAAAACTATTTACAAGCCCCCACACTAGGCATCGCCTGACCTGTCGGGGAAAATAAACTTAAAGCCATGTTAAACCAAGCACCTTCGGAGCTATTCTAGAGAGAATGGTATGGGTTCACGTCAGTAGCGTACGAGTAACAGATCTATGGGGATTGAATTACAACACATTTCTCGCATTCAACCCGAGCATCTATTCGTTCGGCTACCGAAGCTTGCCTGTTGTCTATAAAAAAACATAAGGTAACTGGAAACCTTTAGATAATGACGAATAACGCTGAGTACAGCCCTGTCGTAATCAATTGCGTGTGAACGCTAAGAGCCTTCTGACATAGTGGGATTGACAAATTTGACACTATTTTTCCGTTCATATGTCGTATACATGACGTAATGGCTAGGGTTCGAATATCGAAATATCGAGTATCGAAAATATCGAGATATCGGAGTCAAATCAATATAATTAAATATCGATTTTATATTCCTGGATATCGAAATTTTCGATATTGTCGATATTAATTTTAATCAAAAATTATTTTTATTTTTCTTACTAATTATTAAGCGATTAAGTGATGACACAATGAATACACTGACATTTTTAAGGTCACACTATAAATAACTTCCTTTTATTTTACTCATTAGCCACCACCTCCACCCTAGTGTATGTCTGTTTTACTAGATATTGGTTTATTATTTAATTACTAAGATCTCAAAGTTACTGTGAATACTGTGATGTGTTGTGTTGATTATTTGTGTTGATTATGAATACTCATGTTTTGCTTAACAATTTTTTTTTATCTTGTTAAAGAGTTGAGTGCTCGCCTTATTGAAGCCTCCGGTGACAAGAAGGCTGGCAGCTACCTCTGCCAACGTATTAGCTTGGCAATCCAAAGAGGTAATGTTGCCAGCATTCTTGGGACCGTTCCCATGAGCCCACAGCTGGAGGACATTTTTTATTTATAGGTTTTATTTTGTCTTTAGTTATCTTAATTTTTTTTTTCTTTAATGTAGTTATGTTATGTTTCATATAAAACAAGTAATTGTATCATTTAATAAATGAGCACGTTTTAATATACTATTTATGAAGCAAAAGTAATTTCAATGTTGCTTGATATTTTGATAAATGTTTTGTTTTTTAGTTGAGAAAGATACTGTTTTAGTTTCATGTTAAAGTTTATTTTTCGTGATTTAATGCAAAGTTTAAAAATTAGGTGAAATAATAATATTAAAATATAAGAAGTCATAGTATTTGATAAAAGCTAAAAGTTCATACAAATTATAAAGGTACAAAATTGTATTTTGTATTGGTGATAAATAAATTATTTATAAAATATACATTTTTTTGTTTTTTTTTGATGGTGTGTATCGAAAATATCGAAATTGGTAAAACTGCCCGATATTGCGATCCCTAGTAATGGCACCATTGTTCAACACAGTAAGTCCACAAGTCGACAGTAGTTTTCGTCGCCAAATAACAGTAAAATCAGTAGCAAAACCATTTTTTTAATGATTAAAAGAAAAGAGGTACTTAACTATACTGTAGCCAAACTCGGTAAAGAAAAAATGTAAACAAACCAAATTACAAATCTGGGCAAAAATGTTATTGTGTTTTTCGTATTATTACTTGATTACTGCATTTTACATAACAGATATTGTAAGACTTTATTTATTTATTTATTTATTTAAACTTTTGCAACATAAATATTACATGGCGGACTTAATGCCTGAGGCATTCTCTACCAGTCAACCATAGGGTGGTGCAGAGATAACATTGGTAGGTGCAATTATGATATATGATTGTAAGTAAGTAACTATGTAATACATACATAAATATTATTATATATACATAAACATACACAAAATACATAATTCTAATAGGACGTTATTGAGATGATTCTGCCATGGTTCCATACAACAAGAGCTCACGGACTTTCTTTTTAAAAGCATCACGACTCGTAGCCATCCTGATTTCGAGAGGCAGCGCGTTCCACAGGAGAATGGATTGAATGTGAAAGGAAGAATGAACAAAACCAGATGTATGAGAGGGACAGAGAAGGAGAAGGTTATTTGAGGACCGGAGATTTTTACTATGAGAGGAGCAAAGGTACTGAAAATAGGGAGCAAGATAAGAAGGAGCATTTAAAGAATTTAGAAGCGAAAACAGTGTGGTGAGGGCCCGTAAACGTCTTAACTTTATTGTTCTCACTACACATCTCACTTAAATCAGTCGCTCAACGTCGGTAAAAATGTTATAATACGAAGAACGTAAGCCTACCCCAAAAGCGCCAACTATCCCCCCGGTCCTGCGCAGTCCGCATCGTCGGTCGTCGGTCCACCGCGCAGCAGGGCCTCCACTGCGTTTGCCTAAACGCGGTCTTCACTCTAGGACATGTCTGCTCCAACGATCATCGGTCCTTCTGCAGACATGACCGGCCCACTTCCACTTCAAGGTGCCGATTCTGCGAGCTATGTCGGTAATCTAAGTTCTCTGTCGAATAACTTCGTTGCGGATTCTATCCGCCAGAGAAACCCCAAGCATCGCTCGCTGCATCGCACGCTGAGCGACTTTGAACTGGTGGACCAGCCCTATCGTGAGTGTCCACGTTTCTGCCCCGTAGGTCAATACAGGCAGGACGCACTGATTGAAAAGTTTCGTTTTCAAGCATTGGGGAATCGACGACTGAAAAATATTGCGTAGCTTCCCAAATGCCGCCCAGCCCAGACGAATCCTCCTGTCCTGTCTGCCTCTTTCTTGAACTTGTGCCTACCCAGTTGTATAGTTTGGCCAATATAGATGTAATCTTGCACAACCTAAAGAGTAGCATCGTAGTAGGTCTCGGGGATATATGACCATTAAACATGACCTTGGTCTTGTCCAGGTTCATCTTGAGACTGCCTGTCGCGAAGACTCGTCAAGACTGTTCAGCATTCCTTCCAGATTTTGCACACTGTCTTCTGCAAATTGCAGGTGTGAAATATATTGGCCATTAATATTGATGCCCCGTCCATTCCAATCGAGTGTCTTGAAGACGTCCTCCAACGCGTTTGTGAACAGTTTCGGAGATATTACATCTCCCTGTATTTCGCCTCGACGCAGTTGGATTGGCCTTGTGCTCTTTTCTTGTGCTTGGACGGTCATCGTCGAGACATCTCAACACCTCGATGTATCGACAATCGATAAAACATCTCTGCATGGACTTCAAGACAGCCCAGGTCTCGATGTTGTCGAAGGCTTCCTCGTAGTACACATACGCAAGGCATAAAGGCTCGTTAGACTCTTCTGTTTTCTGTATAATTTGCCTAAGTGTGTGTATGTGGTCCACGGTACTGTAGCCTTTTCGGAACCCAGCCGTGGTTGGAAGTCATCGAACTTTTGGGTAAGACGATTCGAAATAACCCTCGAGAACAGTTTGTAAACATGGCTCAGGCGGGAAATAGGACGATAGATCTTCAATTGCGTGTTATCGCCCTTTTTAAAGAAAAAATCGTCAGACTCCTGCTCCATGCCTCTGGTGTAATGCCGGTGTGGATGACGGAGTTGAAGAGAAATTTTGTAAAATACAGTGAAAAAATGAAATGCCTACCTTTTTTCACTGTATTTTATAAAATATTTAATTCCGCTTCAGTGCAGCAATTAGCACTTAAAAATAAAAAGTAAAATTTACTTAATAGTTCAGTTAAAAGTAGAATAGTTCAGTTCAGTTGAAACCAAAAGAAAAATATTTTAAAGTATTTACCTATGCGATTTAAACTCTAATAGTTACAAGTTGCATACATTCAGTTGCCTAAACGCTTTTTTTATAATATTTCTACTAATTATTTAAATGATAAAAAAAAACCGGAAATTTGTATTTTAAATAAAAATATATTGACGGTCTTTAGCGTGCATATTGAAGCATGGTTAAGCTCAAGCTATTCTTAAACTCGATCACCCATCCGACTTCCATTATTGCTATAGTTACTTGACTTGCAAGATCTTACTTAAGCGAGTTAGCATAGCAATGAGTTCGTCATGACTTAACTTTCACTTGGTAACGACGTACGAACAGACAGCACAACATAGAGAGACTGTAGAATGTTAGCTTCATACAAACGCTTTTTTATAGAGAGATTTTTTTTTTAAAATATTAGAAGGAGGCAAACGAGCAGGCGGGTCACCTGATGGGAAGCAATCACCGCCGCCCATGGACACCCGCAAAACCAGAGGAATCGCAGATGCGTTGCCGGCGTTTAAGGAAGGGATAGGCTCGTTCCTTGAAGATCCCTAAGTCGTAATGGTCCGGAAATACTGCCGCCGAGAGCTGGTTCCACAGCACTGTAGTTCGTGGTAAAAAATTACGCGAGAAACGCACAGTAGTAGACCGCCATCCATCTTGATGGATGGCGGTCCATCTTGATGGTGTGGATGAAAGAAGAGTTTCCTCAGACGCCATTTTCAGCTTCACCGGGCTATTTTGGGGGCGGCGAGAAACTTAAAGGGTTCCTCAAGCTGTGTGAAGCGAATCACCTTCGGAGGTTTTCTAGAGGGAACGGCATCGCGCACTAGTGCGCGTTTGTATGGACACGGAATCTCGCAACAGCTGCGATCGGACCTCGAGAACGGTATGTACACACGCCTGCACATCAACCTATCCAAAGCTGTCAAATTTCTTCAATACATTTTCAGCCATATAATGAAGGCATAAAGTTCAAAGTCTATTGAAGAAATTTGACAGTTTATGGTAGGTTTATGTACAGGCGTGAGTACTTAAGTACTTTAGTAATAATTGTAATTGTAATTGTGAGTACTTTAGTAATAATTACGTATAAAATATAGCCTTCATACAATTAAGCGCTTTGTCAAAAGTGAAGCACTAAGCCGATTCACACTTTCGTGACAATTACTTGCTTCTGCTGTTGTGTACATTGAAAACTCGGCGTTTGGAGCCATGTCTGGCTCCAAAGAAGGTGCATCAAAATGGGCGCGCGGACTTTCTATACGTAATTATTCTAAGGGTATGTATGTATTAAGCTCACCTTATGGGGTCTTATTTTGTGCAGACAGACAGACAGTCACCAGTAACAAAATAAGGAGGACTCAGAGGATAAGCTTTACAAAAGCGCTTTGCACACACCACGGACTCTCCCAACATCTGCAGCATCTCTGTTTATGAAGTAGTACATACATAGTGCCCAAGTACGTTATTTTTTAGAATCAAGTGTAATCCTACTAATATTATAAACGCGAAAGTTTGTAAGTATGGATGGATGTTTGTTACTCTTTCACGTAAAAACTACTGAATGGATTTTAATGAAACTTTCCTCATATACAGACCATGACGACCTCCGTAGCCGAGTGGCTTGCACGCCGGACTTTGGGCGGCGCTGACTCTGAGGTCCCGGGTTCGATTCCCGGTCGGGTCAATGTCGAAAACGAACTTTTCGATATTGTGTCGGGTCTGGGTGGTTGTGGTACCGTCTTTGTTTCTGATTTCCATGAAACGAGTGCATTAGCTACTTACCATGGAATCAGAACAATGTATGTGATGTTGTCTCATATAAAAAAAAATTAAAGCTGTGGAGATTCTTGCGCCCATTCTTCTCCACAGCTAAAAAATAGACGTCCCGAATGGATTACTACCCATTACCTACTGGTAAAAAAAATGTTTGGACGATTCAAAAGCACATTATCTTAGGTTTATATATATGAAATTAAACACAATTTTTTTAAGAATAAAAAAATGTTGACTCTTTGTTTGACTCTGCGCGCGGAGTGTTCCGCGTTGTGCCGCCGTGATTGATGTGCGATGCACGAGCGCGGTATGAATTAAGCTCAACTTCTGCAGTGTCCTTATTTTGTGCAGACTGACAGACAGTCACTTAGCGTTCGTACTTTGATGCATCGGAATTGCACGTTTTCAGGTCAAAACGTCTGACACGCTTTCCATATGTGTAATTTGTAGCATCAGATAGATAGATAGATAGATAGATAGATAGATAGATAGATAGATAGATAAATACTTTATTGCTCACACAAATTAAAACCAAAAACAGGTACTTACATAAAATCTTAAAGCTAGCATGGGCAAAGGCGGTCTTATCGCTTTAAGCGATCTCTTCCAGACAACCAGTTTAATGGAGTACCAAGTATCTTATAGTGGTTTTGGCTAAGTGAACAGATAGCCATGAACTAAAATCTAAAAAATGTTTGTTCCACTATTAGCATCCTCTCTATCATTTCTAATGGCATCCTGGCGGTAATAGCAGAGAAGTTTGACTGTCCCATTCTTAGGCATTGGAACCGAGTGCATAATGGTGGGACACTCAAATTTTTTAAGTAGTGTGTTCTTTTGTGATTGTTTGTTTTTTATTTTTAAATTACTAATATATCATTAAGTATGTTACTAGTCAACTATGTATGTGTAGGATTTTACGTGGACTTTGTTAATTTGAATTAAACAAACAGAAACTAATGTTGTAATGTACGAACTGTCAGTGGCGAAAAAAAAAAAATTATGGACCGGACAAGACCAAGTAAGCTAGCGCCACAGCGCGGCAAAAGTGCGAACTAATTCAACTATTGCGTTCCATTTCTAACAGTATGGACTAATTTGGTCTGAAATAAATGTTTTATTATTTATTACTAGCTGACCCGGCGGACTTCGTACCGCTTTGACAGTTTCCATGACAACACTACAAACAAATCATTTTGTATTGGAAAAAATTCAAAAATCTAAAAAAAATTTAGGGGTGGACCACCCTTAACATTTAGGGGGATGAAAAATAGATGTTGTCCGATTCTCCACCCTAGCCGATATGCACGCTAAGATTCACGAAAATCGGTCGAGCCGTTTCAGAGGGGTTCAATAACGTACACCGTGACACGAGAATTTTATATATTAGAATTATTATTAGTGTATTAGTGAGGGGGAAGGGAAGGACAGATGAAACATTTTCTACCTGTAAAAGTTTCATCACAGAGTCATACACAGATGAATCTTTGTCAATCTATAAAAGTTTCATCATAGTTTCATCTGTCCGGTTATAAGAGACGGGGGGAGGGGAGATAGATGAACCTTTTCCAATCCCATCGGTCACTCTAGGGGACGGAGCTGGAGAACAGGGTTCCTAGTGTGAGTTTCGTTCACTATCTGATTTAATCGATTACGTTTACGAAAATGAAAATTTGTATGGCAAAAAAGCAGCGCCTCCTGGCGACAAACGAGAAGAGTTAAAACTTTGTCATACAAATTCTCGTTGTCGTTAACGTGATCGAATGTCAAAAATAACTCACACTGGGCCCTCTGATGGGAATAATTCGAAATATCGCACTCAATGTGCGGTAATTCCATGTAATAAGGTTTTATTCATGGCTAAGCCAATACACTATAACTTAAGGTGAGTTTACACTAGAGCATTTACTTGTAACAGAGCAACGAGCCGCTCTATAATATGTTCTAGTGTATCATCACCCTCACGAACCAGACGTCGAGCACGCTCGCCGTTTTGTTACAATCTAATTGTACAAACCAACGAGCGTATTGGTGTAACATTTCGTCGAACCTTTGCACGATTTGCCACTATCTTCTATTTCTATTTTTCTTTTTCTTTTAATATAGTTCATCAAGATAAACGCAGCACACGCAACTTGTAGGTCCGACATTTCAAGAAAGAGTGAACGCAAGGTACAACGAAATGTTACGGATAAATGCACACTCGCTGTGAGCATTTCGCCGAACAGAGCGCCGAGCATTCGCAGGAACGTTACATTACATAGAAATGCCCGAGAAAATGCTCTAGTGTACATCCACCTTTAGAGCATTGTTGGTTTATTGCTATAAGCACAATGAGGTCTTATTGTCTCTACTGTAGGACCAAGGTGTTTGCAACAATACGTAGTATAGTATACGTAGTCATAAGATAATTAATTACCTACATTTTTAATATATTGTCTTTTTAAACTGGTTACATCAGAATAATTGTTAACGGGATTTTTATCAATTGTAACTAAAATCTATAAGTTTACTAGCTGCCCCCGGCGGACTTCGTACCGCTTTGACAGTTTCCATGACAACACTACGATGAAAAATAGATGTTGGCCGATTCTCATAGATACCGGATAAGCACAAAAAATTTCATCAAAATCGGTCAAGCCGTTTCGGAGGAGTATGGCAACGAAAACTGTGACACGAGAATTTTATATATTAGATATACCTCCATTACCACGGTACTTAGGACATATATTATTAACAGGTCTCGAATCAACCACAAATCTCGATCCCCGAAAATGTTATCTGGGGGCACGGCATTGCCCCCCGCCAAGTCGAGCAAAAAAGCGGCACGGCCGTACTATCCGACTGACGGACTGACTGACTGACTGACTGACTGACTGACTGACTGACTGACTGACTGACTGACTGACTGACTGACTGACAGACTGACGGACTGACGGACTGACTGACTGACTGACTGACTGACTGACTGACTGACTGACTGACTGACTGACTGACTGACTGACTGACTGACTGACTGACTGACTGACTGACTGACCGATCATCAAAACTCTAAGGCACTTCTAGCAGACATAGAAGCTTTAAATATAGAATACAATTACCCCCTTATTCATAAAAACTATTTAAGCATTATTTAGTTAATTAGTCTCTTTTTCTCAAATACAGAATGACGTTTGTGTGACGTCGACAAAACAATATTTGTTAGGTTAGCTAATTACGTAATAACTTAAGACAGAAGGTCCCTTAAGTAGGGACTGATTAAATTAACCGACTTGGTATTTATTACATGGATCTCACAACTTTTTACGGTAGAAGAGCTGAGTTGCAAGACTTGTTATTTTTTACAAATTTGTTTATGATGGTTATGTCTTTACGTAATATGTAAATATTTATAATGTACTATAACGTAGATATTGTAAATATACATATTGGGCGTCTTACAGCAAAATAGTCAAGTACTTAAACGTAATTATTAACTTATATATACAACAAAAAGAAACATAATTTTACTGAACTTAAAAAAAAAACCATAAAAATAAATAGAAATATACTATATACTAGATGTCTCTATCTATGTCTTTAAAAATATTTGTAATAGCCTATACGCCATACATTCTGTATTATTCTACCTAAAGTTAAGAGCTATAGAGTTGATTTTTGACAAAAACATATTACCTTTCATTTGGTCCAGATATGACAGTTTCCTGTCACCATCCATAGGTACTGTCACCCTCATGACTTCCTGTGTGCACTCTATCTGGGCCTCTGATCCTGTTAACAAACAAAAAACTTGGTTAATCATCAATCGTAAAAGTTAAACAGCTTTCGCAGTGGTCGATCATTGGATGGGTGACCTAATATAGCTATCACTAGCTTCTCAAAGAGACATGTAATCCGACATCGGCATCAATACGATTTTATCGTGCTCGTGGTATTGAATTAGAGAGATTTTTTTTTTTAACCTTAGATCGACAAATGACTCCACTCCACCTGATGTTAAGTGGAAATGGAGTCCAGACGCAAGGACAACTGGTGCAGCGTGAAAACTTATATATCAACATAAAAGTTAATCAACATCAGCTTAGTTGATGTTATTTACCAGCTCATTACCAGTAAGATATAAAAAAAATGCATATTCCATTGGTATCACCAACCAACCCACGTTTGGCAAGCGTGGTGACGAATGACGAATGAAACTCGCACTTGGCCCCCTCATACACAATATATCCCACAGGCACATACCATACTAAACACACTACACAACACATCCTCACACACACTAACACACACGTCAGTATAAAACTAGACTAATAAGTACAATTTAAAAATTAGTAATAAGAATTTAGTAAAAATAAAAACATGTATGTTAACTTTTTATTATTATTTTTTATATATAAATAATAAAACATACTTAGTTATGCAGAGGTTTTGTTACCTAAATAATAATTTTTAAGTCATTTAAAGATAAACAGTTTTTATTTTTTTTTGGCACCCGGAACAATGTATGTGATGTCTAATATAATATATACATCACCATCATCCTCAGCCATCATCCAGCCCGCCTTCGGACATAGGCATAGACATAATATATATAAAGCAAATCTATTAAAATAACCTCTTGTAGTAGACATCTTGAAAAACCCGTTCAAGCGATCTTACGTGTACACTATAATATAACAGACTATGACATCACCACCGCCAGCTAACGTTTGTGTGACCTCTTTCTGAAGGCCAAATAACTATTGTGTTTGAAAGATAATATTGTTGCAATCGGGTATTATGAATGTGCAAACGCCTGCACATCTGTCCTCCCTTCCACGAACTGTCAAATTTCCTCAATAGACTTTGAACTTTAATGACTAAAGCATATGGTTGAAGAAATTTGGCAGGCGTGGACGTAAGAAAAACTTTACTGTCTCTAGGTAAACATAGAGAGAATATGTTACTACAAGAACTATTGTATAACAGAAATGTAATAAACAGTTTTTGATGTGTAACATCTTTCCGCTCGTTTTCTACATATACAATTTGTGGGAGTGATTTCGTGAAATGTGACGGAAGTAGGTGTAACAGGTGTGATAGGAAGTCAGAGAAGCGCGCAAGCGCGCGCCATTTTGTAAATTTAAAATTGATATTATGACCATGACAAATTATTATTATATGCGACATATTGTGTCATTTGACTATCAAAGGTCATTTTGATATGTCAAATGTCGTATAATGAGTATATACTGCATTTATTTTATAGTTATAAAATGGTTTAATACTGAATGGTTTAATACTGACTCCTTTTTTTCCGAATAGAATGTTGAAATTGTTTATTACTAAGGTGAGATGTCAAATGTTACACATCGTATGCGACTACTGCTAGCCTCGCTCGTTTTTTTTCTGTTCATCTTACGCCCCGCCTGACGGTACCGAAATTTCGGTACGGTAGTGAACAATACTTAGTTTAGTTATTGTTTTCAGATTGATCTATTATCATTTACTTAACATTCACGAAACAGAGAGAGACATAGAGCGTGTTAGAAAGAGACGGAAGCAGCGTCTGCTGGCCGGGCTGCAGTGCTGATCGGCGTGGTTGTTGCCCGTTCCGCTCTGGGGGCGGGCGGCGGTCGCGTGTGAACTGACCTGGAGCGATCGGCCGGCAGGGTTGTCAACTTCGGAATCTCGCAACTACGGCGCTTGGACACGGTTGATAGATAGATAGATAGATAGATAAATACTTTATTGCTCACACAAATTAAAACCAAAAACAGGTACATACATAAAATCTTAAAGCTAGCATGGGCAAAGGCGGTCTTATCGCTTTAAGCGATCTCTTCCAGACAACCTTTGGTTTAGGAACCCAAGAGGGAGATAGAGGAAGTGCGCAAATACAGTAGAATACAATAGAAACATACTCGTATACCAGTACATAAAAAGACATACATAATAATAATATATAAATATAAATATAATATATAAATAATAAATACACATACATACATACATATAACACCAACAATAAGGTTGGTTGGGGGTGTCAATATGAAATTCTAAAGTCGTGTGTAGCGGGGTTGTCCCGAGCTGTTCCGAGATCCGTGTCCGTGCAAGGGGATCATGTGTGTGTTGCTCGAGCGCGTTTGTATGTAGTTTACCCTATGTAGTCTCCTTATTTTATTGTCTCCGCATTGTCCTAGTGGTTGTGACTGAAAATCAGCGTTTTGGTCCCTGGCAAATGTGTACGCTACGATCTTTTAGCACTGCTGCAGATTTAACACATGCCACATAATGTAGGATTATATTGAACTTAGGAGTATTTTGCTGATATACATTGTATTATTGTTCTATGTGTGTGTGTCTGTGGTTTTTGAAATAAATGTTTTATCTAACTACTAGCTGACCGGCGGACTTCGTGCCGCTTTGACAGTTTCCATGACAACAAAACAGACAAATCATTCGTCCGCTTAAGAATACCCGTATCCCATGATGGACCCCTAAAGCAGCGTCACCTACCGGGTTCAATTGTAAATCTAAACTATAATCGAATCCATTTGAACACACACAGAAAATTTTACCCAAATCGATCCAGCCGTTTAGAAGGAGTTCGTAACATACACACGTACAGGAGATTTATATATATAAAGATATATCTAATTTGTGCTGGGAGTGTCTAGTCAATAAGAATCTGATATAATGATTCAGAAGCATATATCGAAGGTGAAGTGCTAATACCTCCTTTCTAAATTTTTTTGTGAAATTGACTTTCTTATATCATTGACTTACCAAATACCTACCTACCTACTTACCTACCTACCTACCTACCTACCTACCTACCTACCTACCTACCTACCTACCTACCTACCTACCTACCTACCTACCTACCTACCTACCTACCTACCTACCTACCTACCTACCTACCTACCTACCTACCTACCTACTAAACTATTGTAAAATACATCAATATTTTATATATACTTTAGCTTTCTACCTTTGTATATTCTCCTAAATGGATTTATTAATTTCATATTTTTTAGGAAACTTAAAATTGTTTGATTCAAATCAGTCTTGAAACTTAAAGATAACTTTTCTTACTACATTAAATAAAAAAAAAATTAATTAAAGACAAAATAAAACCTATAAATAAAAAATGTCTTCCAGCTGTGAGCTCATGACATTTCTAATTTTCGTTTTTTTTTAATAATTATTTACTTAATTCATTAAATTCAAAGTTTTATTAGACAATTAATAACACAATAAAACTCCTTTATGATATATTTATTTAAACTAAACGTTTTATTTTCTGCTAGGAGATATTGGCACTTCATCGTCGATATGTAACTTCACCTCCCCCCTTTCTCGGTGTCTTGAGGGTTCCCAATTTGCCGTTAGGCAGAAAAAATAAAAGCAAAGAAATTTTACCGCCGCGCAGATACCCATCCACAAAAGGAAATTTTAAAAAATCCATTCTCATCCATTGTTTAGCTACGTCTTGAAGGAAACCGCTTGTAAAATTTCTAAGCCAGCAGCCAGCCAATTCTCTTTTATATTTAGTAGGCATACTAAATTTTTCAAGTGTGTGTCAAAACCATAACCATAATCATAATAAATGCCATAGTCATAACAAAAAATACTCTATACAGGAATTATGATGAAATTTTACAGTGCGGATTGGTGGTTGTTAACGACTGCTAATGCAGCGGCGACCGGCGACCCATCCGATGACCGGCCCTTTGCGAAAGTTGCTTAACCTCAGCACTCGCAGACCGGGTGTCATCCATCCAGCCATCCAGCCCGTAATCTAATCAGGTGTAGGTAATAATAGTTTTAGTAAATCGAAGTAAGTTTTTTTTGCCTTTTTTGGTATTTTGTAAATAGATAAATAAAAATGATTCACTGAAATGTATGTACGCATAACTTCCGATCGACTGTACAAAATTGGATAATTCTTTTTTTTTGTGTTTGTTATTGTCAGGACAAGGTTTGTTAAGAAAATTAAAAGAAAAAAAAAAACATATTTTTACTTAAAAACGACAATTTAATTTTCCAATACAAAATTTTCCTAGCTGTGAAACATTTTATGTCTTTGTTTGTTTTGTTGTCATAGAAACTGTCAAAGCGATACGAGGTCCGCCGGGTCAACTAGTAAAAAATAAATTTGATAGTGCCAACCCTAATGTTAATTGAGGCACATCCAAAACGATATCTGTCTTACACGAGTACGCGATGCTTGTCAACAATAAAATGCAAGTACTACAGCTGCTTTCGGGTTTGCATACAATAAAAAATATATATTAAAAACAATATAAGTATATGCGGCGAAAGTATAATAACCTTATCGGCAATTATATTTTCGGGCCGTTTGGGGTTGAAACCCTCGGGCCATGGGGTCCAAGTGCTCATGTTTTATTTACTGACATCTCCAAACGGCTGGTTGACACTACCCATAACCCAAGGGCTGGCTTTTACCTTGGCCAGAGGCTAAGCATTGCCATACAACGTGGCAATGCCGCCAGTCTCTTGGCTACATTACCAGTCGACAGCGACGCGGAGGGATTTTTTGACGCCATTTTTTAGTTTCGTAATAGTTTTAGTTACTTTAGGTTATTTTATAATGTATTTCATTTTACTTATAATTCTATAATAAAGGCTTAATTCATATAAGTACATGTCGCACTTACACTTTACAGGTTCACTGTCCAAATAATACAATTAAATACCTAATTATTTTAAATATACTGTCTCACTGCTGGGCGACAGAAAGCTACTACACTATGTGAAATATAAAAGACCAAGGGCCTATCGTGCCTTTTGTACAAGGGTACGAAGAACCGGTTCACACTCGCTCTACACCAGGTACAGACATGTACCTGGTCGGTTCTCTCCTCCTCCACGGCCCGGTCAACCCGAGCCGAGGTCCGTGCCTTTAGAGGCGCCCCCGGGTTGCTCCGCTCCCCGATCCGATCCGAACCCTTCGGAGAATCTAGTAGGGCACGGGGACGCGCACTTGTGCGCGATGCCGTTCCCTCTAGATAACCTCTGAAGGTGATTCGTTTC
Organism: Eudonia truncicolella; assembly: GCA_949315975.1. Classification (NCBI taxonomy): domain Eukaryota; kingdom Metazoa; phylum Arthropoda; class Insecta; order Lepidoptera; family Crambidae; genus Eudonia; species Eudonia truncicolella. The sequence continues at coordinate 2,387,459 of OX438851.1, forward strand.
ACACGGCTTGAGGGACCCTTTACGTTCCTCGCCGCCCCCAAAAAGCCCGGTGAAGCTGAAAATGCCGCAGCGGCAATCAGCAATCTCTCTCCAAAAAAAAAAAAAAAAAGTGCCTTTTGTAGAGCTCAAGGTATTTAAGTAAAAGAAAGCTATCTTCATACATCAATTCCATCAACTGTTGCGAAGACTTGATTGAAGATTGTAGAATCACATTACGCACGCATGTTAATATAAAAACAAAAAGTTTTCAGAGAATTATCTTAATATTTTTTGTTAAAATAATTTTATTTTATCATAATAAAAAATATTACCTTTTGTTTTGTTTACAATTAACACCGTGCGTTTCGGTTGGACCACCCTTCAGGTGGCATCGCAATAGGGTCCATCACGGGATACGAGAGTTGTTAAGCGGACGAAGTCGCGAGCGGGCCACTAGTTCTATTTATTTTAAGATAGTATAGTTTATTACATTATATATTATTACTATTGTTGTGTGTCTCATATTATTTTATTATATTTTTTTTATCACTCGACGTTCATAAGTTCACTATTGTGCCTAAACTGAATGAATATATTTAATTTAATTTAATTGTAATAATAAGGTCTTTTGTCCAGCAGCAGTGATAAGTAATTAGTCTGTAACTGTCCCACTGCTGGGCAAAGGCTCCATCATTGAAATCAAGTCATCGCTACAATTGATGGGTAATGGCTTAATCACTACGCTTGTTAAATGAGGGTTGGTGATCACAAACCCGCGCTGCACCGCTGCTATCCCGATCTGATCCGACCCTCGGAGAATTTAGTCGAGAACGGGGACACCCACTGGTGCGTGATGCCATTCCCTCTAAAAAACCTCTGACGGTTTCACACGGTATGAGGAACCCTTTAAGTTTCTCGCCACCCCCAAAAAAGCCCGGTGACGTTGGAAAATGTTGAAACTCTCTCAAAAAAGAAAGCTGCATGCATCGAAAACTTCGGTTCTCATGGGAATTGAATCCAAACCTTCCAGGTATCAGCTCGAGCGTTTTGCCAACGAGACATTAGAATGTAACAGTTTTTAAATTTAGAAATACGCAAAAAAATCTATAAAAACACATATGCCTAAAAATCCTTAGCACATGAACCCGATTCGGACCCGTGACCCTCTAGAAATCATCTTAACAAGAGTTATCTCGCGTCAAGATTGCCTGCGAGCCAACCGTGAAGTTAATTACATGTTTCTTATGCTAATGATGAATCTTGGATTCTCAAACCACTGGGCATTCTTAATAGGGTTGCCAATTGTTGGTACAATATTCAATGTTATCTGTATATTAATACGTGAAGCAAAAACTTTGTACCCCTTTTTACGGAAATTGCGCGGACGGAGGAGTATGAAATTTCGCACACTTATAGTTTATATAGAGAAGGAGTGGCTAAGACCACCGGTTTAGACCCAGAGGTCCCGGGTTCGATTCCCAGCGGAGGGTACATGTTTGTGTACTCGGTTTGGTTGGTGGTAGGGCTTGTTTGTCCGCCTGGCTAGCTACCACCATCTTATCTAAATATGTCGCCATAATATCAATGTTTGTAGCATTGTTGTGTTCCGGCAGCTAGAGATAAGATATCCAGTACCTCACTAGTTGAGGATCCCGGGTGAAGTGCGCTTCCATCATTGGCCTTATCATCATTTAACATCAGGTGAGATCAAGGCACTGTGCTTACCCGTTAATATAAAAAAAAATGCATAAAAATACATTAAATAAAATAAACATTGTTTCATGCATTTTTCAAAAATTTAAAAAATGGAAGAAGAGAGCGGCCGTAATCTGTCAATGCCAACCTAAACTTACATTCTATCTTTTTTAATTTTTCATTGCTTAGGATACAATCTGTGCAGCCTTAATAAAATTACGAATGTGGTCGAATTTCGACCACTGGGCGACCACTAGTTCATATTATAGATTATGCTGACTGTGCGACCCGATTGCGACCAATTACTATAATATGTTAAGTTTGTTTGTGTTTAATCTTATTGCATATTTTTGTGTAAAGATGATATCATTATAATCTCATTTTTGAGAGACTGCCACTGGGCATTTTCAGCTTCACCGGGCTTCTTGGGGGGCGGCGAAAAACTTAAAGGCTTTCTCAAGCACCGTTAGAGGTTTTCTAGACCCTTTTCTCTACTAGGTTCTCCGAAGGGTTCGGATCAGATCGGGAGCGGAACAACCCGAGGGCGCCTCTAAAGGCTAGGACCTCGGCTCGGGTTGTTCAGGTCATGGGGTGGGGAGTAATGCTCGCGCCCCAGCAGTGTTGTTAACGACTGCTAATGCAGCCGGGACTATAGTTTACCTTTGTTTTCTCTTAGACAGTTTTTGACTTTTATTTGTATGATGACATTGTGAAAATTTAAACTGGTAACCGATGTAAATTTGCAATTAATAATTTTATTTAATATATACTTTTTCCCTATTGTTTTTATTATATGTTGTGATTGCTGGTGATGTGTGATGAGTTAATTGCCAACCCTAATTAAGCGTTCGTTGCATACAAAACAAAGCGTAGACGTAGTTACGGTGCGTGACTATAGTATGCTTTCTGAACCGTGCATTTGTTGGGTGCATTTCGTAGAAATATGGCCGGCTTAGGTAGTGAAAAGAAGTGCGCATAATAAATATCGTCTGCCCTCGATCCGGTCGCCTCGGAGAATCGGGGACATTTCTAGAAACCCTCCGAGGATGTTGCGATCAAACCCTTGAAGTTTCTCGCCGCCTACAAGATGTTCGATTACTCTGTAAAGGCCTTAAGCAGCTAACAGTGGCGATGTTCAAGTTAATAATATATGATGTATCGAAATGTTGTATCGTCATTTTTGACATATCGTACGTAAGTTGTACCTATCTTATTCAGTACCAAATTATATAAGGAAGAATGAGAATTTATTAAAAGTACGAGTAACTCGTAAGTTCAGTATTTGTTTTTAAATCATTTTTTTTTTTAAAGTTGATCGCTTATTGGCCATCTCCCGCTTGCGACGTGAACCATTAATTAAATTTCTATACGATATTCTATGTATCAAATAAAAAATATCGATTTTTGCTAATATATCGATTGTTTATATATTCGATATTTGTTTAAATATATAATTTTTTGAATATCAATATTTGATGATTCGATAATATTGTTTTTATTCTATATATCGAGACGCTAATATTTATATTTTTAAATATCAATAATATCGTGCTCGAGGAGCTCGATGGCGCAGTGGTTAAACCGCCCATTATGGGATTACTAAGGTAAAGCATCTTTACGAGGCCGGTCATGGGATAGGTGACCAAAAATGTATGATCTGGAGCTCCTCCGTGCTTCAGAAGGCCGTTGGTCCCGGCTGCATTAGCAGTCGTTAACCACCAACAATGCGCACTGAGTCTGCGTGGCGACCTCTGAGAGCGAAGGAGCATTAGTAATAGGAAAATATCAAAGTCGTTCGTCTATGGAACTCGACACTGCGTTAATTCAATTCCACAATGAGATTGGCCGCGTGCAGGAATGGCTGCGAGATGAGCTGCGCACGATCATGCGCCGTCGACTCGGAACGAACTTTATACAGGGTGTTTTGAACCGACATCAAAAAAAGGAGGAGGTCCTCAATATTCGTCCGTATACTTTTGTTTCTCAGCTGGCATACTGCCTTTGTTGTGTGATGGTTAAGACCATTGGTCTCACACCCAGATGTACGCATGTAATTGGTTTGGTTGATACCATCATAATTATTTTATTATTATTTATTATTTATTATTATTATTAGTTACACGGGATGGACCCAATTACATAACTAACATACAGAATATAAAAATTAATAATAATAATAATAATAATAATAATCATAATACCACATCAGTGTTAATAGAAAGAAAGGAAGAAGAAACATTTCTTTTAACACAGACAAGAGACAATAAGAAATAGAAGGAGTTAACAAAAACAAAAAAAAAAGTGTTTCAAAATAGGTGGCCAATTCAGACTATGTCAGGTTTATGAAAGCTGACGCTATAGAATGTTTTTGTTTCGTTTATATAATTTTAACGCAAAAAACACAAATGTTGAAAAAAATTCCACGAGCAGGATTTGAACCTGCACCCTTCTGACATACCGGGTCAGGTGCTCTCCCAGTTGAGTTAACAAAATTTGCGTTAAAATTATATAAACGAAACAAAAACATTTTATAAATAGCTTGCCTACTTCATCTGATCTTTAGTATTTGTAAAAATATTATGATCGGATGTTAACGACGGTAGTTGTTGACATTGAATGGGCGCCTTTGGCTTTCAAAGTAAAAAAGTAAATAGTGTTGAATAATTTCGGCGGGCTGGTTAGAACCACGATAGCTACCCACCACCTGACCACCACCTGCCACCCACCAGCCACCTGACCCGGTATGTCTAAAGGGTGCAGGTTCAAATCCTGCTCGTGGAAATTTTTTCAACATTTGTGTTTTTGTAACTGACGCTATAGGATTGTAAATAAATAAATGTTGGGTATTGACAGATAAATAAGTTAGCCAGCTGGTTACCTACCTACCTACTAGATACCAAGCACTGCAGTGCAACCAATGGAGAAAGCTAGATAACTTTTTTTTGGAGAGTTTAATGGTTGCCTCAAACAGCATTTTCAGCTTCACCGGACTTCTTTGGGGGTGGCGAGAAACTTAAAGGGTTCAAGCCGTGTGAAACAAATGACCGGGTCGTGGCGGTGGGGAGAAGCGCCCAGGTACATGTCTGTACCTGGTATAGAGAGCATGTGAACCGGTTCGTCGTACCCTTGTTCTACGTGTGCGGTGCCTTGGGTCTAAACTAGTGTGTATGTTTAGTGTATTTTGCAAATTCTGTAGTGACATTTAGAGGATCGGGCGGGGCAGCTAGTTGACAGAGTCAAGAGACACGGTACTCAGCAGTGAGTGAACGACGAAGAAGAGAGAATGTAGAAAGTATCTCAGTAGTGAAGATTCGGGGTAAAGTGGGACACACATGAGGGATATTAGTTTTATGGATTACAAAAGAAACATCATGTATATACCTACATCCAACCCATCTGTTTCTGTATACGTTGAGTGCGCACCATTCGCGCGGGAAACGCGCAAAGCACGGTTCACAGCGTATTCTAGGTATGTGTCAAAATGTATCGCGACAAAATCAAAAATATGTATCAAAATACGTGCGGGTAGATGTTTGGATTGAATACGAGAAATGGTTGTTCAATCCCCACCATAGCTCCATTACACTGCTGACCTACAATTACTAAAAATTTAGATTAAACTGAACTTCTGAATCTACTACTACCAAAAACACAAATGTTGAAAAAATTTCCACGAGCAGGATTTGAACATGCACCCTTCTGACATACCGGGTCAGGTGCTCTTCCAATTGAGCTATCGTGGTTCTAACCAGCCTATTTACTTTTTTACTTTGAAAGCCAAAGGCGCCAATTCAATGTCAACAACTACCGTCATTATCAATTGGAAGAGCACCTGACCCGGTATGTCAGAAGGGTGCAGGTTCAAATCCTGCTCGTGGAAATTTTTTCAACATTTGTGTTTTTGTAATTTGTTTCGCAACAAAATTTGCGTTAAAATTATATAAACAAAACAAAAACATTTTATTTAATATTAAACTAATTAATGCTCAAATAGTTTTTATGAATAAGGGGGTTAAAGGACAACCAACAAGACAAAAAACGCCTCGGTGGCCGAGTGGCAGAGCGTGGTGATTAAGCCAATACCTATCGATGTGGTGACGACTTGACTTCAATGATGGAGGCTTTTGCCCAGCAGTGGGACAGTATATAGGCTATATTTACTTACAAAAAAATAAAAAAATTAAACAATGATCAAATTGTAAATAATAATAGTAATAAAAGAAACATTAATTTCAAAGAAAGGTAAAAACTTAAAACTTAACTCACCTCGTTTTTCATGAATATCTCAAACATCAAAAATAAACATATTTTTAATGGTGAAAACATTAATGATTAATGGTCCGTGGGGTCCTAGCGCTATAAAGCTTTTTAAAGAAATAGCAGAAAGGTTAGTCTACATCACAGGAGACCGAAGAGCTGGCAGCTACCTCGGACAAAGAATTAGTCTAGCTATTCAAAGGGGGAACGCTGCCAGTATCTTCGGAACGTTGCCTAAAGGGACTCCTTTTAATAATATATTTTAGATAGTTATTATATTATATATTTTTTTTAAGAAATAGCTTATTAGATTCAAAATAAACACAATAATATCAACATATTATGCACGGAGTCAGAAGCCGGAACCAGCCAGCCAGCGATTGAATCGTGATCACTATGCAGTTTTTTTACGAGTATATCATCTCTGACTGTACTTCTTACTTGGTTCGTAGCTCACAGTGCGTAGTGTGAATTTTGCTTACTATCCGTATTCATTCGATTACGTTTACGAAAACGAAAACTTGTATGGAAAAATTATAACCCTTCTCGTATGTAGCCAGGAGGCGCTGCTGCAATGCCATACTAATTTTAGTTTTCGTAAATGTCAAATGGCACTCACACTAGTCACCTTGCAGTCTAGTGGTTATGACCTTCAGTCTCAGACCCTGAAGTCCCGGGTCCGATTGTTGAGATAAGATAGCCAGTTCCTCAGCAGCTGAGGATTCCGAGTGAAGTGCGCACCCACCTTCGGCCTTTTCATCACTTAATGGTACTCATCAGGTAACGTGCCTACCCGTAAGATATAAAAAAAAGTATATTTATGGAAAAGTAAAATTACTTTTATGAAATATGAATTATTAAAAATCCTGCAAAACATATTTACAATTCAACCAGTTTTTAGGTTTGTCTTTCCCGGTACAGAATAAATTTTTTTTATGTAAACCCATTTTAAAAATCGCCATTGCGAAACTAGCAGCGACATTGCTCAACTCTCGCGATCGTTAACGCGCTACGCCGCGCCTGCGCCTGTCGCATAACTCTTGACTTATCAGAATTCCTGCAGACATCAGAGGCGGCAAGTAGCCACGCTAGCAGGCACTAGGCGATGCCTAACCTATGTCCTAGATAGCTCGGCTATCCGCCGCGCGATCGACTCTTCATTTGTAGGGTGACCAACTTATAACAGAAACACATTAATACCCGTTTGCACTAAACTTATGAATCGCCTAAATCTTGGCCTAACTACTACCCGGTCAAGTTAACTCGGCACTTGGCTCGAAAACGTCGCTTACACTCAAGTGCCTAGTTAACTTGATCGGGTAATAGTTAGGCAAAGACTTAGGCGATTTATAAGTTTAGTGCAAACGGGTGTTAATGTTATTTAAATTATATTTTATAATTGAAATAGTGTTTACACATTTTTTTTTATATCAGAGCATTATTGTTATTTTTTGTTTATTTTAATTTATTATTGCATTTAGTAAGAAAATAATATATTTTTTAATTTTATTCCCATTAGAAAATTGTATTTTATTAATTCATTCAATTTCCAATTTTCAATTGTAATGTAACTTGATTTTTGTATTTCGTGCATGCTGTCTTCACCTTTTATTATAGTGGCATTTGGCTGTTTTTTTAGACTAAGAATAATTTTAATTTAGATGTAATGGTGTACCTTATGTTGGCGAAAAATTTAAATAAATAAATAAAAAAAATCATTTGAATAGAATAGAATAGAATAGAATACATTTTTTTCGAATAAGTTACCCAGTGTCTGACACCAGTTTTCGTCGTCAAAAAATAAACTAGAATTTAATTTTATCTTTACTGGATGATAGTTACAGGAAGCAGGTGGTTTGTATTAAATTGTTGCTACAGTAAAAAATCAGTCGCTGACCCCTATTGTTAATGATTAAAGAAACATTGTTGATCACTGGTTCCTGTCGAAGACCGGTACCAATAGCCTATGTGGAATGATAAAAAGGCTTTAGCGTAGCTGGTTTCATAACAATGTACCTACTCTTAAGCTCATTATTATCCCCACTGTTGGGGCACGAGTCCTTTGGATGGTGAGACCACAGGGACAGAAGAAAATCACCACAGGGAGAACGGGCATATCGATGGTGGCCCCAGTGGCAAGTGGGCCCGCGGGCCCAGATAGGAGCGGGCCAGTCGCCGGAATACTCCCAAAAACCACAACGCGGGCCCAGTGCGTAAGGTGGTTGTTATCGACTGCTATTGCAGCCGGGACCAACAACTTTACGTGCCTTCTGAAGCACGTAGGCGCTCAAGATGTAAATTTTTGGTCACTTACCCGATGACCGGCCTTTGCGAAAGTTGCTTAACTTCAGCGATCGCAGACCGAGCGCGTTAACCTGTGCGGTGCCACCGAGCTCTTCATTAACAGTGACATTGATAAGAGAGAGAATTTTGAGAACACTAGCCAGCCGAAGCCACATTTAGCATAATCAAAGTAGGGCTCCGAGTTGGCATAGATAACATCAGTGATGGGTTGCAGCCGATCGCCTGATGTGCGAGCACCTTGGAACCCTTGTCCCTTAGTCCGCTCTTACATACGATTAATGATTGTAGCCTAAACCCTTGCCTAAAATGAAACAATAAATAAAACAATTATTTAGAATTTCCAGTATTTTAAATATACTTACTTAAATGTGGTCACAATAAGGAAGTTATTGGAGTTAAGAGCCTACGCAATTAATACTTATAGCATTTGACTGTAAAAGTCTAGGAGATTTATCACACACATTGTGGCAACGCGAATAAAGGAAGGCTCTATTCGAAAGGCTTCTGTTTATTCTGTCAGTTAAACGTAAATGGTGGCTTGGGGGCTCGTGGAGTGAGCGACAGCGGATCGAAATCTAAATACTATATAAAAAAGAAAACGGACTTTAATGACTGACTGGCATATCACGCACAGCCCCAACTTCTAGGATTAGAAACTTGAAATTTTTTATCATGCTTCCTTTTGAGCACCAAGAAAGGATTTTTGGAAATTCGCCCCTTATGGGGGTAAAAAAGAGGTAGTACGTTTGTAGGAATCTCCGTCAGTTTTAAAGCTAAATCGATAAAAAATGGCATTTAGCCATTTGGTAAGAAATTAAGAATGACGTATTACAGGATTTTTGAAAATTTATCCTCTAAGGGGGCGAAAAAGAGTGGAAAAGTATATCAACGTGGTCGAAGTCGCGGGGTAAGTGCTACTTACCTATATGGTTTCTTTGTTTTTTGTATTAGTTTTTTATTTACATACTGTATTAGTGTGTTTATATATTTAAGAGGTCTGACTTGTGTTGTTGACGACCAAGGACAATGTATCATCTAGGGTAGTCACTTTGCAATTTTCTTTGTAACAAACAACCTCAATATCTCGGCCATGTGGTGCTTTTCAGGCATGTTCATCTTATTAATTCGATTTACCGTATTCGTTCGATTACGTTTATGAAAACGAAAATAGTATGTCATTCAAAGCAGCGCCTCCTGGTGAGATTCCTGCTGAGAAGAGTTAAAATTTTGCCATACAAATTCTCGTATTCGTTAACGTGATTGAATGGCGAATGAAACATACACTAGGCACTCTCATTTCTTCAGACCAGCGCTTTGGGCTGCACTACACTATATATCATCATCTCATCATCAGCCTATCTTAGTCCACTGCTGGACATAGGCCTCACACACTATAACGTTGCTACATACAAATAGCCTGTAATTGGCTTTTTAGTGTTAGATTTATGTTTCTAATACTTATATGTTTAACTACTAAAGTGTTTTCTATTATATTCTATTCTATTCTATTCTACTAAATAAATAATTATATTATAATTATTATGCTGTGCCCCGCACAAATCTTATAGCTTGACCGTACCTCCGTAAACAATGACGTGTTATCATCATACCGAGTTTGGTTTCGACTGTAGAAAGCTAGCGACCGTTTAAATAACGATGGGACTTGCGTGACAGTCGCTTGGTATTCAATTTAATCCACTGGGAAGCTTGGCCATCATCCCACTTGATAGTAAAGTGATGTAAGGCTGTGGAAGCAGAATTCATCTGAAATTTGGAACCCTGTGCTATCGTGGCTTAATATTGTATATTTTTAAAAATGAACACAGAAAGAGAGGTAAAAAATTATAAAGAAGTCCTTTCGAGACTCATGAATTATTCGTTATAACCGATGTTCCAGAAGTAGCAATAACAATAATAAAACTGAATGTAACATTTTCTATCATTGTCTATCTTATCTCTAACTGTATACACAACAATACTACTTACTAACATTAATGTTTTAGCCTTAAACGCTTGACTTCACTAATAAAAATATTTAACTTAATTTTAAATTTAATTGCATGACAAATTAAAGTTAATAATTATATATTAGTAACAACATATACAAGATCTAGATCGGATATTATTTTTACCACTCTTATCTGTTACACGTTGTATATAGCGTTGTGAATGCAAAATTAAAAAATAATAAAACTAGTTAACCGTTTTCTATTTACGAGATGGAGGGATGAAAAATATATTACATAGTGGCTCGTATCGTACCACAGCAGTGGACTTAAAATCAGCCGGTGATGGATTCTTTTCCAATCAAATGATAGCGACGTGTGTAGCAACTTCAACAGATAATTTATAACATGTCACAGTTTTCATATTCGTGATAGGCATAATTGTTGAAAACCAGCTATCGTCATTTGAATTTCTTAAATGTCACGCACGTGATCAGAATTTGGCGCGAACGCGGGTGTCATGGCAGCGCCGCGCCGGCCGTTGTGAATGTGACGTTAATGACGTCATACAACGGCCGGCGAATGGACGGCAATCAAATGTCATCCATTGCGTGCGTCGATTTAATGTCTATTAGACTTTTTTTATACCACAATGGGTGAACTAGGTGTTCATTTAACCTGGACTTTAACCTGGAATGTCTAGATCTTTTTAATGTTTTCTCTTAACTATTTTGATATGTGTATTTCCCTTAAGCAAAGACAGTTTGCAATAAGACAAAGTGTTGGAAAAATTCTATAAGCGGTATTCGAACCACCATGCGGCCACATGTCATGCCGGGTCAGGCGCACTACCAACTATGCTATCGTGGCTCAAACTTTCAGCGCGTAAACCAAAAATGAACCTGATGGCCAGATTTTGCAGGCGCTCCCAGTTTGTTAATCAACTCCTCCGTGGCATCCAAATAACAAACATCGGCGTAGTCGAGAAGAGGGAGAAGAAGCGACTGAGCAAGCATCATTTTGGTATTGAACGGCAAGAAAAACCGCTTGAGAGAGTGATAGGAGTAATGCATGCGCCCGGCTGACTTCATTAATCTGTGATTTCCAAAAAAAGCGTGTTGTCAATAACGATACCTAAATTTTTAGTTTTGCAAGATTCACTCCATCATACGTAACCTTGGGGAGTTTATCAAAATCTGGTTTATCATACCGTCTGTTGCTGCCAATGATAATAGCGGATTCACGAGCAATCCAAATGTGTCCGCCCAAGTTTTCACAGAGACAAGGTCTTTATAAGGGCTGTAATAACAGAGTCAGTACTGGCTGCATCGAAGTGCTTATAAATTTGTACATCATAAAGGTGGTGCGGGCAAGATATAACTTTAGCGAGTTCGTTAATGAATAATGAAAGAGGAGAGGTGAAAGTACCCACTAATACCTGAATGATTGGTTCGATTACTTCCATCATATCACGTCACACGTCGCATTGCTATAGTATGTACCGACCTTAACGGGCGGGCCCTGAAGCGCTTCTTGCTTTCCCCACGCTCGCTCGCCCTACGACCCGACCGACTTAAATGCGCAATTTTAGTATGTAGGTCTCAAAGGCTGACCGGAGTCACAAATAAGGAAGCTCACACAATGTAAGCTTCATACAAACACGCTCGAGTAACGCACACATAGACAACCTGTCACAGACATGGAATCACGCAACAGCTGCGCTCGGCAGGCTTGTTATTGACAGTAGTTGTTGACATACTGAATTGAATATTTTTACAAATATTGAAGATCAGTTAAGAATTAGGAAAGCTATAATTGCGTTTATGGTTATATATCATCATCAGCTCATTTTTGTCCCCACTGTTGGGACGCGAGCCTTCTCTATGGATCGATAGGGAGAACGGGCCATAAACTACCACGCGGTCCCAGTGCGGATTGGTGGTTGTTATCGACTGCTAATGCAGCTGAACCAACCGGTTTTACGTGCTTTCCGAAGCACGGAGGAGCGAGAGATGATAAACTTTTGGTCACCCATCCGATGGCCGGCCTTTGCGAAAGTTGCTTAACCTCAGCACTCGCAGACCGGGCGCGTTAACCACTGCGTCGTCGAGCTCCTCCCGAGTCGTACCCCAATATAAACTAAAAATATAGTAATTATCCAGTAATATTTTCTTGAAAGTTCTACGAACTGAATATGACATATAGATCGTGTCATAACATACTGACCGGGTGTTGCTAATGCGACCCTATTGTATGTATGTCTGTATGTCATACGGCAGGTGACATTCTAGATAACTAGTCGGATAGGGCGACGGAAAAACTAGTTGTGACCTTTCTGGTTTGTGGCGGTCATACTGGTTTAGTATAAGGGTGAACTTCCCAGGCGACGTTTTTATTTGTCTTCAATGAAATTCGTATTTTAAAACGAGAATATTGTATTGCATTATTATTATAGAGTAGGTGGTTGAGGCTAAAATATAATTTGTCTAAGCCTATATTTTAAAGTATAAATGAAGGCATAAACTCCCAATTTTATCAAACCGGTGGCTGTCCCTCTACATTTTTATCTAGTTAAATAAGCTTATAAGTCAACAATTTAAGTACAATCAGTTTAAAAAGGGTGCTATTTAAACGGTTAGCAAAGTATTCGTATTTTGTTAGCAAAAAAATACTAGTTGGGCAGCAACTTATGGTCAGCAAATATTTCTAAATCAGTCTGCAACTTATATCATTCTGAACAGCAGTCTTATGCCCCTCCCCCCTTCCGTGACTGGCGCTCGCTACGCTGCGCTTCGCTCGGGAAAAAAAAATTACTTAACCTAACCAACAGTAAGGATTTCTTATGCTGACCGACTGTATAATTCTGCTGACCAAATAATAATCTTGCTGACCAAATATTTATTTTGTAATACATATAAATTATTTCCCGTTTAAAAACTATTCAATTTAATTGAATATTAGTTATGTCGTTAATAAATAACAGATATTTTTCTTTAACTAACGATTATTTTTATTGAAAGGCACAAACGTACTAGTCCCGCAAAACGTTCTCATAACGGTGGCCAAAAGTAATCTTTACATGCATAGACAAAGTCTGACAGTGTCCTCTTCCCGAATTTCGTTAAGCGTTAGAAACGTGTTGCTAGCGCGCAACGAGGACAGACGTGTGCCAAATTAATGCATGTTCCCGTCATTTTTAGGGTTCTACAGTCAACAAGGAACCCTTATAGTTTCGCCATGTCCGTCTGTCTGTCTGTCCCCAGTCTAGGTCATATACTCTTAGTACTGGAAAGCTGTAATTTGGCATGGATATACATATTAATGACGTACACAATATTGCGGGTATATAAAAACAGTTTTTTGATTGAGGCATCCGTTTGTGAACTATTAACCCCAGCCGTCCCAGGAAATCTAGACACAATAGATAAACAATGCGTACTGAACTCGATATCGAGTCATCGGGACGTAAGTGGTTAAGAACTATGAAAGTGCAAAATTTTGTTAGTCAATTGCCCCCCCCCCCCCCCCCTCCTTGCCAGCCAAATGGTTGTTTTTGGATACGTGAAAAAATTCACCGGTAGTTGTATATATGACGAAGTTAAAAGGAAAACTATCACAGCTAACTAGGTTTTACAAGTTTACGAGTAACAGTAGACCAATTTATAAAAAGTACTTGGCGCAGTACAAATTTCTCATTGGGAACTACTTAAATAACGTTGTCAGGTGTGTGAAACCGGTAGTATCTACATTTAGTATATGAGCCATCGTTAAATAAATCTTCATAAATCTGAGAAGAGGTTCTCAGAGTCCGCATTGGGCTACGGAACCCTACACTGCGCGTGGCTCGACTCGCACTTGGCCGGTTTTTTACTCCCAGACAATTTTTACATCAAATCGCTGGTGGCTTTATTTTCTCAAATAATTGGATGTTTGTTTGCTTGCTTTTTATAAAACTATTTAATGTATCAGTTAGATTGACGGTTATTAAATTTACCCCAGATTTTTTTTTATATTTGAAAAAGTGTGTTTTTTATCAGATCGGTGTTCTCAAATCGGTGAAATGGTCGTTTTGGTCCACCGATATGATAATTTTCACAGATCTGATAGGAAAAATTTTATCGGTGGCTTCGTTCTCATATCAGTGTTTTAAATTATGATCGGTGGAACGCTTTATCATATCGGTGTATCACTTTTTCGTATCGGTGTGTCCCTTTGTCATATCGGTGTGTTGCTTTATCATGTCGGTGTTTCGATTTATTATATCGGTGTTTTCCGACGGGTCGGTGGTTGGTTGAATACTAAATACAAAATTTTTAAACACATTTTTTTACAGACTGCTGAAGAATGGCAGTTATAAAATTTAATTTTGTGATCAATGTATTAGAATAATAATTTTCTATTTTAATGAGTTTCAAAATTTAAATTGTTATTGTGATGAATGTGTTTGATTAATTAGAAGTAATTAAAGTTTCTATTGCAATTTATGTGTCATTGTATGATTAAAGAGATAGTAATAGGAATTTTCGTTTCCATTTTTGGTTTTCGATTGTCATGGATAATCATGTCGGTAGATAGTAATATCATATCAAAATTCAATTCAAAATTCAAAATTCAAAATTCAAAATTCAAAATCATTTATTCAGTTTAGGCTACAAGTAGCTCTTGTGAATGTCACTATGCCATCGGTTCGTAAGTCTACTCTGGGCGGGAGATCTTGTACTGAGAAGAACCGGCAAGAAACTCAGCAAGTGTCCAGCTCTTTTCTCCCTTACAGCGTCAAAAATATTGGAAAATGCCCTATCATAGCAGGACACTTTCCATTACAAATAAACACAAAATTATAGAAGACAACCACAACATGTAAATAAAAAACAAAAATACCACAAAATAAAAAAAAAACTAAGTTAACAAATTTACATCAGGTAAAAGTTTCAATTTCCACAATGTCATACAGTACCACTACAGTACTCTAAAAAAAAAAAAAATTGGTTAAGAAAAACCAAGTCAAACTACAGTAAATAATATTAAAAATAAGATAAGTATGCAAGAGCAGACCAGCCTCCACAGGCAGCACCCGTTCACGAGTATGACATATGAATCAGCCATCGCTTCGCTCAACCATATTTTAGGGAACGTAACGACCCGACGCACACGCCACCACCGCAGAGACAAATAAAGAGAGCATGACATACTCAAGATACTCTAAATAAAAACTTAATAATCTATTTAACGCAACGCTGTTTGTTATCTGTAGGACACTGCTGATAAAGGCTATCATATCAGTATAAAAATTATATAAATTAATTTTATTATATTAATTCAAATAGAGTATGTGTTTTTCATAATAACCAAGCTGTTTTATCATCTAAATATTCTTTGACTGTATAATAACCTTTTAAAAGTAATATAGATTTCACATGTTTTTTAAACTTATCTAAAGGTAAATCTAGTACAGTACTTGGTATTTTATTGTAATAGTGTATACCTTGCCCCAAGAAAGAACCAAGAACCTTCTGTAACCTGAACAGTGGCATTACAAGTTTTGTCTTATTCCTAGTATTGAAATTGTGTACGTCACCATGTTTAGTATAGGAGTTGATATTGCAACGTACAAAAACTATACAATTATAAATATCGGTGTTAAGTCTTCTCATATCTGTGCTAAGCCCTCTCAATTCGGTGCACAGAAAAATAAATCGGTGGACAGTTTATAAAATCGGTGGCAATCAACATTTAAATGGGAATGTGTCCTTAGTTTTTAATGATACTTTGGTGTAAGTAAGAGTGGTGACATAAATATCCACAAAACATTACTTAAATAAAAGCTGAAAAAACACCAAAACAAAAAAGTACACCGATATGATACGCAAGGCTATTGAAATTAAAAAACATCCTAATTTTAATAGAGAAGACGGTTGGAATCTACCACCAGCCTGGGATCCCATCATACAAAATATTAAATCCCACCCCCAACATACTGCCATACCAAAAGATATTGTAAGCTCTTTCTGCGTAAAACGGAACGCACCTGATTAAATTTAAATGAGGGTATACAAGCTACTAACTAATTATGAGACGACCAACACCTCAGTCTCCCTGTGACCACGGACCCTGCAAACGGTTCGAAACATCAGGATAAACATTAATTAAAACTAATGTGTAAAATAAACGCGAGTAGATCCGTAAAAGTTGTTTCATTTCAAAACATCAAATGTTAAAATTCAACCATAGGGTTAGATGTACAGAATAGCTGTTTTTTACAAAAAAGTTAAAACATTAATATGTTGGGTATTCAAACGTGTCGTAATCTAGCCATTTTTTTTTTTTTATACATAGCACGGCAAATGACTCCACACCACCTGATGTTAAGTGGAAATGGAGTCCAGACGCGAAGACAACTGGTGCAGCGTGAAAACAACGCAGCATCAGTCAGCCATACGGCTGAAGTGAGATTTTACGAAAACCAATACGGTCGATACGACCTATACGATCCCTTTTTTTTTGGGGAGAGTTAGCTGAGTGCCTCAGACGGCATTTTTAGCTTCATCGGGCTTTTTTGGGGGCGGCGAGACACTTAAAGGGCTCCTCAAGCCGTGTGAAACGATTTACTTTCGGAGGTTTTCTAGAGGGAACGGCTAGATTCGGATCGGATCGCCAGGAGGCGCTGCTTCAATGCCATATAAATTTTCGTTTTCGTTAACGTGATCGAATGTCAAGTGAAACTCACACTGGGCACCCTGATGATAATAATGATAGATAATAATAATCAGTGCTTTCTCAACTTGAATTCAAAGTAGCCGTTATTTTGACGCTGTAAACACTTGAACGGTATGTACGGACGCCTGCACATCAACCTATCCAAAACTGTCAAATTTCTTCAATACATTTTCAACCATATACCTGAGTAATAAAGCTCAAAGTCTATTGAGGCAATTTGACAGTTTGTGGTAGTTTGAATTGCAGGCGTGTGTACACACGTCTGCACATTAAACCACGAAGGTTTCAATCTACACCTTCGTGCATCAAGCTACAACACACTGTCAAATATATTCAATTGACTATGAGCTTTATGTCTAGGGAGCTATCACTCTATATATTATGAAACTGTAGATCATCAGGGCTTCATGCTCTATATTTCTAGAAATAAAAGTTTGACAGTTTTTTTTTATTAAACTAATATTATAAATGTGTATGTTAAGTGAGTGTGTATGTTGTTTGTTTGCGCTTTCACGCGTACACTATCCAGCCGATCATCATTAAATTTTGTACACATATTCTCAAGAGTATTAACAAAAACAGAGGATACTTATTATTTAAAAAATAAAAAATGAAAATTTTTAAAAATGCGAGTTTGTTAGTTTTATACGCTTTTGTATTCGCGGTACGATGATCGCTCGCTTAGTGCATTTGCGATTAAAATGTATGTAATAGTTTACGACACATTGATCGATTTGGTGTCCGTTATACCAATTTATCAACCGAAACTGGAGCAGTCGCGTTGCAATTGTACAAATTAACAAATGGTTGCTTTTTATTGTAATAATAAGCCTGCCGTAAAGACAAGGCTATATTGTTACCTAATGCGTGAAGAGCTAAACCCAGCAGGACATTGTAGTATAATTATGAGACGACCAACACCTCAGTCTCCCTGTGACCACGGACCCCGCAAAGGGTTCGAAACGTCAGGATAAACATTCATTAAAACTAATGTGTAAAATAAACGCGAGTAGATCCGTAAAAGTTGTTTCATTTCAAAGGACATTGTAGGTCGATAATGATGTTTTTTTTGTATATTGCCTCGTCATAGTGACCACATCCTGCCTGATGGTAAGCAGCCGATGCCGTCCCAAATAATGATAGCGCTCCTCACCGTGGAATAAGCGCGGTAACAACCCATTCATGACGATGAAGTTTGTTATCGATATCTATAAAAATACGCTCGTTTCTACACTCACCACGAATGCAGACCCGTATACGGCGAAGCTAAAAATAAAACTCGACTCTAATTAAAAGGGATGCTAAGTTTGTAAGGCATAAAAATAAAAATTTAACAGTACTTTGTCTGTGCGGGCGAGCCGGTGTGTAAGGAATCGGATAGTGATGGGCGTGTGTCGATGGTTTTTATCGACGATCATAACCAAAGTAATTTTTATGAAGGTTAAATTATTATTGGATTTAAAACCATCGTGGTTACTCACAGATTAGTGATTAGTTAAAATAATGATTGATAACAGGATTATTAATATTTTTTTTGTCTTTAAGTATCCAGTATATTTCGGCATAGTTGCATGCGCCATGAGCACAGATGTGCGATTTAATAATTTATAGTTAGTTAGTTTTTTGGAGATCTTCAGGAATTCAATTTTAGGTATTTTTGTGTTATGTCTCGAATGTCGACTCTGTTGAATATTTAATATGGAAAGTTAACGTTTATTTAGGAACAAAAATGTAAGATGTATGATCGTAACTAAAAGTAATCTTTCCTTTTATTATAAATACTTTACTACACATATTTTCTCATAAGACACAGTATTATTCCGAAAATAAGATCAGTTTTTTTAAAGAAGTTAAACTTAATTAGTAACAACAGCCCATCACTATAAGGGCAAAGTTACGAGCACTTTTGTACTTTTTACTTTTAACAGAGATCTCATGAATATTGTGATAACCGGCCATTAAACTGGTTTTAAACTAGGATAACGGGTAAAAAGGCCAAAGAGTTTTTAAATAAAAAGCTTTCCTTGAACGGTTTTATTTTTCTGGTTATTTTTGACTTTTGACTTTACATTTTATAAATAGCTTGCCTACTTCTTAACTGATCTTTAGTATTTGTAAAAATATTATGATCAGATGTTAATGACGGTAGTTGTTGACATTGAATTGGCGCCTTTGGCTTTCAAAGTAAAAGTAAATAGTGTTGAATAATTTCGGCGGGCTGGTTAGAACCACGATAGCCCAATTGGAAGAGCACCTGACCCGGTATGTCAGACGGGTGCAGGTTCAAATCCTGCTCGTGGAGATTTTTTCAACATTTGTGTTTTTGTAATTTGTTTCGCAACAAAATTTGCGTTAAAACTATATAAACAAAACAAAAACATTTTGATTTTAGTTTTATTTTTTGAGATATTTTTATCATCTTCATCATCAGCTCATTATATGTCCCCCAGCTGGGGCACGAGCCTTCCCTATAGAAGAAAAGAGAGGATGGGCCATAAGCCACCACGCGGGTCAAGTGCGGATTGGTGGTTGTTAACGACTGCTAATGCAGCCGAGACCAACGGCTTTACGCGCCTTCCGAAACACGGAGGAGCTCGAGATGATAATTTTTTGGTCAGCCATCCGATGACCGGCATTTGCGAAAGTTTAACTTAACTTCAGCAATTGCAGACCGAGCGCGTTAACTATGCGCCATCGAGCTCCTCTGAGAAAGATTACTGTTGGCTTTTCTTGGCTTTTACAGCTTAAAATGACTTTTTGTAGGCGGCAAAAACTTTTCCCCTAGTCTTGTAACATCATTCATCGTTCATCGAAACATCATCACAAGGTTTTTGTCGTTGCGCTGTTTCTCTAAATAAGTAGCAAACTTTTTGTATTCATTAAACATCTACTGTGGTCTAGTAATAAGACAATCAGTCTCAGAGCCACAGGTCTCTGGTTCGTTACCCAGCGGAGTGATACATTTGTACTTGGTTTCGTTGATGGTAAAGTTTGTTATTAGGCCTGGATTGCTACTACTATAGCCTAGTATCTAAGGCTTGTCATAAAAAACAATTTTAGAGATCAGATAGGAAGTTTCTCAGTAGATTACAAGCTTTATAATAAAAATAGTTTAATAAATAAATAATATATAAACTTTCTCTCTCACACCAATTATCTAGCCCAAGAGAAGCTTCGTTATGAAACTCGTTAAAATGGTTACTAGACAACGGATACACATACTTAAAATACTTAAATACGTACTTATTATACATAGAAAACACCCAGACCCGAGACAATTTAGAAAAACATTAATTTCTAAATTGACCCGACCGGGGATCGAACCCGGGACCTCAGAGATGGCGACACCATGAAAACGGGTGTACAAACCACTCGACCAAGGAGGTCGTCGAGATCAAGTAGCTTTGACGACCTTCGTAGCCGAGCTTGCGCGCCAGACTTTGGGCGGCGCTAACTCTGAGGTATCGGGTTCGATTCCCGGTCGGGTCTATGTCGAAAACGAACTTTTATGTAGTTATGGTACCGCACCGTCGTTGTTTCTGATTTCATATTCATATTCCATAAAACGAGTGCTTTAGCTACTTACCTTGGGATCGATGTATGATGTATATTATATAATATAATTTGCTTTTAAAAATAAAAAATAAAAATGTATCTTACAGTTAAAACCCTTAACCATTACTTTTAACCGTAAAAAAAAGCAGTCAAAAGTAGTTTGGACAAAAGAAGTTAGTCAATTAACGATTTCACTTGGTAAGAAGTTTTGACTGAATCTATACATTTTTACGAAAACATTGCGAATCATAAACAAACAATGTAGGTATTGTGTTCACTGTGTGGTGTCGGAAAAAACAGGCCGCACAAATCTAATTCCTGTGCCTCACCATCTGATAAAACCTACAACTGTCACACACAACTTTCCCGCCCATTACTGCCACAGATAAAAATTTACCCACAACAATTTTAAAAGACCATAGATAATAACGAGGTTGAATCAGTAATAACTCTGAGTTATGGTATTAAAATATAATCTTGTTTTTTCGATAAAGATCTTGTCTTTTGTTCACGTAAATAGCTGACTGGTTTTAAGTGCTTACGAATTTTTCTCATGTCGTCGTAGATCTTAGTAGGAATGTTATTTTGTCGGTTCCCATGAGACTAACACCGTCTAGGATTTCAGATAATGATCGTTCTTAATTATAGTGCATTTCTTTAATGTTCAACATTGTCAGAGACACTGATACTTCATGTCAAAGATGAACATTTTATTTGAGAGTTCTCGGCGAGAAAATGACGAGTCATTTATTATTTATCTAATATATAAAATTCTCGTGTCACAGTTTTCGTTGCCATAGATAAGTTGATTAAGTCAAAAATGTCGAGGAATCACTGACACTGATAATACAGTTTTTACTAGTCTCAATGTCAGGGATTCAACCTCCTAATGCAAATGTATATCTAACCCGGCCTACACCATGTATCAGCTGACCTTGTAAACTAACATTTATGGGTTATGAATAAATGATTTTTATTATTATTATTTTTATTATTATTACTCCTCCGAAACGGCTTGACCGATTTTGATGAAATTTTTTGTGCTTATCCGGTATCTATGAGAATCGGCCAACATCTATTTTTCATCCCCCTAAATGTTAAGAGTGGTCCACCTCTAAATTTTTTTTGATTTTTGAAATTTTTCCAATACAAAATGATTTGTTTGTAGTGTTGTCATGGAAACTGTCAAAGCGGTACGAAGTCCGCCGGGGGCAGCTAGTTTATTTATATAATCAAACAATAACACAACATTACAGTGAGACTATGCTATAGATAAAACAAAGAAATATTATTGTTCGTTCTAAAGAGGTCTATTTTAAAACAGATACTTTTTCTGTATTCTTTTTGTCTATAAATATTAGTTTAACTTTACTTTGCGCCATAGAGCAAAGAAAATTTGACCCTAGAAGCGTCAGTAGCCAATTGGCTACGCTTTAAACATTGTTTTTTTTTTAAATTATAGTACTCGTTAAGTAACAGTTTACAAATACAAATATAACAAATACCCGATGCTTTTATCCCCCTTAGTTACGGTGAGCACTAGTAATTTTATGAACGGTGGATGAACTTAGCTGGTTCACGGACCTGGATCACCAGCACGTGGTCTCTTACAATTTTTAACACTCGTAACGCGGTAATAGCTATCAGATGACCAAAATGGAGATCTCCTCTAAGCGTGTGTGGCCATCTTTTCAAAACTCCGTCTTTGCACTAATTCGCGCAGTTGCAGCGAGCTCGTTGGCGTGCTGCGTTCTATATTGCGGTCTCGCTCTTGTGCGCGAGAAAGGTATGTATTGGAGGGAGATGGGTAAAAGCTAGTAAAGCGCCAATCAAACTACTTATATCAAATATGAAAATACTACGATAGCGAAGAATGCATGTAACTATTTTTGCGCGGCAAATTTAAAAGTCACCAACTGGCGCAACCAGACGTAAACCTACAAAAAGCATATAACTTTTCTATATATGCGTTAGTACGCATTGATATTAATATATAATAATTAATATTGATATAATATTAATATGTTTTATAATAAAAACCCTTGTATTGTTAATAAAGATCTATCTACAATTCTCCCAGAGAAAGTCACCCTACAATTGAGCGGAAAAATTAAAAACTATGCATAAACAGCTACACAAAACTAGCGAGCAACAATAGCGTGTTTCATTGAAGTAAAAACGCAAACAATCACTTTCGAACCTACATTTAAGGCGCTCTTTCCCAACCACAATGGATGTATGCCAATCTGAGTTATTCCCACAATAATAATGTGCCCCCGATGTCTATCTATCGAGCGTTTGAAGGTTAATTAAAAGGAGTTGTTTCATGTGAATCGATTGATTGAAATTACCATCATATTATAATCTATATCAATCATCAATCTATCTCTATCACGTATTCCCTCCTTCCTATAATATTGCGTTCTTTTAACAAGATGTGAAGCATTTCGCCGACCCGGCGAGGTGAGGACGGCTGGTGAGGCGCAATAATGCGTTGTCTTCGCGTCTGGACTTCGGTAGAGGCAAATCTTCTAAACAAATAAATAAAATTGGAGTGTCTGTTTGTAATATTAAAATAACAGCTTTTACTAAATGCATATTATTATGGATACATAATACACGGTACATATACCAAAATAACATTTTTTACAATTTTTGTCTGTCTGTCTGTTCCAGCTAATATTTGAAACGGCTGGACTGATTTTGACGGGACTTTCACTGGCAGATAGCTGATGGATTATGGTGTAACTTAGGCTACTTTTATTTTAGGAATTTATTTATTTTTATTAATATAATATAAATAAATACAAAAAAACTATTCCGCGCGGACGAAGTCGCGGGCACAGCTAGTTTCAGTATAAAAACAAAACAATGTTGAAAGCGTAACTGTTCGGCTACCGAACGCTTCTAGAATCAAACTATCTTTGCTCTATGGTGCAAAGTTTAAAACTAACCATAGACAATAAGAATACAGAAAAAGTATCTGTTTAAAATAGACCTCTTTAGAGCGTACTGCGAGTACTTAACCAGCGCAAATTAAAAGGATTGTGCGATGTTGGCACAGTGAACGAGTAAGGAGTAGGTACAGACGCCAACTGTAGAGGAGGATTTCCCGAAATCATTTTTTCTGCACATCAACCTATCCAGAACTGTCAATTTTTTTCAATACATTTTCACACATATACCTAAGGCATAAAGTTCAAAGTCTATTGAGGAAATTTGACAGTTTGTGGTTTTTGTGTGTACAATCCTGCTCTACTAGCTGTGGAGCATCTGGACTCTCCGTCTGCTTAATATGATGGAGCGGAGTCATTTGCTTACTCATCTATTTAAAAAACCTTGTTGGAGGTCTGTCCACACTGTGCTTTCCGGTACGCGGTCTTTATACTGTATACTGCCTATATACTGCCCCCTGCTGGGCATAGGTCTACATCATTGAAATCAAGTCATCGTTATAATTGATGGGTGTTGGCTTAATCATCACCACGCTTGCCAAATGGGGGTTGGTGATCACAAACGCAGGCTATGTGTCGAAAAATCCTAAACAAACTGTGCCCGACCTGGGCATTAAACCCAGGACCTTCCGGTATCGGACCGAGCGCTTTGTCACTCGGCCACCGAGGCGTTACCACATGTTATTTCTTTTATTTTTTTTTATTAATTTTATTTTTTTAAATCTTATTAGGGGCAAGTCGGTTCCTTCCTTTTCATTTCCTGTCACGCTTGTTTTTTTAGTTTAAGTACTAATATTCGTTTAAGTACTATTTTCGTCAATCAAAGTTTACCTACCGACACAGTCTCACCGGATTGAAAACGCACTCATTATCCAATTACTAAGGATATTTTCGTAGTTAAACATGCGCAATTTTGAAATTAGCACGGTGCAATGTGGTGCAATCTCGGGAGATTGCGATTGCGAAGGAGGTCGTGTAACAAGGGGTGTAATGGCTACCTACCTTAGTTTTTGTAGTTTGTACACGACTGTACAGATGGAGATAGAAATAGATAAACATCGAAGAAACATAGACTTCTTGGCGGGAAAGTGAAGAGTCACGTCTGCGGTTTTGTTTTATTTTCTAAATTTGTGTCATGGCGAATATTAATGTGAAATAATGGTGGATTATTAACCGTTAAGTGTTCGTGAACGTGCATGAGTTTTGGCATATAAAACAAAACAGCGCAACGTCACTTTTCAAAATTCTCTCAAGAAGTCCGCTTAAGGTCTTGGTAAGGCCCTCCATCTTTAGAGAGATACTTCTCATTACTGAAGATGACCAGCGCGATCTCGTAGCCGTCAACTGGCAAGAGACTGCAATTGACAGGGCATAGTTTCGAGTTCTCCTTTCGGAGGCCAAGACTCACTTTGGGTCCCTGTGCCTATGGAGTAAGTAAGTAAGTATTATTAGAGGTGGATAAAAAAGCAAAAAGCAATCAATTAAGCATACTTTTCAAAGAAAAACAATTAAGTCCCTTATTTTTTTTTTACGCAGATTTAAATTTGCTTTTTACTTTTTCACTCATAGTCCTGAAAAGTACGAGAAAAGTATGATTAATAGTCTTAACTCTTTAAAAAAGTGTACATTGGTTTTTCAAAAGTATTTACGCGTTTCACTTACGAAAAACTTACTGCTTACTAAAAAGAGCGTACGTACCAAACAGCAGTTCACTTTTTAAACCAGAAGAAGAGAAGAAGAAGTATAAGTGCTTTTTTAATTTTAAGCAATAAGTCCCAACTCTAAGTATTACTATTATCATTCATCATCATATATTTACAAACGAAATATAATAGAGTGACGACCTCCTTGGTCGAGTGGTTTGTACACCGGTTTTCATGGTGTCGCCATGTCTGAGGTCCCAGGTTCGATCCCCGGCCGGGTCAATTTAGAAAATATTGTTTTTTCTAAATTGACTCGGGTCTGGGTGTTTTCTATGTGTAATAAGTATGTATTTAAGTATTTTAAGTATGTTTATCCGTTGTCTAGTAACCATTTAACGAGTTTCATAACGAAGCGTCTCTTGGGCTAGATAATTGGTGTGTGTGTAGGAAAGTTTATTTATTTATTATAATTTATAATCTATTTATTACTATAACTTGTAAGAAAATAACTTTGACACTGGCTAAATGTGCTAATTGCACGGAGCCATCAACAAAATAAAAAAAAAGCTGCGCGTCGTCCTATTTATTAATACGACTGCTAAAGTTACAACTTTCGCAAAGGCCAGTCATTCTTTTATATTGTGTAACTGTTTTATTAATTTTTATATTATTAATTCTATGCTGACCCGTGTCTGTTCACATCTGTTTATTTCTTTTAATGTTTCATATTTTGCTTGCGACTCTAATGGCAGTCGTTAGCGGTTGCAAAATAAGCGATTGGCAGCGAATCTATTTTTATCTTATATGCGGTTTTTCGCGCCAATGTGTTATGGACATAATATCAGCACTCATTATTATTCCGTAAGCGAATAGTCTTTATTACTAGACGGTATAGTTTTACGCGCCCTGTTTGCGATTGCTAAGGTGAAGCAACTTTCGCAAATGCCGGTTATAGGATGGTTGACCAAAAATTTATTATCTTGAGCTCCTTCGTATTTTGGAAGGCACGTACAGCTGTTGGTCCTGGCTGCATTAGCAGTCGTTAACAACTACCGCCCGCACTGGGCCCGCGTGGTGGTTTATATATTGTATTTTTTTAGTCTGGTAAAAAAAAGAAGAGGAAAAAATTATTATTTAGTACTATTTATAAATAAAAAAAAATTACCCCAGATCATCCCGACGAGGCAGAGTACCCAGTAAGCCAGCAGTATTGCCTCGTAGGATAGCGAGCCTTATTCGCGGTCCCAAGTAGCTATATTGTTGTTTTTCCCCGATCCGATCCGAACCCTTCGGAGAATCTAGTAGGGCACGGGGACGCGCACTAGTGCGCGATGCCGTTCCCTCTAAAAAACCTCCGAAGGTGATTCGTTTCCCACGGCTTGAGGGACCCTTTACGTTCCTCGCCGCCTCCAAAAAAGACCGGTGAAGCTGAAAATGCCGTAGAAGCAATCAGCAAACTCTCTCAAAAAAAAAAAAAGAATACATTGTTGTCTACGACTATCCAATATTCCTGCACAGTTGCATGCACCATAATTGGGTAGTTGACAACAACAACAATTAATTCCTGAACAATAAACGTATAAATGAAATCACGTAACAGTTCTTTATAACATTGACCCATTTTTTATTTGACCTGAGCATGAATTTTTGTAACCTAAAAAGTTATTATTACACACTCAATTGACGGAACAAAATAGTGACGTCATAGTTTGTTAATCCCATACAACTTCTATTAAAAATTATCGTTTTGACAGTTGTTAAAAAGTTTCTATATTGACTAACCAGTCAACTACCCAATTACAGGCCCACGATCGACTTTTTGTAGGACCGATAATCGGACCGATTTTTTCGCCGAGGCTTTAGTACCGATTTTGTGACCGACTTTTTGTAAGACGTGTGCATTACAACATAGAACTCCATAGGTTTCATTTTCACCAGCTAAAAAGGACTCGCCTTTTCCCGTTTTTCCCGTTCCCGTTCCATGGACGAGGGCGAGGGCTGTAACAGTGTTTGACACTTTACGCCTAGTTTTCGACTCAGTGTCGTCACCAAAAATTAACGTTTCGTTTAAGGGTGCGCCGATCAAAAAAAGCCAAAGTGAGTCACGATTAAATTGATATAATTAAAAATACTATCGTATTACATAAACAAAATGTATGTTTAGTGTCAAAGGGAACGTGTTTGCAACCAGTCCGATCCATAAATTCTTAACACACTATAGTTTTTCTACAATATCATTTGAAGTTGGGCAAAAATCATGAAAACGAGTGGCGGCGTTTAGTTGATATCTCATAGTTTATCTAAATTTTTGTACCTCTGATATTGTCTAAACAATAACCAATGTCTTAACCACAAATCGTCTGTCTCACATTTTCGATTTATCGAGCGGTTTTTTAAATTATAATTTTTCGAATTAACACCTTAAACTCCCGACAAATTCCCCATACAAAATTAGTATGGCCGCGCGGCATCAAATAAATATGGACGAAGACACTAGTTAGGTTTTGGGTGATTGCAGGAAACTTTTTAAAAAGCTAATTTACAAGACAAAGGAGGATGTTATCGTTCACAAGAACTATTTAAGACTCACTTTATTTGATACAATACAATGCTTATATACTATTGTTAATAGTTTTGTTTACTTGTAATCATCATCAGGTCATTTTATGTCCCCACTGCTGGGGCACGAGCCTTCCCTATGGATGGATAGGGAGAACGGGCCATAAACCACCACGTGGGCCCAGTGCGGATTGGTGGTTGTTAACGACTGCTAATGCAGCCGGGACCAACGGCTTTACGTGCCTTCCGAATCACGGAGGAGCTCGAGATGATAAATTTTTGGTCACCCATCCGATGACCGGCCTATGCGAAAGTTGCTTAACCTTAGCAATCGCAGACCGGGCGCGTTAACCACTGCGCCATCGAGCTCCTCGACATCGAGCTCCTCCTTACTTGTAATATGTTATCTTAATTATGTTAAACATGTGCGATGGCTGTTATTGTGGTGATAAGGATGCGTCCATTGCTTGTGCTTTCTCGTACGTGTTATCTTCATTGGCTGCGTAATATGGTGTTGGTGGTTTACGCCAACATAACTCACTTCAAATAAAATATATGACGCTTGTCACTTACGGACGGCGCACCCTTAAACTTTACGGGAGGACAGCTCAGACTTAAATCGGTTGCTGACCCTATTTTTATTGACTAAAAGAAAAAAAAAGTCGATCACTCGTTCCTGTTGAACACTGGAGCCATAGGGTATACAATACAATAATTAACAAGGTTTTAATCATGTTAAATAATTACTTTTTTTTAATATAATTTATTCATGAGCATGGATACTAGTCTTTCAGTCGAAAATTTAATTTATACGTTTTTCTCCTGTTTTGTTTGATGATCATGATGATGAATGATAATAAAAATGGGAAGTGATAAATGTTATACCCCCCAACCCCTCGAGTACCTCAATAAAGATGTGGGGCTTTACTAAGTACTCACGCAACTTCTTGAGAGAGTTTGAAAAGTGACGTTGCACTGTTTTGTTTCATTTGCCAACACTCATGCACACTCACGAACACTTAACGGTTAATAATCCACCATTATTTCACATTAATATTCGACATAACACAAATTTTAGAAAATAAATTAAAACCGCAGACATTTCCCTTCACTTTCCCGGCAAGAAGTCCAAAAATAATTACTTCAATTCAATATGTTGCAATGGTTCAACTAGTAACTAGTGATTTATAAACCAAAACCTAAAATTAAATAAGTCGGGCAAACACTTCGCATATTTTGTTTCCGTACACAAAACAACACACTCGTGTGTGTTGTTTTCCCGCCAACAACGATCGGATACGGATATCCGGCGCATCTACAATGGCGGCGCAAAATTAAAAAGAAAACGCACGTAGGTACATAGCGAAGCGTGCAATATTCCCGGAATCCTCTTTGTTCCAGACGCGCAATTAAAAACGAGTAGGGCCTCACGTAGGGACTCAAAGTGGCCAGCACTTTGAGTTACAATTTTGTTTTAATAAAGTGTCTTGTCTATGGTCTTTTCTCAACTTAAATACTTCATTGTAGAAAGGAGGAATCACCTAATTTTGATGTTAGTTAACTAGTAAATTCTATATATAAATTTTAATAACTAGTAAATGACAATGCTTCATATAAACAAAAATTGTATTGTTGCTACTACACCTTAAGGTTAAATCTCATTAAAACGTATGTTTTTGCTATAACAAGAGCTAGTCACGTGTAAGCGTGTTAACAAGAGCTCATTAATGTAGGTAAATTGAGTTTATGTATGACAAATGAAAAAAAAAAAATAACAGACTTTTGACAAAATAAGTATTTACTCTGTATTGCGATTTTTTTTTCTGAATTACATCCGAAATAGGTACTTACCAGTTGCCAACCCTTGTGTTGTTTGATTAATTTTGAAACTTATGATAAATCTTCACGAGAAGACCTTTGCGACAATTTATATATAGGTATCTCTTGGTAGCTCTAATGGGTGTAAGCAAAAAAGCAAAAAAACTAAAGTCAAGTGAAACGCGGCAAAAATATTAATGTCCTCTGCAATAAAAAATGGCGATTGGCGGCAAAGCTATTTTTAAACTGTGCGGCTTTTCGCGCCAATGCGTGTTGGTAATATAGGTAATATCGCTAGTATTCACTACACATTATTACGATGAGCGAATACTCTGTGATAGTTAACGCTGTGGTGTTCTTTTATTAATGAAAAAATGGTATGCATGTTCATATGTTTTTATTTCACTTCAAATCATGTGATTTGAAGTGAAATAAAGTAAAATGAAATGAAAAGAAATTTAAATGAATTGAAATACATTCATTAGAACACAAACACAAACAATATATACAAATATTTACTGTGAGTACAAGCTTATGTAGAATAAAAAAAATTAAGAAAATTGTAGCATTAAACAAATCACTACAACAACAAAGGCACTAGGGAATAGGGAAAGATATCTTTACTTTCCCGCCAAGAATACAAGTAGCTGTGCTGACACATTTATAAAAGACATTCAGTTTGTTTTAAATGGTGATTTTCATAGACAATGTATCGAAGAAAACAATGTAATCTTTCAATGTTTTATTAATAAAATAGTCGATGATAATAAGTGATGATTAATGTTATATAAGATATATTGTATTTCCACAATCGTTTTGAGTTTCAGTAAAGATGTACGACCACACTCGGACTTCAGGGGTGAGTTTTGTTTAGAATGAATACTATCCGTATTCATTCGACTACGTACGAAAACAAAAATTTGTATGGCAAAAATGTAACTCTTCTCGTATATATATTTTTTTGATATTTCCGGGTAAGCACAGTGCCTTGATCTCACCTGATGTTAAGTGATGATAAGGCCAATGATGGAAGCGCACTTTACCTGGGAACCTCAACTAGTGAGGCACTGGCTATCTTATCTCTAGCTGCCGGAACACAACAATGCTACAAACATTGATGTTATGGCGACATATTTAGATAAGATGGTGGTAGCTAGCCAGGCGGACAAACAAGCCCTACCACCAACCAAACCGAGTACACAAACATGTACCCCCCGCTGGGAATCGAACCCGGGACCTCTGGGTCTAAACCGGTGGTCTTATCCACTAGACCACAGAGGCGGTTAAAATCTCTCTCGTATGTCGCCAGGAGGCGCTGCTTCAATGCCACACTAATTTTCGTTTTCGCAAACGTAATCGAATGAATACGGATAGTAACCAAAACTTACACTAGGCACCCAGTTTACTGTAGGTATTGATTTGATTGTTTATTTTTTAAATTTATAATAAATAACGGTCGACCGTAGAGTGTTTATGTAAGTGCTCCGAACAATAACAGTTATTGTTCTGAGTGTAAGTGTAATAAGTGTGTCACTTTTCGAATTCACTCCAGGGTGCATAGTGTGAGTTTTGTTAACGTGATCGATAACGATCGTTAAGGCGACACACTGAAAAAATGCACCAACTTTCGTCGAATAGTTTAAGACTATATTATGACTTACGAATCTGAAATGTTGACACAGGTAAATTCATGTCTTTATCTTGAATTTGCTAGCTCAAATACACGATTGTATAATTTTGACTCGATCAGAACACCACTAAAAAATCACTATTGTTAAAATTGCAACAAAATTACTTAGAAACCATCGTCGTCTCAACGTGATCGAATGGCGAATGAAACTCGCACTAGGCACCCAGATGTCGCCATTTACCGACAAGAAATGTTTTAGTGATTTCTAAATTCCCTTTTCTACATATTTTCTAAATATTTTTTGTATGCATACAAATTGTATTTTGTACTTTTTTAAATAATAAACTATTTGTATTTGAAATTTAAATTATTTATGTATGGTTTCACTGAGAAATCTTATTTCTCAACGCCTGCACCGCAGACTACTACAAACTGTCAAATTTCCTCAATAGACTTTGAACTTTATGTATTTGTCTTATGGTTGAACATTCATTGAAGATATTTGACAGTTTTGGATAGGTTGATTTGCCGGCGTCTGTACTAATTATGCAGATAGCACTTTCGTTTTTGTCATCATAATTATCAGCCTCTAAACGGCTATAACCCACCACAACGCATGTTGGTGTTTAAATGTCAAAAAAAAGAATATATAAATAGATAAAACCTTTAAAACTGCAACATACTTACATAAAAGCACACATACATACATAACACACATACCTACATACATAAAAATAATAAGTGAGCATAGAGCGAAATAATGTAAGTTTTTTATTATTTCACTGCGAAAAACTGTCAGCCCTGATTATATTCAAGATGTTTAAATACAAGAAAAGTATTTAGTGTATCTTCCCTAAGGCATTTGAAGCATGTGAAATATTTCTTTCTAATGACCAAGAATAGGCCCTTTAGATCGCTACAGATTATCTCAACGAGTTTTTGAACAACAATGAGGTTTTAATAGGCAGTTATAAATATGGCGTAGTCTATGGCATAATTACATGCTTGCTTTTAAAAAAAGAAACAAAAAAGTTATGTAATTTAAAAACACTGGTAGACTTCTTGGTGGGAAAGTAAAGTGATATGAATGCAGTTTTTTTTATTTTCTAAAACTTGTGTTTTATTGAATATTAATGTGTAGTCATCATCATCATCATCAGCTCATATATGTCCCCACTGCTGGGGCACGAGCCTTCCCTATGGATGGATAGGGAGAACGGGCCATAAACCACCACGCGGGCCCAGTGCGGATTGGTGGTTGTTAACGACTGCTAATGCATCCGGGACCAACGGCTTTACGTGCCTTCCGAAGCACGGAAAAGCTCGAAATGATACATTTTTGGTCACCCATCCGATGACCGGCCTTTGCGAAAGTTGTTTAACCTCAGCACTCGCAGACCGGGCGCGTTATCCACTGCACCATCGAGCTCCTCAATATGTAGTGATGGCGGTTTACTAACCGTTAAGTGTTTGTGAACGTAGGTAACATGAGTGTTGGTAAATGACACAATACAGTGCAACAACGTCTCTTTTCAAATTCTCTCGTCTCGAGAAGACCGCGTGAGAGCATAGTAAAGTCCCATATATATCTACGGGTGTAGGTAATATCATTTATCACTATTTGAGACCGGCTCGACCGATTTGGCTGATTTATTTTTTGTTGAATTCGTAATTGTCAGGACAATGTTTGTATCAATAAAAAAAGTTTTCAACGGGATACGGGTGTAAACTGAACTATTTTTTTTAAATATTTACGGGTAAGCACAGTGCCTTGATCTCACCTGATGTTAAGCGATGATAAGGCCAATGATGGAAGCGCACTTCACCCGGGATCCTCAACTAGTGAGGTACTGGCTATCTTATCTCTAGCTGCCGGAACACAACAATGCTACAAACTTTGATGTTATGGCGACATATTGAGATAAGATGGTGGTAGCTAGCCAGGCGGACAAACAAGCCCTACCACCACCAAACCGGGTACACAAACATGTACCCCCCGCTGGGAATCGAACCCGGGACCTCTGTGTTTAAACCGATGGTCTTAACCACTAGACCAAAGAGGCGGTTAATATAACTTGAAAGAAAAAAATCGAGACGCCATTCTTGAAAATTCCAGTGAAGACGCTGAAAAAGCCTTCTGAAGGCAAGAGCAAACTCTCCTTAAAACGAAAAATTTAATAGTTAAAATCAATCATATTTAATTTACTTATTTATTTACACAAGTAAATCTCGCGACAAGCTTTTATACCATATAAATTGTGTAATGACGTTATAAGTTGATAGTAAACGTTTCAAAGTAAAAGTTTATTTGTTTTATTTTTAGCGCATTTACAAGCATTTAAAATAAAAGCTTGTTTTTAAAAAAGGTTTATAAATTTTAATTCTTTTTCGAGTTATTCTCAGCAAGCCCTTTCATTTGATACCCATATTGTAGGAATGCATTAAAAATAATATGTTCGCCATCTTGGGTGTGCCGCCATGTTGGATTTAGAATGACGTCACACAATTAACCATGCATTGTCATCCAAACTGAACATGTATACAAAAATTTCAGCTCAATCGGTTGAAGATATCTGCTTCAAAATTGCGTTGCAAGATTCCACCCGAACAAACGTTCATACATAAATACATACATACATACATACATACATACACACATACATAAATACCTACATACATACATACATACACACATACATAAATACCTACATACATACATACATACACATACATAAATACTTACATACATACATACATACATACATACACATACATAAATACTTACATACATACATACATACATACATACATACATACATACATACATGCATACACACATACATACATACATACATACATACATACATACATACATACATACATTGCAAGTTAAATAAAAGCTGGTAAAAAGTAGATACGATGATCAAAGGCTAGAGTTTCACGAAGCAGTTTGGACTCCATACTTTATTTATTCAACATTAAGTTCAAAGCTTTTGCCCCTCTGGTCCCCCTTACGATTACAACTTGTACATTGGCCTCCGCCGGGAATCGAAGCGAGGTCCCCTTAATTAGTTGGTACATGATTAATGATGTATGCTGATTTATTGCGACCTACCCGAGTATGTTAATAAAGTAGCCGATTAATTTTATATTTAACTAGCGGCCCGCACCGGCTTCGCACGTGTGTACTTTTTTTTTTTTATATAGCCTATGTTACTCAGCGTTAATGTAGCATTCTAATGGTGAAAGGATTTTTTTAATCGGTCCAGTAGTTTTTGAGTTTATTCGCTACAAACATACATACATACAAAAATACAAAGGTTTCCTCGTTATAATATTGGTACCACCGGGCATAGTGGTCTAGTGGTTAATTTAACCGGTCTCAGAGCCTGAGGTCCCGAGTCCCAGTGAGGAGTTTAGTTTGTACTCGGTTTGGTTGGTGGTAAGGCTTGTGTTAAGCCCGCTCGGCTAGCTACCACCATATTGTTTAAATATGACGCATTAAATCAGTGTTAGTACCATCGTTGTGTGGTCAACATGCTTGGTCAAATGCGGGTTGGCGATCACTAGCCCTCAATTAATCGAAAAATTTCGAACACACACTTTGACCGACCTTGGAATTGAACCTATGTAAAACCACCAGAGCTCTTTACTACTCGGCCACCGAGCTATCTGTATATTTATCACCGTCCAAACCTTCCGAGATGACTCCCGTGACACAAACGAACAACTCCTACTATTGGACCAACTCCCTAACTCGAAAATAAAATTCAGCTGTTCCACACGTTTTGGTCGAATGAATATTGATGTTTTGTATGGAACAGCTGAATTTTATTTTCGAGTTAGGGAGCTGGTCCAACAGTGAGAGTTGTCACGGGAGTCATCTCAGAAGGTTTGGACGGTGCTAAAAGAGCCAATCTGTACAAAGCACAATAAAGTTACAAATTTCACACGCACATTCACACAGATTTGGGTTCTCCACGGAAGACGCTGTGGCACCAGCCTTCCCTATGGATGGATAGGGAGAGAAGGCCATAAACCACCACGCGGGCCCAGTGCGGATTGTTGGTTGTTAACGACTGCCAATGCAGCCGGGACCAACGGCTTTACGTGCCTCCCGAAGCACGTAGGAGCTCGAGATGATACACTCTCGGTCACCTATCCGGTCCTATCTCAGCACTCGCAGACCGGGCGCGTTAACCACTGCGCCATCGAGCTCCCCGGGCCGGGCGTTGTAGGTATATGTATATATATAAATGTGATTTGAATTTGTCATGTCACGATGCGAACGTTATTAAGTGCGGTGGCGTCCGCAGAGCTGTCGCTACGATTTATTATACAATCGCGCGTCACGATTCACAATGGTCGCCGTCGGTGATCGCAAGAAGAGTGCCTAGCGAGTTTCATTCGCTATTCGATCACGTTAACGAAAACGAGTATTTGTATGGCAAAATGTTGACTCTTCTCGTATGCCGCCAGGAGGCGCTGCTTCAATGCCATACTAATTTTCGTTTTCGTAAACGTAATCGAATGCATACGGATAGTAGATAAAACTCACATTTAAAAATAATGTTTTTTTTGTGCGGCAATCACGCACTAGTTTTTTTTTTTTTTTTTGAGAGAGATTGCTGATTGCCGCTGCGGCATTTTCAGCTTCACCGGGCTTTTTGGGGGCGGCGAGGAACGTAAAGGGTCCCTCAAGCCGTGTGAAACGAATCACCTTCAGAGGTTATCTAGAGGGAACGGCATCGCGCACAAGTGCGCGTCCCCGTGCCCTACTAGATTCTCCGAAGGGTTCGGATCGGATCGGGACGCACTAGTGCGTGTCCCCGTGCCCTACTAGATTCTCCGAAGGGTTCGGATCGGGAAAGACACATGAGTTTGATAAAAGTGCCGTACAGTTCTGTAGCTGAAATATTAAATAATTTGTAAGATAAAAGGTATCACGTATACTTTAAAATCAATTGTCGTGGAAGCCATTTTCGTATTCACATCCGTCAACCGCGGCTCGGTTGGCTTCAACGACTAAGGCTCATTTCACACGTACCACTACCACAGCAAGTGGGCGGGCGCTAATTTAGTCTGAAATTAATAGTTGAATTCACACAGGCCACATTTTGCCGTCATTATTGATCGAGTGAGTGATACCGACTACATCGCAGCCACGTCGCAACCACAACGCAACCATCAGCGACACCGCGAACTAAAGGCCGGCCATACAGCAAACATTTTGTCGGTAACACAACGCAACCCCAAGAAGCCGCAGCGACACTATTCACACGTAACCACCCACAGCTTGACCACCTTTTGTCGGCAACGGATGGTGTGGTGTGGTTGTGGTACGTGTGCAAAAAGCCTAAATAAATAAATAAAAATAAAAATCATTTATTCTATTCTCTACGATATTGTTGCGGTTACGCGAATCAGGGCACTACAGTAACATATACTACCTTGCCGGGAATTGAATCCTGGGGCCTCTAGTGTGGTACCAGACCACTTACCTATTTACTTATTTATTATTGTTTCTCTCTTCAACTCAACTCTCTTTCTCTTCTTTCAAAAATATTGCGGGTTTGTGAAAACAGTTTTTTGATTGAGGCATCCGTTTGTGAATTATTAAGCTTTAAAGTGCAAAATTTTGTTAGAGTCAAGTGTCTCCCCTCCCCCCCCCCCGGCAGCCAAATGGTTGTTGAAAAAATTCATGGTAGTTGTATATATGACGAAGTTAAAAGGAAAACTATCACAGCTAAGTAGGCTTTATAAGATGTACTTGGCGCAGTACAAATTCCTCATTGGGAACTACTTAAATAACGTTGTCAGGTGTGTGAAACCGGGTAGTATCTACATTTAAGTATATGAGCCATCGTTAAATAAATGTTCATAAAAAAGCCCTCTTCTCAGGGTCCGCATTATTGAGATGGGCTACGGAACCCTACACTGCGCGTGGCCCGACACGCACTTGGCCGGTTTTTATTGGAAGTGGTCTGTCGTAACTTGGCATACTTGCGCTGTATACAGACATAGTTCGTACGCAACGCACCTTTTTCGTTTTACGCATAAGGTATGTAAGCCATTTTAGTATTTATGTGGGTTATAAAAAGCTTTTTAATATAAATTTTCGTTATTTGAAATTGTTAGATTGTTTCTAAGCTACAACTTATTATTATTATATTATTTTACGCCACATTGAGGAAGGCCAAAGGGAAGATCTTCCTCCGAGCTGGGTGTTATAGCTCGGGGACCGAGGTCCATGTCAGTGAGTGTGCTCAGCGGTCAGTGCGTCAGAGCATGCAAGTGCCAGTGGAGAGTGCTGCTGGAGGATGCCCCAGTCTACGGTGTGTCGAGCCGGAGTGATTGGGCTGCGGAGACCAGGTCGGGATGATGCCGTCGAGTGTGCCGTAGGTCCAGGAAGCGTCGTCCAAGATGCTGCGGTGGAACCTTGTGACTCGATTGCTGGCTTGCTGTGATTGCTGGCGAAGGTAGATGATGATGGATGAGGAGTTGATGGATGGGAGTTGCTGCGACGATGATGGTGCTTCTGTGCTCCGTCGGGGTCACCGCTGTGGGATGGTAATGGTAGGGGGTGCGGCACAGTTTTTTTAAAATTCCTGATTATTGTGAAAATTTTGAAATTGAAAAAGAAACTGTGTTTTATATGATAATGTTTAAAAGTTCTATGTTTTAGATAATTATTGTGTTTAACATTTTGACATTGACATTGACATTTTGTTAGATTGTGTAAATTTATATTTTGTCTTTATGAATTATGTCATTCTTTTGGTTTTTAAGTTAATAAGATAAGGAGATAAAGATAAGATAAGATAACGAGCGCACCTGATTAAATTTAAATGAGGGTATACAAGCTACTAACTAATTATGAGAAGACCAACACCTCAGTCTCCCTGTGACCACGGACCCTGCAAAGGGTTCGAAACGTCAGGATAAACATTAATTAAAACTAATGTGTAAAATAAACGCGAGTAGATCCGTAAAAGTTGTTTCATTTTAACGTATTAAATTAAAATAATAACGGAATTATTACCTTGTCTTTTATTAAGTCAGTAAACTAACCTTATAAAAATAAAAATAAATAATAAAAAAACACTTTGCCCGACCTGGGAATTGAACCCCGGAACTTCGGATATTGGGCCGAGCTCTTTCCCAGAATAATAACTATTAATAACGGTATAATTACTATGTTTAGGTTGAGTTTAAGTAGGTATTTGTTATAGTTACTCAGCTATGTTATATGCTACTCTTATGTTAGCTAGCTAGCTGCTAGCTTATGTTACTCAGCTCTAATGTAGCTTTCTAATGGTGAAATAATGTTTTAAATCGGTCCAGTAGTTTTTGAGTATATTCGTTACAAACATACATTCATACAAAAATACAAAGGTTTCCTCTTTATAATATTATCATAGATTGAGTACATAACCGTACAGTCATCTGCTTAAGTCAAAGACATTCGAAATGAGTAGGAAGATCTCGCGTGGGAAGAACTAAATCACCTTAACAATCGGTGCGAATTTGAACCCTAATTCCATGTCATAAGGATTAAGTATTCACACATGATCACAACCATTTTTGGCAAGTTAAGGTCTTTGGTAGACGTGGGATGTTAAGTGAATAACACAGGTGGAAAGGCCTTGTGATTGTTTAAAGGATTTAGGTCTTTTCACTGATGGTATAAAGTACATTTTTCTAAAGCATTCTGTGTGTGATTGTGAGGTTTCGGCCGTACTAAACGGACAATGATTGCGTTGACACCGTTTCATTTTTAATATTATAATTTTATTTTATACAACGTGTAACAGATTAAACGCACACCCTCTTAAGTGGTGACTCAGTCTATGAAACTGAACAACTTTTGTTGTAGGACTTTTCGAAATTCGCAAAATCATAAGGATTTGCGAAGAATGAACTCATTTGCCTAAAAAGTATGGTAATAAATTTGGCGTGAACATAGTGGAGCAACGTACCAGATTGTGCCACAATGCAATTGATGGTATAATTCTCAGCGGTGTCCTAGTTGCCAACCACTTATTGTTATAATTAAAAAGAGCGGAAAGTATAATGTTAGATGTCACAGATAGTAGATCTAAATTAGCGGAGCGAACTCTTTTTGTAAGCGTTCTTTTTTCGAATTTCGAATTTGGTATAGATCTACGTGTACTAACTAAATCTATGGTTATTTTTTAATCTATGAACTTCAGACTCGTATGAAAACTTTTTGTATTTTTCTTTCTCTTTATTTTTTATGTTTACCTACAGTTAGGTAAATAAAGTATTTTCTACAATTATTTATTACACAAGTGACCGACACAGGAATGCCCAAAAGTTACGAGATCATACTTAATTAGCAGTTAGGTTCTCTGCTTTTAATAATAAATCATATTTGTGAAGCTTTCAAATTTTAATATTATAATTATTATAATTAGCTCTCTCCATCCGACTGGTTGTATGGAAGAAATCGCTTAAAAGCGATAAGACCGCAAAATTGTAACTTTGTAAATTTTTTTTTATGTTTTATAGTGTTGCAATAAAAGTATTATCTACCTATGTATCTATTTATCTGTCTATCTATTATTTGTAAATATGTCTTTTTTTCTGACCTAGAAGCCGGTTTTCTTTATCCAACCATCCCATCCAACCATCAAGCGAGAGCCTCCTAAGATGTTGTCTTAAACAGACAGGCAGTTGAGACAAGTCTAGTCTGTATCCCGTATTCTCCTAATCTCCTATTTTTGTCTACTGATCTCCAAACTTCAGTATAAAGATGGCACTGATGATGTGTAGTATGCTCAAACCACTGCTCCATCGAGCTTCTTATTGACTCAGCCCAGTGATAACAAAACAGGTAAGTTGTAGTATAGCCATACAATTTGCCTTATTGGCCTCCGGTGACAAGAAGACTGGCAGCTACCTCTGCCAATGTATTAGCTTGGTAATCCAAAGAGGTAATGTTGCCAGCATTCTTGGGACCGTTCGTCCCATGAGCCCACTGGAGGACATTTTTTATTTCTTTCTTCTTTCTTTCTTTTAGTTGATGGCTTCGTGCGATTAGCATATTTAGACAGTGTCAAAGTAATTTTTCTTACAAGTAATACATAAATATACAATATGATGATGATGAATGATAATAGAAATTAAGTGAGAAATGATATACCCCCAACCCCTCGAGTATCTCAGTAAAGATGTGGGGCTTTACTAAGTCCTCACGCAGACTTCTTGAGAGAATTTGAAAAGTGACGTTGCACTGTTTTGTTTCATTTGCCAACACTTATGCACACTCACGAACACTTAACGGTTAATAATCCACCAATATTTTACATTAATATTCGACATAACACAAATTTTAGAAAATAAAACAAAACCGCAGACATGATTCTTCACTTTCCCGCCAAGAAGCCCTAGGTTTTATTTTGTCTTCAGTTATCATAATTTTTTTTCTCTTTAATGTAGTTAGTTATGTAAAATTTAAACTCTGAAAAAAGACGACAACCTCAGGCGGGAATCGAACCACGCACCTTCCGCATTCCGGGCGGCTGCCTTAACCACTTGGCTACCGAGGTCTGGCTTTCACCCGTCGAAATTTTTCAGTGCTTGATGCTTATGTTTTTTAGTCAACATTGCTTCATCAATCTTAGAAGTTTTCACCTCTGAGATCCGAAAGAAATATTTTTACAAATATTTGAACATTCGGTTAAGATGAAGCTGCGTTATAGATAAGTGTTTTTTATATATTTTAGCGTTTTATTAACGCTTAAATATACTTAAGTAAAATTTAAACACTGAAAAAAGACGACCACCTCAGGCGGGAATCGAATATATAACTTAAACAATGTGTTTTGCAATTTTATTGTTGTCGAACAAATTATTTGTTATTGTTGATATTGGACAATTATTACTGATAATTGGATCACTTAGGCTTTAGAAGTACGTAAATGAAAGTAAGATAGGTATAGTTAAGTGTTGACTTAATTTTTTTATTTAATAATTTAAAGTAGAGAAATTTTACAAAGGTTTAAAAGTTAAGTAACCAACCACATACAAAATAAATAGTTCTGTGTAAATACCTAAAATTTTACCGCCAAAACTTCTAACACATATTTTCTTTAACTTTCAAAACCAACGCAAAGGAATCAACTCTCAACAGTTAAAAAGTTTAAAGAAAGGAGGCTCCATAATTTTGATTGACGTTCACACTGAAGCGGTAAATATATTCAACCTCTTTCTACCATAGACTAAAAGGTGACGTTAAAAATATTCATCCTCTTTGTACCATAGACTAAAAACTCAAAACATATTCAGCCTCTACGGACCATATGCCATAGACATAGCGTTATTTCGACGTCAGAACTCTTTGTATCACAAAGCGATTGGATGCGCCCACTAGCATTGTAATTAATACATCCAAATAATGCTTTTGCCTTGATGGATCGGTGCTAACGGTGAGTGTTCGGTTCATTGACGTTAGGTTCGCTGTCCGGTTGCTATGTTTTTTTTTGCGCGTGTCCTTTTTTTGTAACTTTACTGTACAATCGCAATATACTTTATTTATAGACAAGTGTATTCGAGTAATGTAGTTGTATTTATGTACTAATACGAGAATAAAAAACTTTATAGCGCATTGCGCGCGCGTAGGAGTGTGAGATTTATTTTTTAATTGGCTTAATTATCACGCTTGCCAAATGCGGGTTGGTGATCAAAACATGCTGGCATACTAAAAATAAGCCCAACCATTTATCTGTAACATGTACCCCTCGCTAGGAGTCGAACCCGGGACCCCCGGATCTGAGACCGGTGGTATTAACCACTTGACCATAAAGGCGGTTATTATTATCCATTATGTAAGCATCAATGTAATTTACCGTTTGTCCAAACGCCTGACCATCAACATGAAGTTCAAAGTCTAATATAGAAATTTGTCAGTTTTTGATAGTCTGATGTTGTGTAGGCGTGTGTACATTGTTTGTTGAGTTTCATTTGACATTCGATTACGTTAACGAAAACGACAATTAATATAGCATTGAAGATGCGCCTCCTGGCGTCATACCAGAAGTGTTTACGACAATGCTTAGTTAAGTAAGACACCGCAGAAACAGAAAATATCCTTTATTTGGAATAAAATACAATTTATAAAATAAGGACACGCGTACGAGCTTAAATCACGTTGAAAGATGTCATTGTCCGGCAGGCGCCGGTGTCTTTGGTGTCACTGCGTCGTCCTTGCTCCCTTCCCCATTGCCGTCAGTATGCTTAACATCCTCCCCCCCCTTGGAAGCTGAGGTTCCAAGGAGCTCATGAGAATCTCCTGTGGGCAGAGCGCAAACTTTAGTTAATGCTCTCTTGAAGATGCCCTTGGACGTAGTAACGTCCACAACTCTGCAAACACCGTCAGTTCCATAATATAATTTTTTGATGCGTCCTAGGATCCATTTCATCGGTGGAAGGTGCTCCTCTTTAATAACCACCATGTCTCCAACCTGTATGTTTCGCTTACAATTTTTCTGCCATTTCACGCGTTGTTGAAGTTCACACAGGAATTCTCGCGACCACCGCGTCCAGAAGTGCTGTCTCATAAGCTCCAGCTGCTGGTATCGGTTGATCGAAATCTTGGTTGTTGTTGGAGACGGTAATGACGATAAAGGACGCCCGATAAGGAAGTGCCCGGGTGTTAATGGAGTGAGATCAGATGCATCGGATGACAAAGGCGTTAATGGACGGGAATTTAATATTGCC
Source organism: Eudonia truncicolella (assembly GCA_949315975.1). NCBI lineage: Eukaryota > Metazoa > Arthropoda > Insecta > Lepidoptera > Crambidae > Eudonia > Eudonia truncicolella. The sequence continues at coordinate 2,430,258 of OX438851.1, forward strand.
TCAATTTGCACAAAAAGGGTGGCTAACTCCTCAAATGTTAAGTTTGTATTACCTGCTACACGCTTTAAATGGAACTTCGCAGATTTAACTCCAGCCTCCCAGATCCCGCCAAAGTTAGGAGCATATGCCGGACTGAATTTAAAGTCGATGCCTTCACACAAACCGAATTCAGTGACTGACTCGTTAGCGGCCCTAAGCATTCTCTTTAATTCGTTGTTTGCCCCTACGAAATTAGTTCCGTTGTCGCAGTATATTGTGCACGGCTTGCCGCGCCTAGAGACGAATCGACGTAAGCAAAGTATGAACGCGCTAGTGCTCAGTTCACTTACGACCTCCAAGTGCACAGCTTTGGTGGAAAAACATACAAAAAGACATAGGTAACATTTGCTTGTTCTTGCACCGCGGCCTTTGCGATTTAAAATAAAAAAAGGACCAGCAAAATCAGTACCACAGGTGTCAAACGGGGGAGCTGGGTTAACACGTGATTCAGGTAAGCTGCCCATTAGTGGTTGCATATTTTTCCCCTTTATTTTTGCGCACTGTATGCAATTATTAGTAATCTGATTAGCTAGAATTCTGCCGCCTATAGGCCAAAAATCTTCACGTATCAAAGATAATAATTGTAAAGGTCCGCAATGTAAAAGACGACCGTGTTCATAGTTAAAAAGAAGTTTGGTAAAATAATGTTTGGAATCAATAATGATGGGATGTTTTTTATTATACGGAACTAATGCCTTTTGCAAACGTCCTCCAACACGTAACACACCATCACTATCTAAGAAAGGATTTAATGACAAGATTCTAGATTTACGATTCAGATATCCTAGGGTTTTTAAAGAATGAATTTCCTGTTTGAAGGATTCTTCCTGAGAAAGCTTAGCCAAAGCAAAAAAAGATTGTATTAACTCTATGAGTGTCAACTTACCCTTCACTCTATTTTCCGTTCTACAATTATGTACGAAGCGCTTTATATATGCCATAATTCTTTGCATTCGATATAATTTTGAACAAGTACGAAATAGAGTAAAATTAGAGGCTGGTTCGATTTGTATACTCAACGATACCTTTGTTTCAGGTAGTGTGGTAAGCGTTGCATTATGTGTTGGCCATTCGTCCTCTGGCTTTGACAGAAAAGGAGCTCCGTGCCACCACAATTTGTTATGTTTTAGATGTTGCGGTTTTACTCCACGAGAGACCAGATCAGCGGGATTACTATTGGTCGGTACATGTCGCCATTGATACTTGGAGGTAAGTTCACGAATCTCTTCTATCCGATTACTAACGAAAGCTTTTAATGTTTTTGGTTCAGAATTAAGCCATCCTAAAACTATAGTTGAATCGGTCCATAGAATACAACGCGAAACTTGAAGATACTTGGAACGTAACGAATGAACCACCTTTGTAAGTAATCGAGCTCCCAACAAAGCACCCATCAGTTCTAAACGAGGTATTGTCAGTTCTGGCTTCAAAGGAGCCACTTTAGCTTTGGCACAAAAAAGATGAACGGTAACTTCTCCTAGATGATTGGTGGATTTCAGGTATAGACAAGCACCATAAGCCATCAGTGAGGCGTCGGTAAATGCATGCAATTCTACGTTAATTGGAGATTCACAAACGATGTGCCTTGGGATTTCTACAACATTTCTACAACATTTGCTCTTGGGAAGTAGACAAATGTTGTAAGTTATTGAGAAACTCCTGCCACTCAGTTTGTATGTTATCTGGGATAGGATCATCCCATCCATTTTTAAGTAGCCATAATTTTTGAAGTAGACCTTTAGGAATGATTGTTATAGGTGACAATAACCCAAGAGGATCAAACAATTTCGCTGAAGTTGAAAGAATATTCCGTTTAGTTACCTTAGGATCGGCTTCAAGCGTAGATGAAAACCGTAAAGTGTCTGTTTCAGGAGACCATTTTAAACCCAACACAGTAGACTCTTTACAAAAATCTTGATTCTGGGATGTCATAGGGATATTATTAAAGACATCGGGTACATTTGTACGAAACTTTCGCAACAAAAAACAAGCATCCGACAATTTATTAACAACTCCTTTTATTATGGCTTGCAGGTCTTCCTTGCAGTTGGTACCGGTATTCAAATCATCGACATAGAAATCATGACGTAAGATGGTAGCTATGTCGGACGTACATTCTTTAGACAGTTCTAATAAACATCTTGTACTCAAAAAAGGAGCCGAGGCAGTACCATAAGTAACTGTGTTAAGTTGTAATATTTGTAGTGGATCAGTTTCGGTGTCCCTCCAGATGATCAACTGTAGATGGCGCTGTGACTCATCCACTTCAATTTGACGGTACATTTTTTCAATGTCCCCAGTAACAACAAACGCATTTTGCCGAAAACGTAGCAAAATTGAAAAAAGGTCATCCTGTACCACCGGCCCTATAAGCTGAATGTCATTAAACGATTTGCCGCTCGTGGTCTTACAGGAAGCATCGAATACTACGCGCAAGCGTGTCGTCTCACTCGCATCACGTATTACGGCGTGATGGGGCAGATAATATCCGAATGAAGGACGATTGATTGGCGATAAATGGCCCAACCGTTCATACTCATCGATAAAGTTTTTATATTCTTCCTTCAACAAAGGAAATTTATTAAATTTTTTCTCTAAGCTAAAAAATCTACATTTAGCTGAATTAAAAGAATCACCCAACGCTTTATCTGGCGATTCACTCAAAGGTATTTGGACAGAAAAACGACCTTCCTCGGTACGCTTTGTAGTTTCCAAAAAATGAGATTCACAGATCTCTTCAACCTTCGAGAACTTCTGCCTATCAATAGCAGGTAACTCTTCAATATCCCAAAATCTCGACAGCGAGTCGTGAATACTTTGAGAAAAATTACAAATTTTATCTTGATTTCCAGAGTATACACCAGTTGGGCCTGATATCAACCAGCCCAACTGTGATTCCTGGAGAGTAGGCTTATTTCGCCCAAGCTTAATCTGATGACCATGTACGACCTCCCAGAATACATCTGCACCTAACAATACATGAACATCAGAGGGATTAAAAAAGCTTGGGTCAGCCAACTCAATATTTGAAGGCAAGTTAAGAGTTGACGTGTTTATTTCAACAGCAGGTAATTTACTTGTAATACTTGGTATAACAAGGCAAGGTACCGTTATGTGAAAAGAACTAACTCGAGACTTAATTTTTATATTACAATGTTTTGTTGCTGCACAAATAGTGTTATTAATTCCCATAATATTAATAGGATTTTTATTATATACAGGTAAACCAACCTTGTTTTGCAGGTCTTCTGTTACGAAAGACGACTGGCTTCCACTATCTAGAAGCGCTCTCACCAGATAAGTTTTATTATTTTTAGAGTCAACAATTTCCACCCGGGCAGTACACAGCAGTACTTGGCTTGGTATCGCTGCGGACAGCGACACTTGGTTACTAGGCGTATCATACTGTGAAGCTGAAAGTGAACCAGAAGGTAAGTCGTTTTTTGTATACAAGGTAGTAGCGTCTGTTGATTTTTTATGTAATAACGAATTATGTTTTGCGTTACAGATCTTGCAGCCTTTTCTAAAACAACGAGAGGGACGATGGCCAGGGCGAAGACAGTTAAAGCACAGTTTATGTTTTGCAATTTGACTCAACCTAGTGTCCACATCCATATTTTTAAATTTGTCACACTCATGAACAAAATGGTCTTTGGTACAAATAATACAATCTTTAGAAGTCGAACCTTCATTGGAAGTAACAAAGGATTTAGTAGATTTTAATTCCCTATTATGAGCATGCTTCTCAAACTTCAAAGGTTCATTTCTGCAAAATTGTACAGTTTCTAAAACATCAGCGCGACTACGCAAAAATTGATAAAATTCGTCGAGACTAGGTGAGTCAGACAATGAGTTTCTATGCTCCTCCCATTTACGACTTGTGGCACTATCCAATTTTGACGTCATCATAAAAATAATCAAGGTATCCCAAGACTCGGTAGGTTCCTTCAAAGTACCTAGGGCTCGTAAATTTTTTGTAAAATAATCAATCATATAACGAAGCGATTGATGAGATTCCCTTGCAATAGGTTGGAAAGCAAATAATGATTTCAAATGGTTGTTTACAAGAAGTCTTGTATTGTTATACCGGTTGCAAAGGAGGTCCCAAGAAATTTTATAATTATCTGCCGTAAATTCGATTGATTTAATGACAACAGTAGCACTACCTTCTAATGAGGAACGCAAATAATGAAATTTATTAATTTCCGGAATCGATTCATTTTCATTTATTAGTGAATTAAACGTATCCCGAAACTCGAGCCACTTCAAAAAGTTTCCATCGAAATGTGGTAAATTTATAGTTGGTAACTTTACATTGAAAGATTTACGAGTAGTAGGTTTGATCGAATTTGATGAACCGTCATTATCGTTATGAACAGCACGCACCTCTAAACAACGCTCAATGAGATTTTGTGCTTCGGCGATTAAGCTACAAAAATTATTTTCCATAGTTTCTCTTTCTGTAATCTGGTCGTCAGGTTCCGAAACTAGTAACTCGATTTTTCCTTGAACCTCATCAAATTGAGTTAATAAACTTTGAAATCTACTCAATTTTAATTGTAGCTCGTCAATTTGAACCTTTGAAAAAGATTTGAAATCCATTGCCTTTAAAGCAGTGATATATTTACAGAAAATAGTTATTCTCGACTTAATCGTACCTCTAACTTGAACAAAAGCTTTTAATTCATCCCCCATTGTAGATGATATAAAGGGCAAACAACAAACCAAACAAAATACCAAACAATAATAAACAAATCAAAGTCCAAACCGTAAAGGCCGCTGTAGGTTTTGTTCCTACAACGGTCGAATTCACTAGTCTGCCCAGTCACTGATCCCAGTAGTGGACAAGCTCAGCGAGCCTGCGTTTTCTTAAACCTCCTACTTTGTTACAGGAATGGCTTGGATCTAGGAGTGATCCATCTTGTGTGGCGACTTGAGTAGCTGAAATAGTCTTTGTTTAAATAACTGTTTACTGTTAGTGGTATTAATGTATTTGAAAGAATTCAAGATAACAACATAAAAGCCTTATAGCACCAACCAAAATGAAACAGTGAAGCTTAGCTTTCCATAAGGCAAAACTGTCTTAAATGAAATTGTTATCATGCAATGCAATGGATGACATAGGTATCATGCAATGAAATGTCAATTCCTTAGACAGAAAATAAAGATCTTTATCTTTACACTAGGTAAAGAGGTAAGGTAACTAAAGAGATAGAAGAAATATTATACACAAGGTTTTATGGCAAAAAGAGGCAATAAGTATAACGAAAATTGGCTACTTCCTTGACCGAGCTCCAATGCAGCAACACCAGTACAATAATCCGGCAGCCGTCAGCCGTCAGGGTACGAATAATCCAAAATTTTCAACAACTTTGTTCCATTCCTTTTCCACCTTGTCGATCTTGTTTGCTAATTTGGCTAATTCCACAATCGATGTCCAATGCTGCAGTAATACCAAGCCTTTAAACTAATCAGCAGCAAACCAATCGAAGGGATCAATGCACAAGTTCATCTATCAATTTTCTTGTTTGCGATCGCCATTTTGCACGCGTCCTATAAGCGCACAAAGGTTACACGGTAGCCGTGTGATAATTTTCGTATTAAATCTTCGTAAATTATCGCCGATTCTTGTAACCAAGATCACGTCGGGGTCACCAAATGTTTACGACAATGCTTAGTTAAGTAAGACACCGCAGAAACAGAAAATATCCTTTATTTGGAATAAAATACAATTTATAAAATAAGGACACGCGTACGAGCTTAAATCACGTTGAAAGATGTCATTGTCCGGCAGTCGCCGGTGTCTTTGGTGTCACTGCGTCGTCCTTGCTCCCTTCCCCATTGCCGTCAGTATGCTTAACAAGAAGAGTTAATATTTTGCCATACAAATTTTCGTTTTTGTAAACGTAATCGAATTAATTTGTCCAGCAGTGGACGTCTTTTTGGCTGAGATGATGATGATGATGATGATGAATCGAATGAATGAACGGATTGTAAACAAAACTCACACTCTGAAATAATGGTTATTATTTTTATCGCTGACAGTAGCTTCGGTTAGCTATATATATCTCACTCAAGTACTGTGCTAGTAGACAGCGGCCATAACCTCATATAAGTTCAAATGCCTTTCGTTCCGCCATGAACTGTTGCTATACCTAGCGTAACTATGCTGTTTTGCATAACGACATCTAATTAATAAAACTAGACAGCAAGCTTAGACGAGAAAAAAAGAGACGGTAAAGTTTAGAGAACATGACTGAGAAATTATATGACGTATAAAAAAAAGCGTATGCCCAGCAATGGGTCGAGAGGGGCTGATGATGATGATGACGATGACAAAAAAAGCAAGTTTTGTTTTTAGATTTATTATTTTTAACGCTTCAGTGGCCATTTGCTAAGCACTCGGTTCGAAAAGCGGAGGTCCTGGGATCAATTCCTAGCTGGGTCAATACCCATCTGACTTGATTTCAATGATGGAGACCTATGCCCAGCAGTGGGTCAGTATAAAGGCTAATAGCATTGTTGTGTTCCGGCATTTAGAGATAAGATAGCCAGTGCCTCAGTAGTTGAGGATTCCAGGTGCAGTGCGCTTCCACCATTGGGCTTATCGTCACTTAATATCAGGTGAGATGAAGGCACTGTGCTTACACGTAAGATATAAAAAAATATAATTCCATACAAATTCATACAGACGTAAGATTATAGGTATGAAACGGCTAATATCTCGGGCAGTAGGCGCACGCGCACATCTTTCACTGTTGCGGTCAAATTCAGCACCGTGAAATTTGTACGGTTTATATGACCATTAAGCGCAATTCACAACGGTCTGGGGTGTGTCCGAAATTATTGTGGATGCAGGTCAGCGGTAATGTTATTACGGAAATTAGCGAATTAAATGGGAGTGTTAATATTTTTTTTTGGTAAAAAAAAGTTTCATACAATTTGTGTGGGAATATTTTTATTTTTGCAAAAAATGTTTTGTACAATTTGGTATGACACTAAAACAGAGACACTTAAGGGAGGCATGTGTGGAACAAACTTTAAACATACAAATTTTTTATACAATTTGTATGAGTCCGAAGCACCGTTACCTAGAGTCAATTTTGAGCCACAAACGTGAAACAAAACTATGATTTCATACAATTTGTATGAGACCGTAGTAGCACCTTAGTGCTGCCTTAGCGACGAACTCGTTAATTTTAAGATTTATTAAGTGTAGATAAATCTCACTATTCACTATACGCCTTAGTATCTGTAGGTAATAATTTTCTCTATAGTAATAAGCTTCTGGAATTAAAAATAAAACTACAAACGTCAACTTACCTTTGGCCAAAGCCATTTGTACGAAGCTCAGACAGAAGAGAAGTTTCATGACGGCCATCTTGGTTTATTCTTTTTCCTTATGACACGGTTCACACGCACTTTTTATCTGAAACAAAAGAAAGAAATACATAAGATTTTGGACTCTTTGCGGGAATTTGGAGAAACACGACTGCTCCCCTAGACAGATGACCCCCCTAGATAGATAAGTCGACGTTACATATAAATGACGTTTAAGTCAATCCCATACAATAATAATTCTATTTGATTTCTTTCTAGTAGAGTTTTGCCACTTGTCTATGGGGCTGATAAGGAGTGCAGAAATATTAAATGTATGTATAGTATGTGTAGCTCGATGGCTCGAGGAGCATGATGGCGCAGTGGTTGACGCGCCAGGTCTACGCTTGCTGAAGTTAAGCAACCCCCGCCCGATCCTCTAAATGACAGCACACATTTACAGAATACACTAAACATGCACACCAGTTTAGGCCCAAGACACCGTACTCGTAGAACAAGGGTACGACGAACCGGTTCACACGCGCTCTACACCAGGTACAGACATGTACCTGGGCGCTTCTCTCCTCCTCCAACGCCCGGTCAACCCGAGCCGAGGTCCGTGCCTTTAGAGGCGCCCTCGGGTTGCTCCGCTCCCCGATCCGATCCGAACCCTTCGGAGAATCTAGTAGGGCACGGGGACGCGCACTAGTGCGCGATGCCGTTCCCTCTAGATAACCTCCGAGCGTGATTCGTTTCACACGGCTTGAGGGACCCTTTACGTTCCTCGCCGCCCCCAAACAAGCCCGGTGAAGCTGAAAATGCCGTAGAGGCAATCAGCAATCTCTCTCAAAAAAAAAAACCTTTCGCAAAGGCCGGTCATCGGGTGAGTGACCAAAAACTTATCGTCTCTCGCTCGTCCATGCTTCAGAAGGCACGTAAAGCCGGTTGGTTCGGCTGCATTAGCAGTCGTTAACAACCATCGATCTTTAAATCGGTACATTTTTGCCCCATGTACCTGAGGGCAAATTGATAGCTAATGATATCTTTACTATCACCCCTTAAAGGGATCGCTACGTATTACCAATAACCCTGTATATATATAGATAAATATTATTGTATATTATAAGTATTATTGTATGTGCTTAAATTGTTTATTATGCATAATATATTTTTGTTTTTTTTTTCATATACTTGATAATCATAATTAGCACAATAATATACCTAAAAAAATTAAGTATTTTCAATTAGCTTAATTTTAAAATTAAGGGAAAGCATCAAAGAAATTGATATAAATCATAGGTTTTCTTAAATACAACGTTGCCGATGTTCGAAGGCACCGTAACGGAAACACATACAGTTCAGTAAACGGTTGGCCGGGTCCCAGCGAGCCGTGGCGGTTCGATTCCCGACTCGTATCGGTGATTAACTTCATTATGGGGTTAGCTTATCGTTAGCGAGTTGTATCTCTTGAGGTTTATTCCTATATGGAGTAACATAGTTTAGCTTTCATTGCTACTTACTCTCTAAGGATGCAAATCACTATACTAGTTGTTGCCCGCAACTTCGTTCGCGAAGACTACAGGTAAAAAAAAAGGTATCCTATATTCTGGTCTGGGTCATGATCTGTATATGAGGGAAGTTTCATTAAAATCCATTCAGTAGTTTTTACGTGAAAGAGTAACAAACATCCATCCATACTTACAAACTTTCGCGTTTATAATGTTAGTAGGATTGTACAGTCACGAGTGTCTATAAGGACAAGTTTTCCTTCTATGATTCCCATATATTGTTGACGAAAGAATTACCGACTAACCGCGTGGTTAAAAACTCTCATCTCAGACCCAGTACATGAGGGTAAAACCTGATTTGGTTGATGGTAGAGCTTGTTTAAATCCGCCTGGCTAGCCACCACCATCGTATCTAAACTCGCCCAACAAAGGGAATAGCTTTGTTGTGTTCAACAGTTAGAGATAAGATAGTCAGTTCCCCAATAGCTGAGGATTCAGGATGGAAAGTGTCCTTCTATGATAGGGAAGGCATATTTCAATATTAGAAGCTGTAAAAGAAAGGGAGAAAAGAAATGCATTCGCTGAGTTTGTTGCCGGTTCTTTTAAGAACAAGGTCTTCCGTCCTGAAGACTTAAACGACGGCGTATTGATCATCATTACCACCTTCATCATCATCAATAAGTGTTATCTTCACACTGAAGTTTTGGAGATCAGCAGTATAGGTACAAAATTGTTCATGATCCCGTACAGCTTGTTTTAACTGGCGATAACTGAGTCCAGTCCACTGTTTGATGTCGTCCAGCCATTTGCTTCGCGGACGTCCCGGAGCTCTCTTTCCCAGAATCACCATATTAATTATAATTCTTACTATAGCCAGCTCATTTTATGTTCCCACTGTTGGGGCACGAGCCTTCCCTATGGATGGAAACACCACATGTAGAACGGGCCATAAAAAACTTGGCGGGCCCAGTGTTGGCGGTAGTTGTTAACCACTGCTAATGCAGCCGGGACCGACGGCTTTACGTGCCTTCCGAAGCACGGAGGACCTCGAGATGATAAATTGTTGGTCACCCATCCGAAGAACTTGCGAAAGTTGTTTAACTCCAGCAATCGTAGACCGGGCGCGTTAACCACTGCACTTCGAGCTTTTCCTGACATTCACAAGAGCAAATTTTTTGTAGCCTTATTTTGAAGTGCACTTTCACCTCCGGCCTTATCATTACTTACTATCAGATGAGATGAAGGCCAAGTGCTTCTCCGTTAAACAATAAAAATAAAATAAAAACATAATTTTGCAGACATAATTCCGTTGCAGTGAAAATTGGCGATGAAGCTATATCTCTTATACGGTTGTTTAAACCGCCAGAGCGGGTCAACATTTAATTTCCGTGACCACGCTTTTTAGTTGGACAGTATAACAAACATGCCTATAATTCGCCTGATGGTAAAATAGATGTCGACTGTTTATCTATATACAATTATATCATAAAGCGGTATGCTTGTAAATAAAAGGTCGGTTTAAGGTTGTATAGCGCTTAAACTTAGGAACCGATGGCATAGTGACATTCAAAATTATTGTGCCCTAAATTGAATAAATCATTTAGGATTATCTATATGTATACCTCTATCTATATCTCCTATACTATTAAGAAAGAGGTAACGTTTGTAATTATGTTTGTTTGTTTGTCGGAGCTAATCTCTGGAACGACTGGTCTAATTCCAAAAAAAATTGTGCGTGAAAATACGAAATCGACACGGACGTAGTCGAACAAAGTGAGAGTGAAAAGTGAAAGACAAAGAATATTTTAACGCAAATTGTTTTGCGAAAAAATTACAATTCCCGAACCTAACGGGTCAGGTGCACTACCGGTTATGTTATGGTGGCTATGTCCAACCCGCTGACATCGTCTACTTTTTCTTGGGTAGGTCAGTGCCACGATAGGGTATTGGCATTTTTAATTTTGATATTTATTTATTTATATAATAAGGTAAGCTTACAGCCAAACACATACAAATAGGTAACAAATCATATATTTTATTTTGCTTTTAAATTCGTTAATTTTATGTTCGTACATCCTACTATAATATTATAAACGCGAAAGTTTGTAATGGATAGATGTTTGTTACTCTTTCACGTAAAAACTACTGAATAGATTTTAATGAAACTTTCCTCATATACAGATCATAACCCAGACCAGCATATAGGATACTTTTTTTTTAACTTTTTTTTTTTACTGTAGTCTTCGCGGACGAAGTCGCGGGCAACAACTAGTAATAAATAAAATAAAAGCAAACCCGATGTGTCACTACAGTGGAATAGCCTGCAAGATTTATTTTCCTACGCTGGACCACACACGTATCACAATAAGAATAAAATGGCGCTATAAGATCGGAGTTACTGTTAAGATTTTAATGACTAATTATTACTCATCCAGTCGTTCGTTTCAGGGTGCGAGTTGTATTTGCCATTTGTTCACAGTAAAGAAAACGAGAATTTGTATGGTAGAATTTTAACTCTCCTCGTTTAGCAATAGGAGGTGCTGCTTCATATATTTTTATTTGATCTTCATCTCAGTTAAGTGACGGTTATAATGAAACTAGCGGCCCGCTCGCGAATACCCATAGAACCCTAAAGTAGCGCCACCTACCGGGTCCAATGCTTGTATTATACATATAAACCTTCCTCTTGAATCACTCTATCTAATAAAAGAAACCTCATCAAAATCCGTTGCGTAGTTTTAAAGATCTAAGCATACATAGGGACAGACAGACAGAGACTTGAGAGACTTTGTTTTTACTTTGTAGTGATAGTGATAATAAAATTGTAAGAGTTTGCGTTAAACTGACTGGCGTTGTGAAACTGACTGACGTTGTGAAACTGACTGAAACTGACTGACGTTGTGAACTCTTTACAGGGAATGTGGTGACAAGGAGACGATAACATGATATCAATGTTAAATTAAGCGAGACAAAATTCGTTAAAAGTGTTAAATGTCGAGGAGCTCGATAGCGCAGTGGTTAACGCGCCAGGTCTGCGAGTAATAAGTTTATGCAATTTTCGCAAAGGTCGTTTATCGGATGGGTGACCAACAAATTATCATCTCGAGCTCCTCCGTGCTTCGGAAGGCACGTAAAGCCGTTGGTGCCGGCTGCATTAGCAGTCGATAACAACCACCGCACCGCACTGGGCCCGCGTGCTGGTTTATGGCCCGTTCTCCCTATCCATCCATATGGATGGCTCGTGCTCTAGCAGTGGGGACATAATGAGCTGATGATGATGATGATGATGATTAAATGTCAATGTGAACTTTACATATTTGTACCTTTCGTCATTTTTAATTTTAAGATCTAGGGTAGTGACACCAGTTTTCGACTAAGCCCAGTGCCCGCCACAAATTTCCTCGTCAACAAATAACATAGATTTTTATATGTTAGTTAGGTAATTAGTCTTGTTATTTATGTATAATATGTAGGTTGTGTAAAAAAGAAAAATGTACACAGTGAAAACTTACAGGCATTCAACTCACTCGCGACTACGTTTTGTGTTTATCTCAATTTTAGTTAATGTTTGTATTTTTATTGTATTTTTTGTTACACTTGCCACAAAGGAGGAAATATTTTGCTAGTATGTAAGAATAATATCTTTTATAATTAGATTTATATAACTTGTATGTCTGAGAGGTGGGAACCTGGTGTCCTGTTGTACCTACTTACAGGCATTTCATGCTTTAGCTTAGGCACCAGTCTCCTATAGAGTTGTTAACTTGCAACTATATTTTTTACAAACTGTAACTAGCAATAAAAATATGAAGGAAGGAAGCATGAGGTCTGTATACAATTGGGTAGTTGACAACAACAACAATTAATTCCAGAACAACAAACGTATAAATGAAATCACGTAACAGTTCTTTATAACATTGGTAAATTTTTTATTTGACCTAAGCATGAATTTCTGTAACCTAAAAAGTTATTAATAAACACTCAATTGACGGAAAAAAATAGTGACGTCATAGTTTGCTAATCCCATACAATACCTGTCTATTAAAAATAATCGTTTTGACAGTTGATAAGTCTCCCTGTGACCACGGACCCTGCAAAGGGTTCGAAACGTCAGGATAAACATAAATTAAAACTAATGTGTAAAATAAACGCGCGTAGATCCGTAAAAGTTGTTTCATTTCAAAGTTGATAAAAAGTTTCTATATTGACTAACCAGTCAACTACCCAATTGTAGCTAAAGGCTGAAATCAGTTGCTGACCTAAGGAAAATTGTGTTGACAACTGGTCCCTGTCGAACACTAACACCACTTCCTACTAGTAGGTAGAAGGTATATAATTTAATAATATATTTCCCGTTTTAAGGACATTAAAATTAATTACAACGAATTGATTTCTTTCAAGTGAAACATTAAATGCATTAGTCGTTAAGTTTAAGTGCTGGATAGCAATTCCGTTTTCGTACCATAACCTTTAAAGCTGTCCTATCAGAGCTTTATAGTCAACTTTGAACCTCTATCGTCTAGTGGTGAAATCATCAGTCTCGGAGTCAAACGCCAGGGGTTCGATTCGAAGCTGTGCAGTTTCTTGCGCCCTTCTTACACACACTCCACAGCTAAAAATAGACCTACTGAATGAGTAGTAGGCAGAGAGATTTAATATGTAAGTAGTTAAATGACTTTACTAGTACAAAAAATCGGACAGTTCTAAAGTACTTTATTTTTGAGTTTATTTGAATAAAAAAAAATACTTTAACTTTTATTCTCAACGGGGGTTAGTTGTAGGTGCAGTCAGCAAAATAGTCTCTAAACACTTCAGTACTTTGTCAATGCAAGTAATGAATCGAACAAGCGCTTCTCAACCTCTAATGACGTTATTTTGACAAGGTATCAAAGTATTTCCTCTTGCCCACAACGTGGGATCCTTTAAATGAGATGTGAAAAAGCAACTTGCGGGTCGGCAACGTGAGGGCGGCTGTGAGGCACCATCCTGCTCCACCAGCTGAGGAGCATCTAGACTCTCCTTCAGCTTAACATTAGGTGGAGTAGTATTTTTCAATTCCAATCAGCGACTTTCATTGCTGACCGTAGTTGGTTTGATTGGTGGCAGGGCTTGTTTTAAGGCCGCCTAGATAGCTACTAATGTCTTTATGAAGTCAGTCAGTAACATTATTGTGTACCGACTGTTAGATTTATAATAGCCAGTTTCAAGAGATTTTACTAGGTTCGAGTCCTGGTTGAGTGTCACAGATTATTGGAAATTTTTGAATGCAGTTTTATTTATCTTTAAATTCGTCGATATGGTTCCTTAGAACACATTTCCTTATCTCTTATAGTTTCTGTTTTTTTTTCACACTGAACTTATACGGATTAAACTCCACTTAAGGATACTGGTTCCACTGGTACCACTGGTTCGACTCACCGTTGAATACAAGAATTTTCAGTAAAAATAAATAAATTCAGTTTTATTTGTCTTTACAATTAAGGACATGATCCCTTAGAACACATTTCTCTAACTATAATAGTTTCTACGACGACCTCCTTGGTCGAGTGGTTTGTACACCGGTTTTCATGGTGTCACCATCTCTGAGGTCCCGGGTTCGATCCCCGGTCGGGTCAATTTAGAAATTATTGTTTTTCTAAATTGACTCGGGTCTGGGTGTTTTCTATGTATAATAAGTATGTATTTGAGTATTTTAAGTATGTTTATCCGTTGTCTAGTAACCATTTAACGAGTTTCATAACGAAGCTTCTCTTGGGCTAGATAATAGGTGTGAGTGTAGGAAATTTTTTTTATTTATTTATTCTGTTTGTTTCCATACTGAACTTTTTAGGTTGATCATCTACATATATAGCTCATAATTCAGATTAGACATTATGTAAATGAAGGCTAGAACTCGGCTTTGTAAAGAGTTTATAAGATTTATCCTCTCTCAAAATATCATGCTCATCTCCTCACACGAAGCCAGGGTGATAAGCAATCTTATCTTATGTTATCTTAGTAGGGCCTGCTGAAGTTTCCCTCTTCCAGTAGCACTTCAACCCATCATGATCTATTGTGCAAAAGATCTTTTTTGCCAATAACTAGAGTCACTTTGACCTACTAGGCAGTTAAACTTAAGGCCTTTTCTTCCAGGCCTTGCACTATTTACCAACTATTTGCAATGTTCGTAACATAAATAACATAGTCTGTAAGGTATCTATTTTATGTCTCTTTGTATATTACCATCTTGTACAGACGCCTACACGTCAACCTATCCGAAACTGCCAAATTTCTTCAATACAATAACAACCATATGACTTAGGGGTGAAGCTCAAAGTCTATTGAGGAAATTTGACAGTTTGTGGTAGGTTGATGTGCAGGCGTGTGACATTGTTTGTTTCCTAAAATAAATAAGTCTTTCTATCTATCTTTAACCGCCTCTGCGGTCAGTGGGTAGAACACCGGTCTTAGACTCAGGTGTCCCGGGTACGATTTCCAGTTGGGGTTTTGGTAGAGCTTGTCTTCCTGACTAGCTACAACCATCTCATCTAAATATGTCGCTATAACATTAGGTTGTGTTCCGAATGTTAGGGATAAGATAGCAAGTGCCTGAGTAGTTGAGGATTTCGCGTGAAGTGCTCTTCCACAGCCTTATGATCACATAACATCAGGTAAGATGAAGGCCAAGAAAAAAATTGAAATAAAAACAAGCTATTGTCATAGTTTTTTATCTCTGTCCGAAACAGCAAGACGCGCCTGTGGTGGCAAACGAAAAAACCTTACCTCACACAACTCACGAACATATCACTGCACTCGAGATGTAACCTCAAAATCGGACAGCTTTCAAACAAAATGGAAGACTGCGGTCCTGTCAAATTTCGAATATCGAACTATCGCGTTCTACCCTGTGACTGTGGCGTTTGTTTTTCGCGATTCGCATTTGTTTTCACTACGGATTCCGTTTCTGACTTGGCTCAGTGCGGTCGTGCGCGTGCGCGTAGATCCGTCTCGTGCGCCCCCGTTGTGGCAACTGAGTAAGTCGACTGCGCCCGCGCCTTGCCTTGAATATCTTATGTTGTTAAGGTGTGTTTACTAAGGTGAGGCGACAACCTGTTTGCTGGAGACTATAGGTTTCGCCTGCGGTTTCTGTATACGAAAAAAAAGGAGCTTTTGTTTTTGTTTTACGAGTGTTGGCACATCTCGTCTAATAGTAAATGATGGTAGAGGTTAAGGTGGAAACGCACTTTAACTGAAATAAGTTTAAAAAACGATTTTTAATAAGTTATCGTATTGTTCGAAACTTTAAGCCCATTGTTCAACACTTTAAGCCCATTGTTCGACACTTTAAGCCCAGTGTTCAACACTTTAAGCCCATTGTTCGACACTTTAAGCCCAATGTTTGACACTTTAAGCCTGTTCGACGCATTTTACTAGACAACTAGGAAGCAGTTGATCTGTATTAAATTGTTGCTAAAGTCAAAATCTGCAGCTAACCCCTATTTAAAATTATCAAAAAAAATGTAGATCACTGGTTCCTGTCGAATACTAGTGCAACAACCTTAATTAGATATATATAGATATAATCAGAATAGTTATTCCGTGTTTTGTTCCTGTCATGTAAACGTCATTTAAAATTAGAGAAAAGGAGACAAAACACAGAATAACTATTCGGAGCTTATTCTTTGTTTATTTGTAAGACCCATAAGATAAGATAAGATAATATAAGATAATTATTTATTTGCACTTTGACGTGGTATAAAGTTTACAATACTCAATAACAGATTGAAATATTAGTGTTATGTGGTGATGTCAAAGACTGCTGATGTAGCCGGAACCATTCGGTTTTAAAAAAATTGAAAAGTAAAAATAAAAATGGAAATCATTTATTTCATCCATAATATCGATACCTAAAATCTCAAAGGGCCTAAAGGCCTTTGACATTATAAGTATCGGTATGATAAAAAAAAATTATAATAATACACGTAAAAAAATATACGTGCCTTCCGAAGCTCGAGATAATAAATTTGTAGTCACCCATCCGATGACCGGCTTATGCTAAAGTTGTTTAACTTCAGCAATCGTAGACCGAGCGCCATCGAACTCCTTACTTATTAAAAGAAAAGCCAAATATTTATATAAATATATATAAAAATGGATTTTTTTATTTTCCAAAAAGTATTTTACAAAATAAGTAGTTTGTATGTCCTTACCTTTACAGCAAGTTGCGTTTTATAAGTAAGAGCTTTGAAGGTTGCGCTACCAATTGTCAACAGATTGAGAACAGCTTAAGCACCGTGTCGTATACGAAAATTTATAATGCACTCTATTTCTTTGATAGTAAGGTGTAAACTTTTGTTTGATAATGTATTTTTTTTAATAGAAATTACTATTACTACCGATTTATTTGCGAACAGATTCAATTAGTCTGATTAACTTTAAAAAAAATACATTTATAAAAGAGTGAATAATTATTTTTTAAAAGTTCAAAATCGTGTTAATAGCTGTATCTGACATTTTACTTAAAGTTGAAATGTAAAAAATTATCAGGCTATATTGATATTGAAGAGAGAGAGAGAGAGAGAGAGAGAGAGAGAGAGAGAGAGAGAGAGAAAGAGAGAGATAGAGAGAGATTGAAATATTAAAGCAGCCGTACGTAATATGTAAGTAAACAGCCTATAACTGTCCCACTGCTGGGCAAAGGCCTCTAACATTGAAATCAAGTCATCGCTACAAGTGATGGGTAATGGCGTAATCACCACTCTTGCCAAATGCGGGTTGGTGATCACTAACCCGGGCTGTACACGAAAACTCTACCGTTTTACCTAGGAACCCGGGACCTTGCGCGCTCTGCCACTCAGCTCTAGGGGCAGCAGCAGACTTGAGGTCTATGGTCTTTGTTATCTTTCGATGAAATGTGTATAAAGCTGTCTTCTAGAATCCCGCTCGTGGAAGTGTTTTAAGCTCTTTTTAAAATTGAAACTAATTTAACTAATTTTTTACTTAAATTAATCCCATCACATATTATATAGTATCATTCGATAGTTTTTTTTTTGGAGAGAGATTGTTGATTGTCTCAAACGGCATTTTCAGCTTCACCGGGCTTGTTTGGGGGCGGCGAGGAACGTAAAGAGTCCCTCAAGCCGTGTGAAACGAATCACCTTCAGAGGTTATCTAGAGGGAACGGCATCGCGCACTAGCGCGCGTCCCCGTGCCCTACTAGATTCTCCGAAGGGATCGGATCGGATCGGGGAGCGGAACAATCCGACCCGCCTCTAAAGGCTCGGACCTCGGCTCTGGTTGACCGAGCCGTAGTGGAGGAGAGAAGCGCCCAGGTACATGTCTGTACCTGGTGTAGAGCGCGTGTGAACCGGTTCTTCGTACCCTTATTCTACGAGTACGAAGTCTTGGGCCTACATTAGTGTGCATGTTTAGTGTATTCTGTAAATGTGTTGTGGCATTTAGAGGATCGGGTGGGGTTCTTCAATCATCTTTCGATCTCGTTGTCAGTGACTAGATTCTGACATTCCGTATTTTTTTTGAAGAGAGTTGGACTCAGACCGCATTTTCAGCGTCACCGGACTTTTTCGGGGGCGTCAAAAAACTAAAAGGGTTCCTTAAGCCGTGCAATCGATACCCCGTTAAAGGTTTACTAGAGTGCATCACGCACTCTACAACCACCAACCCGCAGTGGGCCCGCGTGGTGGTTTATGTCCCGTTCTCCCTATCCATCCATAGGGAAGGCTCGTGCCCCAGCAGTGGGGACATAAAATGTGCTGGTGATGGTGATGTGATGATCACGCACTAGTGCGTGTCCCCGTTCCTTACTAGTTTCTCCGAGGGGTTCGGATCGGTAGAAAAATCATTTCGTTCCACAGACCATCCGTCACCTTAGTGCCACGGCAGATATGACGTCACTGTACCCAATCGAATCGAAAGCTGCAACTGGGATCAGGGTGGCAAGTGCGAGTTTTATTCGCTATTCGATCACGCTAACGAAAACGAAAATTTGTATGGCATTGAAGCAGCGCCTTCTGGCGACATACGAGAAGAGTTAACATTTTGCCATACAAATTCTAATTCGAATAGCGAATAAAACTCGCACTTGGCACCCTGATATAATTCGTTCATCTCTCTAAACGTCGTCATAATAATACAATTATGATGTAAGTCTGTACGTACACTATACCTATGTATGTCCAAACCAGTCCCGGTCAACGAACTCCGCCGAAACCGGGCGGTGCATCAACACAAATTAATGTAATGCCGTTTCGAACAGAGCTGTTAGCAATACAAGTTGCGGTGGGCATCTATAGTAAATGTTAAGGGGCTTACGGTTTGGTCAAAGTAGGATGGGTGACCGAAAGTAATTGTTTAAGATTCGACGCAACGAACAATGCCGTTCTGAACAGAGCTAAAGCCGATGATTCATGTCTGGCTTCATTATACAACAAGTCTATGACTATGAGAAGCGATTGCCTCCGGTGAGAATTGAACCCATGACCTTTCACAATCGAGCCGGCTGATGCGCAATTGATCTAGCAAGATACTTTTCTCCATCTAATATTTCAAGTGCTTCATATTTCCAACAAAATAATAGTAAGTAAATAGAAAAAAATATATAACAATAAATAAATAAATAAATGGTCTATAAATACACTGTCCCACTGCTGAGCAAGAGCTTTCATCATTAAAATCAAGTCATCGCTACAACTTACAGGTATTGATTAAATTACTACGCTTGGCAAAAATGCATGTATAGCGTTCACAAACTCTGCAACAACCAGACAATTTTCAAAGACATTGCCAACTTATTATGAAATAGCAAGAGCCTCCATGAATGTGTTGATTTAAGTGTTAGCGCCTACGATAATATAACAGCAATTATGTATTTCAAACATATAGCGGAAATGAGGAGGCGCTATGTTGGAACGCCTCGGTAGCCGAGTGGCAGAGCGCTCAGCCCGATATTCGAAGGTCCCGGGTTCAATTCCCAGGTCGGGCAAAATGTATTTTGGATTTTTCGATGCAAGGCCTGAGTTTGGGATCACCATTTGGCATTTGGTAAGCGTGGAAATTAAGCCTATTATGACTTGATTTCAATGATGGAGGCCTTTGTCTAGCAGTGGGACTGTTATAGGCTGTTTACTATCATCATCATCATCATCAGCTCATTTATGTCCCCACGAGCTGGATTCGAACCTGCACCCTTCTGACATACCGAGTCAGGTGCTCTCCAAATTGAAATTATATGAACAAAACAAAAACATTTTATAAATAGCTTGCCTACTTCTTAACTGATCTTTAGTATTTGTAAAAATATTATGATCGGGTGTTAATGACGGTAGTTGTTGACATTGAATGGGCGCCTTGTTGCGCCAAATAGTGTTGAATAATTTCGGCGGGCTGGTTAGAACCACGATAGCTCAATTGGGAGAGCGCCTGACCCGGTATGATAAGATAAGATAATAAATTTATTATTTATTAATAATTTATAATTTATGTCAGAAGGGTGCAGGTTGAAATCCTGCTCGTGGAAATTTTTTAATTTACAGTTTTACTTAGTAACAAAACCTTATTATCTCGGCCATCTTGTGTTATTCAGTTATGTTCATATTTTTCCAGGATTCTATTAACGGTACTTTATCTACCATATTTCCGAAAAACTGAAGTAATATGAATGTGAAGTTTGGCATAGTACCTAATAGTTCAAATCGAAAATAAGTGAAGAAAAAAAAATCTCAATTGTGTTATATATATTTATGACGACCTCCGTAGTCGAGTGGCTCGCACGCCGGTTCCTGGTGTTGCCATATCCGAAGTACCGGGTTCGATTCCCGGTCGGGTCAATGTAGAGAAACGAACTATTTTCTATACAGGTTGGCTTTTTTATCACTATACAAATCTGGTGATAAAAAAGTCAAATTTGTATTTTCTCGGGTCTGGGATGTTTGTTGTGTTACCGTCGTTGTTACTGATTTCCATAACACAAGTGCAATGTATGTGATGTTGTCTAATATTTATTTATTTTTATAGAATTTATACTGATATAACATTCTATTAACATTGTGTATTTTGTGAATTACGAATTTGGACCACTAGTGTATGTTAATAAGTTACTTCGAACTTTGATGAGGTTGAACTTGTTAATTGAAACCACAACTCTATCACAAACTCCTACTTAATTCAAATAGTTTTATAATTTGGGTCAAGAACGATCGTGACGCAAACGGGAGCAGGATGCTCGAGGGATGAGCGAGTTCGATTATTTTAAATTATCGATAAAATAGATCTCAATCAAATTGAACCACTGTACGTCCTATAGGACATTCATGTTCAAGACTTCAATATGTTTTTAATTAGCGTTACGTTACATTAGACAACTAAACATTTACATTGCACACTATTAAGTTAGTATATTATGCAACAAACCTAGATATCCATCTGCATAGTGTGAGTGTTTCCCGCAGAAGACAGTTAAAAGTTTGAATATTGGATAGCCTAAGCTGTTAATTTAAATTAATGGTAACGTTGGTACCTTTGACCAAAACGTCAGTAGGGTTGTGGCACCAGTGATCGAATTTATCTCCTTTAATCATAAAAAGCACCCCTGTTTCAGCAATTGACATTTTGACTTTAGCAACAATTTAATACAGACCACCTACTTCCTAGACGATTTCAAGTTCAGCATTTCTTTATTTTTATCGATAAAATAGCCTTATTGTCTTCAACATTTAAACTGAAGTGGACAAAGTCGGGCTATGTATAAATTATTGAAAGATAAATTAAAATTATCGATATATTAAACTATCGATAATTGGCACATCACTAGGCTCCACAGCGCATCTGCACTGCGCCGAGGGCAATCGATGCAGCCCACCGTATTAACATACGCCTGCACAACGAATGTAGGTTACAGGGGTAAGCCAACACATCCCTAAGGAATGCTTGGTACGAAGCTTTCACAGAAAAATCATATTTTTTTAAGTATGAGATTTTGGCATATGACTCTGTTCTGCCTGATGATAACTAGGGGTCAACGGCGCGCGCAGAGCCTCTCGCGGGTTGGGAACAAATGCATGCTTTTGGAGATTACTCGATAATTTGTTATAAAATATCTACCGACTTCTATATAATATTTGGATTCTACATAAAATTTCCCATGAGATAGCATTATTGAGTTTCCTATGAAAAAACACTTCAATCACTGCAACCATCCATCCAGCCATCCTCATGTTGCCGACCCGCAAGTTGCTTCTTACCGCCTCGCTCAGGATCAGGACCCCATGTTGTTAGGAAGGAGGGAACGCGTGCTAGGAGGTGCCCAAACAAATGATTCATGAAACTTCTTGGTTCGCAACGTACTAGTTATCACGGTATATCGGTGACATCGAAACCAGCACACCAGAGGGCCGACCGCCTAACTCGATCGCTTTCGATCACTTTAAAGGCGAGGCGAGAAGGAGGCGTCTTCTTGTTATTTCGAAAGCAATATGAAAGCAATATCGGAAACTAAAGCCTATAGCTATCGATATTGTTTTCATATTGCTTTTGAAATGACAAGATGACGCCTCCTCCCCGCCTCGCCTTCAAAGCGATCGAAAGCGATCGAGTTAGGCGGTCGGGGGGCTGTTCCTATGAAGGAAAAGAGAAGGGAAAAAAGTTCATCGGAACACTTTTTGTGGTACCGCTATTGATACCGATGTTGATTGAAGTAGCGTATCTCCCCTAAGGCAACATTGGTACTGCGAAAGTTTCACGAGAAAATCATCTTCTCCCTTATTCTTTTGCTTCGTTCAAGTTAAGATTGAATTTGATTGATTTTATTTTTTTAAATGTTTCTACGGGTAAGCACAGTGCTTTCGCCCATGGTGGTAGACAACGGGTAGTAGGCTAACCTGTGTCAGGTACCCCGTTGGTGGAAGGGGGCTAGAGGAACAAGGTCGTGCCGATCACTCTAACACTCTACAATATGCATTCCGTAAAATACCAGTAGACCAATTATAAAAACACATGTTGAAAAAATTTTTACGAGCAGGATTTCAACCTGCACCTTTCTGACATACCGGGTCAGGTGCTTTTCCAATTGAGCTATCAATTTTTCAAGGTTCAAATTCCGTTCGTGGAATTTTTTTCAAAATTTTTTCAACATTTGTGTTTTTGTAGTTTGTTTCGGAACAAAATGTGCGTTAAAATTATATAAACAAAACAAAAACATTTTACCAGTAGAACAGTTTACTTTGCGATGCCTTTTTTTTGTTTTAAATATCTTACAAGCACTCGGGGTTCATTTCACCTGATGCTAAAGTATGATAAGGC
This sequence comes from Eudonia truncicolella, assembly GCA_949315975.1. NCBI lineage: Eukaryota > Metazoa > Arthropoda > Insecta > Lepidoptera > Crambidae > Eudonia > Eudonia truncicolella. The sequence goes on from OX438851.1 coordinate 2,453,417, forward strand.
CGAAAGTGGAAGCGCACTTCACCCGGGATCCTCAACTACTGAGGCACTGGCTATCTTATCTCTAGCTGCCAGAACACAACAATGCTACAAACATTGATGTTATTAATTAAATATGATGGTGGTAGCTGGCCAGGCGGGCACACAGGTCCTACCACTAACCAAACCGATTACCGAGTACTAACCGGGTCTAAACCAGTGGTTTTACCCAGGGTGTTATTTAAACGGTTAGCAAAGTATTCGTGTTTTTGTTAGCAAAACAATGCTAGTTGGGCAGCAAAATAGCTAGTTGATAAGTCAGCAAATATTTCTAAATCTGCAACTTATATCATTCTGAACAGCAGTCTTATGCCGCTCCCCACTACCGTGACTGGCCCTCGCTACGTTGCACTTCGATTGGGATTTTTTTTTAACTTAACCTAACCAACAGTAAGATTTTCTTATGCTGATCGATTGTATAATTCTGCTGACCAAATGTTTATTTTGTAATACAAATAAATTATTTCCCTTATAACCACTAGACCTCAGTGGCGATTAAGACACAGAAGGTAACAGCTCCGAACTGCCCGAGCGCAGTTGTTGCGAGATTCCGTGGTTGTCTTTGTCTATGTGCGTTGCTCAATCGTGTTTGTATGAAGAATACCTTCTGTGGGCCTCCTTATTTTCTAGCGACGGTGACTGAGGGTCTGAAGTTTTGAACTTCTAAATCTCACTGGACCAAGTACCCTTCAAACCCATTTTTGAAGTAAAACTTCTTTACGCACGCTTGACTTGGGGAGTGAGCCACTGAAACGCTGGCGTGTGTTAGGCCACCAGGTCCAGAAGAGAGATAGAAAGAAAAGATGGAAACTGGTACAATCAGTTTATTCCCCAGGGGTGGGTTTTATAAGGGTTTTGTAAGGGGACTTAGCTTCCAGCGGAAGGGGTACGCGAGCGCAGATCGGCGCCTAGGTCAGCCTAGACCCGGGCCGTAGTCTGCGCCGGTGGAATATGGATCCCGGTGTCTATTTATTTATTTATTTATTTATTATTAAGGAATAGTACACAGCACATTTAAAACTAGCTTACAATATTGAAATTTACAATTTGAAGGCCAATTATGACTATCCACATTTTACATTTCCCATAATACGTAGGCGAACATTGACAGTTAACTTTACAAAAAGTATAATATAAAAAACATTTGCAAAACATGACCAGACCTTATAATGACAGAACTTTTTCTAATTATGGGAGTAAAGCGGACAATTATAAACAGAATATATAGGTTCCGGTGTCGCCGGATCCGCCGCTGTTCTGCCCCGGATATGTACGGTCGGGGGTGTGCTACCGTCTGGCCGCAGAAGACGGGGGCTGTGTAGCTGTGCAGGGGTAGCCGCCGCCCGGTAGATGAACGCGTGAGAGCGTTACGAAAAATGTGATCGGGCGAGGCGAACGGAAGGCGCGCGCACATTTTCTTTCTATCTCCTCTCATAGCCTCATCAAATATATCTATATATATCTCAGTCAGTAGTTTGTTTGCGAGTTTGATTTCGTAATTTCATTTCGTTCTTGAACAATTTTATAAATGAACTAGTTGTTGCCCGCGAATCCGTTCGCGAAGACTATAGTAAAAAAAAAATCCTATATGCTGGTCTGGGTCATGGTCTGTATATGAGGAAAGTTTCATTAAAATCCATTCAGTAGTTTTTACGTGAAAGAGTAACAAACATCCATCCATACTTACAACTTTTCGCGTTTATAATATTAGTGGGATATTTTGTTCAATCTACATTAAATATTCTACGTTTAAAGTGAATAAAATTGTAAATTCATTTTAAAGTTACGGATCTAAAGAAGTTTTACTGCAGTTGTGTCGTCTGGTAAAGCACACTCGTTTTTTTTATTTTGGAGAGAGTTTGCCGATTGGTTAAATTTTTGGGGGCGGCGAGGAACGTAAAGGGTCCCTCAAGCCGTGTGAAACGAATCACCTTCGGAGGTTATCTAGAGGGAACGGCATCGCGCACAAGTGCGCGTCCCCGTGCCCTACTAGATTCTCCGAAGGGTTCGGATCGGATCGGGGAGCGGAGCAACCCGAGGGCGCCTCTAAAGGCACGGACCTCGGCTCGGGTTGACCGGGCCGTGGAGGAGAGAAGCGCCCAGGTACATGTCTGTACCTGGTGTAGAGCGAGTGTGTACCGGTTCTTCGTACCCTTGTTCTACGAGTACGGTGTCTTGGGCCTAAACTGGTGTGCATGTTTAGTGTATTCTGTAAATGTGTGCTGTCATTTAGAGGATCGGGCGGGGAGGCCAGAGCGTGCTATCACCCGCATCCGCTTCCGCACGTGGGTGAAAATATGCATGACAGGAAAAGGGCCCAAAGGCGTGTCCCCGTGCCCTACTAGATTCTCCGAAGGGTTCGGATCGGATCGGTCCTCAAACCCAGAACACAGCGCTGTAAACAAAGCTGCTTGTCATGCCTATGTGGGGGAAATCCTGAGACCAGCAGTGGTATGGCTGTGTGACTAAGTGTTTCGTTTTTGCGCAGTAATCAATAGTGTTAATTTATCATCTAATATTTAGGAAAAAATATTATTTACCATAGAATCAACATTGAAAAACCCGTGTCGCTCTGAAATAGCCATGCTACAACAAAATCACACCTCTCCGCTAAAACAAAGAATAAATAGTCCGCTATACGTAATCTGTCGTATGTGGGACATAGAATACGCACAAATTTGAATTCTATATTCTATGTTATAGAGGTTAATATAGGATGTCGTAAATGTGATCAGATAATTTTGCGAGTTATCCCGTAGTTACACTAGTTAAGGTTGCCACATGCAAGTAGGTATTAAGGCATATAATACTGTCCGACTTCTTGGCGGGAAAGTGAAGAGTCAAGTCTGCGGTTTTGTTTTATTTTCTAAAATTTGTGTAATGTCAAATATTAATGTGGAATAATGGTGGATTATTAACCGTTAAGTGTTCGTGAGTGTGCATGAGTGTTGGCAAATGAAACAAAACAGTGCAACGTCAATTTTCAGATTCTCTCAAGAAGTCTGCGTGAGGACTTAGTAAAGCCCCACATCTTTACTGAGATACTCGAGGGGTTGGGGGGTAATATCATTTCTCACTTCCCATTTACATTATTATTCATGATCATACAGGAAGAAAACATTGTTTATTTAGGGGGACGGCGATAACTTGTATGAAAAATTAATTTGACACTGGCTAAATGTGCTAATCGCACGAAGCTATCAACTAAAGGAAAAAAAAAATACTGTCCCATTGCAAAAATACCTCCATAATTGTAATAAAGTCATCGTTATAAGAGTTTGGAATGGCAAATAAAAAATTATGTAAAAATTAAACATAATTTTTTCGGATCTACCAGCGTTTATTTCACATTTCATTTTATTTCTTTTTATCCTGAATTTCGATTCGTTTGTCTTTACAAGTTACGAATCGTGTAAATTTTTTTTTTAAAACATTGTTCTGATCCCAAGGTAAGTAGCTAAAGCACTCGTTTCATGGAAATCAGATACAACGACGGTACCACAACCACCCAGACCCGACACAATATCGAAAAGTTCGTTTTCGACATTGACCCGACCGGGAATCGAACCCGGGACCTCACGAGTTAGCGCCGCCCAAAGTCCGGCGTGCAAGTCACTCGGCTACGGAGGTCGTCAACAAACATCAAAATAATCAGGTCGTCAAATTAACATGAGTATATGTGTAGATCCGTATAAGCTATTTCATTTCTTTGTGTATTGTTGGCGTAACGTTAGAACAATAAACTTTACGTTGGTACATTACTTTTCCTCCAATAAACAACCAATAAACAATATTTTACATTCTACATACTCTCACTTCCGTCTTCCAAAAAGGGTTAGAACGAGCATTGAAATCAAAAATTTTGAGTGAACTCGCCGTTAGTGACCTCGACGCCACATTTCGCATACGAAGAACTGCTCGGCAGGCTTATTAGGTACCGAAAAAATCAACCAGTTGTTAGTTATACAATTGCAACCCGACTGCACTAGTTGCGGTTGGTAAATTGGTATTACGGACACAAATAGCAAACACATATATGTATGTAAACTATTAGATACATTTTAATCGCAAATGCGCTAAGCGAGCGATCATTGAGCGATTTGTGTCCGTAATATCAATTCAACTGCAACTAGAGCAGTCACGTTGCAAATTTGTACAAATAACAACTGGTTGCTTTTTCGGTAATAAGCCTGCCAAGGTGAAATAGATAACAACAGTTATGGGTTGCTAGCCGATCGCCTGATGTGCGAGTTCCTGGAACTCTTGTCCCTAAGTCGGCTTTTGCGACATGCAAGGAAAATTTTAAGCATTATTTTCACGTCCCAGACCGGCATGTGAATATTTTATTCGCTCGGTTATATTAAAAGCTGACAACCCTGCCACTACTGTACAAAATGTAATATTGCGTTCCGAATTCAGTTATTTACTTAATTTTGAACCGTATTTCTAATAAAAATACAGTTGAGATATTATTTTCATATGGTTCTGTTATATTTGTTTTGGATTTCTATAAATTGAGCAATGACAAAGGTTATTGTTTATTTTGCACGAGAAATTGCTATAGTTATCATTGTTGTATACATTATTAAAAAAACTTTTTTCAAAATGGTGGTTTCGGCAAAAATATTTTGTTTTGTTGTGGTCATGTGCATTATATTACAGGTAACATTACTTTTCTATATCTATATCTATATCTATACAAATAAATAAAATTGGCGTGTGTGTTGATATACCAAAACAACATTTTTTAAATTTGAAATTTTTTTTTCGACAACTCCGTTTTTTTTTTGTTTCGCAAAATGAATGTATATTGAAGCTCCCCTAAGAATTTGTCGATTGTTGTCGAAGGCGTCCTGCGGTCTATTCCCGTATTTATTTTTACATACATTCCACCAAAGTGGAAAAACCTTTCGGATGTAGGTGAGTATATTTAGTATTGCCTATATGCTTTTACAAATTTTACTTTTAATTTCTATTTTGACTGCGGACCCAGGTTGGAGGACCCTGCAGTAAACTATCAAATGCCTTATAAATAAACAAAGAAAAAGTTCCGAATAGTTATTTTGTGTTTTGTTCCCGTCATGTAAACATTATTTCAAATTAGAGTAAATGATACAAAATACGGAATAACTATTCGAAGCTTATTCTTTGTTTATTTGTAAGGCCCTTGCCGGTTATAACAGATCATACACACAAAATAGGGAGACTGCAGAGGTAAGCTTCATACAAACGCGCTCGAGCAACGCACACATAGACAACCTCTCGCGGACCTGGAATCTCGCAACAGTCAGCTTCGCTCCGACTGTTCCGAGCTGTTCCGAGATCCGTGTCCGTGCAAGGGGTCTATGTGTGCGTTGTTCAAACGCGGTATATATTAAGCGTATACCTTTGGGGTCCTCCTTATTTTTTTTCCTTTAGTTGATGGCTTCGTGCGATTAGCACATTTAGCCAGTGTCAAAGTAATTTTTCTTATAATTAATACATAAATAAACAATATTTCCTTCCTGTATGATGATGATGAATGATAATAGAAATGGGAAGTGAGATATGATACTATGATGACCCCCCAACCCCTCGAGTATCTCAGTAACTTAACTAAGTCCTCACGCGGACTTCTTGAGAGAATTTGAAAAGTGACGTTTCACTGTTTTGTTTCATTTGCCAACACTCATGCACACTCACGAACACTTAACGGTTAATAATCCACCATTATTTAACATTAATATTCAACATACACCACTTTTAGGAAATAAAACAAAACAGCAGACATGACTCTTCACTTTCCCGCCAAGAAGTCCCCCACTCTTTATTTGTGCTAAGCATCAAAATAAAGCATTTAGCATTGATACCGTCAACTCTCAGACACAAAATAAGGAAACTGCAGAAAGTAAACAGCCCAAGCGCAGGTGATGCGAGATTCCGTGTCAGTAAGAGGTTGTCTATGTGCGCGTTGCTCGAGCGCGTTTGTATGACCCCGCCCGATCCTCGAAATGCCACTACACATTTACAGAATACACTAAACATGCACACTAGTTTAGGCACAAGACAACGTACTCGTAGAACAAGGGTACGACGAACCGGTTCACACGCGCTCAATAGCAGGTACAGACATGTACCTGGGCGCTTCTCTCCTCCACCACGGGCCGGTCAACCCGAGCTGACGTCCGAGCCTTTAGAGGCGCCCTCGGGTTGTTCCGCTCCCCGATCCGAACCGAACCCTTCGGGGAATCTAACGGGGACACGCACTAGTGCGTGATGCCGTTCCCTCTAGAAAACCTCTGAAGGTGATTCATTTCACACGGCTTGAGGCACCACCAAAAAAGTCTTATGACGCTAAAACGCCGCTTAACCAATCACAAAAATCTCAAAAACACGACCTATTTTTTCGATTTATTTATTTATTCCATTCAATTGTTACAGAGTGCTGACGCTCACTACGGTTACGGTTACGGAAGACCCCGCATTATATACGGGGGTTACGGTTACGGAGGTGGTTACGGCGGTGGCTTCGGAGGGGGTTACGGAGGGGGTTACGGATGGGGTTACGGAGGAGGTTACGGAGGGGGTTACTATAGACCCCGGCCGCCGCCAATTTTCTATCCACCATACCCTTACTATGGTTGAGTAGTTAAAAAAACCTGTCGCTCCTCGCAACTTGACCCAAGATCTTGTTTTTCGTTTCTGTTACTTTGTAAATAAACACCTACAAAAAACATTTTATTTTTATGAAAAGTGTTTAATTATTTTATTCAGTTCTATGCGCAGCTGTGTGTTCTGTCTAAAGCTCTAGAGATAGGAAAAAACATATCCTGTTACTATGATCTGCTAAAAGAAATCTCTTGTTAGAGATAGGCTTGGACGACCTCCGTAGCCGAGTGGCTTGCACGCCGGACTTTGGGCGGCGCTAACTCTGAGGTCCCGGGTTCGATTCCCGGTCGGGTCAATGTCGAAAACGAACTTTTCGATATTGTGTCGGGTCTGGGTGGTTGTGGTACTGTCGTTGTTTCTGATTTCCATGAAACGAGTGCTTAAGCTACTTACCTTGGAATCAGAACAATGTATGTGATTATATTTTATTTATTTTAAAAGCTTAAAAATATAACCTATACTTTATTTTGTAAACTGTCTTACTAGTGCACAAAACAACAAATTACAAAAAAGTTTTATCTTTTTCCTGTTTAAAATGTTTTTGTTTTGTTAATATAATTTTTGTTGCGAAACAAATTACAAAAACACAAATGTTGAAAAAATTTCCACGAGCAGGATTTGAACCTGCACCCTCCTGACATACCGAGTCAAGTGCTCTCCCAATTGAGCTATCGTGGGTTCTAACCAGCCCGCCGAAATTGTTCAACACTATTTACTTTTTTTACTTTGAAAGCCAAAGGCGCCCATTCAATGTCAACTACCGTCATTAACTTTTATTTTTCTCCTTTTTTGGTTAATTTTGTCCCACATACTAACTATTCACTTTTCTTCATCCTTGACGGTTTCCACTACCCACTCTGTAAAGTTATTTTGTGGTAAAGGCATCGAGTCGACCCTCTACGAAAAATGAGGTACACACGCCTGCACATCAACCTACCACAAACTGTCAAATTTCCTCAATAGACTTTGAACTTTATGTTTAAGGCTTAAGGTTGACAATGTCTTGAAGAAATTTGACAGTTTTGGGTAGGTTGACATGCAGGCATGTGTACGTTATTCTTTAGATTAAATAGCCTATTAACTAGTCCACTGCTGGGCAAAGGTTCACTCTGGTAAAGGCCTCCATCATTGAAGCAAGTCATCTCTACAATTTATGGATAATGGCTTTGCCACTCGGTGTGGAAAATGTTACAAAAACTTGCACGACCGAGGTTTGAACCTGCACCATTCTAACATACCTGTTCAGATGCACTTTCAAATAAACTATCGTGGCTGTGTCCAAATGTTGCTTGTGGAATATGTTTTTTATACATTCCGAGTATTTATTATTAAATATTATTAAATATTGATATTTGTTTGTTTCCCAACTATAGTAAAAAAATATATTTTTCGTACCACTTGCTCAAAAAAGTGACATTCTATGCCACAAAAAGCGAACATAACAATAGTCATTTTTAATCTGTTAAAAACAGGGAAAGAAAATTGTACTGAATTTCATTCATCCTCTAGGAAAAAATGTAGAAATTAATGTTTTTTTTTAATCAATGAGCTTTCTTTCGTTTTCGTACTATTTGCGAAAAAATTAACACAATAATAATATGAGATAAGCCTTTATTAAATATAATGACAATTAAACAAAAATACATTTTTAATCTGTTAAAAACAGGGAAAGAAAATTGTACTGAATTTCATTCATCCTCTAGGGGGAGAATGTGATTTAAATTTGGAATACTTACCGAAATTTATACTGAACTACATCTGTGTTTACACCATTGAGTTTGTATATAAATACTCAAATCAACTCATCAACAATAAATGTACCAAAAATGTCTCTCTATCAATAATTGGACCAATGTTTCGAATGTTAACTTTTACTTTTAATTGTCATTATATTTAATAAAGGCTTATCTCATATTATTATTGTGTTAATTTTTTCGCAAATGGTACGAAAAGTAGAGTATTTTCCTCGGTGATAAAGGTGTCTTAGTCTTGGGTGAACTTAAATCCCTCGCTACACTCAGGACTCGTCGTAAATCCCTCGCTTCGCTCGTGATTTAAGTTTTTAACACCCTCGCTACGCTCGGGAGTAAACCTCGAGTCCTTCGTTACGCTCGCGATTTATATCGTCACCCGCGGCAGAAGACACTGCTTTATCCCCTTGGTTAATAATCTACTATTATTGTTATAATTTTTTAGTAATGTTATTTCGTAAAGGAAGGTTCAAATGATAACTACATTGCTGACATAATTTATATAATTTTAACACATAATAATATTAAATACACAAGTGACATACGTACAACATGGTATTATATGTCTACTAACAACATAATTATTATAATGGTTACAATACCATGCGCTTTCGCTGAGTATTATATATGCAACTATCATACTATATCGATTCTATGAAGCCATTTTCTAAAGTTAGGCCATGTATCTGACAATAAACTCAGTTAATGAGTAATAAATATAGTTGAAAAGCTATTTTTAAGAAGATATTTGATATCTTTAACGGCTCAAAGATTTTAATTTTTGTAGAAAAACCTTTTCGTTTCAACTCTTTTAAAAAAGATAATAATATAGGTACGTTTATTTTTTTATATTTTTCGGAAAATATATCCACATCACAGGTTCTTAGGCTAATTTTATGAAAAAAAATAAAAAAATAACAAATGAACGTTGTCAAGTGAAGTATTTAAAGACGCGTTCCAAAAATTCACGAATCAGATAATAATTGATATGTTTCTTTACTTAGGTATCTAGCATATAGTTATTACCTATTTTAGAAAAAAATGCGACAATTTGATATACACTTACATTCCAAGAAGTAGCTTAGTCTACATATGATATGTTTAAGATTTTAAATATACTAGATTTAACATCAATATTATTAAAAACTATATAAATGCCTCAGCCAGTAAGATATGTATTTGTTTCAATCTTTGAAGATTTTTTACGTTAATATTTATTTCTAGTCATCTTTTAATTTAATTTTAAAGATTAAAACACATTAAAACTTTACTAATAATAAGACGCGACTCGGAATATCGCTGTAATTATTATTTAAATAACATTCATAAGTAAGGATTATTATTAAAACATTTATGTTATTTTTATTTAACTCTAAAATCTACTACATGTAAGTAGTTATTATAAACTTAAAAACTAAAATTGATATGTTCCTTTTTTTTCGCTATGTAATTATTTTTTGGTATTTTCTAATTAAACTTTTGTTATTAAAAAAAGGTTGCTATTCAGTTGACCATTGTTCAAAGCAATATTACCATTATTTCTGCGTCATCGTTTTTATTTTGATTTAAAATTCACAACAATAATTTTAATATTTTAATTAATAAATAAAGATAACTTTAATTAAATTTATACTTTTTATTCATAACCAATAATTCATTATTATGAATTTTAGATCAAAAGTAGGTATCATGAACAAGACATAATATTAAAAGTTTGCCTTTAATTTTCTTGTGAATTTATGTATTTTTCGCAATTCAATATGGGGGCATACTTTTAATACGATTTCTTTATAAATTGATAAAAAACAAGTTTGTTGATGTTGTCAACAGAAATATTTTTTTATCAACAAATGACACGGGGCGTTTGAAAGCACTCGTAAACTAAGCAAAAACATTTAATAAAAAATAATTAAATGAAAAAATATGAAAAAAAAAAAAATTAATTAATCATTAAAGAAATTTGTGGTTAATTTTTTGCGTAGTTTACGTGTGTTGTTGTTGTTGTTTTTTTCCGACGTTTAATGCAGTCTGTAAACGCCGATGCGCTTCTCCCCGGCCGTGTGCTGGACAAACTCGCGTATCTGGTCCGTAGCAACGGGTCCAATGCAGCCGAGGGGTTCCTTGAAGTATCCGCAACTCTGAAAAAACATTGTTATAAAGTATTTCTTTACTTTCTTTTAAGTAACTACGGTTAGCACATAATCTTAAGTAAGTGAAGCTTTTAATACGCCTATGACCTTATTATTATTAAAGATTTTTGACACGAAAAGAAAATATTTTCTATTCCTAAAACGTGGTTTACGTAGCTGCTAAACATTTTGTTAACACATAAAAGTCATTTGGCTAACCGCTATTAATGTAAATAAGCATTTTATTGAACTAACTGACAAAAGGACAAAATAAGTAATTGTCAAATTAAATTCGAGTATAATTTTTTTTAACAGTGTTAAAATAATTTCAAAGTAATCCAAAATCAGTGCTAAAATGTCGGACTATACCTATTACGGAACATACAGAACAAAAAAAAATACATATAGACACATTCAAAAAAAGAATTAAAGACTTCCTCTGTTTTAAAGTCGATTAAAAATGAGGCTTAACAATTGGTATGTAGTCAGAAAATGAAAAATATTTTTTTATAAATAATATAATAAAATCATGAAAAATGAAATGATAAACCTAATTGCGAAAGGGATATAATTTATTTGTATTACAAAATAAATATTCGGTCAGCAAAACTATTATTTGGTCAGCAGAATTATACAATCGGTCAGCATAAGAAATTCTTACTGTTGGTTAGGTTAAGTTATTTTTTTTTCCCGAGCGAAGCGCAGCGTAGCAAGTGCCAGTCACGGAAAGGTTGGGAGCGGTATAAGACTGCTGTACAGAATAATATAAGTTGCAAACTGATTTAGAAATATTTGCTGACCATAAGTTGCTGCCAAACTAGCATTTTTTTGCTAACAAAAATACGAATACTTTGCTAACTGTTTAAATAACACCCATTGCGAAAACTAAAAACCAATTAATCTAATAGGCCCCTTCGAACTGTACTCGTAACTCATTGAATTTTGCTATTGTCTCATTTCTGTGTTCAAATAAACGTTTTTTTCTTTATATATTCTTCCTGAAGAATAATCTTTCTTTCATTAATCTTATCATTTTAAAATTTTATTCTCAGTAGGTCCCTACGCAAGCTTGTTTCTAAATGATATGATAAATTACTTACAATACTTTGCCAAATGGAATTTTACGTAAATACTCTTTTGTGTCCAATTAATTAAGGTAATAATTTAGATAAATACTCTTTGGAAGTTTATTTAATTAACAGGAGAGCTTTCGTCTTTCTGATTCATTACGTTCCTTTGAATTGTGAGTTAGCACTTTGGAAAGTAATTTTGAACTTCACACCGAACACAAGAAGAGGTTTTTAGCTTCAAACTTTTGAGCCGTTCCCTGTAGTCTTACCGAGTAGTCTTACCAGTTGAACTATTGGGAATTTTCTTCCCAATTGACTCACTGATAGTAAAGACCGCTAGTGTTATGTTTTACTCAAAATGTATAAAGCATAGACCTCGTAATTGATAGACATTAAGTGTAACAGAAAAAAAAACAAAAATAGAAATTATTTAATTTTTTTCCAAATGATAAACAAACAAGACTTCTTGGCGGGAAAGTGAAGAGTCATGTCTAAGGTTTTGTTTTATTTTGAAAAATTTGTGTTATGTCGAATATTAATGTGAAATAATGGTGGATTATTAACCGTTAAGTGTTCGTAAGTGTGCATGAGTGTTGGCAAATGAAACAAAACAGTGCAACTTTACTTTTGAAATTCTCTCAAGAAGTCCGCCGAGGAATTAGTAAAGCCCCACATCTTTACTGAGATACTCGAGGGGTTGGGGGGTATATAATTTCTCACTTCTCATTTTTATTATCATTCATCATCATACTGACTGGAAGGAAATATTGTATTGTAAATATTGTATATTTATGTATTACTTGTAAGAAAAATTACTTTGACACTGGCTAAATGTGCTAATCGCACGAAGCCATCAACTAAAAGAAAGAAAGACAAACAAACAAAACAAAAATTGTGAACTCAATAAAAATGTACCTAAGTAATCAGTTTTATTAAAAAAAATATCTAGTTCACTAACGTAACTTTTCCAAAAATTGGCCAACGCTTATATCCCCATCAATTATTTGCATTTGGGCATTCTGAATAAACCGGTCGTGTTCAATTTCTCTTTCTGTCTTATGATAAAAATAAGATAAAAACACTTTATTAAACACCGAACAAAAAACATTTAACAAAAGAAACTACTTAAAATTACACGTAAGACGGGGCGGTCTTATCACTAAAAGTGATAAGACTCTTCTAGACAACTTATGGATGGACAAAAAAAATATAAGTTTATAGTGCATAAGTCAGGTTCTATGCACTTTTGCAATAGGTGCGGGATACATTGGCCTAAAAAACCACACAAATACGCTTAGTCATAACTGTTTCTGCCGTATTAAATTTCTACGAGATTTTGGAGATTTCCACGTTACCATTTGAGTTTTATAATGGTATGTCTAATGCATTTTGTCCTGTATTCAAAATAATGGGTTTTATGCCCACCAATCTGTGTTGAGCCAGCGTAGTCTATCAAGCAAACTTAGAATGTGCAGGTTTTAGCCTAGCTGTAGGACGAATGATGACGACAAATCTCTGCAAGCACTCCCATTTGACGAGCCTCAAATAAGCCTAATCGGCATATGCGGCCGCTGCCATATTGAGTTCCGCGTTTGCCCTCTTTCTAGCAAGACGTCTATCAACATATCTCACCTTCCTTGCTTTCTGACGATGGCGACGTTGGACGATGCAGCAGAGCCCACGTGTTATGTCGCACTCGCTTGATGTGGCGCAATCTTCGTTGTACTGTTTGTGCCCAGCTGTGGGCGCCCGGCAGATGCGCATCTCACCTGTAGACGTAGAGTTTGTGTAAAATATTGGTATCCACGTCCGTGAGACGATTGCGTTCTTGGGAGAGTTGATAACTTTACGTATATCTGGTACGTTCAGCATGCCAAGTGTGTTACAAAAAATATTGATAAGCTATAAACTACGTATATATTACATGCGAAGGTTGTTTCATTGCTTCAAAACAGTAGGTACATGATTAACGAACAAGTTGGGATGAAGACAATACGCCTCTATAGCGCTATTTGAACAGATTACATAAAAAAGTAGAACGGTAATATTATTATTATGAAAAATTACAGCAGGCTAAGTAGTATTTTAACCGCCTCTGTGGTCTAGTGGCTAAGACCACCGGTTTAGACCCAGAGGTCCCGGGTTCGATTCCCAGCGGGGGTACATGTTTGTGTACTCGGTTTGGTTGGTGGTAGGGCTTGTTTGTCCGCCTGGCAAGCTACCACCATCTTATCTAAATATATCGCCATAACATCACTGTTTGTAGCATTGTTGTGTTCTGGCAGCTAGAGATAAGATAGCCAATACCTCACTAGTTGAGGATCCCGCGTGAAGTGCGCTTCCATCATTAGCCTTATCATCACTTAACATCAGGTGAGATCAAGGCACTGTGCTTACCCGTTAATATAAAAAAAGTATTGTATTTACTTATAAAATAAGTATAATAATATATAATAATTATTGTTTGCTGATGTATCCGGGACCTTTAATTAGCGTCCGTTGAAGGAATGATAATATTAACCTAATAATAAAAGTATCTACCTTCATTTCGCTGTATGTCAAAGACAGTAATTAACTAGCTATCATACGCTACGGTTGTTTGCTACATATACAAATAATAATGCTCTTTAGTCTTACATGTTTCAAGGTACTAATCGAATATTCAAATAACAATTATTATATATTACTATTACATAAGCTAGCTAACTTTGTTAAGTAGGCGAGAATGGGCTTAATATTGAAGATTAATAGACTCGGGTATGATAGAGGTAGCTAGCCAGACGGATTTAAAACAATTTATAACCTTAATGGTGTTTAAGCGTCAAATGAGGTAACCTATTCGATCGGATCCAAACCCCTCGGAGAATCTAGTAGGAAAGGGATACCTACCTGTGTGCTTAATAATATTTATAAAATACAGTGAAAAAATTAAATGCCTACCCGACCCAGCCAGGAATCAAACCTGGGTCTTCCCCATTATGCTAGCGGGAAGGCTGACAAAAGCACTTTTTATTGCTTTTTAGCGTCAGAGTGCCATCTAGGTATGATTTAATTCAGCTTCAGTGCAGCAATTAGCACTTAAAAATAAAAAGTAATATTTGCTTAAGGTACCTAAAGTTTAATAATTTATAACATCGCAGTAAAAAGCCGTCGATTAAACAAGGTTTCGCAGTATGATAGTTTCGCATTTAAATCGTTCGCAGTGTAGTTTTTCGATGCAACGAAACATCGCAGTAACAAGACGTCGATTAACAAGGCGTCGCAGTATAGAGATGTCGTTGAAAGGTTTTCGAAGTAACAAAGTTCGATGATACGGCTTTCGTAGGCACTCAAGTAGGTATCCAAGTAGGGGGAGAAATGGTACACGCTTGTGTTATGCTATTCCCTCTATAAACCCTCTGACCCTCGTCAGATCGATCACACCAGCTTGAGGAATCCTTTCAGTTACTCGCCGCCCCTAAATAAGTCTGGTGACGCTAAAAAGGCGTTCCGTCACCACTTCACAAGGCAGACCTATGCTCGTTTGCTAGCTAACTAGAACAATAATAAAAATCAAACGTGGATATCATCGAAAAATCTTCCAGTACAAAATGCCTTCTAGAAACGTTTTCCCGGGTAATTCGGGCATACTCGTAAACGAAAACCCAAGCGCCTTATTAATATTTATGCCGGCAGAAATCTGCTGGAGATTTGCGGCATTGCTCACTGAATTTTATAGGCGCTGTAACGCAATAAGCTTTACCGGATATTTTGAGTGCGGATTATATTAAGGTAGATTTAGAGAATGGGATGTACGCGAGTGTATTATTAAGATGATAAATAAGGTTTTGTTATAGTGAAATGGGGTTACTTTTAAAACAAGCGTAACATTGTATCGCAGCTATAATATTAATATAATATTGGTAGGTAATACGTGTGTAATCCCGAATATGGCAGACAGCCATGAATAGAACCCCGGAAAATTTTGCACATTTCTAAAAAGCACCACATGGCCAAGATATTTGCCATTTGGCATTAAGTCCGCCTTTTGTACTTTATTTTATTGAATTGTGCAATAAAGATTAACTAAATAAATGAACAAGTATTGAGGTTTCTTGTTACTAAGTAAAATTGTAACGTGACTACCCTAGGTCCAGCTGATACATTGTTGTCGGTCGTCAACCTCGTGTTCCTACAAAAAAAGAACTCAAAACATTCCAGGGATGAACAAATATAATGTAATAAAATTAATTTGAGTTTTTCTATGGAAAAATAAATCTACGTTAAATATGATTTTGCATGTTATCTTATCACGGTCGGTGGTCTTTATACTTGGTTACATGGCTTAGTTTCGGGATTGTACACGTAGTAGTAGTGTATAATAAGTTATATATATAAGCAAGTGTTACATTTTTAGTTTTTCCAGTATATAAAATTTGTTAATATAAGAAATATATACACAACAAAAAGAAACAACTCAAGTGAACTTAAAAAAAACAGAGAATTAAAATAGAAAATTAAAAACTAAATACCTATAAATAAAAGATGTCTTCCAACTGTGGGCTCATGGGAACGGTCCCAAGAATGCTGGCAACATTGCCCCTCGGGATTGCCAAGCTAATACGTGTGCAGAGGTAGCTGCCGGCCTTCTTGTCACCGGAGGCCTCAATAAGGCGAGCACTTAGCTCTTTAACAAGCAGCCTTTCCTCCGGCCCCCATGGACCAATAAGTATATATAAGTTATTAGTTATATACACAGTCAGGTCATAAATTTTGTCACATGTTTAATATAAAATAATTGAGACAAGTTTATTCATTATGTAACCATTTATATACCAAAATGAACTTAACAAAACATAGATTCTTATGACAATAAAATTTATTCAAAATGACCTCCGTGATTTTGAATACAGGCCTTCAATCTGCGGCCAGTCGTCTATCGCAGCACGAACGAGGTCCATGTCAATATCGGCGGCTGCCTTAATCAAGGATGTCTTGAGTGACTTCAAATTGGGATGAGGGCACGCCTTTTCCTCCAAGTGTTGCCATATCTTGTAATCTAACGGACTCAAATCTGGACTGGAGGAGAGCCAGTCTTAGTGCCGGATGAAGTCGATTTCACGCGCCGCCAGCCAGTCTTGTGTGCTCTTCGCTATATGAGCTGGCGCCGAATCTTGTTGGAATACCCAGTGCCTATTATTGAACATGGTATGAGGAACAGGTTCCACAAGGTTCGCCTGGACTGTATTTTGATACACAACTGCATTCGTTTTTACACCTTTCTCACAAAAATGTACCTCTGTTAAGCCCCAATAAGAAACTCCCAACCATACCATGAGCGAGGATGGAAAATGACCTCGTTGGACACGCGGAATACGGTTGCTCGCTTCTTCACTACTGTGTGCATACACCTTATAATTTTGTTTGTTGTAGCTCTCTTCTACGGTAAAAATTTTTTCATCCGAAAAAAGTATTTCCCGATATTTTTTTCCCGCGTACCGCTTCAACAAAGCGCGGCATCTCTTCAGTCTCAGGTCCATTAGACGAGCATTCAAACGATGTCCTGTTTTTCTTCGATATGCCCGAAGCCCTAAGTCTTTATTTAACACCCTTTTCACCGTGGTTCTGCTTAACCCCATCTGAAGGGCCAACAGTTTCTGCTTACGTTTGGGATTTCTTTGAATTCGCGCCTTCACAGCTTTTATCACTGCTGGAGTCCTAACAGACCGAGGGCGACCACTTCTTGACCTGTCATCTACACTAGAGTCTTCATTGTATCGTTTGATGGTACGATAAACGAATATTTTGGTTAAATTAAAATTTTTCAGTATGTCAAAAATTTGAATTGGCGCGTAACCGCAACGATGCTACGCAATAACTGCAACACGGTCTTCTTTAAGCGTCCACTCCATATTTAAAAATGAGTAAAATTCTAAAAAGTATACATTTTTATTTTCATGAACATTTCGAAATTCGAATTCAATAAACTTTTTTGTGGCCAGCATTCTAAAAGAAAAGTTTTTACTGTGTGACAATACTTATGACCTGACTGTGTATAAGTTACTTATTACCAAACACCTTGTATATCCTTTAGTAGCTGCTAAATTTGGTATCATTAGCGTTCTAGGCGTTTCTAGTGTGATTACCATACCATTTTGTAGACGTAAATGTGTGTAGAGAACTCAAGAGAACAGGAGCTGTGATCAATGTTACACTTGAAAAGTAGCCCAGTTCTTTGTAGAACTGGGTTCTACGGTTAGAACTAAATGGATTTACTGAAAGCTTTGAGATGTAGCTACCATTCCAAATTGGCCCAACTTAGTGAGCTATGGCCTGATCTCCTTATAATATGTTACTTTTGATCCTATGGAAAGGGTATTTTTCCTTCACTTACAAGACTTCGAATTCGTGTCTGCGCGTATATCAAGACATATATGGAAAATGATTTTTTTGTCATTCGTTATAGGCATTTTTAATCGCAATCTCACTTAATTGTAAGTAATGATGCGGCCTAGGATGTAGCATGCTTACCTAGAAAATGCTTATTCACTCTTGACAAGTCTTGAAAAGTTCCAGGTTATTGTTGTTTAGCTGTCCGCTGATTACGCAAAGCTCTTTGTCCGCCTAGGCAGTATGTTGAAAGCGTAAGGGCCCGCAAGGCGTAAAGGTATCTCAGCCCGCGTTTAGTTCCCCGAAGATACAAAAGAGACAGTGGAACCAGCTCGTGTAATTCCATCTCACACTGACTGGCTTCTTCAAGCCAACGTCGTGATTTAGGATGCCGGTAACACCTGAAACCCCCTTAAGTACCCATCTCAGGCCCTTACCTGGCACCACCTCCTCGCAGACCAGTCCAGCATCGCATTGGTTCTCCCTGTTGCAGATCTCGCCTAGCTTCCTCCCGGCAAACGCTGGCAAGCAACGTCCCCCATCATCTGAGGAAGAGACAGGTAATTTTAGAGAATTAAACATTACTGCGTTCGTGAGTTATTACTTTTCCCCCGAGAAGCCCTCACTACTCTCGTATATTTTACATGTGGGCGTATCTCGTACGTGACGTAACTTCTTCGCAGTCACGTAGGTATAGTGTGAAAACCCTTTGTGCGTTACGAATAAACCGAGAATGACGGTTTCGATTCCCAACAGGGGGTACATGTTTGTGTACTCGGTTTGGTTGGTGGTAGAACTTGTTTGTCCGCCTGGCTAGCTACCACCATCTAATGTAAATATGTCGCCATAACATCAATGTTTGTAGCATTGTTGTGTTCCGGCAGCTAAAGGTAAGATAACCAGCCTCACTAGTTAAGGATCCTAGGTGAAGTGCGCTTCCATCATTGGCCTTATCGTCACTTAACATCAGGTGTGATCAAGGCGCTGTGCTTACCCGTAAAAAAAAAATAATAATATTAGACTACATCACATAGATTGTTCTGATCCCAAGGTAAGTAGCTAAAGCACTCGTTTATGGAAATCAGAAACAACGACGGTACCACAACCACCCAGACACTCATGTCTTGCACGCCGGACTTTGGGCGGCACCACAGAACAGTTAGGCGCCACAAACTCTGAGGTCCCGGGTTCGATTCCCGGTCGAGTCAATATCGACCTTTTCGATATTGTGACGGGTCTGGGTGGTTGAGTGGGTCGAGTACTCCGTACGCTACGGAGGTCGTCAAGCAAGTAAATAATAAATGATTATTGTTAAGTAAAAAAAAAATTGTGAAAAAAATGTCACATGATCGAAAAACCCTTATAGGGTTTCTTGAGGGCCCTAAGACTCATCCACTCACTACACATTGCACACTAGCTAAGTTTCAAAATACTCGTAATTGTCATCCACGAAAATTGCAATGTAATTCTATAATATTTTTTGTGCGGCGAAAACTGATGCCGAAAATTGAGTATCTCTGTCGAACACTGACCCACTACGATATTTGGTCTGACCAGGGGCGGTAGCCAAAGTAACATTAAGAAAACGATAGCGAAGTTCGAAACGAATAAAATGTATGGGATTGACAAAAGTGTAGGAAGCCTGTGGTAGGGAGAATGCCACATTGAGGAAGGCCAAAGGGAAGATCCTCCTCCAAGCTGGGTGGTATAGCTTGGGGACCGAGGACCAACGGATTTTTTTTTTTTTTGAGAGAGATTGCTGATTGCCTCTGCGGCATTTTCAGCTTCACCGGGCTTTTTTGGGGGCGGCGAGGAACGTAAAGGGTCCCTCAAGCCGTGTGAAACGAATCACCTTCAGAGGTTATCTAGAGGGAACGGCATCGCGCACTAGTGCGCGTCCCCGTGCTCTACTAGATTCTCCGAAGGGTTCGGATCGGATCGGGGAGCGGAGCAACCCGAGGGCGCCTCTAAAGGCACGGACCTCGGCTCGGGTCTCGGTTTTTTTTTTTTTTTTGAGAGAGATTGCTGATTGCCGCTGCGGCATTTTCAGCTTCACCGGGCTTTTTTGGGGGCGGCGAGGAACGTAAAGGGTCCCTCAAGCCGTGTGAAACGAATCACCTTCAGAGGTTATCTAGAGGGAACGGCATCGCGCACAAGTGCGCGTCCCCGTGCCCTACTAGATTCTCCGAAGGGTTCGGATCGGATCGGGGAGCGGAGCAACCCGAGGGCGCCTCTAAAGGCACGGACCTCGGCTCGGGTTGACCGGGCCGTGGAGGAGGAGAGAACCGCCCAGGTACATGTCTGTACCTGGTGTAGAGCGAGTGTGAACCAGTTCTTCGTACCCTTGTTCTACGAGTACGGTGTCTTGGGCCTAAACTGGTGTGCATGTTTAGTGTATTCTGTAAATGTGTGCTGTCATTTAGAGGATCGGGCGGGGAGGGTCTCGGATGTTAGTTGGAGGTGCTATTATAGCGAAGGAGATGGTGAAACTTCGCTACCGCGATGCAGGCTTCCCATACTATTTATCGTCTTAGTACGGCGACGTCGTTGGTATGCGTTTGTGGCGCCATCTGTTGACACGGTTGAGAAGGTGTTTTGCTTCGTGTCGATTAATGTGCGGCGTATGCGGTAGGTGACGCCGCCACATAAGATTGACCACGTGATTTAGCGCGGCTTATGTCAATCCCATACGTTTTATTCTTTTCGAACTTCGCTACGTTTTCTAACGGTTACTTTGGCTAAACCTACAGGCTTGTAGGATGGTGAGGATTTTATTTATTTATTTATTTATTTATCAACATCCAACAAAACATACACCAGGACATTCATTACATTAAAAACCCTATATTACACAGGCGCTGCTTCAAATAAAGGATGCCAGACACGGCATGCATAATTTCAAACAAGTATACAAAAGTAACTTAAAAGTAGAGATAACAGAGCAAAGTTATCCGCTTAGCTTATTGAAAGTGTTATCTATTTTTTCAAACTTATTTTGGAACTTATTTTGAAGATGTTTTTGTTTTTTTTTTTATATAATTTTAACGCAAATTTTGTTGCGATACAAATTACTGGCTGGTTAGAACCACGATAGCTCAATTGGAAGAGCACCCTGACCCGGTATGTCAGAAGGGTGCAGGTTCAAATCCTGCTCGTGGAAATTTTTTCAACATTGTGTTTTTGTAATTTGTATCGCAACAAAATTTGCGTTAAAATTATATAAAACAAAACAAAAACATTTTATAAATAGCTTGCCTACTTCTTAACTGATCTTTAGTATTTGTAAAAATATTATGATCAGATGTTAATGACGGTAGTTGTTGACATTGAATTGGCGCCTTTGGCTTTCAAAGTAAAAAAGTAAATAGTGTTGAATAATTTCGGCGGGCTGGTTAGAACCACGATAGCTCAATTGGAAGAGCACCTGACCCGGTATGTCAGAAGGGTGCAGGTTCAAATCCTGCTCGTGGAAAATTTTTCAACATTGTGTTTTTGTAATTTATTTCGAAGATTCAAAGACCAAATAAAATAATTAACCATTGTTCCAAACTAGTTGTTGCCCGCGACTTCGTTCGCGAAGACTACATTAAAAAAAAAAGTGTCCTATACGCTGGTCTGGGTCATGGTCTGTATATGAGGAAAGTTTCATTGAAATCCATTCTGTAGTATTTACGTGAAAGAGTAACAAACATCCATCCATACTTACAAACGTTCGCGTTTATAATATTAGTAGGATGATGATACATTTTATCATGATTAATACGTTTTATAAGCTGGGCCAATTAATGTATACCCATGGGCTTAAAACATGACCTTTGCTTCGCTAATGAAAGCAGTCACAAAACAAATATGGCCGGCGCGGCGGCGTTAAGCTTAGGTCAATTAATGTGTCGTTCACGTGTAGATACTTAATTAAGGAAATTCGGGAAATATACCCACCTAAACACGGCAGCGAAGACGAGAATTTGATGAACAAAAATTTAATTATATTTGTTTGTCATTAGAATGCCTGACGTAAGTTTAATTTGACAAGAGTTTGTGTAAACAGAAGTGCGTGTCGGGCCATGCGCAGTGTAGGGTACCGTAGCCCGTCTCAATAATGCGGACTCTGAGAAGAGGGCTTTTATGAACATTTATTTAATGTAGATAGGTACTACCGGTTTCACACACCTGACAAAGTTGTTTAAGTAGTTCCTAATGAGGAATTTGTACTGCGCCAAGTACATTTTATAAGTTGGTCGACTGTTACTCGTAAACTTGTAAAGCCTACTTAGCTTCGTCATATAAACAACTACCGCGATTTTTTTAAACTTTTGCACTTTGCTTTTTGCACTTTAAAGCTTAATAGTTCACGAACGGATGCCTCAATCAAAAAACAGTTTCCACAAATCCGAAATATGGGGTAGAAAAAAAAAATTACATCCCCTCTTCACGTGTAGGGGAGGTAACCTAAAAAATATACTTTTCAAAATTGTACTTCCCCACTTTGTCGGCGTGATTAATATGTATATCCATGCCAAATTACAGCTTTCTAGTATTATGAGTCTATGACCTAGGCTGGGGACAGACAGACAGACAGACGGACATGGCGAAACTTTAAGGGTTCCGAATGGATGGATGGATTTCCGAAAAATAACGCCTGATTCCATTAATAAACTTTGTTCTTTTTATAAACTTTAATTTTAATTTGTTTGCAAAAAAATTTTTGATTCCCACGACTTGAGCTTCCTGAGACTAGTTGAGTTTTTCTAGTAATATTTTTTCCTGTATTTAACTGTTTTTGTAACTAGTCATATACTTACTTAATGCTTTGTGGAGAGCCGTATACGTTTCAATTATTATTATTTTAATATGGCAACATATTTGTGCTTTACACCGGTTTTTTTGATAACTTATCGCGACAAGCTCGAATTCAGAGAGCTTTAATTAAATTATCTTTTTGCCCTTTGAACCTTCCTCTAATTAAGGGTGAAAGCCTTTAACTGAAACCCGGTTTTAATATGAAATTTTTGTTAATTAACAACGTTTAATCGTGTTACGTAGGCGTCGATACGAGATTCACGAGTTGAAAACGAGAAAACTTGGTAATATCTTTTATCTTACTTTCTCTTTCTTTTTTTTATAAAGCCTCTTTTCTAACCCTAACTAACTTTCTAGCCCTCTTTTCTAACGACCCGGTCAACATGAGCCGAGGTCCTAGACGTTAGAGGCACCCTCGGGTTGTTCCGCTCTCGATCCGATCCGAACCTCCCGGAAAGTCTAGGGAACGGGGACACGCACTAGTGCGTGATGCCGTTCCCTCTAGAAAACCTCTGAAGGTGCTTCGTTTCACACGGCTTGAGGAACCCTTTAAGAGGGGGTATTAAGGTAAATCGCCAATCGTAGATTTAATTGTAACACTAGAAGATAAACCACGGTTTACCCGGAAAAAATATCATAGATACTTCAGCAGATAGGAAGGGCTCGTGAAATTTTTTCAACACTTTGACATTTCTCAAATTATTTAATTGATTTTGTTGTCAGTCTTTTCTCGTTATATCTGCAGTCCAAACCGCTTCTAGGAACACGACTATTTAAAAATAAAGTGAGCTAAAATAGATAAACCTTATTTTTACTTTCAAAATAACATGACAATATTTTATTTTATAAATTACTATCGGCCCACTCGCGACTTCGACCCGTATTCTATAGAACCCTATAGCAGCGACACGTACCGGGCCCAATTATATGCATGTATTATTTTTATTTATTTATTTATGGACATCCAACAAAGCATACAGCAGGACATTCATTACGTTAATAACCCAATAACTATTACACAGGCGCTGCTTAAATTGCATTTGTGGCATTTGTGGCATTTGTGGCATTTGTGGCGCGAGTCCCGACAACCAAGATGGTCGACACCTTTTTGAGGGAAGGCTTCTGGCCGAAAGGCGTGGTGTACCGGCGTTTCCGCTGAACCCCGTCAGCACCACCGGAACAGCACAAGCTATTGCTTAATATACTAACATAGTTATACCTAAGTTATATTGTATGTATGTTAGTATGTAAGGTATTTA
Source organism: Eudonia truncicolella (assembly GCA_949315975.1). Taxonomy (NCBI): domain Eukaryota; kingdom Metazoa; phylum Arthropoda; class Insecta; order Lepidoptera; family Crambidae; genus Eudonia; species Eudonia truncicolella. The sequence continues at coordinate 2,477,479 of OX438851.1, forward strand.
TTATATGGGCCCCTTTGTGTTTTTACCATCCTGTACATTGTGTGTTGGCTGAAATAAATGATTTATTATTATTAATATTAAATCATAGGCTGCCACGGCATGCATAATTTAAAACAAGTATACAAAAGTAACCTAAAACTAAGATATAACAGGGCAAAGTTATTGTAAGTGTTATATTATTTTTTTTTAACTTATTTTGGAACATTATAAATAATTATACATATTATAAACCTTCCTCTTGAATCGCTCTATCTATTGCTGAAAACTGCATTAAAATCCTTTACGTAGCTTAAAAGATCTAAGCGTTTACTATGTAAAGATGGTGCAGAGTGTTACCACAGCTCAAAGATACACGTCCTGAAGGGTAGTAGGTAAAAAAAAGAGTACCAACTAAGTTTTGCTTTGTCTTTTTTCTCCCCTACGAACCGGAACTCAGCTAAAGAAAATAAAGCTGTTTGCGGCGAAAATAGGTATTAGAGTGGTCGACAGCCAATTTATTGGCTTGAATTCTACCACTGGACATAAAACAAGTAATAATAGCAACTGGCTAAAAAGTGTCCTATGAGCGAACCGTAAAAAAGCACTCTTGCTGGCGCGTGACGTGCGAATTCACGTTCTATGTCCATTTCATTGGAGTGGACTGAATAAAGTAAGTATCTACTTTATGTAGCCTCTCACAGCGGCGAGCTACAGTTAAAACCGCACTCTATATGAGCACGTACAGTCGACGACAGAAATCACTGAACACTTGAGTAATTTCTTATTTTTTTTATTTCTTTCTTTCCACAGTACACAGTGTCTAAGCGCTACACTTAAGTTAACTTAACTATATTTTTCCATTCACAATGTTTCGTAAAGTTAATGTCATTAAAAATTATAGATGGTAACATCCATCAGTAGAAAATATTGACAGCTACCCTCCGCGCTAGTTAAAAAACTGTGTTACGGCAGAGTAGTATCGTCGTCTACTAGTAGCCAACATAAGTTAACAGTATACGCAAGGTGAACAGATCAAATTAGCTTTACTAAACTCAACTTACTAATATTAATGTATCAATTTATACCATTTTTTGACGACCTCCGTAGCCGATTGGCTTGCACGCCGGACTTAGAGCGGCGGTAACTCTAAGGTCCCGGGTTCGATTCTCGGTCGGGTCAATGTCGAAAACGAACTTTTCGATATTGTGTCGGGTCTGGGTGGTTGTGGTGCCGTCGTTGTTTCTGATCTCCATGAAACGAGTGCTTTAGCTACTTACCTTGGGATCAGAACAATGTGTGTGATGTTGTCTCATATTTTTCTTTTTTTTTTAATTTTAGTTTTTAAATTTGTCAAAATAACTGAAGAATCCAATAGATGCATACATCTATTGGACTCTTGCCGGTGGCTGGGTAAGCGCCAGAAACGTAATATCCCTATGACTTGATTGCTTACAAGAATTGCTATGAGGAGTTGATTTCACAATATGAAGTTAAAGTGTTATGCTTACAAAATGTACGTCTTTTGAATGTTATGCCAAACGAAGATTATGCCATTTCTTACCTAAATTTTGCGTATTGCAATTACGACTTTCAATGCCGCATGTTACAAGCTATAAAGATTTGAATTGAAATGAGTTCCTTTCTTCTCCGTTAAATAAAAGTTAAATCTTCCTCCGAGCTAGGTGGTATAGCTCGGGGACCGAGGTCCAATGGATGTCAGTTGGAGGTGCTATATATAGCGAAGGAGATGGTGAAACTTCGCTACCGCGATGCAGGCTTCCCATACTATATTATCGTCGTAGTATGGCGACGTCGTTGGTATGCGTTTGTGGCGCCATCTGTTGACATGGTTGAGAAGGTGTTTGTTTCGTGTCGAATAATGTGCGGCGTATGCGGTAGGTGACGCCGCCACAGAGTAATGAGGTTATGTATAAATATATTCATCCTGAGTGACAGCCAGGCTGCGCTCAAGTCACTCATATCGCCCAGAATCGATTCTGGCCTTGTTCTAGAAACCACAAAAGCTCTAAACAAGCTAGGTAGACATAACAAGGTGCGATTGATCTGGGTCCCAGGCCATATGGGAATCCACGGTAACGAGATGGCGGATGCGCTTGCCATGGAAGGCTCGGAGACCCAGCTCATTGGTCCTGAGCCGTTCGTGGCACTTGCACCAAGTACCATTAACAAGGCCTTTAAAGATTACATCGAAAACAGTCAGGCATCGAATGGAAAGAGCAGCCAGGTATGAAACACTCCAAATCCTTTCTTGGCGAAAACGCCTTAGGACGGAGTAAGTTCATATGCGGAGGCGGTAGACGGCAGGCCCGACTAACCATCGGTGCCTTGACAGGGCACTATGCCACAAAAAAAATGCTTCATAGAATGCACCTTTCAACAAATAGTTTGTGTAGGGCGTGTGGAGAGGAAACGGAGTCGATGCAGCACCTACTGTGTGACTGCGACTCTCTGGCTAGGAAAAGAATGGGACTCCTGGGGTCGGCCTATCTGAAACCGGAGGACTTCAGGCTCTTCGCTCTTAAAGACGTTGCCAAACTTATGGCCTCTATCTTTACAGAGGAGGAAGAGTGAAAGGATGGGGTTGCACAAAAGATCCCGATGGGTCGAGGTGTTACTGCAAGAGGGAAACCTCGGCAGGCCCCACTAAGATAAGATAAGAATGAGGTTATGTAATACGGAAACATTTATGCCAAATGAGGTTTATGGCAATGCACATAATGCTTTGTCAGTTTATAACAAAAACATGTGTATCAGTAGGCAGCCGCCCAAGACACCGTACTCGTACCTAGAAGAAGAGTACGAAGACTAGGTTCACACGCGCTCTATACCAGGTACAGATATTATGCTTGGGCGCTTTTCCCCAGCTTTTGGTGGCGCCCTCGGGGGTTTCCGCTCTCGATTCCGTTCCGAACGCCTCGGAGAATCTAGCAGGAGCCGGCGACACGCATGCGTGACGGCATCCCTTCTAGAAACCATCTGAGGATGTTCGATTACTACTTCTTGACCGATCCGATCCGAACCCTTCGGAGAATCTAGTAGGGCACGGGGACGCGCACTAGTGCGCGATGCCGTTCCCTCTAGATAACCTCTGAAGGTGATTCGTTTCACACGGCTTGAGGGACCCTTTACGTTCCTCGCCGCCCCCAAAAAAGCCCGGTGAAGCTGAAAATGCCGTTGCGGCAATCAGCAATCTCTCTCTCAAAAAAAAAAAAACTACTTCTTGAGAAACATTTCGTTATTTGCCACCCCTAAAAGTCCGGTTTATTAAGACTTCGGTCAATAGTGTTATTGACTAGATGAAGAATTCAAAACAAAAATGCATCTCGAAAGTGGTTCTGTTTGCTCATACCTATACATTTAAATTTCGAATAACAAAATCTGTTAAAAACATTGGATAGCATCAACAACTTCAGCTTACTGTGAACCTTAAACCTAAAATATAAAGATTAAATAAAGATTGCAAAAGAATTATCTGAATGAATGGCTTCGCCTTTTTTTAGAATTTAGCCAATTTCAAGTATTTTTTTTATTATTAGTAGTAAGGGTACAATTGTGCGGTAGATATAAGTTAAAATGGAGTCTCACAACACGTGCTATTACGGGAAGAACTCGGGTGAAACTCCGATTGCAAAATATTTGTACTTAATATTTGCTGTCATAGTCACAAATGTAGCTCCGTGGCCCCAAAGTCGCCTACCGTTTTTTCAGCGCTCATCGGGAATCTAATACATTATTGGTCGAAGTTCAAAGGCTAAAGTCCAAAAGAAACCTCTTTAAAAAAACGAGGTACCGAAGTGTCCTGCTACTTTTGTCGCCGACTGTACTACGAGCATTGATTGCAATCTTTATGTGCATGCATAATGAACAGCGAATGTGCGCCTGTAATTAACCCGTCTGATATTACGCTCGCACACTGGCTATTGTTACAGTACTGTCCGCCATTTTGATTTGGCACTGCATTGCAAATGGCGTCGCATATTACGAGCAATTACACAAACAATCCAAGCCTTGCATAGATAAATATTAATGAAAACATATAATGTAATTTCTTTGTATATTAATACTATGGGATCTTTGATGTCTAATCAAGATTTATAATTATTATTCGTTTTCTAATTTACTGTCTATTATCTATCTATATTTAATATTTTAAAGTCAAAGTCAGGCCATTTATTCAATAAGCATTGACGACTAAACTATAAAATATACAGATAACAACAAACAAAAATTAAGTTTATGGAAATGAAATGAAACTATTTTATTTGCGTATAAACAGGGTACACGCGCCTGCACATCAACCTATCCAAAACTGTCAAATTACTTCAACACAATGTCAACCATATGCCATAGGAATAAAGTTCAAAGTCTATTGAGGAAATTTGACAGTTTGTGGTAGGTGGATGTGCACGCGTGTGTACATGAGTAGATGTTATTAAACTTTCACGCTCATTCTATTCAGCTAGCTATGTATGCAGCATACAAAAGTACATTAAAATAATAAAAAAAAAAACTTTAAAACAACAAAATTAGGAAATTACAAAGAAAAAAATGCAGTCAATTAAAATTCACTTTGAACTCGCAACAAAAAAGGTGTGGTAAAACATTGACTCATCTAAATTACTTTCTCGTCTTATGAAAATAATGTTTTAGCCGCCTAACTTTTTTTTTTTAATACTGCAAAAGAATTCCCACGACTTTTTTTTGTTTTACTTAGCACGGCAAATGACTCCACACCACCTGATGTTAAGTGGAAATGGAGTCCAGACGCGAAGACAACTGGTGCAGCGTGAAAACTACGCAGCATCAGTCAACTTCACTCTGCCGGCCCACAAGGTGCTTCTTCACGCCTCGTTTGAAGGACCCCATATCATAGGAAAGAGGGAAAACATGTGCTGGTAGACTATTCCATCTTTTGGAGGTTCCCGTGCAATGCCGTGCATGTCGTAAGAGCCGACTAAGGGACAATGGTTTCAACATGCTCGCACATCAGGCGATCGGCTGCAACCCATCACTGATGTTATATATGCCACCTCGAAGCCCTACTTTGATTATGCTAAATATGGCGTCGAGGTCACCAATGGTGAGTAATACAAAATTGGTGATTTTGAGGCTCTGTCTAGCTCTTTCTGGGAGAAGTACGTGAGACTATGTATGTATGTATCTGTCTATGAAACAATGTGTTGTGTTCGCATAAATTTTAATAAACAAAATTAGCTTTTCACAAAAAGAACTTTAATAATACGGTGTGGCACCGGCGGGCGGTTTTCTAGCCAATTACCAAAATTCAACTTTACAATTAAAATGTGAATTGAGCCGGTCAAAATGTAAATAAGTTTCGCAGAGGAGCGAGGTGTAAGTGATTTTTAATCTCCCGGCTTCGGTACAAAGAATTAATTATGGTCGGACTAAGTATGATGCAACATGAAAGGCAGTAATAGTTTCTTGAGGATTTTTTGTGAAAAAATGTCCAAGTAAAATGTGATAATGTTGCTCTCAAAATGTAATAAAAAAACCTTATTGGTCACGTCTGATCTCCTCGCTTCTTCACTTTAAAAAGTAGTAGACCGTAAACTTGTCTTTTGGAGGTTTAGTAGAATCAATTCCATGGCACTCAAAGACAGATGATTCGTTTCTTTGTGGTACTTAAAAAAGATGAAATAGTCTGCCAGCACACGTTTTCCCTCCTTCCCATGACATGTGGTCCTTCAAACGAGGCGTGAACCACCATGTGGGCCGGCAGGGTGAGGGTGACTGATGCTAAGTTATTTTCACGCTGCGCCAGTTGTCTTCGCGTCTGGACCCCGTTTCCACTTATTTTATATCTTACGGGTAAGCACATGTGCCTTCATCTCACCTGATGTTCAGTGATGATTAGGCCAATAGTGGAAGCGCACTTCAACCGGGATCATCAACTACTGAGGCACAGGCTATCTTATCTCTGGCTGCCGGAACACAACAATGCTACAAACATTGATGTTATGGCGACATATTTAGATAAGATGGTGGTAGCTAGCCAGGCGGACAAACAAGCCCTGCCGCCAACCAAACCGAGTACACAAACATGTACCCCCCACTGGAAATCGAACCCAGGAACTATCGGTCTGAAACTAGTTGTCCTAACCGCTAGACCTCTGAGGCGGTCGAAATGTGACTCAACATCAAGTGGAGAGGAGTAATTTGCCGAGCAATCTAATAAAACATAAAAAAAACTTAAAAGTTAACTTACCCGTGTCCAGGCAGACCAGACCCCGGCAGCAGTCGCCGTTGGTAGCACAAGGGGAGCTGTAGCAGTGGGCAGGTTCATCTATGACGTCATCGATGCGGTTCCCCTCCAGGGCTTCGGCATATATTTCCTCAGGGTCCACCTGAAACAAATGATCGAGGTTAAAGGAGTTCATACACTTCGGTATCTTATACAGCACAATCGCTATCACTATCCACTCCCTACTAACATCTTATACAACGTGTAACAGAAAGGTGTGATCAAAATTAAAAAATCCATAGTGAAATTTTTAAACACTGAAAAAAGACGACAACCTCAGGCGGGAATCGAACCACGCACCTTCCGCATTCCGGATCCGGATCCGGCAAAAAAAAAAAAAAAAAAAAAAAAAAAAAAAAAAAAAAAAAAAAAAACACTTAAATCCATAGTTTATACGATCTAGATTTTGTATGCAAAGTTACAAAGACAATAAAAAATGTAATTTAAATAATTATGTAGTGTTAATTGTTAAATGGCGACATCCGTAGCCGAGTGGCTTGCACGCCGGACATTGGGCGGCGCTAACTCTGAGGTCTCGGGTACGATTCCCGGTCGGGTCAATGTCGAAAACTAACTTTTCGATATTGTGTCGGGTCTGGGTGGTTGTGGTGCCGTCGTTGTTTCTGATTTCCATGAAACGAGTGCTTTAGCTACTTACCTTGGGATCAGAACAATGTATGTGATGTTGTCTAAATATTTATATATTTATATTTATTTATATTAATTCCGCTAACTCACTCGTTTATCTCTCTCAGCTCTTGACCAGTCAACAGCTCCTGAGGATGTCCCGTGGAGGGGTGAAACACGTGTCGGGTATCGGTGGTGGTGTGCACGTTCGCTTGCACCCATTGCTTCTCCTGCATGTGCATACTTTTAGCGGGCGGGAGGGCGGTGCACGCGTGCTGTATCCATGCTGGATAAACGAGTGAGTTAGCGGAATTAACGCTACATATTATTTAAATTACATTATTTTGTACCATGGATTTCCGCAAAATAACGAATGATTCCATTAATTACTAAGACATGATTAATAACGTTAATGTGGTAATGCGATTTTTTGATTAAATATTTCAATCTTGACGTCACACCTATAGCTATCTTCATTAGCATCATTGTCATCATCATCCTAATCTTGTATTTTAACAGATAGGTTGGCAAATGACTTCGCGCTACCTGATGATGAGCAGAAGCAGGATTGTGCCTCTCTAGCTTGAGGAAAGGTTGCCGACTTGCAACTTGCTTCTTTACATCTTAGACGAAAGACATTCATTGCTGGACAAAGACCTCCGTCAAGGATCTCCATAACGACCAATTTTGTGTTTTTTTTTTTTTTTTGAGAGAGATTGCTGATTGCCGCTACGGCATTTTCAGCTTCACCGGGCTTTTTTGGGGGCGGCGAGGAACGTAAAGGGAGCCTCAAGCCGTGTGAAACGAATCACCTTCGGAGGTTATCTAGAGGGAACGGCATCGCGCACTAGTGCGCGTCCTCGTGCCCTACTAGATTCTCCGAAGGGTTCGGATCGGATCGGGGGTTTTGTGCTGCGGCTACTCACGACCTTCACCGAATTGTCGGTCCACCTTGTTGGAGGGCTGCCTGGTTCCATTTAGCATTAACAAAGTAGGGTTCCGAGCTGGAATAAATTACATCAGCGATGGGTTGCTAGCCGATCGACCGATGCGAGTACCTATCTTGGAACCATTGTCCCTTAGTCAGCTATTTTTTGGGTTCCGTACCCAAAATAACGTCCGTCTGTGTGTCTGTCCGTCTGTCACCAGGCTGTATCTCATGAACCGTGATAGTTAGACAGTTTAAATTTTCACCGATGATGTATTTCTGTTGCCGCTATGACAACAAATACTAAAAAACATAATAAAATAAATATTTTAGGGGGCTCCCATACAACAAACGTGTTTTTTTTTTTTTTGCCGTTTTTATAGATAATGTTACGGATCCCTTCGCGCGCGAATCCGATTCGCACTTGGCCGGTTTTTTTATATTTATTTTTATTAATACAATATTAGCTAGTAGTATCTTTGTCTAAGTACTAACTATTACGATATACACGGTAAGTTAAGCAGCTAATACATTCTTTTTACGTCCCAGTCCAGCATGGAACATTTCAAATAGCATAAAATAGGATTTAGAAGGATTCCGAAGTTTGAAATAGCTCTTAACAATATTTTTGGTAACACAGTTGTTGTGTTGGTTAGAAGTGCCATCTCCTCATTACTACAAGTGTCAGGGCAAAGTGCGCTCCCACCACTAAAGGTCAAGTGCTTTCCTATTTTTAAATGTTACTTTTAACTTTATGCCAGTTTTGGTGACATGCCAAATGCCTAATGGCCGCCTCTGTGGCTTGGTAACGGTCCCGAATTTGGTTCTTAGCGCAGAGTTATGATCTTCTGTCTGATTTGGTCGATGGTAAAGCTTGTTTTTAGACCTATGATCATCTTTTCTTTACACTTCTAGAATACTTATCACACTAAAAAATAGACGTCCTGAATGGGTAGTAAGTAGGACGATTCAAAAGCACTTTTCGTAATTACAAAAACACAAATGTTGAAAAAATTTCCACGAGCAGGATTTGATCCTGCGCCCTTCTGGCATACCGGGTCAGGTGCTCTTCCAATTGAGCTATCGTGGTTCTAACCAGCCCGCCGAAATTATTCGACACTATTTACTTTTTTTTTACTTTGAAAGCCAAAGGCGCCAATTCAATGTCAACAACTACCGTCATTAACATCTGATCACAATATTTTTACGAATACTAAAGATCAGTTAAGAAGTAGGCAAGCTATTTATAAAATGTTTTTCGTTTTGTTTATATAATTTTAACGCAAATTTTGTTGCGAAACCAAATTACAAAAACACAAATGTTAAATGTGTTGCTCTGCTATACTATGCATGTATTTCTACATGTAAACCTTCCTTTTGAATTTTTTTTTAAAGATCTAAGCATACATACATACATATATATGTATATGTATGTATGTATGTACGTATGTGTATTTATTATTTATATATTATATTTATATTTATATATTATTATTATGTATGTCTTTTTATGTACTGGTATACGAGTGTTTCTATTATATTCTACTGTATTTGCGCACTTCCTCTATCTCCCTCTTGGGATCCTAAACCAAAGGTTGTCTGGAAGAGATCGCTTAAAGCGATAAGACCGCCTTTGCCCATGCTAGCTTTAAGATTTTTTGTATGTACCTGTTTTTGGTTTTAATTTGTGTGAGCAATAAAGTATTTATCTATCTATCTATCTATCTACATACATAGGGACAGCGGGAAGCGACTTTGTTTTATACTATGTAGCGATGGTGTTAAGCCCCTTAAACATTTTCTTTACTAAAGCATTGCTTAGACAGCTACCCGTTGGCCTTGCACATCACAGTTATTTTTATAACTTTTCTCTCTTTTGATCGTGTTAGATGTTAGATGGTGTTTTTTTTTTTGTTATTTTAATTTTAATTTTATTTTCTCTCATCTGTTTGCATTTGTTTTTGTGCAGGTCAATAAATGTTTCTTATTCTTACTATGAAACACAAATGTTCAGTTTCACGGAAGTTTGGGTGGTGGCAGAGCTTGTTAGTCCGCCTGGCTAGCTACCACCATCTTATCTAAATATGTCGCCATAACATCAATGTTTGTAGCATTGTTGTGTTCCGGCAGCTAGAGATAAGATAGCCAGTGCCTCACTAGTTGAGGATCCCGGGTGAAGTGCGCTTCCATCATTGGCCATATCATCACTTTACATCAGGTGAGATCAAGGCGCTGTGCTCACCCGTAAAATATTAAAAAAAGTAGCAAAAAAATTTTCTCCGTGGAAAAGGCCAAATCGAATTCAGGAAATACAAAAATAACCCTTTTAGCTTGACAGGCTTAAATGGAAAAGGGGTATTCTGATTGAGACGAGAGAGTGTATTTTCGGGTGAAAGATATCGACAAGCAAAGGTTAGTGTCAGGTCAGGCAGAATGCCCGATGACCTTTAATGTAGAGATTTTCAAAGGGGAAACTTTATTTAAAGATGCGACCACTAATTATAAATACTCGTCCAAGCAAACTTTAAATTATTTACACCAACTAAACAATTGTACGATAAAATTAAACTAATGAACCTTTTTTTTTTTTTTCCCCTGCGGAAAATTCCCTACGGAATCATCCCGCGGGTCGGGGCTACCCGCGGGGGTATGTGGGGTTGACCTAGGATGTTGTTCGGCCGACCCACTAAAAACCCCAGGGAAAACCAGACACGCCGGTTCGTGGCGGACGCGGAATCTGTTATAATAGTGGTCCGCGCCAAAACTAATGAACCTATCCCAACTACATAAATATACACATACATTCTAATAAAAAAAAAAATTACAAAGAGTATTAATTCAAATATACAATAGTTAACTACCATTATTTTTTAAACATTTGGCTGTGTGGGTACGATGTCATCGTTAAGAGGAAAAAATTTAAAAATGCAATCAATCAAGCCTTTATAATAGCGAAAAAATTAATGAGAAAAATAAATCTAATAAGCTATTTCTTAAAAAAAAATAATAAAAATATATTATTAAAAGGAGTCCCTTTAGGCAAGGTTCCGAAGATACTGGCAGCGTTCCCCCTTTGAATAGCTAGACTAATACTTTGTCCGAGGTAGCTGCCAGCTCTTCGGTCTCCTGTGATGTAGACTACCCTTTTTGCTATTTCTTTAAAAAGCTTTATAGCGCTAGGTCAATATACAATTAGATATACTTAAAGAAGGTACGCATAATCTCCGACACAAAAACAAACTCAAATTAATTACACCTAGGACAAAATATGGGAAAAAGACAATTCTGTTTGAGGGAGCACAGCTGTTTAATAGGTTACCAGATGAAGTGAAAACTTGTGAGATTATATACATGTTTAAAAATTAACTTAAACTGCATATCGCGACGAGTACCACAGAGTGACAATTTGTATTTTGTAATTTATGTATTGATTATATCTCCTTATAAGTGAAATGTAATTTCGTATGACAAATAAAGATCTTTAAACCTAACCTAAATAAATTGTCTTAAGGTTAATGGTATTTTTCAAATCTTTCTTTCTGGGCGGTACACGTTGCTAGGTGGTACGACAGCAGATGGACTATGATGGCGACGGAATGGCCCAGAGATTAGATGCCGCCTTGAGCCAGACCCCTAGCTAGATGGTCAGACAATATCATCGGTGTGGCCGTTAGGCAGGCAGACAACAGTTTCGTGCTTCGGAGAGTGCTTAAAGCCGTTGGTCTCTTCTGCATGTCGCAGTCTTCAACAATCACCTTCCGCACTTGGCGTGGTGGTTAATGGTCTGTTCTCCCTGTAGTTTCCATTCATAGGGAAGACTCTTGCTCCAACAGTGCTGGTGACGGTGGTCAAGCCAAAAAGGTTATTTGGTATGAGGTTAAACTTAGACTTACTTAGTTAACTTAGTTTTTTCTCACCAGCCTTTATGCGTAGTATCAATACGATCCCCTGCCGTAACCATGGTTTGCGAGCATATCCGAGCTGAACCGGTTGAAGAGACCAATCCACGCGAGAGGTCACTTCAACTCTAGTTATAATTAGTTAGTGTCTGTTCCCTTTTGAGGCTTTCTATACGGCACACTCCCTGACCTGATACTGACCGATGCTTGTCGAAACCTTTAACCTTCTCCACAGTTATAACATCCCTCTTCCATCGATGCTTGTTACCCTGCTAGCAGCAGTTCCGTGTTTCGGAAGGCACTTCTTGCCGTTGGTCCCGCCGGCATTAGCAGTCGTTAACAAGCACCGCCCGCACTGGGCCCGCGTGGAGGTTTACGGCCCGTTCTCCCTGTGGTGTTTCCATTCATAGGGAAGGCTGGTGCTCCAGCAGCGCTGGTGATGATGAAGGTATTGTGAGTCCTTGATGACTAAGGGTCTATTCTCACCTGTCCATAAGCGTAGTGGCGGTACGGCCCCCTTCCGTAGCCCAGGTTCGCTAGCATGTCAGAGCTGAACCGGTTGAAGAGACCACCCCACGCGTGGGCTGATGCGAGGCAGCCCAGCAGCAGGAACGAGACCGCCATGCTGTTACTGTGGGCAAAGAAGTAATTTTAAAGTAAATTATGAGGAGTTTATGGCTTTTATGGCCCGATCTCGCTGTGGTGTTTCCATAGGAAAGACTCGTGCCTCAGCATTGGGGAAATAAGATGAGCTGGTGATGAAGTAAAGCAAAACTATATACTGTCCAAATTCCTGGCGAATGCCTGCATGATAGAAAAATCAAGTCATCGCTACGAAATGATGGCAAAAAAAGCGAAATTCATTAATGATTTATTAGTTAGTGGTTTTGAAATCGCTCGGTTTGTTATCCGTAAATCCTGCTTTCAACTTTTTACTAGTCTGGGTTGCGGGCAATGTTTGTTTCGGATTTTGCAATGCCTAGGATTGTAAACAGATTAGCAATACTCCTTCTGGCAATTGACCATAGAGATGGTTAGAACTTGTTTTGTATTTAGTGGGTCTTAATTATCTAACTGCTATCTTGAGTGGAAATTGAAACTTTTACCTGATGTAAATTTGTTTTTTTTTACACGTTGTGGTTGTCTTTTATATTTTGTGTTTTTATATTTTGTTTTTGTGAAAGTATCCTGCTAGATAGGGCATTTTCCAGTATTTTTGACGCTGTAACGAAGAAAAGAGCTTGACACTTGCTGAGTATCTTGCCGGTTCTTCTAAGTACAAGAACTCCCGCCCAGAGTAGACTTACGAACCGATGGCATTCACAAGAGCTACTTGTAGCCTAAGCTGAATAAATGATTTTTAATTTTACATTTTCAATTTTCACTATGTAGCTATTAATAACTACGTAATGAGAAAACGTTCGTTCCCCTTTTTATTTATTTTCTATTAAGTCGACAGTTATATAGAAACAGAGCAAATAGCAATTCCGTATTCAAACTCAAACATTCTCAGAAAATTAACAGTATATAATTTTTCCTTTAACTGGGCGCGGCGGTTGAAGCGATGCCCATCGCGAAAACCATTTACTTACAAAATGATCATTGTTTTTGATGTTTCAATTTAGTTTCGTTTTTTTATTAGTACTTACTACTTCGACCGAGTGGATTTGACTAAATCTGAAATCTTTACTTAAAAAAATTTTCTTTAAAATAAAATTATAGCGTATGAACGAGGAGCTCGATGGCGCAGTGGTTAACACGCCCGGTCTGCGAGTGTTGAGGTTAAGCAACTTTCGCAAAGGCCGGGCATCAGATGGGTGGCCAAAATTTTATCATCTCATCCTCCTCCGTGCTTCGGAAGGCACGGAGGAGCTCGAGATAAAGCCGTTGGTCTCCAGCTGCATTAGCAGTCGTTAACCGCACTGAGCCCGCGTGGTGGTTTATGGCCCGTTCTCTCTATCCATCCATGGGGAAGGTTCGTGCCCCAGCAGTGGGGCCATTAAAATGAGCTGATGATGATGATGAATAGCCTATATTACCCGCAAATAATGTAGAATTGTGAAAGATTTTTTAAAATTGGACCAGATCTTTATTATAAGTATAGATTAGCATTTCTAATTTAAATAATAATTTTAATTATATAAGATTACATATAAATGTTTTGTAACGTCTATGCGACTTTAAAAAAACAAATGTAAAAAAAAATTGCTTACAAAGTTGGTTATTTTAAAAAAGTAAGTATAAAAAATGGAATAAAAAAATGACCAATAAGCTCATTATTTTTATTTTTAAATATACTGTCATACTGCTGGGCGATGGCCGCCAGTTAAATGACAAGTTTTAACAAAACTCGCGTTTTTCACTCCTCGGAAAATAAAAATACTCTAGTTGTATTTTTTGATTAAGAAGAAGAAGAAAATATTTTTATCACAAAATACTAATCATCACTGTTTTCCCAACAGTGAAGTAAAAAAAAAATAAAACTAGAAATATGATGATAACCAATCAAACGTTTCATTAAAATGATAAGCAAATCCAATCAAATAAGAATATCAGCGCCTTGGCACTTCAATGTCATGACATAGCTGAGTGGTGACCATTTCGGTTGCTGAGGTATATAAAATTTGTACAATGTCGAAATATTTTTCATTTCCTTTAACTTAATTTCAAATTATTTATCCAAAGTCCAACAAAGAAAATCAACAGCGCCTTGAAAAAGATTCCGCGAATTGCATAATGAATAAAGGTAAACTGACAACGGAAAATAATTTTCCACACACAAACCAACTAAAGTTACAAAAACCAACGCTAAAACCCGCCCTCACTGATTTTTAGAACAATTACCAATAAAAAAAGGAAACTTTAACAACATTTTTATTACGTATAACCGACCTCTTTGATACGAAATTTTTAATTAAAACAAAGCTTTTAGCTACGCGACACTCCTTCGTTCAAAAGCGCGTTCTATTTTTAAAAACAAACCTCAAACACTGAGGTACAATTATTTTTAACTTTTTTCGTAAATGACAATTATAGAGAATAAACGCTAACGATTTAAAAAGAATAAAAGCCCGCGTTTTCAAAATGTCCGAATTAAGCTAGGTACTTACCGATACATGGTCTGCGTTGTACTGTGTCTTCGGAAGGACTGCCGATCTATACGCAAAGGCTCAATGCGCATGGATGGGACAATAGGGTGGGTTTGAGCTGGGGCCCGAGACTACACGACTTGTAGCGAAGTCTCGACGGACATGGCTGTCTAACATGATTCCTTTGTTTACTCAATATATGTTACTAACAAAAATTGTCTCAGATATAGAATGTAATAGAGAATGTATGTTAGGCTCTAAGCTATTTGTAATATACAAAGGCTAGGGTATTATCATAGCCTAAAGATATAAAACTAAAAAATAATTGTTATATTGAAATAAAACCACGGATTTACGGGTTTACTCGCATTTATTTTAAACATTAGTTTTAATTAATGTTTACCCTGACGTTTTGCACCCAAAGTAGTTTTATTTCAGTGTGTCAAACTTGCAAGCAAGCGTAAAAAAAACAGTTGCTTAATATTCCTAACGTGGAGAGTCATTCATCTCCTGGTTACATTAAGTTGTCTGTTAGTAACTATGACACAGCTGTATTGTTATGATTTTGATTGACGCAACATACGTCGTAACATAAACGTAACGTAAACTCGATGTCCTGAACAGGGTGCAAAGATTCCTCACGCCAGATCAGTTGTGTCTTCTGTATAAGACGCAGATGCGGTCTTGCATGGAGTTATTGTTCGCACTTCTGGGACGGTTCCGTAAAGCACCTTCTCGATGCCTTGGACAGATTGCAGCGGCGCGTTATATATATTATCGGAAATGCAGAGGTCACTAATACTCTCGAACCCCTGCAATTGCGTAGAGATATTTTTGATTTTATTATAGTTGGTGACTCGTTTCTATATCGCACTCCCAAAAGATGGAATAATCTACCAGCACACGTTCTGCCTCTTTCCTATGACATGGGGTCCTCAAACGAGGCGTGAAGAAGCACCTTGTTGGCCGACAGTCACCTTGAGGGTGACTGATGCTGCGTTGTTTCACGCTACACCAGTTGTCCTTGCAATGACTTGAAGATATACCACCCATAAGAATGGATCCTAAATCTATTAATATCAACAAGTATAAAGACTTGATTACCTTGTTCCAACGATATTCCACGATTATTGTAAAAATTTACAGCATGGTACCGAAATACCCGAATTTCCTGAAGAAGAATAAGGAGTAAGAAAAAAGAAGTAGAAGTGAGAATTAAGAAGAGAGGTAGAAAATAAGTATAAATATTTTTTATTACATTGATTTGATGGTCATTTTGTTTAATTTTTTCACCTATTACATTATTCCATAGGTATAAAAACGGGATAATGACCTAGGTATTCTTTTTAGGGTTCCGTAGTCAACAAGGAACCCTTATAGTTTCGCCATGTCCGTTTGTCTGTCTGTCTGTCTGACCCCAGTCTAGCTCATAGACTCTTATTACTAGAAAGCTGTAATTTGGCATGGATATACATATTAATCACGCCGACAAAGTGGTAAAGCAAAATTGGGGATGTAATTTTTTTTCTTGTTAACCCCTAAGTGTTGGGTGTCGTTGGATAGCAATTTCAAAAATATAGCGGGTTTGTTAAAACAGTTATTAAATTGAGGCACCCGTTTGTGAGCTTTAAAGTGCAAAATTTTGTTAGAGTCAAGTGTCCCCCCCCTGCCAGCCAAATGGTTGTGTTTGGATACGTGAAAAAATTCACGGTAGTTGTATATATAACGAAGTTAAAGGGAAAACTATCACAGCTAAGTGAGCTTTACGAGTAACAGTCGACCAACTTACAAAATGTACTTGGCGCAGTACAAATTCCTCATTGGGAACTACTTAAATAATGTTGTCAGGTGTGTGAAACCGGTAGTATCTATCTACATTTAAGTATATGAGCCATTTTTACTTTTTTATTTTTAAGTGCTAATTGCTGCACTGAAGCTAAATTAAATATTCATAAAATTTTATAAAATACAGTGAAAAAATTAAACGCCCACCCGACCCAGCCAGGAATCGAACCTGGGTCTTCGGCTGCACTGACCACATAGTGGTCGGGTCGGGTGGGCGTTTAATTTTTTCACTGTATTTTATAAAATTTTATGAATATATGAGCCATCGTTAAATAAAAGTTCATAAAAGCCCTTTCTCAGAGTCCGTATTATTGGGATGGGCTACGGAACCGTACACTGCGCGTGGCCCGCCACGCACTTGGCCGGTTTTTTATGGTAAAGGAATCGTATAACAACTAAATTTAAAGAGCTAATTAATTTCATTGGTATTGTACTTCGCACGGTCATCTAGTTTATGGAAAGAATGGTTAATTTTGGGGATTAATGTGTTAAGTCCACCCCTGGTAGCTGACTAGGCAGTAAAACATTTTTACAATTGAAGTTTCGAAAAGTAGTCGATTTAGCATAAACACCAAGCACTAAATCAGTTCCTCCTAAAAACCAAACAAAATGGTTGCTATCTTTATAAAAATATTTTATTAATTTCCTTCTCCTGTAAAATTATTCATTTGAGACTTGACACAGGTCACCTCTGGCCTACAGAATTGTATTTTAAATATTTTAAAGTAATCGCAACTTTTTATTTAACTATATAAACACACCTTTACAATCTACCCCGAATAAGAGCTTTCAGACGAACACCAGTAGCTGATTTTATCTAAATGTACCTATCTATTTTTAACTCAATATAACGTCCCTCATATTTCAATTTTATTCTTCTTTGAAAAAATTTTTATCTGACATTTAACATGTTCCATATTTAAATACCAAGGTATGTAAATAGAAAAAAAATTGTTCCCTTTTGAATTTGACATCTTGAATTATAATCTCCTTTTTTAGAAATGACTGGAAGAGACGTAAAAGTTTTACGTTTATAGAATGATGACAATTAGAAATTTTCTGAAAATTTCGAGCTTTATCGGTTAGTACCTTTGTTTAAAATTATGATATCTTCAAAAATATGTCTCTTACATCAGCAATTCTTAAATCATTCATTCATCATCATCACTACTGCTGGGGCATGAGCTTTCCCTATGGATGGATAGAGAGAACGGGCCATAAACCACCACGCGGGCCCAGTGCAGATTGGTGGTTGTTAACGACTGCTAATGCAGCCGGGACCAACGGCTTTACGTGCCTTCCGAAGCACGGAGTAGCTCGAGATGATAAATTTTTGGTCACCCATCCGATGACCGGCCTTTGCGAAAGTTGCTTAACCTCAGCACTCGCAGACCGGGTGCGTTACCCACTGCGCCATCGAGCTCCTTAACTGTATTTGTTTAAATATACATAAATATTAAGTGTAAAGTGTCATTGGCACCAATTTTCGCCGCCAAAAACTATCATATTGTAGAATCAAGTGTGGAAATAATTCCCGTATAGTCCTGATTACTTGATGCACAGTCAGTAAAAACAACAACTCACGTTAAGTAGTGTAATAATCCCTGACGCACGATACAGAAGGCACAAAGATAGCAATGACAAAGCACAATTCAGCACAGTAAACAATTTAGGAAGGAAGAAAGTTCGTGTCGATTAATGTGCGGCGTATGCGGTAGGTGACGCCGCCCGCCACAATATATTTTTTTTATTTTTATTAGTCAACATCACATACATTGTTCTGATCCCAAGGTAAGTAATTATAGATAATGAAATGATTTCAAAAAAAAGTAAGAACAAGTGTTTACATCTAAAACTACTCCTGAAAAATGGCAAATGCTTATTAGATACAAATTTAACTAATACTTTTAAAATTATTTCCTTTTTACTTTCCATACATGCAACTTCCGCAACTTTTAGATTTTTTCCGTTATTAATATAAAATGGCGAGAAGTAAGGAATATGGCCTCTATTAATTTAATTAAAAACGAATTATATATAATATAAAGACGAAACGAACGAATCATTTTTAAAATAATAAGACTTTGTTAACCAAAGCTAAGACTAATACCTAACAAATACACATGGAAAAATAAATAATAACCTACTTACTAAAAATAAATGTGTATGTACTATTTTTTTCTTGAATTTCCCAATAGTAGGTACTATATTTTTTGCAATGTTTTGAAAAAATACTATTTTACCCTCAAAAAAGGTGGCAACCCTACGCGGCGCCCAGCGTTACGTCCGTGCCTCGTCTTTTCTATATGTTTGAAAAAGTCGCGACGGCGGGCGGCGCCGGCGCCCCGTCTGCGCCCTGTGTGCGCCCCGCCCGCGTCTTACGTCTTTTCTGTGTGTCCCGCGCCTTAGGAAAGACGACAAATGAATCGACATCGACAACTTTTTTTGTCTCGTCCACAAGATATGTTGCGGTGTTCATCTTAGCCCTGCAGTATAGTAAATTTAGGCTCAGCTATTAATTAAGGACCCACGATTTTCAATAAAAAATTGAAAATCGTGGGTCCTCATCGAATCGTGGGTTCGAATGCGAAAGATTATATTTTTTTACACTTATTAGTGAGTTAGTGAATTATTAGTGAATAAGTGTAAAAAAATATAATCTTTCAGTGGAATATCATATTTTGATAACTTGTGTAGTTTTTTTGTTATAATTAATTGAGAATCGTAAAAGTTTTCTTCGTTTTTTGACGTTTTGCGACTGACATTTGTATTTACGTGTACGTCATACGTTGTTACGTTGCGTTTTGTTACGTGTTGTGTAACGCGTTGTAACGTTTTTTTCGAATACTCGGAATAAGACTTATTACCTTGGTGAAATCCGCCCTAAAGCGGTTAGTAACAAGCCGAACACTCAAGCCACTACTCCACCAAGTGCCAGTAAATAACACAATATATAAAATGCTACATATGTTGCACCTGAATTATGGCCTGTACGTGAGAACACTAACGTCGCGACACTTAGGTACAGTCAGCGTCAGAAGTTGATTTTTATTATTTTTTACATAATACGGAAAAAGGACATAGGTGTGGAAAAAGGGTGGGGAGGCCTTTGTCCAGGAGTGGGACATTGCTGATACAATAATATAACAACAATATCATACGGGTAAGCACTTGGCCTTTATCTCACCTGATGTAAAGTGATGATAAGGCCGAAGGTGGAAGCGCACTTCACCCGGAATCCTAAACTAGTGAAGCATTGGCTATCTTATCTCTAGCTGCCGGAACACAACAATGCTATAAACATTGATGTTATGGCGACGTATTTAGATAAGATGGTGGTAGCTAGCTTGGCGGTCAAAAAAGCCTTACCACCAACAAAACCTAGTACACCAACATGTACCCCGCTGGGAATCGAGCCAGTGGTCCCCACCACTAGACCACAGAGGCATGTACCAAATAACTTTTATTTGTTTCCCACTGCTCGTCAAATGTTTGCCTTTTGCGTCTAGTCCCAAGCCTGGGCCAGCTCACATAACCCATCGAAAAATTGGTGAAGTCATCCCCCATCTCCACGGTGCCCATCACATGGAACCCAGTCAATGGCGATCTTCGCTCACCTCTCTAGGACCTTACGGCTAAAGCGCTGTCCACACATTTCCGGGTCAGGGCCATCTGAGTGCCGAGTTGGCGGTGTCAGTGTTCCCATCAGGGACGTGCCATCCGTCACCTGTGTCTACACATATCAGGGAAAGCGGTATCAGTGTAGTATGTTTCGGTGACTGATAACGTATAAAACCCGATGTCCTTGTTTAACATAGAAGAATTGGCAATGATTGCAAATAGTTCTATCAACCTTTCTGTGTCCATGTTGCACTTGCACAAAATGTCGTCCAGCCCACGTAGATAAAAATCGGATAGCACTGTCAGAGCGTCCGTGCGTCCGAGCGGGCTCCGGAACCCTGACGATACGGATCCTTCTGACATGGAGATTTGTGAACAAGTTCGCACAAATCATATGCACCTTACCGATTTTTTCTTCGTCCCGGCCGTGTTCCGTCAGGGACGGGAACTCAGAAATGTGTGGACAGCGCTTAACGGGTCGGCGGCGATAAGGACGGCCAGGGAGGCACAATCCTGCTTCACAAGCTGTGGAGCATCTGGATTCCGCTTCTGCATATCTAGAAAAGTGGGAGTAGCTGAAAACCAGCGCTGCCTGGGATCTTATTCCTAGATCAGCACATGCTGAGCCATTTCCAATTGCATGTGTTTCAAACCAAATGTTTCAAATATTATAATTATAATGTACTAGCGGCCCGTCCCGACTTATTTATTTAATCTTTATTGCACGATACAATAAAATAAAGTACAAAAGGCGGACTTAATGCCAAAAGGCATTCTCTACCAGTCGACCTAAGGGCTAGGCAGAAAAATTGGTAAGCGCTGCGGCAGGAACGGCTTCGCAGGGATGGACATTTCATTTTTAATATAGCCTATGCTACTCAGCGCTAATGTAGCATTCTAATGGTGAAAGCGTTTTTTAAATCGGTCCAGTAGTTTTTGAGTTTATTCGTTGCAAACATACAAAAATACAAAGCTTTCTTCTTTATAATATTAGTATTATGAGGAGTTCGATTACGAAATTCGAATTCGAAACAGTTATTATCTCGAGCTCCTCCGTTTTCGGAAGGCACGTAAAGCCGTTGGTCCCGGCTGCATTAGCAGTCGTTAACAACCACCAATCCGCAGTGGGCCGCGAGATGGTTTATGGTCCGTTCTCCTTATCCATCCATAGGGAAGGCTCGTGCCCCAGCAGTGGGGACATGACAATGAGCTTATGATGAATGTATGTAGTTTTTTGTTAAAGAGAAGCAATATATATTTTACTTACTTACTTATCATTAGGTGGAGCGGAGCAAGTATATGTCTAAGGATTCTAGATGAAATGCGCTTCCACCCTATCACTCAAAATCAGGTGAAATGAAGGTTAAGTGCTTTTACGTAAGAAACAAAAACTTTTTTTGTTTCTTACTTATATTTAAGCACTTGCACCAATTTTTTTTTAATCACTAAAGTGATTTGTAAATATTGTGGCCAACTGTACCACCGGTTATTATCTTGTGTAATCCATTAAGGGTAATGGTTCATACGGTGGGAGTGTCGCTAGCCGGATGGTAGACATTGTAAAGGTAAGCCTAAATTGCTGTAGGCTTCAATATACAGGGTGTTTAAAATGGAAAATTATAAATATATAACTGAAAAACACTAGATGGCGAAAAAAATTAGGATTCTTTGTAACTTTGTAAAATTGCAAAGTTTTAATTCTACCTATTTTTGCCTTATCAAGAATGAATAACAAATATGAAATAAAATGTGGACAAATTTTGAAGTAACATTTTATGTTTTTATCGTTAATATTGTAATGGTTGAGTCAATTTAAGACCAAGTTTCAAGAAATATCCGATGCAAAAAGAAAACCGTTAATTTTTGTTACGCTAGACTATTTTGAGACAAGAATATTTGTATGGAGAGCACAGCGGTCTAAAATTTTATTTAACTTTTTATGATTAATATTTAAATAATATTTATGTGCGAAAAAAGCTACATCACCATTTTGTAACTTGTCGTCATACGCTAGAGCTTTTTCTATAAAATAACTGTGAATACTTTTGTTGCTATAGGCCTGAGACTCTTTTTCTTTACAAGAGGTACAAAAATTGAATAAATGATTTGATTTGATTTGATTTGATTTGGATTGAAAGCAACAATTTAAACCGACCACCTGCTTCCTGCACCTGTTATAAGGCCCATCCTCATGTACGGTTCTGAAGCCTGGACGCTGACCATTAAAGAGGAGAATCGGCTTCTAGTGGCAGAGAGGAATGTTCTTCGGAAAATCCTGGGTAGATTGTAGCAGGAGAGTCCGGAAAAACGCAGAGGTTGAAGACCTCGTGGCTGAGCCTAACATAATTGGAGAATACAAATCACACAGACTCCGCTGGCTCGGTCAATGCTGCGAATGGGGGAAGATCGAAGCGTCAAGAGAGCATACTTGGGTCGACCGATCGGCCGGCGACCGGTTGGTCGCCCCAGGTACCGCCGTCAACTGGCAAGAGACTGCAATGGACAGGGGAAAGATGCAAATTCTCGTTTCCGAGGCGAATACTCAATTTGGGTCCCTGCACGAATGGAGTAAGTACCTGCCTCCCACCTGTCATCCTGTGAAATTTCCTTGAAAATCTATTTTAATTTTTTTAGTGATGAGAAACACAAATGTTGAAAAAAATTCCACGAGCAGGATTTGAAACTGCACCCTTCTGACACCCTACTGTTTCGCAACAAAATATGCGTTAAAATTATATAAACAAAACAAAAACATTTGATAATGAGAACATTGGTGTTGTGTTCAAGGTGTTCCTTGCCACGACCTACTACTTCGGTACGTCTTATACGACTACTCTGCCTCCTATGTTTGTCATAATCACAGTGAAAAATAGTCTTGCAAACGGTCTGCTAACGCAAACCCTTAACCTTTACACAGAAACGGTTCGGATATCGACTCGGCTTCAATGGATGACGTCAGCGGCGGGTGGCGGAAGGGGGGCGGGGGGGGGGGGGTCCATCCATTCACAATGGCGGCCTTAAGGGAGTCTCCGGTATTTATAGATAGTCCCATACAGAATGGATAACAATTTTGTGTACTTACTGCAATTAGATTATACAAAGTGTATCAAGTACATACTCGTACTGTGGTTATAATGAGCTCGGGGACGATGAAAAAAGAGTTAATTTTTATCCTATACAATGATAGATCTCATTATTATAAAACTAATAGACTTTATTTCACATCGATACGATACGAATTTCATCGTCATCAGCTCATTTAAAGTCCCCACTGCTGGGGCACGAGCCTTCGCTATGGATGGAGGGAAAACGGGCTATAAACCACCACGCAGGCCAAGCGCAGATTGGTGGTTGTTTCCTACAATTTCTATTTATTCTATCTAAGTTATTTTGTAATATGCCTAATACATAAAATAAAGCTAAAGAGGGGCGAAAGTCTGTACATGGAAGATATTCGAGAAAAAGTTGGCTGGGGATACTTACAATCGATAACAGAACACGTTCCAACAGTTTTTAGAATTTTTGTCTGTTTATCTGTATATTTTTAATGGCTGAACGTATTTGGATGATACTTTGGACATAGACATACCATGACCCGGACTAGGATATAGGATACTTTTTATCCCGCTAACAGGTTCCTGTGGGATAGTGTAGTCTTGGCGAACGAAGTCGCGGGCGACAACTAGTATCAAATGAATATGAAAGTTTTGCATGTTACTTCCATTTCGTCAGGTAAACAATTTTGCACGAAAACGCTCTTATACAACATAATGCTGTGACAACATACATGCTCGCATGTACGGGTTCTAAGTCCAACAGTAGAGAGTTTTCAAGTTGACCTATGTGAACATGGTATCTAATATATTACCTACCTAATACGAGACGAAACAACTGTGTACCTCTTTTGCACATTGCGCGCACAGAGGAGTGTGAGATTTGACATAGTTAAAGTCAAAATGTTTTTGTTTTGTTTATATAATTTTAACGCAAATTTTGTAAATAGCTTGCCTACTTCTTAACTGTTCTTTAGTATTTGTAAAATATTATGATGAATATATATATATATATATTATGAATATTATGATGTTAATGACGGTAGTTGTTGACATTGAATAGGCGCCTTTGGCTTTCAAAGTAAAAAAGTAAATAGTGTTAAATGATTTCGGCGGGCTGGTTAGAACCACGATAGCTCAATTGGAAGAGCACCTGACCCGGTATGTCAGAAGGGTGCAGGTTCAAATCTTGCTCGTGGATTTTTTTTTTAAATTTGTGTTTTTATAGTTAAAGTTCATAATAATATGTATATTATAAAATTATATTATTATAAATTATGTATATTAAGAGTTACATTATATTCTATGAACATTCGGGCTTCTAATTTAGGAGCTCGATGGCGCAGTGGTGAACGTGCCCAGTCTGAGATTGCTAAGGGTAAGTAACATTTACAAAAGCCGGTCATCGAATGGATGACCAAAAACGTATTATCTCGAGCTCCTCCGTATTTCAGAAGGTAAAGCCGTTAGTCCCGGCTGCATAAGCAGTCGTTAACAACCACCAATCCGCACTGGGCCCGCGTGGTGGTTTATGGCCCGTTTTATTTTATTTATTTGTTTATTTAAACTTTTGCAACATAAATATTACATGGCGGACTTAATGCCTGAGGCATTATCTACCAGTCAACCATAGGGTGGTGCAGAGATAACATTGGTAGGTGCAATTAAGATATATGATTGTAAGTACCTATGTAATACATACATAAATATTATATGTACATAAACATACATATGAGTATTGTAAATACGTAAACTGCAATAAATAAACATACATACAATACATAATTCTAATAGGACGTTATTGAGATGATTCTGCCATGGTTCTATCAAACAAGAGCTCACGGACTTCCCCTTCTTCGTTCTTTCCCTTGCGTTTGTAATGAATCCTACTCGCACCGCACCAAGATGTAACAAAAAATCCTGGTCACGACACCAAAATCTGTAACGCTCCTACGTCGCATCTAAATATGTAACGAATCCTAATCCTAACCTTAAGTAAACTAAATTAAATCTATAAGCCAACCGAAACTAAAGGATCTTCAATCCTATTTTTTTCTCTGAACTAACTAATTATGATAAATAAATAAAACGTTTTAACCTATTTGTACCTAACCTTCCTACCTAACGGCACCAAATATACGATATAAAAGTAACTTACATAATGAACGTAATTAGCTACCTAGATTACCATAAATTAACATACCTAATTTAATATAACCATTATTATTATTAAATAACAAACCCGGGAATAACCTACTTGTTTTAATCACATCTAAAAGATCATTTTGGCCAAGTGATCGTCTAGTGCACCTACGAAGGTCCGCAATAACCTAAGAACTTTAAGGAACTTAAGGCAAATCCTAACAGATCCTACCTATTCATAACTGTACAGTCTCTTAATGTAAATGAATTCATGATCCTTATTAAGACACGACTAACCTTTATACTATTACTATCATTATAAACAATCAAAGAAAGCAAAGACCTGCTCCAAGCTAGATTATGTAAGTACCTAAAATCATAACAACATAACGGTCACTCATCCCGTACGAATCTATTTAATAACAGCTGAACATTTAACAATTTATTAAATAAGTACCTACCTAAAATCATAGCAACATCATGGCCACCCATCCCAAAATGAAACTATGTAATAACAGCTTAACTTTTAATAATTTAATCGTTTGTCTATCTTGTTTGATAATAATATAACAAAGAGCTTCAAATGAAACTCGGAATCTTCTTTTAACCTTGTAAATTGTGATAAAATATCTTAAATTTAACGCAAAGGTTATGGTTGTGATAATACAAAAGGTGAAGTAAAACACAATTATTTTAGTTCCTACAAACTTCTATAAGGCAATTAGTTTATGTTACGCAAAATAAAATTGCTATGTTTTTTATTCAGGCGCTCTCACGGCCTAAACTTATCATGTAGTTTATCTCATCATTGCCACCTTCAATGACCTTAGTTAATATTTATTATTACGACTACTATCCTATTAAACATTGCAGACTATGATCAATCCAGAATCTTATTTGAATTAAATAAGGATAATACTAAACTCTACTCTTGTTACTCACGAGAGTCGCTTTTAAACATCATACTTAAACACTTGTTTAACACAATCTACTAATATGTATATAGGTAGGTAGCTACCTACTTACTATATTGAGGCAATTGTAATCCGTAATACCTACTATCAGTGTTCATGTCG
Organism: Eudonia truncicolella; assembly: GCA_949315975.1. NCBI lineage: Eukaryota > Metazoa > Arthropoda > Insecta > Lepidoptera > Crambidae > Eudonia > Eudonia truncicolella. Next base: position 2,504,021 of record OX438851.1, read on the forward strand.
TCCTAGCTTTACTCCGAGCAACCACAAGCCTTTGCTTAAATAGAACCATTCACCAGAACAATACCGAACTTATTTGTATTATATAAATGATCAAAATGATCATAAAGCTAAGTGGTCTCCTGCCTTCCCCAAAACCACCCACATCCTCTCGGTATTCAAATATTTTATTAAACCATTGCTTATATTTAATGCATGTAGATACTCGAGTATTTGACCAAACATAAGCAACGAGAAAACCATATAATTTCGGTATTGATGCTTAAATCTAGCAATCTCTTATTACTAATCACTGAACAATGCCTGACATATACTAAGAGTGGATATTTAACTCGTTATGGGTATTTAATGCTTGTACATTGAGTATTTGTACTAAACATAAACAAAAGCCACTCAAATATATCAGGCGCTGAACAAGGGTTTATTAAGTAAGTAGATAATATACCTATTACTTAGTCTTACAAACAAAGCTGAAATTCCACAAGCAGGATTTGAACCCACTGGTTCCAAGACAGGATTCGAACCTATGCAAATTGCAATTTCTTTGCAACAAATTTGCGTAAAATTATATACATATAAACAATCATATGCTCACTTTATTTCATTTAAAATCCACAAGCGGCACTCGAACCCACTAGTTCCACGAGCGGGAATCGAACCCATTCGAATTGTAATTTGTTCACAACAAATTTTCACAACATCACATATTCACTTTATTTCATAAAATCCCACAAGCGGGACTCGAACCCACTAGTTCCATGAATAGGAATCGAACCCATTCGAATTGTAATTTGTTCACAACAAATTTTCGCAACATCACATATTCATTTTATTTTATAAAATACACAAGCGGGATTCGAACCCACTAGTTCTATGAACGGGAATCGAACCCATTCGCATTGTAATTTGTTCACAACAAATCCACGTGAAATTATATATAAATAACCAATTATATGTTCACCTCACTCCATAGTCATCAAAATATAGATTTTTACTATTTAAATGTAGTTTGTGATATCAATCGTTTATGGCCTTTGATGGTAGCATATCTCCTTGAAGATGATCTACAGGGACTGCGTTGCTTGCCCTTAGCCAAACTAAAGATATCGACAATGTGTCGAAGCCATTTCAGCTCATAGAATCGGAAACCTTGATTTCCTCAAATACAGTCTGTATTGTTATATACCATTTGTAGGCAGTTATGTTCATTTCAATGACAACAGAATAAAATAAATCAAATAAAAAGTTAATAAATGAGATAGTCTTAAAAATAAATGTCTAAATTATCCGACGTCACCAAAATATAGATTTTACTATTTAAATGTAGGTTGTGGTAGCAATCGTTGCAGACTTCCGATGGTAGTACATCTCCTTGAAGATCTCTACAGGGACTGCTTTGCTTGCCCTCTAGTCCAACCAAAGATACCATCAACTATATGTATCAGCCATTTCGGCATAACAAAACTGGAAACCTTAATTTCCTCAAGGTAAATTAAGTAGGTAAATACCTAGTTAATTTCAGTGACATCTGAATAAAATAAACCTAATAAACTACTAAGCACGGTTTTCACACATCCATCACACACATAACTTGACCCTATTTATTCTAAAAACACCATCACCAACTTATTGAATAGGTACTTATTGTCTATCATGCAACATAAATATTATTATTAACGCACCGACTATTTTTTTATGACAGCCTTACTTATTTACTATAATAACAGATAAAACGTTTCGCTTAGTCTAGCCTAGCTAGTCTATACAAAATACCTACCTAGTAAAGTAAATTGATAATCACACTTAAATAAGTGCGAAGTATACCTATACCTACAAAGTTGCATTTTAACTAAACAGTTGAATTTACCGTCCCTACATACCTACCTACTTAGTTATATGTGCATTTCTGATTCCCACATTACACCTTACATGTATATAGCAACATATTTTACCTACCTACATACCGCTCACAAAATAAACTCTCTTACCTACCTACTACACTTTTATGCTCACCGTTTAAAAACGTAGTTGTTTATAAAATAAAATGTACTTATACCCTACCAACCTAATTCACTTTTTAATAATGTAAATCGTTCCAATACATTATGCAAATCTAACACCCTATCATATTCCTATTATTCTAGGGTACTTACATATTTCACGATATTACCTTAATAAGAAAATGTAAACAAACACACACAATATATAATATGAAATTCACAAAATGAATTAAAATGTTTAGTGAGATAAAGGTTAGAAAATTACACATTAATAAATACACATTAAAAAAAAACAAAAATATTCTTACCAATGGACCGAAGGTAACAAGTGGTAGGTGATAGGTGGTAGAAGGAAGGAATAAGGTTTAAGTTTTGGATTTTCTCACTGCCAATCATGCAGGCTCACATGACCGATCAGATATCTGACAGCTAAAGGTGTCTTGGCCACAGTGAGAGGGTTTGTGGATGATGGTAGGTATATGGGATAACATAATCACATCACATAAAGAAATATTACACCAACTTTATAATTTACACAGTTTAAATCAAGTTAAAGTAGTAAAATTACTTACAGTCTCACATTACTTACAATGTCCACTAGTGTCCAGAGCCGCCCTCTCCCTGTTCCGCCACACATATACTCTCACACGCGACTTTTCGACTCACTGCTCTTGACGAACTGTCCTCGACTATCTATCTTGACGAACTGTTCTCCACTATCCCTCCTCCAGGCCCCAAAATCCTTTTATACTCATCGGTACCTATACTTTCCTGCGTAATTTATTTCCTTTAACGTGATTGGCTACTCCTAATATCGGGTTTATCTCGATAAACACTATTTCAATCAAAGTTTCATTAATACCTACTTGTGTTGAAAGTTTTCAAGCTCAATTATCACTTGCCAACAATATCAATAACATGAGAGATAGCTTTAAATTCATCAAAAGAAAAACGTAAGTTATGTACTACCTTATTTACTTTACCTTATAAGGTGATTTTAGTGCCCAGACCAACGTTCATATTTCCGCTATTTCCCGCTAGAGGCGCTAGCTGTATTCATTGATGCAACACTCTGCTTTTACTCACACATAGATAATAGAAAGAACTAGAATATCGTATTATATTGGATATAGACTACTGCTACTTCCCGCTAGATGGCGCTAGATGTATTCATTCTTGATCGATCGTGGCTCCATCTCAATTATGAAACTAGCTTACGACTTAGTGCTTTACACACATTTTAAATAAACAAATTGTAATGTTGTCATATCCTATCCGGGTTTATATGAGAAATTAAACCTACGTTCGTATGTTCGTACAATGTAAAAACCTGTAAATACTACATGAAAACGCAATAATTATTTATAATTTATGAAATGCAATCTGTAACATTAAAGTACAGACTTCTATTGCATTCTAACCTCCTTATAGTCTACCTAGGTTAGTGGTGAGCATAAAAAGTTAATTATATTCGTTAACTAAAATGAATTTTTATCACAAATATTCTCTTAAATAATATTGTTTTGACAACGCCATAAGAAGTGGAAGTTCCTGGAACTACCTAGAAAGGGTAAAAACAGCTAGTGTGGAAGTTGACGCTAGATGGCTCGGCATGCATTATCGATTACATTCGGTTTCTAAATAATAAAATCTATTATCATTTGAAAGGTAAAAATAACGCTGTTAACAATGATTCTATTTGACATTTAAGTCCTAGCAAGTATTGCTTAATTTTATTTAAATATTGTTGATTAATCTATTAGTTCCTTTTATCTTATTTATTACATATATAAAATTAAATAACATTTAGCCTTAATTCTATCTTAGATATTTATAATTTTTATTTATTCATTTAGAAAATGTTCTGGTGACGTATGGACCGTTACAGCCAACCCCCAAAATTTACGAAGGTATGAAATAACTTAACCGTAGGAAATTTTCTAAACCCTCGTACATTTTCTAAGTGTAATTGTTAGTATGCTCTTCCCTCCCAAGTGCAAATTCTAACCTGCCAATATTCGAACAGAGACAAGACCTATTTAAAACAAGTGTAATATTTAATTTGTTTCATAAAATCCATTAGTTTCATTTTTCACCTCATTAAAAACTAAATATGAAATGAAAAATAAAACATAGCACTAGTGAGCGTGCGTGTATCTATTTAAATGTATAGCTATTCCTTGGAACGCCTTTGTGTATTTAGACCGAATGGTAAACAGTCATAAGCTGGACAAACCTTCGATGTGTTAAAGGCACTAACAATAGTAAGTCATTACTGTTCGCAAGGTACAACTGAATCTGCTAAAGGTGTTGGGTTGTCAGGCCAACCAATCCTAGCGATTTACTAAAGGCATCTCATCATCCAATCCTGATTGCTGCGATTTACCAATAGCACCTCTTCAGAAGCAGTTGACGTTCACAGCTAAGGCAATAACTCCTTATATTGCCATTGCCACACACCAAAACTCTGCCGCAGACAAAGACCGTTCACGATTAGGGGAATGTGCAGTGTACATTTTAGTCTCAGCTTCTTGTGTAGTAAATATTATCTATGGCGGTCTTCTTTTTTCTTTTTTTTTTTTAAAAGACTGAAGTTGTCTTAACCTAACACCAAACTTCTTCGCCATAAAAAATATTTTGTATAGTGTCAGCATGTCAAAATTCGAATACCGACAAACCGTTCCATGACCTAAGTGAAAGTCGAATTGTTTATTCATACCTTTTTATATATATAAATATACATATATTTTTTTTAATCCTTTTCATCCTTCGTCATTCTACTTTACAATGTGCACTAACTGTCACACTCTAACAACTCGTCAACACCATTACTAGACATGAAACTGCGAACAAGTTTGCACCATTTCCTAACTCCCCAACAAAAATAAGATTATATATCGAGTAGCCTGCTATAACACTCCATACTACTTTCATACACACATTCAATCGCAAAGCAAAGACACAACAAAAGCAAAGTAATAAAAACTACCTGTGTAAAAACCGTGCTGAAACTTATAATGTACCTATATTATAATATATTTCGCTTAAACTTAACCACACCCTATGCTCATACTTGCTCGGAACAACGCCTGACCCGAACACTGATAAAGTTTAAATTACTTCTAATCACTGAAAACCTCATTGTCATAACCTGAATTAAACCAACAAACCTAAATTATCCAATTTCATTATTTAATAATTATCAATACTGTATTAGTGTTTCTATTCAAAATAAATGATTAAGTACTTTAATAAAAAAAAAACTTTATAATTCGTAATAACATCATGAATTCAGTTACCGTTGGAATAAATATTTAAGAACGCCTTAACATTTGATACATAACATTACTGCTTTGTTGCTTGCCTTTTCTAATGTACCTACCTAACCTTTACTGTACCTACTATCTATGATCAAATTAATTGTTTTTTTTTTTTTTTTAATAATTAATTTTGTTTATCCTACTTAATACAATTATAATAATGGACCTATTTATATCTCCAACCCCCATCTAACTAGAACTTATACTTAAATAATGTACTTTACTATGTATCATTAACAAATATGGATATCTCCCTAGTTTTTCTGAAACTAAAAGTTACCTTATTTCAAATGCCAGAACACAACAATGCTAACATCATCATTGTTGTAAAGAAATATTAACAACCTACTACATTAGTAACAGAAAGTCAGGTGGACTTAATACTTCATCTCAATCTAGTACCTACCTATCTTATTCTAAAATTTAACAACAACCAAGTATTGTTGTAACAAAATTAACTATTAAACAGACTATTTAACACCTACTTCCTGAACTGTCAGAACAACAATGCTACCATCAACATTGTCGTTTTAAATTATTAAAACTAATTTGGTTGTAGAAAGACATGCGGACTTAAAAGAAACCCTATCGCCAACCAAACCGAGTACTAAGAAACACTTAACCTAACGCTTAAATCCTGGCACTATATTCCAAACCCAGATTCAAAACTACAGTCCTATAAATAGTCACAAGATAAAAATTTTACTAGAAATTCAACCAACTTCAGTAAGCACAAGTAGGAATCGAACCCACAACTTTTGGAAACCGATCCAATGCTCTGACCGCTGAGCTACAGAAGCTCTAGAATTTTTTTTTTTTTTTTTTAATTTTTAATTTTATCATAAGTTGGTCACTTAATCGCTCTTAACTTGTTGAACTCAAAACCTAAGATTGTTACTAATACCACCTATAAACTGTAACTATAAACCTATTTACTGGTTAACGATAATCCTTTGCCATCATCACCTGCTCAGATGGTAAAAACAATCTAATGCGTTAGTGTTACTAAATAGTAGTTCTTTCGCGCATCACTAGATGGCGCTTTCACTAACCCATTTGAACTTGCTAACAATACATTTACTTCTAGACTGTAATTGTTTGACGTTATACCTTAGTATCTATTATTAAATTTATGGTTATACCTACAACCCCCAGTTAACTAAACTTTTACCTCTCTAAGTAACGCATAACTTTCAAGTATAAGTAGGTATAAAGATAATTATGATAACCTATTTCAACATTGTAAGTAATTAATGTTCATGAAGATTGACTTTGACTATTGTATCTGAATAGGTACACCTACAACACCTACATTGATTAATTATCTAGTACTAACCCTAAAAAGACATAATACCTAATATATGTATACCTAAAGATACTACTTCATAATGTACTAAATATTTCGGACTAGGCACTATGGTATAATAATATGAGTAGTCGTACACTAACTAAAAATCCTAAATTAAAATAACACGTGTAGCAAACATGTTCCTAAACATATAAACATTTGCACGTCGGTGGCCGAACGGCAAAGTGCTCGGTCCGACACCCGAAGCCACAGAGTTCAACTCCCAGGCTAGACTTGTTTGTTTTTTTTATTTACATAAGTATTTAAAATTAACCTAAGAATGTTAATCTAATAAAGAAGGTTTTTTTTTTTTTTCATATGTAATTGAACTGTTCTCTACTAAAAATAATGATACTATAAAAAACGTAGCAACCCCCCCCACTAACTAGACTCTAAAACTCACTCAGCCCCTGTCGACTCACTGCTGGGTATAAGCCTCATTGTTTAAAATTATAAGAATATATCAGAATATATCAATTAATAAATTAATCTTATTATGCCTAATAATGGTCACTACATTACAACCCCCCGTTAGTAAAACTCTAAACCTCTTAGGTACCTACTTACTTAAATCATGTAGCATCCCTTAACTTCACTTAAAATCGTTACCTACCTACCTTCAATCTAAACCTACATTTCTAAACTAATTTGTTAACTGACTAGTATTTCAAATTAAAACGTAATTACCAAAATTAACATGTTTATTAAACCCGGGACCTTGGGTTAAATAAATATTAGACAATAACAAAAATTAATTTTCAACATTGACCCGACCGGGGATCGAACCCGGGACCTCAGAGTTAGCTCCGCCCAAAATGCGACATGCAAGCCACGCGGCTACAGAATACATCAAGGGGCGTAGTGCGAGTTTAGTTTACTAAAAGTATTTATTTGATCATACTAACTAAACGAAAACCAGCATGGCATTGAAGCAGTGCCTCCTGGCGGCATACGATAAAAGTTAACATTGTGTCATACAAATTTCTGCCCCGCCAACGCGATCGAATGGCGAATGAAACTACCTGGCACCCAGATATACGTATCTACTCTACCTTCCTATTATAATAATATAAATTCTAAACGTCTATCTTTGCCTTAATTCCTTCCTATTTACACGGCAACAAATTGTGCGACTTGCATCGCAACACACTTCTAAATGTGATTGAATTTAATATAACAAATAATAATAATAATAATAACCTATCCACCAAAATAAATTTAAATTTAATCTAGACTTGATCTAAAAGATGATACTATCATATAAAATAGATCCTAAACTGTTTATAATACATTCTAATAACAATGTAACATCACCATTGTAACCATATTCTGAAAGTATTCTAAAATTGTCCTAATTATTATGATGCTGCCACAATGCTACCAAGACACCGTTATAGTATCCCAGCAGAACCCTTACAACATCATCACAACATCATTCACAGTCTCGAAACTGTGTTTAAAACTATTCAATGCTACTCCTAAGTTACCTACAGATACCCTATTATCTATTGGTCACATAATCCTAGTAATGCAATCCTGGTCACGGCCACACTATTGTAATGAATCCTACTCGCACCGCACCAAGATGTAACAAAAAATCCTGGTCACGACACCAAAATCTGTAACGCTCCTACGTCGCATCTAAATATGTAACGAATCCTAATCCTAACCTTAAGTAAACTAAATTAAATCTATAAGCCAACCGAAACTAAAGGATCTTCAATCCTATTTTTTTCTCTGAACTAACTAATTATGATAAATAAATAAAACGTTTTAACCTATTTGTACCTAACCTTCCTACCTAACGGCACCAAATATACGATATAAAAGTAACTTACATAATGAACGTAATTAGCTACCTAGATTACCATAAATTAACATACCTAATTTAATATAACCATTATTATTATTAAATAACAAACCCGGGAATAACCTACTTGTTTTAATCACATCTAAAAGATCATTTTGGCCAAGTGATCGTCTAGTGCACCTACGAAGGTCCGCAATAACCTAAGAACTTTAAGGAACTTAAGGCAAATCCTAACAGATCCTACCTATTCATAACTGTACAGTCTCTTAATGTAAATGAATTCATGATCCTTATTAAGACACGACTAACCTTTATACTATTACTATCATTATAAACAATCAAAGAAAGCAAAGACCTGCTCCAAGCTAGATTATGTAAGTACCTAAAATCATAACAACATAACGGTCACTCATCCCGTACGAATCTATTTAATAACAGCTGAACATTTAACAATTTATTAAATAAGTACCTACCTAAAATCATAGCAACATCATGGCCACCCATCCCAAAATGAAACTATGTAATAACAGCTTAACTTTTAATAATTTAATCGTTTGTCTATCTTGTTTGATAATAATATAACAAAGAGCTTCAAATGAAACTCGGAATCTTCTTTTAACCTTGTAAATTGTGATAAAATATCTTAAATTTAACGCAAAGGTTATGGTTGTGATAATACAAAAGGTGAAGTAAAACACAATTATTTTAGTTCCTACAAACTTCTATAAGGCAATTAGTTTATGTTACGCAAAATAAAATTGCTATGTTTTTTATTCAGGCGCTCTCACGGCCTAAACTTATCATGTAGTTTATCTCATCATTGCCACCTTCAATGACCTTAGTTAATATTTATTATTACGACTACTATCCTATTAAACATTGCAGACTATGATCAATCCAGAATCTTATTTGAATTAAATAAGGATAATACTAAACTCTACTCTTGTTACTCACGAGAGTCGCTTTTAAACATCATACTTAAACACTTGTTTAACACAATCTACTAATATGTATATAGGTAGGTAGCTACCTACTTACTATATTGAGGCAATTGTAATCCGTAATACCTACTATCAGTGTTCATGTTGTCCTAGCTTTACTCCGAGCAACCACAAGCCTTTGCTTAAATAGAACCATTCACCAGAACAATACCGAACTTATTTGTATTATATAAATGATCAAAATGATCATAAAGCTAAGTGGTCTCCTGCCTTCCCCAAAACCACCCACATCCTCTCGGTATTCAAATATTTTATTAAACCATTGCTTATATTTAATGCATGTAGATACTCGAGTATTTGACCAAACATAAGCAACGAGAAAACCATATAATTTCGGTATTGATGCTTAAATCTAGCAATCTCTTATTACTAATCACTGAACAATGCCTGACATATACTAAGAGTGGATATTTAACTCGTTATGGGTATTTAATGCTTGTACATTGAGTATTTGTACTAAACATAAACAAAAGCCACTCAAATATATCAGGCGCTGAACAAGGGTTTATTAAGTAAGTAGATAATATACCTATTACTTAGTCTTACAAACAAAGCTGACATTCCACAAGCAGGATTTGAACCCACTGGTTCCAAGACAGGATTCGAACCTATGCAAATTGCAATTTCTTTGCAACAAATTTGCGTAAAATTATATACATATAAACAATCATATGCTCACTTTATTTCATTTAAAATCCACAAGCGGCACTCGAACCCACTAGTTCCACGAGCGGGAATCGAACCCATTCGAATTGTAATTTGTTCACAACAAATTTTCACAACATCACATATTCACTTTATTTCATAAAATCCCACAAGCGGGACTCGAACCCACTAGTTCCATGAATAGGAATCGAACCCATTCGAATTGTAATTTGTTCACAACAAATTTTCGCAACATCACATATTCATTTTATTTTATAAAATACACAAGCGGGATTCGAACCCACTAGTTCTATGAACGGGAATCGAACCCATTCGCATTGTAATTTGTTCACAACAAATCCACGTGAAATTATATATAAATAACCAATTATATGTTCACCTCACTCCATAGTCATCAAAATATAGATTTTTACTATTTAAATGTAGTTTGTGATATCAATCGTTTATGGCCTTTGATGGTAGCATATCTCCTTGAAGATGATCTACAGGGACTGCGTTGCTTGCCCTTAGCCAAACTAAAGATATCGACAATGTGTCGAAGCCATTTCAGCTCATAGAATCGGAAACCTTGATTTCCTCAAATACAGTCTGTATTGTTATATACCATTTGTAGGCAGTTATGTTCATTTCAATGACAACAGAATAAAATAAATCAAATAAAAAGTTAATAAATGAGATAGTCTTAAAAATAAATGTCTAAATTATCCGACGTCACCAAAATATAGATTTTACTATTTAAATGTAGGTTGTGGTAGCAATCGTTGCAGACTTCCGATGGTAGTACATCTCCTTGAAGATCTCTACAGGGACTGCTTTGCTTGCCCTCTAGTCCAACCAAAGATACCATCAACTATATGTATCAGCCATTTCGGCATAACAAAACTGGAAACCTTAATTTCCTCAAGGTAAATTAAGTAGGTAAATACCTAGTTAATTTCAGTGACATCTGAATAAAATAAACCTAATAAACTACTAAGCACGGTTTTCACACATCCATCACACACATAACTTGACCCTATTTATTCTAAAAACACCATCACCAACTTATTGAATAGGTACTTATTGTCTATCATGCAACATAAATATTATTATTAACGCACCGACTATTTTTTTATGACAGCCTTACTTATTTACTATAATAACAGATAAAACGTTTCGCTTAGTCTAGCCTAGCTAGTCTATACAAAATACCTACCTAGTAAAGTAAATTGATAATCACACTTAAATAAGTGCGAAGTATACCTATACCTACAAAGTTGCATTTTAACTAAACAGTTGAATTTACCGTCCCTACATACCTACCTACTTAGTTATATGTGCATTTCTGATTCCCACATTACACCTTACATGTATATAGCAACATATTTTACCTACCTACATACCGCTCACAAAATAAACTCTCTTACCTACCTACTACACTTTTATGCTCACCGTTTAAAAACGTAGTTGTTTATAAAATAAAATGTACTTATACCCTACCAACCTAATTCACTTTTTAATAATGTAAATCGTTCCAATACATTATGCAAATCTAACACCCTATCATATTCCTATTATTCTAGGGTACTTACATATTTCACGATATTACCTTAATAAGAAAATGTAAACAAACACACACAATATATAATATGAAATTCACAAAATGAATTAAAATGTTTAGTGAGATAAAGGTTAGAAAATTACACATTAATAAATACACATTAAAAAAAAACAAAAATATTCTTACCAATGGACCGAAGGTAACAAGTGGTAGGTGATAGGTGGTAGAAGGAAGGAATAAGGTTTAAGTTTTGGATTTTCTCACTGCCAATCATGCAGGCTCACATGACCGATCAGATATCTGACAGCTAAAGGTGTCTTGGCCACAGTGAGAGGGTTTGTGGATGATGGTAGGTATATGGGATAACATAATCACATCACATAAAGAAATATTACACCAACTTTATAATTTACACAGTTTAAATCAAGTTAAAGTAGTAAAATTACTTACAGTCTCACATTACTTACAATGTCCACTAGTGTCCAGAGCCGCCCTCTCCCTGTTCCGCCACACATATACTCTCACACGCGACTTTTCGACTCACTGCTCTTGACGAACTGTCCTCGACTATCTATCTTGACGAACTGTTCTCCACTATCCCTCCTCCAGGCCCCAAAATCCTTTTATACTCATCGGTACCTATACTTTCCTGCGTAATTTATTTCCTTTAACGTGATTGGCTACTCCTAATATCGGGTTTATCTCGATAAACACTATTTCAATCAAAGTTTCATTAATACCTACTTGTGTTGAAAGTTTTCAAGCTCAATTATCACTTGCCAACAATATCAATAACATGAGAGATAGCTTTAAATTCATCAAAAGAAAAACGTAAGTTATGTACTACCTTATTTACTTTACCTTATAAGGTGATTTTAGTGCCCAGACCAACGTTCATATTTCCGCTATTTCCCGCTAGAGGCGCTAGCTGTATTCATTGATGCATCACTCTGCTTTTACTCACACATAGATAATAGAAAGAACTAGAATATCGTATTATATTGGATATAGACTACTGCTACTTCCCGCTAGATGGCGCTAGATGTATTCATTCTTGATCGATCGTGGCTCCATCTCAATTATGAAACTAGCTTACGACTTAGTGCTTTACACACATTTTAAATAAACAAATTGTAATGTTGTCATATCCTATCCGGGTTTATATGAGAAATTAAACCTACGTTCGTATGTTCGTACAATGTAAAAACCTGTAAATACTACATGAAAACGCAATAATTATTTATAATTTATGAAATGCAATCTGTAACATTAAAGTACAGACTTCTATTGCATTCTAACCTCCTTATAGTCTACCTAGGTTAGTGGTGAGCATAAAAAGTTAATTATATTCGTTAACTAAAATGAATTTTTATCACAAATATTCTCTTAAATAATATTGTTTTGACAACGCCATAAGAAGTGGAAGTTCCTGGAACTACCTAGAAAGGGTAAAAACAGCTAGTGTGGAAGTTGACGCTAGATGGCTCGGCATGCATTATCGATTACATTCGGTTTCTAAATAATAAAATCTATTATCATTTGAAAGGTAAAAATAACGCTGTTAACAATGATTCTATTTGACATTTAAGTCCTAGCAAGTATTGCTTAATTTTATTTAAATATTGTTGATTAATCTATTAGTTCCTTTTATCTTATTTATTACATATATAAAATTAAATAACATTTAGCCTTAATTCTATCTTAGATATTTATAATTTTTATTTATTCATTTAGAAAATGTTCTGGTGACGTATGGACCGTTACAGCCAACCCCCAAAATTTACGAAGGTATGAAATAACTTAACCGTAGGAAATTTTCTAAACCCTCGTACATTTTCTAAGTGTAATTGTTAGTATGCTCTTCCCTCCCAAGTGCAAATTCTAACCTGCCAATATTCGAACAGAGACAAGACCTATTTAAAACAAGTGTAATATTTAATTTGTTTCATAAAATCCATTAGTTTCATTTTTCACCTCATTAAAAACTAAATATGAAATGAAAAATAAAACATAGCACTAGTGAGCGTGCGTGTATCTATTTAAATGTATAGCTATTCCTTGGAACGCCTTTGTGTATTTAGACCGAATGGTAAACAGTCATAAGCTGGACAAACCTTCGATGTGTTAAAGGCACTAACAATAGTAAGTCATTACTGTTCGCAAGGTACAACTGAATCTGCTAAAGGTGTTGGGTTGTCAGGCCAACCAATCCTAGCGATTTACTAAAGGCATCTCATCATCCAATCCTGATTGCTGCGATTTACCAATAGCACCTCTTCAGAAGCAGTTGACGTTCACAGCTAAGGCAATAACTCCTTATATTGCCATTGCCACACACCAAAACTCTGCCGCAGACAAAGACCGTTCACGATTAGGGGAATGTGCAGTGTACATTTTAGTCTCAGCTTCTTGTGTAGTAAATATTATCTATGGCGGTCTTCTTTTTTCTTTTTTTTTTTTAAAAGACTGAAGTTGTCTTAACCTAACACCAAACTTCTTCGCCATAAAAAATATTTTGTATAGTGTCAGCATGTCAAAATTCGAATACCGACAAACCGTTCCATGACCTAAGTGAAAGTCGAATTGTTTATTCATACCTTTTTATATATATAAATATACATATATTTTTTTTAATCCTTTTCATCCTTCGTCATTCTACTTTACAATGTGCACTAACTGTCACACTCTAACAACTCGTCAACACCATTACTAGACATGAAACTGCGAACAAGTTTGCACCATTTCCTAACTCCCCAACAAAAATAAGATTATATATCGAGTAGCCTGCTATAACACTCCATACTACTTTCATACACACATTCAATCGCAAAGCAAAGACACAACAAAAGCAAAGTAATAAAAACTACCTGTGTAAAAACCGTGCTGAAACTTATAATGTACCTATATTATAATATATTTCGCTTAAACTTAACCACACCCTATGCTCATACTTGCTCGGAACAACGCCTGACCCGAACACTGATAAAGTTTAAATTACTTCTAATCACTGAAAACCTCATTGTCATAACCTGAATTAAACCAACAAACCTAAATTATCCAATTTCATTATTTAATAATTATCAATACTGTATTAGTGTTTCTATTCAAAATAAATGATTAAGTACTTTAATAAAAAAAAAACTTTATAATTCGTAATAACATCATGAATTCAGTTACCGTTGGAATAAATATTTAAGAACGCCTTAACATTTGATACATAACATTACTGCTTTGTTGCTTGCCTTTTCTAATGTACCTACCTAACCTTTACTGTACCTACTATCTATGATCAAATTAATTGTTTTTTTTTTTTTTTTTAATAATTAATTTTGTTTATCCTACTTAATACAATTATAATAATGGACCTATTTATATCTCCAACCCCCATCTAACTAGAACTTATACTTAAATAATGTACTTTACTATGTATCATTAACAAATATGGATATCTCCCTAGTTTTTCTGAAACTAAAAGTTACCTTATTTCAAATGCCAGAACACAACAATGCTAACATCATCATTGTTGTAAAGAAATATTAACAACCTACTACATTAGTAACAGAAAGTCAGGTGGACTTAATACTTCATCTCAATCTAGTACCTACCTATCTTATTCTAAAATTTAACAACAACCAAGTATTGTTGTAACAAAATTAACTATTAAACAGACTATTTAACACCTACTTCCTGAACTGTCAGAACAACAATGCTACCATCAACATTGTCGTTTTAAATTATTAAAACTAATTTGGTTGTAGAAAGACATGCGGACTTAAAAGAAACCCTATCGCCAACCAAACCGAGTACTAAGAAACACTTAACCTAACGCTTAAATCCTGGCACTATATTCCAAACCCAGATTCAAAACTACAGTCCTATAAATAGTCACAAGATAAAAATTTTACTAGAAATTCAACCAACTTCAGTAAGCACAAGTAGGAATCGAACCCACAACTTTTGGAAACCGATCCAATGCTCTGACCGCTGAGCTACAGAAGCTCTAGAATTTTTTTTTTTTTTTTTTAATTTTTAATTTTATCATAAGTTGGTCACTTAATCGCTCTTAACTTGTTGAACTCAAAACCTAAGATTGTTACTAATACCACCTATAAACTGTAACTATAAACCTATTTACTGGTTAACGATAATCCTTTGCCATCATCACCTGCTCAGATGGTAAAAACAATCTAATGCGTTAGTGTTACTAAATAGTAGTTCTTTCGCGCATCACTAGATGGCGCTTTCACTAACCCATTTGAACTTGCTAACAATACATTTACTTCTAGACTGTAATTGTTTGACGTTATACCTTAGTATCTATTATTAAATTTATGGTTATACCTACAACCCCCAGTTAACTAAACTTTTACCTCTCTAAGTAACGCATAACTTTCAAGTATAAGTAGGTATAAAGATAATTATGATAACCTATTTCAACATTGTAAGTAATTAATGTTCATGAAGATTGACTTTGACTATTGTATCTGAATAGGTACACCTACAACACCTACATTGATTAATTATCTAGTACTAACCCTAAAAAGACATAATACCTAATATATGTATACCTAAAGATACTACTTCATAATGTACTAAATATTTCGGACTAGGCACTATGGTATAATAATATGAGTAGTCGTACACTAACTAAAAATCCTAAATTAAAATAACACGTGTAGCAAACATGTTCCTAAACATATAAACATTTGCACGTCGGTGGCCGAACGGCAAAGTGCTCGGTCCGACACCCGAAGCCACAGAGTTCAACTCCCAGGCTAGACTTGTTTGTTTTTTTTATTTACATAAGTATTTAAAATTAACCTAAGAATGTTAATCTAATAAAGAAGGTTTTTTTTTTTTTTTCATATGTAATTGAACTGTTCTCTACTAAAAATAATGATACTATAAAAAACGTAGCAACCCCCCCCACTAACTAGACTCTAAAACTCACTCAGCCCCTGTCGACTCACTGCTGGGTATAAGCCTCATTGTTTAAAATTATAAGAATATATCAGAATATATCAATTAATAAATTAATCTTATTATGCCTAATAATGGTCACTACATTACAACCCCCCGTTAGTAAAACTCTAAACCTCTTAGGTACCTACTTACTTAAATCATGTAGCATCCCTTAACTTCACTTAAAATCGTTACCTACCTACCTTCAATCTAAACCTACATTTCTAAACTAATTTGTTAACTGACTAGTATTTCAAATTAAAACGTAATTACCAAAATTAACATGTTTATTAAACCCGGGACCTTGGGTTAAATAAATATTAGACAATAACAAAAATTAATTTTCAACATTGACCCGACCGGGGATCGAACCCGGGACCTCAGAGTTAGCTCCGCCCAAAATGCGACATGCAAGCCACGCGGCTACAGAATACATCAAGGGGCGTAGTGCGAGTTTAGTTTACTAAAAGTATTTATTTGATCATACTAACTAAACGAAAACCAGCATGGCATTGAAGCAGTGCCTCCTGGCGGCATACGATAAAAGTTAACATTGTGTCATACAAATTTCTGCCCCGCCAACGCGATCGAATGGCGAATGAAACTACCTGGCACCCAGATATACGTATCTACTCTACCTTCCTATTATAATAATATAAATTCTAAACGTCTATCTTTGCCTTAATTCCTTCCTATTTACACGGCAACAAATTGTGCGACTTGCATCGCAACACACTTCTAAATGTGATTGAATTTAATATAACAAATAATAATAATAATAATAACCTATCCACCAAAATAAATTTAAATTTAATCTAGACTTGATCTAAAAGATGATACTATCATATAAAATAGATCCTAAACTGTTTATAATACATTCTAATAACAATGTAACATCACCATTGTAACCATATTCTGAAAGTATTCTAAAATTGTCCTAATTATTATGATGCTGCCACAATGCTACCAAGACACCGTTATAGTATCCCAGCAGAACCCTTACAACATCATCACAACATCATTCACAGTCTCGAAACTGTGTTTAAAACTATTCAATGCTACTCCTAAGTTACCTACAGATACCCTATTATCTATTGGTCACATAATCCTAGTAATGCAATCCTGGTCACGGCCACACTATTGTAATGAATCCTACTCGCACCGCACCAAGATGTAACAAAAAATCCTGGTCACGACACCAAAATCTGTAACGCTCCTACGTCGCATCTAAATATGTAACGAATCCTAATCCTAACCTTAAGTAAACTAAATTAAATCTATAAGCCAACCGAAACTAAAGGATCTTCAATCCTATTTTTTTCTCTGAACTAACTAATTATGATAAATAAATAAAACGTTTTAACCTATTTGTACCTAACCTTCCTACCTAACGGCACCAAATATACGATATAAAAGTAACTTACATAATGAACGTAATTAGCTACCTAGATTACCATAAATTAACATACCTAATTTAATATAACCATTATTATTATTAAATAACAAACCCGGGAATAACCTACTTGTTTTAATCACATCTAAAAGATCATTTTGGCCAAGTGATCGTCTAGTGCACCTACGAAGGTCCGCAATAACCTAAGAACTTTAAGGAACTTAAGGCAAATCCTAACAGATCCTACCTATTCATAACTGTACAGTCTCTTAATGTAAATGAATTCATGATCCTTATTAAGACACGACTAACCTTTATACTATTACTATCATTATAAACAATCAAAGAAAGCAAAGACCTGCTCCAAGCTAGATTATGTAAGTACCTAAAATCATAACAACATAACGGTCACTCATCCCGTACGAATCTATTTAATAACAGCTGAACATTTAACAATTTATTAAATAAGTACCTACCTAAAATCATAGCAACATCATGGCCACCCATCCCAAAATGAAACTATGTAATAACAGCTTAACTTTTAATAATTTAATCGTTTGTCTATCTTGTTTGATAATAATATAACAAAGAGCTTCAAATGAAACTCGGAATCTTCTTTTAACCTTGTAAATTGTGATAAAATATCTTAAATTTAACGCAAAGGTTATGGTTGTGATAATACAAAAGGTGAAGTAAAACACAATTATTTTAGTTCCTACAAACTTCTATAAGGCAATTAGTTTATGTTACGCAAAATAAAATTGCTATGTTTTTTATTCAGGCGCTCTCACGGCCTAAACTTATCATGTAGTTTATCTCATCATTGCCACCTTCAATGACCTTAGTTAATATTTATTATTACGACTACTATCCTATTAAACATTGCAGACTATGATCAATCCAGAATCTTATTTGAATTAAATAAGGATAATACTAAACTCTACTCTTGTTACTCACGAGAGTCGCTTTTAAACATCATACTTAAACACTTGTTTAACACAATCTACTAATATGTATATAGGTAGGTAGCTACCTACTTACTATATTGAGGCAATTGTAATCCGTAATACCTACTATCAGTGTTCATGTTGTCCTAGCTTTACTCCGAGCAACCACAAGCCTTTGCTTAAATAGAACCATTCACCAGAACAATACCGAACTTATTTGTATTATATAAATGATCAAAATGATCATAAAGCTAAGTGGTCTCCTGCCTTCCCCAAAACCACCCACATCCTCTCGGTATTCAAATATTTTATTAAACCATTGCTTATATTTAATGCATGTAGATACTCGAGTATTTGACCAAACATAAGCAACGAGAAAACCATATAATTTCGGTATTGATGCTTAAATCTAGCAATCTCTTATTACTAATCACTGAACAATGCCTGACATATACTAAGAGTGGATATTTAACTCGTTATGGGTATTTAATGCTTGTACATTGAGTATTTGTACTAAACATAAACAAAAGCCACTCAAATATATCAGGCGCTGAACAAGGGTTTATTAAGTAAGTAGATAATATACCTATTACTTAGTCTTACAAACAAAGCTGACATTCCACAAGCAGGATTTGAACCCACTGGTTCCAAGACAGGATTCGAACCTATGCAAATTGCAATTTCTTTGCAACAAATTTGCGTAAAATTATATACATATAAACAATCATATGCTCACTTTATTTCATTTAAAATCCACAAGCGGCACTCGAACCCACTAGTTCCACGAGCGGGAATCGAACCCATTCGAATTGTAATTTGTTCACAACAAATTTTCACAACATCACATATTCACTTTATTTCATAAAATCCCACAAGCGGGACTCGAACCCACTAGTTCCATGAATAGGAATCGAACCCATTCGAATTGTAATTTGTTCACAACAAATTTTCGCAACATCACATATTCATTTTATTTTATAAAATACACAAGCGGGATTCGAACCCACTAGTTCTATGAACGGGAATCGAACCCATTCGCATTGTAATTTGTTCACAACAAATCCACGTGAAATTATATATAAATAACCAATTATATGTTCACCTCACTCCATAGTCATCAAAATATAGATTTTTACTATTTAAATGTAGTTTGTGATATCAATCGTTTATGGCCTTTGATGGTAGCATATCTCCTTGAAGATGATCTACAGGGACTGCGTTGCTTGCCCTTAGCCAAACTAAAGATATCGACAATGTGTCGAAGCCATTTCAGCTCATAGAATCGGAAACCTTGATTTCCTCAAATACAGTCTGTATTGTTATATACCATTTGTAGGCAGTTATGTTCATTTCAATGACAACAGAATAAAATAAATCAAATAAAAAGTTAATAAATGAGATAGTCTTAAAAATAAATGTCTAAATTATCCGACGTCACCAAAATATAGATTTTACTATTTAAATGTAGGTTGTGGTAGCAATCGTTGCAGACTTCCGATGGTAGTACATCTCCTTGAAGATCTCTACAGGGACTGCTTTGCTTGCCCTCTAGTCCAACCAAAGATACCATCAACTATATGTATCAGCCATTTCGGCATAACAAAACTGGAAACCTTAATTTCCTCAAGGTAAATTAAGTAGGTAAATACCTAGTTAATTTCAGTGACATCTGAATAAAATAAACCTAATAAACTACTAAGCACGGTTTTCACACATCCATCACACACATAACTTGACCCTATTTATTCTAAAAACACCATCACCAACTTATTGAATAGGTACTTATTGTCTATCATGCAACATAAATATTATTATTAACGCACCGACTATTTTTTTATGACAGCCTTACTTATTTACTATAATAACAGATAAAACGTTTCGCTTAGTCTAGCCTAGCTAGTCTATACAAAATACCTACCTAGTAAAGTAAATTGATAATCACACTTAAATAAGTGCGAAGTATACCTATACCTACAAAGTTGCATTTTAACTAAACAGTTGAATTTACCGTCCCTACATACCTACCTACTTAGTTATATGTGCATTTCTGATTCCCACATTACACCTTACATGTATATAGCAACATATTTTACCTACCTACATACCGCTCACAAAATAAACTCTCTTACCTACCTACTACACTTTTATGCTCACCGTTTAAAAACGTAGTTGTTTATAAAATAAAATGTACTTATACCCTACCAACCTAATTCACTTTTTAATAATGTAAATCGTTCCAATACATTATGCAAATCTAACACCCTATCATATTCCTATTATTCTAGGGTACTTACATATTTCACGATATTACCTTAATAAGAAAATGTAAACAAACACACACAATATATAATATGAAATTCACAAAATGAATTAAAATGTTTAGTGAGATAAAGGTTAGAAAATTACACATTAATAAATACACATTAAAAAAAAACAAAAATATTCTTACCAATGGACCGAAGGTAACAAGTGGTAGGTGATAGGTGGTAGAAGGAAGGAATAAGGTTTAAGTTTTGGATTTTCTCACTGCCAATCATGCAGGCTCACATGACCGATCAGATATCTGACAGCTAAAGGTGTCTTGGCCACAGTGAGAGGGTTTGTGGATGATGGTAGGTATATGGGATAACATAATCACATCACATAAAGAAATATTACACCAACTTTATAATTTACACAGTTTAAATCAAGTTAAAGTAGTAAAATTACTTACAGTCTCACATTACTTACAATGTCCACTAGTGTCCAGAGCCGCCCTCTCCCTGTTCCGCCACACATATACTCTCACACGCGACTTTTCGACTCACTGCTCTTGACGAACTGTCCTCGACTATCTATCTTGACGAACTGTTCTCCACTATCCCTCCTCCAGGCCCCAAAATCCTTTTATACTCATCGGTACCTATACTTTCCTGCGTAATTTATTTCCTTTAACGTGATTGGCTACTCCTAATATCGGGTTTATCTCGATAAACACTATTTCAATCAAAGTTTCATTAATACCTACTTGTGTTGAAAGTTTTCAAGCTCAATTATCACTTGCCAACAATATCAATAACATGAGAGATAGCTTTAAATTCATCAAAAGAAAAACGTAAGTTATGTACTACCTTATTTACTTTACCTTATAAGGTGATTTTAGTGCCCAGACCAACGTTCATATTTCCGCTATTTCCCGCTAGAGGCGCTAGCTGTATTCATTGATGCATCACTCTGCTTTTACTCACACATAGATAATAGAAAGAACTAGAATATCGTATTATATTGGATATAGACTACTGCTACTTCCCGCTAGATGGCGCTAGATGTATTCATTCTTGATCGATCGTGGCTCCATCTCAATTATGAAACTAGCTTACGACTTAGTGCTTTACACACATTTTAAATAAACAAATTGTAATGTTGTCATATCCTATCCGGGTTTATATGAGAAATTAAACCTACGTTCGTATGTTCGTACAATGTAAAAACCTGTAAATACTACATGAAAACGCAATAATTATTTATAATTTATGAAATGCAATCTGTAACATTAAAGTACAGACTTCTATTGCATTCTAACCTCCTTATAGTCTACCTAGGTTAGTGGTGAGCATAAAAAGTTAATTATATTCGTTAACTAAAATGAATTTTTATCACAAATATTCTCTTAAATAATATTGTTTTGACAACGCCATAAGAAGTGGAAGTTCCTGGAACTACCT
This sequence comes from Eudonia truncicolella, assembly GCA_949315975.1. Lineage (NCBI taxonomy): Eukaryota > Metazoa > Arthropoda > Insecta > Lepidoptera > Crambidae > Eudonia > Eudonia truncicolella. Next base: position 2,526,709 of record OX438851.1, read on the forward strand.
AGAAAGGGCAAAAACAGCTAGTGTGGAAGTTGACGCTAGATGGCTCGGCATGCATTATCGATTACATTCGGTTTCTAAATAATAAAATCTATTATCATTTGAAAGGTAAAAATAACGCTGTTAACAATGATTCTATTTGACATTTAAGTCCTAGCAAGTATTGCTTAATTTTATTTAAATATTGTTGATTAATCTATTAGTTCCTTTTATCTTATTTATTACATATATAAAATTAAATAACATTTAGCCTTAATTCTATCTTAGATATTTATAATTTTTATTTATTCATTTAGAAAATGTTCTGGTGACGTATGGACCGTTACACGTTCAATTTCCAAACACTTAACTCCGATCCGATCCGAACCCTTCGGAGAATCTAGTAGGGCACGGGGACGCGCACTAGTGCGCGATGCCGTTCCCTCTAGATAACCTCTGAAGGTGATTCGTTTCACACGGCTTGAGGGACCCTTTACGTTCCTCGCCGCCCCCAAACAAGCCCGGTGAAGCTGAAAATGCCGTAGGGGCAATCAGCAATCTCTCTAAAAAAAAAAACACTTAATTGTGAATAAATGAATAGCCAACGTTACTTCCCCAATCGTTTATTAAGTTATCACTACAACTACTTAACTTAACTTATTTTTTAAATGAGTAATGCGACCAGTGCTTCCACTACCATCACCACCAGCTTCAATAAACCAGGTAGTAAGCCACCACCAATGCCGACCAGGATATCCTCAGCCAGATCCGAGATAGTACTGATGAGAGTTGTCAGTAAACCTTGGATGTTGATGATGTTCGCAGGTGGCGAAGATGGGTTGGCACCAACAGCGTACTCCGGCAATGATCTCAAGAAGTTCACTATGGCTAGAGCTTGAGAATAGAGTTTTAACAAAGAAGTTTCTAATGCGCCCAAGTCTACTGGGATCATGCAGGTGATGGAAGGAGGTAGGGTGTCGAATATTGACAGCAGAGATAGAAGGAGGTTGTATACGTTGTTCAGGAGTGGTAGCAGAACGTTGACTAGGGGGTAGACAGCTGGCAGTTGGACGTTGGTTGCCGCAGCCGGCGCCTGTAAAAGAAAAAGTTTGGTCTATGGTCCATTTGGTGGGAGAGTGAAAAGTGTAATTTTGTAATATTTGAATATTGTCGTGTAATAAGGGAAGATTGTAAAAGAAACTAAACAGCGGAATATTTCTTTTCAAGTTATTTCAAGAAGTTCGCGTGAGGTCTCCTAAAAGTTACACATTTTTACTGAAACTCAGAGTTTAAATTATGGACAAATAATGAAGGATGATATGCCCTCCTTCATTATTTGTCCATCATTTATCATAATAATATCATAACGATGAATTCGTTATCTTTCACCATTTCCGTAAAATAACTGGACACTTGGCTCAATGATCTAGATTCCTTTGTCTTCCATAAATTAAAACGGGAAAAGACAACTTAATTTTTTTTCTTCGGACTTCTTAGCGGGAAAGTGCAAAATTCTGTTTGTAATTTAGTTATACGTTCCCAAAAATAATGTTAGGCCGAAAATTTATGACGTTCTTCTGTCCTAAATTACTAATAATAAATAAATTATACATATTATAAGCATTTCGTTTCCATTTTTTTTATAAATTATCTTACCGTTACACACATAGCAACAGCTAATACCGCTACAGTTATTTTCAGCGACATTTTGTTTTATTAAAATTATAATTTATAATGTAGGTAACTAAAATAAATATGATATATCCCACCGAAACACTGATTATGTATTGTATGAAGAACTCAAAAGAAAAATCGTTTTTATATACGAATGATAAAGTTGCAAAATAGCAAGTTTTGATAAAAAATTAAATAACAATTAGGTATTTCTAGTTCACAATAACTTGGTTTGTGATAATTGTTATATTATCAATCGTCGCAATATCTAGTTACGGAACTGTCTTTTTAGGTGAAGTAATTATATAATAATGTTTCTTCACTTTAATATGTAATATGAATATAATTATAGTTTATTTATTTATTATGGTAAGCATACAACCGAACACATAAAAATTTGTTACATAATAATTTTAACCGCCTCTGTGGTCTAGTGGCTAAGACCACCGGTTTAGACCCAGAGGTCCCGGGTTCGACTCCCAGCCGGGGTACATGTTTGTGTACTCGGTTTGGTTGGCGGGAGGGCTTGTTTGTCCGCCTGGCTAGCTACCACCATCTTATATAAATATGTCCCTATAACATCAATGTTTGTAGCATTGTGTTCCGGCTAGCTAGAGATATTAGATAGCCAGTGGCTCACTAGTTGAGGATCCGGGTGAAGTGCGCTTCCATCATTGGCCTTATCGTCACATAACATCAGGTGATATCAAGGCACTGTGTTTACCCGTAAAATTTATAAAAAATACTATGAAATATATTTAAACTGGTTTATCAGAGGGTGCGGGTTCAAATCCCGTTTGTGGATTTTTTTTTAATATTTCTAAAATTACAAATACATTGAAAATTTTAGTGAGACTTACATTAAAAATGGTGGTAAGCCATACGGGCTTAAAACCAACCTTCTTGCCACTAAACATATGCCCACCATTTTGGGAATCGAACCGGTTCCAACCCCTTGCCTTGCGAAGATACATCGACCCGCTAAGTTAGTTTTTCCTGTTTAACAGAGAGTTTTTCTGGAGAGAGTTTTATTTGCTATCTTCGTCTGATGGCATGTTCAGTGTTACCTAACTTTTTTGGGGGCGGCGAGTAACTTAAAGGGTACCTCAAGCCGTGTGGAACGAATCACCGTCAAGGGTATTCTAGAAGGAGCGGCATCACGCACTAGTGCTTGTCCCCGTTCCCTACTACATTATCTAGGATAACAGAGAATGTTCCGAGGAACTATTCAATTTGGTGACCACTTCCTCCCTCTAATATCGCACCGCTCGCCATTGGAACGAAGCACACGAACTATTCCTGGAGCCACTGTTCCCTCGAACGGTTCGCTTCCAGAGCGCCTTACTGCCACACTCAGAGACGTCAATTAAGTTTAATGACATTTAAATGTCTTTCCTTCTCTATTTAGCACTATACATAAGAAAGTGACGCAAGAGACTTAATTGTCATTAAAACTTAATTGACGTCTCTGAGTACGGCAGTGAGTGAGTTTTGTTAACTATCTGTATTCATTCGATTACGTTTACGAAAACGAAAATATGTATGGCAAAATTTTAACACTTCTCGTACGTCGCCAGGTGGCGCTGCTTCAGTGACATACTAATTTTCGCTTTCGTTAGATCGAATGTCAAATGAAACTAACGTTTTACACTAGGCACCCTGAAGGGTTTTATTCCACGCACTAGCAAACTGGAGCTAGACGATGTTTTCACGTACGAAGCATCGCATCGCATGTCACATCTAACACACGTAATATCTAACTACTAGACTATAGGTATATGGCTAAAATTTACTCAACACTAACCATGTGCACACTAACCATGCTGGGAAGCGAACCCAAGACTGGGTTAGACGTGTTTCCTAACCACTAAGCCACAATAAAAACACAACAACTCATAAAATTATTAGAGAAGTAAAGACAAAATACATGATTGAAATATTGCGACAGACCAAATTAATTAAATAAATCAGGAAAAAAAATGTTTTTATAATAACAAATATAAACAATGTAAGTAACAAATTTTTTATCATGTTTTCTGTACCACCTTAAAAAAAAATTAAATGTATTCATTTCTAGATTTTAAAATAGTTTATAATGTTCTGTTCTGAATTCTGAGCTCTAATCACTAATTGTCAAAGTACTTTGCTTGTTGTGTCGGCGATGTGCCCAATGCCACAGCAGCTGAGGTAGGGACCAAGTTTCACATAATAATAACATTATAATATTGTTTTTTTTCTAACACTAACACTTTTTTTAAAACTTATTATTTTTATGTCTTTTGAAGAGGTCGCAGTGGTTAACGCGCCCGGTCAGCGATTGCTGAAGTTAACCAACTTTCCCGAATTCCGGTCATAGGTTATGTGACCAAAAGTGCATCATCTCTCGCTCGTGCTTCGGAAGGCACGTAAAGCCCGACTGCATTAGCAGTCGTTAACAACCACCAATCCGCAATGGGCCCGCGTGGTGGTTGGCCTCTCCCTGTGGTGTTTCCATCCTTAGTGAATGCTCGTGCCTACAGTGGGGACATCGAAATGAGCTGGTAGCTCTTATTCACTTGGACGATGCCGCGGGCGTAAACTAGTTCGTAGAACCATGTGCCGTGCGAGATTGAAAAGGTCAGAGTCGAATAGAAATACATAACGTTGCATGTGCATGACGCTGCGTTAAGAAGTGCAAACGATTGCTTAATTACGATAGTGCACGCTACAGTTTCAATGTCACGGTTACACGGTGGTGTTATTATTCGCTGTTATTGTTATTTTGCTATATTGCGCTTGACGCTGTAAGGACGCTGTTTTAACCGCCTCTGTGGTCTAGTGGCTAAGACCACCAAGACCACCGGTTTAGACCTAGAGGTACCGGGTTCGATTCCCAGCGGGGAGTACATGTTTGTGTACTCGGTTTGGTTGGTGGTAGGGCTTGTTTGTCCGCCTGGCTAGCTACCACCATCTTATCTAAATATGTCGCAATAACATCAATGTTTGTAGCATTGTTGTGTTCCGGCAACTAGAGATAAGATAGCCAATACCTCACTAGTTGAGGATCCCGGGTGAAGTGCGCTTCCATCATTGGCTTTTTTTTTTTTTTGGAGAGAGATTGCTGATTGCCGCTGCGGCATTTTCAGCTTCGCCGGGCTTTTTGGGGGCGGCGAGGAACGTAAAGGGTCCCTCAAGCCGTGTGAAACGAATCACCTTCAGAGGTTATCTAGAGGGAACGGCATCGCGCACAAGTGCGCGTCCCCGTGCCCTACTAGATTCTCCGAAGGGTTCGGATCGGATCGGGCATCATTGGCCTTATCATCACTTAACATCAGGTGAGATCGATCAGAGTTGCCGGCTCTTCTCAGTACAAGGAATCCCGCACAGAATTCATATTGAGCTGTATACCTATCTTAGCGCCACCGGTGTTCGACAACAGTGACCCAGTTTTCTACACACTGCAAGACGTGGCCTCCTTCATGGTACGCCATTCTATTTCCAGTTTTCGTTGCCAAAAAAGAATTATAACATGTCATTGAAATTTTACTGGATGACAGTTAGAAAGTAGGAGGACTGCAAATGACTAAAGGACATAAATATGACTGGATCATGTTGAAAAATAATGCCATTACCCTATATTGTTTGCTACAATTAACATATTTAGTTTTAATTTACCATTTTCACGAAAACCACAAATTCCAAGAGTGTTCCATATTTTAGATCAGTTTCCACCAGTCGAACCTACAGTACAAACATATGTCGCTGGGAATCAAACATCTGCGACCTCTGGGTCTAAGACCGATGGTCTTAATCACTAGACCACCCCAGAGCGGTTAATATAAGGATTTTTTTTAACATTTTCTTGCTAAGTGTTTCTATCGCACTATTTCAGAAATGGAGCTATTTATTTCCACGAAATATTTATTCGTTATACATAAATTGTTATCAACACTGATTATGAAACTTAACTAACGAATAGTTTGTACAATATTACATAATAATGACATTATAACATAGTTCGTGTTACGATAACCATCCATTTATATAAAGTCAATGTTTCAAATAGTTAATTATTCACTTTGTAACTCCAGTTTTAGTATAATACCATTATTTATTGATAAAAAAATATATATTAGTATCAAAAAAAAAATGCGCACCCAAATAGCGGTTGTCCTTTTTGCTTTGGCCGCATTGGTTAGTATTTTTTTCTTTACTACACTTTTTAATAGCAAATAGTTATAATCGCTTTTAATAACGTTTTTTATTAACTTTGAGAATAACCTACTTCGCAACTGCAAATTATTTTTCTAATTGATCTTAATGTATTTTTATCAACCATTATTTTGCAAAAACCCTAACTTAACTTTGACGCTAACTTAATGTACCAACTTTTTAACGATTCGTAAAATGTAGGTCTATTTAAATGACATTAGAAACTTATATGAGTTTTTATTTTAATTTCGTTGTTAGCCATTTGCAAAAGAGTTCCGTTACCATTCAAAATTTAGTCTATGCTTCCACCCGCCAAAACTAACCTCACTCTTTTGACAGGTGCCAAAGAGCGAAGCCATGATTCCGGCGGTGCCCATGTCCGCTATCCGCCTGGCGTTCGACGAGATCGCGGTCATACTACCGATCGCGAACCAACTAGCCTGTCTCCTAATACCGTTCTTGATCAACCTGATCAACAACTTGAACAATTTATCCAACATCGTACAGAATCTGACTCCTGCTTTACTCCCATACTTCGGGTGTACGTTACCTCTTCTATACGCCACTTTGACGGATTTGGCGTCTGTACTCTTCCTATACATTAGTGTGTTGATCTCGTTGTTCAGATCGAATGTTCTAGCAGCGCCAGGCTTGCTTATAGGGCTGGTATCACAGGTTTTGAACTTGGTGTTGAATCTGCTGACCGGTCTTTCGGATGGCACAGGTCTTTTGAGCGGACTTATCAAGCTGATTACTAGTGTACTGATTGAGGTAGACAATCTCCTCCTGTAGGGATGGAGCAGTTAAGTGATTATTGTTTTTGTTAATAAATTTTGTTGAGCTATTTAAATAGTGGTTTTATTATTCACCGTTTGCCGGACCTGTTTTTTTATACTGTTGGGGTCGGTGTAAGATTTTTTCTCCATAGTACTTATATATTATATAACTTAACCCTATTACTGTTATTTTGTATTATCGAATATTTATGTAATTGATCAAATTTTATTTCATTATTGCTGAGTTATTCTGTTTTTAATTGTATTTAATCTTATTTAAATATAATTTAATTTAACCTTAATTCAATTTAATCTGAATTTAAGTATGTGTAATCTTTAATTAATGTAATTGGTCTCTTTTTTGACACCGTTTAAATTAAAGTAAAAATAAATAAATAAATAAATATTTTTAAACTATCAAGGTCACTTACAATAGAGTATTTTTTTATTATTGAGTATCCTATATTACCGTAGTGGTACGGGCGTCGAGCGCCAAAAACGACTTAGACAGAGGGTAGAAGTTTAGTCTGCGCATAAAAACCCACCCGCAATAACTTTATTACACCGACGACGCCTGCATCAACGTATCCAAAACTGGCAAATTTGTTCAATACATTTTCAACCCTATGATTAATATATAAAGTTCAAAGTCTATTAAGGTAATTTACAGTTTGCGGTAGTCTGTGCGCAGGCGTGTATACAACCGTGATCATGGCGCATGCAACTATGCCGTATTATCGGATACTTAAAAATAATAAATTTAAAATGTTTTTGTTTTGTTCATGTAATTTTAACGCAAATTTTGTTGCGGACAAATTACAAAAACACAAATGTTGAAAAAATTTCAAAACCTGCACCCTTCTGACATACCGGGTCAGGTGCTCTTCCAATTGAGCTATCGTGGTTGTAACCAGCCCGCCGAAATTATTCAACACTATTTACTTTTTTACTTTGAAAGCCAAAGGCGCCTATTCAATGTCAACAACTACCGTCATTAACACCCAATCATAATATTTTTACAAATACTTAAGATCAGTCAAGAAGTAGACAAGCTATTTGTAAAATGTTTTTGTTCTGTTTATGTAAGTTAAACGCAAATTTTGTTGCGAAATAAATTACAAAAACACAAACGTTGAAAAAATTTCCACGACCAGGATTTGAATACTGGTTCAAATCCTGCTCGTGTGTTTGTGTTTTTTTTAATAAATATAATAAACAATAATAATAAATCTTTATTGAATAAACATATTTTACAATATAATAACTAAATACTATCATATTAATAGAGAACAAATAACACAATGTGCCTGGACACAAACACAAAACTGTCTAAATAGTAGGTATAACTTGCAAAAATACAGTTCTATCTTAAGTCGCTAAATAAAATACATAACAATATTAATTATGAACCTAAACTAGTAATTAAATAGACAAAATAACATAATATTAATTTAACAACAATCATTAACTTTTCTGTATCCTCGTAGGACATATCGAGAAGTGCTTCTTTAAGTATATTCTTAGTTTTATTATAGCTACTTATAATGATATTGACTTTTGACGACCTCCGTAGCCGGAGTGGCTTGCACGCAGCCAAATGTCCGGACATTGGGCGGCGCTAACTCTGAGGTCCCGGGTTCGATTCCCGGTCGGGTCAATGTCGAAAACGAACTTTTCGATATTGTGTCGGGTCTGGGTGGTTGTGGTACCGTCGTTGTTTCTGATTTCCATGAAACGAGTGCTTTAGCTACTTACCTTGGGATCAGAACAATGTATGTAATGTAGTCTCATATACTATATATATATTTTTTTAATATTTTTTATATTATATATTTGGCATTCATCAACCTATTGTAAGGAACACATAAAATCTGGAAGAGAAGGCGTGTCTTGTTAGTGTATTATGAAGGAAAACTAAATCTTTTCGTCTTTTAATATGGTAAGAATCTCGTTAATAATTACTCTAATATATTTTCATCATCATCATCAGCTCATTTTTGTCCTGAAACCTGGCCAGACCTCAACCAGACAGACGAACATTCCCACTTCTACAGCTAACCACATAGCCACCACGAGTCAACCAAACTACACAGTAATAATAACTGTATTAAAAGAATGTAAGGTTTTCCTCCTAGACATTTCGTACGAGAAACTCTCACAGCGCGATTCAGATTACAAGTAGCGCCATCTCCGTTTCTTAAGAAAAACTAATATACAACTTATAACAAGAGGTTAGATAGACTGTGATACAACTAAAAATTTAAAAAATATATATTTTGCCTCTATCTCACCTCATATTAAGTAATAATAAGGCTAATGGTGGTAGCGCATTTCACCCAGAAACCTCAACTACTGAGTGAGGAACTGGCTTTCTTATCTCCAGCTACCGCAAAACAGCAATGCTACAGACAATGACGTTATGGCGACATATTTAGATAAGATGGTGGTAGCTAGCCAGGCGGACCAACATGCCCTACCACCAATCAAACGGAGCACACAAACATGTAGTACCTCCCGCTGGGAATTGAACCCGGGACCTCTGGATCTAAGACCGAAAGTCTTAACCACTAGACCACAGAGGCGGTAATAGATAAACTACACACCTGACGATTCATACGACCTGGTGTTCGTGGTCACAGGGAGATTCGGGTGTTGGTCGTTTCATAATTAATTAGTAATTTGCTATCAAATAAACCTCAACATCTGAGTTTAGGCTAGTTGCAAAACGCTCGGACCGATATTAGAGTCCTGGGTTCATATTATTTCTGGGTGGAGCTCGATGGCATAGTGGTTAACGCGCCCGGTCGGCGATTGCTGAGGCAAAGCAACTTTCTCAAATGCCTGTCAATTTAGGGTCAATTTAGAAAATAATAATTTGTATTTAAGTATTTTAAGTATGTTTATCCGTTGTCTAGTAACCATTTAACGAGCTTCACAACGAAGCTTCTCTTGGGCTGGATAATTGGTGTGAGTGTAGGAAAGTTTATTTATTATTTATTATTATTATTATAATACCGAATATGGCAGATAGGGCATAGGTTGTAGAACCCCGGAGAATTATATATATACCAGAAAAAGCACCATACGGCCGAGATGTTAAGGTTGTTTGTTACTGAGTAAAATTGTAAAGTGACAACCCTAGGTCCAGCTGATACATTGTACCTGTTCGTCAACCTCATGATCCAAACAAAATAGAAGTCAAAACATGTTAGGGTTGAACAAAAATAATGTAATAAAATAAATTTAAGTTTTTGTATGGAAAAGTAAGTAAATGATTTTGCATATTACCACGGTGGCCTTTAGACTTGGTTGCATGGCTATGTTTCAGGATTATACACATATTACCAAACACCCAGTAGATAACTCTTTGCAACTAAAATGTAAGTGAATTCAGTCCATACTTACCACCTCTCTGTAGTCTAGTTTTTTCTTGAGAGTGTTTGCTAATTGCCTCTCACGACATTCAACATCAACTAGTGGGCCCGCAATACTTCGCGTTTATTCAACAGATTTTTTTACGAATTTCGAAATCTATGACAGGTTTTTTATTTTTCTGCACATCTACCGCTGGAGCTCTTCGAAATGAGACCATAACCGATTTTTTATGTGCAGCTATCGTCCCATAATCACTGGGACAAAAATCGGCTTACGCTATTAATATATATACGAGTATGTTACCGGACTTCTATGGGGTGGCGAGAAACATAAAAAAAAAATAAAAAAAAATAAATTTATTTCGGATTTGCATCCAAAAATGTTAGCAACAATTTACTTAATTCTATGTTAGTAGCTAATAAAAATTATTGTAACTTATCCTAGTGTCTTTAGCGATATGGACGCTGGTCCAGTATTGCCTAATCGCACTGTCCACGTCCAGCCTCGCCGCGACCGTCTGGAGGAGGCTGTTGGAGCTGCTACGCACACGGTGCATTGGGGAAGTGATGCGCTCTCTAATGATAGCTGAGATACTATCAACCTCAGCTTCTGCTAACATACATTCAGTTGCGTGGCAGCCCCATCAGTCCCCTGAAGGCATTGTTGGCTACACGTGTACAAAGAGTTACAATAAGCTCTAAATAAAGGGTTCCTCAAGCTGTGGAAATGAAACAATTAATGGAAGGACATGAAGCACCGTCAGAGGTTTTCTAGAAAGAATGGCACCATTCTTTCCACCACCACGCACCAGCGTGTCCCCATTCCCTACTAGATTCTCCGAAGGGTTCTGATCGGATCAAAAGCGGAACAACCCGAGGGCGCCTCTTAATTCTAGGACCTCAGCTCGGGTTGACCGGGTCGGAGGTTTGTGTGGTCCAGTGGTGAGACAACCGGTTCAGACCCTGAGATCCCAGATTCGATTCTCAGCGGTAATTATGTTACTAGTTATTATGTTTCTTTTACATGAGTTTTAATAGCATTGTTGTTCCGACAGTTAGAAATAAGATAGCCAGTTCTCCAGTAGATGAGGATTCCGGCTGAAGTGCGCTTCCAACTTGTCACTTAACATCAGGTGAAATGAACGCCAAGTGCTTACCAGTAGGGAAATAAATATAACTAGCTGACCGGCGGACTTCGCACCGCTTTGATAGTTCCACGTTGACAGTTTCCATGACAACAATACAAACAAATCATTCGTCCGCTTAAGAACACCCGTATCCCATGATGAACCCTTATAGCAGCGCCACCTACCGGGTCCAATTGTAAATCTAAACCATTCTCAAATGTCAGAACACACACAGAATTCATCCAAGGTCCAGCCGTTTAGAAGGAGTTCAATAACATACACACGCATAGAAGACTTAATATACTAGCTGCCCCCGGCGGACTTCGTACCGCTTTGACAGTTTCCATGACAACATTACAAACAAATCATTTAGTATTGGAAAAATTTCAAAAATCAAAAAAAATTTAGGGGTGGAACACCCTTAACATTTAGGGGGATGAAAAATAGATGTTGGCCGATTCTCATAGATACCGGATGAGCACAAAAAATTTCATCAAAATCGGTCAAGCCGTTTCGGAGGAGTATGGCAACGAAAACTGTGACACGAGAATTTTATATATTAGATAGAGATATATAAAGATGGTATTTTTAAATCGATGATAAAGATATAAAAAATCAATGACATCTTAATTATCAAGATATTGAATCGTGTCTAATCTTCAAACGAGAAAACCTTTAAATAATTATCTACACTATCAGTTGCTATGATACTTATAAAGGCATTTTTATAAAATAATCACGTATTAACTTATAATCTTGATGTTTGCAACTTCTGTCAGTGTTTCTGTATCTTCGGCGAGAGAAGTTAGTCTTTTCAAATTGCAGAAAAAAATAATGTATTGAATTTGTTTATTTTTTTTTACACAAATAATGTTTAAAAATGACAAGTTTTACAATAGTTTTTTGTTTGTTGTTTCTAAAATGTTTGGTGAGTATTGATTTAAATATCTCATTTATGTACTGAGGAGCTCGATGGCGCAGTGGTTAACGCGTTAGGTCTGCGGTTGCTGAAGTTAAGCGACTTTCGCAAAGGCCGGTCATTGGATGGTTGACCAATATCATCTCGATCTCCACCGTGCTTCGGAAGGCACGTAAAGCCGCTGCATCTCGCAGTCGTTAATAACCACCGCCCCCGCACTGGGCCCGCCACGTGGTGGTTTACGGCCCGTTCCCTCTGTGGTGTTTCCATCCATAGGGAAGGCTCGTGCCCCAGCAGTGGGGACATACAATGAGCAGGTGAGTCTGTGGGGGACGCTGGCCCTATGCGGGTTGATGGATTTTAACGATTACTATCTTAAGACATCCAACGAGTCCAAAAGATAAACATGTCTTTTTTAACCGACTTCAGAAATAGAGGAGGTTCTATGTTCGATGCGTATATTTTTTTATGTATGTCCAGCGATTTCTCCGTTATTTGTGAACCAATTTTAAAAAATATTTTTTTATTTGATAGAGCATACTTTCGAGGTCCATTGCAATCATAGCAGGATCTGATGATAGAATCCCAGGGAAATCGAGGGAAGCCCTCAAATTTTATAGGCACATAGGTGTTTCATATAATTTTTCATGAATTTTAATATTTTGAATTTTGCATTTACAATGCTATACACAGTTACAAGATTTATTTATTCATTTATATATCATTACCGATTAAACATTACATTACAATTTACATTAAATAATACAATACCAACCTAGGCAATTAACTGAGGACATACCAAAAAATAGCAATAATAATTAATTCGTTATAACCAACCATCCCCAGGACGAATAAAGTAGGGTACAACTTTCGCAAAGGCCGGTCATCGGATGGGTTACCAAAAATGTATCATCTCGAGCTCCTCCGTGCTTCGGAAGGCACGCAAAGCCGTCGGTCCCGGCTGCATTAGCAGTCGTTAACAATCACCAATTCGCACGGGGCCTGCACCGGGGCGCCGTGGTGGTTTATGGCCCGTTCTCCCTGTCCCTCTCCCTCGACAATGTTTTAATATACTTTTTTTTATTAGCTTAAAATTTTACTATGATACTATACAGCAACTTTTGCAGGCCTGAATCGCAGTAGGTGAGATGAGTAAGCATAGACCAATCTATACTACCTGTATAAATCTGTAGGCTCTGTCTGTACATGCAATTTTTCTGACAAATTTTGGGGTAAATATTCCTTTTATGACTCACTGACACCAATTCTACGAATTTTTTAATTTTTGTCTGTCTGTCTATATGTCCTCTTATAACACAAAAACGGCTTGACCGTTCTTGATGAAAATTTGTATGTAGTAAGAACATGAGATTGCGCAAATGAAAGGCTTTAAAACAATATATTCACAAATTTTCGCACAGCGAAGCGGGCGGGTGACGGCTAGTTTAAGCTCTTACGTAAAGTAATAAAATTAATAAAGATAAAAACAAAATTTGTGAGATGAAAATGTGGGGTATGTTATAATATTGAAATGAATGCAGCATGTAATTGAATATATAAATAAAAAAAACCCAAATGTTGAAAAAATTTGTTTGTTTATATAATTTTAACGCAAATTTTGTTGCGAAACAAATTACAAAAACACAACACAACATTTTATAAATAGCTTGCCTACTTCTTATCTGATCTTTAGTATTTGTAAAAATATTATGATCGGGTGTTAATGACGGTAGTTGTTGACATTGAATGGGTTTGGCTTTCAAAGTTAAAAGTAAATAGTGTTGAATAATTTCGGCGGGCTGGTTAGAACCACGATAGCTCAAATGGAAGAGCACCTGACCCGGTATGTCAGAAGGGTGCAGGTTCAAATCCTGCTCGTGGAAACTTTTTCAACATTTGTATTTTTGTAATTTGTTTCGCAACAAAATTTGCGTTAAAATTATATACTACTCAAAACAAAATAAGGGCCACGAGGTATTTTGTCTGTACCATGAAAATAATAAAACCAATATTAATTTTTTTGTCTCCATAACGAAAACTAATGTTGTTTTTACCGTGTAGACCAATAAATTTATTCCAATAATAATGATTAAAAAGTTTATTTTCTTTTGAAAGAAAAAACACATTTAAGGTTAAAAATAAAAACAATGTAAAGTTACTGAAAACAAAAGAAAATACTCCATGCTCATCTTTTAGTAACGGGTATGCCCCCCTCGTTTCGTTACGCTCTCCTGAAGCCTGGAGTGCATGCTCTCAATCAAATGCCTGACATTTTCCATTGGAATCTCTTCCCAGGCCCTTTTAACAGCGTTGATGAGTTGCTGTTGGTTGTGGATTTCCTGATCACCGTCTCTAACTCTTCGTTTCAACTGATCCCACATGTGCTCTATTGGATTTAAGTCCGGACTGTTCGCCGGCCACGGCAAGACTTGAATTTGAGACGCTTCCAGTACAAACCGAGTCGCTTGAGCCGTGTGTGCACGAGCATTGTCTTGCATCAAGATTAATCCAGGACCTGCTCGCTGGGCAAATGGGATCACATGTGGTCTGACGACTTCCTCAATATACCGCTGAGCAGTAACAGTACCCTCATTTAAAATAGCGAGCTCAGTTTTGCCGTGTAAGCTTATCCCGCCCCAAATCATTACATTTGGACCACCAAAACGATCGACTTCATGGATGCAGGCTTCTGAAAATCTCTCGCCGCGTCTTCTCCATACTCTAATACGCCGATCGTCGTTAAAAAATTTAACTTTGCATTCGTCTGTGAAGAGCACCATGCCCCATTGGTTTATGTCCCAGTCCAAATGTTGACGGGAAAATCTTAGACGATTTGCACGATGATTTCTGGTTAATGGAATACGGACAACTCGCCTTCTTGATGCCTGCTGGTCTTCATGCAATCGATTACGAATAGTTTGGTCACTGACACGAGTACCCGTTGTGAGCCGTAAACGATTTTGCAGCTTGCGGGCCGTCGTTGTGCGATCTCGGCGCGCACTTAATCGAATGTAACGATCCTCTTGAGCTGTTGTAATGCGAACTCTGCCCGAACCAGGTCTTCTTCTAACACTGCCGGTCTCTTGGAAACGATTCCATAGATTTTGAATAGCTTTTCGAGAAAATCCTAATTGCAAACCCACAGATCGCTGCGAATGACCTTCTTCAATCATTGTAACGGCTCTGGTTGCTGTCAGCGAGTTCATATGACGCCTGCGTGCTTGTGGCATATTGCAAAAGATGTTTCTGACTCGAGATATCAATGAACTCTGATAATTTCTAATAAACCAAGAAGCTAAGGAAAGCAAAACGTCAAAAAAAATGGAATCAAAATTTTCAAAAATAATTTTAAATCAAATTTTATTTAAAATTGTTGCCAGCATTAGATGAATACTACAATATTAAAAAGTTTAGGTATCAAAGAGTTTGTATACTCAATATTTTACTACTTTCAATATGTAAATGTTTAATAATTTACACCAAAATGAAAACATACCTCGTGGCCCTTATTTTGTTTTGAGTAGTATATAAACAAACAAAAACATTTTACATAAATAAATAAATGAAAGCGATGTATAGTTTTTTTGTTATATCAAACGGAGTAATACAAAAAAAAATATTTAAGAGTTTATAAAAATAAAATGACGTTAATTATTCATTCTACAACTCAGACTAAAATGATCCGTACCACTTAGAAATCTTGGAGTTCGAGGCCTTAGTGTCAAGCCACTAATCTACAGAGGCAACTGATTATCTCCTTCACACGTACTCAATTAAATTTATTTCTTTTTCAGGTACTAGGAACACCAATGAACCAAATGGTACCAATACAGACGTACCCTTGCAATCAAAATACGTACCAACTACAAGAGCCTGTTCAACAACTGCTACAGCAGGTAAACATACCACAGCAGCTGCAGCCAACACCGACGTACCAACAGCCAAGCAATAACAACCTTTATTCCCAACCTTTTTTGATGCAGAATCAACTAACACCGCCATTTCAGAGCCAACAAGCAAGCCTCAATCAAATCCCTATGCCAAATATGCAGGTGAACCCATCAGCCAATCAGATCAGTCAATTTTATTTGAACAGGATCCTCTCAAATCCTACGGTTCAAGGAATCTTGGAACCTAATTTAGGGTTATACAATCCAACTATTGTAGAAATCCCTAATCAGGTGCCTAACAATGCTCTCAATCCTGGAAGTGTACCACAAGTAGTGAACAACTATTTTATTTTGCCAGCAGAATACCTAGAGATGAATGGTGATTTAAAAAAACAGTTTCGTCAACTGAAAAGTAAAGAGATGCCTACTGAAAGAGGAAATCAAGACAGAAATCGTCGTAGAAAACAAAATGGTGATTTAACTCAAAAGGACCCGCCTTCTGATGGAGGAAGAAGAATACAGCCGAAGAATGAAAATCAACACAACAATGCGAGAAAACATCCTAACCAAATTTATAAAGTTTCAAAACGTGAACATTTCAAAGAAAACCACGATCAACGCCCTATAAGAACACAATTCCAAGACAGAAACCACAATACTGACAATGATAATGAAAGGAAACGTCCAACAAACGAGCAAAGAGCTGAATGCAAACCGAAAAGAAAACAAACCCATAGCGATAATCATCATCGAGAGGTTCCTGTAGCAAGTGAAGAGAAGAAAAAGATTACTATCAAAATAAAAGAAATGCCAAAACAAATGAGCGAGAGAGATCACTCTCTAAAAGTTAAAACCCAAAGGGAATCTAAAGAATTTGTAGACTCTAATTGCGTAAAAAAATCTCATGATTCAAAAGATGATGCTTTCATCGAAGATTTTCGAAAGAAATTCCCCGGTATATCAGAAGAAGTTGTTAGAAGTTTACTGTCCTATTTAAGGAGTCAGTTACAGAAGCAACAACTTGGCTACCCCTCGTTTTACTATGATGATGTAAGTTTCCCTATACAGTTCGATCAGCTGTTCCCAAATTCAAAATTTCCAAGCATCAATCTTCAAGACTACCAACCCCCAAAACGCCGACCAAATCGAAGGAATAAATCAAGACATGTAAAACCAAAACCTAAAATTCTTATAGACACTGACACTACAACTAAAGCTTCAACTGTCATTGATGCGACTACTATAAAATCTAAATTGATATCGACTTTAAAGCCAAAAGAAGAGAAGAAGCATCTAGAAATACCTGAGACGACTACAAATAAACCACTTACTCCTAAACTAGGAACTGAAGATGAAGTGCTAGAGATAAGGAATGGCTTAGTCGATGATTACTACCCAGATTTCTCTAACGATAATAATTATATTGGAAGCGAAGAAGTATTCAACGTCCGTAATCTTCGAGATAATAGATATCACTACACCACAGATAGAAATTACGAAACAGAAAAGAGAAATAAAAACATGGGCTGGAAATCAAATAATTTTGAAAGAAACATCGCTGAAAGTTTCGAGGAAACGTTGATAAAACCTATCAGTATTGAAAATGATTCGGAAATGTTACCATTTCGCTCGCCACCACATTTAGAAAGTCCTGATTTTGAAACGAAACCAATTATAAGGGAAACATCATACACTAACAATAACCAACATAAAGACAGAGGTTTTGTTAAATCATCTAACTATTCAGATGTAAAAACATCACTGTCAACAGACTTAAAACTTAACAAAGCTGAAATAGAGACTGTATTTGGCCATTCTAAAGTTGTGAAGTATGGCAATAAAGATGACTTTGATGAAGAGAGTAATACTCCTATAGTGACGTATTATTTACCAGATAACATGCAATATGAAGAAGATGGCACAACTGTTATTGTAGCCAAGAGTATACCAGAAGACCATTTTTGGTAGCTTATTTATCAATCGATGATTTGAGATACCTATCTTACTTATCAGCTGGCAAGTAGGTAGGGAAATGCTTGACTATTTGTTATTAAAATTGATACCTTTATATAATCATGACAATGTATTATTTTACATAGAAGTTGTAGCTTTAACATAGTACTAATTAATTTAAACTAAGCGAACTGTTTACCTATATATTATTTATTAAATATAATTTAAATGATTGGTGTCTGTTTTATTTTTGTACATTAAAATTTATTAGAGAAGCTACACTAGGAACAACTTAAACAAAATAATATGAAAATTAAGAGAGAATATTAATCACTATTATGATTATAATTAATTAGAATATAACTTGTTGAATAATATATTGAAGCTTGCACTCAAATTGGCAGAATGAAATTCTGATAACTACTAAATATAAATATCAAATCGAAATAAAGCACATCACAGACTGATCAAGAGTAAATAAAACAGCAAATAAACAACTTATTTGTTTATTAACAATTTACAGACTAGTTGACACTATACAACATCAATACACTTTAAGAAACATACAACAAAGTAAGTATGGTTTCCAACGCATCCAAATCGTATTCATTATTATTCACAAGTTCAGACATTACTAGCAACTCTAATAGACGCCCTAATTCTTTACAGTCTTTACCTTTTGTATTGGATGATATTGAAGGGACATCTATTATCTGTGGCGTATAATCAGCAACTGCATTTATATTTGGCGTGGGTAAGTAAGTTGGACAGATATTCGGAAAATCGTTGTAACCAGTCAGAGGATTGGATGTCGGACTTCTGAACTCAAAACCAAACTCCTCTATGACTGGCAAAATGTTCACTGTCAGAGAAGATTGGAGAGGCTGCGATGGTGTCTTCTGATTCGCGGATTCAAAGTCGAAGTCAACATTTGTTACATCTGGGTAGTCAGGCACTATATTTGGTATTTCATTATAATTTAAATGAGACAGTATATCGGGTACATCAAATCCATTGTAAAGTTGAGGATTGGTTTGCAATGTCTTAGGTGGGTATGAATAAAATTGTTCAAAGGGAAACGGTGAGTCCAATGCTGTTATAGGAAATGAATCAAATGAACGTGGTTGATAAGGATTGACTGGTGGAAGACACACTGATGGTGTATTCTGAGTTTGAGAATTCAATTTCTTTGAAATCAATGACGATATTGCGCTTTTAGCCACAATTGATGCTGCATCGTTTATAGAAGTTACAACACCTGGTGGAGATAGCAATTTGTCTACTTGTGATGAAAGTAGGTTGTTAGCTACTAAATTTGAGTAGCTAACAGTAGGCTGTACTTGAGGTATCATAATATTAGAAGAATGGTAAACGCTAGGCAAATTCGATACTGGGTTCATAAATCCTGTTTGTGGAGATATTGAATCAAAGTTGGTGAATGGCACAGGGGATCCATTATAGTTTGGGAAGTTTCCAAGTAAATTTTGAGCTGTTTGTGAACTTATACTGAAAGCATCTTTATACAAATTATAAGGGACTTCAATCACTTCAGGTGCAGCAGATATGTAATATAATGGAGAACTGTTTTTCTCAGGTCTAAAAGATGGATACGAGAATAGAGGATCTATATTATGTTCTGGTGTAAATATATTCGTTATTGGTAAATTGTCTGTATCAGGCAACTGATTAAAAGTTTGGCCACAGCATGTTAAGCATCGTGCGCATGGTGGTTCTTCAAATGGAACTGAATATGAACAAAGCTCATTTATGGGTTCATTAGAGGATGCAATATATTGAAAAACAGGGTCCACATTTAATGGTAAAGAATTAAATGGTGACAAATCTACATTTACTTTTGGCTTAAATTGAGGAAATGAATTTACTATTGGCACATTACTAACTGTTGGAATTCGAGGAATTGATAAAGGATAATACCCGTTCACAGGCCGGTAACTCCGTGGATCAATAACAAGTGATGGTGTGTCTGGTGCATATGTTAATGGATATATTCCGCCAATATTTGGCCGGAGAAGGTTGACATTTGTTTGACTACTAGTTATTATCTTATTGAAATCGTCGGCAATTGAAGTTGGACATTTAGGTTGACCTACATTTTGTGAAATAGTGATAAAGGGATTAACAAAATTAAAATTTTGACAGAGTTCTTTATTGTTGGAAAGTATATCCCGTTGGTTGAGAGTAGGGACTGTTATAACTGGGTCTAAGGACAGATCACAATTTGGAGTTTGTGCCTGTATAACATTGTTAAATGTGTTTGCTGATAAACTCAATGTATTTTCAGATAAAAAGGAATTGTTATTGATAGGAATATTTTCACGCACATCTGATACTTGAACTGACTTTTTTTCATTATTCGAATTGCTACAAGGTCTTAAATTTAAAAGACTGTCAACACCGAACCCAGTAGATAACGGTTTGATAGAAGCAAGCAATTCAGGTTTAATCGGTATTCTATCTAAGCTCAATTTAGTGCCGGCATTTCCTGCATAAGTTTTAGGTGACGTAATTGAATGAAGTCCTATACCTGATCTAGAAAATTGGAAAGGGTTGTTGTTGTTGGGTATTCTCAAAATGGGTGGTGTTACCCTCCCTTGATTTAAAAAGAAATTTGGATTATTTAATCTATTGAAGGGGGTATTAAGTGAACTAAAAGAAGTATCATAAGGTCGTTTTGGAATTGCTGGTGTTGATCTCTTGTCTGTGTACGAAGTAGGAATGGATTCTAAGAATTCCCCAGTTGATGGATCGTAGGGTGATTCTATAATCTGGCTGAAGCTTTCACTTAGTGTTTCTACATTTACTGGTTCAATTAATAAAGAAGAAGAAAAAGAAGGAAGCCCATTATAAGAAAATTTGTTAATCGAATCAAAGTAATTATTTCTATGATTCAAATTAACAGTTTGGTCTGAAATAGGCATTTCATTAATGGGCGATGGATTTACATTTGTTATGGGACCAGCATTGTTGGGATTTACATAGTTTGATAGTACATTATTAGCTTCAAAAAGCCTTTGTGCTGAATTCAGGTTTGGTATAGACGTATCAAAGTTAATCACGCTAGGCTGTAAAGATATATCTAAATCAGAGTTTGATTCAAAGAAGCTAGCAGGATTAATTACGTTATTGAGTTGATTTTCGTAGGAAGGTACGTTGCTCACCATATTACGATAGTTTGCATTTTGTAAATATAGCAAATTGTACAAATTATTCAGGTTATTATTCAAAGGTATTATAGTATCAACGTTATTAATATTTGATTTTGAATCACTAACCGGAATCTGTCCTTCCAAATTCGTTGTCATTATATCTTTTTTCAATTCGAGTAGATCTTCTAAATTGTTTTCTTTCACTGGTATTCCATATGTTGCAGCGTTCTTATCATACATTTGCGAAATAGGTGCATTTAATACGTTTTTGTTAAGAACTATTGAATCAATGTTATAAGTATTTTCATTGTTAGGTTTTCTGTGTGCTTGGCTTTGATACTTTTTTAGTGATTGTATGCTTTTTAAATATTGTTGGATATTATCTTTAGCCCATGGATTGTTAATGTTGCTGTTGACCAGTTTATCGGAGTCCACAATTTGATTCGAGAGGTAAGTGTTGGGTAAAGATTGTACGTTATATAAGTTATTGAAGCTGTTGGTTTCGTGAGGGCTTTTGCCATCAACGGTATTATCTACATTTTCGTAATTATTTTGCGGTAAAAAATATTCAATACTGTTTTTACTTCTTATCAAGTTGTTGACATCGTTTTCAGTTTCTTTTTCTGTAGCCAATTTAGTTTCATACAAATTGTTGAAGTTGCTGTGGCTTTGATCGTTTTTTAGTGATTGTATGATATTTAAATATTGTTGGATATTATCTTTAGCCCATGGATTGTTAATGTTGCTGTTGACCAGTTTATCGGAGTCCACAATTTGATTCGACAGGTAAGTGTTGGGTAAAGATTGTACGTTATATAAGTTATTGAAGCTGTTGCCGTCAATGGTATTCGCTACATTTACGAAATTTGTTTGCGGTGAAAAAAACTCAATAATGTTTTTGCTACTGATTAAATTCTCGACATCATAGTCACTTTGTATGTGTGTACCCAATTGTGTATCATACAAATTGTGGTAGTTGTCTCGCATAGGAGGAAAAGTAGTAGAAAGATAAACTCGAGGATCACTATTCAATATAGATGGCACATCATTTAGCAAGTCTGTTTTAATAAATTCTTTTTCCTTATCAACACAATTTTTTTCACGATGCATTATTTTTTCTTGATTATTAATACCGTTCATTCGTAGTAAACTGTTCATGTCCATGTTCTTAAATGTGCTTGGTGCATTTATCTGTTGAAAAACGTTTGTAATATAATTAGTATCTGTGTTGATCACATCAGGACTATTCCATATTTCTGCACCATTAACGCATTGTGTCTCTGGTGTACCTGACCCTTGATTGCCTATACTGTTCAGTGTTTGCAATTGTTGAACATCTAGGTAATTTAAAGCATTAGGTAAGGCTATTTGCTGGAATCCATTTGCTTCTGTGTCTACATTAGTTACGAATGGACAGTTTGATGTTTCGGTGCCTATACCTTGAGCTGTTTGAAATGAATTGGCAAAACTGGTGATTGGTACATCAGTAGGGGCAGTTGAAGGCACTTTGGGGGATGACGACAGATTTGTGATTTGCATTTTCAAGCCATTGGCTTGGTAGATTACCTGAAATGAAAAAAAGGTTATCAATACAAACTTCTACTGCTGCCATCAGCCAAAAGACGTCGACTGCTGGTCAAAGGCAACACAATTTCGGTTTTCTATACTTTTTTGTAATTGATCTTTACAAACTTATACCATTTAGTTTCATAACAAAGATTTAAGTTAAATCTGGGTTAAAACAGATGCTGGCACATTATTGTACTACTTTCACATTTTAGTCTGCATAAAGAGACAGCATTAATTTGAAATCAGGTCTAACTTTTACCAACAATTATTAACAATAATAGTTAAGGTAGAAGTTGAAAAACGTCCCATTATACTGAGTATTTCTATACTTATAAAGAAACACATACAAAAACCGACATCATCACCCATCATTACGCTGCCTGGTCCAGTGCTGGGGCTTTAACCCCAGACTGCTATGTTACGAACCCAGATGAGACTGTGCATTTTAAAGTATGGAACAGTTAAAATAGAGAGAGAGAGATAATAGAGAGAGATATATACATTTGGTAACTTCGCTGTTTTGTATCAGCTTTCAAGAACATTATATGTTAGGCTAAATAATTAAAACAATACTGCAAACATGATTTTGTTCAATTTTGAGGGTTAAAGCTAAGCAACTTTCGCAAAGGCTTGTCATGGGATGGGTGACCAAAAATTTATCATCTCGAGCTGCTCCGTGCTTCGGAAGACACGTGAAGCCGTTGGTTCCGGCTGCATTAGCAGCCATTTCACCGCACCGCACTGGGCCCGCGTGGTGGTCTATGGCCCGTTCTCCCTATCCATCCATAGGGAAGGTTCGTGCCCCAGCAGTGGGGTCATAAAATAAGCTGATGATCAATTATTTTTATTTAACTCTCTGTGTTTAAAGCGATGTTTTAGGCGGATAACGTTGATGTTATTTTGGCTATGCCCATAACGTCTCATCTGCGGCGAGCACAGGGTACATAACGCGAGTTTG
This sequence comes from Eudonia truncicolella, assembly GCA_949315975.1. Taxonomy (NCBI): domain Eukaryota; kingdom Metazoa; phylum Arthropoda; class Insecta; order Lepidoptera; family Crambidae; genus Eudonia; species Eudonia truncicolella. Next base: position 2,550,283 of record OX438851.1, read on the forward strand.
TTTACTATCCGTATTCATTCGATTGCGTTTACGAAAACGAAAATTTGTAGGTATGGCATTGATGCAGCGCCTCCTATCGACCTACAGGAAGAGTTAACATTTTTCCATAGAAATTCTCGTTTTCGTTAACGTGATCTCGTAACTCGTACGAGGCACCCGGATCAGTGTCCTAATCAATTGAAATTCTATTGTTTCTGTATTTACAGCAGACAACAGGCTTTCTTTTTTTTTTTGTTTCATATTTACGGGTAAGCACAGTGCCTTGATCTCACTTGATGTTAAGTGATGATAAGGCCAATGATGGAAGCGCACTTCACCCGGGATCCTCAACTAGTGAGGCACTGGCTATCTTATCTCTAGCTGCCGGAACACAACAATGCTACAAACATTGATGTTATGGCGACATATTTAGATAAGATGGTGGTAGCTAGCCAGGCGGACAAACAAGCCCTACCACCAACCAAACCGAGTACACAAACATGTACCCCCCGCTGGGAATCGAACCCGGAACCTCTGGGTCTAAACCGGTGGTCTTAGCCACTAGACCACAGAGGCGGTTAATAGTAAGAGGCGGTTTTAGGTTAAAAGTAAGAGGCGACATTTTGGCTGATGTTAATACTGTAAGGGATCACGGTGTTCTGTTGGATAGCAAGCTGAGGTTCATATTAATGTCATTTGTTCCAAAGGCTTTAGAAATCTTGGATTTGTCCTCCGTAACTGTACAGATTTTATATAACTCATTTGATCGCAGTGGCTTGGAGTATTGCAGTATGGCGTGGAATCCTATTTATGACGTATATTTAAAGCGATTAGAAAGCATCCAAAAGCGACACTTATGGCACTTAACATTTTATTAAAATATTTTGAGAGATTAAATCATTTTAAAATAAGTTCTCTATCGGATCGAAGGCGTATGCACGACCTCATGTTGCTCTATAGGCTAGCGAATGGCATCCTTGGTGTCCCGGATTTACTGAAATCGTTGTCATTCAATGCACCCTTATAGCTCCCGTTGGCATCAAGAAGTAACGTCCTTGCGGATCAGCCTTGCAGGCCCAACCGTGGCCAGAACGCACCTTTGAATCGTATCCTAAGGGAGTTTAATGGTACAGTTAAAACTATGAGTTTGGACTTGTTCACGGGTGACATTCGCATCTTTAAGAAAATGCTCATCTCCTGATGTATATTGTGGATGCATTGACAAATCAATAATTTCTCACAATTTTTATTTAAGTTAAAAATTTGTCATAATAATAGATGTAATTTAAATTTTTAATTCTCATTCTTCTTTCTCATTTTATTATATACTAGCGGCCCGTCCCGGCTTCGCACAAGTGGACATTTTTTTTTAGGGTTCCGTAGTCAACAAGGAATCCTTATAGTTTCGCCATCCTGTCTGTATGTCTGTCTGTCTGTCTGACCCCAGTCTTGCTCATAGAATCTTAGTACTAGAAAGCTATAATTTGGCATGGATATACATATTAATCACGCCGACAAAGTGGTAAAGCAAAATAATGAAAAATATATTTTTTTAGGTTACCCCCTACACGTGAAGTGAGGATATATTTTTTTTTCTTGTTAACCCCTAAGTGTGGGGTGTCGTTGGATAGCAATTTCAAAAATATAGAGGGTTTGTGATAACAGTTTTTTGATTGAGGAATCCGTTTGTGAGCTATTAAGCTTTAAAGTGCAAAATTTTGTTAGAATCATGTGTGTCCCCCCCCTGCCAGTTAAATGGTTGTTTTTGGATACGTGCAAAAATTCACGGTAGTTGTATATATGACGAAGTTAAAAGGAAAACTATCACAGCTAAGTATGCTTACAAGTTCAACTTATAAAATGTACTTGGCGCAGTACAAATTCCTCATTGGGAACTACTTATATAACGTTGTCAGGTGTGTGAAACCAGTAATATCTACATTTAAGTATATGAGCCATCGTTTAATAAAAGTTCATAAAAGCCCTCTCCTCAGAGTCCGCATTATTGAAATGGGCTACGGAACCCTACAAAGCGCGTGGCCCGACACGCACTTGGCCGGTTTTTTAACATAGCCTTTGTTACTCAGCGCTAATGTAGGATACTAATGGAGAAAGATTTTTTTTAATGGGTCAGTAGTTTTTGAGTTTATTCGTTACAAACAAAAATACAAAAATACAAAGCTTTCTTTTTATAATATTAGTATGATAAAACTACTATAAGCCAACTGCTAAGCTTCATATAAGTCCATCTTTATGATATGATTGCAATAAAACTTTGGTAAGTTCTCGAGTTAGTTGAACCATCAGACGGGTGCTGACGAAGTCACATAATCATCATTACCAGCTCCTTAGATGTTCCCACTGCTGGGGCACGAGCCTTTCATTTGGATGAAAACACCACAGGGAGAACGCGCCACAAACCACCACGAGGGCCCAGTGCGGGACGGTGGTTGCTAATGCGGCGGGGACTAACAACTTTTCGTGCCTCCTGAAGTTCAGAGATCGAGTTGATAAAATAAACATTCGGTCACCCATCCCATCCCCTTAACGTCAACAGTTTAAATTTAAATATATTTTTTCTTACCTGCCAAACGAGGCATAGTGTAAACCACCACCCACTTTCCATAGCACATGACAGATGACAAATTACTTCACAAACCACGGCTACACCTATAAATGCTATCGGTATTGGTAAACGACATTAATCGGCCGTTGCTACATAGTTCAGGGAATGCCATCGTAATATTTCGTAAGTTAAGTAATGCTTCACTTTTGTTTATGTAACTTGAGGAGCTCGATGGCGCAGTGGTTAAGCAACTTTCGCAAAGGCCGGTCATCGGATGGGTGACCAAAAATGTATCATCTCAAGCGCCTCCGCGTTTGGGAAGGCACGTAAAGCCGTTGGTCCCGGCTGCATTAGCAGTCGTTTATAACCACCAATCCACACTAGGCCCGTGTGGTGGTGTATGGCCTGTTCTCCCTATCTATCCATGGGGAAGGCTCGTGCCCCAGCAGTGGGGACATAAAATGAGCTCAAGATATGTTTGCAACTTTAAACACTTCGATACTGATGATACCCGAAGGTCGGGTTTAATTCCCAGGTCGTATTCTTCGATGTGATCATAGCCCGGGTTTGTGATCACCAACCCGCATTTGGCAAGCGTGGTGATTAAGCCAATACCCATTAATTGTAGCGATAACTTCATTTCAATGATGGAGTTCTTTGTCCAGCAGTGGGATAGTTATAGGCTACCGATTTATGTAACTTATGAGTTATGACTTATGACCGAACATAGTTATTTATTCTTTTGTTTTCTTGAAGCTTTGACAGGACCCACTGAAAACTGTATCTATAGTAGATTCTTTTTATTTTACTTATGAGCCTCGATCTTAATTCCTTTATAACTTTTGACGACCTCCGTAGCCGAGTGGCTTGCACGCCGAACTTTGGGCGGCGGTAACTCTGAGGTCCCGGGTTCGATTCCCGGTCGGGTCAATGTCGAAAACGAACTTTTCTATATTGTGTCGGGTCTGGGTGGTTGTGGTACCGTCGTTGTTTCTGATTTCCATGAAACGAGTGCTTTAGCTACTTACCTTGGGATCAGAACAATGTACGTGATGTTGTCTCATATTTATAAGACACGTCGTTCGCCTTCTCTTTAGTTTGTTTCATAAGGAGAATAATGGGTGATCAATAAAACCACATAGTTAAGAATTCAGACCTTTTATATTTAGTGACACTGGATAGTATACTTGCTTCACCTAAATAATATTTTGACTAGAAAAAATCAACCAGTCTCATGAAATTCGAGTGGAAATCGAACCCACGACCCGTGGTTTACCGGTCCAATGCTCTGACCGCTAAGCTACCGAGACCCCAGAAGACTCGTTGAGTTTTTCTAGTACTTTGCGATTTCTAGTAAAAAAAAATATCTTGTAACTACATACATAAATATAAAAATTCAAAAATTCAATATCATTTATTCAGTTTAGGCTACAAGTAGCTCTTGTGAATGTCACTATGCCATCGGTTCGTAAGTCTACTCTGGGCGGGAGATCTTGTACTGAGAAGAACCGGCAAGGAACTCAGCAAGTGTCCAGCTCTTTTCTCCCTTACAGCGTCAAAAATATTGGAAAATGCCCTATCATAGCAGGACACTTTCCATTACAAATAAACACAAAATTATAGAAGACAACCACAAATGTAAAAAAAAAATTCACAAAATAATAAAAACTAAGTTAACAAATTTACATTAGGTAAAAGTTTCAATTTCCACAATGTCATACAGTACCACTACAGTACTCTAAAAAAATTGGTTAAGAAAAACCAAATCAAACTACAGTGAATAATATTAAAAATAAGATAAGTATGCAAGAGCAGACCAGCCTCCATATAGCATTGTGAATGCTAAAATTAAAATTAGAAAAATATTCCTTCATCTAGTTCAGCATTGTAAGAATAGACATGATACGGCGTCTATACCATAAACTATGACCACCTTATAGTATGATTGACTCTAATTTACTTTTGTATAACAATTTTAGATAGATAATAACTTTTATTGCATATTTTGATTTACAAACAAAGACTACAAGTAAATTAAACTACTTAAACAAAACAACAACAACTACTTACTACAAATTGTCATGTGCCTGTGATGTCACTGCAGGTGTGCCCCAGGGTGGTGTCCTTTCTCCTTTCCTTTTTTCGATTTTTATTAATTTCCTCACTCCACTCCTTTCATGTCAGTTCCACCTGTATGCTGACGACCTGCAAATCTATTCTCAGGCCTCAGTTGATGATATTGTGAGTATGATTTCAAGCCTTAATGCTGACCTTGGGATTATATATGATTGGAGTCGAGCCCATGGCCTAATGGTCAACCCCGACAAGTCACAGGCTATCATAATCGGGGGATTTAAACAAATTGCAAAGGTGAACAAATTGTCTATCCCTACGCTCATGTTTAACGGTGTCTCATTGAACTACGGTAACGTGGTAAAAAACCTAGGAGTACTTTTCGACAGCACCCTCTCCTGGTCTCCACAAATATCGGAGATGAGTCGAAAAGTGTTTGCTGCCTCTGGGTCGCTTAGGAGGTGGAAGAACTTGCTTCCTGTGAGGACCAAAGTTGAACTTGCGCAATCTCTCCTTCTACCTATCTTGGATTATGCTGATGTCTGCCTTGTGGACTTAAATGAGGACTTACTTGATAAGCTACAACGTCTCCAAAATCTCTGCATCAGGTTCATCTACGGTTTGCGTAAGTTCGACCATGTGTCTGAATACAGGAACAGGCTTGAATGGCTTCCCATTAGGTTGCGTCGCGAGGAACATATTCTCATCCTTGTTTTTAACGTGCTGTTTGATCCTCGTACTCCTTCTTACCTTAAAGAGTGTTTCCGATTTCTTGGGGCGGGACACAAGCGTGATCTAAGGTCAAATTCGGATAACATTCTTGAGCCTCCCTTTACCCGGTCGGGATATTTTAAGGATTCTTTTACTATCCGAGCTACTTGTCTTTGGAATAAGCTACCGTCTGAAATCCGTCACTCTAAGACCCTTTCCGCCTTTAAGTCTAAACTGCACAGTCATCTATTGCATCAGTCACGTGCTAGTAACATGTTTTAGGTTTTTATTGTTGGTGTTATATGTATGTATGTATGTATGTACGTGTATTTATTATTTATATATTATATTTATATTTATATTTATATATTATTATTATGTATGTCTTTTTATGTACTGGTATACGAGTGTTTCTATTATATTCTACTGTATTTGCGCACTTCCTCTATCTCCCTCTTGGGATCCTAAACCAAAGGTTGTCTGGAAGAGATCGCTTAAAGCGATAAGACCGCCTTTGCCCATGCTAGCTTTAAGATTTTTTGTATGTACCTGTTTTTGGTTTTAATTTGTGTGAGCAATAAAGTATTTATCTATCTATCTTAATATTAAACTTATAAAAACTAAACTGTCATCAGCTCATTTATGTCCCATCTGCTGAAGCACGAGCCTTCCCTATGGATGGATAAGGAGAACGCCACGCGGGCCCAGTGCGGATTGGTGGTTGTTAACGACTGCTAATGCAGCCGGGACCAACGGCTTTACGTGGCCTTCCGAAGCACAGACTACAGCTGCTACCCATCAGGCAGGGTGCCCAGTAAGCTAGCAGCATTGCCACGTTGGATAGCAATGCTTACACGCTGGTCCAAGTAGCTGCTGGTTGCCCGATCCTCTAAATGACAGCACACATTTACAGAATACACTAAACATGCACACCAATTTAGGCCCAAGACACCGTACTCGTAGAACAAGGGTACGAAGAACCGGTTCACACTCGCTCTACACCAGGTACAGACATGTACCTGGTCGGTTCTCTCCTCCTCCACGGCCCGGTCAACCCGAGCCGAGGTCCGTGCCTTTAGAGGCGCCCTTGGGTTGCTCCGCTCCCCGATCCGATCCGAACCCTTCGGAGAATCTAGTAGGGTACGGGGACGCGCACTTGTGCGCGATGCCGTTCCCTCTAGATAACCTCTGAAGGTGATTCGTTTCACACGGCTTGAGGGACGCTTTACGTTCCTCGCCGCCCCCAAAAAGCCCGGTGAAGCTGAAAATGCCGCAGCGGCAATCAGCAATCCCTCTCCAAAAAAAAAAAAAAGCTGCTGGCTCTGGGGTCCCGGGTGCTAATCTTATAGAAATGTCTTATAAAAGTTTTTGAGCACCCGGACCCCTTGGCCCTAATGCCTCTACCCCAAACGGCTCAAATATGAGATCCCCAGCCAGATTCACACACTTTGCCCGTTTGAGGTTCTCTGCATGATAGTTGCAATAAATCCAAAGTTCTATAGAGAAAACCATTGGAATAATCCAGCCACTAGAACCCATCCTAAATTAACTTTTGCGACAAAAATCGTCTCGATTTTCATGCTAGGGCTGGCCCAGCACTACACTGCAAACCAAATAGTTTTCTCGCCACCATATCAATTTCAATTACAATAGTTAATATTTCGTAAAGTACAACAAAATTACTATTTTTCATAATAGTTGACTATCACAGAGTTGGCGCGTTTTGATTCTGTCACAGGAATGACATAATTCCTAGATAACAATTTAAAATTATTATTGTAACTTTTACGGTGCCTACAACTTACACGCCTCGATACCCGAAGGTCCCGGGTCGGGCCAAGTATGTTTCAGATTTAGTCGGTGCTGTGATTTGTGATTCGGGTTTGTGATCATCAACCCGCATTTGGCAATGACTTGATTTCAATGATGGAGGCTTTTGCCCAGCAGTGGGACAGTTATATAGACTGTTTACTTTTCTTTTTACCGTTCTACAAGGGTATTGCATTGTTTCGTAGCTTAGGGTTATGAAGAAAGGATGCAGAACAAGAAATTAATCATCTATTTAAATTTCCACAAGATGGCGCTAACATACATAATTTTTTTTTTTAATTATTACCTACTGTTAAGTACTTGATCTTCATATCACCTGATGTTAAGTGATGATAAGGACGAAAGTGAAAACGCACTTTACATGGAATCCTCGACTACAGATCTACTGGCTATCTTATCTCTAGCTGCCGGAACACAACAATGCTACAAACATTGATGTTACGGTGACATATTCAGCTAAGATGGTGGTAGCTAGCCAGGCGGACAAACAAGCCCTACCACCAACCAAACCGAGTACACAAACATGTTTGGTGGGAATTGAACCAGCGACCTCTGGGTCAGAGACCGGTGATCTTAACCACTAGACCACAGAGGCGGTTAAAACTGCCTATATTAGGTAAGTCTTTAATACCGGTAGTAGGTATGTTTGTTATTTATCAATCATTGTTGATAAATTGTTAATTAATTTAATTGTTAATTACTGCGTTGTTTTCACGCTGCACCAGTTGTCTTCGCGTCTGGACTCCATTTCCACTTAACATCAGGTGGTGTGGAGTCATTTGCCGTGCTAAGTATAAAAAAAAAAAAAATATTTTTCTTTGGAACAGCAGTTTTCTCTAAAAACTTGTTTAATAATATTATGGTAGCAATACCTATTGCCATCATCATCATCCAGAGGTCCACTGCTGAACTTCTTGCCCAGGCATATTCATTAAATTATAAGTATTTTAAGGACCTTATAGCACAAAATAAGGAAAAAGTTAAATAGTACAGACGCCTGCATACATTTTCAACTATACAACTTAGTTATAAAGCTCAAAGTCTATTGAGGAAATTTGTCAGTTTGTGGTAAGTTGACAGGCGGGTGTACGTTAGTAGTAGAACTCCTCGACCTTATCCTAACTTCTCCATCCTCCATAGAAGTACGCGTGCGTACGTGTTATCCGGAGTCACCGCTGTATTCCTGATGATTCCGACGGTGCTTCGTTTAACACGGCTTGAGGAACCCTTTAGTTTCTCGCCGCCCCCAAATAGCCCGGTGAAGCCGAAAATGCTGTCTGAGGCAATCAGTAAACTCCAAAGAGCGTGTAGGTTGCTCGAGCGCGTTTGCATGAACCTTACTTTCTGCAGTGTCCTTAATCAATAACATGTCAATAATGTGACTGTAGTCTGATATTGACATTAAGAATTGGGAAAATTGTCAAAATCCAGCCACAAGCAGATTTTGACAATTTTTAAATGATAAATCATGTAATTTCGGATAGGCCGATCCAGGAGTCCCATTTTTGTGCTAGGTAAATAGTCACAATCGCACAGTAGGCTTCAAATTTCTGCATTGACTACGTTTTCTCTCCGCATCCGTTCACAAACACAAGCTGTTTGTTGATTAGTTGCATTTTGTGGCATAGTTAAGTCAAAGTACCTATTTTTTTTTTTAAATAAACTTAAAGTAAGTAAAACACAAATGTCCCCTTCCAACCGCCTTTGGCTTTCAAAGTAAATAGTGTTGAATAGTTTCGGCGGGCTGGTTAGAACCACTATAGCTCAATTGGGAGAGCACCCGACCCGGTATGTCAGAAGGGTGCAGGTTCAAATCGTGCTAGTGAATTTTTTTTTAACATTTGTGTTTTTGTAATTTGTTTCGCTACAAAATTTGCGTTAAAATTATATAAATAAAACAAAAAAACATTTTAGAGTATGTAGGTAGGTAAATAGCCTATAACTGTCGCACTGCCGGGCAAATGCCTCAATTATTGAAATCCAGTCATCACTAAAAATTAAGGATGTTGGCTTAATCACCACGCTTGCCAAATGCGGGTTGGTGATCACTAACCCGGGCCTATGCATCGAAAAAATCCGAAAGACACTTTGGCCGACCTGGGAATTGACACCGGGACCTTCGGGTATTGGGTCGAGCGCTATGCCACTCGGCCACCGAAGCGTTGATAAACTAAAAAAAGTAAAAAGTAAGTAGGTACACACGCCTGCACATCAACCTATCCAAAACTGTCAAATTTCTCTAATTGATATTGATCTTTATATCCAAACACTAAGGTTCAAAACCTATTAAAGAAATTTGACATTTTGTGGTAGGTTGATCTGCTGCCGTCTGTACATACTTCAACAATTAATATTTTACCTACTTCCTACCCATTGGCATAGCACTTTGCCCGAGTCCCGAAGGAAAGATGATGTTTTCATCCATAGGCTCGTGCCCCAGCAGTGGGGATATCAAATGAGCTGGTAGTGATGACTGTCTTCGTAAACACTTATAGATAACCCGTGATTCTTTCTTTTCTCTTTGCTTTTACAATTTTTATATTTTGAAGTATCTAATTATAAACTTCAGTTATGTTCGATATGATGCTATGTACTCCCTTTTTTAGATCATTTTGTAAACACATGTCATTGTTTACCAAAACAAAATTGTTATGTTTATGTAACAATATTTTTTTTTTATACAATATTTTTGTTTATTTTTTTTTTTTATTTGGGACAACAAACAATTGACCAATATATATTATATAGTGAATAGATTATCATTTAAATAATCGGACAATCAACACCGTTATCCACAAAGACAAATAATAAAAAAGTACCATTTAACCATAAACATACACATAAACATACAGCCACGAGCAAAAACATGCATACACTTTTGAATAGTTTTGTCTCTTATTCCATTGTATTAAGAGTTACATTGTTTACGTGTTAATGCCCGCGACTGTACATAAACAACACATTAAAGCAAACGAAGACTGCTTGGCATAAGCAAGTTATGCATCAATTAACGACGATGGAATTCGTGTAATATATTCCCTTACTACCTCGTTCAACATACAACATTTCAAACCTATATACAATAATATACCTACTTACATATTACATTCGTCTTCATATTCTTCTTAATATTCATAAGATATTGATATTTAATGGGGAATCAGAAGCACTGCCTCGCCTTGAAGCAAACAAAAAACGTGAAATAAACTTCTATGTATATATTAATTAACAACTACTCATAAAAGAGACTTAAAATACGTAGCTGTAACCAGGCAGACCTATTGGGGCAGCATAGCTCGGTACAACCACGTCAGGGCACCCACCGAGAGGAAGCGTGTTACCAAGGAGGTTGCATACCACCAGCAGTTGCAAAGCGTTAGCAAGACTGTTGGCGACAGTGCTGTCTTGAATGATCGTGGTGGGAGGTACTGGCGCGGACACAACTGTCGGCACTGGATACGGGACTGGTACAGGCGATGTTACAACGTCTAAGCCGCATGGCAAGTCGTAGTTGAGTAAGCTGGTTGGATAAACTGATGGGTTGAGGTAGACTTGGTTAGGGAGGTAGTTCTCTGCTAAAGGTAGGAGACTCGGCGATAGTCCAGGGATCACGCGGCTCAAGACTTGGCTGTTGGCGGCCTGTAAAGAAAGGATGAGTGTTTAAAAAATAAACTATTGGGAAATTAAAGAAAGAGGTTTACATTGGCGTCAAGTCTGTCCTTTCAAAACGTTTAACACGTTTTACACGTTTTAAATAGTTTGTCGGTAGCCTGGTTTTAACAAAATCAAGCCACCGAAACAATTGAAATGTTTTAAAATGATAGAACCTTGGCAAATTAATCATTGATTTTTTCACTACTGGAACGTTAAAAAGATTTGTTCAAGCTCGTTTTATGTCCCCATCCCATGGAAACAGCACCGATAACGGGCCGTAAACCCCCACGCGGGCACTGTGCGGGGCGGCGGTTGTTAACAACTGCTAATGCAGCCGAGACCGACGGCTTTGCATGCCTCCCCAAGCACGGAGGAGTTCGAGATGATGAATTGCTTGCCCATCCGATGCCCGGCGGTTGCGAGTTTGCTTGACTTCAACAATCGCAAGTGCGTCTACCACTGCATCACCGAGCTTCTCCTGTTATGGGAGCTAAAGAGAGAGCTTCAATAATAAATTGTTTTTGCTGTAGGTACTTACAGAGAAAACGGCAAATGCGCAAACGACAGCAAAGTATTTGGCGGCCATTTTGTTTTTTCTTGTCTATGCTCAGAAGAGAGTACCTACAGTGAATGATGTCCACAAAGGGCAGTACAGACATTTTATATGAAACTGTTATCTGTAAATTAGTACTTACTTACATTGATTACGTTAACCGTTTGTGAAAGTTGCATAATTCAATATAAATGTGATAATTATGTGGTGTCTTTTTGGTGAATCGGAACTTTCTGTTGTCTGTAATTGATATAAATTTGGATTTACTTTGTAGATATAGATTTTTGACGACCTCCTTGGTCGAGTGGTTTGTACACCGGTTTTCATGGTGTCGCCATCTCTGAGATCCCGGGTTCGATCCCCGGTCGGGTCAATTTAGAAATTATTGTTTTTCTTAATTATCTCGGGTCTGTGTGTTTTCTATGTATAATAAGTATGTATTTAAGTATTTTAAGTATGTTTATCCGTTGTCTAGTAACCATTTAACGAGTTTTATAACGAAGCTTCTCTTGGGCTAGATAATAAAATTGGTGTGAGTGTAGGAATGTTTTTTTTTTATATAAATTATAATACTTGACATACCTATCTTGTTTTAAAATTCAAATCATTTGTTCGCATATATAATATAGATTTAGTGCATTACAAATAAAAAAAAGAATAAGGTTCGAATAGTTATTCCGTGTTTTGTTCCTGTCATGTTAACGTCATTTCAAATTAGAGTAAAAAAGACAAAACACGGAATAACTATTTGGAGCTTATTCTATATTTATTTGTGAGACCCAAATAAACATCATTACATCTAACATCTCATTATAATTCTTCATTATTATTTAAAATAGATAAGTAATCTATCTCAATGAAGTTTGTAATGTGTAACTCTATAGTTACACTTGCAACTTCTTTCTATGTTGCACAAACGTTTTATCAAGATTGGATAAGGAAAAATATATCAGTGAGGGAACACTTAAAGTTCATTTAGTTGGTTAAAATCGTTTCTGTAAGATGGGTCGAAAGACATTACTTTTGTTCGTTACTCAAGCGATACTTGTCCAGGTAAAATCTATGTTTGTTTTATTTATTTGATTACTAAAAGAAAAATATTTCAAAATACTTAGTCTTAAAGAGTCATTATTAAACCTTTACTATTCAAAAAAATATCAGTTATTATATATGGCATGGTTAAATTATCATCTAATCTTATATCAGGGCTGCCGAAGTTTTCGTCCCTCAGATATTAGTACTTCACTAATATTTTCGCGAGTTCCATCCTTATGTTGTAGATATGCCACCTTGTCGCACGAACCGATTCGGTTCAACTTTCTTAGTACGTACATCTAGGGAATGGAACGCGCTGCCTGCGAGTGTGGTCCCTAAAAGGTATAATCTGGACCTCTTCAAGGCCAGAGTGAATAGGCTATTTCTAGGCAGGCATGTTCCATCCTCGACCGCACCGTCACTTAACATCAGGTGAGGTGTGATCAAATGCCTGCCTATATTAAATAAAAAAAAAAAAAATAATAATAATTGTGCAACCCCATTCTTTCACTCTACTTGTTCAGTGAAGATGACTGCTATAAGTTTGGCAACGTTTTTGCAAGCGAAGAATCTGAAATCTTCTGGTTTCATGTAAACCAAATCCAGGGAGTCCCAATATTTTCCTAGCCTATCACAATTGCACAAAAAATTACGATAAATGTATTAAATGATACATCATCACCATCGTGGAAGCCACTTCATTATCTGTTCTTGGATGTAGGCATCAGCTTCACCCTTCTCCGTTCCCAGCGGTCTTGTGCCCACTGCATACAGTCCCGGTCTGCGGGTCGTCTGATGGCATGCACCCAGTAATATTAAAGTAGACAGTTTTGTAAAAAATACCTACCCATTCCACTACTAATCATGGTAAAAGTTGCTTATTTATCACGACTGTAACCTGCGCTTTCGCCAACACCAAACAATTCGTCACTATCAATCGTAATACTTTATTACAAGAACACAAATCTTGAAAAAATTTCCACGACCAGGATTTGAACCTGCACCCTTCTGACATACCGGGTCAGGTGCTCTTCCAATTGAGCTATCGTGGTTCTAACCAGTCCGCCGAAATTATTCAACACTATTTACTTTTTTCCTTTGAAAGCCAAAGGCGCCCATTCTTTGTCAACAACTACCGTCATTAATATCTGATCATAATATATAAAATTTGCGTTAAAATTATATAAACAAAACAAAATCATTTCGTAATACTTTGTTTATTCCCCAGGTCTTCACCATCAACCTCAATCCAGCTGTCATGCAATATCTCCAGTTAGCTGGCTTCGGTATACCTCAACACACGCGAAGTCTACCAGTTCCCGTCGGTCAACCAGCGCAATCTTCCAGCATGCAAGCTTTAGCAGCTCTAACCAGCTTATTCGGAGCTCCAACCAGCGCTTGCCCTAAAGCTATCACTATACCCCAAAGTCTTCCTCAAGCTATACCTTCAAGCAACATTTTAGCATCCCTAACAGACTTTAAATCCTCCAACCAGTTGCCAATACCTATCAGTGCATTACCAGCTTTATCTTCAGAATCACTGTTCCCCATAAATTTGAATAGCCAACCAATAGACGCGTCTTTACTAAACAATTTAGCTATTGCATTACAATTGTTACTGATCACCAATATCCTCAATTCTCCATCACAAGACACTTCTCCAGAAACTGCAGTGTCACCAAGTCGTTCCTCACCCGAAACTACAGACCCAATTGTACCAATTCCAATGCCATATGCTCAAACCGTTACCCAAACTCCTGCAAACATTCCTGTATCAGTGAAATACGCTCACACTCCTAACCAAAGTCCAATAACAGCCACGCCCTTGCCAAGCAATCCTCAACCTTCACCCACCAGTCCTGCATACTATCCTACTTCCAATCACAATGCACAACACACGAGTTATCCTACTGTGGGTCCTAATGCTAATTTCGTGGGTTCCTCATCGTTTTCTGATCCCATAATGAGCTCAATACCATTTCCTTCATCAGCAACTTCGGGTAGGAACGGTTTTGCTCTCATGTCTCCTTACGAAGCTTTAAACCCTAGTTCTTCATACTCAGATCCTTTCAGTCTGTCATCGTATCGTTCATCCAATTCGAGGAGAGATTTCCAGTCACCATATTCTTCGTTTTTAAGTGGGGATACCAGAGACGCTTTTTCTATGAGTGATTTCTACTAAATTGTCTCATAATTTGTTTTGTTTTTGCCTGTTAAGTAGAACCTATGTGTTAATTTATTAATTGTGAATGAATAAAGAAAATATGCTAATAATATTTTGTATTTTTATTGATATAATTATAGTACTTTATTATAGCTTTACTTTCTTGGGTAAAAATGACGTTGACTATAGAAAGTTGTCAAATTCATACGTAGTAATAAGAATATGAACCGTTTTGAGAAATATCTGTTTGGACATAGATCTAGTGGTTATTGAGCATTGCCCAGCCATAGCCAAAAACCAATGTAATAATTAGACATAAAAATAATTCGAGACTCTCCAATTAGCTTAATTTAGTTTTTTTTTTGGAGAGAGATTGCTGATTGCCTCTAGCGGCATTTTCAGCTTCATCGGGCTATTTTGGGGGCGGCGAGAAACTTAGGTTTAGTTTTAGGTTAGGTTTTCTATTAGGGTTGAGACAATACTCATGTAATTGCATCTAATGATAATTGAAGTTATTAATTGAATATTATTATCGTATTAAAGTACTGTTGCTATCTAATGTGCCAATTGATTTTCTTTTCTAATATTTAGACATTCTATATAAACGTCAATACTCAAGAAAAATAAATAAAGGCTAACAAATTCAATAAAAAAGCTATAATGAGAAATGCGAAGTTAAATGAATCGATTGGTAATTAAATATCAATTGAGCTTTACTTGGTTTGCTATCCCAACACTAGTATTTATTTGTAATGAAATGACCTTGTAAAGGAGTACGTTTATTTTATTGTAATGTTTTAAAATTGTGATAAATGTGTGTTATACGAGATTTTATTGTGATAAACTTAATCTAACGTAAAAAATAGAATCACAAAAGTAATTGTAGTATAGTAGGTGATGGATTATAAAAAATAATGTTATTATGATGTAGTCAAATAAATTTATACGTTGTTACAAAGCCACGTCTTCGATTTTTATGACTCCTGTCACAGGTATCAAGCTATATTGAACAAATTTTTAAAAAAAAGTGGACAATATATTTTTTTACCTTTTTGAAAAATTTGCTTTATCGGTGTTGGGACGACCGACGGATGATGCTAGAAGACGGGTTCTGCGAAGGCGATGAAGTCACAAAATTAGAAAAGAAACCCAGGAGGAAAGCTAAATACATACCGCGCTCGAGCAATGCATACATGGACCGTCTCACGGACACGGATCTCGAAATAGCTCGGAACAGTCGGAGCGCAGCTGTTGCGAGATTCCGCGTCCGTGATATGTTGTCTATGTGTGCGTTGCTCGAGCGCGTTTGTATGAAGCTAACTTTCCGTAGTCTCCTTATTTTATGATGAAGTTCATAAAACTGCTGTCTGATAGATAACACACGCATCGAAGTGAAATAATATCATACTGATTTATAGATTTTAATCGATCATGTGCATACAATCGTCACCTATCAGGTGGATTTCATATAACGAAATAAAAAGAAATTTAAGTTACATAATTTATTCCACTACGTCGTTATCTTTTTCATTACATTTAATAATCAATTGTTTTACAATCCTTTTACTTGCATTACTGTGGCCATCTCAGTCCATGGATGTTTGCAACATCAATAATGTCACGTCATCGTCATAATCAGCTCATTTTATGTCCCCACTGCTGGGGCACGAACCTTCCCTATGGATGGATAGAACGGGCCATAAACTACCACGCGGGCCCAGTGTGGATAGGTGGTTATTAACGACTGCTAATGCAGCCGGGACCAACGGCTTTACGTGCCTTCCGAAACACGGAGGAGCTAGAGAAGATACATTTTTGGTCGCCCATCCAATGACCGGCCTTTGGGAAAGTTGCTTGACCCCAGCACTTGCAGACCGGGCGCGTTAACCACTGCGCCATCGAGCTCCTCCACGTGCTGACCTGAAACTTTAGTTCTTATATCCCTGTAAATTCACTGTTTTCCTTCCTTCCTATGATCTATGTGACCTATGTGGTCCTTCAAACTTCAAACGAGGCGTGAAGGCATGTGGCCCGGCATAGTAACGGTGACTAGGACTTCGTTGTTTTCGCGCTGCACCAATGCCTACGTCTGGACTCCGTTTCCACTTAACATCAGGTGGAGTGGAGTTATTTGCCGAGCTAGGTATAAACAAAAACTGTATCTAAGTTACCTATTTTTCAACACGATAACGCATCTCATCTCTCTCATCAATCATCATCATCTCAGCCAAAAGACGTCGCCCACTGCTGGACAAAGGCCTCCCCCAATGACCTCCACAACGACCGGTTTTGTGCTTCTTTTTTTTTTTGAGAGAGATTGCTGATTGCCTCTACGGCATTTTCAGCTTCACCGGGCTTTTTTTTGGGGGCGGCGAGGAACGTAAAGGGTCCCTCAAGCCGTGTGAAACGAATCACCTTCGGAGGTTATCTAGAGGGAACGGCATCGCGCACTAGTGCGCGTCCCCGTGCCCTACTAGATTCTCCGAAGGGTTCGGATCGGATCGGTTGATAATGCCATCTGCCTTCACCAGATCGTCGGTCCATCTTGTTGGATGCAAAAACGCAGCGATGAAAAACAGTATTGCTTGGCGGCAGAAGTATGTACGTTCTGTTGATTCAAATCAAATCAAATCAAAATACTGATTCAGTTTCAAATTAAAATTAATGAACCAATATAAAATAAAGAAGCGAAACTGAAAAGGACCCCACTCAGCACATGTTGCAACATGAACATCACCTGCAACGCTGATATTCTGCGGAGCCCTATTGTTTGTGTGTGTGTGTGAACCAGTATAAGCAGAAGCGGCCAGAAGCGCTTCACCTTTACCCCTTTAAATAGTTGGTAACATTATTCATAAAATAAACTCATATTATCAATATATTATAGCTTTTTATATAAATTTAATGATGACACAAGAAGTAACAAACAAAATTGGCAGGTAATAATATTTTTTATCTTAAACTAAAACACAGTCTATCGTATACACTTTTAGACTTTCGCGTTCCATAGTTAAACAAAAGAATTTAAACAAAAAAGAATTCATTCATTCAATCACGTTCACGAAAATGAGAATTTGTAAGGATGTCAAAATTACAACTCTTCGTGCCATAAAAATAAACTTCGAATAGTTATTCCGTGTTTTTCCCTTTTACTCCAATTTGAAATGAAGCTTACATGACGGGAACAAAACATGGAGTAATTATTTGCAGCTTATTCTCTGTTTATGGATCTTACAAGATCCTTCAAATGTGAGGCAGACGTCCAGCAGTGAATGTCTTTCGGCTGAGATGACGATGATTATTTATATAGTTGTAGTAGTATTATACAAACATACATTATAAACAAAAAGTAACAGTGCAGTCACAAAATGCAGTAATATTATATTTAGACAAAGGTCCCCAAACTCGGCTAAGCCTGTATCTTATTAAACGCTGACTGTCAATAAGTTTCAAAAACTCTGCATTACGTATGCTTTTACGAATATTATCGTAATTACAGCAATTGTTTGTGAAATAATTGCAAGTATATAAAATAGGTTAGTATATAAGGTGACACGTTAAAGACATTATTTATTAGCTTCCACATTTTGTCAAAATGAAGGTCGTTATAGCTGTTTTGAGTTTGGCGGGTTTGGTGTACAAGGTAGAGTATTTCGATATATTTAAAATAAATTTATAATAATTATTTTAATAACAGTCCTGTTATCCCACCTAGAAAGTTAATACTAGTAGGGTTCAAGTCAGGAGCTTTGGAGATTTGTCGCATTTCAGAAGTTAAACGGAAAGGTGTAGGTATTTTCATTTAAAAAAACTTTTAATACTAATAGTTTTTGCTTTTAATTTCCAGGTACACTCACAAAGAATTGGGCTGATAGACACAAACGTACAGTTCTCTCCAATCTACTCAAATCCAATTCAGACTTACCCAGAAGTCAGTATCTTATATCCACCACAATCGTCTCCTTACACAATTTCTTTACCACCAACATTAGAAATTGTGCAACAAAACATAGAAGTGTGCACTTCAGAACCAGTTATTAATTTACCTATTGACATTTCTTTAAATCCTTTCACTTTTCTACCTAGACCAGTCAGTATTCCATCTCTACCCATTCCATCTGTAGCTTGCCCATCTCTACCCATTCCATCTGTGGCTGTTCCATCTCTCCCTATTCCGATTCCTGTAGTTACCCCACCCCCAACTGTATACCGAACAGTAGGCGACAACCAACTAGCAAACTCTCTAGCCAATGTACTACAAACGTTGGTTGCCAGTAAAACTATCGAATCTTCTTTAAAACCAAATTGTAAGTGTGTTAAAGAAGTTTTGCCTATAGGGCCAGTATGCTCTTCACCTGTAGAAATTGTAACTCCTATTCCGAGCTGCGTAGAGTCCATTATTGCTCCGTTACCACCTTCGTTCTGTATCAAGGAGGTTTTCAATCAAATACCTCTGCCAAATGTTTGTCAAAAGGAGTATCTTAGTTCTTTGCCGGGCGGTACTGTGGTTACTTCTGTAGATAGAGTACAACCTTTGTATACTTCGGTTTCAGAGTATTTAATGCCTGGTAATGTGTATTTGACCCCTTCTGTGCCATCCTTGGGATTCCCGTTCTCTGCTGCTTACTAAAAAATACTGTGGAGTTTCCAATTTTTTTTTTGGTAAATGCAAACAGCTCGAATTAAGGGCTAAGTTAGGGCAGACATCAGACAGTTTTATTTTTTGAAACTTATACACTTCCTGCAGTTAATAAAAAAGTTTCCTCTGTCACCTTATTAGTGACGGGGGGGACAGATTAAACTTTTTCTTCCCATCTGTTACCATGGTGGACAAAACAGGGTGACAAATGGAAATGTTCCTTGAAAGATGGGGTAGTTAACTGTTTACTCAATAGAAATACTTTTTGTCGACTGTTAATAAGATATTCTTTCATAGAAATTGCTTCTGAGGGGATAGAGAACTATGACGTCACTATTGTTACGTTACATCAATAATGTGAGTTTTCTAGAGGTACCACGCCACGCCACTAAACCTTATATTACAGAAATTGTCTTAGGATAGGTACTGTTAGTGAAACAGCGTTTTGGTGAAATTAAATAATGGTTTACATTAAAATGTCTTTATGTCAAACGAGTAAAAATATAAAAAAAATTGTCTAATATTTTTGAACCCAGAAAAGGTTTTTGATGTCGTCAGAGCGTTAGATCTAGCCTTATTATAAAAAAAATGCTTGAAGATGAGCCTAGAGTATTTCAATTCAATTTGTACACTGTTCCAGAAACTAACAAGAAAATTGTGTTTAACAACCGTTGTTATTGTTTATTTAAGTCGTAAGTAAGTTAGTTTTATTAAATAATTGTTGTTTATAAAAATATTTTATTTTGTTATTAAATCAATAAAATAACATACATATAAATATTTAATTTGTTGTTTTACAATTCGTGTTTCCCATTACATGGCGATTAATATACCTACTTACATAATTCTTAAAAACATATTATACCAAATTCTCTTTAAGAACAGCTGTCTAGTACGAGTTATACTGACCATTCGATAACTTTAAGGACAACTAGTGTTTTTACGATAAATTTACAAAATACACCGATTGCCACCGTGAGGTGCTAAGAACCTTCATCACCAGCTCATCAACATTTCCACTGTGCACGGGGCACGAGTCTTCCTTATGGAAGGATAGAGAGAACGGGCCATAACCCACCACGCAGGCCAAGTGTGGATTGATGGTGGTGGTTGTTAACGACAGCTAACGCAGCCGGGACCAACGGCTACGTGCCTTCCGAAGCACGGAACTAGCTCGAGATGATAAATTTTTGGGCACTTATCCGATGAGCGGCCTTTGCGATAGTTGTTTAACCTTAGCAATCGCATACGTTCTGCACTGCGCCACCGAGCTCCTCAAGAAGAAGTTTTCTCCTAAGAACCTTAATGCCATCCTAAAATGTATACACGCCTGCACAACAAAACCATAGTAATAAAAGGTGATAGCTATTCACCCAGCCAGATACTAGAATTTTGCGTGCACTTGGAGAGCCTATGTCCAGCAGTGGACTAGTATTAGGCTGATGATGATGATGATTATAATCCAGATCCCCTAAAGTTTCAGTAAAGGTTCAAAGGTCACCACCATCACTAATTCATGAACATTTCTTTTTTATAAAATCACCAATCCAATCCTTTCACATTAATATTCGGCGAAGCATACATGTTAAATAATTTTCTCACAAGTTATAAAAATAAACAATATTTCTTTCGTTATTATTATAAGATGATGATAAATGATTCGCCCGAACAACGGGCTCTTAACAAGAAGATTGGTGAACCTCCGATGCTCCAATACACGCTCGATTGAACGAGCAATTGGGTCGAAAGTGTTTGTCCGGTCTCTTGGGAGAAGCCACCATCGTGGCCGAATCGTTGCAGGATTTACGGTTTATGCTGAACGGCGTAGCTGATTCTTCTCAACACATCGGTCTCCGGATGAACTTGGACAAAACCAAGGATATGTTTAACGAACATGCCATTCCGGGACCGATTGCAGTATGTACAAGGCGGTGCTCTCGAAGTTGTTAAGGAGTATGTCTACCTCGGACAGATTTTGCAATTGGGTAGAAACAACTGCGAGAACCTACCAACAATAAGGATTTCTTATGCTGACCGATTGTATAATTCTGCTGACCAAATAATAATTTTGCTGACCAAATATTTAATTTGTAATACAAATAAATTATTTCCATTCAAAATGGGTTAAATAAAAACTAACGCATGGATTATGAAACCAAAAGATTTTTTCATGATTTTTTAATTTCACAACGAAGCTTGAATCTAAACATAAAACTAGTATTATCATTGATTTTATGCTATAATAAATAATTAATAAACACAAAGTTATACATAGTTAACTACACCCGGGGACGAAGACAAAGTTCCTACTAAACTCAAAATTTGGTTAACAACATTGGCCGGATACAAATTAGGAGAGTTGCCAGTAACGATGTTAGGAAGAACCATATTAGGAGAGTTACCAGTAACAATGTTAGGAAAAACAAAATTAGGGGGAACGATAGTAGGGGGCAAACCGTTCACAAAAGGATTGCTACAGCCACAAGGCAATGCTGGTAATGTGAACAGTTCATTAACAACTGGCGCAGCTAATTGTAATGCTACATTTGATCCTCCATACGTGTTCTGCAGAAGGTTACAAACAATCATCAATTGTAGTGTGTCCGCCAGGCTTTTGCAGGTTTCAGGAGTGCAATCAGTAATGACGGTAGTGGAAGGGGGGTTTGGTGGTCCAGGTGTATAATATAAGGGTCTTTCGAGGAGGGGGTAAGGTATTTGGGGAATTAAATTTCTCGGTGTTTCTATTACTGTTTCGAGCTGTCTGTTTATGTATTGAGATGATGCCTGTAAAAAAAATGTTTTTTATATTAGGTTGTGAAGAAATTATGGCTTAATATTAGGTCAGTTATTTTTTTGATGTTAAATTTAATACGAATAGGTAAATTAAGTAATTAATCAATCAAAGGTTGATGGCAAAGCGCTAGAAAAATTACAATAACCTATACCTAACATTGCCAATGTTTAATTTTTTATCCACTAAAACTATTTATTTATAAATATTAAGTGTTTTGTTTATAAAAAAACACACAAGATTAATAAATTAAAAAAGTACAAAATAAAATAAAATATTATTTTACTATTTTTTATTTAAGTTAGTTATTTATAAGTAAAAAATTTAAAGTAACATAAATAAGAGGAGGAAACATTTTAAGCCTTAAAAAAGTTTTATTAAGGCTAAAAATGTTTTAATTATGTTACCTACCTGATAAGCCATGAATGAAAAGCAGCCAAGTATCAAGATTAACTTTGCCATTTTGCAATAGTAATTTTAGTTTGTTATTTTACAAATAATTTTATTTAGACTTATATTATTATATACTTTTCGGTGAACTGCCTAAATTGAAATAACATGCAAAGAAACCGTCTTTATATTTTATCCATCGACTATCGTAAAATCATTTGTTATCTATAGTTATTAAGCAATCATTAGAAATATTAGCAAGAAAATATTGATCAATATACTGATAACAAAATACTGAGAAACTCCTCGGTGGCCGAGTGGCAACGTACTTGGGCCAATGTCCGGAGGTCATGGGTTCAATTCACAGGTGGGGCAAAGTGAGTTTCATATTTTTCGATAACCCGGGTTTGTGATCACCAAACCGCATTTGGCAAGCGTGGTATCTTATCTTATCTTATCTTAGTGGGGCCTGCCAAGGTTTCCCTCTCGCAGTAACACCTCGACCCATCGGGACCTTTTGTGCAACCCCATCCTTTCACTCTTCCTCCTCTGTAAAGATAGATGCCATAAGTTTGGCAACGTCTTTAAGAGCGAAGAGCCTGAAGTCCTCCGGTTTCGGATAGGCCGACCCCAGGAGTCCCATTCTTTTCCTAGCCAGAGAGTCGCAGTCACACAGTAGGTGCTGCATCGACTCCGTTTCCTCTCCACACGCCCTACACAAACTATTTGTAAAAAGGTGCATTCTATGAAGCATTTGTTTTGTGGCATAGTGCCCTGTCAAGGCACCGATGGTTAGTCGGGCCTGCCGTCTACCGCCTCCGCATATGAACTTACTCCGTCCTAAGGCGTTTTCGCCAAGAAAGGATTTGGAGTGTTTCATACCCGGCTGCTCCTTCCATTCGATGCCTGTTTTCGATGTAATCTTTTAAGGCCTTGTTAATGGTACTTGGTGCAAGTGCCACGAACGGCTCAGGACCAATGAGCTGGGTCTCCGAGCCTTCCCTGGCAGCGTGGTATTAAGCCATTACCTATCAGTTGTAGCGATGACTTGATTTTAATGATGGAGGCCTTTGCCCAGCAGTGGGACAGTGACAGGCTATTTACTTACTTACTACACGTCATACATACATCAATCGTTAAGTAATGAATGTGTACGTAATGAAGGTGGGTATAGTACAATATTTCGCTCACGCACGCTCCATACCGTTACACCGAAATTAGGTCACAAATTGCCAAACTCAATTTACAAAATGTGTGTGTTGCCGTAATAATATTTCACGATGACAGTTCTAACGGTATTTATTAAAGGGCGCCAAATGAATATTAATTACTCATTTTTGCATTGTACAAAAGCGTGGTAGGCATTTTATTTAAAATGAGCTGCAAAATTTATTTTTTTATTGTGGCAACTTTGTTTTGCGTAAGTTTGGTTTTCTATTTTTTTTTAAACTTTATGGTGTTATGTTAATATATTGATTTATCAGTTATTATTTTTCTAACATGTTATCTTTGATTTACATAACGGTGGTTATCGATATTATAAAGTTATGTAGTTACATTATTTTATTGTGTTTGCAGTAAAGTATAAGAGTTGTGCAATTTTAGATATAAAAAGAATTACTTACTTTAAAGAAGAGATTTCTTATTAAACTAAAATACCTTTCATTATTTTATTTTGTAAATAAATATTTAAATAAATGACTTTGTTGCGATGTTAATGTTAGCGTCTCGTGGTAGCACAGTTCATAGAAATCTAGGTTCAACCAAAAATTTTTTTTTACTTTGTTATTTCCATTCTATTCTATTCTACTCACAATAAACTTATTTTATAATTAATGCTAATGTAATTAAGCTATAGTTGTTATACCAACCACCTTACTACCATTTAATTACAGTCGAAAAAATGGAATAGGTTAATAGGTTTACCATTCAAATTCATGTAAGTACAGACGCTTGCACATCAACCTAGACAAAACTATCAAATTTCTTTAATAAATATTCAACCGTATGCCTTAAGCATAAACTCCAAAGTCTATTGAGGAAATTTGACAGTTTGTGGTAATCTGATGAACAGGCGTGGTAGTACCTACTAAAAAAAATACAACTCACTAATTAGATACCACGTATGTAATTGTCATTACCAGGCTGTGGAAGTGACGTAGGATGGTCATTATTGATTAAGGCTTCATTACTTCGCAGTTAGAGTAGCAAAGCACTCGGCTTGATACCCGAATGTCCCGGGTTCAATTCCCAGGTCGGGCAAAGTGTGTTTCGATTTTTTTCTATGCATAGCCCGGGTTTGTGATCACCATCCGCATTTGGCAAGTTAATACCCAATGCAGGCCTTTGCTCAGCGGTGGGACAGTTATAGGCTATTTACTTATTTCGTAGATAACTTACGAACATTTTAATTGGGTAAATAATAGAGCCATTTCATATTTAAGTTTGTCATCAAACTTCAAAGCCTAATTATTTTAAATGATACTTTTTATGCAGGGGAGTAAGTCAATTTAGTTAATTAATAGAAATTAATTTATGCGATATAAACATAAAGTTCATTAAAGACAATTTTAAAACGAATAAATTAAGTTGAACAAACAGTTTCTAAAATGTTTTATAATAATAACATTTAAATGTATTTTATTTAAAAAATCTTTATAATCGGTTCATTGGTTTACATATTTATTTTTTACTTCGGTGTTCGAAGTGTATGAAGGTATTTTAGTAGTAAGATTAAACTTTTTGACTTCAACTTTGTTTGCACTTTTACAGGCCGTAACATCACGTCCACGTCGTGTACAAATACTGCCCACTCCATCCCCACCCCCTTGCAGTTGCAATTTAGCCATCACTATCGAATTATTAGATGAACTAGCAACACTGGTCGGAGCGCCGTGCGGATGTAGCGAATCTGGCGGATGCGGATCATGCGGACCATGCGGACCATGCGGATGCGGATTTAAAGACGTTCCGTTAAATACTGATGTCATTCTACCGCCATTGGCTGTGGAGTTGCCATGCGGTTTAGGATATCTACCGTCAGCAGCGCCGTTGGTAGCGGCAGCATTCGATTGTTATGGACCTTGTAGCTCTTGTGTGCCTATTACGTCTCCTTGCAGCTGTACCAGATTAGCAACACCACAATGTCCAGAGCTGAGAGCATACGCAAAGCCTATTATATTGTAAATAAACTTTTTTATGGATAGCTGTACTAGTTATGTCTTTTTAAATAAAGCTATTATGGTTAAAATGTTTTTTATTTTTTCAAACATCTTTAGGAGCGTCTGATTATGCATACTTGCACCAACAATTATTTATTTTAGTGCGTTCAATAACTATTTTAACTTTTATTGAATTTTATTATCTTCAAAGAAAAAATTTTTATATGAACTAAACACTATACGTACTTAAAACAAATATATTTAATAAATTAAGTAGAAACAAAGATATTATGTTTACATTTTGTACATGTACAATTTTTCATTACGTTAAATGGTATGCATGAAGGGAATAATGAAAGTGGACGAGGCGAAACAATTATGTAAGGATCGTAGCAAGTGGAAAGAAGTGGTCTCTGCCTACCCCTACGGGAAAGAGGCGTGATTATATGTATGTATGTATGTATGTATGTAAATGGTATAGCTGCATGAATCGATTTCATAGCTACGTCGGATTCTCACAAAAAAAGCAAGTGTCACTTCACTCGCACGTCAATGTCAAAATTGTTCATAATTGTCTTGTCAAAAAGCCGCTAATCGTAGGCGAACAGTTATGTTAATTTTTATTTATTTAAATCTAAATTGATAAATAATTAAAAATGGTGGAAGCTCAAAAGTTAAGGATCGAACAAGAAATGACCAATATGGTCAATGATTTGGACCGCAATTACTTGCGGCGGATGCAGGTTAGTTTTTAGGTTAGGTTGTACCGTGCAGTTGCCTTACGCAATATTAATTGATAAGAAAAGGTTTAATAATTGAACGAATGAACCTACATACATCCTATAATGTCATGCTAATGATAAATGAAAACTTTATATCCGCTCAACGCCCTGTTGTTATTAAAACTTTGAAATATTAATGTAATGATAAAATTTTATTGCCACCATAAAATTGTGTAAATACATGCACTTATGTAATCATATTTATTATTAATTTGCATCATGTTGTACATACAAAGTGTTTTCGAATAAATATTTTGAGTATGATTGTCTAAGATCATAGCTAAGTAATAAAATGTATGTAGGAATGATAAAAATGTGTATTTTTATAAAAACTTTCAGTTAATTTAACTACTTACACAATTTTATCACTTATAAGACTATTTATATGCTCTGTTTGTTATTTTGTATAATAAAAAAAAGAGAGAAAGAATAAAAAAATATATTTTACTTTGTTGAAAGTACAAAATAAATAATTTTTCTTTTTATACCTTACCAAATCATTGGTCGGAGTACAATTTAAAATATAACAATATGTGATATGCCTTGAATGCATTAAAAACATGGCAATTAATGAGCAATAGTGCAATTCAGCATAATATTCTATTTAAACATTGTATCAAAGGCTAATGG
The DNA here is from genome assembly GCA_949315975.1 of Eudonia truncicolella. Classification (NCBI taxonomy): domain Eukaryota; kingdom Metazoa; phylum Arthropoda; class Insecta; order Lepidoptera; family Crambidae; genus Eudonia; species Eudonia truncicolella. The sequence goes on from OX438851.1 coordinate 2,577,241, forward strand.
CATACATTGAACTTAAATCATCAGCAATATTTAGTTGTTTAAGCACTTTTTTATATGTGTCAGTTATATTACGTGATGTTTGAGTTCAAGGTCACATTTGAAGTGTGGGTAGCCAAACAGGTAGATGATCAGGTCGAATACTGTTTTCCATTTTTATTGTCGCTCAAAATTGCACCTTCCATGTCCTATTTGCACCACCCTATGGTTGACTGGTAGAAACGTCCGCCATGTAATATTTTGTTGCAACAGTTAAAAATAAAGTAAATAAATAAATATATACCTACAAGAAATCGTAGTTTAATCTCCATAGCTCCATTAAAAAATAAAAATAAATTTACGCTACTGAATATCATATTGGCACCAGTGTCCGACTTAGCCCAGTGTTTGAAACCAGTTTTCATTACCAAAAAATAATATACTATTCAGTGGAATCCGTTTTAATAAATGACATTGAAGGGAAATAGCAAACACATCATACTAAGCGGACATCATAAAAAATTTTTTTGTAGAAAATAGACAATCTCCTGTTTTTGTTAGTATGTATTTTTTCTAAAGTTTATTTAAATAAAAAAAATAAAAAATAATTTGACTTTGACCATGTTCAGATGTAATTTTTTTCACAAATCACTAACAAACAATGCGTGACCTTCAACTATCAATTTACTCACTGAGACTGTAAACAAAAACAAGCCACGTGCCACGCACGCGCCGTACGCCGTCGAGCGTCACGTGACCCTCCCGAACACTGCTGAAGGCATTAGGAATCATGTTGGTCACTATAACCGGACACAATTTATTAAAAATGGGTCACATTAAGCGACATGTCACTATAAGCAGTCATTATATCCAACTTTGTTATATAGAATTTTATATGAAAACCAAACTGCTGTGAAATTACTTCATATTAAATGGTTGGTCAATATTATAGGCGGAGTCATAATAAACAGATTTTACTGTAATTTCACTGAAATTTTACTGAACGACAGCTACGAAGCAGTTATTATTTCTCGTGGGGACGTCGCCAGCCGATCGGACGATCCACCCGCGTTACCTGCGGGCCACTTCATCCTTTCCCTGTTCTCCCCTTTGAGGGAGCTAAGGTTGATCCAGCTTTCACGGCGTCCCATCGAATCTTTTAGTCTCTTTGGTAAATCTTGCTATCTGCTCCACCTTCAGATCCTTCAAGTCCTTTATGTCCCCCTATGACCCTCTATGCCCCTCTATGATAAGATGGGAGCTCTGGGGGTCACATATATGTATGTATGTGACCCCCAGAGCTCCCATCTTATAACTCCGGGCTTATGGGGTCGTTTTTCACTCCTATCACTGTCAAATGTCTGTTCAGTCGACAGTGTCCTGTTAATGATCTCTATGACTAGCCTCATGTTCTCTCTGGAGAGTCCCATCAGTTTGCTAGTCTTTTTCTTGTCCATTCCCTTGATGAAGATCTTCGACTGTCTCATGCCAGTCGAGCACCTCCATCTTCTGTTGGTTTCTGCTGTGATACTGTGGCTGATTACTCCCTTGGTGATGTTGTGCGCTATTGGCAGCCGGGGCTCCGGTTTCACCAAGCTTTCCTCTGCTCCCTTTCTGGCTAGTTCGTCGGCCTGTTCGTTTCCCGTGTTTCCCTCGTGTCCGGGGACCCGTGCTATCGTCAGGTCCGCTCTCTCGGCCAGCCTTTTTAGTGATTCCTTGCATTCTTTAACGATTGCTGAAGTTGTCTCTTCTCTGCCTAGTGCCTTCAGCGCCGCCTGGCTGTCGCTGTAGATGGCCATTTTTCCTGTAATATTAAGGTTCGGCCATCTCAGCGCATGACATTATTGCGTATATTTCCGCCTGAAAAACGTTGGCGAATCTTCCTAGCGGTATCGATTTGTTCATCTCCGTTAGCAGAACGAAGCAGTTAGTCTGTATTCCATTTTTGTTATAATCAAAAATCATTTGGTACCCCTAATTTTAATGATTAAAAGGAAAAAGTGTTGACCACTAGTTCCTGTAAGCCCAAGCCCCAGCAGTAAGATGCTCAAAGGCTAAAGATGATCAACCATATTAATGCCAACAGGGTGACATGCACCGCTGTGCAGCGAGTTGCTGCGATGACCAGAAGGTTTCGTTAGAACGTGTGCACGGGTGCATAGAAAACTGCACGACACCTCTGAACCAGGCCAACAATTACGTTCAGGTTGGTTTTGTTATACACTCGCGAGCAATGAATCCGGGTCACTTAACCGGTCAGCACCACCGGAACAGCACAAGCTAGTGCTTAATATACTAACATAGTTATACCTAAGTTATATTGTATGTATGTTAGTATGCAAGGTATTTATTATATGGGCCCCTTTGTGTTTTTACCATCTTGTACATTGTGTGTTGCCTGAAATAAATGATTTATTATTTATTATTATTAAAGCAACCTATAAATCTCGGAAACTAAGAATGCTAGCTTATTGAAAAAAAATGTGTTTAATTAAATACTCCTTAGATGAAAGTAATAAAATTTATGAGTCACTACATTGGATTTATAAAGAAAAAAAAAACTGCTGAACTTGCCTTAAAAGTTTCTGAGATTTATAGGTGTCTTGAACTGACCCGGATTCATTGCTCTCGAGTGTAGATTTCGGTTTAGGTTTAAAGATTGCCAGGGAAGGCTCGGAGACCCAGCTCATTGGTCCTGAGCCGTTCGTGGCACTTGCACCAAGTACCATTAACAAGGCCTTAAAAGATTACATCGAAAACAGGCACGGCATCGAATGGAAGGAGCAGCCGGGTATGAAACACTCCAAATCCTTCCTTGGCGAAAACGCCTTAGTACGGAGTAAGTTCATATGCGGAGGCGGTAGAAGGCAGGCCCGACTAACCATCGGTGCCTTGACAGGGCACTATGCCATAAAACAAATGCTTCATAGAATGCAGCTTTCAACAAATAGTTTGTGTAGGGCGTGTGGAGAGGAAACGGAGTCGATGCAGCACCTACTGTGTGACTGCGACTCTCTGGCTAGGAAAAGAATGGGACTCCTGGGGTGGGCCTATCCGAAACCGGAGGACTTCAGGCTCTTCGCTCTTAAAGACGTTGCCAAACTTATGGCCTCTATCTTTACAGAGGAGGAAGAGTGAAAGTATGGGGTTGCACAAAATATCCCGATGGGTCGAGGTGTTACTGCAAGAGGGAAACCTCGGCAGGCCCCACTAAGATAAGATAAGATAGGTTTAAAGACATTTAATTTTGTTCTCATAAAAACTTGACAAATGTTCATTCAAATGAGATAAATATATAGCAGTAAAAAACTAAAATGACTTGTAGTAAATTCAAGGCGCTGCGCAACTGCATTCCTTAAAATTAAATTGAATAAACTGAGTCTAATAAGCTCTGATTAAGTATTTTTTTTTATTTATCCCCCACTGGGACTCAAACCCTTCACCCAGAGTTCAAAGACCGGTGGTTGCACCACTGAACCATAGAAGCTGTTAAGTAAGTTGTATAAAGAAAGTACCTACTCAACAATCAGAACTTGAAATTTTTATTTTCAGAATGAGATCAGTCATCTTCAAAACAGATTACAGCGCTGTGTCATGGATTGTAATGATGCGGCAAGGGACAGACTTGGAGCAGACCCCAGCCAGGAAAAGGTAAGCTACCACCATACGGTCAGATTAATTTTTAATTAACTATTTACAATTGATGCTGTAATGTTTTTTTTATTCCATACGGGTATTAGTATTTCTCGTGGGGACGTCGCCAGCCGAACGGACGATCCACCCGCGTTATCTGCGGGCCACTTCATCCTTTTCCGTTCCCGTTCCGTTCCGTCCGTTCTCCCCTTTGGCGAGCTTGGGTTTATCCAGCTTTCACGGCGGCCCGTCGAATCTTTTAGTCTCTTTGGTGAATCTTGCGATCTGCTCCACCTTCAGATCCTTCAAATTCTTTATGTCTAATGTATCCGACACCCAGAGCTCCCATCTTATCAGTGAGTACATATGGCACTCAGCTAGTAGGTGGAAGCTGGTCTCCTCACTTTCCGTGCACTCCGGGCATATGGGGTCGGTTTTCACTCCTATCACTGTCAGATGTCTGTTCAGTCGACAGTGTCCTGTTATGATCTCTATGACTAGCCTCATGTTCTCTCCGAGAGAGTCCCATCAGTTTGATAGTCTTTTTCTTGTCCATTCCCTTGATGAAGATCTTCGACTGTCTCATGCCAGTCGAGCACCTCCATCTTCTGTTGGTTTCTGCTGTGATACTGTGGCTGATTACTCCCTTGGTGACATTGTGCGGTATTGGCAGCCGGGGCTCCGGTCACACCAAGCTTTTCTGGCTAGTTCGTCGGCCTGTTCGTTTCCCGTGTTTCCCTCGTGTCTGGGGACCCACGCTATCGTCAGGTCCGCTCTCTCGGCCAGCCTTTTTAGTGATTCCATACGGGATTTCCATACGGGTAAGTACTTGGCCTTAATCTTACCTGATGCTGAGTAATGGCACTGCTCCCGGGATCCTCAACTACTGAGGCACTGGCTATCTTATATCTACTGCCGGAACGGAATGTTACTAACATTGATGTTATGGCGACATATTTGTGCGACAAATGGTAGCTAGCTAGGTGGCTTAAAAAAGCCATACCACCAATCAAACCGAGTAAACAAATTATGTTCATTTCCCCCGCCTGGGACTTCTGGGTCTGAGGTCTTTATTTCTTACAAAAACACAATGTTGAAAAAATTTCCACGAGCAGGATTTGAACCTGCACCCTTCTGACATACCGGGTCAGGTGCTCTTCCAATTGAGCTATCGTGGTTCTAACCAGCCCGCCGAAATTATTCAACACTATTTACTTTTTACTTTGAAAGCCAAAGGCGCCAATTCAATGTCAACAACTACCGTCATTAACATCTGATCATAATATTTTTACAAATACTAAAGATCAGTTAAGAAGTAGACAAGCTATTTATAAAATGTTTTTGTTTTGTTTATATAATTTTAACGCAAATTTTTGTTGCGAAACAAAATACAAAAACTTCTTTACTTCTATTAAAACTGTGGAGTTTCGTGCACCTATTCTTCTTCACAGCTAAAAAATAGACTTCCTGAATGTGTATGGACAATTCAAAAGCGCTTTTCATAAGGTAATTTGAATAAAAAAATTTTACTTTGAGACACCCGTCTCAACCCACCTGTCTCAACAGACTACCCAGCCTCGACCACTAGACCACACAAGCGGTTAATATTAATTGTGTTATAGTTTTAATTATCATTTGCTCCAGGTGGACAGATGTACGATAGAATTCGAAAATTGCGCAGTGAAGTGTGTGGACAAGCACATTGGGCTGATACCTTCGATGATGAACACCATGAAGAAAGTGCTGGCCAGTGGGAAACCGCCCCCCGCGACCAACCAATGAGAGCCGAAGTTGTCGACCAACGTGAGGGAGGAACAATTGTTTAGTGTATAGCCTTTGTTAAAACGCCTACAACCGTGAAACAGTGCTCTCTGTCGATCTGCATCGACAATGGATATAAATAGTGAGTGATCCACTGAAATTAAATATTTATGAAATTTCAAAAAAATACAGTGAAAAAATTAAACGCCCACCCGACCCAACCAGGAATCGAACCTGGGTCTTCCGCAATCCGCACTAACCGCTATGCTACCGGGAAGGCTGACGTAAGCGCTGAATTGTACTGTTGTCACTGTATTTTATAAATTTCATATATATTTAATTTAGCTACAGTGCAGCAATTAGCACTTGAAATAAAAAGTAAAATTTATATAACAAATAATATACACAGAAAATTGACGTTTATACTTATAAAGCCCAGTTATATGTAAGTTACTTTATATAAATATATAATGTAATATTATAGCAATTTATACTCATTAAAAATTTTATACGATTGGTTTCCCAAACAGATAAATATTTTGTAAATTACATTTCAAACTAATTATAGTTCAGAGAATTGTTGTTATTTTTGTCTAAATATTTTATCATTTTCGTTATCTTTTAAAAAATCTTAAAAAAAACATCAATATGAAATAATGTCACTTTAACGAACTTTTCTTTACTCAGTGCCATAAAAAAAATTTTTACTATTGTGAAACTATGCATTTGTATGGCGAGCGATATTATATGATAATATATGCTTACTACTTACTTCCTACTATATTATCTCCCTTGTGTGTTGACAACTAAGTTGCCATTGTAAAAAATGTGACTTGAATGTGTAAAATAGTTGAGTTTTTTTGCTTTAACTATTTAATATAGAGATATATTTCTAGTGTAATACACAAGTACATATTATACTTAAATAGGAAGCGGACAAACTACTAATTAAAGAAAGAAATAGAAATAATGTATCATAATTATGATAAAACATGTTTTTATACAGCAATAAATTATCTTATCTTATCTTATCTTATCTTTCCAGTGTCCGACACTTTTTCGTCACCAAGAATAACATAGAACTTCATTTTACGGCATGAGTGACAACTAGGAAGCAGGTGCTATGTATTCAATTGTTGCTAAAGTCTAAAATCAGTTACTGACCCCTGTTTTTAATCATTAAAGGAAAAAATGTTGATGACTAGTTCCTGTCAAACACTAGAGCCACTACCCTGTCATCATCATCGTCGTCATCAGCTCATTTTTATGTCCCCACTGCTGGGGCACGAGCCTTCCCTATGGATGGATAGGAAGAACGGGCCATAAACCACCACGGGGGCCCAGTGCGGATTGGTGGTTGTTAATAGCCGGGACCGACGGGTTGACTGCTAATGCAGCCGGGACCAACGGCTTTACGTGCCTTCCGAAGCACGGAGGAGCTCGACATGATAAACTTTTGGTCACCCACCCGATGACCGGCCTTTGCGGCCTAAACCATCGAGCTCCTTCTATACACTATATATACACCTATTACCAAACATAAATACCATCATTATACTTGTATGTTTCTGTATGTTATAATGAAAATACATTAGTTGTATCATTCTGTATGCTCCGGTAACTTATAAATATGTTATATTTAGGAATGTAGACTGTAAATTGATGTAAAATAGTTTTAGTAAATAAATTATTTGGTGTAAGTATCATGTTTTATTATTTTTTGCATCAAAAAATGAAACCTGAATCAAAACGGATCTTAAAATTGACTATAAGACACAAATCAAGTCTGTCACGAGCGACACTTTCGGCAATTTGGTAGTATTGTATGTTCCCACTGCTGGGGCACGAGCCTTCCCTATGGATGAAAACACACCAGGGAGAACGCCGTAAACCATACGGGGGGGGCGCAGTGCGGGCGGTGGTTGTTAACGACTCATGCAGCCGGGACCAACGGCTTTACGGGCTCTCCGAAGCACTGCCTTTCCTAACATTTTCTAGCCTGCCGACCTAGTCGATCAGGATGACCCGATAACCTGAGGTCTGGGTCCAATTCCCAGGTCGGGCAAACCGTGGCTCGTGTTATCCGAAGCTCAGTCCGGATTTGTGATCAACCCGCAATTGAACCGCCTCGGTGGTCTAGTGGCTAAGACCACTGGTGTAGACCCAGAGGTCCCGGGTTCGATTCCCAGCGGGGGTACATGTTTGTGTACTCGGTTTGGTTGGTGGTAGGGCTTGTTTGTCCGCCTGGCTAGCTACCACCATCTTATCTAAATATGTCGCCATAACAGCAATGTTTGTAGCATTGTTGTGTTCCGGCAGCTAGAGATAAGATAGCCAGTGCCTCACTAGTTGAGGATCCCGGGTGGAGTGCGCTTCCATAATTGGCCTTATCATCACTTAACATCAGGTGAGATCAAGGCACTGCTTACCCGTAAATATAAAAAAAAAAAGATGGGCTAGCGTGGTGATTAAGCCAATACCCATATATTGGATGACTTGATTTCAATGATGGAAGCCAGTTTGACCAGCAGTGAAACAGTATCACATCTCAGCATAAAAATGTACACTGCTGGAGAAAGGCCTCCTCCGAATATCTCCACAACGACCGGTTTTGTGTTGCTCGCATGCAGCGACTACTCGCAACCTTCACCAGATCGTCGGTGTAAATCCCAAAGCTGATAAATTAAAACCAATATTGTTTTTTTTTTTTTTTTTTTTTTTTTTTTTTTTTTTTCAGCGGCATTTTCAGCAAAGGCCTACGCAGATCGGGACGGCATGGCAAAGGATTGAAATTTTTACCAATGGACATTCAAACATATCCAAATATAATATAAGACATAAATTGCTATGCTTTAAAATGATTCCGTGGCATCATTGCCCGGCATTGAAAGACTTGACACGGGCTCCCGCGGCGGGACGCCGATGTTGTGCCGCGGCGGCGCACTGCGGCAGGCAAAAGCATGTCGAGGCATACTTGACGTCACGTGGCAAGGCAAAATCCTGGACTTTTTTGAGGGGCCGTAAAGAAACTTAGGGCTGATTTTTCAATCGTCAGTTAAAGTTTTCCGTTTATAAAAGTTAATTTATGATTATAGTTTGTTCATTGAGTAATTTCGACATAATGGCAGGTTTTTTTCTAGAGGGAAGGGAACGGAATCACCCTACTAGACTTCTCCGAGCCGAGTGGCTTCGGATCGGCCCCCCGACCGCCTAACTGATTGCTTTGGCTACGTGTATAGTTTATGACGTCATCTTGTCATCTAGCTAATAGATATAGGCATATATCGAAAGCTATAGCCAATAGCTTTCGATATTGCTTTCATAGGCGGTACGAAATGACAAGATGTCATAAACGATATACGTAGCCAAAGCAATCGGTTAGGCGGTCGGGGGGCGGATCGTGACCTATAATGAGGTCGAATAAGCTGTATTATATACAGTATGTACGAGACGATATCTTTCGCTTAACAATCTCGTCACCGCGATGCAGCACTGCGTACAACGCCATCTACTATATTTTATATGAACTAATAACTAAACATAACAGTCTGTCCACCTTGTTTGAGGCCTTTACCGTAAACCCGTATTATTATTATTCACTTTACTTTTTAAGACTCCATTTGTATGGCGAGCGCTAATATCATAATTATCAGCTCACTTTATTCTATCGTACTATAATTGTTATCTTTTTTATATGTTGCAACTCGCATTCGACCGTTTTTTTTATTATCATTGTGTTAAGTAACTTTCACAGTAGAGTATTTACTAAATCACTTATCGATTTTAAAAGTAACTCCTGATGTAGTAATCGATATCAATTTACATATATAAAAAGGTTCGATTTAAAACTAATATTAAACAGTCTTTTCAAAATGTATCGCACAATCGTTTCTTTGTTTTGCTTAAGCCTACTAACGGTAAGTATAATAACATAACATACCACCCTCTAGCAACGCACAGATAGGCCCTCTCACTGACACAGAATCTCGTAACAACTGCGCTCGGACTGTTCCGAGCTGTTCCGAGATGCCGTCTCCGTGAGAACTTTCTTCTTCATCTTTCTTAAACTTTAAATTTGCGAGTCGGCAAGGTGAGGCCGGCTAGTGAGGCATAATACTTGTTCGACTAGCTGTCTTCGCATCTGGACTATTCTGCTTAACATCAGGTGGAGCGGAGTCATTGCCTACACCAACATCATCAGCTCATTTTATGACCCCACTGCTAGGGCACGAGCCTTCCCTATGGATGGATAGGGAGAAACGAGCAATTAACCACTCGAGTGTTAGTTCGCGAGTCAAATGCGGATTGGGAGTTGTTAACGACTGCTGATGCAGCCTGGACCAAAGGCTTTACGTGCCTTCCGAAGCACCGTTGATTTTCTTTAAAAGATGACATGAAATGATGATGATTGACAGTTAACAGTCATTAATAACTTGTGATAGCCATGGTTCACGTCAATAGTCTAAAGGAGCAATGAGGTTTAAACCATGATTCCTTTCAACTCTAGCATCTACCGAAACTTTTACCTTAAATATACTTATTTCCAATTATTTTCTTTCAGATGAAAGTATCGGCTGCGGTATTAACACGTCCATTCTCTTACGCCCCTGTACCCAGCATACAGATACTGAACTCCTTGGTCGAGGTCCCCACAGCACTACCAATAGTCGACGCGCAAGCCTTAGGATGTTTACCTACTCCAGCATGCGGCTGTGCCAAGCCATGTAGCTGTGCTACGCCGTGTAGCTGTGCTACGCCTTGTAGCGCTACGAAAACATGCGGCTGTGCTACGCCTAACTGTGGGTGTGCTACGGCATGTAGTTGTGCTACGACTTCTTGCGGCTGCGGCGCCGGTGTACCTACGAGTCTAAGCTATCCTGTTGTTGAAACGGCTTATGCTCTTCCTCCAGTGGCGGCTTGTGGTTGTGGAACAACGCCATGCTCGTGTGGTTTATCGTCACCGTTGTTGCCACCGGTGTCCCCTGTGATTGGTTGCACGAAGTATTTGAGGCAAGTCTGTGTTCAGCCTCCTTATTTGTAAATTTTTATTCATTAATAAATTTTTGACATCTAATTTTATATTTTTTTGCTTTAATATCTTTGGACATCTTGTAGTCTCCAAGAATACGTATACGTGTTTATGATTGGTATTATATGTACATACCATACTTGTGCATTCCACAGTTTACTGAAGCTTTACCAAACCTCAAGTTATTTGTATTAAGAGCCGTTCATGCATTAATTTATTGGGCTTATGTTTACTGAAGAGACTTAAATAGTTGTTAGTTCAAAATGCACTTAATAATCTGATTTCAATATTATGCGTAAATGCCGCATAGCAGTAAATATATTTATTTATACTTAAATATAGAGAATGCAATAAAGTTGGCTTTAAAAGAATAAAATATTAAATTATATATAAAAGGAAATAAGTAAAATAAATAAATCACTCCGACATATTATTTCTGGTTGTTCTCATCTTGCTAACGGAGAGTATTTGCACAGACACAACCAAGTAGCCAGAATAATTCACCAGCAACTTGCTCTTGGATATGGCCTTGTTGAATCGGAGGTGCCGTACTATAAATACGCACACGCGCCAGTACTCGAAAATGGTCATGCAACGCTCTACTGGGATCGCTCTATCATTACGGACTATTGTCGCAAATAAACCTGATATCGTGGTGGTCGACCGATCCCAGCGCCGGGCAATACTGGTTGATATCACCATACCTCATGATGAGAAACTCGTGAAAGCCGAGAAGGACAAGCTTACAGTACAGTAAGTACCTTGACTTAGCTCACGAGGTGACCGCCATGTGGAATGTTGATTCAACCATTATTGCCCCGATAGTCGTTTCAACGAACGGTCTGATAGCGAAGAGCCTCGACCAACATCTTAAGAAGCTCTCGCTTGATGGTTGGATCAAGGGTCGGATTCAGAAAGCAGTACTCCTTGACACGGCACGTATTGTCCTGACATTACGTGCCGTTCCTCACTCTGCGGCCCTGATCACCGGTAGCTTGGACCCTGCCCCGCTGCTGGCGGTACTCTAGAATTAGGTTTTTATTATGTTTTATTGTTTTTATATTAAAATATTGTAAAAATCTAGTTTTTAGAAAGAAAATAAATAAAGAGTATAATAATAACGTCTAATGAGGCTCTCGTTAAGCGGCTGGATCAAGGGCCTGATTCAGAAGGCAGTTCTCCTCGATACGGCACGCATTGTGAGGAGGTTCCTGTCTCTGAAGCTCTAACCACCGGTAACTTGGACCCTGGTCCCGATTCCGGCGGACCCTATTTTTTATTTATTTTGTTTTTAGAAAATATTTAAAAACGTAAATTTATATGAGAAAAAATAAATAAAGATAATAATAATTCATTTATGATTATTTACATATAATTTTACGCCAAAAAAAATTACAATTTGAAGTGTTAAAAAAATCCGTGGATACCTGATACCAAAATTTGAAGTGTCTGGAATATGACCGACGACTCCATACCCACTTTGTGCAAGGCGATCACTGCAATCCTATTTTCTTTAACACCCCATTCCATATTGTAATTTGATAATGAACACGGAAAATATGTGAAATGGCGCGAAATCGAAAGAAAACAATAAACGCGCTTCAAATTCAAAATAATTAAAAAGTTGAAAAAAAAAAGCAAAGTTTTTATGTAACAGTATTTATGGCAAGAATTGCCTTCAGAATGCCGTTACTGCTACCACGCATTCTGCGTAGCCAGTGAGGAGATACGGTCGCGCCTGATCGACCATCAGTTTTCAGTTGATGCAAATAGCAACTGTTTTTGTGCTACAATTTCACTTCACCCAGTATCCTCAACTACTGAGGCACTGGCTATCTTATCTCTAATTGTCGGAACAACGGAATGCTACTAACATTGATGTTATGGCGATATAATTTAGATTACATGACTATATACATAGACTTTGAACTTCATGTAGATGTCATAAGTAAATAGCCTATAACAGTCCCACTGCTGGGTAAAGGCCTCTATTATTAAAATCAAGTCATCACTACAATTGATGGACCACGCTTGCCCGGTACGGATCATAAACCCGAGCTATGCATCGAAAAAATCCGAAACACACTTTGCAAGACCTGGAACTTGAACCCGGGATCGTCGGGAATCGGGCCCAGCGCTTTGCCACTGAGGCGTTAGGCGGGATGTCATATGGTTGAATATTTATCGAAGAACTTTGACAGTTCGTCATAGTCTGACATGCAGGCGTCCGTCTGTAGTACCTTACAAACAAAATAATGGTGCATTATCAATCGTTCTTATCCACGCATGAGTTGGCAATTGAAACGAAACATTGCAACGTCAACTATCAGATTTGGGCAAATTTATCATTAAATCTGTGTTTATTATTACTTTTATCAGTTTTAGTTATTAAGTCATATCGATAGTAATAAAGATAGGTACTTACTTAGATAGCAATATGACATTTACAACTAATTAATTGCATAAACGAATATGTAATGAAGGTATTATGTCACGGATTTGTTTTATATAAACGTAGTATTTTTAGCAAAGATTGTCATTAAAGTTTGTTATCTATTAAAACGGTAGGTAAGTGGTATTTACAATAATTATTTAATAATACTTTGTTTGTTTATAAGAATTATTTATTGCATTGAGTTTAGAGATAAATCTAAGACATTATTATTAAGAATGTTTTTTAAGATATTATATTTTAGACAGCTTATTCCAAAGGTAATTCATTACAGGTACCTACTCAAATAAATATTTATCTCATGAACTTAAATGAACTAAGTATACTTATTGTAACTAAATTTAGAAATCATAGAAAAGCATAGAAACAATAATTTCGAAATTGTATACTTAGTTACAAATATCATAATTCAATATCATTCATCAATAAGTAATTTAGTTTTATAACTATACGCTCTTCTATTGGGGTATTTATGTAAGGAATTGTACACACGCCTGCACATCAACCTACCACAAACTGGCATATTTCCTCAATAGACTTTCAACTTTATCCCTTAAAAATATGGTTGAAAATGTATTGAAGAAATTTGACAGTTTTGGATAGGTTGATGTGCAGGCGTCTGTACATTTACAAATATATAATTATATTGCTACTTTTTCAGATAAACATGGGGTTAATTCAAGTATGCTCAACACTTGTCGTCACCATTACAATATTTGAATTCACAAACGCGGCATGTCCGAGACAAGCACAAGCCACATCTCTCCTCGAAGGCGTTATAACTCCGGCAAACGCGGAGAGGGCTCTCAAAATACTAGGAATGGCAATCGCAGGCGCCAGAGCCAAGCCAAACGTGATCGAAGAAGTACCGTTGCCAAGGTATTCTATCCCGCCAAACGCGTTAGCCGCCAGACAATGTCTACCCGAGTTTCTACAGGCCGCAAGATTTCCGCCCCGCCAACTTGTCAGCCAACCTATCGTTGAAGTGTACTCGTCAGAAGTATACCCACCAGCTGTAGTAACCCCAACAGTTGTGACAGAGAAGGTGTTTCCTGGTGCGCCAATACCGCAGCCTTGTGGGGTGCAACAGCCAGTAGCAAGTTCTCCTGTTGTGCCGGCGTACTATCCGCCGGCACCGGCACCAATGGTCAACCCGTTTCTGCCGGCGGCATCGCCAGTATCCGCATATGCCCCGCCAACGTCATCTCTCTTGCCGCCAGTTAACCCTACGCAAGTGAGAAGTAACTTTTTAAGGAAAATCCCTATATTACCGCCTACGATATAGGTGTAGTTGTAATTTGTATTATTATAATTATTGTATTTATTTTTAAAAATAAAGTTGTTGAAATGTGTTTGTTTGGTTTTTAATCTAAATTATAGCTTATGAAGCTATAACATATTACAAAATGCAACAAAAGTTTCATCATTACGCATTAGAAATCAATTCCATGCACCTTCTTCATTTGCACAATGAAAGATCACACTTTGGTTATGAACAAATCATAACAACAATTATTATATAGAAATTAAGTAATAGTAGATAATTATAAAAGTTAATAAATAATATTATGAAAGAAGATTACAACAGATTTTTACTAAAAACGAATATAAACACTAGTTCTTTTTACAATATCCAATTGTTATAGTGACACACCAGAGACAAACATGTTTTGTAAAATTATATTGTTGTGTCTTGCATTACCCAATGTAAGTGCCTAATAAACTTAAATTTTTTATTCATTAATTTTGTTTAACTTAAAAGAATAATAGAATTCACAATAATATAATAACTAAAGTAACTAAAACTATTACGAAACTAAAATATGGCGTCAAAAAATTCCTACGCGTCGCTGTCGACTGGTAATGTGCCCAAGAGACTGGCGGCATTGCCACGTTGTATGGCAATGCTTAAATTAAATTACTTTCTTGCGATACACATTTTATATATTATTTTTAAGGAAGATAAAGTTTTAAAAGCATGTCATGACATAAACAAAAGGCACTCTTAGATAATGACTAATTTGTGTTATTTTGTAATAGTTAAGGATCTAACATACCCCCTTGTCTGTCGCCGACCACCTGGAGGCCAGTCATTTTCATACCTCTGTCTGTCGCAGGCCAGGTTACTACTTTCTAAACTAATACTGTGATCTGCCTATGTGGCATGAAATTAAAGGCATTTATAACATTTCGTTAAACACTTATATAAAACTTGAATTTCAATATCTTCTGTGATATTCTCATAAAACAATGTTAATAGTAACTGAGCTACGCGTACACATATGCGTATTAAGCAGTTAGTTTTGTTTTCACATTGATATATGTATTTTTTATTTTGCAAAGGTCGTAACAAGATTTTATATTTAAAACTATCATAGGCTATGTTAAAAATTAAAATTTCCTTTTTCAGCTCAAAGCGCAGCTGCTGGGTCTACCACCGCTTCCAGCAGTATATCCATATTCATTACCATTACCACCAGCGCCGCAAATATACCCACCATTAGCACCAATACCAATCCCTACATCATGTGGGAATCCCTTGCAGCCAATATATCCCCCTGTACCTGTACCTTTACCAACAATCCCCGCACCCTGCGGGTGTTTACCACCAAACACTTTAGCGAACCCTTACTTGCCGACAGCATTAGTACCACCATACGCGCCCGCAATCCTCCCTCTCACAGTTATAACAGAACCGCCGCTGCCGTTCGGCTTGGCGAACCCATTTCTGCCGGCGGCGTCGCCAGTGTCGGCACTGGCGTCTCCACTTTTGCCGTTCATGCCGCCCGCGACCAGTTGCTGCAATGGCTGCCAATATTTGAGGAAAATACCTATTACTCCGCCGTATATTTAGAATGTAGTACTAATTAATTAAATGAGTTTGTTGAAATGCTAAATAAAACACTGAAAGTAAAAGGATTTATTGTATTATATTTAAGCGAGTTGCAAACCGCCCGACCCTTTACCCAAAGGTCCCGGGTTAAATTCCCAGGTCGGGCAAAATGTGTTTCGGATTTGTCGTGTAGGTTTGTGTTAATCAACCCAAATTTGGCATGTGAGTGATTAAGCCAATACCCATCAATTTTATTGTAGTGATGACTTGATTTCAATGATGGAGTCCTTTGCTTAGAAGATAAGATAAGATAAGATAAGATAAATTTTTATTGCCATAAAATTGTGTAAATACGTAGCAGGTGTTAAGCATAATTGGGAACAAACAATTTACCCTAGTCGGGCATGCAATTTTTAGTGGGTTGGTACATGTTACATAGAAACAGCCACTATGCTGTTTTTGTACCGAAATATTCAGTCAAACTGTAGAACGCCTTATCTATAAGCCATCTCTTTAATTTAGTTTTAAAACAGCTTAAATTTACTGAGACTTTTTGATCTGTGGTAGATGATTGAATACTTGGATACCAGTTAAATAGGCACTCCTGTGACACAGGGCATTGTTAATATTTGGTAAATATCAGTCATATGCATATCTCTTCCGCAGATTACAATTATTTGTGCTTTTACTTTTAAAATACTGAATATTGCTTTTTATAAAAACAGCCTTCTCCAACACATAAATACCCGTCAGTGTCAAATAACCCTAAGTGAGAAAGTATAGGCTATTTGCTTTGTTTTTGCTTTATGTAACCTCACTCTCATCAGCATTTTAAAATAGTCATGCTATTATCACTGATAAAGAAAACATCTATCTAACAAGAACAGCCCACCAATAAAGTCATTAGTGGCTCCTATCAAAGAAACCTGTCATTTTAAAATGTTGAGTCAGTTAAAAATAAACTTCTTAAGTAGTAATCTAATACTTTCTTTTTCTGTCTGTTATTAACAACCATGTGACAACATCAGGCTTTAGTTTTGTTATGTCAGTATTCGGTTACACTACAATTTAACAATCAACCTATGCTCCGGGACGTCCGCGACGCAATTGGCTGGACGACGTCAAAACGTGGACTGGACTTAGATATCGCCTGTTAAAACAAGCTATATGGGATCACAGGAAATTTTGTATGCTGATCTCTAAACTTCAGTATGAAGATGGCAATAAATGATGATGACTACTTTTTTTTATAGATAGCTCGGCAAATGACTCCATCCCACCTGGTGTTAAGTGGAAATGGAGTCCAGAAGCGAAAATAACTGGTGCAGCGTGCGACAAGTCAGTTAACCTCACTCTGCACAAGGTGCTTCTTCACACCTCTTTTGAAGGACCCCATATCATAGGAAGGAGGGAAAACTTGTGCTGGTAGACTATTCCATCTTTTGGAGGTGCGACAAAGAAACGAGTCATCAAATTTCTTTGTGCGCGATGGGATATTTGAGACAGTGAAGCGGTGACTCCGAAGAGCAGCACGTGTACTCCTATGAAGGAAGGAAAAAGGTGGGATGAGGTCAAAGAGCTCTTCAGAGCCCTCGCCATGGCATAAGTACATGGCAAAAAACACGCTGAGTGACGCAACATCTCTACGCAGTTGCAGAGATTCAAGAGTATGATTCAAGACTATGGTAACATTACATAAAAATATTAAAAAAAATAATTATTATTTCGCAAAAGCCGGTTGTTTTATTTTGCGTCAGTAATGTGTGTGCGTGCGCATATGTGTACACACGCCTGCACATCAACCTACAACAAACTGTCAAATTTCCTTTTTGAATTTGATTATAAGGAATACGGTTCAAAATGTATTGAAGAAATTTGACAGTTTTGGATAGTTTGATGTGCACGCGTCGGTACATGCGATGCGTGAGTGGTTCGCTGTCTCGGAAGCTAGGTAACATTCGCATGACTTGACTTTAAAAACTTGTCATTAACTTTGACTTTGATATCCTGGAATATTCCGGGTTATTCCCTGAGAATGCCATTCCCCGAGGATCCGGTCCCGGAGTAACCCGATTTGTTTTTATCTTCACGAACTTAATCAATACTATGTTTAGCTTAAAAGAACGAAGAGAGAAGAAGAAGAGAGAAGTTTTTAAAACTATAATCTAACATTTATTTAAATATAATAATATGTATATTATTTATAAATATAAATTTTTTAACGGTACAAGTTAAACACAATCGAAAAAATAACAAAAGTAAATGTAATCACATTTATCGCATTCGGGATCCTCCGGGACAGGATCTTCGGGGAATGGGATTCTCAGAGAATAACCCAATATTCCCTGGGTAGGTCACCAAATAAAATATCTATAGCACCTTCGTCCTTCGCAGGACACGTTAGGCCTTGTTATAAGGAAAAACGTCGTTTCCCTCTAGAAAACCTCTGACAGTGTTCCGACTACACGCCTTTAGGAACCCTTTAAGTTTCTTGACGCCCCTAATAAAGTTCGGTGGCGCTGAAAATGTTGCCCGAGGCAATAAACAAACTATCTCTCAACCAAAAAACCCACTTTGAGAAACTGTAGCTGGTTTATGGCAATCGTTCAACATGGGACCAACTTAGCCCAGCAGTGGGATTAAAGGCTGATGATGATTATGATGATGATGATGTTCCTCATATAACTGCGTATTGCATCATAAGTTTCACACAGGGAAAATAATGTATGATTATAATATCATTTCTATTGACATGAAATATTGTATGTGCCAATATTAAAAACTGATATCATCAAAATTTTATAGTTTCTAATATAATTATGAGTAATTGAACTATCAATTACTCATAATTAATTATCACTAGATAATGACGTTGATTTGATTGCGTTACAGTTGTATTATTTTCATAATTTTAAGTTTAGAAACAATGTTGACGTAGATAATGTTTAATCTTTCTTTTGTTTTAGTTATAATTTGAACTTGTTTGGAGATAACCGTCACTGTATTGTAATAATAATGAAAGAATTGAACAGTTTAAGTTTTCTGATTTTGTTGTTTTTCAAGGTAAGTCTGATATCAATAGTTTACGACCTCCGTAGCCGAGTGGCTTGCACGCCGGACTTTGGGCGGCGCTAACTCTGAATCTGTCCTGGGTTCGATTCCCGGTCGGGTCAATGTCGAAAACGAACTTTACGATATTGTGTCGGGTCTGGGTGGTTGTGGTACCGTCGTTGTTTCTGATTTCCATGAAACGAGTGCTTTAGCTACTTACCTTGGGATTAGAACAATGTATGTGATGTTGTCAAAATATTTATTTATTTATTTATTATTTATTTATAGTTATTGTTTTTGTTTTCTTTATAATTATAAGAAGTTAATTAATAAGTACGTTATTTTATAGGTTTAGGTTTAAAGAGATGTTTTAAAAAAAAGGACAAATGCCACTTACATGAGAACAAAAATAACATACAAACAAAAATAATAATCTTTATAATGATCACCGAGAACACTCATTTGATAGCTTAGTAAATAATTAGTAATAAGTTGGTACGCTTGAACAAGATAATATAAGATAAGATAATTATTTATTTGCACTTCGACATGGTATAAAGATGTTATAATATAATTAAATAGATCACATATCAAGCTTATTTTATAAACATACATTTATAATCACAGTATATACTGTAATACTTACAATAATTAAAATCCATTAAATTAAAATCTCTTAATCTATATTATGTCAGATAAATCAATTTAAATTTATAAAATGTACCATTATTTAACAAACGCAAAAAAACTTATTTATGTCACAAAAAGTATTCTAAACTAACCAATCATACAATTTACTTTGAAAAAGATTGTAAATTTAAATCTCAAATAGTGCATAGTTTTCAATAACATATTTGGATATCTTTTAAACAGGAACATGGTAAAATGTTTTTGTTTTGTTTATATAATTTTAACGCAAATTTTGTTGCGAAACAAATTACAAAAACACAAATGTTGAAAAAGTTTCCACGAGCAGGATTTGAACCTGCACCCTTCTGACACTACACTACACTATATAACAACATAAGGAATTATAATTGTTAGGAACATGTTTATTGTTGCTATGTATAATAAGTATGTATTTAAGTATGTTTATCCGTTGTCTAGTAACCATTTAACGAGTTTCATAACGAAGCTTCTCTTGGGCTAGATAATTGGTGTGAGTAAAGGAATTTTTTTTTTTTATTGTTAATTTGTGCCCCCTCAAAAGTAATACCTTTTTTTGTATAGTTAGATACGTGCTTTAGGTAAAAACAAGTAAGCTTGGCCGACAAAGACAGCGTTTACTTATTTGAGACTTTTTGGACTTCTTGGCGGAATAGTGGAGAGTCATGTCCTGTGTGGTTTTATTTTATTTTCTAAAATTGGTGTTATGTCGAATGTTAATATGATATAATGGTGGATTGTTAACCGTTAAGTGTTTGTGAGCGTGCATTTACTGTTGGCAAATGAAACAAAACAGTTCAACGTCACTTTTCAAATTCTCACAAGAAGTCCGCGTGAGGACTTAGTGAAGCCCCACCCACATCTTTACTGAGATACTTCTACTACTCGAGGGGTTGAGGGCAGTATATCATTTCTCACTTCTTATTTCTATTTTTATACATCATCGTCATAGAAGAAGGATATTAATTTATATATATTACTTGTAAGAAAAATTACTTTGACACTAGCTAAATGTGCTAATCGCACTAAAAAAAAAATGAAAAAAAAATTTCGCTAAAAGTCACTTATTTTTGACGCAAGAATCCTAAGACACCTAGGGTGGCACCAGTTATCGACAGGAACCATTGATCGACATTGTATTTCCATTAATCTTCGATAACAGGGGTCAACAACTGATTTCAGTCTTTAGCTACATATGAATACAGACCACATGCGTCCTGCTTCATCATCAACATCATCATCAGCTCATTTAAAGTCCCCACTGCTGGGGCACGAGCCTTCCCTATGGATGAATTGGGAGAACGGGCCATAAACCACCACGCGGGCCCAGCACGGATTAATGGTTGTTGACGACTGCTAATTGCTAATAGCAGGAAGCCATAATCTTCTTTAACCTGTACCTACCTATATCGTTAAGATTGATATCCAAGTGGCTTACCCAATGAACAAAAGGAAATTCAAAGTCCACTGGCATCGTACACAATAGGTACACACACAAACTTTATTTCCACATTTATTTTACTCTTGTTCATATTACTATTCAATACATTTCCCTTCTGCTTCATTACTTCCTTCTTCTAGTAGTCATGCTGTAATGAAAATCTATGTTATTCTATGGTGACGAGAAATGTGTCGTCTTAAGGTTTGTACACTGGTGCGTCTACCCTATATGTTATTATACAATTTAGCTACAATCGCAAAGACAGATTTTGTTCAAACAATTTCTTACACGACCAAATTGTTTTTCACGCGTGCTTTTTTTTTTTTTTTTTGGAGAGAGATTGCTGATTGCCGCTGCGGCATTTTCAGCTTCACCGGGCTTTTTTGGGGGCGGCGAGGAACGTAAAGGGTCCCTCAAGCCGTGTGAAACGAATCACCTTCAGAGGTTATCTAGAGGGAACGGCATCGCGCACAAGTGCGCGTCCCCGTGCCCTACTAGATTCTCCGAAGGGTTCGGATCGGATCGGATCACGCGTGCTATTTCAATAAAATCATACCATTTAGGTACTTATACATAATCATGTACGACCTCCGTAGCCGAGTGGCTTGCACGTTGGATTTTGGGCGGCGCTAACTCTGAGGTGCCGGGTTCGATTCCCGGTCGGGTCAATGTCGAAAACGAACTTTTCGATATTGTGTCGGGTATGGGTGGGTGTGGTACCGTCGTTGTTTCCGATTTCCATGAAACGAGTGCTTTAGCTACTTACCTTGGGATGAGAACAATGTATGTGATGTTGTCTCATATTTATTTATTTATATTATTTATTTAAATTCGATTATTTACCATAAATTTATAACAATAAGAACTATAAAAGTGGGTATAAGATGTTAAGTTTGTTACAAATTTACCTAGCTTTTGCAAGGCACTATGAAATATTAATCTAACTAGATAATTACAATTTAAACTAACTACAATAATTATTTTAATTTATTCTCAAAATATTCTTTCGTGTTGTAAAAATAATGAGAAACAATGAATATTTTTTATAATTATCCTTCTTTCACAGCTCACTTCATCCCAGTACCACGAATACACGAACCACGTGACGGCATACTACAAGAACCCTTCAGAAACCACATCTTCAACATCTGTAGTCAGTTCGTCAAAGGAAACTTTCCCGCCAAACGCATTTGCAACGACCAAGCCAAATACATTTGAGCATGGAGCTTACCCGTTAAATGCGTGTGAGAAAGCCCCATTCAATATATATGAGACAACTCCGCCAATTGTTTACGGGTCAACTTCTTCAATTGTGCTTGGAACAACACCACCAAATATAGAGGCATCTCCTTCAAATGTATATGGGTTTGCCCCGCCAAACAGAGATGCAACTACCACGCCAAATGCTTTTGCAACTAACCCGCCAAGACAACCATACTCCCTACCATCAAACAATATACCAAATCAAGAAAACTATTTGCCAAATCCAGAAAATGATTTGCCATATTCAGAAAAGTATGTGCCAGAAATCCATCCGCCATTTACGCCTAAAATGCCACCGCCATTGCACCGTCCGCCAAGGAAGACTAAAAATATGCCATTGGAGGCGCCACGGTATGCAAGGAAAATGAAGATAGCACCGCCATTCGTTTGATTGTTATAAAATTGTATTAGATTTTGTTGCATAATGATTAAGTTGTTATTTATTTCTTTAAATTCTTTATGTTAATAAATAAGATTACATAAATGTTCTGGAGTTTGTCATAACCATAAAATTATGGGAATATGGGACGGGACGACCTAGGCAGATTTTTCTCTCTCTCTCAACCAAATCGAGGACATCCTAACTAATATTACAAAAGCGAAAGTGAGTTTTATGTTTGTTTGTTGTTTGATACGCTTTCGCGAGTAACATATTCAAACGACCATGATGAAATTCTGTACACATAATCTCTATAGTATAATCAAATATATAGGATAAAAATGTGAGTTTGTTTGTTTGTTTCAAACGTTTTCACGCGTAGACTATTTAACGATTTGTATGTTTTGTTGTCATAGAAACTGTCAAAGCGGTACACAGCCCGCTGAGTCAGCTAGTTTTAAATAAATGTAAGGTCAAATCTACCTTCAACCGGCGAGCGAGTATGAATAAAATTAATTAACATTATCATCATCACTAGCTCATATACGTCCCCACTGCTGGGGCACGAACCTATTCCCTATGGATGTATTGGGAGAACGGGCCATAAACCACCACGCGGGCCCAGTGCGGGTTGGCGGTTGTTAACAAAAATCAAAATTCAAAATTCAAAATCATTTATTCAGTTTAGGCTACAAGTAGCTCTTGTGAATGTCACTATGCCATCGGTTCGTAAGTCTACTCTGGGCTGGATCTGGCTGGTGCTGGAGATCTTGTACTGAGAAGAACCGGCAAGAAACTCAGCACTGCAAGTGTCCAGCTCTTTTCTCCCTTACAGCGTCAAAAATATTGGAAAATGCCCTATCATAGCAGGACACTTTCCATTACAAATAAACACAAAATTATAGAAGACAACCACAACATGTAAATAAAAAAAAATATCACAAAATAAAAATAAAACTAAGTTAACAAATTTACATCAGGTAAAAGTTTCAATTTCCACAATGTCATAAAGTACGACTACAGTACTCTAAAAAAAAAAAAATTGGTTAAGAAAAACCAAGTCAAACTACAGTAAATAATATTAAAAATAAGATAAGTATGCAAGAGCAGACCAGCCTCCACAGGCAGCACCCGTTCACGAGTATGACATATGAATCAGCCATCGCTTCGCTCAACCATATTTTAGGGAACGTAACGACCCGACGCACACGCCACCACTGCAGAGACAAATAAAGAGAGCATGACATACTCAAGATACTCTAAACGAACTGACGACTGCTAATGCAGCCGGGACCAACGGCTTTACGTGCCTTCCAAAGCACGGAGGAGCTCGAGATTATATATTTTTGGTTTGCGATAGTTGCATAACTTTGTATAAGTTGCATAAGTTGTATCGAGCTCCTCGGTAAGTTAAAAGTAAATTTACTTACATAGTATAGTAGATGAAGCGAAAGAAGATTGTAAGATTCGTAGTAAGTGGCAAGAAGTGACCTCTACCTACCCATGACAGACGTCTGCGAACGCCCCTCCGCCTGATCCTCTAAATGCCACTTCACGTTTACGGAATACACTACACATGCACACTAGTTTAGGCCCAAGACACCGTACTCCGTCCGAGCCTTTAGAAGCGCCCTCGGGTTGCTCCGCTCCCCGATCCGATCCGAACCCTTCGGAGAATTTAGTAGGGCACGGGGACGCGCACTAGTGCGCGATGCCGTTCCCTCTAGATAACCTCCGAAGGTGATTCGTTTCACACGGCTTGAGGGACTCTTTACGTTCCTTGCCGCCCCAAAACAAGCCCGGTAAAACTTAAAATGCCGACTAAGGCAACCAGCAAATTCTCTCAAAAAAAAAAATTAAAAAAAATTTACAGGCGTAACTGTATGTATTATGTATAAAAATGCTATTTTGTTTTACATAATTCAATTGTTTATTGTTATTATGCATAAAAACAAACAAAAAAGCTTTTTCCATCTTTCTTTTTAAATAGATTTGACCATGACAATGACCACGCTAGTATTTGCAAGCGTTGTCATTCCCAAATCGCTTATATAAAAGTAGGTACTTACCTAGTTTAAGTTGAAAACTCTCACGTGGGTCGTGTTTTATATAAAATTGCTATGACAAGCACAATGAAGTTTAAACTAAATTAATGTATTATTAGATAATGACATCGACCGACTGACATTTAAGTGACTCGGGATACATTAAAGGTCTTAAGGAGGTCTTTGGATATTGGCTAGCAGCGGGATAGAATGGCTAAGGAAAATATTATTACATTTTATTTCCCACAGCTGGGACGCGAGACTCCCCTATTCAGGATGTTTGGTAATATGTATATATTCCCGAAATGTACCCATGTTAACATGTCTATATAATACTATGCCAACGTCAGAAAATGGAAATTGTAAGAAAAAAATTACAACTCTCCATACAAAATGACCCATCAGCTGATCGAGTTAGAAAGTCGTCATTTTTTTTACAATTTCCATTTTCTGACGTTGGCATAGTATTTTAAAGACATGTTTACATGTGTACGTTTCGGGAATATATACAAATTACCAAACATCCTGTAGAAGGATTGTTAGAACGGGGCATAAACCACCACGCGGGCGCATTGGTAGTTGACAACGACTGCTAATGCAGCCGGGACTAACAGCTTTATGTGCCTTCCGAAGCACCGGGAAGCTCGAGATGATACATTATTGGTCACCCATCCGATGACCGGCCTTTGCTAGATGACATGATGACGTCATAAACTATACACGTAGCCAAAGCAATCGGTTAGGCGGTCGGGCCCCGGGCGTGTTTACTACAAGCCATCGAAATAGAAAATAGGTTAAAGAAAGAAATCAAACATTACACGAATAGGTTAAAACAAATGACTGTATGACATTGTGGAAATTGAAACTTTTACCTGATGTAAATTTGTTGACTTAGATTTTTTATTTT
Organism: Eudonia truncicolella; assembly: GCA_949315975.1. Taxonomy (NCBI): domain Eukaryota; kingdom Metazoa; phylum Arthropoda; class Insecta; order Lepidoptera; family Crambidae; genus Eudonia; species Eudonia truncicolella. Next base: position 2,602,677 of record OX438851.1, read on the forward strand.
TATTTTTTTACATGTTGTGGTTGTGTTCTATATTTTTTTGTGTTTATTTGTAATGGAAAGTGTCCTGCTATGATAAGGCATTTTCCAATATTTTTGACGCTGTAAGGGAGAAAAGAGCTGGACACTTGCTGAGATTCTTGCCGGTTCTTCTCAGTACAAGATCTCCCGCCCAGAGTAGACTTACGAACCGATGGCATAGTGACATTCACAAGAGCTACTTGTAGCCTTAACTGAATAAATTATTTTAAATTTTGATTTTTTTTTTTCTTATAATTTAAAACACGACATTCACTGGCACACACAATTCAAACATTTAAAAAGCTACCACCACAACTCATTACGAAATAATGAAATTGTTCATGTCCAATCAGTAGGAAACTATTTGTATAACTTATCGCTTAAAAACCCACGTGCATTTTGATAATCAATTTAAGAATAATCTCAAACGATCTAGAGTAAGATAAAATACGTTTGTGCGATAAGAGATCTTTATAAGTTATAAAATAAGACAATTTTATTATTGTGTTGAAAGCCCTCAGCAAATGGCGACATAGTTTTACAGTGACAAAATGGCGGACCGTCAGTTTTATTACGTTTTGTTTTACCTCTACTGTGTGCAGGTAACGTTTCGTTGTTGTTTTCATTTTTTTAATTATTCGTGTTGGAGTGAGGATTTTTTTCCACAAGCGGGGTTCGAACCCGCACCCTCTGACATATCGGGTCAGTTGTATTCCAATTATGCTATTGAAGCTCTGTCCAACCAATGCTAATTTATCAACATCATCTTCTTACTTTGTAAGCCAAAGGAGCCTTATTATTATGCATTGTTATAATAACCAGTGATAAGAAAAAATGGGGCTAATTTACCTAGAGTGGTTAAAACCACCAATTTTTTTTATCGAATCCCGGATCCCGGAAAAAGTTTTACTTTTTCGTATAGTCTTAGTAGGTACACATATTACTCGTATTTCAGTATTTTATAGCAATTCCAACGTCCGCATTTAAAAAGTATGATTTTGAACTGACAAAGAATATTTTGTGTTCATAGAAACGAGTACGAACGAATACGAGTAATTTCACGTTAGCACAGTCTACTAAAAAGTAAAACTTTTGCCGGGATCCGGGATTCATTAACAAGATTTTTAGGGTTTTAACCACTCTTATTCATGTCTTGTCGGCAACTTTACCTAAATTAACCCTCTTCATTAAGTAAAACCGTTCGACCATCAGAGTGAATTTGGTTTTGATCCGTACATTACTTACGATCTCCTCAGCCTTCGTGGAGTAGTGGAGCCGGGACACGTACAGCAGTGTCGTAGGTGTAGCAGGTCGATTTTTTGTTCGGTCGTCGGCGCGACACCGCACCGAACCGCTAATTAGCCGCTTCAGTTTTATAAGTTTATCGACCACAGCCCAAGAAAAAGCACCAATCAGGTCACTGTCCTTTTAAGTAACATTGAGCATCACTTGTATCAATAATTAACCTTCTCTTGATGTTACCATAAAAATAAATAAAATTTTTTTTTTTCAGAATGGTTTGGGCCAATTATCGCCATATGCCAACCTGTTGAGGCAAAACAACCTCGGAAGCCAACCAGTTATCAACTTTCAACAACCATTACCAGCTTACAACAGAAACAATGTGCCATTGAACATAATCAATCAACTGTCTAGCCAACTTGCTATTTTGAATAACCTGCAAAGCAGGAATGTGCCAACAGTTAACAATTTGCCAGTCGTCAACCGATTTCCTTTAAATAATGTGCCAAATTTTAACAATGTGCCAATTGTAAGTCCTTTGAACAGGATGCCTATTAATGTGCCAAGTGTTAGTCCAATTAACCTTTTGCCATATAACAATTTACTGATTGGTAAAAATGTGCCAATTGTAAATCAGATAAACAGTTTGCCTTTAGGAAACTTGCCAACAGTCAATAGATTGCCACTTACAACTTTGCCAAACATTAACACGTTGCCCATCGCTAACTCATTTCCTTTAAGCAACATTGCCTTTAACAATTTGCCAGTAAGTAATTTGCCAATTAATAATGTCCCTCCATATTTTACTAACCTCGCATTTATCAATAAATTGCCATTACCTAGTATACAACCTATAAATAACCCACCAGTTCTTAATGGCGTTCCTCTCTCCACAAATTTGAATCTACTGACTAATTTGCCGAATGTTAATCAAATACCTATTCCAAATAGTTTGCCATTGATGAATAACATACCCGCGAACATTTTACTTAGTAACATGCCAAACTATTACAACCTATTTAATAATAATCCAGGAGTTAATACATTGCTTAATAATTACCCCGTACCCAATATTAACACAAACGTTCCTAATTTAAACTACTTGCCAGTTAATAATTTGCCAGTTGGCCAGACGTACAATTTTGCGAACCTGCCATTTCTCAACAATGGTGTACAGGTCGCTTCTCCGCAACGCTTTGTTATGCAAAATGCTCAAAGTATTCCAATAGGCAATGATTGTAATTGTAATCAAGCTGGATTGTCATTATTTGAAAACAAATTGACTAATTCTTTGCCGAGTAGTGAGCCGTTGGTGTCGCTGAATGGCTTGCAGCTTGGCGGGCTGGGCGGACTCGGCAATTTGCCACTGTTCAACGGTTTGCCAGTGATCGGCGTGACGGAGAGCGTTGTCAATCTCAAACCGTGCAATTGTCCAAGTTAGAAAAATATTTTTATTACATAAAGGTACTTATTGTATTGTCAACTTGTGACACATTCCACAAATAATTTTGTAAAAGTTGTTTTACTTTTTTTTACTCTAATTAAAATTAAGGTTTTTGTACATAATTTTATACGTAATATTAAAACATTTAAAATTGTTCTTCTTTTCTTTTACTAACTAATAGTATGTAATAGGTTTTGTTGTTGTAAAGTATTGTTGTAAATTTTTTAACCGTTTTTTTGGATGAAAAATACAACCACTCTTACAACAACAAAACCACAATGTCTAAGTGATGTGATGATCATCAATAACCTAGCTAATACGCTTGTGTTAGACATGGGTTCGTCGGTAATGTAACGGAGCTATGGGGATTGAACCAAGATTTCTCGCATTTAAGCCGAGCATCTATGCATTCGGCTATAGACGCTTCATGTTCAAATCACAACTGTATAGTTGTGTAGTAGCAGTCCTCAGATTACGCCGGACGTGAAAGAATGTCCGTTTGTATTCTGTACTGAAATATCTCATCTGACGCCACACTTTTGTTAAGGCCACTACACACACACACACGACTTTCGTATATTTATAACCAGCAGTACTTTTTTTCTTTTATCACTAAATATATACCTACAACTTACAAGAGGTGAAGGATGTCATATATAGTATATACAGTTTCATTATTAATGAAGTAGGTCATAAAGATGACAGGTGTTTTTTAACTAGCATATCGCCCTCGGGTTTTCTCGCGTGTCGTTTGAGCTGTCATAAAAGTCTATTTAGCGTGTTCTCAAGAAAAGAAATCTGGTTTTGGCCTTCTCACTATTTTTGTAGAAATAACACGCTGATCCCAATTGCTCCGTCCTATGTGAAGGTCTAACAAGGGTGCCAAGTGCGAGTTTTATTTGCCCTACGATCACAAATGAAATTAACAAGAAGAATAAAAATGTATGGTGATTTTTATTTTTTTTAGAGCCATGAGCTCGATTTTCTCATGTGCTTTTGCTCATGTGGGAAGTACTGAGCCCACCTATGGGTTCATACGGACGTACAAACAAATTTCATAGTCTTCACCAGTTCATTTTATACCCCTACTGGAGCACGAGCCTTCCCTATAGATGGTAACACCACAGAGAGAACGGGCCGTAAACCACCACCGGGCCCAGTGCGATGCGATGGTTGTAAACGACCGCTAATGTAGTCGGGTCCAATTACCTTTACGTGCTTTCCAGAACACCATGTAGCTTAAAATTATACTACATTTTTAATAACTTAGTTTGCTTAATTTGCTGATTGCCTCAGACGGCATTGATGGGTTTGAAGCACCGTCAGAGATTTTCTAGGTGGAACGGCGTCACGCACTAGTGCTTGTCCCCGTGCCCTACTGGATTCTCCGAAGGGCTAGAATTGGATCGGGAGTGGAACAACCCGAGGGCGCCTCTAAAGGCTCGGACCTCACCTCTGGTTGACCGGGCCGTGGTGGTGGGGAGAAGCGCCCAGGTACATGTCTTTACCTGGCTGGTATAGAGCGCGTGTGAACCGGCTCGTCGTACCTACCCTTGTTCTACGAGTACGGTGTCTTGGGCCTTAACTAGTGTGCATGATTAGTGTATTCTGTAAATGTGTAGTGGCCTTTAGAGGATAGGGCGAGACCGAGCACGTTTACAAATGCGCCGTCAAGCTTCTCAATTTTTCAATCAAATTTACTTTCTAAATCTATTTTCATCCACTTTCAATCCAATTAGGTAAGTATAATATATATAACCCCCTACAAACAGACATACTAACATATTTACTCTCTATATAATATATAGGTATTAGAGTAGATAAGAACCATTAAACACGAGTTTGTACTTTTAGTCTAGGGATTGTTAAGTTCTAACAATGGTGTCATAATTCCGTCTATGGTTTTTAGTTATCTGTTAAGGGCGCTATAGACACAATTATGCAATTCACAATGCAAATTGCATAGGTACCTGCCTACTATGAATATATCTACATACTAAAAAAATGTTGAAAAAATCCAATTTAAAAAAAATATTTTTCCAATGAAATGTTTTTTTTGTTTATATAATTTTAACGCAAATTTTGTTGAGAAACAAATTACATAAACTTCCACGAGCAGGATGAACCTGCACCCTTCTGACATACCGGGTCAGGTGCTCTTCCAATTGAGCTATAGTGGTTCTAACCAGCCCGCCGAAATTATTCAACACTATTTACTTTTTTTTTACTTTGAAAGCCAAAGGCTTCCATTCAATGTCAACAACTAGCGTCATTGAAATGAAATAAATGAAATATTTATTTAACAACAACAAATCAGATTTAACAATAACAGAGGTTGATTCTCTCCTTTGGAGCGTGAGAACACTTGTGCCAGGAGAGAATCGCTCTCATTTAGCATAACAATACTTAACAATTTGTTGTGTGCGTGCGTGCGTGCGTGCGTGCGAGCGTGCGTGCGTGCGTGCGTGTGTGTGTGTGTGTGTGTGTTATGGATGGTTAGTTATTATCACAAGTACATATTTTATCTATCAATATGAAATTAACATATGTCATTAACATCTGACTGATCATAATATTTTTACAAATACTTAAGATCAGTTAAGAAGTAGGCAAGCTATTTATAAAATGTTTTTTTTTGTTTATATAATTTTAACGCAAATTTTGTTGCAAAAGAAATTACAAAACACAAATGTTGAAAAAATTTCCACGAGCAGGATTTGATTCTGCACCCTTCTGACATACCGGGTCAGGTGCTCTTTCAATTGAGCTTTCATGGTTCTAACCAGCCAGCCGAAATTATTCTACACTATTTACTTTTTTTTTTACTTTGAAAGCCAAAGGCGCCCATTGAATGTCAACAATTTTTTCAACATTTGTGTTTTTTTTTGTAATTATTCCAATGGTATATGGTAGTAATTTAGAATGAAATTTTAGAATGGACATTGATTATAATTTATTTTAATAAACAATGGTTTACACTTCAAATCTTAACATTTCCCGAAGTTAGAATAAAGAAGCGCAAATTGGCTGCTATATCAGCGACCAAACGGTTGTGTGTATTATAATTATGTACCTACAACAAACATATTAGGTAGTCATCAGTAGATCTAAAAATAAGTCAGTGGCACTATATACTTAGCTTTTATATTTAAACCACAATAGCGTTTTTCAAAATAAATAGTTTCATATTGTTTTCTAAAGTTTACACGATCACTACACATTGTAATGAAACAACTTTTACGAATCTACTCGCGTTTATTTTACACATTTAGTTTTAACGTCAAATCTATTGCGTAGTTTTAAAGATCTAAGCATACATACATAGGGACAGTGAGCCAGCAGGAAGCGACTTTGTTTTATACTGTGTAGTGATAATTAAAACATAATAAAATCTGATTTAAAATTCTACATTCCTTCGCAAATAACGGAATTTGGTGAATAATTTTTCTGTAGCACAACCAAAAAATGGAATTCCCAGCGCACGTATATTTCCTTTTTCCTACAAAATGGGGTCCTTTAAGCGAGGTGTGGAGCAACTTGCGGGTCGGCAACGTGAGGACGGCTAATCATCATCATCATCATCATCATCATCATCATCATCAGCTCATTTTTATGTCCCCACAGCTGGGGCAGGAGCCTTCCCTATGGATGGATAGGAACGGGCCATAAACCACCACGCGGGCCCAGTGCGGATTGGTGGTTGTTAACGACTGCTAATGCAGCCGGGACCAACGGTTTTGCGTGCCTTCCGAAGCATGGAGGAGCTCGAGATGATACATTTTTGGTCACCCGTCCGATGACTGGCCTTTGCGAAATTTGCTTAACCTCAGCAGACCGCGCGCGTTAACCACTGCGCCATCGAGCTTCTCAAGTTTCTATAACATATAAGTACCTATATAAATACTTTTTAACAACTCATGCTAGCCAAATTACTTCTGATTCGTTCTATGCACGCACACGCTTAATGTAGTCGCAGGACATAACGATTTATTCACCTGTTCATATGAAAGCCACTTTACAAGTGCTGTGTTTTGGTCCAAATTAGAATAAAATTATTAAAGTTTAAAAAAATAAATATTTATAAAATACAGTGAAAAATTAAACGTCCACCCGACCCAGCCAGTAATCGAACCTGGGTCTTCCGCAATCCGGGCGGCTGCACTGACCGCTATGTTACCGGGAAGGCTGACGTAAGTGCTGAATTTTGTCACTGAATTTAATTTTTTTTGAGAAATGTAATATGTAATTTTGTTTGAAACATGTATTACACTTGGCAATCCATGATTATAAATATCTATTTACATAATACTACAAGAATATTTGATTTAAAAAAAATGCAACAAATCTTATACAATCTTAACCTTCCTATACCCGCGCCAAATTTTGTGACACCTATACTCGCGCACGGTCTCACGGACCGAACATTCAGAACCCTATTTCTTGTTTTTTTACTTAAATACTCTATTTTGATGTTATAATTTCCTATAACTATAGGATTTAAAGAAACAAAAGGTATTAATCACTTGCAATTGCAATTGCAATTAATTTTATAACAGACTATCAGTCTTTAAATCAATAGCCTTAAAAATCGACTTTATTTCTTATGTACTACAAAACACTTAATTATCACCAGCGCTGTAATAAAGTAAATACTTACTTATAGAGTTGCACATATACCCGCATCGGTCTCACATACCGATTGGCGCCAAGTACGACTACAAGTGCGTATCCTGCGAACGCACGGAGTGTACTGAGGTGAAGCTATCAACAAATCCGGCAGCTAGCAAAAGACTTCAGAAACTAACTTAACTTGACTTAACTTAACTTCACAGCGTTTCTATTCAAAGAAAAAACACAGAAAAGTATTTCGTCGGTCTCACAGACCAACGCGCGGGTATAGGAGGGTTAAGCAAGTTTCATGACGATTGAATAAATAGATAGTCACGTATAATTTTCATTACAACATATTGCGTTGATAATATCAAAACTAAGTATATAAGAGTGTATGTTAATTGTGATATACTATTATACATCCTAACATATCGAAAATGAAGTATCTAGTACTCGTTTCAACGAGCTTGTTCTTACAGGTTAGTAATTAAATTTTTATGTGACATTTTATAAACGATTTTAGTTTGTATAAAAAAATAATCAAATAATGTTAATAATTATTAATAGTGACTGAATATTGTTAGAATTATTTTCCACAAGCGGGATTTGAACCCACACTTTCTAGCAACCCGGGTCAGGTACCCTACCAGTTAATCTATCGTGGTTGTATCCAACCAGTGCAAAGTGCATGCCAATAAATAACTCACTTTGGTAGTTGTTGTCTTGTACTCGGTTTGTCAGAAAGTGCTGGGTCCAAATCCCTACATTACGCAATGTTTTTTTGTGCTGCAATTATTTCCAAAACTATGAGCAGATTTGTTAAACCTTCTAGCATTAAAAGGCTGATCCTTAATGGGAGGTCTCCTTCATCTTTCGATGATAAATAACAGACTGTGAATATTTATTTTCAGCTTTCGACCGCACAGGTTATTTCGTACGGCGTTCAAAATGGTCCATCAACATTTCAAAGCGCTAACTCGAACGCACCAAGAACTATAACACTCCAAAACAATGGGTACAACTTACAGAACAACGCTGTTAATCTACAGAACGTAGGCGTTGGTGTACCTTTTTCAAACTCCAATATCCAATTCAACAGAAACCAACCAATAACCAACACTGTTCTGTCAAACGGAAACTTAGTGACTACCAATTTAGGTAACAACAACTATTTGAACAGCAATTTGGGTCCAAATCTTGTATCAACCAATTTGGGATCAAATCTTGTTTCAACTAGTTTGGGTTCAAATGTTGTATCAACCAATTTGGGTAACACAAACTTTATTCCGACCAACCTGGCGGCTGGTAACATTGTTACAGCGAACGCAGGTAACAATTACGTTGGTGCCAACCAGAATTGGGTGACTGCCAACGTGCCAATCAACTTAGCGAATGGCTACAACATCAACAGCGGCACTTTTGCGGTCGGCAACTCAAATATAGCACAGTTGTATAATAACCTGCCCTGCGGTGTTCAGATATTAGCTGATGCCTTAGAAGTGGGCGGTACGGTCGGTGTCAACGGTCAATTACCGTTCTACACTACAGTCGCGGTCAACGGTCAACTGCCGTCGAGCGGGTACGGGGTTGTCAGCTGCGGTTGTGGTAGTCAATGATGTTTTGACAGTTAATAGATGTGTATTTGTATTTATTCAAAAATATAGTTTAAATTTGTGATGATAGATGCTACGTTTTATTATAACCTTTACCTTACCTTACTATAACCCTTTTTCTATTAATCTTTTCGCTTCATAGGATGAGGTGTATCTCAAGTGTGTGTTTGTATAGTCAAGTCAGTTTTTTTAATACATACGGGTAAGCATTTGGCCTACATCTCATCTGATGATAAGTGACGATAAGACAGTAAGGCACAAAAGTGTCAAAATCTCGAGAACTCGTTCCTCCAGCGGCTATTGCGAACGTTAGCGACCTCGCAAGTTAAGAGTAATAATTATATGTTTTGTTTAATTTTTTTTCTCTTGATACCCTTTACTTATACTCGTCGACTTATTGATAAGGGTTCCCTACATGAAATCGAAAGTAGCGACATTTAATGTCACGATAGCGAAAACGGTGCGTCGAACGGTCATCAAACCGATGGTACGCCACATCGCATGTCGCGACATCCAATGTCTCAATATCGAACCATTACTGCATCGAATGGTTAACACACCCTTGTCTTGACTTCCAAAGGTTGAGGTATCAATCAATCATGACGGACGTCGAAAAAAATAAAAATAAGTAGATTTGAAAAGACAAAATTAACTCTAAAAATGAAATAAAAATAAGGATCTGAAAGTCAGAAAAAGTACGTTAAAATATTTTGAAATAAACGCAATTGAATAAATGAAGCAAATGTATTGTTATTTTTTTTCCTTTAGTAGTAGATAAAATCAACTTCATGATTTCCATTCTACGCCTACGTGTTTTATAAGACGCAATGTCAAGTTAGACTGCTAGCTACCCTCATTCAAAGTAGTACTTTTAAACTTTTTTATTTTATGCTTTTAATGGTGTGATACGAAACTAAAGGGATTGTTTGGTTATAAATGGGTTTAAGATGGTGGAGAACAAAATAAGCAATAAAATAATTTATTACCGTTTATTCGACCATTCGATATCGTGAACAATCGATGTCGCGACATTCGATGTAGTATACCGTCGATTTGATGACCCTTCGATGGTTTAACCTTCCGATCTTATCTTATCTTATCTTAGTGGGGCCTGCCGAGGTTTCCCTCTTGCAGTATTACCTCGACCCATCGGGATCTTTTGTGCAACCCCATCTTTTCATTCTTCCTCCTCTGTAAAGATAGAAGCCATAAGTTTGGCAACGTCTTTAAGAGCGAAGAGCCTGAAGTCCTCCGGTTTCGGATAGGCCGACCCCAGGAGTCCCATTCTTTTCCTAGCCAGAGAGTCGCAGTCACACAGTAGGTGCTGCATTGACTCCGTTTCCTCTCAACACGCCCTACACAAACTATTTGTTGAAAGGTGCATTCTATGAAGCATTTGTTTTGTGGCATAGTGCCCTGTCAAGGCACCGATGGCTAGTCGGGCCTGCCGTCTACCGCCTCCGCATATGAACTTACTCCGTCCTAAGACGTTTTCGCCAAGGAAGGATTTGGAGTGTTTCATACCCGGCTGCTCCTTCCATTCGATGCTATGCCTGTTTTCGATGTAATCTTTTAAGGCCTTGTTAATGGTACTTGGTGCAAGTGCCACGAACGGCTCAGGACCAATGAGCTGGGTCTCCGAGCCTTCCCAGGCAAGCGCGTCCGCCATCTCGTTACCGTGGATTCCCATATGGCCTGGGACCCAGAACAATCGCACCTTGTTATGTCTACCTAGCTCGTTTAGAGCTTTTGTGGTTTCTAGAACAAGGCCAGAATCGATTCTGGGCGATATGAGTGACTTGAGCGCAGCCTGGCTGTCACTCAGGATGAATATATTTCGCTTTTTCATAGCTAACTCTATATTCTGCTTTGCGCATAGGAGAATTGCGAAAGTTTCTGCTTGGTAAACAGTAGCAAATTTTCCCATGCTTTGACTATGCTTGAAGTCATTATTATAGACGCCTGCCCCTATGCCCGACTTCATTTTTGATCCGTCAGTATACCAGATTAGGCTGTCTTTCTCCGGAGACGGTGGCCCTCGTTTCCATTCGTCCCTGGTTGGAACATAAACTTTGAATTTCTTTTCGAACATGAATATGGGGGATATTTTATCGCACCCCATTTCCATGACCCTGTCAGGAATATCACTTGGATCCCATTTTGTGTGTCTGGTCAGAGGTTTAGATGCGTCCCATAGTCCGGCCACCTTTAGTCTATGTAACGCTTTCTTTGCCTCTGTTTCTATCACAATGTGCAGGGGTGAAAGGTCTGTAAGGACTTCCAGCGCTGCCGTTGGAGTGGTTCGAAAGGCACCAGTGATTGCCAGACAAGCTGTTCTCTGAACCTTCCGACACTGTGATCATTCGATGTCGCGACATTCGATGTGGCGTACTATCGGTTTATGATCGTTCGACGCACCGTTTTCGCTTACGTAACATTAGGTGTCGCATCTTTCGATTTTTAATTTCGAAGAAAATTTTACTTTGAGATTTGTTTGGGATGTAAGGCTCTTACTAAACAAACCTTTTGATCCTGATAAACCATACCATCTAGAGGGTACACGACTATGCTACCGTCAACTCTTTTGCGTAAATCAGAACGCACATTGTGTGTTAAGATTCACGCAAAATTAGCAGAGTGACCACTGAAAATTTTCTTTGACATATCCATGACGGATCCATGCCCCTTCACAAACGGATAAATTAAACAAACAAATTCAAATCACTAAAATATTTATTTTTAATATTATGAATATAGTTTTTTTTAACAACTTAGCTAATACAATCACAACCGTTGCTGGCAACGCTGACTATGCCTTCGACTGGCATGTAACCCTCAAAGGTAACATAACCAATCACCTGCCTCTCTTCAGGGTAAGTATTGACAAACGACGCTTCAACAAACTCAATACCGCCCAAACCGACGTTTCTGCCAGTACTACCCGCTAGCTGTACGTTATTGACTGCGAAATTACTGGCCGCGTTACTGCCAGCCAAGTTCATGTTGCCAAGGCCGTTGTAAGATACAGCGTTAGCCAAATTTTGGACGTTGACACCATTGTTCAAATTGCTAATGCCGATGTTGTTTGAAACAACACTGTTGCCAACGACAGTGTTAGCCAGTCGTTGCTCATTTCTAATTGGCGCGAAATTGCTCAAGTCTATAAGGTTTGGCGCTGAATTACCCGCAGCGTTGTTGCCAGCCAAGCTGACAGTTCCGCGGTTGCCAGACAGGCTAATGATGTCTGCGTTATTCGTTGCCAGACTTAGGCCCACTTTATTTGATGCCAAGTTGCCACCGTTATTTGCCAGATTGTTGTTGCCTATGCTAATAGTGTTGGAGACTACGCTGTTGCCTGAAACTTTATTGTTGGATAAGCTGTTGCCGCCATTACACAAGCTCACTGATCCGAAGTTGTTGCCGGCGTAATTCGTTTGAGCGAAAGCATTCTAGAAATATAAAGATACATAATATTTAAAAAAGTTATGTATGTGTGAAAGTGCATTGAGATTCTAAAAATTTAAATAATGGAAGCATTTTGTTTGTTCAAGAAAATAATATAACTACAGATTAAACATAATAAGAACGCGTACGAAATAAAACATTATTTTCTTTATAAATACATAATAGTTATTATAAATTTTACGCTTGCAAATATTATAATTATTGAAATTTATGAATAAATTTTTCTACAAGGAGGACTTTCATCTGTCTTTTCTGACAATCCGAGTGGAGGAGTGTAAGTTTTTGCGGTTCTATTTTGTGCAAATAAAAGTAAAAAACAAAAATTTCACAAATAAGTAGATTGATTATTTACATTGTTACTACCCCTTTCGTTATGTTAGAACCTTTCCTAAATCACCAGAGGTCCGAGTGCGAGTTTTGTTATTCACTCAAATTCATTCGATCAAATTTTCTTTTCCGTTAACATGGTCGAATGTCAAATAAAATTCGCACTAGGCACACTATTCAAAACATAATCTGTAATCTTACCTGAATTAACACAACCGCAAAACAGTTGAACAAGACGAATAGCTTCATAATTAATATTAATAAATCCAAAATAGTACGACAGAAAACATAAAAGAACTCATGTGTCGTCTTTATATACTAATAATTGATAATAAAGTTACATAAAAGTTTACATAACGATTATCAGATATTGTAATGTAACATGAACACGATCACGCTGATAATTAATTATGAATTACAAATAATTGTTAAGAAATCATAAAGAGTTACATTGCAAAGTATGATTAATAAAATGTCGTATAATCAATTCAGTGTTGCACTGAGGTTGCAATGGCTCGTAAAAAAACAAGTCATCCAGCTATCATACTAATATTATAAATAGGAAAGCATTGTATTTTTGTTTGTAACGAATGAACTCAAAAACTACTGGACCGAATTAAAAAATTCTTTCACCATTAGAACGAGCTGAATGCGCTGAGTAACATAGGCTACATTAAAAAAGAAATGTCCACCCGTGCGAAGCCGGGACGGGCCGCTAGTCTGTTTATAAAATTACTACGACCCGGCGGACTTCGTTCCGCTTTGACAGTTTCTATGACAACAAAACAAAGAAATCGTTAAATAGTTTACTCGTGAAAGCGTATGAAAGAAACAAACAAACTCACTTTCGTATACTAAATGGTTATTTTTTTTGAGAAAGTTTGCTGATTGCCTTATTTTCAGCTTCATCGAACTTTTTTGGGAGTGGCGAGAAACTTAAAGGGTTCCTCAAGCCGTGTGAAAGCAATCACCTTCGGAGGTTTTCAAGAGAGAACGGCATCACGCACTAGTGCGTGCCCCCGTGCCCTACTAGATTCTCCGAAAGGTTCGGATCGGATAGGGGAGCGGAACAACCCGAGGGCGCCTCTAAAGGCTCGGACCTCGGCTCGGGTTGACCGGTGGTGGTGGGGAGAAGCGCCCAGGTACATGTCTGTACCTGGTGCAGAGCGCGCGTGAACCAGCTCGTCATCGTACCCTTGTTCTACGAGTACGGTGTCTTGGGTCTACACTAGTGTGCATGTTTAGTGTATTCTGTAAATAAATGAGACAGTAAGAGCGGCGGGGGTTTGAAATTTATTTCTTTGACATTTTACTCAACACACATGCTATTTTTTTAAATTATTTAATTATCTTCACTAATGGCTTCACATTTAGCCAATTTCAATTGTTTTTTATTATATAGTGGTAAGGGTGCGGTAAATAGAAATTAAAATGGAATCTCTTAAAACTTTACAACGTGAATGTGTTTGGCCTTCATCTTACCTGATGATAAGTGACTGTTAGGCCAAAGGTGTGGAAAGGTGGAAGCGCACTTCAACCAAAATGAATCACTAAGGAACTTATTGCCGGAACCAATGCTACTAACATTGTTGTTATGGCGACAGGCTTAGAATAGATAGTAGTAGCTAGCCAGGCGGACTTAAAACTAAAAGATTACCTCATAATCAGTCCACTGCTGTAGGCCGCTATAGGCCTCTCCCAATGCATGCCACTGAGTCCGATCCCCGGCTATGTTGGCTCTGCATAGAGGGTATTGCCCATAGTAGCCACGCTGGGAATGCGGGTTGGCGACCGCAGCACGTAGCTCCTCGAAATGGTGACGCTGCTGCCCATCACCCGCCTTTGTTATTTTGGCTACGCCTGGTTTAGGATGGATACACCGGCATCTGCTGGCCGTTATTGCCACGTCCGTCGATCAGCGGAATGCTCCACGAGCAGGTGAGGTTGACTTGGGGCACTGAGACAGTGTTTGTGCCCCCTTCCATTCAGGTTCAAATCCTGCTCGTTGAAATTTTTTCAACATTTGTGTTTTTGTAATTTGTTTCGCAACAAAATTTGCGTTAAAATTATATAAACAAAACAAAAACATTTTAATAACTAAGTTATTATTCTGAGGGCAGGACTAGACAGATTTTTAATTGACACAGTTGTTCGAAAAAAAGAGGATCTACACCATACCATACAGCCTTAAAATGATGAAATGAATGAAAAATGAATTTTGATTAATTATATTTGGTTTTGGAAAAAAGGCCAAGTGTTGAAAAAATTCCACGAGCAGGATTCGAACGCGCACCCCATGGCATGCTAGGTCAGGTGCACTCAATCCAAGTCGCTGAAATTAATCAACACTATCTACTTTTACTATATAACCCAAAGGATATTCAATGTCGACAACTAAGTCATCAACATCTTAATATTTTTACAAAATCAGTCAAATTAAAATTTGTTCGCAACAATATTTGCGTAAAATTATATGTAAATAATCTGAAATGAAATGAAATGGAAATAAAGGAGACGGTTAAGAGTGGCAGTTGAAAACCGCCAGTAATGAAAAGTATAAGGTAATTCGTTTCGTTTCGTTTCTTTTTTTTTCGTTTCGTTTTCGTTTTTACGGCTTCAGATTATTGAAAATTAGTGTATGCGCTATGACTTTGCTATTTAAAAGAGAAAGGCGTTTTATTATAATTAAAATAGCCAGGAATTGCCGACTTTAGTAGAAAAAAATTATTTTATTGGTTATTTTCGAGCACATTATTCAGACTGACATGGTTTCAATTAGTATTAATGTTTTTATTATCAGTTATTAATTTGGGTAATATTGTAAATATTTCTGGCATTAATAATGTTTTAAGTGCCTAATTAACAGAAGATTAAAGGGAAACAAACCGGTTGAGACCCAGAGGTCCCGGGTTTGATTCCCAGCGGGGGGTACATGTTTGTGTACTCGGTTTGGTTGGTGGTAGGGCTTGTTTGTCCGCCTGGCTAGCTACCACCATCTTATTTTAACATGTCACCATAACATCAACGTTTGTAGCATTGTTGTGTTCCGGCAGCTAGAAATATGATAGCCAGTGCCTCACTAGTTGAGGATCCCGGGTGAAGTGCGCTTCCATCATTGACCTTATCATCAATTATTAATTTATTGGAAGATTAACCAACAGCCATAGACAAACAACTTAGATTATGTCGGCGGGCAAGTCTGTCTTCTGCGATACGCCTAAATACATTTATTGATTCAGCAATCACATATTTGCCATATTTTGCCTTAACTCAACTTAGCCTTTTCGCTATCGAAAGAAAGTATGTCAATATAAAATAAATTACTTTTAAATATAAATTTTTCATTTTTATATTTAAAAGTAACGGACGGAAAAATGTTGTTTGTTGGTGTATACACCAGCCTTCTATACCTTCCTCGCTTTCTATACCTTTCTATAGAAAGCGAGGATAAAATATGCCTTTGCAACGTTTGCACGGCTAATCCGCAGTTGACGCACCTCATTTCGATGCACAAAACAAATTCAAAACGTAATGAAAAACAGGGTCCAGTGTCAGTAGCAAGGTAATCCAGTGGTATCTGTCCGTAGAGATAAGCAGGGGTTTGTTAGTTAATATCATAAAATAATCGTACAGTGAACAACGAAAGCAAACGCAACGAGGAAACTGCAAACTTGCAAGGAAATGACATTGTCACTAATAGATGTCACGTAAACGCGTTCCATTATAAATGTTTTTTTTTTATGAAATATAAAATCATTATTTGTTACCTAGCAAAAAATTAAAATATTTTCCGAATGCAGCAAATACTAATTTAAAATAAGTTTATTATTTATAATGAATATTTTCTTATATGAATATTTTCCGTTTGAACGTCATGCGTACATATAACGTCTGCATGGTATGGAACGTCGAGTATTCAGAAAAAGTAACATTTTATCGAAAAAAAAATAATAACGGAACTAGCATAACTAATTATTTTAATTATAACCTGACAAGTTCAGAGAGGTTAATATTTACGTGATAATTTCTTTTCTATTTTTATAGTTTTATACATTTTTTGCTTTTTTTGTACACGGAATGCAATATTTTGTCATTGTAATTTGTGCGCAACAATATTTGCGTAAAATTATATATAAAAATAATAAATATTGCTCTTTGAGTTTCCCTCGGTACGCCTAAATTACCTAAACAAATAAATAACATATAAAGTGATTGTTACTAACATATATTTGCTAACTCTAAATAAATTATTATTATGTATGTTTTTGATATTTTATTTTATAACTAAAAAGCTAAACTAAAACTAGAAAAAAGGAACAAAGTAAACCAGATTTGTAAAGCAGTTTTGTAAACCAGGAACAAAGTAAACAAGTTAGTACACAAGTTGGTCACTAGGTGGCGCTGCTCGTCCCGTATTTTAAGCAGTTAACTTAACTTGTTTAAAGTTCTAGTAAAAAAAAACTTTTCCCTTACAGACTGCAAATAGTTCAAAGCCAAAGAGTACGATTTTAATTTCAATAAATGCTCTAACTAAATCCGCAACAAAATTGTTTCTGAGCTTTGAAAACTTACGCCACCTTTTGAGTGAATAAGGACAACTATTTGTGCAAGTTCATTAGTGCCTATACATATAGATGGCGCTAGACGTATATCAGTCTGCGGTATGACTGAAGAAAAGTTTTTGTTTGGTTTAGTTGGCGGTAGGCCCTATTAGAACGCGTGTTTTGTTTGCCAATAACAATAGTAATCCCGTAACAAGACTTGGAATTTTAATATCAGAATTCCTATTAACTGATCTATCTACTGGGATCTACTGGGAATTGAAATCCCAGAAAAAAGCCATTCTGGTTAAAAAAAAAATTCAAAATTCAAAATCATTTACTCAGTTTAGCTCTTGTGAATGTCTATATGTCATCGGTTCGTAAGTCTACTCTGGGAGGGAGATCTTGTACTGAGAAGAACCGGCAAGAAACTCAGCAACTGTCCAGCTCTTCCCTTACAGCGTGAAAAATATTGGAAAATGCCCTATCAAAGTGTCCTGACACTTTCCATTACAAATAAACACAAAAAATATAGAAGACAACCACAACATGTAAAAAAACAACAAAATAAAAAAACTAAGTTAACAAATTACAAAAAACACAATGTTGAAAAAAAATTCCACGAGCAGGATTTGAACCTGCACCCTTCTGACATACCATTTTTTCAACATTGTGTTTTTTGTAATTTGTTTCGCAACAAAATTTGCGTTAAAATTATATAAACAAATCAAAAACAATTTCTAAGTTAACAAATTTACATCAGGTAAAAGTTTCAATTTCCACAATGTCACACAGTACTACTACAGTACCTTAGTATTTGTTGGTTGGTTATAGTCCAATTTCTCCATGTGAGAAGATCCAAGAGCCAAGTTTATAGTCTGATTATCATTATCAAGAAGCTCAATGGCGCTGGCTATTTACGATCTACGATTACCGAAGTTAAGCAACTTTCGCGAAGGCCGGTCACCGGATGGGTGACCAAAAATTTTTCATCACGAGGTCCTCTGTGCTTCGGAAGGCATGAAAGCTCTTCGTCCCGGCTACATTAGCAGTCGTTAACAACCACCAATCCGCATAGGGCCCGCGTGGTGGTGTATGACTGGTTCTCGGTATCCATCCATACTTCTAAGATAGAATGAATGATCCTTTTTTTTTTTTATTAATTTTTTTCAATATTCTGTCTAGTTTCCTAACATATTACCTAATTTCAATTACACCCTGAAACCCTGCCTAACACACTTAACAAACATGCAGGCAAGCATGCAAATAAGATTGCAAACAAGAATGCTAGCAAGTAAACAAGCATGCAAGCATGTAAAGACGTAGCGTGGGACGCCCTCAGACTAGGTGGATGAGACTAGCCGCGGTTCGTACTCGGTGGCGTGCACTTGGAGAGCCCTATGTCTAGCAGTGGACTAGTATAGGCTGATGATGATGATGATGATGAAACAAGCATGTATTCCTGTAACGAATCATGCAAGCATACAATCAAGCATGCAGGCATGTCTACAGTTTGTTAGCTAATTGGTTTTGGTTACGGCTTCGGCGCGTTTTTGTGTCTGAGATCGGTGGTCTTACCACAAGACGACCGAGGAGGTCGCATCGACATTTTCATTAATAAAAGAAGTTTTTTTTATAAAAAAAATCAATGTTCATTTATTACGGCTCACAAAACTTTTCAGTAGTAACGGTTGCCGAGACCAATACCAAGGCCGCCTAAACCTAGGCCACCTACACCAAGGCCAAGGCCAGGAGCGGCCAAGGGCTGCGGAAAGCCCTCGCTGATGATGCCGACGCTGCCGATGCCGCAGCCGCAGGTAGCGACGCCAGAGCCGGCCGATGGCAGCGCGCCCTCGAAGGCTACGGCGCTCAGGAACGGCAGCGTGCCACTCACCAGCAGGTTGCCTTCGAGCACGTTCTCCGAAGCCACGGCGACGCCGCTGGGGCCGATGGGCGAGATGGTGGTGACGACCAGAGGACCGCTCGAGACAACGTTAAGGTCATTAAGGCCAACTACGCCAACATTGCCGATTCCTCCGCCAATTAAGCCAACATTGTTGAAACCGGTTCCTAGGTTAAGACCGGTGCCTAAGTTAAGGCCGCTGCCTAAGTTGAGGCCGCTGCCTAAGTTAAGGCCGCTGCCTAAGTTGAGGCCGCTTCTTCCCGAGTTTAAGGCAACGTTTCCCAAGTAGAGGTTATTGTCCACAACGGAGTTGCCGGACACGTAGCTTCCTGACCCTACGTACTGTCCGAAAACAGCCTGGAAAAAGAGAAAAATATTAGTGGCCTACTATTCCAATAGACTATTTACGTGGACCTTTAAGCGTCCCAGCAAGTTTAAAGGTTAATGAAGATGATTTATAAGATTTATCCATATTTTTGAAAAAATAGAAAATTCATATCGTTACCTTGACCATCAGAGCCGAAGCCACGAACAATAAGGTAGGAGATGTCATTTTGTTTTTTTAAATGAGAATGTGGTGTCTGCTAAATGTAAGGCTTTTATAATAAAACTTACAACGTGCTATATCACTAACGAAATGACCTTATTACGAAATCAATCGTGTATGTTTGACATATTAATGGTTTCACATAATAAATTTTTCATCATTGATCAATTAGAAAACTGATATGTTTACAACATATTGTCTGCATTACGTTAACTATGCCACAAATTCCACAATTATGATAAAAATTATATGTTACAACTGATAATCGTATATATAGACAGTGTCTTCAATTCTCAAACATCATTCTGAGTTCATCAGCCGATTCAAAACAACCATGTCTTCTTCAACTTTCTTCCTGATCTGCCTCCAGGCTTTATTAGTACAGGTACTCTCCATCATAACTAATTATTAAGATGTTCTAATTAAGACACCGAGCCCCATCTTGGGCTATTCATATTTTACAGCAAATGTGCTATTTTGTCAGGTGAAACAGGCTTCCCTTTCTTAGGAAACGCTTTTGTTTCACTGCCCAATTTAAGATACTTCATCGAAATTAATTGTAAATTATACAAGTGTTATCCTTATTTCAGAACGCCGTCAGTTTAAACTATGGCCGTATCGGTAACACTGGCCTCGAAGTTGAACTTGAAGCGTACAGCAGCGCCGGAGCTGGCCTCAGCGGTTATGGTATCGGCAACGCCGGCCTCACCAACTATGGCCTTAACGGACTCGGCGTGGGTGGACTTGGCCTTACCAACATAGGCGCTGGCAGCCTTGGTCTTGGTGGAGTTGGCCTTTCCAATGTTGGCGTAAACGGTCTTGGTCTTGGTGGAGTTGGCCTTTCCAATGTCGGCGTAAACAGTCTTGGTCTTGGTGGAGTTGGCCTTTCCAATGTCGGTGTAAACAGTCTTGGTCTTGGTGGAGTTGGCCTTTCCAATGTTGGCGTAAACGGTCTTGGTCTTGGATACGGGCTTGGCGTGCCAGACGTCACCGCTGTGTCTAGCGTGCCAGTGACTGGCCCGTTCGTGTCCAATGGTGAGGCCGAAGTTGCTGTCGGCGGCGAGTTCCTTGCATCAGGCACCACCCTGGTCGCCGGCCAGATCCCAGTGCTCGGCGCTGTGGGCTTCTCCGGCACGATACCCGCCAGAGGAGTCGTCTCTATCGCTGGCGAGTGTGGCTGCTCGAGAATTCCTCTGTAAATTACTAATTTTGTATTGATTAAATAAAACTCTTAATAATACATAATAATTGTTTTTATTGCTTGACGATACTAACTTACTTACATGATAATTGCGTTACTGTCTCAAATCATACAGGAAAACAATAATTATTACTAATTTCTTTGTAGTAATAAATGTTCTAAATACATTATAAAATTAACATGAGTTAATGTATATTTGCTAAATTAATAGTAATCCATGTTACAGGAGTGTACAATCACCCCCACACTCAGCTAGGCCTGGCCCGTGGTGGACAATTCTCTAGGGTTAGCTAGGTAATAATGTGGCTATTCGTCACAAACTATAACTATACGTATGATTAAGCCACTGAATGTGAGCAGAATCCATCATTCATCATTATTTAAAATACCAACATGTACATGTACTTACGTACACAGTTCACACGCACGCTGTATATCAAATTACACTACTAGTGTAAGATAGTTTTTATGATAATTTGTTGTAGTAAAATAACTTAGCCTTGTTACAAAATTACTTAAGTATTTAATGGTCAAAGAATTTCGTCTTGACGAAAGTATTTGACCAGTGTGTGTTGCCAGTGATGACATATACGGGACTGAGACGTGGTCACTCACTATGGGCCTTATCAGAAGGCTCAAGGTAACTCAAAGAGCAATGGAGAGCGCTATGCTCGGGGTTTCTCTGCGTGATGGAATCAGCAATGAAGAGATCCGCAGAAGAACAAAGGTTACCGACATAGCCCTAAGAGTTGCTAAGCTCAAGGCAGTGGGCAGTGCACATTGCTCGAAGGACTGATGGCCGCTGAGGCGGAATAAACCTTGTGTGGCGACCGCGTACCGGAAAGCGCAGTGTGGGCAGGCCACCAACAAGGTGGACCGACGACCTGGTGAAATGCGACCTTAGCCGCTGGATGCGAGCAGCACAAAACCGGTCGTTATGGAGATCCTTGGGGGAGGCCTTTGTTCAGCAGTGGACGTCTTTTGCCTAAGATGATGATAATGATGATGATGATGATAATTTAATGGTTAGAAACCCGTTAATAAAGGGCTCTCAGACTATTGAAAGTGACCATGACAGTTTAAATATAATAGTTATAAGTATTTGATGTTAGCAAATACAATACATATAATATCTAAGCTAAATCAAAAAAATATTGCCAGTTCTTTAGAGTATATATATCCATAACAGTACCTAGGTTAGCACCTCAGATCATGTTAGTACTGACTCAATATTAGTTATAGTCATAGTCATATATATTGATTGCATCATGTTGTACAAAGATCTTACAAAAACAGCAATAAGTACCAAATGTAAAAAAAATTAGGACAAAATAAAAATAAAACTTTTTAATTCAAATTACAAAAACACAATTTTGAAAAAATTTCCACGAGCAGGATTTGAACAACATTTTTTTCAACATTGTGTTTATGTAATTTGTTTTGCAACAAAATTTGCGTTAAAATTATATAAACAAAACAAAGACATTTTATAAATAGCTTGCCTACTTCTTAACTGATCTTTAGTATTTGTAAAAATATTATGATCGGGTGTTAATGACGGTAGTTGTTGACATTGAATGGGTGCCTTTGGCTTTCAAAGTAAAAAGTAAATAGTGTTGAATAATTTCGGCGGGCTGGTTAGAACCACGATAGCTCAATTGGAAGAGCACCTGACCCGGTATGTCAAAAGGGTGCAAGTTCAAATCCTGCTCGTGGAAATTTTTTCAACATTGTGTTTTTGTAATTTGTTTCGCAACAAAATTTGCGTTAAAATTATATAAACAAAACAAAAACATTTTATAATTCAAAGCAGCCTTATTTAATGTCAACATAAAGTTTTTAAGTTTCAATCTAAATAAACCATTCTCTCTTTCTCACAGCCAACATCAATCATCACATCAACCAACTGCTGAGTATTGTGAATTCACCACCACCACACACGGTTCTAGTCAATCTCCTTGTTCGAATAGGAAAAAAAACGAGCGAGCCTTACAGTAGTCGTATATTATGTGTAACATTATTTATTTATTTAATCTGCACAATACAATAAAATAAAGGTCAAAAGACGGACTTAATGCCAAATGACATTCTCTACCAGTCGACCTAAGGGCTAGGCAGAAAAATTGGTAAGCGGTGCGACAAAGAACGTAAATGAAACATATACTACATACATTTATAAGAACTGAAATATATATATACATATTAAGTTTATTAAATTTAAATAAAAACTAAAGACTACATGAACATACTTAAACATAACAGAAGAAAAGATGATGGGAATCTCTTACGTGGGTGTTGATTCCTGTAGAAACAGTTTATACGCCATTGTTTTAAAGACCATTTTACTTGGAGCTTGTCTGACTTTTTCGGGAAGAGCGTTCCATAATTGAATGGCCTGAACCGTGAAGGAATTTGCAACGAATCCTGAATGATGCAAAGGAGTGGCGAGAAGGTGATTATTTGATGAGCGAAGTTGGCAGGCATGAGTAGAGCTAAGGAAACTGAAACTACATTTTAAGTAAGAAGGAGAATTAGGATCACGTAGAATAGAAAATAGAGTTGTTAGAATTCTGGACTTACGACGTTGCGGGATGGTCAGCTATTTAAGCTGAAGACGATATGAAGATATATGGTCGTATTGGCGTAAACCAAAGCCTTAATTAACCTTAGTAATAAGCTATTTTAACATTATATTCTAAAAAAATTGGTCACATCATTTTATAACTATAAAATAAATACTCATTAGAAGACATTTGACATATCTAAATGACCTTTGATAGTCAAATGACACAATATGTCACATAACTATAAAAATAATATGTTATGTTCATAATATCGACTTTAAATTTACTTGCGCGCTTCCCCGACTTCCTGTTACACTGTTACACATACTTCCGTCGCATTTCACGAAATCACTCCCACAAATTGCTTATAATATATATATATTATGAAAACCATTATGAAAATGAAACATTATGATTTATCATCATAATGTTTCATTTTCATAATGGTTTAAATTCGTAATTGTCATATTTTATTTTATAATCTTAATTTCTTCGTATCAATTTGGTTGTCCTATACACGTAGTTCTGTCGGGCTTTATTGACGGTGATCAAAATAACAGCATGCAAGCATGTTTAAATCATGGAAGCTATGACTTCCGCCATGGCTCCGGTGAGGTATCGGTATAGTTTGGTATGTACCTATAGTTTGGTAAGTACCTCATCTTTATTAATAAAAAAATCTTGTTATAAAAATTCAATATTCATTTATTACGGCTCACAAAAGTTTTCAGTAGTAACGGCTGCCGAGACCAAGGCCAAGGCCCCCAACACCAAGGCCGCCCACGCCAAGGCCGGCTTGACCAAGACCAAGGCCAAGGCCAGGAGCGGCCAAGGGCTGCGGGAAGCCCTCGCTGATGATGCCGACGCTGCCGGTGCCGCAGCCACAGGTAGCCAGGCCGGAGCCGGCCGACGGCAGCGCGCCCTCGAAGGCCACGGCACTCAGGAACGGCAGCGTGCCACTCACCAGCAGGTTGCCATCGAGCACGTTCTCCGAAGCCACGGCGATGCCGCTGGGGCCGATGGGCGAGATGGTGGTGACGACCAGAGGACCGCTCGAGACAACGTTAAGGTCAGAAAGGCCAACTAAGCCGGCACCGCTACCGATTCCTCCGCCAATCAATCCAACATTGTTGAGACCGCTTACTAGGTTTAAACCGGTGCCAAGGTTAAGGCCACTGCCTAAGTTGAGGCCGCTGCCCACGTTTACCCCGCTGCCTAAGTTAAGGCCGCCTCTTCCTGAGTTTAAGGCAATGTTTCCCAAGTAGAGATTGTTGTCCACAACTGAGTTGCCGGACACGTAACTTCCTGATCCTATGTACTGTCCGAAAACAGCCTGGAAAAAGTGAAAAATATTAGTGTTTTGCTAGACTGCCAATATAAATAAAAGAATCAATAAGATATCTATATCTATCTATACTCTATACTACTATATAGGTAAATCTGTAGGCTCTGTGGGTACTTGCAATTTTTCTGACAAATGTTGGGATAAATATACATTTTATGACTCACTGAATAGAATAGAATAGAATAGAAAAGTTATTATTAACTTACACACTTAATTATACAATAATACAACAATAAACAAAAAAAAAATAAAAAAATATTATAACAGGCAGAAAAAAAAAGAACAGAAAATAAAATAGGTAGGCAGTGTGAAGTTAAAGGGCCCTGTCTCAGCATAAGCTGCTGTGTCATTCGTGGATGTTCAGGATGACACTGACACCAATTCTACGATTTTTGAAATTTTTGTCTGTCCGACTGTGTGTCTGTCTGTATGTCCACTTTTAACTCAAGAACAGTTTATGAAAACTTGTATGTAGTAAGACCATGCGATTGTGCAAACAATAAGGTTATATAAAAATAAAAAGTTTAGCGGTTGACGGCTCTTGATGAAAATATGTATGTAGTAAGAACATAAGATTGTGCAAATGATAGGCTATATATGATTTAGTAAACCTCATAATTATTTTGATTAGCATTCATTGATCCATTATATTCGCACAGCGAAGCGGGCGGGTGACCACTAATATTCTATAAATCTAGATTTATAACATCAGCAAATTTACAATTGCGGATTACCGAACAGCCCTGGTTGTTAGCAGCCGTTAATACCCAATAACCCGCATTGGGCCATTGGCGTCTTCCCATTCTCAACAGGTACATAAGCCATTGAAGATGATTCACACGGTTTGTCTACATTATATTCAATAAAAATAGATAATTCATGTCGTTACCTGGACCATCAAAGCCGAAGCCACGACAATTACCGCGGGTGATGCCATTTTGTTTTCTGAAATCAGAATGTGGTCTCTGTGAAGTGTAAGGCTTTTATAATAAAATATAAAACGTGCTATATCACCAATGAAATCGTAATTGTGTCAGAGTTTGTAACAGTTTTCTTTTCGTTATTGCTTCGAGCTGTCTCTGTGCGAATATAATGTCAGTCATCGCATTCGTGCCGAAAACTCAAAACTTTGCGTCTGCAAAGCTAACACTGCACTTAAGCTTGAAAATATTTTCGGTATATTATGTTTACAAACATATTCATTATTGGTTATCAAAAATTTTATAGTTTACAACATTAAACTGCATTACAGTAACTGTGTCAGAAATCACAATTATTATGATAAAGGGTATATGTTACATATGTATTATTATGTAATATGTGATAGGTATTCATATAAATAAACAGTGGTGTCAATTCTCAAACATTATTCAGCCGAATCAAAACAACCATGTCCTCCTCAACTTTCTTCCTGATCTGCCTCCAGGCTTTATTAGTACAGGTGAGTTGGTTTTATTAGACTTACGTTCGAGTAGACACTCGTCACAAACCATCATAACCAGTCCATGTCTACGGCTGGACAGAGGCCTCTCCCAATAAAGCCACTGAGCCCTCAATCTTCGGCTCTACTCATTCAACAGGCAATCTCCATTTTTTTTATTATTATTTTTTATATTCCCTTAAATGTATCAATTTGTTTGAAGGGAGCGCTAACAAAATTAATTAAATTTAATAAATTATTTTTGCCTTTCAGAATGCCTTCAGTTTAAACTGTGGTTGTGTCGGCAATACTGGCCTCGAAGTTGAAGTTGAAGCGTACAGCAGCGCCGGAGCTGGCCTCAGCGGTTATGGTCTTGGCAATTACGGCCTGAATGGACTCGGCGTGGGCGGACTTGGCTTTACCAACATCGGCGCTGGCGGCCTTGGCGTTGGTCTTGGAGGAGTTGGCCTTAACAACGTCGGAGTAAACGGCCTTGGTCTTGGTCTTGGTGGAGTTGGCCTTTCCAATTTTGGCGTAAACAGCCTTGGTCTTGGAGGAGTTGGCCTTTCTAACATTGGCGTAAGCGGTCTTGGCAGTTACGGATACGGTCTTGGCGTGCCAGATGTCACCGCTGTGTCTAGCGTGCCAGTGACTGGCCCGTTCGTGTCCAATGGCCAGGCCGAGGTTGCTGTCGGTGGCGAGTTCGCCGCTGGAGGCACCACCCTGGTCGCCGGCCAGGTCCCAGTGCTCGGCGCTGCAGGCTTCTCCGGTGTGATACCCGCCAGAGGAGTCGTCTCTATCGCTGGCGATTGTGGCTGCTCGAGAATTCCTCTGTAATCAATTATATGGTATCAATTTAATAAATATGTTAATACGATTTATTTATTTTTGTTATTTTCCTTTTATATTTATTTTTTGAATTCCTTTCTAACTATATAACTTTCTTAAATCATAGTGTATGATTATTAAAACTATGCATAGTCAATTACATTATTCTCTTACTACTTTAATACATAATATTAGAATAATGCTTCATCATTATTGAAAATAAAAAGGCAACGTACAGTTACACACGAACGCGTTAAGCGAGCTAATTAATTTACTAACAACCTACTCTACTTCAAGAAATTTTTTGAGGTATTTTATTTTCTGATTATTTACATATAACTATACGAAAATTTTGTTGTGAACAAATTACAATTTGAAAAAGGACAAAGTGTTGGAAAAATTACACGAGCGATAATTCGAACCCGCACCCCATGACATGCTGGGTCAGGTGCACTAACAACTATGCTATTGCAACTTTATATTTATACCTATAATTTATAACCTATAGTTTCCAAAATTATCATTTAACGTTTAACAGTACATTGAAGATACATACAAATAAAAAAAAAATAGCAGGCATTCACTAAAACATACAAAATTTACCCCAAAACACCGAATCCGCACGCAAAATACAGTAATAACAATAATAACAAAAACAATAAAATAGAATACAAACTCATAGAATTCAAGACGGTTGACTTGTCAGGATCGAGATCTTATAAATGCGCATTGCTAACACTAAACACTAGGAGATAGCAAACAGTGAGATATGCATAATAACAATTAGAAAACAACTGTACGATCTGTTGGCCGTACAACTTTAGATGATAGAAATGATAGGCAAAACTTGCTGATAAAATGTGTATTGATTGATAGTAAAGTAAATTGATACAAAATATGAGTGCACGCGATTTTTTTTTGAGAGAGATTGCTGATTGCCGCTGTGGCATTTTCAGCTTCACCGGGTTTTTTGGGGGCGGCGAGGAACGTAAAGGGTCCCTCAAGCCGTGTGAAACGAATCACCTTCAGAGGTTATCTAGAGGGAACGGCATCGCGCACAAGTGCGCGTCCCCGTGCCCTACTAGATTCTCCGAAGGGTTCGGATCGGATCGGGGAGCGGAGCAACCCGAGGGCGCCTCTAAAGGCACGGACCTCGGCTCGGGTTGACCGGGCCGTGGAGGAGGAGAGAACCGCCCAGGTACATGTCTGTACCTGGTGTAGAGCGAGTGTGAACCGGTTCTTCGTACCCTTGTTCTACGAGTACGGTGTCTTGGGCCTAAACTGGTGTGCATGTTTAGTGTATTCTGTAAATGTGTGCTGTCATTTAGAGAATCGGGCGGGGGGGCGTTCGCAACCGTTATGGGATCGTCGGGGTCATCTAGGACGTGCTTAGGACGCCTAGACATGAACCGTTTTGTTGGTGGAAGGCTTCCAACATTATAGTTGGAGTGCACGCGATATGAATGATAATTGTGTATTAATTAATGCGGGTAAAGTGCTGACACAAACCAATGTTCAGTGCTTGCACTGTACTACAACTACAACCACTACAATATTGACGAGAAAAAAAAACAAATATTACGAAATACAAAACAGACATGTAACAGTAAAAATGAAATAGAAAGAAGGTAACATAATAATTCAGTTATTATCATTCAATAAATACATAAATTAAATAAAATGTTTTTGTTTTGTTTATATAATTTTAACGCAAATTTTGTTGCGATACAAATTACAAAAACACAATGTTGAAAAAATTTCCACGAGCAGGATTTGAACCTGCACCCTTCTAACGGTAGTTGTTGACATTGAATTGGCGCCTTTGGCTTTCAAAGTAAATAGTGTTGAATAGTTTCGGTGGGCTGGTTAGAACCACAATAGCTTAATTGGAAGAGCACCTGACCCGGTATGTCAGAAGGGTGCAGGTTCAAATCCTGTTCGTAGAAATTTTTTCAACATTGTGTTTTTGTAATTTGTATCGCAACAAAATTTGCGTTAAAATTATATAAACAAAACAAAAACATTTTATTTAATTTATGTATTTATTTAATGATAATAACTGAATTATTATGTTACCTTCTTTCTATTTCATTTTTACTGTTACATGTCTGTTTTGTATTTCGTAAATTAAATATACAATTAGCAAATAAAATTAAATATATTATTAATTTGTAATACTACCTACAAATTAAAATAATATACACTTAAGTGTCTCAATTTTTTTTTGCCCTAAACGTCCGTGTACTTTATAGTGTCCTTTACGGACAGTGATGAAAAAACGTTCTAAGTGGTTCTAAAAAGCAATGTGGCGCCAGCTATGATAAATTATTTGCTAATTGAATATTTAATTTATGTATTTATTAAATAACATTTAGACTTAAGCACATTTAAAATTTAATAACATTTAGCCTCAATTATATCCTAGATATTTATAATTTTTATTTATTCATTTAGGAAATGTTCTAGTGACGTATGGACCGTTACAATTGTTTTAGTGAGAGTGTGAGTTTCATTCACTATCCGTATTCATTCGATTGCGTTTACGAAAACGAAAATTAGTATGGCATTGAAGCAGCGGCATACGAGAAGAGTTAACATTTTGCCATACAAATTCACGTTTTCGTTAACGTGATCAAATTGCGAATGAAACTCGCACTTGGCATCCTGAACATATTCTGTCAACATCAACGGCCTTATTTGCCGGTAATCAAAAATAACATACACGAATAGAAGCACGCATGCAAGCATGTCTACAGCATGTAAGCTGTATGACCATGGCTCCGGTGAGGTATGGGTATAGTTTGGTATGTACAGACGCCTGCACTTCAACCTATCCAAAACTGTCAAATTTCTTCAATACATTTTCAACCATATCATTAGGGCATAAAGTTCAAAGTTTATTGAAGAAATTTAACAGTTTTTTTTTATACGTAGCTCGACAAATGACTCCACTCCACCTGATGTTAAGTGGAAATGGAGTCCAGATGCAAGGACAACTAGTGCAGCGTGAAAAAAAAAACGCAGCATCAGTCACTCTCACCCTGCCAGCCCACAAGGTGCCTCTTCACGCCTCGTTTGAAGGACCCCATGTCATAGGAAGGAGGGAAAACGTGTGCTGGTAGACTCTTCCATCTTTTGATAGTGCGACAAAGAAACGAGTCAGCAAATTTCTTTGTGCGCTATGGAATGTTCGAGACAGTACAGGGGTGACTCCGGAGAGCAGCACGCGTACTCCTATGGAGGAAGGGAGAAGGTGGGATAAGGTCAAAGAGCTCTTCAAAGCACTCGCCGTGGTATAAGCGGTAGAAGACGCTGAGTGACGCTATATCTCTCCGCAATTGCAGGGGCTCGAGAGCATTAGTGACCTCTGCATTGCCGATAATGCGTATAGCGCGCCGCTGAAATCTGTCCAAGGCATCGAGAAGGTACTTTGCGGAACCGTCCCAAAGGTGTGAGCAATACTCCACGCATGATCGCAACTGTGACTTGTACAAAAGGCACAACTGATCCGGCGTGAAGAATCGCCGCACCCTGTTCAGGATACCGAGTTTACGCGACGCTGTTTTTATCACGGCTTCGATATAGTCCCTCTGGTTCAAACCGCAGCGAACCTCCATACCGAGCATGTTAATGCTTGTCTGCAGGCCGAGTGATGTGCCTTGAAGAAACGGAAGGGGTAAGAATGGCGACTTTTTTGCCGTGAACGCGCATACCTGTGTTTTCTTGGCATTAAACTCAACCAGATTATTGGATATCCAATTAGATATGAGGTCCAATACCCGATTGAGCTCAATGACAAGATTCACTCGACTCACTTCTGTTTGTGGTAGGTTGATGTGCAGGCGTGCGTACCTCTGGGTCTGAGCTGTAGTCTTACCACAAGACGACAGAGAGAGTCATTTATCTACATCTTAATTAATAAAAAAAGCTATTTATAAGAATTCAATATTCATTTATTACGGTTCACAAAAGTTTTCAGTAGTAACGGCCGCCGAGACCAAGACCAAGGCCCCCAACACCAAGGCCGCCCACGCCAAGGCCGCCCACGCCAAGGCCGCCTACACCAAGACCACCAAGACCTCCTAGACCAAGACCAAGGCCAAGGCCAGGAGCAGCCAAGGGCTGCGGCAGTCCCTCGCTGATGATTCCGATGCTGCCGCTGCCGCAGCCGCAGGTAGCCAGGCCGGAGCCGGCCGACGGCAGCGCGCCCTCGAAGGCCACGGCGCTCAGGAACGGCAGCGTGCCGCTCACCAGCAGGTTGCCGTCGAGCACGTTCTCCGACGCCACGGCGACGCCACTGGGGCCGATGGGCGAGATGGTGGTGACGACCAGAGGACCGCTCGAGACAACGTTAAGGTCAGAAAGGCCAACTAAGCCGGCACCGCTACCGATTCCTCCGCCAATCAAGCCTACATTGTTGAAACGGTTTCCTAGGTTAAGACCGGTGCCTAGATTAAGTCCGCTGCCTAAGTTAAGGCCGCTGCCCACGTTAACGCCGCTGCCTAAGTTGAGGCCGCCTCTTCCCGAGTTCAAGGCAATGTTTCCCAAGTAGAGGTTGTTGTCCACAACTGAGTTGCCGGACACGTAGCTGCCTGGCCCTATGTACTGTCCGAAAACAGCCTGGAAGAAGTGAAAAAGAATTAGTGACCGTTGCTAGACTGTCAATATAAATGAAAAAATCTATTTTATTCTAGATAATCTAGATTTATAAAATCAGGAAATTAACATTAAACTTTCCAGCAAGTATAAGGCCAATGAAGATGATTTACAGATTTATCAATATTATTTTAAAAAATAGATAATAATGTCGTTACCTGGACCATCAGAGCTGAAGCCACGACAAATAAGGTAGGAGATGCCATTTTGTTTTCCAAAATGAGAATGTTGTGCCTGTGAAGTGTTATTAGGCTTTTATAATAAAATGTATAACGTGCTATATCACTACTAAAATTACATAATTACGCAAATACTGTGAATGTGTTCAAGTTTGTGACATACTCGTACATTACAATACATTACGTTAAGTGTGCCACAATTATGATAAAAATTATATGTTACAACTGATAATCGTATATATAGACAGTGTCTTCGATTCTCAAACATCATTCTGAGTTCATCAGCCGATTCAAAACAACCATGTCCTCCTCAACTTTCTTCCTGATCTGCCTCCAAGCTTTATTAGTACAGGTGAGTTGGTGTCATTTGGCTCACGTAAACATCATCATAGTCACCCCATGTCCACTGCTAGACATAGGCCTCTATGAATGAAATCACTCTCCCAATGAAATTACTGAGCCCAATCTTCGGCTCTTCTCATCCAAATATCTTTGTTTCAGAATGCCTTCAGTTTAAACTATGGTCGTGTCGGCAATACTGGCCTCGAAGTTGATGTTGAAGCGTACAGCAGCGCCGGAGCTGGCCTCAGCGGTTATGGTATCGGCAATGCAGGCCTCACCAACTATGGCTTTAACGGACTCGGCGGCGGACTTGGCCTTGCCAACATTGGCGCTGGCGGCCTTGGCGTTGGTCTCGGAGGAGTTGGTCTTAACAACATCGGCGTAACCGGTCTGGGTCTTGGTCTTGGTGGAGTTGGCCTTTCTAATGTTGGCGTAAACGGTCTTGGTCTTGGATACGGGCTTGGCGTGCCAGACGTCACCGCTGTTTCTGGCGTGCCAGTGACCGGCCCGTTCGTGTCCAATGGCGAGGCCGAGGTTGCTGTCGGCGGTGAGTTCGCCGCTGCAGGCACCACGCTGGTCGCCGGCCAGATCCCAGTGCTCGGCGCTGTGGGCTTCACCGGCACGATACCCGCCAGAGGAGTCGTCTCCGTTGCTGGCGAGTGTGGTTGCTCAAGAATTCCTCTGTAAGAACTATCTAAGTCTTTGGTCAAATAAAATTATGTTATAATAAATATGTATATATATTATCCCCTTATTAACAGTCGTATGAACCACGAAGAATGAAGTAGGCATGTAATTACAAACGTTAATATATAAAAAAAAATTAAAAAGTAAGAAAGATTGAATTGAATGCATTGTAGGTATTTTGTACAATTTTGAGTACCAAAACAAGTCATACAATCCAGTTACAACAGTTTTTTATTCAACTTAAAGTATCAAGTGACACTGTAGACAAAATAAAATGCATAAAACACTTTTTTATAGTACTCACTGGCAACATTTATATTATTTAATTTTATAGATTTAAAATTTTCATAATTTTATTTAAACAATTGAAACGTTTTTGGATCTAAATAAATCAATTTATCTTGTAAATTAAACATAAGAAATATATACACAACAAAATGAAACATAACTCAAGTGAACTTAAAAAAAAACAGAAAAAAAATTGAAAATTAAAAATTAAATACCTATAATGTCTTCCAGCTGTGGGCTCATGGGAACGGTCCCAAGAATGCTGGCAACATTGCCCCTCTGAATTGCCTGTAAATAGTTATAAAATAGCATTTCATTTTGTCTGCAGTGATATCTATTACATTAAAATAGTTCGGTTTAACACACACGGCGCGAATGTCGAATAAGTTTTCTGAGTTATGTTATGACAGTTAACTTTTATTTAATTAATCCAAATCAAAATACTTTTTTAACGTAACATGTTTACTAAAGTATCCGATAATTATAGGATAGTGATCAAATTGTGTAATTATCTTGATAATTTAGTACCCTGCAACGCATAGGCAGCAAGTGCTAGAGATGTGTATGTGAGCTTCAATGAATATTCATTTGCACACAGGTAGCTCACACGAAGCTTTATAAAGAGTAACTCATCACCTCATTTGCCGTCGTAATTACATAAAAAAACAGGTTTAGTAGAATAAATAAAATAAATAATCACTGTCGTACACTACTGTGAACGTAAAATGATATCCGTATATTTCTGCCATCTATACAAATAAATTAAATTGGAGTATCTATTTGTAATATTAAAATAACCGCTTTTGACTAAATGCATGTGGATGTAGGTATAGACGGTACATATACCAAAATATTTTTTTTTACAATTTTTGTCTGTCTGTTTGCCTGTTTGTTCCGTCTAATCTCTGAAACGGCTGGACCGATTTGGACGGGATTTTCATTGGCAGATGGCTGATATTAATTTATTTTATTAATATAATATAAATAAATAATAAAAAATAACTATTACGCGCGTTTTATGATATACACGTATCTAGATACATAGTCTTTATTTGTTTGTTTGTTTGTTTGTTTGTATATTTGTTTGCGGAGGGTAATATCTGGAACTACAGGTCCAATTCCAAAAATTCTTTCCCTGATAGAATGCTACATTCCTCGCGGGTAACATAGGCTATTTTATTTAAAAATGAGTTTATTTTTAAAATCTCAAAACAACGCGGACGAAGTAACGAGTAAAGCAATAGTAAATTATGAAATGGAAGATGATGTTATGTATATTTAATAATATGTATGTATGTATAGTGTTTTATGTTATTTATTAAATTAATTTAATTGTATTTTCATTATGGATTAAATAATAATTATTATAATTATAACTTGTTACACCTGAGGGTCTTCTTTGAAATAATACAGTATTAAATATTTATAAAATACAGTAAAAAAAATAAATTCATACTGACATAATCGAACCTGGGTCTTCCGCAATCCGGGCGGCTGCACTGACCATTATGCTACCGGGAAGGCTGACGTCAGCACCGAATTTTTCCACTGCTTTTTATTTTAGACTGCTTTTTAGCGACAGAGTGCCATACATCCAACGGTTATTGCAAACGATGGCCATGCAGATTCACCTTTGCAGATGAAATACCACAAATTTGATAACACAACGCTATAGTAAATTTTCCTTTTGTATTTTTAAATGCTAATTGCTGCACTGAAGCTGAATTAAATATTTATAAAAAAATCACTGTATTTTATAAAGGGTGTTATTTAAACGGTTAGCAAAGTATTCGTATTTTTGTTAGCAAAAAAATGTAATCGGTTAGCTAGAACAACTAGTTGGGCAGCATCTTATGGTCCGCCACCTGTTTTGTCAAATCTGAAACTTTGTACTTTGAAACCTTCGATCATTAATGTGCAAGATTCCCGATGAGCGCTTGCGAAACGGTACGTGACTTTGGCGCCACGGGGCCACAACGACGTTTGTGGCGATGACAGTAAATGTCAGATTTCTTTAATAGACTTTGAACTTTAAGCCCTAATGATATGGTTGAAAATGTATAGTTTGACAGTTTTGTATAGGTGGATATGCAGGCGTCTGTACAAATATTTTGCAACGTTAATTAATCTTTACGTTTAAGATTTAAGGTTCACAGTAAGCTGAAGTTGTTGATGCTATTCAATATTTTTTTCAGATTTCGTTATTCGAAATTCAATTGTATAGGTATGTATGAGCAAACAGGATCACTTTCGAAATGCATTTTTGTTCCGGATCCTTTAAGTAGTACCTACATACATATATTGATCGAAGGTAAAAACTATAAAAGTTACAAATACTTTGGCAAGACCGTGTGCACAGTGCGTCTTTTTTTGCCATTTGATCACTTGATTCGCTCGGCAAAAACCACTCGCCACCATTGTGGCATTGTTTTTTACCGCTTGCCGTTCCCACGCTTACCCACGACCGATAATCGGTGACCGATTTTTTAGTCGGTGAAAAAGAAACGTTTGGAATTCTATGTTGCAACTTGCAACACCCTACAAAAAGTATGTCACAAAATCGGTACTAAAACCTCGGCGAAAAGATCGGTCCGATTATCGGTCCTACAAAAAGTTGCTCGTGGGCGGGGAGCCATTAGACGCCGCTCCCGTTCCGATCCGAACCATTCGTCATCCCTGCTAGATACTCATCTAGTAAGGAAAGGGGACGTGTACTAGTGCCTGATACCATTAACTCTAGAAAACCTCTGACAGTGTTTTGTTTCACACGGCTTGTTGAAGCTTTTGCAATCATGAATTTTGTATTTCAATAAATTTAAAGAAAATACAATTAGAAGATTTCAAATATGCTCTCAATCGTTTTTCTTATGAAAATAAAACCCTGTCTATCTAAATTGTTATGGTTTACGGGTAGACGAATTATGTCGCAATAAGTATTCAGTTTTATTGTAAAAAATGTTTTATTGACTTGTTACTAAACTAGTTCTTTACAGAGGAACTCTTGAGCAACCACATTCGCCAGCGATGGAGACGACTCCTCTGGCGGGTATCGTACCGGTAAAGCCCACAGCGCCGAGCACTGGGATCTGGCCGGCGACCAGGGTGGTGCCTGCAGCGGCGAACTCACCGCCGATAGCAACCTCGGCCTCGCCATTGGACACGAACGGGCCGGTCACTGGCACGCCAGAAACAGCGGTGACGTCTGGCACGCCAAGCCCGTATCCAAGACCAAGACCGTTTACGCCAACATTGGAAAGGCCAACTCCACCAAGACCAAGACCAAGACCGTTCACTCCGACGTTGTTAATGCCAACTCCTCCAAGACCAACGCCAAGGCCGCCAGCGCCGATGTTGGCAAGGCCAAGTCCGCCAGCGCCGATGTTAGTAAGGCCGAGTCCGCCAGCGCCGATGTTGGCAAGGCCAAGTCCGCCAGCGCCGATGTTGGCAAGGCCAAGTCCACCCACGCCCAGTCCGTTTAGACCGTAGTTGGTCAGGCCGTAACCGCTGAGGCCAGCGGCAGCGCTGCTACGAGCTTCGAGGTCGACTTCGAGGCCAGTGTTACCGATACGGCCATAG
Source organism: Eudonia truncicolella (assembly GCA_949315975.1). Lineage (NCBI taxonomy): Eukaryota > Metazoa > Arthropoda > Insecta > Lepidoptera > Crambidae > Eudonia > Eudonia truncicolella. Next base: position 2,639,474 of record OX438851.1, read on the forward strand.
TTCAAACTGAAGGCATTCTGAAACATAAAGATAATTTAGTCTTCATAACAAGTCATAACAATGTATTTCGTTTTAGTATCTTGTGTTGGACATTAAAGCGAGAAGCGCTTTCTTAGAAGGGGTAGATCTTCCATCGGACCAAATGGTATATTTACTGTGAAATATGGAGAGAGATATTTGTATGAGAAGCGCCGAAGATTGGGCTCAGTGGTTTCATTGGTGGAGGCCTATGTTCAGCAGAGGACATGGACTGGTTATGGTGGTTTGTAAAGGTTGAGAGACTTGAACTTAAGCCAAATGAAACCAACTCACCTGCACTAATAAAGCCTGGAGGCAGATCAGGAAGAAAGTTGAGGAAGACATGGTTGTTTTGAATTGGCTGATGAACTCAGAATGATGTTTGAGAATTGACACTACTGTCTATTTATACGATTATAACTCTATCACATTTTGTAACATATAACTTTTATCATAATAGTTGTGGCACAGTTACCGTTATGTAGATAATATATTGCTGAATATAATTATTGTTTTTGAATTTATCAATAATGAAAAAATTGTTACAAACTTTGACACATTCACGATTGTTTTCGTAATAAGGTCATTTCATTGGTGATATAGCACGTTTTATATTTTATTATAAAAGCCTTACACTTCACAGAGACCACATTCTGATTTCGGAATACAAAATGGCATCACCCGCGGTATTTGTCGTAGCTTCGGCTCTGATGGTCCAGGTAACGATCTGAAATTTTTTTAAAGAATGTGGACAAACCCTATGAATCATCTTCTTTGGCCCATAAACTTGCTGGGACGTTTAAAGGCCCACGTAAATGGGCTATGGGAAGAGCTGACCCAATGCAAGTTAATGGGTTTTAACGGCCATGTTACGGTAACGACGGGGACTAACGGCTTAACGTGCTTTCTGAAGCTTACGGTAATCCGCAATTGTGAATTCGCTGATGTTATAAATTTTGAATTACAAAATGATATTGTTGTTTTTTCATTTATATTGGTAGTCTAGCAAAGGCTAGGTATTAATTCTTTTTCCCTTTTTCAGGCTGTTTTTGGACAGTACATAGGGTCTGGAAGCTTCGTGTCCGGCAACTCAGTTGTGGACAACAACCTCTACTTGGGAAACGTTGCCTTGAACTCGGGAAGAGGCGGCCTCAACTTAGGCAGCGGCGTGAACGTGGGCAGTGGCCTCAACTTAGGCAGCGGCCTTAACTTAGGCAGCGGCCTTAACCTAGGCACCGGTCTTAACCTAGGAAGCGGTCTGAACAACATTGGCTTGATTGGCGGAGGAATTGGTAGCAGTGTTGGCGTAGTTGGCCTTTCTGACCTTAACGTTGTCTCGAGCGGTCCTCTGGTCGTCACCACCATCTCGCCTATTGGCCCTAGCAGCGTCGCTGTAGCGTCGGAGAACGTAATCGATGGTACACTGCTGGTGAGCGGCACGCTGCCGTTCCTGAGCGCCGTGGCCTTCGAGGGCGCGCTACCGTCGGTCGGCTCTGGCGTTGCTACCTGCGGCTGCGGCAGCGGTAGCGTCGGCATCATCAGCGAAGGCTACCCGCAGCCATTGGCCGCTCCTGGCCTTGGCCTTGGTCTTGGTCTGGGCGGCCTTGGTGTAGGCGGCCTTGGTGTAGGCGGCCTTGGTGTAGGCGGCCTTGGTGTAGGCGGCCTTGGTGTAGGCGGCCTTGGTGTAGGCGGCCTTGGTGTAGGCGGCCTTGGTGTAGGCGGCCTTGGTGTAGGCGGCCTTGGTGTAGGCGGCCTTGGTGTAGGCGGCCTTGGTGTTGGCGGCCTTGGTGTAGGCGGCCTTGGTATAGGCGGCCTTGGTTTTGGTCTCGGTGGTCGTTACTACTGAAATTGTTTGTGAGCTGTAATAAATAAATATGAGTTTTAAAGTTAGCCGTTTTATTAATAAATACTGTAGATGGTACCCTCTCCTGATGGTAAAGGTTCTGGTCATAGATCCGGTGGTCCCAAGTTTGTTTTTTATGTTGGCTTGTACTGGTATATAAGTCCGCCTTGTTTGATACCAACAAATACAAACACACTTATAATTGCATATTTAGTGTTTAGATAAAACCTTATAAATTTCTGACGCCATAACAATATATCGCACCCCTAATTCAATAATGGCGTAAGTGTAAAAACGTGTTTTTTTTTTCATTTCATAAAACGATTCCTAATTCTTTAATATCTTCTCATTTTTTTCGTAATTTTTGGAAAAGAAGGAAGAAATTATCTAAAAACATTCAAAAAGTAACTACCTACTTACACAGAAAAAAAATTACGAGTGGCAATACAAGCGTACGTACAAAAAATACGAGCAGTATTATTATTCAAAGTCGCTATGAAAAAGTTCGTAAATCCAATCAAGAGTTTTTTCACTCTAGTTATTTCAGAGGACACATTTGCGTAACTCGCTTGCTTCTTTGTTGCATGGTACATTTTTAATTATTATTTTTTGTAATATCGCATTCTCCCTTACATTAACCATTATGATTCATAAGTTCATTTAATTCTTAAAATACCAAAGAAAAACATCGAGTGACATTTTTAGTGTATTTGAGAAAGCTTTATAATAAATTCTCTTGCTAAAAAAGATTTTTTTATACGATAAGGAAAAGTTACAATATTCCCAATTGCAATGCAAATTCTTAAAGGTTAATCGAGGAAACATGCATGATTAATTGTTCTGTATAGAACTATGTATATAAATATTTTATAACTATATTAGTTTGAAATGCGATGGATTAATGAATAATAATGATTTTAACAATAATAGCAATATTGATACTTATGAATACACATTATAAGGTCAGTATAAGTTTAACCGCCTCTGTGGTCTGTGGCTAAGACCACCGGTTTAGACCCAGAGGTCCCGGGTTCGATTCCCAGCGGGGGGTACATGTTTGTGTACTCGGTTTGGTTGGTGGTAGGGCTTGTTTGTCCGCCTGGCTAGCTACCATTATCTTATCTAAATATGTCGGCTAATTGCTGCACTGAAGCTGAATTAAATATTTATAAAAAAAATCACTGTATTTTATAAAGGGTGTTATTTAAACGGTTAGCAAAGTATTCGTATTTTTGTTAGCAAAAAATGTAATCGGTTAGCTAGTACAGCTAGTTGGGCAGCATCTTATGGTCCGCCACCTGTTTTGTCAAATCTGAAACTTTGTACTTTAACACCTTCGATCATTAATGTGCAAGATTCCTGATGAGCGCTTGCGAAACGGTACGTGACTTTGGCGCCACGGGGCCACAATGACGTTTGTGGCGATGACAGTAAATGTCAGATTTTCTCAATAGACATTGAACTTTAAGCCCTAATGATATGGTTGAAAATGTATAGTTTGACAGTTTTGTATAGGTGGATATGCAGGCGTCTGTACAAATATTTTGCAACGTTAATTAATATTTACGTTTAAGATTTAAGGTTCACAGTAAGCTGAAGTTGTTGATGCTATTCAATATTTTTTCAGATTTCGTTATTCGAAATTCAATTGTATATGTATGTATGAGCAAACAGGATCACTTTCGAAATGCATTTTTGTTCCGGATCTTGATCGAAGGTAAAAACTATAAAAGTTACTAATACTTTGGCAAGACCGTGTGCACAGTACGTCTTTTTTTGCCATTTGATCACTTGATTCGCTCGGCAAAAACCACTCGCCACCATTGTGGCATTGTTTTTTACCGTTTGCCGTTCCCACGCTTACCCACGACCGATAATCGGTGACCGATTTTTTCGTCGGTGAAAATCAAACTTTTGGAATTCTATGTTGCAACTTGCAACACCCTACAAAAAGTATGTCACAAAATCGGTACTAAAACCTCGGCGAAAAGATCGGTCCGATTATCGGTCCTACAAAAAGTTGCTCGTGGGCGGGGAGCCATTAGACGCCGCTCCCGTTCCGATCCGAACCATTCGTCATCCCTGCTAGATACTCATCTAGTAAGGAAAGGGGACGTGTACTAGTGCCTGATACCATTAACTCTAGAAAACCTCTGACAGTGTTTTGTTTCACACGGCTTGTTGAAGCTTTTGCAATCATGAATTTTGTATTTCAATAAATTTAAAGAAAATACAATTAAAAGATTTCAAATATGCTCTCAATCGTTTTTCTTATGAAAATAAAACCCTGTCTATCTAAATTGTTATGGTTTACGGGTAGACGAATTATGTCGCAATAAGTATTCAGTTTTATTGTAAAAAATGTTTTATTGACTTGTTACTAAACTAGTTCTTTACAGAGGAACTCTTGAGCAACCACATTCGCCAGCGATGGAGACGACTCCTCTGGCGGGTATCGTACCGGTGAAGCCCACAGCGCCGAGCACTGGGATCTGGCCGGCGACCAGGGTGGTGCCTGCAGCGGCGAACTCACCGCCGACAGCAACCTCGGCCTCGCCATTGGACACGAACGGGCCGGTCACTGGCACGCCAGAAACAGCGGTGACGTCTGGCACGCCAAGCCCGTATCCAAGACCAAGACCGTTTACGCCAACATTGGAAAGGCCAACTCCACCAAGACCAAGACCAAGACCGTTTACTCCGACGTTGTTAATGCCAACTCCTCCAAGACCAACGCCAAGGCCGCCAGCGCCGATGTTGGCAAGGCCAAGTCCGCCAGCGCCGATGTTAGTAAGGCCAAGTCCGCCAGCGCCGATGTTGGCAAGGCCAAGTCCGCCAGCGCCGATGTTGGCAAGGCCAAGTCCACCCACGCCCAGTCCGTTTAGGCCGTAGTTGGTCAGGCCGTAACCGCTGAGGCCAGCGGCAGCGCTGCTACGAGCTTCGAGGTCGACTTCGAGGCCAGTGTTACCGATACGGCCATAGTTCAAACTGAAGGCATTCTGAAACATAAAGATAATTTAGTCTTCATAACAAGTCATAACAATGTATTTCGTTTTAGTATCTTGTGTTGGACATTAAAGCGAGAAGCGCTTTCTTAGAAGGGGTAGATCTTCCATCGGACCAAATGGTATATTTACTGTGAAATATGGAGAGAGATATTTGTATGAGAAGCGCCGAAGATTGGGCTCAGTGGTTTCATTGGTGGAGGCCTATGTTCAGCAGAGGACATGGACTGGTTATGGTGGTTTGTAAAGGTTGAGAGACTTGAACTTAAGCCAAATGAAACCAACTCACCTGCACTAATAAAGCCTGGAGGCAGATCAGGAAGAAAGTTGAGGAAGACATGGTTGTTTTGAATTGGCTGATGAACTCAGAATGATGTTTGAGAATTGACACTACTGTCTATTTATACGATTATAACTCTATCACATTTTGTAACATATAACTTTTATCATAATAGTTGTGGCACAGTTACCGTTATGTAGATAATATATTGCTGAATATAATTATTGTTTTTGAATTTATCAATAATGAAAAAATTGTTACAAACTTTGACACATTCACGATTGTTTTCGTAATAAGGTCATTTCATTGGTGATATAGCACGTTTTATATTTTATTATAAAAGCCTTACACTTCACAGAGACCACATTCTGATTTCGGAAAACAAAATGGCATCACCCGCGGTATTTGTCGTAGCTTCGGCTCTGATGGTCCAGGTAACGATCTGAAATTTTTTTAAAGAATGTGGACAAACCCTATGAATCATCTTCTTTGGCCCATAAACTTGCTGGGACGTTTAAAGGCCCACGTAAATGGGCTATGGGAAGAGCTGACCCAATGCAAGTTAATGGGTTTTAACGGCCATGTTACGGTAACGACGGGGACTAACGGCTTAACGTGCTTTCTGAAGCTTACGGTAATCCGCAATTGTGAATTCGCTGATGTTATAAATTTTGAATTACAAAATGATATTGTTGTTTTTTCATTTATATTGGCAGTCTAGCAAAGGCTAGGTATTAATTCTTTTTCCCTTTTTCAGGCTGTTTTTGGACAGTACATAGGGTCTGGAAGCTTCGTGTCCGGCAAATCAGTTGTGGACAACAACCTCTACTTGGGAAACGTTGCCTTGAACTCGGGAAGAGGCGGCCTCAACTTAGGCAGCGGCGTGAACGTGGGCAGTGGCCTCAACTTAGGCAGCGGCCTTAACTTAGGCAGCGGCCTTAACCTAGGCACCGGTCTTAACCTAGGAAGCGGTCTGAACAACATTGGCTTGATTGGCGGAGGAATTGGTAGCAGTGTTGGCGTAGTTGGCCTTTCTGACCTTAACGTTGTCTCGAGCGGTCCTTTGGTCGTCACCACCATCTCGCCTATTGGCCCTAGCAGCGTCGCTGTAGCGTCGGAGAACGTAATCGATGGTACACTGCTGGTGAGCGGCACGCTGCCGTTCCTGAGCGCCGTGGCCTTCGAGGGCGCGCTACCGTCGGTCGGCTCTGGCGTTGCTACCTGCGGCTGCGGCAGCGGTAGCGTCGGCATCATTAGCGAAGGCTACCCGCAGCCCTTGGCCGCTCTTGGCCTTGGCCTTGGTCTTGGTCTAGGTGGCCTTGGTGTAGGCGGCCTTGGTGTAGGCGGCCTTGGTGTAGGCGGCCTTGGTGTAGGCGGCCTTGGTGTAGGCGGCCTTGGTGTTGGCGGCCTTGGTGTAGGCGGCCTTGGTTTTGGTCTCGGCGGTCGTTACTACTGAAATTGTTTGTGAGCTGTAATAAATAAATATGAGTTTTAAAGTTAGCCGTTTTATTAATAAATACTGTAGATGGTACCCTCTCCTGATGGTAAAGGTTCTGGTCATAGACCCGGTGGTCCCAAGTATGTTTATTATGTTGGCTTGTACTGGTACTATAAGTCCGCCTTGTTTGATACCAACAAATACAAATACAAATACACTTATAATTGCATATTTAGTGTTTAGATAAAACCTTACAAAATTCTGACGCCATAACAATATATCGCACCCCTAATTCAATAATAGCGTAAGTGTAAAAACGTGTTTTTTTTTTCATTTCATAAAACGATTCCTAATTCTTTAATATCTTCTCATTTTTTTCGTAATTTTTGGAAAAGAAGGAAGAAATTATCTAAAAACATTCAAAAAGTAACTACCTACTTACACAGAAAAAAAATTACGAGTGGCAATACAAGCGTACGTACAAAAAATACGAGCAGTATTATTATTCAAAGTCGCTATGAAAAAGTTCGTAAATCCAATCAAGAGTTTTTTCACTCCTCGCTTGCTTCTTTGTTGCATGGTACATTTTTAATTATTTTTTTTTGTAATATCGCATTCTCCCTTACATTAACCATTATGATTCGTAAGTTCATTTAATTCTTAAAATACCAAAGAAAAACATCGAGTGACATTTTTAGTGTATTTAAGAAAGCTTTATAATAAATTCTCTTGCTAAAAAAGATTTTTTATACGATAAGGAAAAGTTATAATATTCCCAATTGCAATGCAAATTCTTAAAGGTTAATCGAGGAAACATGCATAATTAATTATTCTGTATAGAACTATGTATATAAATATTTTATAACTATATTAGTTAGTAATGCGATGGGTTAATGAATAATAATGATTTTAACAATAATAGCAATATTGATACTTATGAATACACATTATAAGGACAGTATAAGTTTAACCGCCTCTGTGGTCTAGTGGATAAGACCACCGGTTTAGACCCAGAGGTCCCGGGTTCGATTCCCAGCGGGGGGTACATGTTTGTGTACTCGGTTTGGTTGGTGGTAGGGCTTGTTTGTCCGCCTGGCTAGCTACCACCATCTTATCTAAATATGTCGCCAAAACATCAATTGTTGTGTTCCGGCAGCTAGAGATAAGATAGCCAGTACCTCACTAGTTGAGGATCCCGGGTGAAGTGCGCTTCCATCATTGACCTTATCGTCACTTAACATCAGGTGAGATCAAGGCACTGTGCTTACCCGTAAATATAAAAAATGAACTAATTAATTGAACTGTTTCGTAAATGTTGCATGTCTACATGTCTATAAAAATATGACCAAATTCTTGTAATATCAACCCTATTCTTAGCAAATTTAAATCAAAAATCATTTTATTTGCCGATGATATGAAGATTATTAAAGTGGTCCGTTATCCGTGAGGATCTTCAGGTTGATCTACAAAGATTTGAAAACTACTGCTAAATAATTAACTCGAAATACATATTGAAGGGTCAGGTTCTATTAAAGGTGCACGAAATAAGGGATCTTGGCACTAGTCACGATGACAAACTTACATTCGACAAATATAAAATGTTTTTGTTTTTTGTTTATATAATTTTAACGCAAATTTTTGTTGCGAAACAAATTACAAAAACTCAATGTTGAAAAAATTTCCACGAGCAGGATTTGAACCTGCACCCTTCTGACATACCGGGTCAGGTGCTCTTCCAATTGAGCTAACGTGGTTCTAACCAGCCCGCCGAAATTATTCAACACTATTTACTTTTTTACTTTGAAAGCCAAAGGCACCCATTCAATGTCAACAACTACCGTCATTAACACCCGATCATAATATTTTTACAAATACTAAAGATCAGTTAAGAAGTAGGCAAGCTATTTATAAAATGTTTTTGTTTTTGTTTTTATAATTTTAACGCAAATTTTTGTTGCGAAACAAATTACAAAAACACAATGTTGAAAAAATTCATATGTATGAAGTATGTCAGAAGGGTGCAGGTTCAAATCCTGCTCGTGGAAATTTTTTCAACATTGTGTTTTTGTAATTCGACAAATATGTTGACTACATTATTAAAAAATCATTACAGGCCCTAGGTTTCATCTTGCGAAGCTCCTCTAAGGTTCTCTTCTGTGCCTACGTTCGTAGCCACCTTGAATAAGCATCTCAAATATATAATCTTCAGTTACGACATATACACATACATAAAGCGCATCGAACGTGTTCAGAGAAAATTCCATAAATATCTTGATTTTAAATTTTAACAATACAGTACCGACTACTATATCAGGTTTTTTTTTTTTTTCTTATACTTAGCACGGCAAATGACTCCACACCACCTGATGTGAAGTGGAAATGGAGTCCAGACGCGAAGACAACTGGTGCAGCGTGAAAACAACGCAGCATCAGTCAACCTCACTCTGCCGGCCCACAAGGTGCTTCTTCACGCCTCGTTTGAAGGACCCCATATCATAGGAAAGAGGGAAAACATGTGCTGGTAGACTATTCCATCTTTTGGAGGTGCGACAAAGAAACGATGACACCGGAGAGCAGCACGTGTAGTCCTATGGAGGAAGGGAGAAGGTGGGATAAGGTCAAAGAGTTCTTCAGAGCACTCGCCGTGATATAAGCGATAGAAGACGCTGAGTATCTATATCTCTACGCAATTGCAGGTGTTCGAGAGTATTAGTTACCTCTGCATTGCCGATAATACGCAACAAATACCGCTTCCTACCACTTGAAGCGAAACGAATGATTAACAACGTTTGTTATCTCATTAACTAATCTAATGGTAATGTCGACTGTCTAGATCTTTTATTTCAGATCAGCTCTGATTGTCCCTGCAGCAAAGACTAAATATAGAGCGAATACTTTTACGATACGTGCTAGTAAATCCTTTAACCTCTTACCGTGCGATATTGATTTGTTCTTCTCCAAAGCCTCATCAGTAAAAGAGATTATTATATTAAAAAAAAATTATTGACAGCAAGCAATAAAAGAAAGAAAGATAGTTAATATTAAAACAGTATTAGTATTATATAATAAATATAACAAAATAAATATGTAGTTTTATGAATATCGTAAAAATCTATGTGACGCTCGCTGGTAAATAAAACGCCACATATATATTTGACGATGTAATGAACTGTTTTTCTAGGTTTATAAAAGGTAATAACAAAAGTAGGCCTACGTGTCACGGTGTCTGACGTACAACTAGTTCAGAGCTACTTTAGAGCCTACAATCGGCTGGCAACAACCTTATACTTGTGTGATTCATACAATCTATAGGTATAGGTATAGGTATAATATCACTAAATATTTATAAAATTTATAAACTACATACAGTGTTTTATTTTGTTTTTTTTTTTACATATTTTGGTTGCCTTCTATATTTTTTGTATTTATTTGTAATTGAAAGTGTCCTGCTATGATAGGGCATTTTCCAGTATTTTTGACGCTGAGCTTGATACTTGCTGATTTTCTTGCAGGCTATTCTCAGTACAAGGTCTCCCGCCCAGAGTAGACTTACGAACCGATGGCATAGTGACATTCACTAGAGCTACTTGTAGCCTAAACTGAATAAATGATTTTGAACTTGTATTTGAATTTGAATTTTACCATAAACAGTTACTCGTTTCGTTTGTCTATAAGTAACAAACAGGGAATTAGACTATAATAACGTCAATTGAAAATTTAGCAGCTCATTTAGAGCTTTACACTGATGTACGATATTTGGCGATAATTTGACAATAAACAGTTACTCGTTTCGTTTGTCTATAAGAAACAAACAGGGAATTATACTGTAATAACGTCAATTGAAAATTTAGCAGCTCATTTAGAGCTTTGCACTGATATACGATATTTGGCAATAATATAATTCTCAAAGATTTAATAGCGAAAATAAACAACTTTTTTGCTCGATTGTAGAGTTGGTGTTTTCGGGCTACACCTTTATTTAGTTAGGTGTGCGACATTTATTATGTTGATAACATGTAATGTGTTTAAGAGGTCAAATGGCCAACAATTTATAATTGCAGTAAGATACCCATAATTGAGAACAACAATAGCAAATTTGAATTCAAGCAACATAATGTCGACTGTTTGTGTCGAGACCATAATTAATTAAAGTCATACCACAGTATTATTAATATTATTAATAAATAAGGAGCGAAATATAAATATTAATTATTTTTGCATTTATTTAGGTAAAGGAATAGCAACGCAATAAAAAGCGTCCAGGTTTTCTTATAGTTGTTTTATTAAGTTGTAACCCTAGAACTCTACAAAGGAACTCTTGAACAGCCACAGTTGCCAGCGATGGAGACGATACCGCTGGCGGGTATCGTTCCGGAGAAGCCCACAGCGCCGAGCACTGGGATCTGGCCGGCGACCAGGGTGGTGCCTGCAGCGGCGAACTCACCGCCGACAGCAACCTCGGCCTCGCCATTAGACACGAACGGGCCGGTCACTGGCACGCTAGAAACAGCGGTGACGTCTGGCACGCCAAGCCCGTATCCAAGACCAAGACCGTTTACGCCAACATTGGAAAGGCCAACTCCACCAAGACCAACTCCAAGACCATTTACTCCAACGTTGTTAATGCCAACTCCTCCAAGACCAACGCCAAGGCCGCCAGCGCCGATGTTGGCAAGGCTAAGCCCGCCAGCGCCGATGTTAGCAAGGCCAAGTCCGCCAGCGCCGATGTTGGCAAGGCCAAGTCCGCCAGCGCCGATGTTGGCAAGGCCAAGTCCGTTCAGGCCGTAGTTGGTGAGGCCATAACCGCTGAGACCAGCGGCGGCGCTGCTACGAGCTTCGAGGTCGACTTCGAGGCCAGTGTTACCAATACGGCCATAGTTTAAACTGAAGGCATTCTGAAATATAAGGATAATTTATATTAAAAACAATTTCAAGCGATCGGCCCGGTACTCGAAGGTCCTGGGTTCAATTCCAGGTCGGGCAAAGTGTGTTTCCGATTTATTCGGTGGATAGCCAAGTTTGTGATCACCAATCCGCATTTGGCAAGCGTGGTGATTAAGCCATTACCCATCAACTGCAGTCATAACTTTATTTCAATGATGGAGGACTTTGGTCAGCAGTGAGACAGTTCTAGACTAATTTTATTAGTGATGTATTATAGAGTGAGATAGTTGGATAAGAAAAGCCGAAGATTGGGCTCAGTGGCTTAATGGAGATAGACATAGAAGAGTCTATTGGCCATATTGGCTTGTTGTGATGATTTTTACGTAAGTCAAATGAAACCAACTCACCTGTACTAATAAGGCCTGGAGGCAGATCAGTAAGAAAGTTGAGGAGGACATGGTAGTTTTGAATCGACTGATGAACTCAGAATGATTTTTGAAAGTTGAGACCACTGTCTATTTATATAATTATCACGTTTTGTAACATATAACTTATATTATAACAATTGTGGTACAGTTACCGTTACGTTATCATAATGTAGTAATTTCTATTGTTTTTGAATTTATCAACGATGCAAAATTTGTTAACAATTTTTAACACATTCACAATATTAAATAGTCATTTCATTGTTGATATAGCACGTTTTTTATTTTAATATAAAAGCGTCGTTATACTTTACAGACACCATATTTTCGTTTCGGAAAACAAAATGGCATCACCCGCGGTATTTGTCGTGGCTTCAGCTCTGATGGTCCAGGTAACGATTCGAAAATTTGTTACAAATAAAATATTTTGTAAATCATCTTCTTAGGCCTATAAACATCCTATTGTTGCTTGGGGCGTTTAAATGCTTACATAAATAACCCACAGAAAGATCGGGACTCATTTATCACGCTATGGCCCATTGCGGGTTGGTGGAGCCAACGGCTGCCATCTTAAGACAAATTTACAAATCAAATAATTTATTTGCGTGTTACAATCGGCACTAACGGCTTAATGTTCCTTCTGAATAATTTTAACTGATTACCCATTCGATGATCAGGCTAATAATCATTAATCAAGATAATTCATCATCATCAGCTCTTTTTATGTCCCTACTGCTGGGGCACGAGCCTTCCCTATGGATGGACAGGGAGAACGGGCCTTAAACCACCACGCGGGCCCAGTGCGGATAGGTCGTTAATAACGACTGCTAATGCTGTCGGGACCAACGGCGTTACGTACCTTCCAAAGTACGGAGGAGCTCTAGATGAGAAATTTTTGGTCACCCATCCGATGACCAGCCTTTGCGAAAGTTGCTTAACCTCCGAATTCTCGCACTCGTAGACCGCGCCATCGAGCTCATAATCAAGATTAATAGAATATTATTAAGTTTCTTGACATGAGAGTTTTATAATATTCACTATTTTTTTCCACTTTTTACAGGCTGTCTTTGGACAGTACATAGGGCCAGGCAGCTACGTGTCCGGCAACTCAGTTGTGGACAACAACCTCTACTTGGGAAACGTTGCCTTGAACTCGGGAAGAGGCGGCCTCAACTTAGGCAGCGGCCTTAACTTAGGCAGCGGCCTTAACCTAGGAACCGGTTTCAACAATGTTGGCTTAATTGGCGGAGGAATCGGCAATGTCGGCGTAGTTGGCCTTTCTGACCTTAACGTGGTCTCGAGCGGTCCTCTGGTCGTCACCACCATCTCGCCCATCGGCCCCAGTGGCGTTGCCGTGGCGTCGGAGAACGTGATCGATGGTACACTGCTAGTGAGTGGTACGCTGCCGTTCCTGAGCGCTGTGGCCTTCGAGGGCGCGCTGCCGTCTGCTGGCTCCGGCCTGGCTACCTGCGGCTGCGGCAGCGGCAGCGTCGGCATCATCAGCGAGGGACTGCCACAGCCCTTGGCTGCTCCTGGCCTTGGCCTTGGTCTTGGTCTAGGCGGCTTTGGAGTGGGTGGCCTTGGAGTGGGTGGCCTTGGAGTTGGCGGCCTTGGAGTGAGCGGCGTTGGTGTAGGCGGCCTTGGTCTTGGTGTAAGCGGCCCTTACTACTAACATCTTTTTTCAGCTGTAATAAATGAATATTTTTATTTATAAAAACCTGTTTTTATTAATGAAATGTTGATGCGAACCCCATTTTTGTTTAGTGATGAGATCCCAAGTTGTTGATTTTTAAAGTCAGCGGCGGTACATATTGGTTTAAAGCCCGGTGAAGCTGAACAAAGCCCGGTGAAGCTGAAAGTGCCGTCTGAGGCAATCAGCAATTTATCTCCAATCCAATATATAATCATATATAATCATCTTATCCATAATATTATTTTATACTTCATTTTTAGGGTTCCGTAGTTAACAAGAAAGGTTGGGCCAAGGGTCAGATGCAAAAGGCAGTACTCCTTGACACGGCACGTATTGTCAGGAGGTTCCTCACTCTGCAGCCCTAACCACCGATAGCTTGGGTCTATCCCCGCTGCCGGTGGCAACCTAGGTTAAGTTTTTTATAATATTTTATATTGTAAATATACTTTTATATTAAATATTGTAAAAAAATTTTCTTAACATATATATTTAATAAACTAAATAAATAATAATAAATAAATATATCTCTGTATTATTTTATACTTCTATATATAAAATGTTTTTTATACCTATATGATATATAAACAAATATACTTAAACACAATATTCTCAGGTAGTGGCAGATAACGGCAGTTTTGCAGCAGGACATGGTTAAAAATATGAACTTTTATAACGAGCTCCTTGAATGTGCAAAAAAATAAATTAAAAATGGATGTCGTAAGTGATCTTGACTAGAGTGTGACTGTGCTGTGGCTGACTGTGTGTGCTTTGACTGTGGTGTGTAGTGTAGAAAGGAACAAGGAACTAATTTTATTATGGACAAGACGCTCAAAGGCTTTGGAAAAGAAAGGAAGAATGAAAATAGGTCGATATTCAGCAAATGATTTAGGGTTACTTTTTTGGTAGAGAAGTTATTTGAGCGTCTTTCCAAGAGGATGGGAATACAGCATCAGCGATGGGGCTGTTGAAAAGGAAAGGAGAATCATCAAATGTGTAAAATAATCGCAAGTAGGTCCGTAACAGTTGTTTCATTTTAAAGTTTAAATTACATTAAAAGAACATTACACTCTTCTTTAATTTAAAAAGAGTGTTTTAGTTGACGGTTCCTAGATCTCTTTTAAAGTTTTTTTTTTAATTTTTATTATCTAACGGAACTTTAAGGGATGGCACAACAATGTATCGCATTGTAAGCATCTGTTTGGCAAACCACCACAATTTTTGACTTCGGCCGCTTGTTTCCTAAGTTAAATTCAAATAACTTATCCAATATAAATAGTGACAGGCATTGGCGTCAAAACTATAAAAAATGCAAATAGTGATAACAAACAAAAGTTTACACTAAAATAGTGAATTTAGGTACCACTGGTTGAGAGAGCCTTCGACAAAGAAGAGCTGGCAAGAGAACCTCCTGAAGGTTTGTTTCTATTCTCCATCTTTAAATGATTCACTGTTAACCGTTCTTTGATACTTTACTAACAATCTAGAATGTTATATGACCCGGCTTTGCAGAAACATGGGGCGGCCATTTTGTTTTTGCATGCTAGTGCACGGTGACATTTTGTTGTAACTAGCTTATCGGCAAAGCACCTGCCGTCGACAGTCACTGTATCATATAATTACAGTTCTGTTCTATGGTTTAGCGAAGGGATCTTATTGTAAGAGTATAAATAGTTAGAGATAATGGCTCGCTATTAAAAAATAAGTTTTTTATTAAATTTATAACAAATAACACTTTTACAGAGGTATTCTTGAGCAGCCGCAGTTTCCAGCTATGGAGACGACGCCGCTGGCGGGTATCACACCAGAGTAGCCCACAGCGCCGAGCACTGGAATCTGGCCGGTGACCAGGGTGGTGCCTGCAGCGGCGAACTCGCCGCCGACAGCAACCTCCGCCTCGCCATTGGACACGAACGGGCCGGTCACTGGCACGCTAGAAACAGCGGTGACATCTGGCACGCCAAGCCCGTATCCAAGACCAAGACCGTTTACGCCAACATTGGAAAGGCCAACTCCACCAAGACCAAGACCAAAACCGTTTACTCCAACGTTGTTAAGGCCAACTCCTCCAAGACCAACGCCAAGGCCGCCAGCGCCGATATTAGTAAGGCCAACGCCGCCAAGACCAAGACCAAGACCGGCGTTGGCAAGGCCAAGTCCACCAACGCCAAGTCCGTTCAGACCGTAGTTAGTGAAGCCGGTGTTGCCGAGACTATAACCGCTGAGGCCAACGGCGGCGCTGCTACGAGCTTCGAGGTCGACTTCGAGGCCAGTGTTACCGATACGGCCATAGTTTAAACTGAAGGCATTCTGAAATTGAAAAAAAACAGAGTCTTAGAAATAAAAGAGGCTTACAAAACATTATCTAGAGCGAGACAAAAGAAGTCAATGGCACCTAAGTAGCTTTTAAAGACAAATACAAAGACTTTTTATTTCGCTTGAAATATGGCACATATGTGCTCTTAGTTACATAAATATCGTTCACATATTTCACCAGAAGCTGGTATATATACGCAAAAATGAATTTAAAAACTATACAATAGTAAGGGAAAAATCCATGTTACAGAAATATTCTAAAGAGCTGAGGGGCTAAAGTATTCTTGCAATGAATAAAAGCTTTTATCAATTAGCCATTTCTTTAGTTTTTCCTTAAACACAGTTATTGGTGTCTTTTGTACTATCTCGTAGTAAAAAATGAAGTGATTCGTGGCTCCGTTTTCAAAGCAAGATAGTATAGACATTGACCTTTACAGGAGTTGACTATACGTGTTTATGGGAGCACTCATTCACGGCACAGGTTTTATGAGTACTTGATGGTGAAAGACGGTACGGCAAGAAGGTACATTACGTGGAAGGTCATCACCAGCTCATTTTTTGTCCCCACGGGGCACGAGCCTTCTCTTTATAAGGAAACATCACAGAGAGAACAGGCCGTAAAACACCACGCGGGTTCGGATGGTGGTTCTTAACGACTGCTAATGCAGCCGGGATCAATGGCTTTAAGTGCCTTTCGAAGCACGGATATGATAGATGATAAATTTTTGGTCACCCATCCGATGACTGGCCTTTGCGAAGTTGCTTAACTTCAATAATCGCAGATCGAGCGCGTTAACCACTGCGCCATCGAGCTCCTAAAAGAACTCTGGCACTTATAGTATAACTTTAACGGTTGCTAAACGGTGTGGTGTGAGATGGGTGGCGATCCATTGGGAAAGCCTATGTTTAGCAGTGAACCTCTGCAGGCTGAGGATGATGATGAGAGGGTGAGGGAGAATTAAATGAGGAGGCATGTCCATGTGGGAAGTTGTATTCCCAGCAGTTGGATGTTTATAGGCAGAAAATGCTCAATTATAAAAACACAAATGTTGAAAAAAATGTTGTTCGGCGGGCTGGTAAGAACCACGATAGCTAAATTGGAAGAGCACCTGACCCGGTATGTCAGAAGGGTGCAGGTTCAAATTCTGCTCGTGGAAAATTTTTCAACATTTGTGTTTTTGTAATTTGTTTCGCAACAAAATTTGCGTTAAAATTATACAAACAAAACAAAAACATTTTAAATAAGACTCTTTGCACAAACTTACCTGGACGAGAACTGCTTGAAGGCAAACCAAGAATAAAGTAGAAGGAGTCATAGTTGTTCTATTAGTTTATGAACTTAAATGATTAATAGCAGATAGCACTGTCTTTTATACAGGTAACAAATCTATATTGCAACCTCTAGGTTTATCAAAAGTGAAATTACACGATGTATCAATATTTTGAAATCTATTAATATTTTTTTGTTTTGTTTATATAATTTTAACGCAAATTTTGTTGCGAAACAAATTACAAAAACACAAAAATGTTGAAAAAAATTCCTCGAGCAGGATTTGAACCTGCACCCTTCTGACATACATGTTAATGACGGTAGTTGTTGACATTGAATTGGCGCCTTTGGCTTTCATAGTAAAAAAGTAAATAGTGTTGAATAATTTCGGCGGGCTGGTTAGAAACACGATAGCTCAATTGGAAGAGCACCTGACCCGGTATGTCAAAAGGGTGCAGGTTCAAATCCTGCTCGTGGAAAATTTTTCAACATTTGTGTTTTTGTAATGTATTAATATTGTTATTGTATAATTTGCGTCTCATTACAAGTAATGATACGGTTTAACTTTACTTTATACACCGTAACCAAATCAGGGCCGTCTTGAAAAAAGGCCAGGTCAAGAGTACCCTAAACCGAAGAGTATGTATGAAAGGAATAATGAAAGTCGACGAAGCGAAACAAGTATGTAAGGATCGTAGCAAGTGTAAAGAAGTGGTCTCTGCCTACCCCTACGGGAAAAAGGCGTGATTATATTTATGTTTGTATGTATTGGCGTGATTATATTTAAGTATATATACCAATGTAGACTGCGCTGCGCCAATCAACTCAGCTCATTGCGCCGGATATGTTAAGTATGTGTGTACTTTAAAAAAATACATCAACTTTCATCGAAGGTTGTAGGAGTGTGACAAGACCAACGAATCTGAAATTTTGATATAGATAACTTCATGCCTTTGTCTTTAAAAAACCTTGCTCAAAAACATGATTGTGTAATTTTGGCTCGATCGTAATTCTATACGATAACACCTCTAAAAAATCATGAATGCTAAAATTACAATCTAAAAGCCGTTGGACACGGTTTCATTGGCAATTGTTAACAACCACCAATCCACACTTGACCCAAGTGATAGTTTTTGTGGCCCGTGCTCCCTGTAGTATTTACATCCATAGGAAAGTTGCATCCCCATATCTAGCGCTTGTACACACGCCTGCACATCAACCTTTTTTTTTTTTTTTTTTTTTTTTTTTTTTTTTTTTTTTTTTTTTTTTTTTTTTTTTTTCACCCACAGAGGAATCACTTTAGACTTCCCTCACCCTGAAGGGGCGAGGGGGCATGTGGGGGTCGCCCGTCTGCCTTTCCACACCCACTGACAAGGGGAGAAGCCCCAAGTCAGCTGCCAGGAAGAAGTCCCGGCTGGGAGGGTGAGACGGAGGGGAATACCCACTAAACCTCTGGAGGTCCGCAATCCGAGTACAAAAGTAAGGCGACGGCACGGTATCTGTCAGAGATTCAGACCGCGACCGCCATCCTGCGCCCGTGCACCAACCTGCAGCTATCTCCACACACTTATTCCCGCGTTTGCACGGGAAACGTGTGCTTTGACGGCCGCGCGCCAGGGCACGGGCACGTACTGATAACACAGCATTAAACAGAAGTTAAATCAAAGAAAAACCACCCCCGAGTGACAGGGTGCAGTGGGACACCTCAAAAAGAGGCCGCAGTGTCCTTGGGGGCACGCAGCCAAACCTCAAAAGTCCAACGAAGCGACAAAAATTGCGGCACATGCGGGCGGTTCGGGGTGGAACCCGACACCGGCCTTCACCGCGTCAATCCGGGGTTCTACGGGGGGCGGAGATCCGCACCTCGTCTCCGCCTACGTCTTCGCCTTCGGGAAGGAGCGGCATCAACGGCGTCTTCACGTCGTCGCTCCGCATCCTCCTTTAGGCCCATCACCGTCGCGCAGAAATGCGCCACCGCGCACCAGTTAGCCTCGCTCTCCAGCATCGTGGACACAATGTCCGGCAGAGCGAGACTCCCACGTCCGCCCAGCTCCATTTCCAGAGCCCGTCGCTGCGAGGAAAAGGCACAACACACCTGGAGAGTGTGCTGCGCAGTGTCCTCTGCAGCTCCGCACTCATGGCAAACGGAGCTCTCCTCTCTCCCCAACCGACAGAGGTACTTCCCGAAGCACCCATGGTCTGACAGCACCTGCGTCAGGTGGTAGGACAGGGCGCCATGGGTACGATTGAGCCACTCCGGGAGTACAGGCCTGATGGCATCGATGGTCCGCGAACCGGCAACTGGGGACTCAAGGTCGCGCTCCCACTGCCATATCGCCATCTCTGTCGCCTCTCTTCGCGCCGCCTGGATCTCTTCCAGCGCGGGGCGTTCTCCTCTCGCCAACATCACCGTGCGGAGCTCGTAGACCTCGGTCAAGACCTTGGCCTCGAGCTCCCACGGGATCATCCCGGCTAGGGCCGTCGCTGCCGTCCACGACACCGTCCGGTAGGCTCGTACTGCTCTCACCGCTGCCACTCTCTGCGGTCTCCGCAGGAGGGCGGTGGTTCGGCGGGAGAGCGAGTCCGACCAGACGGGTGCGCCGTAAAGCGCCATGCTGCGCAGCACCCCGGCGTACAGCTTGCGACAGCTAGAGCCGGGCCCACCAATATTGGGCAAGACACGTCCCAGGGCCATTGCTGCCCCCACTAATCGAGGCGCCATCTCGGAAAAATGGGGCAGAAAGTTCCACCTACTATCCAAAATTAAACCCAGATACCGCATCTGAGATTTAACTTCAACCCTCACCCCGTCGACCACAATGTGGTAGTAGTGGGGGGGTTTCTTTCGGGGACCATGGAATATCATGGCCTCCGTTTTGGGGAGAGAGACCTCCATCCCCAGAAGACGGATTCTCGATGTGGTCATGGTGGCGGCCACCGACGCGAGGCGCAGCGTACGCTGGTAGTCACTGCCCCGTGCAGTGACTAGGGTGTCATCCGCGTAGCAGATGACACTCACCCTGGGGAGACAAGTCCCCCGCAGGACCCAGTTGTATCCGATGTTCCACAGGAGTGGTCCTAGGACCGACCCCTGCGGAACACCGCACACCATACGCCGAGATGTTATGCGCCCCGCGCCCTTCTCCAGGTACAGGATGAACCTGTCCTGTAGGTAGTCCCTGAGGACACGACGAATATACCAGGGCACGCGATGGTACAGCAGTGCCTGGTGGATGCAGTCATAGGGGAGGGTGTTGAAGGCATTCGCGATGTCTAAAGACACCGCCAACACCCGTTCCCCCCTTGCAATCGCTTCTTCGGTAGTACGCTTTAGGGTAAGTACCGCGTCTACAGTGGATCTGCCCCGACGGAACCCGAATTGAGAATCCTCAATATTGGGCCCGTCGGCGTTCAGGTGCTCCACGATGCGGGCTGCGAGCAAGCGCTCAAACAGCTTTCCCGCCTCGTCGAGCAGGACGATCGGCCTGTAGGCCGACGGCTCGTCCACCGGGCGTTCGCCTTTTCTCAAGAGCACTAACCGGCCTGCCTTCCACATTTTGGGGAATTTCCCCTGGTGCAGGCAGGAGTTGAGGAGGCCAGTTAGTCTCCCTCTCAAATGCGTCAGGGACAAATCCAAAACCTTGCTATGAACGCCGTCCGGCCCAGGTGCCTTTCGTTTAAGGCGGAGGCGGTTGATAGCAAGGTCCATCTCACCATCAGAGATGGGAGGAATAAGGGTCAAATCCGGGGGGGGGGTCTGTTCCGGGGGCTCGAACGGCACTGCCGTGAACACGCGCGTCGGAAACAGACCGGTCACTATCCGGTTGAGGAGTCCCGGCTCGAATGACTCCGTTGGGGGGGCCGGGTTGCGGAACCTGTTCCGCACGGTGCGGTAGGGCCGCCCCCAAGGGTCTCTGTCGAGATCGGCCAGGAACTCGTTCCATGCAGCCGTCTTTGAGTCCAAGACCCGGATCTGTAGCGCCAGTCTGGCCGCTCTAAAGACGGCGTACAGTCGCTGCTCCTCGGCTTGAGTGTAGCGTCTCCTTCGGCAGTGCTGGTATTCGCGCCTCGCCAAGATGCTGGCGGTACGCAGGACGGCTATCTCCTGCGACCACCAGTACACCGCCCGTTGGTGGGGACGATCCCCGACCTTGGGCATGCTGGCATTTGAGACGCGAACCAGGGAACGCCGGAATCTCTCCGCCTGGATGTCCACCGACATTGTTGGAGGAGGGTCTCGGCGCCAACTCTCTACCAGGGCTGCCTCATCGGCCGCCTCTGGGTTCAGCCTAGAAAGGGCCCACCGCTGGAATTGGGCTGTGCGGACTCCTGCGCTGGGCTGGAGGCCTGTCAGGAGGGGAGTAGAGGAGACCTTCATCCATATGTACATATGGTCGGAGAGGGTCTCCGCGTCTTCCATCACTCTCCAGTCCGCAACGCGACGCGCAGTGGCGGGGGACGCGAGGGAGATGTCGACAATCGATTCCCCCTGCCACCGGACACAAGTGCTGGCGCCACCTCTATTCAGGAGGACTAGGCCGCTCTCCGCTATAAATTCCTCGACCTCCGAACCCCTGTGGTCCGTTCGAGGGCAGCCCCACGTGGTGGACTTTGCGTTCAAGTCTCCCCCTAAGATGATTTGTAGCGGGGACAAACGCCGCACCACACCCTGGAGCCGCACCAAGAAGGACCGGAAGTCCCGCAGGGGTCGATTCGGGGAGAAATATACAGCAACCAAGGCTACGTCGCCCCAAGTCACAGCGACATAGCCCTGGCCCCTCTCCTTCAGCGATATAGGCGCCGCACTGTTGTTTGAGGGGGTGGTTATGAGAGCAAGCCCCTCTGTGTCCCCAATCCAGTTTGGCCTGGAAGGCACGGAATGCGGTTCCGACACCAGCGCCACACCAACATCCCACTCCGTCATCTGCTGCACCAGCAGGTTTTGTGCTGCGACGGAGTGGTTGATGTTCGCCTGCAGGATGGTCATGCTAGGCTGTGCTGGCATCGGATCCCGCTGTTGTGCACTCCATGGGCTCTATAGGCGCAGGCTCTGGAACGACCGCCCTCCAAAGGGGGGTCGTGCTGTTGGTGGGGGGTGGGCGACAAGTCCTGCTCCCCATGGCGTGATTAGCCGGCTGTTTGGCGGCATGACACACGTGGCAGTGGGCCTCCTTGGCCGAGCACTCCTCTGCTTTGTGTCCCTCCTTCCCACATCGGAAGCAGAGGACACTGCGATCTATTTTGGCCGGGCACGAGTATTTCGTGTGGCCGATTCCGAGGCACTTGAAGCACCGTGTTGGGGAGGGCTCCAACACGGTGAGGCGCACTTCAGACCACCCGATCTTGATGTAGCCTTTCTCGGCCAGGACCTTGGCTACGGGGATTGGGCACCTGACTAGGGTGTATTTAGCCCCCCATCCCAGCCCCTGTCTGATTGGAGCCACTGCGATGTCGTTGACTGCACAGCCGCCCTGCTGCGCGGCGGCCGTGACGATCATCTCCAGCGACATATAATCGTTTAAGCCCGTGAGCTTAAATTCCGCTCTCTTTGACGGTCTGCCGATGTGCACGTCGTCGCCGGTCAGCTCCTTTATTTTGGCGGCCAACATGTCCGCCTTGGGCCCGCTGGTGGTTCCGGAGATTTCCAGCTTTCGCCCCCCGCTAGCCGTATTTCGCACCTTCAAGGCCTTCAGACCGATATCCTCGAGCTTAATGGCCCCGACAAGCTTGGTCATCACCTCGGCGTAAGTGACGCCCTTGGCGATGGCCTCCTTGCTCAGGGTCATCGTTACGACCGACGAGCGGGGCACGACCAGTTTGACCGGCGCTTTCGTCGCCGAAGTGGGAACGGCCGCATTGGGATCAGCAGGGTTGGCCTTCTTGGCCGCCTTCCTTTTCCTCTTTCGGCTTCCCGCCTTCCTCCACTCATTGGCAGGAGTCGTGCCAGCAGCGGCAAGAGCCGGTTCTTGAGTGGGAGTCAGGACGAGGGCCGACGGAGCAGCAGCGGACGGAGCAGCAGCGGACGGAGCAGCAGCGGACGGAGCAGCAGCAGACGGAGCAGCAGCGGACGGAGCAGCAGCACCAGGAGCCCTTCGCAGAGAAGCAGCGAGGTAAGTTTTAGGGCCGCCACTAATCCCTTTTTTTCCCTTTTCAGGTACTACATTAGGGGCCCAGGAGGGTCCAGCGACGGCACCATCGTCGACACTGGCAGGAGCAGCGGGAGCAGCAGAGGCGGCAACAGCGTAGGACGGGGCTACAGCGGCGGCAACGGCAACTGTGGCGGCGGCAGCGGCTTTCTTCTTATCCCCGGCTAGGGGAGGTCTGAGTCGAGGTTCCGGCCCAAACCTCTGGTCTATGCCGGATTTTACGGCTTCCACCATGTTCCGCATGCAGGCCATCGACTCGGCCTGCCTGCGCTCCATCTCACGTGTCAGCTTGGCAAACATCTCCTCTCCCAGGGCCTTCACCAGGTAGTCTACATGTGCCCCCTCCACGACGATGGGGGGCGATGGGGTCTGCAGTTGGTTGTTGGCCTGGTTCGAGTTCTCCAAACCTTCCTGGAGGGCGCGTACGTTGTCCTTCAGCTGAGCGATCTCACCCATCATCAGCTCATTCCGCCTCGTCAGACGCCGTACCTCCTCATCAGGACTCATGTGCCTGAAGGCACCAACCATCCTGGCCAAGTAGATCGCAGCGGCATTAATCCGCCCGTGTACCTCCCCCTTGAGGTTCCCTGATCTCTTGGCCGCATTGAAAATGGCCATTATGGCCCCTTCGGCCTCCGTCAGGAGGTCAGACCTGGTGGCGTCCTCGTCATCCGCAACAGTAACGAGCCTCTTCCCTTTTTTCCTGCGGATCTGCTCTATGTCGACGCTGGAACTGTCCGACTTCTCCGCGGCGCTGTGGCTCCGCAGGTATGACGAGCGTCCAGGGACGTCGATCTCCTCAAAATCGTTCTTCGACTCCGGTGGGGGGGGAGACTCCGCATACCGGCCAACATCTTTGGCCACGAGTCTCTTACTCGCCCTTCGCGTAGCCGGGTCCTGATTCCTCATCAGGCCCACCAGTGCATCGCCCTGGAGGTTCGCCATGTCAGCGTACTCGTCGTCACTAAGGCTCTTCAGCCTCCTTTTGCCCTCCATGACGCCGATGTACACTCCGGAGCGGGTTAAGCCCTTCGTGCCCTTGCCTTTCCCCCTCTGGGAAGTGCCGCATTTGAGCGGAGGGGCCTCCTCGACCTGCTCCTCATCATCAAAACCGCGAGGCCTTTTGCCTCCCACTGAGGTGGCCGCGCTCTCCGAGTCCATTTCCAAATCCGGAGCCGGCACCAAATCCGGTCCTAGCTCCGGTTCCGTCGTCTCCCGAAATTCGCCCGAACCAGGCACGTCATTTGGCGTTTTCCGATTTTTTCCGGATTTTTTCGGAACCTTTTCGTCGGAACCGGAACCGGCCTCGGATCCACCCTTAGAGACCCGGACGACCTCTACGGCCTTTCTCGCTCCAAACGTGAGCGTCAACCCTGATCTCAGCACTATGGGATCCTTTGTCCCCTTCTCGCGCCGAACCTCCATAAAACTTCCAGAAGTATTAGCACTCCTTGGGGCCTGACATCAACCTACCACAAGCTGTCAAATTTCCTCAATAGACTTTAAACTTTATGACTGAGGCATATGGTTGAAAATGTATTGAAGAAATTTGACAGTTTTTTGCAGGCGTCTGTACATGCCCTACTATTCGGAAAGTGAGTAGCGTCAAATACCCCGGTATCCTTCTGGATCAGAGGTTAAATTGGTATCCACATCTAGAACTTATGATAGGTAGAGTTAGATAGCTTATGTGGGTTTTTAAATCACTGCGATATGTCATGAATACGGAACTACAGAACAGAATATATGTCGCACTAGCCCAATCCGTACTAACCTACTGCACCACGGTATGAGGGGGGAGCAGCCAAATCGCACTTCATAGATCTGGAACGAGCTCAAAGATCTCTGATTTAGGTGATGTACCGCAAGCCCTTTCGGTTTTCCACCGAAACCCTATACGAAATATCCGGATTGCTGTCTGTTAAAAAACTTTATATTCTGCACATGACACTACGATACCACAAAATGTTACCCTTTGACCACAACAAACTTTGAAGAAGAATGTGCGACATCGTTGCCCCTACGTACCGTACTCGTACAGTCTTTGCCACTCGACAATACAGAGCTCAAGCCACACACGCCTACAACAAAATTAACGGTACACTTAATATTTACCCCTTGCAAATTTATGAGTGTAAGAAAACTCTGTTCAAGTGGCTGTCTGCTCTTAACTATGATGACGTGGAAGACATTTTAGTAAGAATAAATAGAACTTAATAGATACTTATTAAATAGACACAGGCACAACATTAATTAATAGGCACATACACACACACACACACACACACACACACGTACCCCCGCACACACATCCTCACACACACACACGCACCCCCGCACACACACCCTCACACACACACACGCACCCCCGCACACATTTTCACAATAAAATTATCATAATTTATAATGTATAACCAATTATCTTACCACCCATTAACTTAGACTGTATAAAATTGTTAACTTACCTTATTTGAAATATTGTAATTCTAAATTAGTTATTAATTAAGTAGGAAGAGCGAGGCTTTCCCAACTCATGTATCTTTTGATTACCTTCTGGGGAGCCGCGGAAACTATATTTTAAATGATTTACAGAAATAAAACACATTTTAATTTATGATTTTTTAATTTTTAATTAGAATAAGAAACCTATAGTGTAACTGCTTATAATTTTGTGTATATTATGTTCTGTTGGTGTACCTATTACTAAATAAATAAATAAACAGAGATCTTATGCAATAATTATGTATAACTTACCTTAAAGAAATTAGGTAATAGAAGAAATAAAGTCTTCAAATCAGGTAATAAGGTTACTGCAATTACATTGATAAGGCACATACTACGTTTAGTATAAAAACCTCTGCGCACGCATATGAATCATACTTCCATTTTGAAAAGCAACATGGCCGTTCAACAATTTCTTTTCGCTTCGGCTGTCCTTTTGCAGGTAAATAACAATATTTAACGCATCGGTGACCATGTGACAAAGCACTCGGCCCGATACTCGATGGAACCAGCCCCCCGACCGCCTAACTCTATCGCCATCGCGCTCTGTAGTTTATGGCGTTCATCTTGTCATTTCAAAAGCGATATGAAAGCAATATGAAAGCAATATCGAAAGCTATAAGCATATAGCTTTCGATATTGCTTTTAAATCGCTTTCGAAATGACAAGATGACGCCATAAACTATAGAGCGCGATAGCGAGAGCAATAGCGATAGAGTTAGGCGGTAGGCCCCCGGGTTCCCGGGCAAAGTGTGTTTCGGTAATTTTTGCGATGCATAGCCCGGGTTTGTGATCACCAACCCGAGTTTGGCAAGCGTGGTGATTATGCAATTACCCATCATAGTGATGACTTAATTTTAATGATGGAGGCGTTTGCCCAGCAGTGGGACAGTTATAGGCTATTTACTTTACTTTACTTCACATCAAAATGATAAAATTATTGCAAAATATTTAAAATATGGAAACGACTCTTGATTGCATTTGGAATTAAATTCTAATCCTTTTAAAACAATAAGCTAATTTTAATGAAACTTTTTATTTTAATAGTTCTATTTCTATATTGTTATTTTGCAACATGAAAATTAATCTTTTCAATTCATTTTTACAATTAGTTGGTATTTAATAAAATTATATTTGTTTTAGGTTGTTTTCGGACAATACCTCTCTCAAGGAAGCTACGTTGCCGGCAACTCGTTTGTAGACAACGACATTTACTTGGGAAACACCGGCCTCAACTTGGGAAATTCCGGTCTTAATGTGGTAAACAGCGGCCTTAACTTGGGAAATGCTGGCCTTAACTTGGTAAACAGCGGCGTCAACTTGGTAAATCCTGGTCTTAATTTGGTAAACAGCGGCCTTAACTTGGGAAATGCTGGCCTTAACTTAGGAAGCAGCGGCTTTGCCTTAGCGAGCAGTGGTCTTAGCAACGTTGGCCTTGGCAGCAGCTACGGATTGGTTGGAAGCGGCCTCAACACTGGTTTAGTAGGATCTGGAATTAGTGGCGTTACCTTCAGCGTCGAAGGCCTCAACGTGGGCTCAAGTGGGCCTATTGCCGTCACCACCATCTCGCCTGTCGGCCCCAGCGGTCTCGCTGTTGTATCAGAGAACGTGATCGAGGGCAACCTGCTGGTGAGCGGCACGCTACCGTTCCTGAGCGCCGTGGCCTTCGAGGGCGCGCTGCCGTCGGCCGGCTCTGGCGTGGCTACCTGCGGCTGCGGCGGCGGCAACGTCGGCATCATCAGCGAGGGGCTGTCGCAGCTTTTACCCGCTTCTGGCCTTGGTCTTGGCGGCCTTTATTACTAAACAATTTTGTTGTATTAATAAATGTTGAGTTTTCTGTATATTTATTTGTTTTCTTTACATTGAAGTACCTAAAGCGTAGACCAGAAACAGAACTCGGTGTTGCCTTTCAAAATAACTTTTAGCTCGTTGTGTACGTTAAATCAACTATACTACAATACTTATCGCTAAGTATTAACCGAAGTATTAATAGCAGCTATTAAATACGTAGATACATAGTGGCTACTCCTAATTTATTGTGCTTTCCGATGTTTGAAAGAATTTCGTGAAAGTCTGTTAAATTATAATGTTTTCTTTTGCTCTTGAGCAATTTAAATACTAGAAAGTTTTATTTATTCACCATCAACAACAAACCACCATTAGTTTGTTTACATTCCATCGACTGTCTGGCCTTTCTATAAATGAACTAGGACTAGGACGAGATTAACCCGTAGCTTACCCGTACCCGTAGTTACCCGTAGCGTAGCTGCGGGTTAATCTTGTCCTAGTGCAAAGACCGCTAGAGTTAGGGACAAAGTATTCTAAGACTTGGCAACGAATAAATCAGTAATAACTTTAAAAACAACTATATAAAAAAACAATTATGTAACTCGTAAAAACCGGACTAACATAAAAAAACAAAAAAACTGAAACGAAAAAAACAAGCTCTACGATTCAAGAATTCATTTTTAGCAATGTTGAATGCAACGTGAAAATTTAATATTTCATTTTCCGATATAGGTATCGGTATATAAGTATAGGTGCTTATTAAAGGAGTATTTAAAAATACTTTGAATATTGATCACCTTGTACTTGTGCTAGATAACATTACCTGCATTTACACCATACGGGTCTTACAAAAACAAAGAAAAGCTTCGAAGAGTTATTCCGTGGTTTGTCTCTTTTACTCTGATTTGAAATGACGTTCACATGACAGAAACAAAACACGGAAGGCTCTACTATTCGGAGCTTATTCTTTGTTTATTTGTAAGTTACCTACTACCAGTTTAACTTAGGGATTACCACAGAAAAGTTATTTATCTACTCTGTGGGAATTACGTTACATATCGCTTCTTATAGCAGTCTTTCTTCTGGGCTATAAGCACAGAATAACTAATAGTACGTTATCAAGTCCTGGAATTAATTATTATTAAATATTTATAACGTTTTTAAAATACTGTAAAAAAATTAAACGCCCACCCGACCCAGCCAGAAATCTTACCTGGGTCTTCCGCAATCTGGGCGGCTTCATTGACCGCTATGCTACCGGGAAGGCTGAATTATGTCACTTTATTATTTTTGAGTGCTAATAGCGGCACAGTGCCATCTATCCAACGGTCGTTGCAACCGATGGCCATGCAGATTCACCTTTGCAGATGAAATACCACAAATTTGATAACACAACGCTATAGTAAATTTTGCTTTTTATTTTCAAGTGCTAATTGCTGCACTGAAGCTAAATTATATAATAATAAAATTTATAAAATACAGTGCAGCAATTAGCACTTAAAAATAAAAAGTAAAATTTAATTATTATTATTATTAATATGGGGCATTATTACTAAATATTATTATTTATCATCTCTCGCTCCTCCGTGCTTCGGAAGGCACGTAAAGCCGTTGGTCCCGGCTGCATTAGCAGTCGTTGACAACCACCAATCCGCACTGGGCCCGCGTGGTGGTTTATGGCCCGTTCGCCCTTTCCATCCATAGGGAAGGGTCGTGCCCCAGCAGTGGTTACATAAAATGAGCTGATAATGATGATGATGATGATGATTATGGAGAGAACTGGTCCAGTAGGTGTAGGCACTTCGTGGTTATAACGTGGGTTATATTTTCGACTGCTAGCTTACGATATCAAAAGACTATGTGCGGTTTAGTGCCGGATGATAGATAAATGACACACAGTGAGCCTTTTGATATATATATATATATTGTATTCACCTGATAATACATTTGATAACTTAAAGGTTCTTATTAATGATTAAATAAATTATATGCGCATTGCGTATGATATCTGATTTCGGAGTCATGAGTCATTCACTCCGATTAGGGCGAAAAGTACTTGCTCAGGTGTTCGGTTATATTACACCGAACAGACTGAACGGTCCAAGAGTTATTTCACCTTCCGGTATTTCATGATTACTTCTAACCAATATCACAAAATAAGGAAACTCACAGATGGTAAGCTGCATACAAACGCGATCGAGCAACGTGCGCGTAAGCTTACCTTCTTTGGGTATCCTTATCTTACCGATTTGGCTAAATAATAAGTAGCGGAAAATACTAAAAACCGGCCAAGTGCGTGTCGGGCCACGCGCAGTGTAGGGTTCCGTAGCCCATCTCAATAATGCGGACTCTGAGATGAGGGCTTTCATGAACATTTATTTAACGATGGCTCAAATACTAAAAATGTAGATACTACCGGTTTCACACACCTGACAACGTTATTTAAGTAGTTCCCAATGAGGAATTTATACTGCGCCAAGTACATTTTATAAGTTGGCCGACTGTTACTCGTAAACTTGTAAAGCCTACTTAGCTGTGATAGTTTTCACACTTGCCTCTAACAAAATTTTGCACTTAATAGTTCACAAACGGATGCCCCAATCAAAATACAAAAAACCTAAACTAACCTAAAAAAAAATATTTTTCAAAATTTTACTTTACCGCTTTGTCGGCGTGATTAATATGTATATCCAAGCCAAATTACAACTTTCTAGTACTAATATGAGCTAGACTGGGGTCAGACAGACAGACAGACATACAGACATACAGACAGACAGACAGACAGACAGACAGACAGATAGACAGACAGACGGACATGGCGAAACTATAAGGGTTCCTTGTTGACTATGGAACCCTAAAAACGACAATTAAATTTTCCAATACAAAATGATTTGTTTGTTTTGTTGTCATGGAAAATGTCAAAGCGGTACTATCGAAGTCCGCCGGGTCAGCTAATAAGTAAATATTACTCATGTGCTTATTGAACTGTATTATTTAACTTAACGTTAAAGTTAGTAAAAAATATTAAGTACATTACGTTTGAGTTACTGTTTTTAAGTGATTTAAGACTTGTGAGAAATTAAAAGAAAACTTAGTGTATAGCAGGCATACAAGTTGATGATCAAAACATTTTATACAGTATTTTGTAAATTTTCTGAATTAAATTGTCATTATCACTTTATCACATTTAGGGAAAGATCGTTCATACAAATTAAAATAAATAAAAATAGTGATCGCTTTTATTTTTTCAATTTTAATCAATGTCATCAATAAATGTCGTTAAAAAATCGATATACACTTTTTAAAGGTAACGGCCACCGAGACCAAAGCCGCCCACGCCAAGGCCGCCCACTCCAAGGCCGCCAACTCCAAGGCTGCCCACACCAAGACCTCCTACACCAAGACCTCCTACACCAAGACCTCCTACACCAAGACCTCCTACACCAAGACCTCCTACACCAAGACCTCCTACACCAAGACCAAGGCCAAGGCCTGGTGCGGCCAAGGGCTGCGGGTAGCCCTCGCTGATGATGCCGACGTTGCCGCTGCCGCAGCCGCAGGTAGCGACGCCAGAGCCGGCCGACGGTAGCGCGCCCTCGAAGGCCACGGCGCTCAGGAACGGTAGCGTGCCGCTCACCAGCAGGTTGCCTTCGAGTACGTTCTCCGACGCCACGGCGACGCCGCTGGGGCCGATGGGCGAGATGGTGGTGACGACCAGAGGACCGCTCGAGACAACGTTAAGGTCAGAAAGGCCAACTACGCCAACACTGCTGCCGATTGCTCCGCCAATCAAGCCAACGTTGTTGAGACCGCCTACTAGGTTGAGGCCGCTGCCTAAGTTTAGGCCGCTGCCTAAGTTAAGGCCGCTTCCTAAGTTAAGGCCGCCTCTTCCCAGATTAAGGGCTGTATTGCCAATGTAGATTTCATTGTCAACGATTGAATTGCCAGTGACGTAAGATCCTGACCCAATGTACTGGCCAAAAGCGGTCTGAAAAAGAAAGTTAGGATTATTTTACTAAAATGTTATGGCAAATATAAAAATATTTTTTTATTTGCAAAAGAAATTTACCTTTACAAGTCAAACAAAAACATATTTATCTTACCTGTACAAGCAGAGCCGAGGCGCAAAGGAAGACAACTTTGGCAACCATATTGATTGATTGTCAAAACTAGAATGACCAATGATGACCCCAATGTTCCTTATATACTAAAACAGACAACGGCCATGACAGCAGGTGCCGAAGCACAAGGACACTGTCGATAACATAGGTGTAACAACATCGAACATCGAACAAGGCACGTATTATGCATTACAAAATAAATGTTTTATCTAAACTCCTCTGTATATAAACTCCGACCTACTTAGTGAAAGACATTGCAGTTTCATCAGCAACTGAGGAACCATCATGTCTACCTTTGCTTTCCTTCTGCTGTGCATCCAGGCTTGCCTGGTCCAGGTAAATCCACTATGTAATTAAATTTATAGTCATATGTATAGACGTGTAGTGAACAACAACTCCAGTACCAATACCAGCTAACATTAATGCGCACCGTAAAAGTTTTTAAATGTATTTTTTTTAAATACATGCAAAATAAGTCCTTCTGTTTGTACTTTATTAGACCTTGTTAATGAATATAGAATAATTTCCTTTATGATCTATGCTGCCTCTACGAAGCAGCTGTAAAAAATAACATTAATTTTTATTTTCAGAATGTTTTTAGCCAGTGTCTAAACAGCGGACGAGGCCTTGGCTACTCCGGTATTGATATTGATATAGACGCTTATAACTACGGCGTAGCTGGCCTTGGCGGCCTTGGCGTGCCCGTTCGAGGCCTGAACCCGCTAGGCCTTGGCTATGGCGTTGGCGGCCTTGGCTATGGCATTGGCGGCCTTGGCTACTCCGGCCTTGAAGTCGAATTAGAAGCGACCAGCTCTGGTTTAGCTGGCCTCAGCGGTTACGGTATTGGAGCTCCACTTGGCTACGGCTTAGGGTACGGTGCTGGCAGCGTTAGCTCTGGCCTCGAGGTTGATGTTGGACCTGTCAACTTGGGTGTTGCCGGCCTCGGCTATGGTATCGGTGGTGTCGGCTTCAACGGTTTGGCGGGATACGGTCTCGGAAACGCCGGCCTCGGACTCGGTATTGGCAGCCTTGGCCTCGGTCTCGGCGGCCTCGCGCCGTTGCCGTTAGGAGTGACTGATGTCAGCGCTGTGGGCTCCGTGCCCGTCACAGGCCCGTTCATTGGTAATGGCCTCGGTGATGTCGTGGTCACGGGCGACTTCGCAGCTGCAGGCACCACCCTGGTCGCCGGCCAGGTCCCAGTGATCGGCGCTGCGGGCTTCTCCGGCGTGATACCCGCCAGAGGAGTCGTCTCCATCGCTGGCGAGTGCGGCTGCTCTCGCATTCCTTTGTAAAACAAGTTTTAACAACATTGAAATATAAAAAGCACACTCCTTACATTGATCGTATTATTTTAACCCATTTCTATTTTTGTAGAAGATTATAAGTTACGTGAATTTTATGACAAACGAGAAAGATGGTGTGGCAAGATTGGCAAGTAACAATGTTTGATTTATTACTTTTGAAAAAGAAATCATCATTTGCTAACTTTGCAAAGAAAACCAAATGACAAAATAAAGTTAGTACATAGCCTATGACTGTCTCACTGTTGGGCAAAGAAAGGCCTCTATCATAGACATTAAGTCATCACTACAATTGATGGGTAATGGCTTAATCACTACGCTTGCCAAATGCGGAAGGAAAAAATACGAAACACACATTGGCTGACCTGGGAATTGAACCCGGGACCTTCTTGCTGAGGGCTTTACCACTCGGCCGCGAGGCGTTACAGTGCTAAGGCACCTCGTTTTGTGAACATTTAAAACAGCTGAACCGTACTAGCGTTGTCATAAGGCCAAAAATAAGTGGCGCTCGCGACGAATAAGACCGCTTGGAAATGAAAAGAACCTTAACAAATCTAAATAAATATGGTTTTAGTTTGGTTGATGTTATCAATGTATTTGAGTGGTTTTCCTGAGATTCACAATAAGGCAAGAATTCATTTATAGGCATTAGGACTATAATTATGAATAACGAATCTAAAATGTTGATAATGATAAATTCATGTCTTTATTTTGAATTTATTAGCTCAAATACACGATTGTATAATTTTGACTCGATCATAATTATTTTCGGCACCTTTCTAAAAACTCTCAATTTTTGAAATTGGAATTTCGAGAACTGGCACCGGCTTGTACTTATATAGTACTGCACCTCAGATTCTACAAGACCACATCGAAGAGCAAGTTACTGCTGGATAACCCTGGCTACAAGGTTATGTCTGTGCAAGTACTCAAGAGGGCGCTTACAAGTAGACATCAGCTTCATGTTAATTAATCTGAAAAATAGTAAATAATACACTTTCCCTATTATTTTTGCAATAAAAGTGTTTTTTTCAGTAACAATAAATGTGTGACAGTGTTTGTGATCAGAAACTTTGAAGAACCAGTGTTTAAAAATTTAAAGTAAAAATTTTACTTGTGATTGTGTTATGCTATAAAAAATACGACACAACAAACTATTACATTTCAAATTTACAATAAACACTTATAAGTGACAAAAACTAACATAAATAATACGAGTTTGGAAGTGAACACTGAATACTTTTCGAACTTCAATACTTAACGAATAATTTCTACATACAACTAGTTTTACAATCCACCCGATGAACGGGATTGGCGTAAAAACTACTAGTGTCGCCATCTCATATCGAACAGCAGAACTATCTATTCCTCAGCATAGCACGTGGCTGTTCGGTGCTTTCTAAACTAAAAACGACTTACACAAAATCTGCGCAAGACGGCAGGTATATGCGCTGGTTGCCGTCAAAACATACCATTTTGTAAATTGCTCCATCTATTTCATGAATTATGATCTGGAATGTGCAAACGTGTCTTAAACACTATGAAGAAGGAATACAAGATGAGGGAAGATGTGATGTGTCAAGTCGGACCAAACCAAACCCAAACTCAAACCCAAACCCAAATTGGACAATACAAATACGCCAATTAGACACCAAAACCTACGAGAACATAACGATTTCCCTGCTAGTCAAGATTTAATAGACTCAAACATAACTTTAAGAAAACAGATCCCATAGTATACTGGAGAAAGCTCAATACTTAGTAGAGACGACACAATAAACTCACCAAGGAAACACCCCTGTATCTGAAACCCCGAAGACCCGATGTAGAGAAAATATTGTCTTTACAAATAGTGATAGAGAAGACGAACAACTTACGGTTCATAAATTAATGATTATATTGCAAGAAAACAACGAGTTAATTTTATCAGAAATTAAATCTTCTCTTCGTAATTAAATAGAAATGGCAATGACAACAATATAGCGTATGAACAGGGTTTCAAAAAAGTCTCCGTTGAACATTTGCAGACGAAACAAACAATTCATAAATAGGGCATCTATATAAAAAATGCAGAACATTCCAAACAGAAAACGAGTCTTCAAAAGAAGTTTTAACAAATAATTAGTCTTCAGAAAATCGAACGAAACAATGATAAAGTCTGATGCTTCATGGATTAACAGAACACTATTGGAAATCAGAGATCGAAATTACAAACAGAATAACAAATATGTTCTACTACTTACTAAACATAGATTTATCAAGCTATATCGAAGAAGCCGTTTTCATAGGAAAGAAACCAAATAAAAGACCACTGAAAAAATTATAAACTATATACTTGAGAACTCTTCCTACTTCAGAGATGCTGACTTCAGTGTGACTGAGTACTTAAGCCCACAAGGCTTACAAAACCGAAGAAATCTATACAACACCTTACAAATAGCCCGACAACCGGGACAACATGATAATTATAAAAAATAATAAGTTGTACTTACATAAATGGTAAAGACTACTGATCTGCCAAATTCAAATACATACACACCAAAAGGGCAAAATAAAATTAGGAAGAAGACAGGAGAACAATTGCAGCAGCCGTCAGATGGACTTCGTGCTTCAACTACCCCGTGCCCAATATTACCAATCGCATATTCGGGCTCAAACCAAAGTACTTCGGGACAAAACCTTGCTGGTGCCCCTACTTTTAGTGGCTAACATTAGCTTAAATATCATTTTCAAAATATGCAAAGCATTTGTAATAAAACTCATATTTTAAACGCCTTTTTGGACGAAAGGTCTAACCTCGACATGACCTGTCGTGATCAACACGATGAAGGAGGTGTATGTATCCTATCAAAAAATACATTACAGTTTAATGAGAGATCAGATATTTCCTCTTTATCTGTGGAGATGGTATTCGAGATTTGTGCTATTGAAATTTCTTGAAAAAATTTGTTAATTATAAATATCTACTGGCCTAATAGTGCGAGAAAAGTTGACATTTTCTTTTCTTGTTTAGATAAATCATTAACTCTACTACACAAAAAAGATTATTCTAGAAATATTGCTATAGGTGGTGACTTTAATGTAGATTAAAATTTGTATCTGTTATAAATAACAGATACAAATATGAAAAACAGTCTATAACATAATGTTGTCTTATAATTTCCATCAAAAAAATAAAAAACCTACAAGAGGCACCCGCTGTCCCGACTTCATTTTTATAAAGTTTAAAATAAATGGCTTAAAGTAATTGCTCAAGATTTTGGTTTTTCAGATCACCATGGTTTGTTAATAACTGTACCCCTGACTATAAATGATTTAAAACATTTCAAAATGTACAAAAGAATATATAGCGAGACTAATATTAATCACTTTAAAAACGAATTGTCGAAAATAAATTGGTCTGATCTACTTAAAAATGATAAAAACGTAAAAGAAAACTACAATCTTTTAGCAGTGTATTATTAGATGCTTTAAATATATGCATCTAAAAAAAATAATAAAATTTACAAATACATCAACAAAAAAATTATCTAACACTAGGTTTAAAAACATCATGCCGCTATAAAAGATTCTAAAAGATACTGGTAAGCGAGTCAAAAAATAAAAATGTAAAAAATCATTATAGAACGTATTGGAAAATATTAAGATAATCTGTAAATGCATTTAAAAAAAAATCTAACATAAAAAAAAATCCCAAAATAAAAATAAATTCATCTGGAAAATAATTAGTAATAAAACAAACAAAAACAAGCAAATAAATAGAAGTATACAACTCAACGCAAACAATAATACAATTATACAAGATCCTAAGATTATAGCTAATACATTCAACACTTATTTTGCATCTGTTGACCTTGACAACCGGTACCAATATGTAGAGATACAAGACTTCTTGGCGGGAAAGTGAAGAGTCATGTCTGCGGTTTTGTTTTATTTTCTAAAATTTGTGTTATGTCGAATATTAATGTGAAATAATGGTGGATTATTAACCGTTAAGTGTTCGTGAGTGTGTATGAGTGTTGGCAAATGAAACAAAACAGTGCAATGTTACTTTTCAAATTCTCACAAGAAGTCTGCGTGAGGACTTAGTAAAGCCCCACATCTTTACTGAGATACTCGAGGGGTTGGGGGGTAATATCATTTCTCACTTCCCATTTCTATTATCATTCATCATCATCAATATAATATTGTTTATTTATGTATTACAATGAAATTAAGAAACTAATGACATGGCAGCATGGTCTATGACCTTAGCCGGTTCCTTAAGGAACAAACTAAACTTAAAAAAAAAATGTAGAGATACAAAATACCGATTTTGAAACGGGTATGATCTCATACACCAGATCTGATGCAGTCCATGTTACCGGGTCAATACCACAGGCTAGCGTCCTTGGATGTCTCTTAGTCCTGATTTATGTCAATAATCTTCCTAATATTCTAGATGATTTATATGTACTTGTTGCTGGTGATATTTCAGTGCTTCTCTCTTGCTCAAACTCGTCAGAATTTAAAAATTAAATTAGACTCCACATTTTATAAAATCACATAATCTTCAACTCAACCTTAATAAGACAAAATTAATCCAATTTAAGCCTTACCAAAAAAAAACATTACAGATCATATATCTATAACAATACAAAAATAGAAACAGTAAATTAGGCCACTATGTTAGGTAACTAGATTCTCATTTGAACTGGAGGCAACACATTAAAAAAGTAGAAAGTAAAATGTCATCTTTTATCTACGCACTTTACTACCTAAAACGTGTAGCTAACTTCCCTCACAGCATACTATGCCTATGCATTTTCAATTATTTCCTATGGAATCATACTATGGGAGAACTCCTTTGACATTGATAAATTGTTTATATTACAAAAGAAGTGCTTGAGGACAATAACAAATATAGAACAATTAGAGTCATGCAAACCGCAAAGTACCGCCCGTGGAGCTCTTTACTCTTCCATATGTTCCTGCGGTCTTCAGTGCTCATCACCGTTAGTCTACGCCAGTTCTCGTTTGCCAAGGAGAGCGGCGTGAGGCTCCTATCTACTGCTGCAACGTCGCGGTGCATCCCACACTCATTGTTAAGGAAGTAATCCCTAAGACTGCACACCTCACGGTTATGGAGAGTCTTGGCGCTTAAAAAGCCACGACCTCCACACTTACGCGGGATGTACAGTCTCATAACAGATGAGCGTGGGTGAATTATGCGATGCGTTGTGAGCTGTTGACGGACTCTCCTATCCAGAGTTATGGAGAGTCTTGGCGCTTAAAAAGCCACGACCTCCACACTTACGCGGGATGTACAGTCTCATAACAGATGAGCGTGGGTGAATTATGCGATGCGTTGTGAGCTGTTGACGGACTCTCCTATCCAGAGCGTCTAACTCAGTCTGAGTCCATCTTAGTATGCCAAAGGAGTACATGATGTACGTGATGGAGTAGGGTCATCATCATCAGTTGTAAATTTGTTGAATTTACAACTTTCCCCCGATATACATGCCCGCACATTTGTCTACACCGAACTCCATCCTGATAGAACTACTGAAATCTTCTGTGATTTTCAGTAGCTTCGCAAGGTCAGGGCGTTTCGGTGCAAATAATTTCAGGTCATCCATGTATAACAGATGAAAAATGATTTCTCCGTCACCTCGAAGGCGGTAGCCCAGCCCTGAATCCTTCAGTAGGTTGCTGAGAGGGTTCAGGGCTATGCAAAACCACAATGGACTCAAACTGTCGCCTTGGAAAATGCCTCGCTCAATCCTTATAAAGTCCATCGGATCCGAGCGGCCATCTTCACCGCCCGGCTGACGAAGGACTGTGGTCCACTGCCCCATACACCCACCGAGAAAGGATCTCAAAGTTGTATTAACTTCATAGAACTCTAAGATCCTTTCCAGCCATGAGTGAGGCACCGAATCATAGGCCTTCTTGTTTACATATAATATTATTATTATTATCTTTATTTATTTTTTCTCATATAAATTTACATTTTTAAATATTTTCTAAAAACAAAATAAATAAAACATTTAAAAATATTAAAAAAAATAGCCGAATCCACATTCTACATGTCGACAACCTCGTGTGCTAAGTCGAGATTATTTATTTGTTATTCTTTCTTTTATTATTATTCTCTTTATTAAACATATTTCTTAAGAAATTTTTTTACAATATTTGCAAGTTGCTGGTAAATTATTCTAGCTACTTTGTTGTGTCTGTGCAAATACTCTGCGTTAGCAAGATGAGAACAACGTATGTACAACAAATGCGACATAACTTCACCCCCTCTTCGCAGTCAACAGCCTAACCTTGAATTTCTCAACAAAGTACTGAGAGAATTCAAAGCTAGACAAAACCATAAAGGACTCAGACTGCCGCCCTGGAATATGCCACACAACTATCTCGACATTCTGGTTGACACAAGACCGTGGTCCATTGTCGCATACATGACATCAAAAATTATTTTAAAGTTATATCAATTTTATATAACTCTAAAATCCTTATCAACCATGAATGAAGCACCGAATCATAGGCCTATTATAGTCAATCCAGGCTGTGGAGAGAGTCTCTCTGCCACGCCGAATCTTCTGGCATATGGTCATGTCAATGAGGAGGAGAAGCTCTTTAGTACCACAGGACCCAACCCTACATTCATTCTGAGTCATGTCCAAAATATTGTTTGCAACAATGTGCGAGTTAATTTTTGTTCTCAGAATGGATGTAAGGAGCTTATAAAAAGTTGGTAAGCACGTGATGGGCTTATAATTTTTCGGTTCCGTGGTACTACCTGATTTATTTAATTTTATTTATTTATTTAATTCAGACATATGTCCATAGAATTTGTTAGCAACAATGCACTTAAGAACTATGTTAGTAAAGTAGAATATAGGGCAACATAATTACTCTAGATCCGGTACTTCATGCACCAAGGACATGAAGCCGGATCCAATGCTTCAGCATAGGGCAGTCTACTCGACCAGCCTGAACTCTTAGAAAGCTGTTGATGCTGCCGCGCACTCGCTGGAGCAGGGAAGTCACTCGCTTCCTCATTATGGCCGGGAACCCGTCCGTGCGTGCCTCCGCAGCAGTAAGTGACACCAGTGGAGCAGAAAAGTGACACCAGTAGTCAACAAACTTGGGAGTGAGCCGAGCTCTATGGCTTCTTAGAATTGCGTTGCCAGTAACTCGTGTGAACATCGAAACCATTTGATCCAAAAGTTGTGCAATCCGTCCGGTCCTGGGCATTTCCAATTTTGGGCCGTACGGATCGCACAACTTACATCAGCTGTACTAATGTTTATAGCCTGGATGGTCTCGATAGGTTCACACGACTCCCTGACAACACTCATCCATTCACCTTCCGTGTGCTCGTCGGGCACCGACCAAATGCTGCGCCAGAAATTAGTCATGGCATCAACATCTTGTAGCTGCCCGTCGCTAATACGTTGATCAGCTCCTTATCAGCGTCGGTATACTTTTCTTTGGTCACTTTGAAAGAGGCGATTTTGTTGGTATCGGTCCAAACGCACTCTGTAGCAACGTATACGGTTTGCCCATGCATAGACTTTTTGCTTCAGAAAGTCAATACGTTCCGTCACACAAGCCATATAGTTTTCCGGATGAACATCAGTAACGACAAAGGCTTGTGTGACGAATCGCATGACGCGAGGCCGATTATTGCCATTTCTGAAGTAAATTCCGCCCTTCAATCCTCAATTGCCAAGCAGGGGCAGTCCCGGTTCGCCGCGGTACTCGGCCAGATTCCTGGAATTTGACACGAGCAACGTGACACACCGCGATGGTCTAAAGGAAACGCAGTACTAACTAATTAAAACCAATCTTAATGCGATCTCTTTGATGCAAGAGAGAAAAATATTTACAGATTAGCGCTCAGTGACATACTTGTTATTCTCTGTTACTACAGCGACATACGCTCCCCGATCCATGTTTGCGGGACAGCCCGCGTCGCCGCGTACTCTTTTCGCGTGCTTATTTCTATGTGCTAATGTAGGTGAAGTGAACTACGAGCTTGTGTGCGTGCGTTTCAGAGCGCTTGTATGAAGTTGCCGCACTCTCGTTCACTCTGGCTGAACCGTACCAGCGCTGTCATAAGGCCAAAAATACGTGGCGCTCGCGACGAATAAGACCGCTTAAAAATAAAAGAACCTTCAAATATTTAAATAAAAATGGTTTTATATTTCAATGTTGTTCAAAGTTGTTTTACAAAGGAATACGAGAGCAGCCGCACTCGCCAGCGATGGAGACGACTCCTCTGGCGGGTATCACGCCGGAGAAGCCCGCAGCGCCGATCACTGGGACCTGGCCGGCGACCAGGGTGGTGCCTGCAGCTGCGAAGTCGCCCGTGACTACGACATCACCGAGGCCATTACCAATGAACGGGCCTGTGACGGGCACGGAGCCCACAGCGCTGACATCAGTCACTCCTAACGGCAACGGCGCGAGGCCGCCGAGACCGAGGCCAAGGCTGCCAATACCGAGTCCGAGGCCGGCGTTTCCGAGACCGTATCCCGCCAAACCGTTGAAGCCGACACCACCGATACCATAGCCGAGGCCGGCAACACCCAAGTTGATAGGTCCAACATCAACCTCGAGGCCAGAGCTAACGCTGCCAGCACCGTACCCTAAGCCGTAGCCAAGTGGAGCTCCAATACCGTAACCGCTGAGGCCAGCTAAACCAGAGCTGGTCGCTTCTAATTCGACTTCAAGGCCGGAGTAGCCAAGGCCGCCAACGCCATAGCCAAGGCCTAGCGGGTTCAGGCCTCGAACGGGCACGCCAAGGCCGCCAAGGCCTGCTACGCCGTAGTTATAAGCGTCTATATCGATATCAATGCCGGAGTAGCCAAGGCCTCGTCCGCTGTTAAGACACTGGCTAAAAACATTCTGAAAATAAAAATTAATTTTATTTTTTACAGCTGCTTCGTAGATGCAGCGTAGATTTTATAGGAATCTTTATTTATTAAAAAGGTCTAATAAGGTACAAACAGAAGGACTATTTAAATTGCATGCATTTAAAAAAATACTTTTATGTTAGCCGGTGTCGGTAATGGAGTTGTTGTTCACAACACGACTATACATACGACTATAAATGTAATTACAAAGTGGATTTACCTGGACCAGGCAAGCCTGCATGCACAGCAGAAGGAAAGCGAAGGTAGACATGATGGTTCCTCAGTTGCCGATGCAACTACAATGTCTTTCGCTAAGTAGGTCGGACTTAATATACAGAGGAATTTAGATAAAACATTTATTTTGTAATACATAATACGTGCCTTGAGTGATGTTGATACACCTATATTATCGACAGTGTCCTTGCGCTTTGGCGCCTGTTGCCATGGCCGTTGTCTGTTTTAGTATATAAGGAACGTTGGGGTCAACATTGGTCATTCTAGTTTTGACAATCAATCAATATGGTTGCCAAAGTTGTATTCCTTTGCGCCTCGGCCCTGCTTGTACAGGTAAGATAAATATGTTTTTGGTTAACCTGTCAAACGTGAATATTTCTTTTGCAATAAAAAAGATTTTTATACATGTTTTGTAAAATAATTCTAACTTACTTTTTCAGACCACTTTTGGCCAGTGCATTGGGTCAGGGTCTTACGTCACTGGAAATTCAGTCGTTGACAATGACATCTATATTGGCAATAGTGCCCTTAACCTGGGAAGAGGCGGCCTTAACTTGGGAAGTGGCCTTAACTTGGGAAGCGGCCTCAACTTAGGCAGCGGCCTCAACTTAGGCAGTGGCCTCAACTTAGGCAGCGGCCTTTTAGGCAGCGGCCTTAACTTAGGCAGCGGCCTCAACTTAGGCAGCGGCCTTTTAGGCAGCGGTCTTAACTTAGGCAGTGGCCTTAACATAGGCAATGGCCTTAACCTAGTAAGCGGTATCAACAACGTTGGCTTGATTGGCGGAGGAATTGGTAGCAGTGTCGGCGTAGTTGGCCTTTCTGACCTTAACGTTGTCTCGAGCGGTCCTCTGGCCGTCACCACAATCTCACCCATCGGCCCCAGCGGCATCGCCGTGGCGTCGGAGAACGTGCTCGACGGCAATTTGCTGGTCAGCGGCACTCTGCCGTTCCTGAGCGCCGTGGCCTTCGAGGGCGCGCTGCCGTCGGCCGGCTCTGGCGTCGCTACCTGCGGCTGCGGCAGCGGCAGCGTCGGCATCATCGGCGAAGGCTACCCGCAGCCCTTGGCCGCTCCCGTGTTCGGAATCGGGTCTGGCATCGGTGGCATTTACTTTTGAACTGCGACATTAAATTGATGAAAATAAATTGAACATTTCGAAATCAAT
Organism: Eudonia truncicolella; assembly: GCA_949315975.1. NCBI lineage: Eukaryota > Metazoa > Arthropoda > Insecta > Lepidoptera > Crambidae > Eudonia > Eudonia truncicolella. Next base: position 2,682,807 of record OX438851.1, read on the forward strand.
CAATCAATGCCTTATTTATTTAATGTTATTGTTATAACTGTAAGAATTATTCAGCAAATTACAGCTGTACCTTAGGCTCTCACAGTGTAAACGGGTATATAAATTAACGACGAGAAAGTTTGTGATTCCTTGAGCCGAAAGTACAGGCGTCTGTCGTACTAGGCGTCAGTACAGTACAGTTGTGGACGGCACATGTAGCTATGATGAGCTATTACAACACAGATACAAAATAGAGAGAATGCAGAAGGCATGCAGAATGTAAGCTTCATACAAATGCGCTTGAACTACGCACACATAGACAACCTTTCACGGACACGAAACCTCGCAACAGCAGCGCTCGGACTTCAGAAGAACTACCTGCAGAAGTTTCAGAGAAAACCCAATCCCGATGTAACGTTGCACTCATCACAAAAGAAACCACGTGTTCCAGGCCCCAAATAGAGGTAAGCCACGGTGGCAGAATTGCACATTTTTTGAACTGTTGGTATAAAATATGTGATGATGAAGTTATATATATCAAAGGATATAGTATACCTTTTATAAATTTACCTTATCAGTATTCAGAACCAAGACAAAGTCAGGCTATTAAGAATTTGTTAAATTTAGGAGCAATACCTTGTAACAACCAATTTGTGTCTAAAACCTTTTTGGTACCAAAACCTAATGGGGGTAACAGGTTCATTTTAAACTTAAAATGCCTTAATGAATATATTACTACCTCCCATTTCAAAATGGAGGATATAAGAACAGTTATGGCCATCCTTAGTCCAGGTGATTTTATGGTTAAAATTTACCTAAAAGAGTCTTATTTATTAGTTCATATAAAACCAAGCCATAGATTTTTTTTAAGATTTCGATACCTAGAATTATATGAATTTCAGGCATTACCCTATGGCCTTTGTACTGCGACTTTTGTCTTTACAAAAATTATGATAGTAGTTGTAAATTACCATCGTCAAAAAGGCTACAAATCTGTGCAATATTTAGACGATTTGTTACTTATAGGTTCCAATTATTAGTATGTTCTTAGAAATTATCATGAAACTGTTAATTTACTGCAATGCCTAGGTTTTGTCGTTAATTTTGAAAAAAGTGTGATTGTACCAACACAGGCTTGCCAATTTTTAGGTTTTGTGTTTAATACTTTGGATATGACAATAAACTTACCATCAGAAAAGATTAAAAGTATTAAAAACGTTGTTGCTAAGTATACACAAATGGATTCTTGTTCCATTCGAGACGTAGCTAAGTTGACAGGCATCTTGGTGGCTGCTTGTCCAGCATCTCGCTATGGTTGGTTGTATACTAAAACTTTAGAATTCTATAAAATTAAATCTCTTACCAAAAATGAAAATAATTATGGCTCTTTAATGCAAATTCATTCTGACATAAAAGAAGATCTTATGTGGTGGATGGCTAATATTTCTATGTTTAAAAAATCGTTCTTAATTTCATCATATTATGACATTACTATACTTTTTTGTTTTTTTATTTTCGTGGGCCGGCATGTGACTGATGCTGCGTTGTTTTCACGCTGCACCAGTTGTCCTTGCGTCTGGCCTCCGTTTCCACTTAACATCATGTAGAGTGGAGTCATTTGCCGAGCCAGGTAATAAATAAAATTACAAATATCAGCTCTATTGTATTTAATTAAATAAGACCAGAAAATTATTAAAAATGAAATGGTATTGCCGTTGGTTCCGGCTGCATTAGCAGTTGTTAACAACCACCGCACCGCACTGGGCCCGCGTGGTGGTTTATAGCCCGTTCTCCCTATCCATCCATAGGGAAGGCTCGTGCCCCAGCATTCGGGACATAAATGAGTTGATGATGAAAAACTTTTTGGCCACCAATAAAAATATTGCTCGCATATATAAATCTTTAAAAGAAAAACATCTTGGTAAATATGGAATCTCAGGCAAATTCTATTGGCGACACAAAATGCACCATAATTCGTCCAATAGTTTAAGTGCCTTACAAATAAACAAACAATAAGGTCCGAATAGTTATTCCGTGTTTTGTATCTCTAGTTTGAAATGACGTTTACATGCCAGAAACAAAACACGGAATAACTATTCGGACCTTATTGTTAGTTTATTTGTAAGGGGCTTAAACTATTCGATCTATGTGTGCATAGCTCAAGCGCATTTGTATGAAGCTTACATTCTGCATTCTCTATTTTGTATGTGTTGTTATTTGTTTGACATTATGATTATAATTTATTTTCATAGCTACATGTGCCGTCCACAACTGTACTGTACTGACGCCTAGTACGACAGACGCCTGTACTTTCGGCCCAAGGAATCACAAACTTTCTCGTCGTTAATTTATATACCCGATTACGCTGTGAGAGCCTAAGGTACAGCTGTAATTTGCTGAATAATTCTTACAGATATAAAATTAAATAAATAAGGCATAATATTTGATTTCAAAATGTTCAATTTATTTTCATCAGTTTCATGTCGCAGTTCAAAAGTAAATGCCACCGATGCCAGACCCAATTCCGAACACGGGAGCGGCCAAGGGCTGCGGGTAGCCCTCGCTGATGATGCCGACACTGCCGCTGCCGCAGCCGCAGGTAGCGACGCCAGAGCCGGCCGACGGCAGCGCGCCCTCGAAGGCCACAGCGCTCAGGAACGGCACAGTGCCGCTCACCAGCAGGTTGCCGTCGAGCACGTTCTCCGACGCCACGGCGACGCCGCTGGGGCCGATGGGCGAGATGGTGGTGACGACCAGAGGACCGCTCGGGACAACGTTAAGGTCAGAAAGGCCAACTACGCCAACACTGCCGATTCCTCCACCAATCAAGCCAACGTTGTTGAGACCGCTTGCTAGGTTTATGCCACTGCCCAAGTTAAGGCCGCTGCCTAAGTTAAGGCCACTGCCCAAGTTAAGGCCGCTGCCCAAGTTAAGGCCGCTGCCCAAGTTAATGCCGCTTCCCAAGTTAAGGCCGCCTCTTCCCAGGTAAAGGGCACTATTTCCAATGTAGATGTCATTGTCAACGACTGAATTTCCAGTGACGTAAGACCCTGACCTAATGCACTGGCCAAAAGTAATCTGAAAAAGTAAGTTAGAATTATTTTACAAAACTATTATGGCATGTATAAAAATCTTTTTATTGTAAAAGAAATATTCACGTTTAACAGGTTAACCAAAAAACATATTTATCTTACCTGTAAAAGCAGAGCCGAGGCGCAAAGGAATACAACTTTAGCAACCATTTTGATTGATTGTCAAAACTAGAATGACCAATGTTAACCCCAACTTTCCTTATATACTAAAACAGACAAAACGCCATGGCAACAGGCACCAAATCACAAGGACTCTGTTGATAATATAGGTGTAAGAACAACACACAAGGCACGTATTATGTATTACAAAACGAATGGTTTATCTAAACTCTTCAGTATATAAACTTCGACCTACATAGTGAAAGACATTGCAGTTTCATCAGCCACTGAAGAACCATTATGTCTACCTTCACTTTTCTCTTCCTGTGCATCCAGGCTTGCCTGGTTCAGGTAAGCCCACTATGTAATTAAAATTTTAGAAAACGTATGTACAAACGTACTATTTGTTGAATACTTAAAGCAGCCTATTGTTGTGTAAAGCATATACTTAAACTTTCTTCCTCAGAATGTTTTTGGCCAGTGTTTAAATCGCGGCCTTGGATACTCCGGCATTGATATTGAAATAGACGCTTATAACTACGGCGTAGCTGGACTTGGCAGCTATGGATTGGGAGTCCCGGTGACTGGCGCAGTCCCTCTCGGCCTTGGATATGGCGTTGGCGGCCTTGGCTACTCCGGCCTTGGCTACTCCGGCCTTGAAGTAGAAGCGACCAGCTCTGGCTTAGCTGGCCTCAGCGGTTACGGTATTGGAGTTCCACTTGGCTACGGCTTAGGATACGGTGTTGGCAGCGTTAGCTCTGGCCTCGAGGTTGATGTTGGACCTGTCAACTTGGGTGTTGCTGGCCTCGGCTATGGTGTCGGTGGTCTCGGCCTCAACGGTTTGGCGGGATACGGTCTCGGAAACGCTGGCCTTGGACTCGGTATTGGCGGCCTTGGCCTCGGTCTCGGTGGCCTCGCGCCGTTGCCGTTAGGAGTGACTGATGTCAGCGCTGTGGGCTCCGTGCCCGTCACAGGCCCGTTCATTGGTAATGGCCTCGGTGATGTCGTGGTCACGGGCGACTTCGCAGCTGCAGGCACCACCCTGGTCGCCGGCCAGGTCCCAGTGATCGGCGCTGCGGGCTTCTCCGGCGTGATACCCGCCAGAGGAGTCGTCTCCATCGCTGGCGAGTGCGGCTGCTCTCGCATTCCATTGTAAATCAATACCAGCTAACAACTACAAACAATAAAATGCACGTTGGCACTTAACATTGATTTGTTATTTAACTTGTGAAACCTATTTTATTATGATTACGATAGCGTTAAGTATAATTGCTATGTGAGTCCTAAAACATTTAATTTTAAAATTTGGTTGCGTTCAATTTGTCTTGGTCCATATTACCTGGTGTTACAACTTTCCATATCGGTTAAGTTTTTCATCTTGAACTACCTGATGTCAAAGCATGTTAATCAATAAATAAATGTTTCTGCATTGTTGGTTAGAAACGAGCTGAGGCACAATAATTGTGATAGCTAGTCAGGTGAACTAAGAAGAATATCATCTACTTCGTCCAAATAAAGTACCCCTAGTACCTACCCTGCTAGCAAACTCAAGGCAACCCTACTAATCTGGAATCACATTATGAAATCAGAGACAATTTAGACTTTATGATACGTAAACATGAGTTACACATGATTACTTGTATAAATAACTTTCAGAGAAAAGTGTATAAATAATATGTAATATTAATAAAAGTCTTAACTGCAAACGGAGGTAAATAGATTACATGAAACGTTACACATTTTGGTACGACGTAATTATTTCGAATTTGAATTTTAATTCGAAATTATTTATTGCATGCCACAATGGCGTACATATTTATTATTACACCAATAGGTATAGATGAGAGCATTAACATTGTAACTCTGTAACATACGATTGAACAAGAAATAAACAATAGTCATAACTAGTCTAAAGTTAACACTTAAGACTAGTTTTGACTAGTTTTTTTTATGTGTAACATCTTTCCGCTCGCTTTCTATATACACAATTTGTGGGAGTGATTTCGTGAAATGTGACGGAAGTGGGTGTAACAGTGTGACAGGAAGCTAGGTTTAGGAGGCAGATGCAAATTTCTTCAGTGAGTTGACAAACGTTTGGTTCCAAGATAGTGGTGCTTGTTTAAGGCCGTAAAGAGAACGATTGAGTTTACTCATATTTGCATAAAAACCTTCAGGTGGTGACATATATGTCTTCACTGACGTCAGCCCACAACAAAATGGCTTAGCGGAAAGAATGAACCGCACATTGTTAGAAAGAGCCAGATATATGCTCTTAAATCCTGAACTACAGAAGCATTATTGAGCAGAAGCTGTGACAGCTGCAGCTTACATCACGAATAGATGTCGAACAAGGGCTTTAGCCTTTTTAACACCGGAAGAGATGTGGAGTGGTAAACAACCAGATATCACACATATGAAAATATTTGGCTGTGAAGCAATGGTACATGTTCCAAAAGAAAAGCTAAGAAGTGGGACTCAAAGACAAATTAAATGATATTTATAGATACAATGGACAAACGAAAAGATAAAGGCTTTTTGATCCCAAAACAAGAAAAGCCATTATAAGCAGAGACGTGATTTTTCTAGAAAGCCCAGTAAAAAATAAAAATTAAAGCGAAAAGGGTTGTCTATTGATAATTATAGTTTTAAAATTATAAAACATAATTTTTGAGCTCGAAATTCGACGAAACCTTGATATAAATGTCTGTCAAGTAGTATGTATCTATACCTTCTAAATATATAAAAAAAAACACAAATGTAAAAAAAAATCCACGAGCAGGATTTGAACCTGCACCTTTCTGACATACCGGGTCATGTGCTCTCCCAATTGAGCTATCGTGGTTCTAACCAGCCCGCCGAAATTATTCAACACTATTTACTTTTTACTTTTTACATTTACGATTGCACAAGTAATGCAATCACTCTCGTTTTTATTACAATATTATATACAAATTTTACATGAACACCTACATTTTCGATTATACAAGCAATGCAATTAGTCTCATTAATCCTACTAATATTATAAACGCGACAGTTTGTAAGTATGGATGGATGTTTGTTACTCTTTCACGTAAAACTACTGAATGGATTTTAATGAAACTCTCCTCATATACAGACCATGACCCAGACCAGCATAAAGGATACTTTTTTTTTTACTTTTTTTTTACTGTAATCTTCGCGAACGAAGTCGCGGGCAACAAATAGTTTACAATATAAATCACAAAGACACAGACACCTACTTTTTTGATTGTACAAGCAATGCAATCAGTCTCATTCATTCACAATAAATCACAAATATAGCGGATTTTAATTTGACAATTAAATTATCTAAAACTACTACTATTATTAAATATTATAATATCTCACTAATTACAAAATAAAATAATTTTATTTAAGTAGTTGCGGAATGTTTTTTTTTTTCGTACTTTTTTTGCCAAAGTATTTAAATCTTAAATCCATGTAAGTCTGGATTACACATTTCATTAAAAAATATTTGTGGCTTGAATCATGTTGGCTATCATATGTGTTAAAAAAAAATTGAGAATCTGCGAAATATTCCATACAGAACTTCCCTACTTTTTAAAGTGATTAAACTGTTTTATAGAAACTATCACGATCAATAAGATGCGAAACATATGAATCACTGTTATTTGGTGATCCAAATGAATTTAAAAGTTTATTCGATATTGAAAAACATCAGAACACCAGACCAAATGAACCAAGAAATAATTAACGCAGCCCGTTTTTAGTTATTTAATGGTATCGTGATAATCATGAAACAGGTTTCTGAAGTGAAATAACAAGTCCAAGTAAAGTGCAAGAGTGAATTTTATTGTTTGTGGTTAGTCAGCAATTTCTGTTTTACAAAGGAATGCGAGAGCAGCCGCACTCGCCGGCGATGGAGACGACTCCTCTGGCGGGTATTACGCCGGAGAAGCCCACAGCGCCGAGCACTGGGACCTGGCCGGCGACCAGGGTGGTGCCTGCAGCGGCGAATTCACCCGCGACCACGACATCACCGGCGCCATTACCAATGAACGGGCCGGTGACGGGCGCGGAGGCCACAGCGCTGACATCAGTCACTCCCAACGGCAACGGCGCGAGGCCGCCGAGACCGAGGCCAAGGCTGCCAATACCGAGTCCGAGGCCGGCGTTTCCGAGACCATATCCCGCCAAACCGTTGAGGCCAAGACCACCGATGCCATAGCCGAGGCCGGCAACACCATAGTTGACAGGTCCAACATCAACCTCGAGGCCAGAGCTAACGCTGCCAGCACCGTACCCTAAGCCGTAGCCAAATGGAGCTCCAATACCGTAACCGCTGAGTCCAGCTAAACCAGAGCTGGTTGCTTCTAGTTCGACTTCAAGCCTGGAGTAGCCAAGACCGCCAACGCCATAGCCAAAGCCTAGCGGGTTCAGGCCTCGAACGGGCACGCCAAGGCCGCCAAGGCCGACTGCGCCATATCTGAGAGCGTCCACTTCCACATCAAGGCCGTATGTTGAACCGTAGTTTAAGCACTGGCCAAAAGCATTCTGAAAAGAAAAATTGTTAAAGACGAGGGTAAAAGTCATAAAAGTCTTATTTCTTTGAAACCACCAAATTAGGTAAAAGGTTAGCCATTTATGTTAGGCTTTATGAATCATAAAATTTAATTAGTCACGTATGCACAGAAAACTTTCTAGATCCCAATTTATTACCTGGATCAGGCAAGCCTGAATGCACAGCACAAGAAAAGCGAAGGTAGACATGATGGTTCCTCAGTTGCTGATGAAACTGCAATGTCTTTCACTAAGTAGGTCGGAGTTTATATACAGAGGAGTTAAGATAAAACACTTATTTTGTAATACATAATACGTGCCTTGTGTGTTGTTCTTACATCTATATTAGCAACAGTTTCCTTGTGCTTTGGCGCCTGTTACCATGGCTTTTTTCTGTTTTAGTATATAAGGAACGTTAGGGTCAACATTGGTCATTCTATTTTTGACAATCAATCAAAATGGTTGCCAAAGTTGTATTCCTTTGCGCCTCGGCTCTACTTGTACAGGTATGATAGATGTTATTATATTGTTAAACTGTTAAATGTAAATTTCACTTGCATTACAAAAATACTTTTCATAACATTTTTGTAAAAAAAATCCAATATTTCTTTTTCAGACCGCTTTTGGCCAGTGCATTGGGTCAGCAAGACCTTACTATACTGGCAATACAGTCGTTGACAATGACATCTACATTGGCAATAGTGCCCTTAACCTGGGAAGAGGCGGCCTTAACTTGGGAAGTGGCCTTAACTTGGGAAACGGCCTCAACTTAGGCAGCGGCCTCAACTTAGGCAGCGGCCTTAACTTAGGCAGTGGCCTTAACATAGGCAATGGCCTTAACCTAGTGAGCGGTCTCAACAACGTTGGCTTGTTTGGCGGAGCAATCGGCAGCCGTGTTGGCGCAGTTGGCCTTTCTGACCTTAACGTTGTCTCGAGCGGTTCTCTGGTCGTCACCACCATCTCGCCCATCGGCCCCAGCGGCGTCGCCGTGGCGTCGGAGAACGTGCTCGACGGCAACCTGCTGGTGAGCGGCACGCTGCCGTTCCTGAGCGCCGTGGCCTTCGAGGTCGCGCTGCCGTCGGCCGGCTCTGGCGTCGCTACCTGCGGCTGCGGCAGCGGCAGCGTCGGCATCATCGGCGAGGGCTACCCGCAGCCCTTGGCCGCTCCCGTGTTCGGAATCGGCTCTGGCATCGGTGGCCTTTACTACTAAATCGCAAAATGCTTTGATGAAAATAAACGAAACAATAATTTCTCAATCAAAAATACCTTTGATTCCTTCATATTGTGAACTTAGATTTATTACGATATATACTTAGTGCATACTTTATATAACTAGATACCTATTGCAATTTAAAAAATATCACCATTAGTTTTCTTCGTCACCAGAAATGTAAATTAAGGAAATGGACAAATAGTTACTTTCCAGGAGAAGCTAAAAACTATTTCAACTTTGTAAAATTTAATATTTATAAATTTTTATAAAATACAGTGAAAAAATTAAACGTCCTCCCGACCCAGCCAGGAATCGAACCTGGGTCTTACGCAATCCTGGCGGCTGCACTGACCGCTATGCTACCGGGAAGGCTGACGTAAGCGCTGAATTTTGTCACTGCTTTTTAATTATTATTGTGGAAGACCCAGGTTCGATTCCTGGCTGGGTCGTGTGGGCGTTTAATTTTTTCACTGTATTTTATAAATATTTAATTTAGCTTCAGTGCAGCAATTAGCACTTGAAAATAAAAAGTAAAAAAAATTGTAAGATTTTTTCTTACTTTTTATTACTAGCTGACCCGGCGGACTTCGTACCGCTTTGACAGTTTTCATGACAACCAAACTAACAACTCATTTTGTATTGGAAAATTAAATTGTCGTTTTTAGTATTATCCGTTACTTATTATTTATATTTCTTACCCAATGATATTATTCAAAAAAGGTTAAACTCACTTAAAAACGCAATTATACTCTTTGAAATTACTTGTTTTATATGAAACAAAACATAACTAACTACATTAAAGAAAAAAAAGACAAAATAAAACCTATAAATAAAAAATGTCCTCCAGCTGTGGGCTCATGGGAACGGTCCCAAGAATGCTGGCAACATTACCTCTTTGGATTGCCAAGCTAATACGTTGGCAGAGGTAGTTGCCAGCCTTCTTGTCACCGGAGGCTTCAATAAGGCGACCACTCAACTCTTTAACAAGCTGCTTGGCCTCCGGCCCCCATGGACCCAATGTCTCCACCGCAAACGGAACAAACAAATAATTTGGACCCAGGTGTGCGTATTTGTGCCGTTTGCGATTTTCAGCACTTACCGCAGCAGCCCCCACATGAAGAGAGGTGGCGCGTACATGTGAGGGAGCTACGGTGTCAGCACAGGTTGCATCCCACACCAACGGCCTTGCCAGGGCCCAATGGTCATCCCGTCAGGTCTGAATGATATTATAAAAAATGATAAATGAATGATATTATATAAAACGAGAAGCAGATATGTAAACGCACGCGTTGTGAAGACTCATTTAAAGCCCAATTGTCTCATGTCGCAATCAGTTTGAGTCAAACAAGCCACAGAGAGTGCAATCATTAAAATTATAGCTATCTCTTAATTTGCGTGCTATTTCGTATGTTTTGTATTATTTACTTACTTACTTATTACTTATCAGTGAAACTTGTCATTGTGTGCAGTTTTGGATTGGTCGGAACAGATTTGAAACGCAAAATACTATGAACGTAACATATCTATAGTTTATAATATCATTGTTCTCACCGTTTAAATCTTCCCTGAACTTCCATAAATATTTCAAAATCAAGGTAAGCCAAATCGGACCAGCCATTCTCGAGACAAACGAACAGCAATTGATTTTTATATATATAGAAGATGTTTTTGTTTTGTTTATATAGTTAAACATTAATTAAAACTAATGTGTAAAATAAACGCGAGTAGATCCGTAAAAGTTGTTTCATTTCATTTCAATTGTTTATATAATTTTAACGCAAATTTTGTTGCGAAACAAATGACAAAACACAAATGTTGAAAAAATTTCCACGAGCAGGATTTGAACTTGCACCCTTCTGACATACCGGGTCAGGTGCTCTACCAATTGAGCTATCGTGGTTCCACCCCTACCAGCGCGCCGAAAAAAAAATCTTTTTATTTTCTAATAAAATTAACAAAAAACAAATAAGTAATTTAAAAGCATGCAACATTTTATTCAATATTTAAATAATATTTAATTTTAGAAATTCTTTTAAAGAATTCATAGGGTGAGATCAGATCTTCTTCCAATTTTTTTTCTCCTCACTGTAACGCAAATTGAATCTGATATCGATTTTTCTTCTTTTACTGCTATGAAACAAACTGTTTTTATATCTGGTTTCTTGCCATTTCGCTTCTTACCTTATGGCATAATGCATAATGCTAACATAATAGTATAAATATACTTACCAGGTAGTTTTAAAACATTTGCTTGATATGTATATTTTTGTAACGAAATAAAACTATTTTTTTTTGATTTTTTTTTTAATGAATCACGAACGATTTGTCTACAGGCAGTTTTCAATTAAAGACTACTTGATATATGGACAAAAACAAAATGTGGACAATTTGCTTCCAGGACAATCTCTTCATGTGGTCAAGATTGGTTATATAGACCTTTTGCTTGAGAAGACCAAAAGCATATATTATTATGAACATATTGCTTTGTAGCCGATCCGATCCGAAATGTTAGGAGCATATGTAATTTTATGACATTTTTCGTTTCAACTGTACACTTTTTTCTATACGCAAGAATAAAATCGGTTAAAGTAGGGATTTTTCGTTAGGTAATTTTAAATCGGGTAGAAATCGGGTAGAGATCGGGTGGAGTGGGGACGTAGCCGAAATTCTGTAGCTTAAAAAGTCATTTAATAAATTCGCAATCGACGAAACACAATAGTGGTGTATGTTTAATTCTGTGTTTTGTTATGTGATTCCAATAAACGTTTTTTTTCTTTTTCTTCTTTTTATGCTTCTTCTTTTTCTTCTTGATTGTTATTCCCATACAATTTCTATTAAAAAACTGTATTGACAGTTGCTAAAAAGTTTCTCTATTGACTAATCAGTCACCTACAGAATTTTTAGATTACTTTTAGGGAAAACTGTTTTGTGACCGCTGCATTATCGGCAATGCAGTGGTCACAAATACTCTCGTACCCTTGCAATTGCGTAGAGATATAGTGTCACTCAGCGTCTTCTACCGCTTATACCACGGCGAGGGCTCTGAAGAACTCTTTGACCTTATCCCACCTTCTCCCTTCCTCCATAGGAATACGCGTGCTGCTTTCCGGAGTCGCCGCTGTGCTATCTCGAACATTCCATCGCGCTCAAAGAAATTTGGTGACTCGTTTCTTTGTCGCACTTCCAAAAAATGGCATAGTCTACCAGCACACGTTTTCCCTCCATCCTATGACATGGGGTCCGTCAAACGAGGCGTGAATAAGCACCTTGTGGGCCGGCAGGGTGAGGGTGACAGATGCTGCGTTGGTTACACGCTGCACCAGTTGTCCTTGCGTCTGGACTCAGTTTCCGCTTAACATCAGGTGGAGTGAAGTCATTTGCCGAGCCGGGTATAAAAAAAAAAGTTGCGTGCGTGTGTTTGTGTGAGGGTGTGTGTGTGTGTTTATGTATTTACTTCAGATCTCAGTAGGTTTATTTGTTTAATATTATTTAATATTATGTATTCATGATTTGATTTGATATTTGTCGAGGTTCATCCATAGAAAATATTAAGGTTTTACCCCCTTATTCATAAAACTATTTAAGCATTATTTAGTTAATCACTGTTTTATCTCTTTTTCTCAAATTCAAAATGATGTTTGTGTGACGTTGACAAAACAATATTTAACTAAATAATCCATAAATAGTTTTTATGAATAAGGGGGTAAGAGTCACACACTTTTTAAAACTAATATTCTACTTTATCTTTGAAAATAAAAATGAAATTTTGTTATAAGGAATACTTATAAAAACATAAAGCATATAGGGTTGTCTATTAAAAATTACAGTTAAAATTATAAAACATCATTTTTGATCTCGAAATTCGACTAAACTTTGCTATAAAAGTCTGTCAAGTGGTATCTATATCTTTCTATATGTATCTATCTGTTCGTTTATCTCGCTAAAACTCGAGAATGGCTGGACCGATTTGGCTACTTATCGTAATAAAACTAAGTCCACATTATGAAAGAATCAAAGGTATTTTTGATTGAGAAATTATTGTTTCATTTATTTTCATCAAAGCATTTTGTAATTTAGTAGTAAAGGCCACCGATGCCAGAGCCGATTCCGAACACGGGAGCGGCCAAGGGCTGCGGGTAGCCCTCGCTGATGATGCCGACGCTGCCGCTGCCGCAGCCGCAGGTAGCGACACCAGAGCCGGCCGACGGCAGCGCGCCCTCGAAGGCCACGGCGCTCAGGAACGGTAGCGTGCCGCTCACCAGCAGGTTGCCTTCGAGCACGTTCTCCGACGCCACGGCGATGCCGCTGGGGCCGATGGGCGAGATGGTGGTGACGACCAGAGGACCACTCGGGACAACGTTAAGGTCAGAAAGGCCAACTACGCCGACGCTGCTACCGATTCCTCCACCAATCAAGCCAACGTTGTTGAGACCGCCTACTAGGTTAAGGCCATTGCCTATGTTAAGGCCACTGCCTAAGTTAAGGCCGCTGCCTAGGTTGAAGCCGCTGCCTAAGTTGAGGCCATTTCCCAAGTTAAGGCCACTTCCCAAGTTAAGGCCGCCTCTTCCCAGGTTAAGGGCACTATTGCCAATGTAGATGTCATTTTCAACGACTGAATTTCCAGTGACGTAAGACCCTGACCCAATGTACTGGCCAAAAGTGGTCTGAAAAAGTAAGTTAGAATTATTTTACAATAGTATTATGGCATGTATAAAAATCTTTTTTATTGCAAAAGAAATATTCACGTTTACCAGGTTAACCAAAAAACATATTTATCTTACCTGAACAAGCAGAGCCGAGGCGCAAAGGAATACAACTTTGGCAACCATTTTGATTTATTGTCAAAACTAGAATGACCAATGTTGACCCCAACGTTCCTTATATACTAAAACAGACAACGGCCATGGCAACAGGCACCAAAGCACAAGGACACTGCCGATAATACAGGTGTATCAACATCACACAAGGCACGTATTATGCATTACAAAATAAATGTTTTATCTAAACTCCTCTGTATATAAACACCGACCTACTTAGTGAAAGACATTGCAGTTTCATCAGCAACTGAGGAACCATCATGTCTACCTTTGCTTTCCTTCTGCTGTGCATCCAGGCTTGCCTGGTCCAGGTAAATCCACTATGTAATTAAATTTATAGTCGTATGTATAGACGTGTAGTGAACAACAACTCCAGTACCAATACCAGCTAACATTAATGCGCACCGTAAAAGTTTTTAAATGTATTTTTTTTTAAATACATGCAAAATAAGTCCTTCTGTTTGTACTTTATTAGACCTTGTTAATGAATATAGAATAATTTCCTTTATGATCTATGCTGCCTCTACGAAGCAGCTGTAAAAAATAACATTAATTTTTATTTTCAGAATGTTTTTAGCCAGTGTCTAAACAACGGACGAGGCCTTGGCTACTCCGGTATTGATATTGATATAGACGCTTATAACTACGGCGTAGCTGGCCTTGGCGGCCTTGGCGTGCCCGTTCGAGGCCTGAACCCGCTAGGCCTTGGCTATGGCGTTGGCGGCCTTGGCTATGGCATTGGCGGCCTTGGCTACTCCGGCCTTGAAGTCGAATTAGAAGCGACCAGCTCTGGTTTAGCTGGCCTCAGCGGTTACGGTATTGGAGCTCCATTTGGCTACGGCTTAGGGTACGGTGCTGGCAGCGTTAGCTCTGGCCTCGAGGTTGATGTTGGACCTGTCAACTTGGGTGTTACCGGCCTCGGCTATGGTATCGGTGGTGTCGGCTTCAACGGTTTGGCGGGATACAGTCTCGGAAACGCCGGCCTCGGACTCGGTATTGGCAGCCTTGGCCTCGGTCTCGGCGGCCTCGCGCCGTTGCCGTTAGGAGTGACTGATGTCAGCGCTGTGGGCTCCGTGCCCGTCACAGGCCCGTTCATTGGTAATGGCCTCGGTGATGTCGTGGTCGTGGGCGACTTCGCAGCTGCAGGCACCACCCTGGTCGCCGGCCAGGTCCCAGTGATCGGCGCTGCGGGCTTCTCCGGCGTGATACCCGCCAGAGGAGTCGTCTCCATCGCTGGCGAGTGCGGCTGCTCTCGCATTCCTTTGTAAAAACAAATATGAACAACATTGAAATATAAAAAGAATACCCCTTACTCTGGTCTTATTATTTTAACCTATTTATAAATAGAAATTCTAGAATCTTATGAGAAACGAGAGAGATGGCAATTATCAATGATTTTAGCTTAGTGTTGAAAACTTAATCAACTTGTGAAACAATGTGAGAACCTATAAAGAAGCGTTAATACTTGACTGAGATTTCATATTTTAATAATGTTATATTTACCAACATAATTATTATTGAACTGCCAATTTTTTTATTAAAGATTCATATTGCCAGCATAATGAATGCCGTCAACTCCTTCAACAGGGCCGCCATGTTGGCACAAGCAAAATTAAAAGCCCTCTCCTAATACGGGTACTCTGCTGGACCGCAGTACTTTTCGCCTTGCCACTGCCTTGCTTCTTGGCGTCCCCAGTATCTCCCTCATGAATGTCGTTGCGGGCAGTGCGTAGTGGGCAGCCTCGGTCACCACGGGCTTTCCTGTGCTAGAAGTGCTGGCCGCATTACTCGTCATCATAACCTGAATGACATCATTCGACGGGCTCTTGTCACCGCTGGAGTGCCAGCGGTACTAGAACCCTCCGGTCTGGCACGTGATGACGGCAAAAGACCGGACGGCATGACAATTCCTTGGAGGGTGGGATGGGCTCTGGTATAGGATGTTACATGTGTCAGTACGCTTGCACTGTCCTACATTCCAAGCACTTCTGTTAGCGCTGGCGCGGCAGCAAATTATGCAGAGGACCTCAAATGGTGAAAATATGAGAATCTGACTGGGGATCTCATATTTGAGCCATTTGGGGTAGAGACATTAGGTCCATGGGGCCCAGGTGCTTACAAACTCTTTAACACGTTGACTGCCGCAAAACCAGACACAATAAAAAATTTATTGTTTGTCGGTCACCGGTGACCACCACGGCGATTGAAGACTTAAAGATATTTCTATTAAATTAGTAGAAACCACCCGGGACCCCGGAGCCAGCAGCTACTTGGACCAGCGTGTAAGCAGTGCTATCCAACGTGGCAATGCTGCTAGCTTACTGGGCACTCTGCCTGATGGGGATGACTTAGGCCAAATTTTTAATTTATAATTAGTAGTAGTTAGTAGTTATATTTTTATAATACATAGATTTTGTAAGTTTAATTTTAAGTAGTTTAATTATCATCTTGACTGTTTTTGTGAATAATAACGCCAAAAATTAATTATTTTTGAATTTGCCTATATTCATTACCCAATTTAACTCTATCTAATTTGTAATCAACGGTTTAAAAATTTAAAAAATATTTTTTATTTACTGTAAAACTTTTGACAATAGATAAGCCAATGACGTAATAGGTTTACAAGAACGGGTCAAGGACAAGGGTCTGTCTGTGTAGGTAACTTTATTTCTTGGCATGTTTTAAGAAATTAAGTTACCAGCGGTTTCCACACTAGGAAGAGCCTGACTTGTAGCAAACCAACAGACACGTGATGCGACTCGTTTCTTTGTCGCACTTTCAAAAGATGGAATAGTCTACCAGCACACGTTTTCCCTTCTTCCTATGTCAAGGGGTCCTTCAAACGAGGCGTGAATAAGCACCTTGTGGGCCGGCAGGGTGAGGGTGACAGATGCTGCGTTGGTTTCACGCTGCACCAATTGTCCTTGCGTCTGGACTCAGTTTCCACTTAACATCTGGTAGAGTGGAGTCATTTGCCGAGCCAGGTATAAAAAAAAAATTGCGTGCGTGTGTACTGTGTGAGGGTGTGTGTGAGAGGGTGAGGATGTGTGTGTGTGTTTATGTATTTACTTCAGATCTCAGTAGGTTTTTTGTTTAATATTATTTAATATTATGTATTTATGAATGTCTCTTTTTTAAAAAAGTTTTGCAGAGTCGAGGTTCACTCATAAAAAATATTAAGGTTTTACCCCCTTATTCATAAAATTATTAAAGCATTATTTAGTTAATCACTGTTTTATCTCTTTTTCTCAAATTCAAAATGATGTTTGTGTGACGTTGACAAAAGAATATTTAACTAAATAATCCTAAAATAGTTTTTGTGAATAAGGGGGTAAGAGTCACACACTTTTTAAAACTATTATTCTTCTTTATCTTTGAAAATAAAAATAAAACTTTGTTATAAGGAATATTTATAAAACATAAAGCATAAAGGGTTGTCTATTAAAAATTACATTTAAAATAATAAAACATCATTTTTGACCTCGAAATTCGACGAAACTTTGCTATAAAAGTCTGTCAAGTGGTATCTATATCTTCTATATAAAAATCAATTGCTGTTCGTTTATCTCGCTAAAACTCGAGAATGGCTGGACCGATTTGGCTACTTATCGTAATAAAACTAAGTCCACATTATGAAAGAATCAAAGGTATTTTTGATTGAGAAATTATTGTTTCGTTTATTTTCATCAAAGCATTTTGTAATTTAGAAGTAAAGGCCACCGATGCCAGAGCCGATTCCGAACACGGGAGCGGCCAAGGGCTGCGGGTAGCCCTCGCTGATGATGCCGACGCTGCCGCTGCCGCAGCCGCAGGTAGCGACACCAGAGCCGGCCGACGGCAGCGCGCCCTCGAAGGCCACGGCGCTCAGGAACGGTAGCGTGCCGCTCACCAGCAGGTTGCCTTCGAGCACGTTCTCCGACGCCACGGCGATGCCGCTGGGGCCGATAGGCGAGATCGTGGTGACGACCAGAGGACCACTCGGGACAACGTTAAGGTCAGAAAGGCCAACTACGCCAACACTGCCGATTCCGCCACCAATCAAGCCAACGTTGTTGAGACCGCTTGCTAGGTTTATGCCACTGCCCAAGTTAAGGCCGCTGCCTAAGTTAAGGCCGCTGCCCAAGTTAAGGCCGCTGCCCAAGTTAAGGCCGCTGCCCAAGTTAAGGCCGCTTCCCAAGTTAAGGCCGCCGCTTCCCCGGTTTACGGCAGTATTGCCAATGTAGATGTCATTTTCAACGACTGAATTTCCAGTGACGTAAGACCCTGACCCAATGTACTGGCCAAAAGTGGTCTGAAAATGTAAGTTAGAAAGAATTATTTTACAATACTATTATGGCAGGTATAAAAATCTTTTTTATTGCAAAAGAAATATTCACGTTTACCAGGTTAACCAAAAAACATATTTGTCTTACCTGTACAAGCAGAGCCGAGGCGCAAAGGAATACAACTTTGGCAACCATTTTGATTTATTGTCAAAACTAGAATGACCAATGTTGACCCCAACGTTCCTTATATACTAAAACAGACAACGGCCATGGCAACAGGCACCAAAGCACAAGGACACTGCCGATAATACAGGTGTATCAACATCACACAAGGCACGTATTATGCATTACAAAATAAATGTTTTATCTAAACTCCTCTGTATATAAACTCCGACCTACTTAGTGAAAGACATTGCAGTTTCATCAGCAACTGAGGAACCATCATGTCTACCTTCGCTTTCCTTCTGCTGTGCATGCACGCTTGCCTGGTCCAGGTAAATCCACTTTGTAATTACATTTATAGCCGTATGTATAGTCGTGTAGTGAACAACAACTCCATTACCGATACCGGCTAACATAAATGCGCACTGTTTACGTTTTTTAAAAGTATTTTTTAAAACGCATGCAAATTAAGTAGTCCTTCTGTTTGTACCTCATTAGACCTTGTTAATAAATAAAGAGCCCTATGAGTTCTACGCTGCATCTACGAAGCAGCTGTAAAAAATAACATTAATTTTTATTTTCAGAATGTTTTTAGCCAGTGTCTAAACAGCGGACGAGGCCTTGGCTACTCCGGTATTGATATCGAAATAGACGCTTATAACTACGGCGTAGCTGGCCTCGGCGGCCTTGGCGTGCCCGTTCGAGGCCTGAACCCGCTAGGCTTTGGATATGGCGTTGGCGGCCTTGGCTACTCCGGCCTTGGAGTCGAACTAGAAGCGACCAGCTCTGGTTTAGCTGGCCTCAGCGGTTACGGTATTGGAGGTCCACTTGCCTACGGCTTAGGGTACGGTGCTGGCAGCGTTAGCTCTGGCCTCGAGGTTGATGTTGGACCTGTCAACTTGGGTGTTGCCGGCCTCGGCTATGGTATCGGTGGTGTCGGCTTCAACGGTTTGGCGGGATACGGTCTCGGAAACGCCGGCCTCGGACTCGGTATTGGCAGCCTTGGCCTCGGTCTCGGCGGCCTCGCGCCGTTGCCGTTAGGAGTGACTGATGTCAGCGCTGTGGGCTCCGTGCCCGTCACAGGCCCGTTCATTGGTAATGGCCTCGGTGATGTCGTGGTCACGGGCGACTTCGCAGCTGCAGGCACCACCCTGGTCGCCGGCCAGGTCCCAGTGATCGGCGCTGCGGGCTTCTCCGGCGTGATACCCGCCAGAGGAGTCGTCTCCATCGCTGGCGAGTGCGGCTGCTCTCGTATTCCTTTGTAAAACAACTTTGAACAACATTGAAATATAAAAAGAATACCCCTTACTCTGGTCTTATTATTTTAACCTATTTATAAATAGAAATTCTAGAATCTTATGAGAAACGAGAAAGATGGCAATTATCAATGATTTTAGCTTAGTTTTGAAATTTAATCAACTTGTGAAACAATGTGAGAACCTATAAAGAAGCGTTAATACTTGACTGAGATTTCATATTTTAATAATGTTATATTTACCAACATAATTATTATTGAACTGCCAATTTTTTTATTAAAGATTCATATTGCCAGCATAATTAATGCCGTCAACTCCGTCAACAGGGCCGCCATGTTGGCACAAGCAAAATTAAAGGCCCTCTCCTAATACGGGTACTCTGCTGGACCGCAGTACTTTTCGCCTTGCCACTGCCTTGCGTCTTGGCGCCCCCAGTATCTCCCTCATGAATGTCGTTGCGGGCAGTGCGTAGTGGGCAGCCACGGTCACCACGGGCTTTCCTGTGCTAGAAGTGTTGGCCGCATTACTCGTCATCATAACCTGAATGACATCATTCGACGGGCTCTTGTCACCGCTGGAGTGCCAGCGGTACTAGAACCCTCGGGTCTGGCACGTGATGACGGCAAAAGATCGGACAGCATGACCCTAGTTTCTTGGAGGGTGGGCCGGGCTCTGGTTAAGGATGCACCATGTGTCAGTACGCTTGCACCGTCCCACATTCCAAGCACTTCTGTTAGCGCTGGCGCGGCAGCAAATTATGCAGAGAACCTCAAATGGCGAAAATATGAGAGTCTGACTGGGGATCTCATATTTTAGCCGTTTGGGGTAGAGACATTAGGTCCATGGGGCCCGGGTGCTCACAAACTCTTTAAAGATATTTCTATTAAATTAGTAGAAACCACCCGGGACTCCGGAGCCAGCAGCTACTTGGACCAGCGTGTAAGCATTGCTATCCAACGTGGCAATGCTGCTAGCTTACTGGGCACTCTGCCTGATGGGGATGACTTAGGTAAATTTTTTTATTTATAATTAGTAGTAGTTAGTAGTTATATTTTTATAATACATAGTTTTTTGTAAGTTTAATTTTTATTTGTTTAATTATTATCTTGACTGTTTTTGTCTTTGTTTGTAAATAAATAAATTTTTATTTTTATTTTTTTTTACTAAATTGTACTTAATCATAAAATGTTTGGTGTATAATAACGCCAACAAATAATTATTTTTGAATTTGCCTATATTCATTACCCAATTTAACTCTATCTTGTTTGTAATCAACAGTTTGTAATAATTTTAAAAATATATTTTTTATTTACTGTAAAACTTTTGACAATAGATAAGCCAATAACGTAATAGGTTTACAAGAACGGGTCAAGGACAAGGGTCTGTCTGTGTAGGTCACTTTATTTCTTGGCATGTTCTAAGAAATTAAGTTACCAGCGGTTTCTACACTAGGAAGAGCCTGACTTGTAGCAAACCAACAGAGACATGATGCGACTATCAAAAGAGCTCAAAAATTAAATTAAAGTTGTAACTATAAAAAAAAACGAACGAGCCTTACAGTAGTCGCATATGATGTGTGACATTTGACATCTCACCATTTTAAATCAATATTACAATAGAAAATAGAATACAGAATTAAAGACGACGTATGTATTTTTTTTATTCCTTTTTTTTATTATTTTTTTTATTTTGTTTAAAAGTGTATTTACTACACACACGAAATGGAATAATTTAATTTTTTTACGACTTGCGCTGTCTACAACTGTACTGTACTGACGCCTAGTAAGACAGCCGCCTGTACTTTCGGCGCAAGGAATCACCAACTTTCCCGTCGTTAATTTATATACTTACCCGATCACGCTGTAAATGCCAAAGGTAGCTGTAATTTGCTGAATAATCTATATACATGTAATGACTTGTCCTGACTGACGATTCATTATCGCCGAGCCGAAACCGCTGAAGCTAATTAGATGAACTGACGGTAGGATAGTTGTGTGACGTAACCATTCATTAGGATAGTATTTTACGGAAATTATACCCTAATGGGGTCAAATAGGGGGTGAAAGTTTGTATGAAAGTCCGTCAGGAATATTGTATGTTTTCCTTCAAAGGAATAAAAAATGGAAGAAGGTTTTTGGGGAAATCATTATTTTTAAAGTAATAACTATAAAAATTAATAATTTAATCGATCTATAGTTATTTCAATAAAAATAAAGAGTAACGTGTTTTTAATTTTTCGAGAAATCTTGCCTAGAGGGGTGAAATAATTTTGATATTTGGCCTGATTAGAAATTATGAAGTGTTTCAGGATTTTTGGAAAATGATCTCTTAAGTTCAGGATGATAATTTGTACAGGAGGTTTCAAAACGGACCAAAATTATTTATATAGTGATCTTTATTACGTTGTTTTGTGTTAGACACTTTTACTAATTCTAGCTCGCATTGCTGGGCTTTTTAATGATAAAAAATGAAAATCATTTGAAATGACGAGACATGGTTATTTGTCTAACCCTTAATACTTATATACCCTCATGATATTTACCTATAATGAGCTTGGCTTTTATTACAAGTAAACACAAGTCGTATAGCCCAAGTAAACAAAGCCGCGAACAAAAGCTAGTTCATACATTAAATAAATAAGGCAAAATATATGATTCCGAAGTGTTTCATTTATTTTCAACAATTTCATGTTACAGCTCAGAAGTACATTCCACCGATGCCAGAGCCAATTCCGAACACGGGAGCGGCCAAGGGCTGCGGGTAGCCCTCGCTGATGATGCCGACGCTGCCGCTGCCGCAGCCGCAGGTAGCGACGCCAGAGCCGGCCGACGGCAGCGCGCCCTCGAAGGCCACGGCGCTCAGGAACGGTAGCGTGCCGCTCACCAGCAGGTTGCCTTCGAGCACGTTCTCCGACGCCACGGCGATGCCGCTGGGGCCGATAGGCGAGATGGTGGTGACGACCAGAGGACCACTCGGGACAACGTTAAGGTCAGAAAGGCCAACTACGCCAACACTGCTACCAATTCCTCCGCCAATCAAGCCAACGTTGTTGAGACCGCTCACTAGGTTAAGGCCATTGCCTATGTTAAGGCCACTGCCTAAGTTAAGGCCACTGCCTAGGTTGAAGCCGCTGCCTAAATTGAGGCCATTTCCCAAGTTACGGCCACTTCCCAAGTTAAGGCCGCCTCTTCCCAGGTTAAGGGCACTATTGCCAATGTAGATGTCATTTTCAACGACTGAATTTCCAGTGACGTAAGACCCTGACCCAATGTACTGGCCAAAAGTGGTCTGAAAAATCAAATCAAATCAAATAATAGTTTGTTGCGGATAAACAATCCATAATTTATATTCAATTGTGTACAATTAAAATAAACATAAATTATTAAAAAAAGTAAAAACAAAATAAATATATAAATAAAATTTAAATTAAGACTTATTGAAAAACGGATTTAAATCAAAATATAAAATTAAACGTTGAACAGTTTAACCAAAAATATATTTATCTTACCTGCACAAACAGAGCCGAAGCGCAAAGGAATACAACTTTAGCGACCATTTTGATTGACCATCGAAACAATTTTAACCTGCAATATAAAACGCTGGGCTTATATATATCCAAATTGTTAGAAAAATATCACAACGATTTATAATTCTAAACAAATGCATCAACCTACAGGTGTTTTGTAGATAAATTGTACATACATCGCGAGTCACGTACGGCATATTACAAAATGGCGCCTTTATCACAGTGCACGCAGTGACACTCACCTATATAAAGTTTGACCTGGTTATTGGAAGATATTACAGTTTCATCAGCAACTGAGGAACCATCATGTCTACCTTCGCTTTCCTTTTGCTGTGCATCCAGGCTTGCCTGGTCCAGGTAAATCCACTTTGTAATTTAAATATTCACAATCGTGTATATTCGTGTAGTGAACAACAACTCCCGTGCCGATACCGGCTAACATAAACGCGCACCGTATACGTTTCTTTCAGGTATTTTTAAAATTGCATACAAAATAAGTAGTCCTACTGATTGTATCATATTAGACCTTTTTAATAAATAAAGAATTTTGCCCTATAAGATCTACGCATCTATGTTGCAGCTGTAAAAATAACATTTATTTTTATTTTCAGAATGCGTTTAGCCAGTACTTAAACTACGGCTCAGCATACGGCCTTGATGTAGAAGTAGACGCTCTCAGATATGGAACAGTCGGCCTTGGCGGCCTTGATGGCCTTGGTGTTCGAGGCCTGAACCCGCTAGGCCTTGGCTATGGCGTTGGCGGCCTTGGCTACTCTGGCCTTGGCTACTCTGGCCTTGGCTACTCCGGCCTTGGCTACTCCGGCCTTGAAGTCGAACTAGGAGCGACCAGCTCTGGTTTAGCTGGCCTCAGCGGTTACGGTATTGGAGCTCCATTTGGCTACGGCTTAGGGTACGGTGCTGGCAGCGTTAGCTCTGGCCTCGAGGTTGATGTTGGACCTGTCAACTTGGGTGTTGCCGGCCTCGGCTATGGTGTCGGTGGTCTCGGCCTCAACGGTTTGGCGGGATACGGTCTCGGAAATGCCGGCCTCGGACTCGGTGTTGGCAGTCTTGGCCTCGGTCTCGGCGGC
Organism: Eudonia truncicolella; assembly: GCA_949315975.1. Classification (NCBI taxonomy): domain Eukaryota; kingdom Metazoa; phylum Arthropoda; class Insecta; order Lepidoptera; family Crambidae; genus Eudonia; species Eudonia truncicolella. The sequence continues at coordinate 2,706,843 of OX438851.1, forward strand.
CTGGCGCCGTTAGAAGTGACTGATGTCAGCGCTGTGGCCTCCGTGCCCGTCACCAGCCCGTTTATTGGTAATGGCGTCGGTGATGTTGTGGTCGCAGGTGACTTCGCTGCTGCAGGCACCACCCTGGTCGCCGGCCAGGTCCCAGTGATCGGCGCTGCGGGCTTCTCCGGCGTGATACCCGCCAGAGGGGTCGTCTCCATTGCTGGCGAGTGCGGCTGCTCTCGCATTCCTCTGTAAAGAAAAAACAACAAACAAACAGCGAAAGAAAAACAAAACAATAAAAAGTTCTTCACTAAGATCTGATATTTTACTGGTCGAACCCACCTGTGTTGATTACGATAATCTCTTTAGCTCTAATTTATTGTACAAAGAAGCAAATGTTCTGACAGTTAGACAATAATATATATATACAACAGTGCATTCTTTACGTACACAAAAATTATTCTTGAGATCCAAAACTATTAACTAAACGTAAAAAAAACACAGTAGTTCACGTTAAATCGCTCAATCGGTGTCAATATACAACAAAGTTAACAAAATATTAAACATTTTTTTTACTAACTTACTTTACATGTAAAAAGAAAGTAACATCATGGTTAAAATTACAAAGTTACGAAAGTATTGAAAAACTTTTATCCGACAACTTATATATACTTATATATTTTAGACAACATCACATACATTGTCCTGATCCCAAGGTAAGTAGCTAATGCACTCGTTTCATGGAGATCAGAAACAACGACGGTACCACAACCACCCAGACCCGACACAATATCGAAAAGTTAGTTTTCGACATTGATCCGACCGGGAATCGAACCCGGGACCTCAGAATTAGCGCCGCCCAAAGTCCGGCGTGCAAGCCACTCGGCTACGGAGGTCGTCAAACTAATAGATATTATATATAATATATATAATATATATATTATATATATATAGTTATAACTAAAATATAAAATATAACAAATAAACTAAAATATGGCGTCAAAAAATTCCTCCGCGTCGCTGTCGACTGGTAATGTACCCAAGAGACTGGCGGAATGCTTAGCCTCTGGCCAAGGTAAAAGCCAGCCCTAATATTATATATGTAAATTATATAACTATACATACGTATTTATTTATATAATACATATATTGAAGTAATCAATTATATAAATAAATACTAACATTACACAAAAAGAAAGTAGAAGGGAAAGCAATAAACTATTTGATCACAACACAGAAATATGCAAAATATCACACATAAATATTACTAAATATACATCAAATATACACTATTTTCAAATCATAGAACGTCTAACATATAAGACCCTACCTATGTACTTAACTACAAAACAAAAATATGATTGTACAGTAAAGAGAGGGTCTCTTCTAAAACAGGTTTTTTCAAACTTAACAGAAAGAAGATTTTTAAAAAACTACTTGTAGTTAATAATAAAAATATTTTCGTTTTTTTTTTTTGATAACTCTTTGACTGGATAAATCATAGATCAGTCCCTTGCTCGTTTCTTTGACTATAATATTGTCTGGTATTATGCTATTCCCACAACGTCCAAGCGTTCAGCTCATATAGCGAAACGTTTGGATCGGGGATGGAAACGCACGTTGGTCAAAAACATTAACAATATTAGGAATTTCGTCTTGACATTATATTAATATACTAATTTTTTAATAGAAACACAGTAAGATATATGCAAGGTTGGTATGCTGACGGCTTAGAATAATTACATAAAGAAGGTAAGTCGCCGCGTCCATTTTGAAGCTCCATTTTTGGAGCCAGATATGGCTCTAAACGCCGAGTTTTCAATGTACACTAGTAGCAAGTGATCGTCACGAAAGTGTGAATCGGTTTAGTGATTCACGTTTGACAGAGCGCTTGTATGAAGACTATATTTCGATACGTAATTATTCTAAGGCTGAAGGCTAATTTTACATTAACCCGTTCATTTTATTCCACCAGACTAGTCTGATGGAATACAAATAATAACATCACTTAAACGCAGTAAGTAATATTAATGCAGACTACAACAACACTGTAAAATTTCCTCATTAGTACTTTATGACTACGGCATAATTATTATTGTGGTTGAACATTTACTGAAGAAGTTTCACAGTTGTGGATAGTCTGATATACAGGCGTCTGGAACCTACAGTCATATAATATCTACTAACTAGCTAGACCATCACATACGAGGGAAAAGTCATTCACCATACATTGGCGCTAGCCGCACATAATATGAATGCCACGCCCCAGCGATTTATAATAATAATACTTGGCCCAAATAAAACATTACCATAAGATTATTTTGTATTATATTATCTTTACAATTGTAATAACGTCACTCAGCGTCTTCTATCGCTTATACCACGGCGAGTGCTCTGAAGAACTCTTTGACCTTATCATACCTTCTCCCTTCCTCCATTGGAGTACACGTGCTTTTTTTTTTTTTTGGAGAGAGTTTGCTGATTGCCGCTGCGGCATTTTCAGCTTCACCGGGCTTTAATACACGTGCTGCTCTCGGAGTCATCGCTTCACTGTTACACATATCCCATCGCGCACAAAGAAATTTGGTGACTCGTTTCTTTGTCGCACCTCCAAAAGAATGAATAGTCTACCAGCACACGTTTTACCTCTTTCCTTTGATATGGGGTCCTTCAAACGAGGCGTGAAGAAGCACCTTGTGGGCCGGCAGAGTGAGGTTGACTGAAGCCGCGTTGTTTTCACGCTGCACCAGTTGTCTTCGCGTCTGGACTCCATTACCACTTAACATCAGGTGGTGTGGAGTCATATGCCGTGCTAAGTATAAAAAAAAATAATAAAGTTTAAATCATTTCATCATCATCATCATCATCAGCCCATTCTATATCCTCACTGCTGGGGCACGAGCCTTCCCTATGAATGGATAGGGAGAACGGGCCAATAAACACCACGCGGGCCCAGTGCAGATTGGTGGTTGTTAAAGAATGCTAATGCAGCCGTGACCAACGGCAATACCATTTCATTTTTAATAATTTTCTGGTCTTATTTAATTAAATACAATAGAGCTGATATTTGTAATTTTATTTTATACCTGGCTCGGCAAATGACTCCACTCTACATAATGTTAAGTGGAAAAGGAGACCAGACGCAAGGACAACTGGTGCAGCGTGAAAACAACGCAGCATCAGTCACCCTCACTCTGCCGGCCCAGGAAAATAAAAAAATAAAAAAGTATGTACTGTAGTCATCTGATTTCTGTTGTTTAAATTTAAAAGGCTGAGTAAGTCCAAATGATCGCATTCTTAGGCATTTGATCTGGGCTTTTATTCTGTTCTTTTTAACATCGACAATCGTGTGTCAATGGTCTTATGTTGACATTTGGATCTAAGGGGAACTGATCAAGAGCCACTGAGATATGAGGTGGAAGAGTTTCACCCTTGTAACTTGAGTTCTTCCTATAACATCATGTATTGTGAGACTCCGTTTTAAACTTAATCTACCGTACAATTCATAGTTTATAATATTAATACTACTTACTTTTAATAGGTGTATTGCAACACCTTAACTTATATTTGAGTTTGAAAACGCCACAATAGTTGATCGCAACATTTAATATTATAAATTTGCACGAATTGGAGACAGACTTGGTAAGTCAGTCAGAGGGCGCGGGTTGAATTCCCGCTCGTGGATAATAAAATGAACACTTTGCAAATTTTTTATATGCATAATTTTTAATCCCAACTTAACCTGCCCCCCGACCGCCTAACTCTATCGCCATCACTCTCGCTATCGCGCTCTATAGTTTATGGCGTAATTTTGTCATTTCGAAAGCGATATGAAAGCAATATGAAAGCAATATCGAAAGATATAGCTTATAGCTTTCAATATTGCTTTTATATCGCTTTCGAAGTGACAAGATGACGCCATAAACTATAGAGCGCGATAGCGAGATCGATAGCGATAGAGTTAGGCGGTCGGCCCCCAGCTTCAATGACTGGCTTACTTTAAAAAAAGCCGAGCTCTTTTTTCAAGGGGTTTTGTTCTACAACAAAAGGTCATCGATTCATCCACGGTTCTATTAGTCATTCTTGTTTGGGTGTTCTTAAACTACTATTGATAGGTAGTTTGATTAACGCACACAAGTGGCGTTACAATAGTATAGCGACAGGCTCGAATAGCCAATGGCTGACCACTGAACCATCGCCACCCATCCTGGAGCGATAGGTGAATCCGATCCGAGCCGAACCCCTCGGTGAGTCCAGTAGGGAACGGGGACACGCACTAGTGCGTGATGCCATTCCCTCTAGAAATCCTCGGACGGTATTCAATGACACGGCTTAAGGAACACTCTAAGTTTTTTGCCGCCGTCAAAAAGTCCGGTGACGCTGAAAAATGTTGCACTCTTTACGGCGAATGCATATTCTCTCTCTCGAGGGAATGTCTATTTCAGAAGATATATGTACCTTAAAGCCAGGGGGGAGAGGGCCGACAAATGTCACTACATTAGACACTACCATATACAGAAAGTCTGACAGGAATGGACGTGACAGCGTCTCCAGCTGACTGTAGTACGGGGTCGACATCTCCTTGCCGGCAGTGGTAACGCTATGGTCGGTGACGGTATTGAAAGAGTACTGCGTCGGCGTCGATGTGATGTCGCAAATTAAAGACGCGAAGTGTTCACTACAGAAGGATGCTGTGGCTGTTGCAATTTGCAGAAAGGGGAGGAAGGAACGCAGAAGGAAACGGTCCTTGCCGAGTTTCTTGCGGCTTCTTCTAGGTACAAGGTCTCGACCGTGGTGTTTACGTAGTCATGACTTTGACATTCAATAAATACTGGTTAAAGTTCATCCTACTAATATTATAAACGCGAAAGTTTGTAAGTATGGATGGATGTTTGTTACTCTTTCACGTAAAAACTACTGAATGGATTTTAATGAAACTTCCCTCAATACAGACAATGACCCAGACCAGCATATAGGATACTTTTTTTTTCTGTAGTCTTGGGAACGAAGTCGCGGGCAACAACTAGTTTTTAATAAAATGTTTAATCTTGATATCAACGGTCTCTCAATGAATGGAAGCCGGCTTTTATGGAGTTGATCCATATCGCCTCAGGGAAGTGAGAAAACATGCTATGCAGAATATAATTTTCGTAGTTGAGAAAATATGTTTCTAAGTTAGGATAGTAGTTAGTTTAGATGACGACAACGTGGAAGGTCTAGACGGAGATGGCTAGAACTTAGGATCTTTTTTGCCTTGAAATAAAAAATATGACAGATCTGATTCATAATTGATATGTTTAATTTTATTAACATCATGTCGCATTTTAGTAGTAAATGCCACCGATGCCAGAGCCGATTCCAAAGATTGGAGCGGGCAACACCTGCGGCAGTCCCTCGCTAATGATGCCGATGCTGCCGCTGCCGCAGCCGCAGGTAGCGACGCCAGAGCCGGCCGTCGGCAGCGCGCCCTCGAAGGCCACGGCGCTCAGGAACGGCAGCGTGCCGCTCACCAGCAGGTTGCCCTCGATCACGTTCTCAGACGCCACAGCAACGCCGCTGGGGCTGATGGGCGAGATGGAAGTAACGACCAGAGGACCGCTTGAGATGACGTTAAGGTCAGAAAGGCTGATCGCAGAACCAACTATGCCGACACTGCCGATTCCTCCGCCAATCAAGCCAACGTTGTTGAGGCCGCTGCCTAAGTTGAGGCCGCTGCCTAAGTTGAGGCCGCTGCCTAAGTTGAGGCCACTGCCTAAGTTGAGGCCGCTGCCTAAGTTAAGGCCGCTGCCTAAGTTAAGGCCGCCGCTTCCCCGGTTAACGGCAGTATTGCCAATGTAGATGTCATTTTCAACGACTGTATTACCAGTGTAGTAAGATCCTGATGACCCAATGTACTTGCCTAAAGCGGTCTGAAAAAGAGAGTTAGATTTTTTTACCAAAATTTTATGGCAAGTATAACAATCCTGTTGTATGCATATAAGTTTACGCAATTTTGTTGTGAACAAATTACAATTTAAAAAAACAAGTGTCGAAAAACATGTTTTTTTTCGGTTTGAATTTCGTTTTTGTAAAATTTTTCAAAACGTTTTTTTTAAATTACAATACACCTTTTTTACTGCAAGTGAAATTTACGTTTAACAGGCTAACCAAAAAATATATTTATCTTACCTGCACAAACAGAACCGAAGCGCAAATGAACACAATTTTGGCGACCATTTTGAGTGACTGTCACAACAAGTCTAGCATACTAAACACTACTTGTCGCTTTTATATCCAAATCGTTAGTTAACTATATTTATCAATACCCACGATAAACAAAGTAAAGCAAGTGTTCAAATTACCAGGTATTTTGAAGATAACTTAATGCCATAAGTCACGTACTGTATGTTACAAAATGGCCGCCTTATCAACGCCCAGCAATGACCCTTACCTATTTAAAGTTCGACCTGGTTTTTGGAAGACATTGCAGTTCCAGCAACAACTGAGAAACCATCATGTCTACCTTCGCATTCCTCCTGCTGTGCATCCAGGCTTGCCTAGTCCAGGTAAATGCACTTTTGACTGTACGTAATGTTGCCAGCATTTCCCGGAACGGGGAATAGGGAACGGTCCCCCCTTGAGCCTACAGCTCCTCTTTAATTTAAAGCTATTGTCATCATCATCATCACTAGCTCCTTCCCGATGGATGGATGGATTTTAACGAGTTCTAATACATTTTTAATTTGTAATTTTTTTGTGAAAGTTATTTTTAAATATCATCAAGTTTTCTTCTTGTGAAATATTCTGCACTGTAATTTACGATGCTAGAAATACCCAATGACATTAAGGTTTTGTTTGCAGAAAATTTTTGGGCAGTACTTAAACTACGGACCTGCAGCCGGCCTCAGTGGTTACGGCCTTGGCGCGCCAGTGCGTGGCCTGAACCCGGTTGGCCTCGGCTATGGCGTTGGCGGCATTGGTGGTCTCGGTGGCCTTGGTTTCTCCGGCCTTGAAGTCGAAGTTGAAGCAACCAGCTCCGGTTTAGCCGGCCTCAGCGGTTACGGCATTGGTGCGCCAGTGCGTGGCTTCAACCCGGTTGGCCTCGGCTATGGCGTTGGCGGCATTGGTGGTCTCGGTGGCCTTGGTTTCTCTGGCCTTGAAGTCGAAGTTGAAGCAACCAGCTCCGGTTTAGCCGGCCTCAGCGGTTATGGCATTGGCGCGCCAGGGTGTGGTCTGAACCCGATTGGACTCGGCTATGGCGTTGGCGGCATTGGTGGTCTCGGCGGCCTTGGCTACTCTGGCCTTGAAGTCGAAGTTGAAGCAACCAGCTCTGGTTTAGCTGGCCTCAGCGGTTACGGCATTGGTGCGCCAGTGCGTGGCCTGAACCCGGTTGGCCTCGGCTATGGCGTTGGTGGCATTGGTGGTCTCGGCGGCCTGGGCTACTCCGGCCTTGAAGTCGAAGTTGAAGCAACCAACTCTGGTTTACCCGGCCTTAGCGGTTACGGCATTGGTGCGCCAGTGCGTGGCCTGAACCCGGTTGGCATCGGCTATGGCGTTGGCGGAATTGGTGGTTTCGGCGGCCTTGGCTACTCCGGCCTTGAAGTCGAAGTAGAAGCAACCAGCTCTGGATTAGCTGGCCTAAGCGGTTACGGTCTTGGATTACCAGCGCGCAGACCAGTCCCATTAGGCTACGGTTTAGGTGCTGGCAGCGTTAGCTCGGGCCTCGAGGTTGATATTGGAGCTGTCAACTTGGGTGTTGCTGGCCTCGGCTATGGTGTTGGTGGTCTCGGCCTTAACGGTTTGACGGGATACGGTGTCGGAAATGCCGGCCTCGGCCTCGGTCTCGGCGGCCTGCCTTTCGGAGGGCCCAACGTAGCCGCTTTATCCTCCCTTCCCATCACCGGTCCATATATCAACACTGCTGAGGGTCAAATAGCTGTCTCAGGCGAGGTATTAGCATCAGGCACTACTGTGGTTACCGGCCAGATCCCTGTGAATGGCGCTGTGGGATTTACCGGCCAGATGCCTTCAGGTGGTGTTGTGTCCATCGCGGGCAACTGTGGCTGCTCTCGCTACCCTTTTTAAGAAGGGAGAGAGGAGCAGTGTTTCCTACGAAGAGGAGGAGGGAAAATTGTATGGGATATGAATAAAAAGAAAAAAGCATTTCCCTTACTTACGGTATTATTATTTCTGTATCCAAACCCTTAAAACAAGTTACTAGTCTAGTCAATTAAGACATTTTCGATAAAACTAATATTGAAAAAGAAAATTGAAGTTGGATAAAAGTGCGATTTTTGATCTTAAATTAATATAAATTTTAGTTTTTATTTTTAAGTGCTAATTGCACTGAAGCTGAATAAAATATTTATAAAATACAGTGAATAAAATTAAATGCCTACCCGACCCAGCCAGGAATCGAACCTGGGTCTTCCGCAATCCGGCATTTAATTTGTTCACTGTATTTTAAAAATATTTAAATCAATTTAATAAAGTAACTGATTATTTTTTTTTAATATTCAAATTCAAATTCAAATTTCAAAAATTCTTTCTTATTTGTTTTGTGTTATATTTGTTTCACTTTTAAGACATTTTTAAGATCATATAAACAAAATGGATCCCTTAAGGTTTATGATTATGATTATAATTTAAATAAATAAGACTCGCCGTTGGAACACGGCCAACGCAGAACGCAGACCGCAGTTTTTTTTCTGTCAATTTTTTTTTATAAAAAGAAAAAAACAACAGCGCTAAAAATTTAAAAAATTGTTACATAGTTATAGGTGTCGGTGCCAAGCAAAGTATTTACGACTCAACCTTACTCAGGTAAATCGGTATTCATAGAGGAAAGAAAACTCCTCCACTCGTAAAATTCCCTCAGTCGAGGTGAGGAGAATTTGAGAGGGCAAGTGTCAAACTCAAGGTGTTTCATTTAAATATTTAATAAACCATTAGGAAACAGATTATTGGATAACCCTTTATAATCTATATAGTGATAGAAATCCATTTCCTAATGGTTTATTAATTATTTAAATGAAAGAAACCACTTGAAAAGCCGTTTATAACGCTTGAGTATTCTTTAAGGTAAGTCGTGAGGTACCTTGAGTTTGACACTTGCCTCCTCAAATACTCCTTACCTCGACTGAGGAAAATTTACGAGTGTAGGAATTTTCTTTCCTCCATGAATACCGATTTACCTGAGTAAGGTTGAGTCGAGTGTGAGTCGAGTCGAGGAAACGTCTTAGAATACGGGTGGTAGTGTTGCTAACAGCGCGGCACTAGTGATCTTTTTATAAAGAGTTTGTATTCGCCGCCCAACCCCAAGAGAGACAAATATATACAATATAGTGTTGTAGCGTATCTACATATTAAATATTATAAATGTATAGATATAATAATATAAATATCACTTATATAAAAACATATAAGTATATGGTAAATAATTTAAATATCTTGTTGTAAATAACTAAATACATATAATACATTGTATACAAACTATAAATATACAGGTTGTGGTTTTGAACAGTTGCCAAATTTAAGGAGGCGATTATGTTAATGTAACTGATAATAAATCCATTAAAAAAAAATACGTAAAAAAAAATACGAAAAAGATTTTGTTTCTGTTGCATGTCATTCTTTTGAATATACTACGCTGTGCTACTACTTTGGCTCTGCGCTAGGTGCGCAAAACAAATGCCTACAAATGCCGCCGCTTGCGCCGGCTTTTGTCGGCTAGCAACCACCCGCTCAAAGCGGGAACCGACGACGATTCAACGGTCGCCGCTCGCTCAGTCTCCCGCTAACCGCGAGCGCGCGCACACGTTTGACAAAAAAAATCCGGGCCGCTTTCAAACGTAGGTACGATGTCGCGTTATTCTAATCACGACTACGTTGAAATGGTGCGGATGTATGCCCTCGCCGGTAACAGCTTGAGGGGTGCAGTGCAGATGTTCGCGGAGAGGTGGCCAGACCGACCAACGCCGTCACGAACGACGATGCTGGCTGCTACACAACGCCTACTGGATTACGGGCAGTTCAGTATCCCAGCGCACGCCAGTGGTCGAGGCAACGTGGGCCTGCCCGTCAACTTACAGGAGCAGATCTTGCAGTTCTTCGACGACGAGCCACGCGCCAGTACACGTGATGCTGGGCGGCACTTTGGCCTTGATCACACCATCGTTTGGCGCTTGTTGAAGAAGAACCAGCAGCACCCATTCCATTTTCGACGAGTTCAGGATTTGCTTCCCACTGACCAGTCCAGCCGAGTCGAGTTTTGTACGTGGCTCCTCGAACATCAGCACGTTAATATTCTGTGGACTGACGAGGCGCAGTTCACAAGGGTCGGCGTCTACAACGTGCATAATGAGCATTGGTGGGCACACAGAGAACAGAACCCTCATGTCACAAAAAAAGACTCCTTCCAAAGACGTTTCAGCCTAAATGTTTGGGCTGGTATTATTGGCCCTTATTTACTGGGGCCTTATTTCATTGAAGGTCATCTCAACAGCCTTACCTACCTAGATCTGCTGCACCACGTTGTAGATGAGCTGTTGATGGACATTCCACTGGCATTCCACAGAGACCTCTTCTACCAGCAGGATGGTGCTCCACCACATTATGGACAAGTAGTGCGCAGCTACCTAAACAATACATTTGGATCGCAGTGGGTGGGACGTGGCGGTCCAGTGTCTTGGCCTCCTCGCTCCCCGGACCTAACACCGCTAGATTTTTATTTGTGGGGTGATGTAAAAAGGCTAGTGTATTCTGAGGAGGTTACAAGTGTAGTGCAATTGCGTACGCGAGTGGTGTCCGCTTTTGAAACGGTGAGAGAAAACATTTACGTTCTCAACCAATTAAAAGACAATTCTCGGCGTCGTGCTGCTTTGTGTATCGCTCGTAATGGGGCACATTTTGAACACTTGTTACGAGTAACATAGGTAAGTCAAAGTTTTGCTTAAGCACATTTTCATTTCATTTAATTTCCATACCTACATACTAATAGCATAGGTACGTAGTTTATTTTTTTCTGAATCGAGTAATTCTGTCGAGTAACTGGGAATCGAACCAAGAAACTTTTAATAGGAAGTGGCTAAGTAACATTCATACCTAGACTAAATAACGTAGGTACCTATTTAGTTTCTAGGATGTAGTAGCGTTAAATAGCCACGACAGCAATGTTTGTTTACGTTAACGGTCGTTGACCTCGGAGTAGTACATGTGAATTTCGAATAGAAACGTGAGATGTTACGAAAGATATAGGACACCAACCAATAGGTAATATTTTTTTTTAATATTTTTATTTAAATTATAAGTATTTGTTCTACACTTGTGTACAATATGGCGACTGTTCAAAACCACAACCTGTATATTACAGTTAACATAAATATAATCAATAAATATTGTATACTAAAATATAATAGTAAAATTTTTATGTTGTATGGCACACCGGACAAACATATTCTGTTTTGTTAGTAGAGATTTTGTGCACTTAATTACTTCGGCCGGGGCCCGAGCGCTCGAATGCGGAACCGGTTTGAGAGTGCCGGGCGCGCGCAGTCTGCGGCGCGCGCCTGACAGTCGAATCTCGATGATCACCGCTGAATACATGTCGTATGCGCTCCCGCTATTTCTACCGCTTAGCCTCGCTTTATAGTTGTTCGTATTTTGTCAAGTTTTCCGTTAGTGTACTCACGTCTCCTTCTGTTTTGTACTGTTCTATCGTGTGTGTATTGTGAACGTAATAAACTGTTTAAGTGTTCACGAGTTCGCATTATTTCACCACAGCGACTACCACACTGGTGACCCCGACATACAGGAGGGGAGTGATGTGGCGGCGTCACCTAGCGCATACGCCGCACATTATTCGATACGAAGCAAACACCTTCTCAACTATGTCAACAGATGGCGCCACAAACGCATACCAACGACGTCGCCATACTACGACGATAAAATAGTATATGAAGCCTGCATCGCGGTAGCGAAGTTTCACCATCTCCTTCGCTATATATAGCACCTCCAACTAACATCCATTGAACCTCGGTCCCCGAGCTATACCACCCAGCTCGGAGGAAGATCTTCCCATTGGCCTTCCTCAATGTGGCATTCCTACCATTGGTTTCCTACAGTGGTAACCCCGACGTGATACTCCCTAACCACTACATACTACAGTGGTGACTCCACGGAGCATAGAAGCACCTTCAACATCGTCGCAGCAGCACCCATCCATCACTCCTCATCCATCATTTACCTTCGCCAGCAGTCACAGCAAGCCAGCAATCGAGCCACAAGGTTCCACCGCAGCATCTTGGACGACGCTTCCTGGACCTCCGGCACACTCGACGGCATTATCCCGACCTGGTCTCCGCAGCCCACGACCGGTGCATCAATGTCGGCCGCATCACTCCGGCGTGGCAGCCCTGCACACCAGCAGCTCGGACCCACCGTCATCATCACTTGTCTCGACTCACCGCAGACAAGAACAGCACACTGCATCACTGGCAACGCGCCTACACCCCACCCTTCTCGACTCACCGTAGACTGGGGCATCCTGCAGCAGCACTCTCCACTGGCACTAGCAAGCTCTGACGCACTGACTGCTGAGCACACTCACTGACATCGACCTCCGGTCTCAGGAGGGGAGTGATGTGGCGGCGTCACCTACCGCATACGCCGCACATTAATCGACACGAAGCAAAACACCGTCTCAACCGTGTCAACAGATGGCGCCACAATCGCATACCAACGACGTCGCCATACTACGACGATAAATAGTATGGGAAGCCTGCATCACGGTAGCAAAGTTTCACCATCTCCTTCGCTATATATAGCACCTACAACTAACATCCATTGAACCTCGGTCCAAGCTATACCACCCAGCCCGGAGGAAGATCTTCCCTTTAATTTTCCTCATTGTGGCGCACCATCCTACCACAGGCTACCTACAGTGTGTTAGAGCCGTCGACACGACAGAATTAATGTTACAAAAAGGTGTAATGTCGCGCCTAGAACTTAATCGCTAATTTTTGGCATTAAGAATAAAACAGATTTAATTTTATCCTGACATGACGTTTCAAAGTCAAAGTCAAGGTCAAATTGTTTTGTTAAAATCAACTTAAAAATAAGTACATTTGAATCGTCCAATCATTTATTTGGATTTTTTTACAGCTTTATAAATATTTAAAATCATGGTCAATTAAAACTTTAACTGTAAATAGGAAAGATGTGGGTTTGCTTAATATTAGCTGAACCAGCATCGGCATCCGCAAAACTAATTTATAATTTTGTTTTAAATAGTCAGAAGTTGTAGTAGCATTTACGATTAGCCTAACATGGTGTTGACGTGTTAAATTTTTAGACCAAGGCTTCTAAACAAAAGAAAAAATAAACATGGTCACTTGCATTAGAGTAATAACTGACTTCTTGGCGGGAAAGTGAAGAGTCATGTCTACGGTTTTGCTTTATTTTCTAAAATTGGTACTATGTTGAATATTAATGTGAAATAATGGTGGATTATTAACCGTTAAGTGTTCGTGAGTGTGCATCAGTGTTGGCAAATGAAGCAAAACAGTGCAACGTCACTTTTCAAACTAACTCAAGAAGTCCGCGTGAGGACTTAGTAAAGCCCCACACCTTTATTGAGATACTCGAGGGGTTGGGGGGTATATCATTTCTCACTTCCCTTTCTATTATCATTCATCATCAACGTATAGGAAGGAAATATTGTTTATTTATGTATTACTTATAAGAAAAATTACTTTTTCATTGGTTAAATGCTTTTGCAAAGCCATAACAAAAAGTACCTAAGATATCGGAATGTGTCAAATATATTAAAAAAAAATCCACGAGCAGGTTTTGAACTTGCACCCTTCTGACATACCGGGTCAGGTGCTCTTCCAATTGAGCTATCGTGGTTCTAACCAGCCCGCCGAAATTATTCAACACTATTTACTTTTTTACTTTGAAAGCCAAAGGCGCCTATTCAATGCCAACAACTACCATCATTAACATCTGATCATAATATTTTTACAAATACTAAAGATCAGTTAAGAAGTAGGCAAGCTATTTATAAAATGTTTTAGTTTTGTTTATATAATTTTAACGCAAATTTTGTTGTGAAACAAATTACAAAAACACAAATGTTGAAAAAATTTCCACGAGCAGGATTTGAACCTGAAAAATAGATTGTTAAAAACAAAGAAATTGTCGCAATGTCGCTTTTATTTTAACTAGCGGCCTGTCCCTGCATCGCATGGGCGGACATTTTTTTTTATAGCCTATGTACTCAGCCCTAATAGCATTCTAATGGTGAAAGAATTTTTTAAATCGGTCCAGTAGAGAGTGGTTTACATGATAAAATAAAACTGTTGTTTTTACTATTTTCCTCATATTTTTACGTTTTTTTCTTCATAAAAACCTTCTTCAGACTTCATCAAACACAACAGAAAAGAAATCGGCCAAATCGGTTCAGCCGTTCTCGAGTATTGCGATTAGCAACACATTAAGCGATTCATTTTCATTTATATAGATAAAACCCTCGTAGCATTATACTTGAGCAATATTGTAAAACATTTTTCACACTATTTCTTCACTGTGTGACTCCATATTCGAGCAAAGCACGCATAAGCATTCGTTGATAATGCGGTAGGCAAGTACGGCAGGCAAGTAATATTTTTCAAACGCTATAATAAATATTAAATATTATATTAAATATTTATTATTATACTCTTTATTTATTTTCTTTCTTAAAACTAGATTTTTACAATATTTTAATAAAAAAAACAATAAAACATTATAAAAAACTAATTCTAGAGTACCACCAGCAGCGGGGCAGGGCCCAAGCTACCGGTGGCCAGGGCAGCAGAGTGAGGAACCTCCTGACAATACGTGCCGTGTCAAGGAGTACTGCCTTCTGAATCTGACCCTTGATCCAACCATCAAGCGAGAGCCTCTTAAGATGTTGGTCGAGGCTCTTCGCTATCAGACCGTTCGCTGAAACGACTATCGGGACAATAATGGTTGAATCAACATCCCACATGGCGGTCACCTCGTGAGCTAAGTCAAGGTACTTACTGAGCTTGTCCTTCTCGGCTTTAGGATCGGCGCTAGGATCGGTCAACTACCACGATATCAGGCTTATTGGCGACAATAGTCCTGTCCGTAATGATAGAGCGATCCCAGTAGAGCGTTGCATGACCATTTTCGAGTACTGGTGCAGGTGCATATTTATAGTACGGCACCTCCGATTCAACAAGGCCATATTCATATTATTATATTATTAATATTAGCTACCTCGGACAAAGAATTAGTCTAGCTATTCAAAGGGGGAACGCTGCCAGTATCTTTGGAACCTTGCCTAAAGGGACTCCTTTTATTAATATGTTATTATATAGTTATTATATTTTTTTTAAGAAATAGCTTATTAGATTAACAAAGTGTGTTTCATAATAAAACTTAGAACAATCAAAAATAAATATTAAATATTATTTGCACAATAAATACAGATACAGACAAATTAAAGAAAAAATATAGTACAAAGATAATAAACGCCTCCAACGTGCGAGCACTTCTGATGCGCTCAGGCAAATAATCGTTTCGTTATTTTTAGTTTCGTCATAAATATTAAATTTAAAATGCAAAATGACAATTTAAAATAATGCTAAAGTAAAATGTTTGTCGACGCGATGATTTGTCCATAAATATATAGGGATGACTAAATATAAATTGAAAAAGAAGAACTAAGCATGACACACTTTATTTATATCATCGAGAGAATGTGGTTTTCTTTTACAACGGAATGCGAGAGCAGCCGCACTCGCCAGCGATGGAGACGACTCCTCTGGCGGGTATCACGCCAGAGAAGCCCACAGCGCCCATCACTGGGATCTGACCGGCGACCAGGGTGGTGCCTGCAGCGCCAAACTCGCCCGCGACCACGACATCACCGACGCCATTACCAATGAACGGGCCAGTGACGGGCACGGAGGCCACAGCGCTGACATCTGTCACTCCTAACGGCAACGGCGCGAGACCGCCGAGACCGAGGCCACAGCTGCCAACACCGAGTCCGAGGCCAGCGTTTCCGAGACCGTATCCAGCAAAACCGTTGAGGCCGAGACCACCGACACCATAGCCGAGACCACCGACACCATAGCCGAGGCCGGCAACGCCCAAGTTGATAGGTCCAACATCAACCTCGAGGCCAGAGCTAACGCTGCCAGCACCGTACCCTAAGCCGTAGCCAAGTGGAGCTCCAATACCGTAACCGCTGAGGCCAGCTAAACCAGAACTGGTCGCTCCTAGTTCGACTTCAAGGCCGGAATAGCCAAGGCCGCCAACGCCATAGCCAAGGCCTAGCGGGTTCAGGCCTCGAACACCAAGACTGTCAAGGCCGCCAAGGCCGACTGTTCCATATCTGAGAGCGTCTACTTCTGCACCAATGCCGTAGTTTAAGTACTGGCTAAACGCATTCTGAAAATAAATATAAATGTTATTATAATAATTTTTTAATTCAATTTCAATTCAATTCAAGATACAATCAGTAGGAATACTCATTATGCAAGCAGTTTAAAAAGATACTTTTAAAAAAGGAATACGGTGCGCATATCATTTAGCCGGTATCGGCACGGGAGGTGTTGTTCGATACACGAATATACACGATTGTGAATATTTAAATTACAAAGTGGATTTACCTGGACCAGGCAAGCCTGGATGCACAGCAGAAGGAAAGCAAAGGTAGACATGATGGTTCCTCAGTTGCTGATGAAACTGTAATATCTTCCAATAACCAGGTCAAACTTTATATAGGTGAGTGTCACTGCTGTGCACAGATAAAAGCGCCATTTTGTAATATGCCGTACGTGACTCGCGATGTACAATTTATCTTCAAAACACCTATGGGTGATACACTTGTTGTATTTTACTAATCGTTGTGATATTATTTTAACAATTTGGGTATATAAGCCCAGCGTTTTGTATTGTAGGTTAAACTCGTTTCGACGGTCCATCAAAATGGTCGCTAAAGTTGTATTCCTTTGCGCTTCGGCTCTGCTTGTGCAGGTAAGATAAATATATTTTATATTTAATATACCTGTTAAACGTAGTTTAGATAGACAATTAAACATGGCAAAATATATTCGTAAAATAATTCTAACTTTCTTTTCCAGACCGCTTTTGGCCAGTACATTGGGTCAGGATCTTACGTCACTGGCAATTCAATCGTTGACAATGAAATCTACATTGGAAATTCAGCCCTTAACTTGGGAAGAGGCGGCCTTAACTTGGGAAGCGGCCTTAACTTAGGCAGCGGCCTAAACTTAGGCCGTGGCCTGAACTTAGGCAGCGGCCTGAACTTAGGCCTCAACAACGTTGGTTTGATTGGCGGAGGAATCGGTAGCAGTTTCGGCGTAGTTGGCCTTTCTGACCTTAACGTTGTCCCGAGCGGTCCTCTCATCGTCACCACCATCTCGCCCATCGGCCCCAGCGGCGTCGCCGTGGCGTCGGAGAACGTGCTTGACGGCAACCTGCTGGTGAGCGGTACTCTGCCGTTCCTGAGTGCCGTGGCCTTCGAGGGAGCGCTGCCGTCGGCCGGTTCTGGCGTCGCTACCTGCGGCTGCGGCAGCGGCAGCGTCGGCATCATCAGCGAGGGCTACCCGCAGCCCCTGGCTGCTCCTGGCCTTGGCCTTGGTCTTGGTCTAGGCGGCTTTGGTGTTGGCGGCCTTGGAGTGGGCGGCCTTGGTGTAGGCGGCCTTGGTCTTGGTCTCGGCGGCCGTTACTACTAAAAAGTTTATATCGATTTTTTTTTGACATTGACATTGATTAAAATTGAATAAAAAAAAATCATTACTATTTTTATTTATTTTATTTTGTATGAATTACTTCAGAATATTTACAAAATACTGTTGAAAATGTTTGATAGTAAATTAAGTCTTAAATTATTAGTATTTTTTTAGTTCGTTATTATTTTAGTTCCTATTATTTTCTACTAACTTTAACGTTAAGTTTCATTTAATACAACTTATTGGACCCAGAGAAAGAGAACAACAGAAGGTTAGCTTACGCGCTCGTTGCTCGATCGCGTTTCTATGCAGCTTACCATCTGTGGGTCTACTTAGTTTGTGATATTGGTTAGAAAGAATCAAAGCCCTAAAGTAGGTAATCATGAAATACCGAAATGTGAAATAACTCTTTGGCCGTTCAGTCTGTTGCGTGCAATGTAACCGAACACCTGGAGCATGCACTGTTCACCTTAAACGGAACTCCGTTTAGTGATGTCTGATTCAGGACTAACTGCCGTACTCAGAGACGTCAATTAAGTTTTAATGACAATTAACTCTCTTGCTGTCACTTTCTTATGTATAGTGCTAAATAGAGAAGGAAAGACATTTAATTGTCATTAAACTTAATTGACGTCTCTGAGTACGGCAGTTAGTCATTAACGAATGACACCAGAAGCAGTTTTTAAGTTTAAAATTGCACTAAAACTTAAATTGTGTAAGAAATCGATACACATTTATTGTGTGCTTTTCGATATAAAAACATTTTATTTTTTTTGGGAGAGAGATTGCTGATTGCCGCTGCGGCATTTTCAGCTTCACCGGGCTTTTTGGGGGCGGCGAGGAACGTAAAGGGTCCCTCAAGCCGTGTGAAACGAATCACCTTCAGAGGTTATCTAGAGGGTTCTCCGAAGGGTTCGGATCGGATCGGGGAGCGGAGCAACCCGAGGGCGCCTCTAAAGGCACGGACCTCGGCTCGGGTTGACCGGGCCGTGGAGGAGGAGAGAACCGACCAGGTACATGTCTGTACCTGGTGTAGAGCGTGTGTGAACCGGTTCTACGTACCGTTGTTCTACGAGTACGGTGTCTTGCGCCTAAACTGGTGTGCATGTTTAGTGTATTCTGTAAATGTGTGCTGTCATTTAGAGGATCGGGCGGGTATAAAAACATAAAATCACGACTTTGTTTTATAATGAATTGGGGCGGTAGCAAAAGTAACATTGAGATAACGATAGCGAAGTTCGTAACGAACCAAATGTATGGGATTGACATAAGATTGACCACGTGATTTAGCGCGGCTGATGTCAATCCCATACATTTTATTCTTTTCGAACTTCGCAATGGTTTTCTTAATGTTACTTTGGCTAAATCCCACTGTTGTTATGTGGTTGTGATGTTGGCGACTGCATCTCTATATCTGTGCCATCCAGAACTCCTCGGAAGCCAATTATAATGTTATTTAACACTCCTCTTGTTAGAACCAATCTTGGTTCGAGTTCCCCTTCAGTGAGAATATGCCAGGAACACAACTTCGCGAACAGTAATATTGATAAGATATTGACACCTTTGGCGACTCATTGTCAGTATTCAGACAGAAGGTGCTGGAATCATTTACTAAGTAGAAAATTTTAATATTTATTATTGTGGTTCTTTTTTATTTTATTATGTATTTATGAATTAATTTAATTTACTTAAATCAATTCAAGTTTTAAAGTTAAATTGATCAAATTAAATTATGTTTACTCATTCGCAAAAAATTTCTTTGTACAGACGCCTGCACATCAACCTATCCAAAACTGTCAAATTTCTTCAATATAATGTGAACCATACGGCTTAGCTATAAAGTTCAAAGTCTATTGAGGAAATTTGACAGTTTGTGGTAGGTTGACGTGCAGGCGTGTGTACCAAACACTTTTTTGTAATTCCATTAGTAATTGCTTTTTAAATTATTTTTTTATTATTTTTTCAAAGTTGCATCATCTCTTCATTGGTTTGCTACAAGTCAGGCTCTTCCTTGTTTGGATACCATTGGTAACTTTGTTTCTTGGCATGTAAAACCTTCAACTGTAAAAGTAAACAGCCTATAATTGTCCCACTGCTGGACAAAGACCTTCATCATTGAAATAACCGCCTCTGTGGTCAAGACCACCGGTTCAGACTTAGAGGTCCCGGGTTCGATTCCCAGCGGGGAGTATATGTTTGTGCACTTGGTTTGGTTGGTGGTAGGGCTTGTTTGTCCTCCTGGCCATCGCCATAACATCAATGTTTGTAGCATTGTTGTGTTCCGGCAGCTACAGATAAGATAGCCAGTGCCTCACTAGTTGAGGATCCCGGGTGAAGTGCGCTTCCATCATTGGCCTTATCATCACTTAACATCAGGTGAGATCAAGGCACTGTGCTTACCCGTAAATAAAAAAAAAATCAAGTCATCGCTACAAATGATGGGTATTGGCTTAATCACCACGATTGCCAAATGCGGGTTGGTGATCACAAACCCGGGCTATGATTGATGAGCGCCCTGCCACTCGGCCACCGAAGCGTTTTGGTATACGAAATTTATTATTATTGCAAGCCGTTAATTATAAATTAGATTAAGTTAAATTGAGTAATTAATATAGGAAAATTTTAAATATATTTTTTTGCGGAGCCAATTACCTAAATATTTGTAAATGCTATAATTTGTAAAAAAAATATTTTGCTTGCAATATGAATCTTAAATAGAAAAATATGTAGATACTTATGTAATTATTTAGTAAGTAACTGCTTAGAATTTTTTAAAAAATAATATCTAAATCATTGTTTCTAGCCATATAATCTTTCTTGTTTGTCATTCATTAGATTTACGCTAATTATAATCTTCTACTAAAATATAAATGGGTTAAAATAATAAGATAAAAGTAAGGAGTGTTTTTTTTATATATTTCAATGTTGTCCAATACTGTCTTTTTTACAGAGGAATGCGAGAGCAGCCGCACTCGCCAGCGATGGAGACGACTCCTCTGGCGGGTATCACGCCGGAGAAGCCCGCAGCGCCGATCACTGGGACTTGGCCGGCGACCAGGGTGGTGCCTGCAGCTGCGAAGTCGCCCACGACCACGACATCACCGAGGCCATTACCAATGAACGGGCCTGTGACGGGCACGGAGCCCACAGCGCTGACATCTGTCACTCCCAACGGCAACGGCGCAAGGCCCCCGAGACCGAGGCCAAGGCTGCCAACACCGAGTCCGAGGCCGGCGTTTCCAAGACCGTATCCCGCCAAACCATTGAGGCCGACACCACCAACACCATAGCCAAAGCCGGCAACACCCAAGTTGACAGGTTCAACATCAACCTCGAGGCCAGAGCTAACGCTGCCAACACCGCATCCTAAGCCGTAGCCAAGGCCGCCAACGCCATAGCCAAGGCCTAGCGGGTTCAGGCCTCGCACGGGCACGCCAAGGCCACCAAGGCCGCCAAGGCCGACTGCGCCGTATCTGAGAGCGTCCACTTCCACATCAAGGCCGTATGTTGATCCGTAGTTTAAGTACTGGCCAAAAGCATTCTGAAAATTAAAATTGTTAAAGACAAAATGTAAAAGTCATTTAAGACATAACTCTTTAAAACTCAAGTAAAGTAAATCAAGTAAAGGGTTGCCATTTATGTAAGGCTTTATTAGTCATAGAAGTTGATTACTCACGTACACACAGACAATTTTCTACCTCTTTCTACTTCTAGATCTCAATTATAATATTATAAATAACTTATTACCTGGATCAGGCAAGCCTGGATGCACAGCACAAGAAAAGAGAAGGTAGACATGATGTTTCTTCAGTTGCTCATAAAACTGCAATGTATTTCACTAAGTTGGTCGGACATTATATATTGAAGAGTTTAGATAAACCGTCTATTTTGTAATTCATGATACGTGCCTTGTGTGTTGTTGTTAAACTTATTTATCAACAGTGTTCTTGTGATTTGGTGCCTGTTGCCATGGCTTTTAGTATATAAAGTACGTTGGGGTCAACGATGATCATTCTCGTTTTGCCAATCAATCAAAATGGTTGCTAAAGTTGTATTTCTTTGCGCCTCGGCTCTACTTGTACAGGTAACATAAATATTTGTATTTTGTTAAACGGTTGAATGTTTTGGAAGAAAGAAAGCAAGGGTTTTGCTGGCAGTATAAAGGGGCTTTTTTAAGTGCTTTGATATTTTTGTAAAAATATCTTTTCTTTCTTTTTCAGACCGCTTTTAGCCAGTACGTTGGGTCAGGATCTTACGTCACTGGCAATTCAATCGTTGACAATGAAATCTACATTGGAAATTCAGCCCTTAACTTGGGAAGAGGCGGCCTTAACTTGGGAAGCGGCCTTAACTTAGGCAGCGGCCTAAACTTAGGCCGTGGCCTGAACTTAGGCAGCGGCCTCAACAACGTTGGTTTGATTGGCGGAGGAATCGGTAGCAGCGTCGGTTTAGTTGGCCTTTCTGACCTTAACGTTGTCTCGAGCGGTCCTCTGGTCGTCACCACCATCTCGCCCATCGGCCCCAGCGGCGTCGCCGTGGCGTCGGAGAACGTGCTCGACGGCAACCTGCTGGTGAGCGGCACGCTGCCGTTCCTGAGCGCCGTGGCCTTCGAGAGCGCGCTCCCGTCGGTCGGCTCTGGCGTCGCTACCTGCGGCTGCGGCAGCGGCAGCGTCGGCATCATCAGCGAGGGCTACCCGCAAACCTTGGCTGCTCCTGGCCTTGGCCTTGGACTTGGTCTAGGCGGCCTTGGTATTGGCGGCCTTGGAGTGGGCGGCCTTGGTGTGGCCGGGCTTGGTGTAGGCGACCTTGGAGTGGGCGGCCTTGGTGTGGGCGGGCTTGGTGTAGGCGGCCTTGGAGTGGGCGGCCTTGGTGTGGGCGGCCTTGGTGTAGGCGGCCTTGGTATTGGCGGCCTTGGAGTGGGCGGCCTTGGTGTGGGCGGCCTTGGTGTAGGCGGCATTGGTCTTGGTATCGGCAGCCTTTACTACTAAAAAGTTTATATCAATTTATGACGACATTTTTTTTGATGACATTTATTAAAAATAAATAAAAAATCATTACTATTGTCATTTTTTTTTGTATGAATTACTTACCTTTAGTATTATAATAGTAATATAATTCAGAATTCAGAATGTTTACAAAATACTGTTGAAAATGTTTGATAGTTTTTTATATGTTACATCACAACGTGTTAGAAACAAAGCCGCGGTTTCCAACCGGCTCCAAACAGCCGCCAACACCCTAAGCGTTTGGTTTCATAAATGGCGGATTGAAGTTAAACCCGAGAAAAGCGCCGCTGTGTTCTTTTTCCGGGGTACCGACGATCGTCGCCCTCCTATTCGTTTATTTGACCGTGCTATCCCTTGGGAGAAGCAAGTGAAATATCTCGGTGTCACCCTCGATAGAAGGTTGACGTTTGCGCCTCACCTTAAAATCGTCCGTAACAGGGCCGCGTTCATATTAGGTCGGTTATTCCACCTTATAGGCAAACGGAGTAAAATGTCTCTTAGACATAAGACGACAATTTACAAAGCTTGCATCCGCCCCATCATGACTTACGCTAGCGTAGTTTTCGCGCACACCGCGCCCTCCTATTTGTATCGCTTACAAACCCTCCAGAACCGTTTCATGCGTGGTGCCACGGGTTGCCCGTGGTACTATCGCAACGTAGATCTCCACCGCGATCTTGATCTTCCCACTATCAAAGACTTTATCAAGGACGTTTCCATACGTTACTTTGATAACGCCCCCCACCACCCTAACCCGCTTGTTGTGGCGGCCGCCAACTATAATGTTGGAAGCCTTCCACCAATAAAACGGTTCATGTCTAGGCGTCCTAAGCACGTCCTAGATGACCCCGACGATCCCATAACAGTTGCGAACGCCCCCCCGCCCGATTCTCTAAATGACAGCACACATTTACAGAATACACTAAACATGCACACCAGTTTAGGCCCAAGACACCGTACTCGTAGAACAAGGGTACGAAGAACTGGTTCACACTCGCTCTACACCAGGTACAGACATGTACCTGGGCGCTTCTCTCCTCCTCCACGGCCCGGTCAACCCGAGCCGAGGTCCGTGCCTTTAGAGGCGCCCTCGGGTTGCTCCGCTCCCCTATCCGATCCGAACCCTTCTGAAAATCTACAGGGTGATTTTGTCAACAGTCGACAAAATTTTAGAGGACATTGTAATAATAATATAAATAATGATAAAATACAAGTATATGCCTCAATGGAATAATATTTATAAAAATTATATATCGCAAATATAAACTGCAGCTGGCGTATTTTGCGCGCCGCTGTACCTAACATAGGGTGCATAGAGTACAGTCTGTTACTACCTACAGTAAGCGAGCGCCCTGCCTCGTTCGCGACGCGAGCGCCTGGTGACGATTTTTACGTGTTTTATGAATTGAAATAACAACAACGCTTACATTCCTTGGTAATGAACATTATAGCATTATAGCACAATTTAAAGTTCAATTGACTTACCTACGTGTACTTCAGTAATTGTTCAAAGTGACCACCTTCGCTGATGATCCGCTGAAAACGCCTCTGGGTTTCCCGAAGGCTGTGCGTTAACCATATCATACAATTCACGGTTTGTGTACACCATGATTACATTAATTGCAATCCTATATCACACAACAGGCACTGATGATAATAATATTTATGTAAACACACACACTTAATTGCACTGATATGGCACGATTAGGTCACGATTTTCTTTACGGGTCACGGTCGGTCACGCACATACGTCACTACTGCTAGTCGGAAACTAACTAAGCGGAAAATCGGGAATTGGTAATATTTCGGGCGGGCGCGGGTGTCCTTTGCGGCGCACGGGCACGGCATTTAGCATTTTGTGTTGTTTACTTTAAAGTTTATTTTTCATTGTCTTTATTCGTAACGGCCATTTTCGGTGAATCTTTGTGATTTAGGCGGCGCGTTATGGTGTTTACTTTAAAGTTCATTTTTCAATTATATTTTTCAAAGCGGTCTCTTTGAGCGGCTCGGCGGCATGCTTAGGGCCTGTTTCACGATCTACAAGTAAGTTCCCATTAGCATTTACTTGGCAGATAGTCCATACAAAACTGTCACTTTATCTGCCAAGTATCTCCTAATCAGACATTGTGAAACAGGCCCTTAGTGTAGTGTAGGCTACTAAGCTAGCTAGGTAGGCTGAAGGTAAATAACTACTCTTTTCACAGTGTGTGTTTGTAAACAAAAGTGTTTGTTGAATTTTATTTAATATATTTTAGCTTGTGCTTAACATTTTATTTTATTGGTTTTATATTTTTAATATGATTGTTTATTGATATAGATAACAAAAAAGGTGAAAAAAAAATTTTTTTTTCGACAGCTCCGTTTTCTTTTTTTCCTTTGCAAAAGTAATGTATATCAGCAATAGAATCTCCCCTAAAAATTTGTCGATTGTTGTCGAAGTCATCCTGTAGTAGGGCACGGGGACGCGCACTAGTGCGCGATGCCGTTCCCTCTAGATAACCTCCGAAGGTGATTCGTTTCACACGGCTTGAGGGACCCTTTACGTTCCTCGCCGTTCCGAAAAAAGCCCGGTGAAGCTGAAAATGCCGTAACTGATGAGGTGCCTGGATGGGTACTGAGAAGTGAGTGGGCTGACAACTCCGCCACCAATAAGGACATTTGGTAGTCATTTTAGAGTTGACGACCCGAGCAGTGGAACTGCGAGTTGTGCTCTTGGTGGATCTGGATATTAGGTAGTGGACTATACGTGTCCACGGAGCAACTCGCTCGAAACACTAGTCTTAAAAGTACCGGATGAAGAATGCGCTTCGGCGCGTCCTGATCCGGCGTTATGACCTGACGTAGATGGTCCCATGTGCTTGCGTATGGATATCTGACACATACTTTGTAACCGCTAAGTTGGTAGGGGGTGTCAGTATAAACTTTAAAGTCGTGTGTAGCGGGGTCCCTATCTACAGCAATATGAAAGCAATATCGATAGCTATAGGCTATATATAGCTTTCGATATTGCTTGCATAGGCGGTACGAAATGACAAGATGACGTTGTAGGAAGCCTGTGGTAGGATGGTGCGCCACAATGAGGAAAGACAAAGGGAAGATCTTCCTCCGAGCTGGGTGGTATAGCTCGGGGACCGAGGTCCGATGGA
Organism: Eudonia truncicolella; assembly: GCA_949315975.1. Lineage (NCBI taxonomy): Eukaryota > Metazoa > Arthropoda > Insecta > Lepidoptera > Crambidae > Eudonia > Eudonia truncicolella. The sequence goes on from OX438851.1 coordinate 2,732,727, forward strand.
TGTTAGTTGGAGGTGCTATATATAGCGAAGGAGATGGTGAAACTTCACTACCGCGATGCAGGCTTTCCATACAATTTATCGTCGTAGTATGGCAACGTCGTTGGTATGCGTTTGTGGCGCCATCTGTTGACATGGTTGAGAAGGTGTTTGCTTCGTGTCGATTATGTGCGGCGTATGCGGTAGGTGACGCCGCCACAACGTCATAAACTATACACGTAGTCAAAGCAATCGGTTAGGCGGTCGAGGGGCTGTTCCCAATCTTATTTGCGGTCTGCGAAACATGTTTCCTTCTTTTATACATTCTATGCATCTTTTCTTCCGTCTCTCTTTTACCACGTTACCTTTATAAGGAAAGTAGAACATTATAAAGACTCCTTTAAAATAAAATTTTAAAAATATCATTTAATTTTGTTTTCATAAAAAAAAACTAAAATGTGTATGAAATGACGTGTTAAATTCAGTAACATTCAAGTTATCGTAAAAAAACATCCAAACTTTAAACACCATTTCCTAACAGTTTCCATTATTTATCCCGAGTAGTAGATAACAGACCTTGTAATAGCTGATGATAGAGTTTACAGAAACTAAAACATTTTTACCTTTTACATGTAGTTGAACCCGGGACCATCGGGTATCGGGCCGAGCACTCTGCCACTCGGCCATCGAGGTGTTTTATTAAATAAAGATTTACTGATTTTCGGATATTGTTACAACTGGAAAAAAATTAGATTACAAAACAAATTAGATTGAGTTAAATCTTAGAGTATTAAACCAACTGTTAAATTAAGTATTGAATATAGGAAAATTTAAGTATTATTATTTTTTTGCGTCACTATTCACCTAAATAATACCTAAAAATATTATAATTTGTTATAATTAATTTTGATGGCAATATGAATTATAGAAAAATATTTAGATACTATGATTACATAAAAAAAAATAATTATATTTAGCTAAATAATATTATATGTGTTCTCAGGCCAATTTTAACGGTAATCTTAACATTGCTTTATAAATTACAAAAACACAAATGTTGGAAAAATTTCCACGAGCAGGATTTGAACCTGCACCCTTCTGACATACCGGGTCAAGTGCTCTTCCAATTGAGCTATCGTGGTTCTAACCAGCCCGCCGTTATTATTCAACACTATTTACTTTTTTACTTTGAAAGCCAAAGGCGCCAATTCAATGCCAACAACTATATTTTTACAAATACTAAAGATCAGTTAAGAAGTAGGCAAGCTATTTAAAAAATGCTTTTGTTTTGTTTATATAATTTTAACGCAAATTTTGTCGCGAAACAAACTACAAAAACACAAATGTTGAAAAAATTTCCACAAGCAGGATTTGAACCTGCACCTTTCTGACATACCGGGTCAGAAAATTCAGAAAATCTTAAATAAAGAATCTTATTGTAAAGTGTCTGATTATATAAAAGACAAAATAGCTTGTCATTTTTGAACACTAACTAATAGCAAAGTTAATGGTAATTACCTAAAACAATAACAAAACGTGTAGATGCAAATTATTTTATTCGGCTTCATCAAATTCAAAAATTTATGTCGCATTTTAGTAGTAAATGCCGCCGATGCCAGAGCCGATTCCGAACACGGGAGCGGCCAAGGGCTGCGGGTAGCCCTCGCTGATGATGCCGACACTGCCGCTGCCGCAGCCGCAGGTAGCGACACCAGAGCCGGCCGACGGCAGCGCGCCCTCGAAGGCCACGGCGCTTAAGAACGGTAGCGTGCCGCTCACCAGCAGGTTGCCTTCGAGCACGTTCTCCGACGCCACGGCGACGCCGTTGGGGCCGATGGGCGAGATGGTGGTGACGACCAGAGGACCGCTCGGGACAACGTTAAGGTCAGAAAGGCCAACTACGCCAACACTGCCGATTCCTCCACCAATCAAGCCAACGTTGTTGAGACCGCTTGCTAGGTTTATGCCACTGCCCAAGTTAAGGCCGCTGCCTAAGTTAAGGCCGCTGCCCAAGTTAAGGCCGCTGTCCAAGTTAAGGCCGCTGCCCAAGTTAAGGCCGCTTCCCAAGTTAAGGCCGCCGCTTCCCCGGTTTACGGCAGTATTGCCAATGTAGATGTCATTTTCAACGACTGTATTGCCAGTGTAGTAAGATCCTGCTGACCCAATGTACTTGCCAAAAGCGGTCTGAAAAAGATATTTTGGATTATTTTACAAAAATGTTATGAAAAATATTTTGTTTAATGCAAGTGAAATTTACATTTGACAGGTAACCCTAAAAATATATTTATCTCACCTGCACAAGCAGAGCCGAGGCGCAAAGGAATACAACTTTAGCAACCATTTTGATTGATTGTCAAAACGAACATGATCAGTGTTGACCCCAACGTTCCTTATATACTAAAACAGACAAAAGCCATGGCAACAGGCACCAAATCACAAGGACACTGTTGATAACATAGGTGTAAAAACAACACACAAGGCACGCATTATGTATTACAAAATAAGTGTTTTATCTAAACTTTTCAGTATATAAACTCCGACCTACTTAGTGGAAGACATTGCAGTTTCATCAGCAACTGAAGAAACATCATGTCTACCTTCTCTTTTCTTGTGCTGTGCATCCACGCTTGCCTGATCCAGGTAATAAATTATTTATAATTATTGAGATCTAGAAAATTGGCTCTTTATACGTAACTAGCTATTGCTCGCGGCTTTGATCACGCGAAATATGCCAAATATTTTCGAAAAATGCTATTACACGTCATTCTTTATTTTTATTGAAAAATCTAATTTTCGATTAATATAATTCATTTTATAGTTCTTACTTTAAAAATATCGATATTCCCAAAAACACCTTCTTCCTTTTTTTTACTAATTTAAAGGAAAATAAACGAAATTCTTGAGACACGTCATTCTTTATTTCTTTTCAAGAAGCCAAATACTAATTTTCATGTATTTTACTTCAAAGCTGACGGACTTTCATACAAACTTTCTCCCCCTATTTGAACCCCTTAGGGAGTGACTTTCGTTAGTCCTTTCTTAGTGTCTAGTTACGTCACTCAATTAATCTACAGTCCAGATTTCATCCAATTAGCTTCAGCGGTTTCGGCTCGACGATGATAAATCAGTCAGCCAGGACAAGTCATTATATGTATATAGATTAATCAACTTCTATGACTAATAAAGCCTAGTAAATAAAAAAAAAATGAATAAATATTTTGATTTGATTTGATTTCATATAAATGGCTACCCTTAACCTGATTTGGTAGTTTTAAAGAAATAAGACTTGTTCTGTACTAGGACGAGGAGGCGAGTGAAACAGCCGGCGGTTAATAGCACACTGGTGTATTGCAAACAGACAAGGGGGTGGTGGTCGCAGCCACGCACCGTGTTACATGTACATACATAACGTGACTTATATGACTTTTACCCTTGTCTTTAACAATTTTTATTTTCAGAATGCTTTTGGCCAGTACTTGAACTACGGATCAACATACGGCCTTGATGTGGAAGTGGACGCTCTCAGATATGGTGCAGCCGGCCTTGGCGGCCTTGGCGTGCCCGTGCGAGGCCTGAACCCGCTAGGCCTTGGATATGGCGTTGGCGGCCTTGGCTACTCCGGCCTTGAACTAGAAGCAATCAGCTCTGGTTTAGCTGGCCTCAGCGGTTACGGTATTGGAGCTCCATTTGGCTATGGCTTAGGGTACGGTGCTGGCAGCGTTAGCTCTGGCCTCGAGGTTGATGTTGGACCTGTCAACTTGGGTGTTGCCGGCCTCGGCTATGGTGTCGGTGGTCTTGGCCTCAACGGTTTGGCGGGATACGGTCTCGGAAACGCCGGCCTCGGACTCGGTGTTGGCAGTCTTGGCCTCGGTCTCGGCGGCCTCGCGCCGTTGCCGTTGGGAGTGACTGATGTCAGCGCTGTGGGCTCCGTGCCCGTCACCGGCCCGTTTATTGCTAATGGCGTCGGTGATGTCGTGGTCGCGGGCGAATTCGCCGCTGCAGGCACCACCCTGGTCGCCGGCCAGGTCCCAGTGATTGGCGCTGTGGGCTTCTCCGGCGTGATACCCGCCAGAGGAGTCGTCTCCATCGCCGGCGAGTGCGGCTGCTCTCGCATTCCATTGTGAATCATTTGACCAACTACAAACAATAAAACTTAAAATTGCACTTTACTTGAATTTGTTATTTTAGTTTTGAAACCTATTTTATGATGATCACGATAACATTTAATAACTATAATTGCTGTTGATATGTGGATCCAAGAACGGGCTGCGTTAGTTATTTCTTGGACCATTTTGCCTGGTGCTCTGTTATTTCTATGTTGGCAAAGCTTTTGATCTCTTCCGACCATCGCACTCCCACTATACTTCGCAATCGCTTTGTAATTGTCGAATTAAAACATAAACAAATAAATACTTATAACTAATTGAATTTAAAGAAGGCAAACGAGCAAGCGTATCACCTGATGGAAAGTAATTACCACTGCCCATGGACGCCCGCAAAACCAAAGTATTCGCGGATGCGTTGCCGGTCTTGAGGAAAGAGTTGGATCTTGAGAAGGGAGTAGGAATTGGGAGGGGCCTTGAGAGATGGGCCTCCGGTACTTTCACTCACCGGACGAAACACAACAGCAACGATTACCATTGTTTCACGCCGATATTCTGTGAGAGGGTGATATTACGCCGGGCGAGCAGGCCCATTTCGTGCTGCAACGCAGCGTGGCTCTACCACTACGGACGCGAGTAACTTTAACCCCAAAAAAACCCACACAAAATACGCGGCTTACCTAAATGCTTCTTGCATTGTGAGTATGGAGGCATAGTAGAGTAACACTTGTACCCTTCTGGATATCTCGGGGAAATCCATAAGTCCATACGGGCTACGTTTATAGTTTTTATAAAACCAGAGACAGTAATAGTTATTTAGACTTAACATCTTTGAACCTAAACATGAGACAACTCAAAATTCAAAATAATTAATTCAGCTAAGCCCACAAATAGCTGTAATGTCACTATGCCATCGGTTCGTAAGTCTGCACAAGGCGCGAGAGTAGGATTATAGGCAAGAAATACGGCAAGGGTATATTTTTTCCTTTACTCTTACAACGCCTCATATTGGAGAATATACTCTCTGTCGTAAAAAGACACTTTCCATCACAAATCAACACACAAGATATGTTAAATAATAATGTCAATATGAAAAATAATAATATTGCAAATCAGATACCCATTAATATTTCTACAATGTCATACAATGATCTCCAAACTTCTGTATGAAGATTGATGATGAAGTACTGCTAAGAGTCAAAAACTTATTTAAAAAATGAAGTAAAACTCCAAAAAATAAAAAAATAAAGAAATAAAATTAGTACGCAAGCAGATCCGCTGATGATGATGACGAAGAAGCAGTTCCGCCTCCACAGGCGTTGACCCGTTCGCGAGTGACATAGAAATGGGTTATTGCTTCGCTAAACCGTATTTTGAGGAAAGGGAACGACACTACGCAATATAATAGAATGTTGACTACAACAATAATTGCCCCGTCATGACTTACGCTAGTGTAGTTTTCGCTCATACCACGCCCTCCTATCTTCATCCCTTACAAACCCTCCAAAACCGTTTCATGCGTGGTGCCAGGTGTTGCCCTTGGTACTATCGCAATGTAGATCTCCACCGTGATCTTGATCTTCCCACCACATCTAGATTTTGTCAAGGACGTTTTCATACGTTACTTTGATAACGCCTCCTACCACCCTAACCCTCTTGTTGTGGCGGCCGCCAACTATAATGTTGAAGGCGTTCCACCAACAATATCGTGATTTTATTGAAACGTTTATTGTTCTAGAACTAATTATTGTTGTTTTTTTTTTGGAGAGAGATTGCTTATTGATACAGACAGCATTTTCAACTTCACCGGGTTTTTTTGGGATCGGCAAAAAAATTAAAAGTGTTCCTCAAGCTGTGTGAAACGAATCACCCTCGGAGGTTTTCTAGAGGGAACGGCATCACGCACTAAGGCGTGTCCCCGTGCCCTACTAGATTCTCCGAAGGGTTTGGATCGGATCGGGGAGCATAACAACCCGAGGGCGCCTCTAAAGACTCGGACCTCGGCTCGGGTTGACCGGGCCGTAGTGGAGGAGAATCGCCCAGGTACATGTCTGTACCTGGTGTAGAGTGGGTGTGAACCGGTTCTTCGTACCCTTGTTCTACGAGTACGGTGTCTTGGGCCTAAACTGGTGTGTATGTTAAGTGTATTCTGTAAATGTGTAGTGCCATTTAGACAAGAGGGTTAGGGTGGTAGGAGGCGTTATCAAAGTAACGTATGAAAACGTCCTTGACAAAATCAAGATGTGGTGGGAAGATCAAGATCACGGTGGAGATCTACATTGCGATAGTACCAAGGGCAACACGTGGCACCACGCATGAAACGGTTTTGGAGGGTTTGTAAGGGATGAAGATAGGAGGGCGCGGTATGAGCGAAAACTACACTAGCGTAAGTCATGACGGGGCAATTATTGTTGTAGTCAACATTCTATTATATTGCGTAGTGTCGTTCCCTTTCCTCAAAATACGGTTTAGTGAAGCAATAACCCATTTCTATGTCACTCGCGAACGGGTCAACGCCTGTGGAGGCGGAACTGCTTCTTCGTCATCATCATCAGCGGATCTGCTTGCGTACTAATTTTATTTTTTTATTTTTTTATTTTTTGGAGTTTTACTTCATTTTTTAAATAAGTTTTTGACTCTTAGCAGTACTTCATCATCAATCTTCATACAGAAGTTTGGAGATCATTGTATGACATTGTAGAAATATTAATGGGTATCTGACTTGCAATATTATTATTTTTCATATTGACATTATTATTTAACATATCTTGTGTGTTGATTTGTGATGGAAAGTGTCTTTTTACGACAGAGAGTATATTCTCCAATATGAGGCGTTGTAAGAGTAAAGGAAAAAATATACCCTTGCCGTATTTCTTGTCGATAATCCTACTCTCGCGCCTTGTGCAGACTTACGAACCGATGGGGATGAATCACGTCGGGGTCACCACTGTAGGAAGCCTGCATCGCGATAGCGAAGTTTCACCATCTCCTTCGCTATATATAGCACCTCCAACTAACATCCAACGGACCTCGGTCCCCGAGCTATACCACCCAGCTCGGAGGAAGATCTTCCCTTTATCTTCCTCATAGTGGCGCTACATCCTACCACAGGCTTCCTACAGTGGTGACCCCGACGGAGCACAGAAGCACCTTCAACATCGTCGCAGCAGCACCATCCATCACTCCTCATCCATCATCATCTACCTTCGCCAGCAGTCACAGCAAGCCAGCAATCGAGCCACAAGGTTCCACTGCAGCATCTTGGACGACGCTTCCTGGACCTCCGGCACACTCGACGGCATCATCCCGACCTGGTCTCCGCAGCCCACGACCGGTGCATCAATGTCGGCCGCATCACTCCGGCGTGGCAGCCCTGCACACCAGCAGCTCGGACCTACCGTCATCATCACCTGTCTCGACTCACCGCAGACAGGAACAGCACACTGCATCACTGGCAACGCGCCTACACCCCACCCGTCTCGACTCACCGTAGACTGGGGCATCCTGCAGCAGCACTCTCCACTGGCACTTGCAAGCTCTAACGCACTGACTGCTGAGCGCACTAACTGACGAGCGCACTAACTGACATCGACCTCCGGTCTCAGGGGGGGAGTGATGTGGCGGCGTCACCTACCGCATACGCCGCACATTATTCGACACGAAGCAAAAACACCTCAACCATGTCAACAGATGGCGCCACAAACGCATACCAACGACGTCGCCATACTACGACGATAAATAGTAAGGGAAGCCTGCATCGCGATAGCGATGTTTCACCATCTCCTTCGCTATATATAGCACCTCCAACTAACATCCGTTGGACCTCGGTCACCGAGCTATACCTACCACCCAGCTCGGAGGAAGATCTTCCCTTTATCTTTCCTCATTGTGGCGCACAATCCTACTACTACCACAGGCATTCTACAGGTTCAAAGATGTTAAGTCTAAATAACTATTACTGTCTCTGGTTTTATAAAAACTATAAACGTAGCCCGTATGGACTTATGGATATCCCCGAGATATCCAGAAGGGTACAAGTGTTACGCTACTATGCCTCCATACTCACAATGCAAGAAGCATTTAGGTAAGCCGCGTATTTTGTGTGGGTTTTTTTGGGGTTAAAGTTACTCGCGTCCGTAGTGGTAGAGCCACGCTGCGTTGCAGCACGAAATGGGCCTGCTCGCCCGGCGTAATATCACCCTCTCACAGAATATCGGCGTGAAACAATGGTAATCGTTGCTGTTGTGTTTCGTCCGGTGAGTGAAAGTACCGGAGGCCCATCTCTCAAGGCCCCTCCCAATTCCTACTCCCTTCTCAAAATCCAACTCTTTCCTCAAGACCGGCAACGCATCCGCGAATACTTTGGTTTTGCGGGCGTCCATGGGCAGTGGTAATTACTTTCCATCAGGTGATACGCTTGCTCGTTTGCCTTCTTTAAATTCAATTAGTTATAAGTATTTATTTGTTTATGTTTTAATTCGACAATTACAAAGCGATTGCGAAGTATAGTGGGAGTGCGATGGTCGGAAGAGATCAAAAGCTTAGCCAACATAGAAATAACAGAGCACCAGGCAAAATGGTCCAAGAAATAACTAACGCAGCCCGTTCTTGGATCCACATATCAACAGCAATTATAGTTATTAAATGTTATCGTGATCATCATAAAATAGGTTTCAAAACTAAAATAACAAATTCAAGTAAAGTGCAATTTTAAGTTTTATTGTTTGTAGTTGGTCAAATGATTCACAATGGAATGCGAGAGCAGCCGCACTCGCCGGCGATGGAGACGACTCCTCTGGCGGGTATCACGCCGGAGAAGCCCACAGCGCCAATCACTGGGACCTGGCCGGCGACCAGGGTGGTGCCTGCAGCGGCGAATTCGCCCGCGACCACGACATCACCGACGCCATTAGCAATAAACGGGCCGGTGACGGGCACGGAGCCCACAGCGCTGACATCAGTCACTCCCAACGGCAACGGCGCGAGGCCGCCGAGACCGAGGCCAAGACTGCCAACACCGAGTCCGAGGCCGGCGTTTCCGAGACCGTATCCCGCCAAACCGTTGAGGCCAAGACCACCGACACCATAGCCGAGGCCGGCAACACCCAAGTTGACAGGTCCAACATCAACCTCGAGGCCAGAGCTAACGCTGCCAGCACCGTACCCTAAGCCATAGCCAAATGGAGCTCCAATACCGTAACCGCTGAGGCCAGCTAAACCAGAGCTGATTGCTTCTAGTTCCAGGCCGGAGTAGCCAAGGCCGCCAACGCCATATCCAAGGCCTAGCGGGTTCAGGCCTCGCACGGGCACGCCAAGGCCGCCAAGGCCGGCTGCACCATATCTGAGAGCGTCCACTTCCACATCAAGGCCGTATGTTGATCCGTAGTTCAAGTACTGGCCAAAAGCATTCTGAAAATAAAAATTGTTAAAGACAAGGGTAAAAGTCATATAAGTCACGTTATGTATGTACGTGTAACACGGTGCGTGGCTGCGACCACCACCCCCTTGTCTGTTTGCAATACACCAGTGTGCTATTAACCGTCGGCTGTTTCACTCGCCTCCTCGTCCTAGTACAGAACAAGTCTTATTTCTTTAAAACTACCAAATCAGGTTAAGGGTAGCCATTTATATGAAATCAAATCAAATCAAAATATTTATTCATTTTATTTTTATTTACTAGGCTTTATTAGTCATAGAAGTTGATTAATCTATATACATATAATGACTTGTCCTGGCTGACTGATTAATCATCGCCGAGCCAAAACCGCTGAAGCTAATTGGATGAAATCTGGACTGTAGATTAATTGAGTGACGTAACTAGACACTAAGAAAGGACTAACGAAAGTCACTCCCTAAGGGGTTCAAATAGGGGGTGAAAGTTTGTATGAAAGTCCGTCAGCTTTGAAGTAAAATACATGAAAATTAGTATTTGGCTTCTTGAAAAGAAATAAAGAATGACGTGTCTCAGGAATTTCGTTTATTTTCTTTTAAATTAGTAAAAAAAAGGAAGAAGGTGTTTTTGGGAATATCGATATTTTTAAAGTAAGAACTATAAAATGAATTATATTAATCAATAATTAGATTCTTCAATAAAAATAAAGAATGACGTGTTATAGCATTTTTCGAAAAACATTCCCTAGAGAGGTGTAATAGGGGAGGAAAGTTTGTACGAAAAACTATGAAATGTTTTAGGATTATCCCTATAGACTTTGACAAGTTTTGACTTTTATTACAAACAATCACTATTTCGCGTGATCAAAGCCGCGAGCAATAGCTAGTCACGTATAAAGAGCCAATTTTCTAGATCACAATTATTATAAATAATTTATTACCTGGATCAGGCAAGCGTGGATGCACAGCACAAGAAAAGAGAAGGTAGACATGATGTTTCTTCAGTTGCTGATGAAACTGCAATGTCTTTCACTAAGTAGGTCGGAGTTTATATACTGAAAAGTTTAGATAAAACACTTATTTTGTAATACATAATGCGTGCCTTGTGTGTTGTTTTTACACCTATGTTATCAACAGTGTCCTTGTGATTTGGTGCCTGTTGCCATGGCTTTTGTCTGTTTTAGTATATAAGGAACGTTGGGGTCAACACTGATCATGTTCGTTTTGACAATCAATCAAAATGGTTGCTAAAGTTGTATTCCTTTGCGCCTCGGCTCTGCTTGTGCAGGTGAGATAAATATATTTTTAGGGTTACCTGTCAAATGTAAATTTCACTTGCATTAAACAAAATATTTTTCATAACATTTTTGTAAAATAATCCAAAATATCTTTTTCAGACCGCTTTTGGCAAGTACATTGGGTCAGCAGGATCTTACTACACTGGCAATACAGTCGTTGAAAATGACATCTACATTGGCAATACTGCCGTAAACCGGGGAAGCGGCGGCCTTAACTTGGGAAGCGGCTTTAACTTGGGCAGCGGCCTTAACTTAGGCAGCGGCCTTAACTTGGGCAGCGGCCTTAACTTAGGCAGCGGCCTTAACTTGGGCAGTGGCATAAACCTAGCAAGCGGTCTCAACAATGTTGGCTTGATTGGTGGAGGAATCGGCAGTGTCGGTGTAGTTGGCCTTTCTGACCTTAACGTTGTCTCGAGCGGTCCTCTGGTCGTCACCACCATCTCGCCCATCGGCCCCAGCGGCGTCGCCGTGGCGTCGGAGAACGTGCTCGAAGGCAACCTGCTGGTGAGCGGCACGCTACCGTTCTTAAGCGCCGTGGCTTTCGAGGGCGCGCTGCCGTCGGCCGGCTCTGGTGTCGCTACCTGCGGCTGCGGCAGCGGCAGTGTCGGCATCATCAGCGAGGGCTACCCGCAGCCCTTGGCCGCTCCCGTGTTCGGAATCGGCTCTGGCATCGGCGGCATTTACTACTAAAATGCGACATGTATTTTTGAATTTTATGAAGCTAAATAAAATAATTTGCATCTACAAGTTTTGTTATTGTTTTAGGTAATTACCATTAACTTTGCTATTAGTTAGTGTTCAAAAATGACAAGCTATTTTGAGAACTAAAGATATGCACTATCTATGAATCTATGAATTTAAAAAAAGACGAAGAGCAAAATGTCTACGAGCAGGCAACACGTCCGTTCCGCGCGATAGCTAAAAGGGCAGAGAGCGACCACTTTTTTCTCTTTTTTTTGAGAGATTGCTGATTGCCTTGGACGGCATTTTCAGCTTCACCGGACTTTTTTGGGGACGGCGAGAAATGTAAAGGGTCCTTCAAGCCATGTGAAACGAATCACCTTCGGAGGTTTCCTAGAGGGAAGGGCATCGCGCACTAGTGCGCGTCCCCGTGCCCTACTAGATTCTCCGAAGGGTTCGGATTGGATCGGGTAGCGGAACAACCTGACGGTGCCTCTAAAGGCTCGGACCTGGCTGGAGGAGAGAAGCGCCCAGGTACATGTCTGTACCTGGTGTAGAGCGCGTGTGAACTGGTTCGTCGTACCCTTGTTCTACGAGTATGGTGTCTTGGGCCTAAACTAGTGTGCGTATCGGGCGGGGGAGAGCGAGCCCGGGCGCTCCAACCGCTTATATAGTGTTTGAGGGGTAAAGAGTGACGTCACGCGTGTACGTCGGATTCGACTGTGATGTCTAACAATATTGTAATGCAGTCATTATAGTGTTGCGTCCCATTGGAATGAACGAGCCGTAGGACGAAACGTATACTGAATATAATATAAGAAGTGCTTATAATATCTCTCTCAGTCCTTCAGTTTTAATAATTGGTTTGAACCGCAACAATTCTAAACAATTCTACAGAACAAAGATAGTTTGAATGTGTCGGCAGCATTTCCTTACGTATAACTTCAAGGGGCTTATCAAGTTTGTCGACGTAATTTATGCCACCATCGTTCTCTCAACCAACCATTCGAATCGACTCTTATCATCAAGAGACCATGTCGTGTGTTTCGCCATTCTAGAGCAATTAACTTTGAAACATTAAGAAAGGTGCGGTTATAGGTCACCAGAACGCCGATTCCGTCTATATTTTTAGGTTCACGAACGCCTCCGCGCTTCGTCAACCAACACGTGGTTCACACTTGCTACAATACTGAGCCAAACACCGTAAACACTGGTGTTTCAAGTTTTTACTAACAAAAAACACTACAGTAGACCTGTCCTCGGCAGGACATTACACTCCAAAAAACAAAAATGTACAATACCCTCTCGCCAGAGGTTAATATTTTCAAGTAATCAAAAGGATAATATGTTTTAGTATCAACGCGCCGCTGACATATTTTTTTTTTTGTATTGTATTACGGCTCCGGATGAAATCCATCAAGCCTATTCGTTAATTCTATCTTCTTATGTAATAATAAACATTATTGATAATGATGAATGATAATAGAAATGGGAAGTGAGAAATGATATTACCCCCCAACCCCTCGAGTATCTCAGCAAAGATGTGGGGCTTCCACGACATGACATCTGTCAGTCTCTCAGTTGCCTTACTTCCGCTTGAAGGCAACGCTAACACTGTCATACAGCCTACACCGAACATGCGGAAAGACATATGTATTGACACTTAATAACTTAAATTAGTCTATAGAAATAACTAAATTCCAATAATAATATAGGTACATAATAAATGTTTGTATTTTAGCAAATAAATTAGGAATATGTCAGCATACATTATATTATTGAAGTGAAAACTTCTTTAGCGGCGTTGTACACTTTTTTTGTAATGGGTAAAAAATGTTAAATTCGCGTCAGGACACGTGACCTGATCGAAAATTCGTAAGACGGATGGAGAGTAGACAGCCGGCGCGGCGTAGGAGAGGAAGTTTCCCCCTCTCTTTCTACGGCGCGGCGAAAATGTATGCCTGCTGTTTCGTTTAGGCGGCGCAGGGCGCTTGCGCGAATGTTCGAGTGTGTTTATGTTACAGCGTGCCACGCGCATCCATGGATGGTGACAGCTGATGGCTCGACCGTCTGTGTAGTGGCCATACTGCTGTTTATTCGTAAAATTCGTGTATATAATATATATGTTCTTAGTGGTTTGGAGTATGGTTGTGTGGCATGGAACCCTTTTTATGATATTCACAAAAAAAGAATAGAAAGTGTCCAACGACGCTTCCTATGGCACCTCACATATTCCGGCCATTTGGGCAGGGTGTTGCTGAGTTACGAAGACAGGCTTCTACACTTCAATATGTCTTCCCTCTCGGATCGTAGACAAATGCTCGACATGACATTCTTTTATAAATTAGTGAACGGTATTCTTGATACTCCTGATCTTTTGGCATTAGTATCCATTTGCGCGCCTTCCAGACTACCAAGGGCATCTAGGTTTATTCTATTTAAACCAGAGGGGTCTAAATCGTGTCTAGGATACCACGCACCTATATCTAGACTCGTTAGGCAGTACAATGCTCTCTCTAAGTCGGAAACGATAGACGTGTTTGCAGACAATGTCATGAAGCTCAAAGCCTGTTTCATTGATGATAAATTGTTTTAAAATGCTTCTTGATCTAGGTTTCTATTAATTCAATCTTAATTTTATGTTTTTATTTTAACTTTGTTCCCGTTTTTGGTTTTAATGTAAAATTTTGTTTTGTATTTAATTTTTTTTTTAATTGATTTTAATTTAAATTTCAATTTGTTCATAAATTGATTAATTGTTATTGTTTTTTCTCAATTTTGTATAATATTGTGGTCTGTCCTGTTACTCGCTATTTTATTTTTATTTTTTATTGCATGCTGTCCACACCTATAATTGTAGTGGCATTTGGTTTGTGTCGTTCTGTGTGTGTATTTTATTTAAAATTGTAATAGTGTACACTATGTTGGTGCTCGTTTAAATAAATAAATAAATAAATATAAAGTGTTTAAAATATGGAAATTGAACAAAGTGCATCAGTGTTGATTTTTCTGAGAGATAAACTTTTTAATGTAATATAAGTTGTCATGTTTGTGTACGATAACGCAATAAATAAATATTGTGTTCTACCACATAAATGATAGTACTTTTATACTGATAATTGAAGCAATTCGTGTAAAATTATTCCCTAACCATTCCAAAATATCAAAAATGCACAACGTTAATATTCAAGTTTTCACTTCTGCCGGCACTCCCGTAGTGCAACCCGTCGTTTTTTTATTTTAATATTCTGTAAGTATATAAGATAATTTAATCTTGTACAAAACAAATACAAATAAAATATATGGATGTCCAATACTTATAACAATAGTTAAAAGGGAATGATTACGGATTATAAGAGAGACAGTTCATTTAATCAGATTCACTATTAAAGTAGATAAATAAGTTAAGATGATGTTTTAGAATAAGATAGTACTCGAGTCAATACTAGTAATTGTTATCACGACAGTGAGAGATAGTTATTCTATAGATACACAATATTGTTATCTATTCTATTATATTGCAAAATAAAAGACAAAAACGTGCGTAATTTTCATATTATTAAAGAAATTATTATAAATAGCAAAGTTTTGTAACTGGATTGGGACGTTCTGCTACACTTTCTACATCTCTTTACAATACATCTTTACAACATTTTGGTGCTACCACATATATGTGCTGGTAGTACCTATGTATCGTGAATGACTTTTTCCCCTAATGCGGTGGTCTAATAGATATAACATGATTGTAGAGTATCTTAATAGTTGCTATACTAGCAGTGTGACTAACAGGAAAAAAAAACCTGATTTTCACACTGGTGTACAGTTGGTGTGAACACGAGTCCGTACTGCTATTTTTATTATATCAGGCAAGCACAATTTTTCTTTAGCCCGTCTGCATACCAACAATGCATGAGCTTACTTTGTTTCAATTAATTAATTGATTATAATGTCAAGACCAAAAATTCCTCCTATGGTAAAAGTTTTCGACCAAAGTGCGTTTCCATCTCCGACCTTTTCGTTTTGTAAGCTATGACATGAGATGAATGCTTAAACGTTGGTGTATAATCGTCCAAATAAAGGAACAAGGGCCTGATCTATAAATCAGCCAGGTACAGAGTTTTAAGTTAACGTTATTGTTATCAACATCAGGTGGGTACGGCCAGTAAAATTTCAGATCTAAGTGAAAAACATTTTATTGTTTAAAGTTCATTAGCTGTTTGTTTGTCGTTTTTTTACAGAGGAATGCGAGAGCAACCGCACTCGCCAGCGATGGAGACGACTCCTCTGGCGGGTATCACGCCGGAGAAGCCCGCAGCGCCGATCACTGGGACTTGGCCGGCGACCAGGGTGGTGCCTGCAGCGGCGAACTCGCCCGCGACCACGACATCACCCTCGCCATTGCCAATGAACGGGCCGGTGACGGGCACGGAGGCCACAGCGCTGACATCAGTCACTCCCAACGGCGCGAGGCCGCCTAGGCCGAGGCCAAGGCCGCCAACACCGAGTCCGAGGCCGGCGTTTCCGAGACCGTATCCCGCCAAACCGTTGAGGCCGAGACCACCGACGCCATAGCCGAGGCCGGCAACACCATAGTTGACAGGTCCAACATCAACCTCGAGGCCAGAGCTAACGCTGCCAGCACCGTACCCTAAGCCGTAGCCAAATGGAGCTCCAATACCGTAACCGCTGAGGCCAGCTAAACCAGAGCTGGCCGCTTCTAGTTCGACTTCAAGGCCGGAGTAGCCAAGGCCGCTAACGCCATAGCCAAGGCCGCCAACGCCATAGCCAAGGCCTAGCGGATTCAGGCCTCGAACACCAAGGCCGCCAAGGCCGCCAAGGCCGACTGTTCCATATCTGAGAGCGTCTGCTTCTACATCAAGGCCGTATGCTGAGCCGTAGTTTAAGTACTGGCTACACGCATTCTAAAAAAAAAGAAATATTTTACAGCTGCAACATAGATGCGTAGATCTTAAAGGGCATTTTTCTTTATTTATTAACAAGGTCTAATTAGATACAAACAGTAGGACAACTCATTATGCAAGCAGTTTAAAAAATAATTTTAAAAAACATATACGGTGCGCCTTTGTTTTAGCCGGTATCGGCACGGGAGTTGTTGTTCAATACACGAATATACACGATTGTAAATATTTAAATTACAAAGTGGATTTACCTGGACCAGGCAAGCCTGGATGCACAGCAGAAGGAAAGCGAAGGTAGACATGATGGTTCCTCAGTTGCCGATGAAACTGTAATGTTTTTCACTAAGTAGGTCGAACTTTATATAGGTGAGTGTCACTGCTGTGCACAGATAAAGGCGCCATTTTGTAATATGCCGTACGTGACTCGCGATGTGCATTTAACTACAAAACACCTGTGGGTTGATGCACTTGCTGTACTTTACTAATCGTTGTGATATTGTTCTAACAATTTGGGTATATAAGCCCAGCGTTTTGTATTGTAGGTTAAACTCGTTTCGACGGTCCATCAAAATGGTCGCTAAAGTTGTATTCCTTTGCGCTTCGGCTCTGCTTGTGCAGGTAAGATAAATATATTTTACATTTAATATACCTGTTAAACGTAGTTTAGATAGACAATTAAACATGGCAAAATATATTCATAAAATAATTCTTATTTTCTTTTTCAGACCGCTTTTGGCCAGTACGTTGGGTCAGGATCTTATGTCACTGGCAATTCAATCGTTGACAATGAAATCTACATTGGAAATTCAGCCCTTAACTTGGGAAGAGGCGGCCTTAACTTGGGAAGCGGCCTTAACTTAGGAAATGGCTTAAACTTAGGCAGCGGCCTTAACTTAGGCAGCGGCCTTAACTTAGGCAGCGGCCTTAACTTGGGCAGCGGCCTCAACCTAGTAAGCGGTCTCAACAACGTTGGTTTGATTGGCCGAGGAATCGGTAGCAGTTTCGGCGTAGTTGGCATTTCTGACCTTAACGTTGTCCCGAGCGGTCCTCTCATCGTCACCACCATCTCGCCCATCGGCCCCAGCGGCGTCGCCGTGGCGTCGGAGAACGTGCTCGACGGCAACCTGCTGGTGAGCGGCACTCTGCCGTTCCTGAGTGCCGTGGCCTTCGAGGGAGCGCTGCCGTCGGCCGGCTCTGGCGTCGCTACCTGCGGCTGCGGCAGCGGCAGCGTCGGCATCATCAGCGAGGGCTACCCGCAGCCCCTGGCTGCTCCTGGCCTTGGCCTTGGTCTTGGTCTAGGCGGCCTTGGTATTGGCGGCCTTGGTATTGGCGGCCTTGGTGTGGGCGGCCTTGGTGTAGGCGGCCTTGGTCTTGGTATCGGTGGCCTTTACTACTAAAAAGTTTATATCAATTTTTGGCGACATTTTTTTTTGATGACATTTATTAAAAATAAATAAAAAATCATCACTATTGTTATTTATTTTATTTTGTATGAATTACTTACCTTTAGTATTATAATAGTAATATGATTCAGAATGTTTACAAAATACTGTTGAAAATGTTTGATAGTAATTTTTTATGTTACATCACAACGTGTTAGAGACAAAGCCGCGGTTTCCAACCGACTCCAAACAGCCGCCAACACCCTCGGCGTTTGGTTTCGTGAATGGCGGATTGAAGTTAATCCCTAGAAAAGCGCCGCTGTGTTCTTTTCCCGGAGCACCGACGATCGACGCCCTCCTATTCGTTTATTTGACTTCAAGTACTCGACTTTGAATTCAAGTATACGATCACGAGACCTTACTTTCCAAGTGGCTTTTATTTTATTTTATTTTTTGAATTCACAACCTTTGCCCGAATGTAGTTAGCCTTTGCTATGGAACAAACTTTTTTGAACATTTTTGAATATTTTTTAACATATCCAATTACACTTGGATCCTTAGAATTTGCCTTTTTATTATATAATTGATACAACCTATTTCTACTCCTTTAAATGCCAGCTGTGGCCCAATCACTGAATTTAGTTTTAGACATAATATCTACTTCTACATCTTCAAAGTAGATACTTTGAACTTATCTACTTTGTAAATTTTACCTTTTTTATTTTCAAGTGCTAATTGCTGCACTGAAGCTAAATTAAATATTCATAAAATTGTCAGTGCAGCCGCCCGGATTGCGGAAGACCCAGGTTCGATTCCTGGCTGGGTCGGGTGGGCGTTTAATTTTCTCACTGTATTTTATAAAAAATTTATTAATATTTAATTTAGCTTCAGTGCAGCAATTAGCACTTGATAATAAAAAAGTAAAATTTACTATAGCGTTGTGTTATCAAATTTGTGGTATTTCATCTGCAAAGATGAATCTGCATGGCCATCGGTTGCAACGACCGTTTGGATAGATGGCGCTAGTGCCGCTAAAAAGCACTCAAAAACATTAAAATAGCAGCAAAATTCAGCACTTACGTCAGCCTTCCCGGTAGCAACAACCCAGGTTCGATTCCTGGCTGGGTCGGGTGGGCGTTTAATTTTTTCACTGTATTTTATAAAAATTTTATGAATATTTATCAACTTTGATTAATTTTTGAGTGAAGTTGTTATTAAACTTTTTTTTTATTATTTTGAATAGATTGTCATATAAGATGTTCGCATTGTCATTGTTACATGGTATTTGTGACACTTTATCATTAACATTCTTCTTAAATCTGTCTAATCGATTAGTGGTCACTGGCCTGTACAAAATATTCTTTGAAGGACGATCATATTGGTGCTCAAATCTAACTATCTGACCATTGTGATCAGAATTTATAAAATTTATTATTGATTTCTCAATAACATTACAATTAGAAAAAATATTATCTAAACAGGTAGCTGATGTGACTGTAACTCTTGTAGGTTCATCAAAAAGATTTTGCAAGTTAACGATTTGAAAAGATTAAGAAACCTTACCGAGTTCTGTGAGTCATCTAAAATATTTATATTAAAGTCACCACATACAACTATCCTCTTTTTACATTTGCATACCTTTTGCAAGGCTTCTTCCATAATGAACTCAAATAAGTGGTAATTACCAGAGGGAGGCCTATACACACAAACAATAACATACTGCTCAAGCTCCGCACATGATAGTTCAATATTTCGTTCAACTGAGAGAGATCTCTTTTGATTTGAATGTAATTGTATTGTATGTGTTTGGAGTGTTTGTATTTGTGTCTGTATATAGTTTTTCCTAATTGTTAAACTGGGAGAAACTATATATAGTCATAAATTTCATAAATTTCATGTTTAAGTAAATGTTTGTATGTTTATTAATATTATGTTCTGCACCGCGCGCCGGTGGCGGCAGGCTCCACCAGAATACCAGCGTTGTTGCGACACGCTTCAACAACATAAGCTGAGGCGGGGTCCAGATTGACCTATTGTTGTTGTTTGTTTTTATTTTAATGTATATTAGTGTGTGTGGTCAATAAATGTTTCTCTCTCTCTCTCTCTCTCTCTCTCTCTCTCTCTCTCTCTCTCTCTCTCTCTCTCTCTCTCTCAGATACTATGTCTTTACGCTCCTTTGATTGTAATGTATTGTTTAATAATATCAGTGACCCACCTCTTATAGCAGACTCTCTTGTGAACGAACTAATTACTTTATAATTATTAATGCTTACTAATAGTTCGCATTGTTTTAACCAGTGGTCGGTTAAGCATAAGACACATGTCTATACATACAGACGCCTGCACATCAACCTATCCAAAACTGTCAAATTTCTTCAATATATTTTCAACCATATACGTTATGTATGAAGTTCAAAGTCTACTGAGGAAATTTGACAGTTTGTGGTATTAATTTATATATAATTTCAATTCTAATTCTTTTCCAGAAAAGCCCTTTCATTTTTCTTAATATTTAGGTCGCAAGGGTTTTCCTATATTGTCTAAAGCTGCGTACGGATAGCACGTACATTAGTACACATAGTCGGTTACGCGTGTCCTGTAACGCCATGTCTCTTGGTCAGTTGGTTTTTGGTCGCGCGTCAAAGGGGACGCCCACGCCCGGGTACGCTATATTTGGACGGCAAAATGGATAGACACGCGTGTTTATCGAGTTTTAATAATGAAAATATGACTGGCAGGGCTCCCGTAGCGCTGTGGATCGATTGCCTCGCTTTCAGGTTTACGGCGGTACGTACAGGAACGCGTGGGCACCGTATCCCGACCACGCGTAACACAGGAACGCGCTATCCGTACGCAGCTTGAGAGATTAATTTAATTATTGTAAACTTGGAACATATTCCAAAGTACAAATAACAATGTCAATATTCTGCCCAATAGGGGCAGATAGGGTAGCCAAATTTTTTGTTGAGTTGTAGGAAACCAATGGTAGAGAGAATGCCACATTGAGGAAGGACAAAGGGAAGATCCAATGGATGTTTTTTTTTTTTGAGAGAGATGCTGATTGCCTCTACGGCATTTTCAGCTT
The DNA here is from genome assembly GCA_949315975.1 of Eudonia truncicolella. Lineage (NCBI taxonomy): Eukaryota > Metazoa > Arthropoda > Insecta > Lepidoptera > Crambidae > Eudonia > Eudonia truncicolella. The sequence continues at coordinate 2,753,562 of OX438851.1, forward strand.
CACCGGGCTTTTTTGGGGGCGGCGAGGAACGTAAAGGGTCCCTCAAGCCGTGTGAAACGAATCACCTTCGGAGGTTGTCTAGAGGGCACGGGGACGCGCACTAGTGCTCCGAAGGGTTCGGATCGGATCGGGTCCAATGGATGTTAGTTGGAGATGCTATATATAGCGAAGGAGATAGTGAAACTTCGCTATCGCGATGCAGGCTTCTCATACTATTTATCGTCTTAGTATGGCGACGTCGTTGGTAAGTGTTTTGTGGCGCCATCTGTTGACACGGTTGAGAAGGTTTTTGTTTTGTGTCGATTAATGTGCGGCGTATGCGGTAGGTGACGCCGCCACAGAGTATTCATTATAATATGATAGCGATCTGTCTCTTAAGATATTTATTAAGATAAAATTTATCTTTTGTCAAATATAATTTATTATCTGAACACTTATTTAAGACAATTAATAGTTATTTGTTATACAAGAGTGCAAAGTTGCTTTTTAACCGCGTGCTCAATTTTGATGACCGAGCAAGCGAAGGATTCTAAAATTGAATCAAAAATTAGAATCCTGAGCGTTAGCGAGAGAATCAAAAGAGCACAAGGTGAAAAATCTTTGCACTCGAGTGCATCACATAACTTTTCATCCCACCTCAGCGAGGAAATTACTAAATGCAAAAAAAAACATTTACAATCACAAGACACTTTTATTTCAGTTTAGGTATTAACTACTACATTATGATAGGTAAGTATTACAGAATAATCTTTAAATTATAACTAATAATACTTAGGTATAATTAAGAAAAATTGAAAGTAACGTTGCTACAGTTACTTAAGTTGAGTGTAATATTTTTGTTAGGAACTGTAATGTTAGTGACTTGTGTACTATTTTTAGGTAAACTTTTTTGCACTATCAGTTTTCTTTTGTTGGTCAAACGATAGTTATTTATAATAACACTCACTTACATCAAAGTGATTTTCACAGAAATACAGTCTAGTATGTGTGGATAATGACTTTGGATCTCTTCTTGCCAATTTTAACCAAGTACCTATTTCTCATATAGGTACCTATATTAGTTAGTTGGCACTTGAATCCACAACTTTCCCGGCGTTTTTATGCTCGTATTCTTGGATTCAGGCACAATACAACAATGATGAACTCATTATTAATTTTGAAAAATTGCCTGTTGTATTTTATTTGTAAATCAATGTTTGTAAGCCTTGGACGAATTAACCACTGGACGCGACACGCTTGAACAATTATATGAAATCTGATTCAACCAATATTATGTCAGATTAGTGCGTGCTAGTGCTGTTCCGTAAATAGATGTCGATGAACGATTGAATAAATGAACAACAAGAATCACTACCATATATCGAACAACTAGATTTTGTAATATAGAAAAAAATGTTTTCTTGGGCAAGATAAAATGAATAATATTTTAGTTGCATTTCAGTAAAAATATTGAAAGTACGAGTATATTAATAATGTCGTAAAACGATGCAAACGTATAGATAAAGGAGGTAGTAAAGGCATTACAAAAATCAAATGTAAATGATATTATAACAAATTATTGGCTTTTATTATGTATAAGTTTTTTTTTAAATGTGTTTTTTTAAATCTTTTTTTACCGTATTCTTTCTAATAAATGCAATTCGTAAATTTAAATATGCTTGAGCAACAGCCTTGCTTAGTTCTTCCAGATGATTGACATTGTCATTCTCGTTTCTGTGGAAAGAAATATCGTAAACAAACTGATGCTGATGCATTATCGCGCAAACTTGGGGAAGTAACAAGTCTGTTGTATACTCTTTTTTGAGTTTGTTATTCACGATGCCCTTTCTGAGCTCAATTTCACAACAATTGCAAATGGTAATTGTGTCTTCGGATGGATAAACCATTTTACCTTTATCTTTTTGACTGATAAGACTGGATTTGATACGCATGTGTCACACTTTACTTTTTTAATAAGTTTATGAGCGACAAATCCAGCTATATAATGTACTACTTTTGTACCAAATGGTGAAAGATAGGTCATAGGGCATCATCAAGAGATATTTCATCGTCTCTGTTGCTGGGCAACTCAATAATTTCACGGTCACAATTTTGTCTTGCAGTGGTTTTATTTATTCTGTCCACAGGTGAAGTTGAGGAACAATTTAATATTGAAGTATTTTCTAAAGGGATGCAATTGCCAGAATCTACGTCAATTACTCGGTTTTAGATCTGGAGCTTCATTTGCAGCTTTTTCAGAGTTTACTGATGAATTACTTAGCATTACTTGCTGCTGAAAATAGTCATTATTTTAAAACATTCCGCTATGTCGCAAAAATCACCAATAATCAGTCAGTAAATTTACAAAATAAATGTTCTATTCCAATTTGAATTAGTGCGGATTCGACGCGAGTAATGTTTATACTGGATTAAATGGCCGCAGTAACTGTCAAATTCATACAACAACTGTCGAAGATCTTTCAACTGACGGCATTTATTCCAAGTATAAAATTTACTCGCGTTTGGTCGAATCCACCCTTAATCATACAACATTACTTACAAATTGAGATAAATGCAATGTAGGAAGAACATCTTTACACAGTTTTTTCTGCTTTTTAGCATTTTCGATGTAACTCTCTGGTTTAAAATGTATACTGCAACTACTTCTACCCACTTTATTTTTCGTGACGGGTCTGTTGGGAATCTAAAAATGCGCCAAATAACGAGAGATAATGAAATGGCGTATTAATAAATAAAAACTTGAATTATAAAAAAGATAACATTTTAAAAATCGATTACATTTTCTAATATCATTTTGTAAAGTAAATAAGTCCACAATTAATTAACTCATTCATATCGATATATTTCTATCGATAATGGTAATCTCTAATTGATGTCAAATGTGGTGAACGAATGAATTATTGGCAAATATAATCCGACTAGTTACAATAGAACATTTTTTTCGTTTCGTCGCATTCTATAGAGAGTATTTTTAAATTATGCGTATTATTAGGACAATATCATATCAAGTTTAATTGATTTTTTTAAAAATAACGACTAAAGTAAGTCAAAACTGTACTTACGGGTGAAAAAAAACATTAGGTGTTCGATCGCTATAGTTTTTACAGAATAAAACAGCACATTTCGTAATTTTTGGTCGTTTTTTGGTAGATGATTTTCTGACCGACGTTCAAATGATACTGACAGTGCGATGTCATTAACCGAGGCTAAAGTGCTCGGTTCGTGGCGAAATGTTTGTAGGCGAGAATCACAGAGTGTCGCGTCCCGTGGTTAATTCGTCCAAGTTGTAAGCGATATTTATTTATTTACTGACGCAGTGACGTCACGAGCCGAAACAGCATGGCGGCTAGCGTTTCCGCGCGAAAATTTAAAATGATAATGTAAAAGTAGTTTTTATGGCATTAATCGATTTAAAAAAAAAAACATATAAAAATTATAGTGGTTTATTATCACTCTAGGAGTAATTTAAAACACTTTTCGAAAAAGGGGGTAATAACATATTCTGTTGGCGTCAAATAAACTTTCTCATCGCTAGAATCACTCATTTTAGGTTTTTTACTTGTTTTCAAGTTTCTTGTTTTTAACCTTGTTTTTAAAGATTCGTGAAGTTTACAAATCTCCATTTCCATTTTCTTTATGTCATTCTTCTCATTATGTATTCATTATGTTTTATGAATACTAAATTGCATGTTAAGCATATTTTTTACGATACTTCTAATGTTAGTAATTTTTATTTTATTTTATTTTCCAGTTTTTTTTTTTCTTTTTTTTATATAGCTCATCGGCAAATGACTCCATCCCATGTGATGTTAAGTGGAAATGGAGTCCAAACGCGAGGAAAACTGGTGCAGCGTGAAAACAAACGTAGCATCAGTTAACCTCACTCTGCCGGCCCACAAGGTGCAAGATCCAGTCCAGTTTTATAATAAGTACTACTAATATAGAATAATATATATGATTTATGTGGCCTATGTCCAGCAGTGGACTAATATAGGCTGATCATGATGATGTGGGATATTCTTCTCTTTGTTTCACTTTCCATATTGAATATTCCATATTTAATTGTTTACACACAGTTAGTACAAACTTGTACAATCAAATAGAGACAATGTGGGAAATTGTTTGCTGATTGCTGATATCATTGTCAAGTGTAACAAGAATAAGAAGAACAAAAAATAAAGAAGAATTTGAATTCATTGTCAGTTTACAGAATACGTTCTTTACACACTCAGCGGGTTAAATAAATAAAATATTACGAGTAAAAATAATCAACAACATGTTATTTTTAAAAATACATTAAATTATTCTACAAAGGCAGACTGCTGCAACCGCAGTTGCCAGCGATGGAGACCACCCCACTGGCGGGAATGCTTCCAGTGAAGGACACTGCGCCCAACACCGGGATCTGACCAGCGACGACGGTCGAACCAGCAGCCGCAAACTCGCCACCAACCGCCAACTCAGCGTTACCAGTGGCGCCAAACGGGCCGGTGACTGGCACGGATGATACCGCGGCAACGTCCGGCACGCCACGCCCGTAGCCGGTAAGGCCGTTTACTAAACCAGCGTTGCCTAGCCCGGTCACACCGACGTTGTTAAGGCCGACTCCGCCTAATCCGATGTTGTTAACGCCGACTCCGTTCAATCCGACGTTGTTAAGGCCGATGCGGCTCGTGCCGAGGTTGTAGCCGCCGCGGCTAATAGCGTCCACTTCGACTCCCAAGCCGGTGTTGTAGTTGCGGCCGACTGATAGGACTTGGCTAAGGCCACACTGGAATACATACAAGATTTTTTTTATTACATATATTTTTATATTCTCTATCGTGTATTATTAAAATCTTAAAATATGATACAATTATTATTGTCCCCGCACCTTTGCAAATTATTATACAACAAATATTAAGTGCAAAATTTATAATATTGTGAAATTGTAAAAAATTGTAATCTATTCGTAAGTATGTTACTGATAAATATGATATTAAATCACTAAAAAATTATTTGAATATAATTGCTATTTGAATAAACTTTAGCGAGTAGTCGCAAAAATATATGTATTAATGAAATGTAAGGACATATTCGAAATATAAATACAATTTTTAATATTATTGCATTATTAAATAAACAGAAGATTTATGTACATACCTGAACGAGGAAAGCCTGGAAGCAAAGTGCAAGCACAGTTTTGGCAGACATGTTTAGATTTTAAAGTTGAGACTGTCAAGTGAACGCTTACAAACGAATGATGATATTAAAATTCAATGACACGGCATTTATATACTTACAATAAGTTATGTAATTATATTGTAATAGCTATTTCAGTGAACGCGCTTATCAAACACTTTTATATTACACACATACCTACCTACTTATCTATAAATCTGATTTGTCAACATTATCAATTAAAAATTACAAACTCAAAGTGGAAACTACTTAGCACCTGTTTTAAGGAAACAAAAGTGCTTTAAAAGTACTTTTCGTTACATTGTTATTGATAAGTGATGTTATTTGTGTAATTGTTGAATTTTTATCGATATATAAAGGTTTCTAATACAATATTAGGCATCATTAAGTGTAGACTCTGAAGACTAATCAACATGTCACTAAAAACCTTTTTCTTCTGCGCTTCGGCTCTGTTTGTTCAGGTAAAAGAATACCTAGAGAGCTAATAAATTTGTTACAAGATAAAAAAAAATACTAGAAAAAATACACCAGTCTCAGGAACTTCGAGTGGATATCAAACCCACGACCTTTGGATTACCGGTCCTATGCTCTGACCGCTGAGCTACTGAGACCCCAGAAGATTCGTTGATTTTTTTCTAGTTTCTTTTTTGATTTAAGCTGCAAGCCAAAGAGAGAATTTGTATGGCAAAATAGCAACACACCTCATTTGTTAGAGCGAAGCTGCTTCAATTTTAATCGATTGAATTGTGTATAAAAAACGCACTAGCTATTAAATAAGATTAATAGAATGGCTAGGCAACTAATTTTTTTTGTGTTTTTTTTTTGTTATTTACCTATGGGATGTATAATTTTACTTGACTTTAATTCGATTGAACTGTAAAAAAAAATTGCACGCACGCTGCATTCTCAATATTTAAACCTACTTGAGTAGTTATATCATCACCATCAACACCAAATCATTTTAGTGTCCCCACTGCTGGGGCACGAGCCTTCCCTATAAATAGATAGGGAGAACGGGCCATAAACCACCATGCGGGCCCAGTTGGTAGCTTTTAACGACTACTATTGCAACCGGGATCAACAGCTTTACGTGCCTTCAGAAGCACGGAGGAGCTCAAGATGGTACATTTTCGGTCACCAATTCAATGACCGGCCTAAGAATTTGTTTAGCCTTAGCAATTGCAGACCGGGCGTGAGAACCACTGCACCCGTGCAGTTACTTAAAATGTCTGAATTGCAACTAGACAGAAAACAAACTTAAGCTAGTTATTTATAAAGTTAAATGCAAATTTATACAAATTAACAATTTCATATGTCCGTTATATTGTTTCAGTGTGCATTCAGCCAGTACATCGCAAGAGGATCAACCGTGACCGGCAACACTGTTGTCGACAACGACATTTACATCGGTAACAGTGGCCTTAACTTGGCCAACAGCGGCCTTAACTTGGCCAACAGCGGCCTTAACTTGGCCAACAGCGGCCTCAACTTGGTCAACAGCGGCCTTGGCCTCGGCGTTGGTTCTATCGGCCTGTCTGGCCTGGATATTGTCTCGAGCGGTCCCCTAGTCGTCACTAGTATCTCCCCGATCGGTCCCAGCGGTATCGCCATCGCCTCTGAGAACGTGATTGAGGGCGTGTTGTCTGTGGGCGGCCAGCTGCCTTACTTGAGCGCTGTGGCCTTCGAGGGCGCGCTGCCGTCGGCCGGCGCCGGCATCGCCACGTGCGGCTGCGGCTCCGGCAATGTCGGCATCATCAGTGAGGGACTGCCGGCTGCTGCTGTAGCCAGTTCCGGTCGTGGAAGAGGTCTCCTTTATTAAATCATCACAAGAGGTTATTTATAATTAAAAATCTATTTTTAAAGGATACACCTTATTTTTGTTTAAGACTTTATATTATTATATTAACTAGCTGACCCGGCAGACGTTGTCCTGCCCGTCAGAAGTTTAAATAAGTATGTGCCACGAAATCCAAAGTGGCGGTTCCCATACAAAATTACCAATTTTTAATTTTTCGACTTCTCTGCTGTTGCCTTGAGTTTTCCCTTTTTAATTTTTAAACCATCCTTGTATTGGAGCGAACAAAACAAAATAAAGTTTATTCAAATCGTTCAAGCCGTCTTTGAGTTTTAGCGAGACTAACGGACGGCAATTGACTTTAAGAGCGTGATCTATCGATAATTATATCGATAAAAATACCTCAAATCAGAGGTCTGACCCGCCTTTCACCTTTAAGTTTTTCTTTACCTCTTCCTTTAAAAAAAAAAGCGATGGCATATGGCCACCTTGACACTGATAAGCAAATATTTGGTATCATTCGATAGCTTACAAGATTACCTATTAGAAGAAGTAACAAACACACACAGTCCCCATACGTAAGATTTAAGTAAAATAAACAGAGGAAAGAAAAGAACGAGGGTAAATTTTTTACTCAGTCAGAACCCTGATTTGAAGTGTTTTTATCGATAAAATTGTTCACAGATCACGCTCTTGTACCTAAACCCTAATGTTACTCAATATAGATCAGGTACGCCAAAAGCTCAATAAATCATTTTAGACTCTGGGTGCCAAGTGCGAGTTTCATTCGCAATTCGATCACGTTAACGAAAACGAGAATTTGTATGACAAAATGTTAACTCGTCTCGTATGCCGTCGACTGCTTCAATGCCATACAAATTTTCGTTTTCGTAAACGTAATCGAATGAATACGTATAGTGAACAAGACCCACGCTAGGCACCCAGTTGGGCACATCTACTAACTTTAGCAAGAGAGGCTTTACTTTGACAGAACAGCACTAACCTCAACCTCAGCTCATTTTTTTTTTTATTAAGTTTAGTTTGTTCCTTAAGGAACCGGCTAAGGTCATAGACCATGCTGCCATGTCATTAGTTTGTAATACATAAATAAACAATATTGACGATGATGAATGATAATAGAAATGGGAAGTGAGAAATGATATTACCCCCCGACCCCTCGAGTATCTCAGTAAAGATGTGGGGCTTTACTAAGTCCTCACGCAGACTTCTTGCAAGAATTTGAAAAGTAACATTGCACTGTTTTGTTTCATTTGCCAACACTCATGCACACTCACGAACACTTAACGGTTAATAATCCACCATTATTTCACATTAATATTCGACATAACACAAATTTTAGAAAATAAAACAAAACCGCAGACATGACTCTTCACTTTCCCGCCAAGAAGTCTCAACCTCAGCTCAACCTACCACAAACTGTCAAAGGAGAATGCCCACGTCCCATATTACTTCAGGCCTAGGAATGGACAGTTATATATTGTAGAATAGTTGAATATTTTAGAATTGTATGTGTATCAGGTACCTAAAAAACGTATAAAAAAGTACGCCTCTGTTTCTTTTCCATTATTTATTAATAAATATTAGGACGGAAAAAAACAACATTTTGTTTAATCTTTTTTATTACTCATTCTCATATAGACTAAATAAGTCCGTAACACAAAGCCAAGTCGTAAAAAAGATACCGGAGAATAATTAAAGCGCATCCACGTATAACGTAAACGAAAAAGCGAATGACATTTAAGATTAGTGTTGCTATTTGTGTAACTCCTAAAAAACTAATTAAATCTTATTAGAATTATATTAGAATTCTTATTCTCAATCGATTTTACTTTTGTAAAAGAAAAATTGATGCTGGGTAAAGCGACTTGGTTTTATCTTTTAAATCATATGTGTTTGTAAATAATCCTTATTTTAAAATAATAACTTCAATAAAAATCGATGAGTTTTTCTTAAATTCTTTATTAATCGATAATAACTACTAAAACGGTGATTTAATGAAATACCTGGCAACTCGTCCACGTAATTACGTATAATCTGTTGTCTAGAATAATATAAAATACTTTTAATATTGAAAATGAACTTCGAGCTACTGGCGGACTTTTTAATAAACCTAATATTCATAGCTTATAATCAAATTTAATATACAATCGCATTAAGTTATTTAGAGCTGTTCATGAAAGGCCTGGAATGGGCTTTCTCCTCAATAGACTTTGAACTTTATGTTTAAGGCTTAAGGTTGACAATGTATTGAAGAAACTTGACAGTTTTGGGTAGGTTGATATGCAGGCGTATGTACCTAGTAACATCAAATAACTTAACACTATAGCGTTGAAATGCTGAATGTAAGGGCTTGTCGTCTGTTAGCGGTCAGCTGCTATTCTTGAGCCCTCTGCCATAAAATAAGAAGTATCAAAAAGTAAGCTTAATTACCTACATACCGCCTTTTAACCGCCTCTGTGGTCTAGTGGCTAAGACCACCGGTTTAGACCCAGATGTTCCGGGTTCGATTCCCAGCGGGGGGTACACGTTTGTGTACTCGGTATGGTTGGTGGTAGGGTTTGTCCGTCTGGATAGCTACCACCATCTTATCCAAATATGTCGCGATAACATCAATGTTTGTAGCATTGTTGTGTTCCGGCAGAGATAAGATAGCCAGTAGTACCTCACTAGTTGAGGATCCCGGGTGAAGTGCGCTTCCATCATTAACAGAACAGCAATAACAGTTAATATAAATCAAATCATATAATCAAATTTTAATAACATTTAGAATGTAACGATTGGATATAGCGTGTTAATTATCCTACTATAATATTATAAACGCGAAAGTTTGTAAGTATGGATGGATGTTTGTTACTCTTTCACGTAAAAACGACTGAATGGATTTTTATAAAACTTTCCTCATATACAGACCATAACCCAGACCAGCATATAGGATACTTTTTTTTTACTTTTTTTTTTGCTGTAGTCTTCGCGAACGATGTCGCGGGCAACAACTAGTTCTTGAATAAAAATCCGAAGATATCACTGCAACCGTCGTTTCAATTTGAGTTTGGGACGTAGTCTTTTATACATGGATCTCGGAACAGCTCGGAACTGTCCAATCGCTGATGCTGCGAGGTTCCGTGCCCGTGAGAGGTTGTCTATGTGTGCGTTGCTGTATGAAGCTTGCCTTTTGCTGGCCTTTTGATGGCTGCTTTTTCGAGGACGAAATGCTTATTGCAACACTGTGAATATTAAAAAAAAAACAGTTATTGGCGGTAACATTTGAAAACGATTTCATCCAGACAACTAGTCGATGGAAGAAACTAATAAACTCTGTAATATTGGAGATGCGTAAAAATAAAAATGAGTTGATGATGATGATGATGATGATGATGATTGGATATGCGAAATATTGCAGCACTAAAAAATTATGTGTATTTTTTAAACATCATAAAATAAAAAAAAATAAAAAATATAATTATCAACTTTAATTATAACCCGTTAAGAGGAGGTATAGTAGTATTGCAAAGAATGAGGAAAGAAATTGAAGTTCTTCAAATACCTTGAACACAAATGTTGAAAAAAAAAATTTTTTTTTCACGAGCAGTATTTGAACCTGCACCCTTCTGACATACCGGGTCAGATACTCTCCCAGCTGAGCTATCGTGGTTCTAAATTTGGCTTCCAAAGTAAATAAAGAAAATAGTGTTGAATAATTTCGGCGGGCTGGATAGAACCACGATAGCTAAATTGGGAGAGCACCTGACTCGGTATGTCAGAAGGGTGCAGGTTCAAATCCTGATCGAGAAAAAAAATTTTTTTTTTCAACATTTGTGTTTTTGTAACTTACATAGTTGCTATCATCACTGAATACTGGCGTTCATTATGGCTTTGTACCCTCGACACAGACAAATAATATAACAACTCAAATAAAAATAAAGTGTTTTCATTAAAAATATATTTTTATTTATAAATAACCTCTTGTGATGATTTAATAAAGGAGACCTCTTCCACGACCGGAACTGGCTACAGCAGCAGTCGGCAGTCCCTCACTGATGATGCCGACATTGCCGGAGCCGCAGCCGCACGTGGCGATGCCGGCGCCGGCCGACGGCAGCGCGCCCTCGAAGGCCACAGCGCTCAAGTAAGGCAGCTGGCCGCCCACAGACAACACGCCCTCAATCACGTTCTCAGAGGCGATGGCGATACCGCTGGGACCGATCGGGGAGATACTAGTGACGACTAGGGGACCGCTCGAGACGATGTCCAGGCCAGACAGGCCGATAGAACCAACACCGAGCCCGAGGCCGCTGTTAACCAAGTTAAGGCCGCTGTTGGCTAAGTTAAGGCCGTTGTTGCCGATGTAGATGTCGTTCTCAACAATAGTGTTGCCGGTCACAGTTGATCCTCTTGTAATGTACTGGCCACATACACTCTAAAACAATAAAACGTAGTTGACTTTATTATGTGAATCATCATAATTATCATCATCAACAAACTGCATTAGCCCACTGCTGGACAAAGGACTCGCCGCGTTTCCGCGTGCGTGCCACTGAGCAGGATTCGCGGCTACTCCCATCCAGCTCTTGCAAGCCTACGTTAGACTATGAAAAGCTATGTAAATATTGTCTATTATATTTTAGAATAGAATAGAATATTTTATTGTACACATAAAAAAACACACCCAACATGTTATTTTTTTTTTGCACCCGACGTTTCGAGATCAAATCAGGGACGTCTTGAAAAAAGGCCAGGTCAAGAGTAACCTAAACCGAAGAGCATGTATGAAGGGAATAATGAAAGTGGACGAAGCGAAACAAGTATGTAAGGATCGTAGCGAGTGGAAAGAAGTGGTCTCTGCCTACCCCTACGGGAATGAGGCGTGATTATATGTATGTAATGTATGTATGTATGACGATCAACCTATTAATATGCCGCCAAAAAGTTTTATTTTACACTGCTGTGATGAAGTTTGAATATTACGAGATCCCTGGATCCAGGGGTAGTGTCAGGGAAAACCTACTAATATTATAAACGCGAAAGTTTGTAAGTATGGATGGATGTTTGTTACTCTTTCACGTAAAAACTACTGAATGGATTTTAATGAAACTTCCCTCATATACGGACCATGACCCAGACCAGCATATAGGATACTTTTTTTTAAATTTTTTATTTTTTTTGCTGTAGTCTTCGCGAACGAAGTCGCGGGCAACAACTAGTAAGAAATAGATTGCACATGAAACAACTATAACTTCCGCACTTGTTTTGCTGTTTGTGATTGTAGTTGTGTTGTCGTTTTGTCTACAGGTGGCATATATTCTTGCTGACGATGAAACTTTTTATGTAATTCAGATGTATCTGAATAAAATTGCAATTTTAATTTATGAAAAGCTTTATATAAGAAAATTTTCTGAGTACACAGAACAGCTTAGATAGTTGAAGTTTTACGCTCAAACCACTCAATTAGATATTTCTCATTTAAAATAAACTTTAAAACAGTGTCCCTTCTATAATAAGCTATGAAGTTTCTTGTGTCCGTTCATATTTACAGCGGTAGAAAGAAAGAAAGAAAAAACATTTATTGTCTCTCACATACTATGATACCAGACACAAATACATGAAATGCAAGACAAAAAATAACTAACAGTTAGGTAACAAATAAAAGGAATACAACAGTGTGAGGAGCCAATCAGGACCCTGCCTCAGCATATGTCGCTACGGTGTGAGGAAATCACATCGCAACGGCGCTGGTATTCTGGTATGCTGGTATGCTGGTATACTATTTTTGAACGATTAAAAGTGCGTTATAAATTCAGTTAACTTGATTGAATAAAGGCATTTGGTCCTTACCTGCACAAAAAGCGCTGAGGCGCATAAAACAATTTTATTGAAAGACATTTTCGTTGGTATTTCTGTGATACTTCACTTGACAATATTAAATTGAAGAACACAAAATTGCTTATATAACGTAGAAAGTATATTGTTAAGTAAACATTAATCTGTGTTACGTAACATTAAAAAGCAAATAATGACATAATTGATTCGGGCAATCAATGTTTGTAAAGTAAACACTTTGATTGCAGTTATATTTGTGATTACAAACGACAATCAGAATATATATATTTTTTTATTCATTTAATTTAAATAATTTCATCTCATATAAAATGTAAAATGTCTTTCCTCAATCCTCGGATAGTTTTAAGCAACAAGTTAAGGAGCACTATCTATCTTTGACATCTTAATGTTATTATACATTTCTTTATAATGTAATACTTTGTCCATATAATATGTATTTAGTTTATATATATGTATTAAATTTATATGGCTGTATGTAGGTATATGCATTGTATGTATGATAGTTAAGTATTTTTATATTGTGTGTAATATTTCATACACCATTTACCGCTAGTTTCTTAACTTTTTTTTGTCCAGTTCAACACATGGTTGCCTGGAAGAAATTGCTCTTGAGCGATAAGGCCGCCATTTGTACTTCTTCTTGTATTGTCCTCTCTAAGTGTTTTTTATGGTGTACAATAAAGAATATTTACATTTACATTTACATTCAAAAACAATGGTGTATAAACTGTTTCTACAGGAATCAACACCCACGTAAGAGATTCCCATCATCTTTTCTTCTGTTATATTTAAGTATGTTCATGTAGTCTAATTTTGTTTAAGTTTTTTTTATGGTATGTATTTTATATTACTATCACTTAATTTGATAAACTTAATATGTATATTTCAGTTATTTTTTTATGTAGTATATGTTTCATTTACATTCTTTGTCGCACCGCCTACCAATTTTTCAGCCTAGCCCTTAGGTAGACTGGTAGAGAATGCCATTTGGCATTAAGTCCGCCCTTTGTACTTTATTTTATTGTATTGTGCAATAAAGATTAAATAAATAAATAAATAAATCTCATATACGACCTAAATTAAAAATTATTGGTAAAATTATTATTACATTTATTGGACATTATTATTTTTATTTTTTTTGTGTCGATGTTACTGCGTTATGTATCGACAAGCCCACATAGTACCATAAACTATCTTGTCGATCAAAAACCTGTTTGGAAGGGATCACTGTAAGTGATAAAACTGCCTTTTCATTCAACTTATTTAAAAATAAAAAAAATAAAAAAAAATATTTACAAAAAAATACAGATTTGGTAAATACAGGCTGTATTGGGAGAGAGCCGCACTTCACTAAGAATAACTAAACAACTGTATTTATAGTTCTAATAAGGCAATCTAAATTTTAAACATGCTTTTTTCTTACTTTTATTTTAATACAAGTACTTAAATAAATATGGAATACTTGGATAAATATATACATATATAAATATATTATATAGTAGGTATACAGATACAACTATTCTCACAAAACAATGTCAGTAGTATTTACTTACAAGAGCTAGCTTTTGATATTTCTTTGTATATTGTCATTGTATGCTATTGTTTTCTTAGGGCCTGTTTCACAATGTCTGATTAGGAGATACTTGGCAGATAAAGTGACAGTTTTGTATGGAATATCTGTCAAGTAAACGCTAATGGGAACTTACTAGTAGATCGTGAAACAGGCCCTTAGTCTTTATTGTTGTTTTAAGTATTGGTTCAAGTCAGTTTCCTGTCTAAGAAACTGCCTTAAGCTATGCTTAGTTAAGAACCTTTTGTTGTGTTATCTATCTTATCTTATCTCGTCTTAGGTACTTGTAAATACTGATAACGATATCATCGATTTATCAGTCGCGGCACCGAGACTCTCTTCTGTCGCGGCAGCGAAACTTAACCGATACGATCCGAACCCTTCGGAGAATCTAATAGGGCACGGAGACGCGCACTAGTGCGTGATGCCGTTCTCTCTAGAAAACCTCCGAAGGTGATCACATTGAAGGTTTCACACGGCTCAGCCCTTTAAGTTTCTCGCCGCCCCCAAAAAAGGCCGGTGAAGCTGAAAATGCCGTCTGAGGCAATCAGCAAGCTCTCTCCAAAAAATATACTTGCGTGATGCCATCCCCTCTAGAAAACCTATAAGGATATTCGATCACTAACCCTTATGTAACCTTAGGTTTCTCGCCACCCATAAAAAAACGCGCACATATACGCGTAATACGCGTAAATGCCGTAGATAGCCAACAAAATCCCATTAAAAAAAAAGCATTTAATTCGGTTACGCATTATGTGTACACACATTTTGATAGTTGATTAACTTTCAAAATCACACGCAAGATACTACACAAAACTCTTTATCATGAAACTTTTAAGTAAAAATATACATATGTATCAGATAACACAAATTAAGTCATCGATATCAAGAAATACGCAATAACAATGCCACTGAAGTGTCATAATGAACTATTTAAAAGCGCAAACAGTATTGTTTTACACATCAATAAATAACTAATCAGGTGTTAAACACAACACGAATTAAAGTTATTCAACTCATATTAAAAGTAAATTAATAAATATTTTTTACACAATGTCTTCGAAAACAGTCGTGGTACTTTGCCTTCAGGCGATCTTCATACAGGTAAAATTTTGTTTTTTTTTTTAATTTGTAATCACAGAGCGCTCGACCCGATACCCGAAAGTCCTAGGTTGAATTCCCATGCTGGGCATAGTGTGTTTCGGATTATTTTCAATGCATAGCCCGGGGTTGTGATTGCCAACTTGCATTTGCCAAGCCGGGTTGATTAAGCTACTAATAGCTACGCATCATTTGTATCGATGATTTGATTTCAATAATGGAGGTCTATGCCCAGTCATGGGGTAGTATATAGGCTATTTTTTTATTTCACTTACTGTAATCACAAAGTTATACATCAATTGGTAATTAATATAAAAATGAAAAAAACAAATGATACAGAATTGACTTAGGATGTTTCTTTCGTATATTAAAAAAAAAGCTAACATATTCAAGTGATGTAGTTGGGGAATCCGGTTAAAGTGCGCTTCCACTCACGGCCTTAACTTCACTTACCATGAGGCGAAAGCCGTGCGTTTTCTAATATCGAATAAATAAAACGTCTATACGTTGTTTTAATTAACTCAAAAGGCAAACAAAAACTCTTCGCATTTATAATATTATTGATTACTAAATTAAAATATGTTATATTTTTCAGTGCGCTCTTAGCCAAGTCTTGTCAGTAGGCCGCAACTACAACACTGGCTTGGAAGTCGAAGTGGACGCTATCAGCCGCGGCGCAGCCGGCCTCAGCAACTACAACCTCGGCACGAGCCGCATCGGCCTTAACAACGTCGGATTGAGCGGAGTCGGCCTTAACAACGTCGGCTTGGGCGGAGTCAGCCTTAACAACGTCGGTGTGACCGGGCTCGGCAACGCTGGTTTAGTAAATGGCCTTACCGGATACGGGCGTGGCGTGCCAGACGTGGCCGCGGTCTCATCCGTGCCAGTCACCGGCCCGTTTGGCGCC
The DNA here is from genome assembly GCA_949315975.1 of Eudonia truncicolella. Lineage (NCBI taxonomy): Eukaryota > Metazoa > Arthropoda > Insecta > Lepidoptera > Crambidae > Eudonia > Eudonia truncicolella. The sequence goes on from OX438851.1 coordinate 2,769,975, forward strand.
ACTGGTAACGCTGAGTTGGCGGTTGGCGGCGAGTTCGCGGCTGCGGGTTCCACTGTAGTTGCCGGTCAGATCCCGGTGTTGGGCGCAGTGTCTTTCACTGGAAGTATTCCCGCCAGTGGGGTGGTCTCCATTGCTGGCAACTGCGGTTGCAGCAGTCTGCCATTATAGATTTAAGTATCAGAACCGATTACAAACATAATAAACTATTTAATTGTTTCTGAGAGTTTTCATTGGTTGACTTTATCTAATAGTGAAAAAATATGCTTGCCCAGCGTTAAATATTATTGGTGCTGTCATAAATCAGTACCAGTACCTCACTAGTTGAGGATCCCGGGTCAAGTGCGCTTCCATCATTGGCCTCATCATCACTTAACATCAGGTGAGATCAAGGCAATGTGCTTACCCGTTAATATAAAAAAAAGATATTGTAGGACCCCTTTTTAGCAGGGGGAAATCGTCTTTGGGATATGCTGACCGCTTGGGAGGTAGCCAGGTCATAAGCATGGAGCGTTTCGCACCTCTAGCAGAAGATGCAGAACAGTGTAATGTGGGCGTGGATCCTCACACTTTTGTCGAGTTATCCCACAGCGAGAATAATTTTTTGGTCGCTTACTACCCAAAGTTTTTTTATATATATATATGTAGGCGGGAGGGTGGTTCTACAGTAGGTAGGACGGTCGAGCAATTCGTTCTCGGATTTCGATTCGGATTCGTCGCTAACACAATTCGTCTTGGACCTTCAAAATAAAGACGCAGTTGTATTCTTTACAGTAACTTTAATGTAATTTTAACATCACAAATTTAGTTGTGTTTAGAAACAGTTGCCCGATGCAAATGGATTTTAGAAACGAAGTGAGTTCTACGCGTGCGTACTCTCCAACCGCTCCCGTCCCAATGTGCCCAGTACGTTGTCGCGCCAACCCAACTGACGTTGACGTTTCGCGCACCATAGAGCATAGGCTGCGCAGACCACACTAAGTATAGACTATACTTGTCGTTTCTAAGCGATGCTAGCGCCATGTCGCCTACATATATTTTACGGGTAAGCACAGTGCCTTGATCTCACCTGATGTAAAGTGATGATAAGGCCAATGATGAACGCACTTCACCCGGGAACGAACCCGGGACCTCTGGGTTTAAACCAGTGGTACTAGCCACTAGACCACAGAGGCGGTTTTTTTTGGAGAGAGTTTGCTGATTGCCTCAGGTACATGTATGTACCTAGTATAGAGTGCGTGTGTGCCAGGTCTTCTTACCCTTGTTCTACGAGTACAGTGTCTTGGGCCTAAGCGAGTGTGTACGTTAAGTGTGTCATGTAAATGTATTATTAGCATTTAGAAAATTGGATCAAAAGGGTGCATAATCCACGAATCACAAGAGTTCAAAATTCAAAGAAATTCAAAAATCAAAATCATTTATTCAGTTTAGGCTACAAGTGGCTCTTGTGAATGTCACTAACCTGTCACGAAGAACCGGCAAGAAACTCAGCAAGTGTCCAGCTCTTTTCTCCCTAACAGCGTCAAAAATATTGGAAAATGCCCTATCATAGCAGGACACTTTCCATAACAAATAAAAACAAAAATATAGAAGACAACCACAACATGTAAAAAAAACACAAAATAATAAAAAACTAAGTTAACAAATTCAAATTCAGTACTCATGCTTTACTGGCCATCTTCGCAGTGGCGCCAAACGGGCTGGTGACTGACACAGATAAGTCAGCGGAAGGTCAGCGGCCATGTTTGGCACGCCACGCCCGTTGTTGTTGAGACTGCTTACTGCCAAACTAGCATTGCCGAACCCGGTTCCCGACAAACCGACGTTGTTAAGGCCAAATCCGACCAATCCACAATTCTTGAGGCTGCCTGTTATTTTTTGGAGAGTTGGCTGTTTATCAAAAGAGCTGAGGATCGGGCTCAGTGCCTATCTTCATAGAGACCAGCAGTTATTTATTTATTTTATTTATTTATTTATTTTACAAGTTTATGTACACACATAAGAGGGTAACAAAATAAGCTATACGGGTGAATGTAGTACAAGGGCGCTGCTTATTTCAGTACTGAAATATCTTCCAGCAGGCCCGCAAAAGGAAACATTATAAATAGAGGTAGAATTAATGTGTACCTCCTGCAAACTAAACTAAACTTACGTACTAAACTTACTTAAATATTAATAATAAACATACACATTAGCAGCCCATTATTATAAGTTGTTTCACTTTATCTCTTCTGCGAATTTCTTTGACGATCTCAAGATATCAGATACACCTTCAAAACTCAATGCAGCATATTCGTGTAGAGATCCTACCTAGTGCTGAGGCAGCCTCGCCTGCCCGATCCTCAAAATGTCACTACAGACGCTCACGTCCCGGTCAACCCGTATCAAGGTTCAGAGGCGCCCTCGGTTCCGCCCGCTATCCGATCCGAACCCCTCAGAGAATGTAGTAAGACACGGGGACTCGCTTGCGTATGCCATTCCTCAAGACCATGCAAGAAAGGCCGGTGTTGCAGTAAAAGCCGTTTGAGGTCAACAACAAGCCGGCCTTTTAAGTACTATCGGCCTATTTCTTTCCTCTGGATTTCCGGACTAAGTAACGAATAAATTAACAATTTAAATTTAATAATACAATAATATAATAACCTAAAGTAACTAAAACTATTACGAAACTAAAATATGACGTCAAAAAATTCCTCCGCGTCGCTGTCGACTGGTAATGTACCCAAGAGACTGGCGGCATTGCCATTGCATTGCATATAACTAAATAATATATGAAAATATAAGTTAATGATACTAAACCTACTAACTAAAGTACTGAGTGTACAAAGGACAAAGGCCTCCCTCAAGGATCGTAATAACGACCGGTTTCGTGCTGCTCGCATCCATCGGCTAGCCGCGACCTTCACCAGATAGATCGTGGGTCCGTCTTGTTGGCAGCCTGTCCACACTGCGTTTTCCGGTACTTGGTTGCCAATCGAAAACTGTTCCGCCCCAGTGGGCAACAATACAATCCTGCGAGCGAAGTGCTCTGCCTACTGCTTTTAACAGTAAATAAGTAAATTCACTCTCCTATTATTAATGGTAGTTGTGCCGAAGAATACAATTAGTAATATCACAAGAGGTTAGATAGACTGTGGTAGTAGTAGTAGTAGTAGCTTTAAAACATGATCTATTCTATTTCATTAATAGAAAAAAAACAAATGAAGAGTTAAATAAAATGAGGTGTTTTCTTTAAAAATACATTATTATTTATAAATAAATCTTCTGTGATGTTTTAATAAAGGAGACCTCTTCCACGACCGGAACTGGCTACAGCAGCAGCCGGCAGTCCCTCACTGATGATGCCGACATTGCCGGAGCCGCAGCCGCACGTGGCGATGCCGGCGCCGGCCGACGGCAGCGCGCCCTCGAAGGCCACAGCGCTCAAGTAAGGCAGCTGGCCGCCCACAGACAACACGCCCTCAATCACGTTCTCAGAGGCGATGGCGATACCACTCGGGCCGATCGGCGAGACACTAGTGACGACTAGGGGACCGCTCGAGACGATGTCCAGGCCTGACAGGCCGATAGAACCAACGCCGAGGCCGAGGCCGCTGTTGGCTAAGTTAAGGCCGCTGTTAACCAAGTTAAGGCCGCTGTTGGCCAAGTTAAGGCCCCTGTTGCCTATGTAGATGTCGTTCTCAATAATAGTGTTGCCGGTCACGGTTGATCCTCTCGTTACGTACTGGCTGAATGCACACTGTAACAAAGATTTTTTTTCATTATATTTTTGAATTACACTCTTGATAAGCTTGATAATTTTATTTTACAGCTGTTGATTGAATAACATAGTTGACAGGTTTGGGTTGCGATTGTGCATGCATAGTATCTTTCGCAATGACTGCCGGGTGCCAAATTGCAATATTAAATAAACCTCCCGTGTTTCGGAAGGCACACTAAGACTTTGGCCTTGGCATTGACCTTGGATTATGTTGTAAAATAGCAGCTTCGATTGTCATCCTAAGATGGCAGTCAGTAAGACACACTAAACCGAATCACCAGACCAGCCCGTTCTTTCATAAGGACGTCATCTTGTCATCTAGCTAATAGGTATAGGCATATATCGAAAGCTATAGCTCATAGCTTTCGATATTGCTTTCATAGGCGGTTCGAAATGATAAGATGACGTCATAAACTATACACGTAGCCAAAGCAATCGGTTAGGCGGTCGGGGGGCAGCCCGTTCTTTCATAAGATCTTCTTATTTTTGATGAGGGAAAACTGCTGAGGTCAGCCAGAGCCCTATAATACATTGGAAATTAAAATATCTACAGTTATTTTTATTTTAATTAAAGGTACTGGCAATAACATTAACTATAAAAACAATCGTGATTCATGCTTACTTGCAAAAACAGTGATGAAGCGCAAAACACAAAAATTATGCGAGACATATTGTATTAGTATTCCACTTAAGAATGGTACAAAAATGTTTTAATAAGTTTATATATAAAAAATTTGCGTTTAATTACAAATCAACATTTAAATTGTTGCGGTATTAAAACATAGGACCAATTCAATATCAACACTGTTGTTACGTTTCTATTATTTAATAACCTGAATGATAATAGTAAGTTAACTATATTTTACATAACGATTATCTATATCACTTCATTTGTAATAATTATGTAATAATATACGCTAAGGTAGCTATATAAAGTTGTGGTAATCAGCAAATTGTATCATTACACACATTGTGTTCATAGAAAAAAGTTCACACACATTTTAAGTGTTTTAATATAACTAAACATGTCTCTCAAAGTTGTTTCCGTACTTTGCTTCACATATGTCCTGTTCCAGGTATAACTTTGTGATTTGCCAGGGGAATTAGTTTCTTAATAGCTCGTTCGCGTTAGTGAATGTTTCTATACTAATATTATTATAAAGAAAGCTTTGTATTTTTGTATGTATGTTTGTAACGAATAAACTCATAAACTACTGGACCGATTTAAAAAAAAATTTCACTATTTAAATGCTACATTAGCGCTGAGTAACATAGGCTATAATAAAAAAAAAATGTCCACCCATGCGAAGCAGGGACGGGCCGCTAGTTATTAATAAAGACGCTAGCAAGATTTTAATACTTATGAATATTTATATATTTGATCATCATAATAGTTTTCACTTATCACTTATTTTTACTTACTTATTAACCCTTTACACGGTTAAAATTAAACTCAAATAGTTTGCAACTTTTTTACTCATCGTATAAATAAATAGACAAACCCTATAGGAGTATCCATATTCAGATTAATTTATTTGCTACATGTACAAAACAAAACAGATGTTTATAAAGGTATAAGGTAGGTTAAAGTACATGACCCTGTTACTAAAACACAATTGTAATACTATTCAATATACACATTTTTCTTATGTTTCAGTGCGCTCTTAGTCAAGTCCTATCAGTTGGCCGCAACTACAACACCGGCTTGGAAGTCGAAGTGGACGCTATCAGCCGCGGCGCAACCGGCCTCCTCGGCACAAGCCGCATCGGCCTTAACAACGTCGGATTAAACGGAGTCGGCCTTAACAACGTCGGATTGGGCGGAGTCGGCCTTAACAACATCGGTGTGACCGGGCTCGGCAACGCTGGTTTAGTAAACGGCCTCGCCGGCTACGGGCGTGGCGTGCCAGACGTTGCCGCGGTATCATCCGTGCCAGTCACCGGCCCGTTTGGCGCCACTGGTAACGCTGAGTTGGCGGTTGGTGGCGAGTTTGCGGCTGCTGGTTCGACCGTCGTCGCTGGTCAGATCCCGGTGATGGGCGCAGTGTCCTTCACTGGAAGCATTCCCGCCAGTGGGGTGGTCTCCATCGCTGGCAACTGCGGTTGCAACAGCTTCCCTCTGTAATTGATTAGATAACTGTAGTATTAAATTGTTAAAATAAAGTTGATTAATTCCTAACGCTGCTTTTCGTTACTACATCGTGGCAACAAAGTTTGCCACATAATAAACTGTAATTGATCACAAATTAAACACATGGGGAGTTAAGACGTAACCCACAATGCTACTATTTACTGGCTCAATGCTGGCATCAACGGCGCAAGGAGCCCTCTGTTTAAGAGTATAAATAATAAAAACATTTGAAAGACATAATAAGCACACTAGCATAGAACACTCGCAGTATACGTGAAATTAACATGTGTCTGGGCGCTAATCATCGTCACTTAGTGCCATTTTCATATTGAAGTTCGGAGATCAGTATACAAAATTTTTTTGCGATCCTTAAGCTTGTTCTAACTGATGATAACTAAGTCCAGTCCACTTTTTGATGTCGTCCAGCCATTTGCGTCGCGGACGTCCCGCAGCTCAATGGACCCCTCATAATTAATCCATCGCAAACGAAGAGATTTGGTGATTCATGTTTTTGTCGCACTGCCAAAAGGTGGAAAGCTCTACCAGCACACTTATTTCCTCATTCTTAAACATAAGCGATGTGAAGTGAGGAACTATCCTGCCTTCCACTAGCTGTCTTCGCATCTTGGCTCTGCTGTTCTAGTAGAGTGAGAACCGTAACAGAGTCGTTTTTTTTAGACGTAGAAAAACTTATTTAGTAGTCGCGACAGCGGTCGACACTTAAAACCTTGCAGACATCCCGTAATATTTTACTTTTTATTTTCAAGTGCTAATTGCTGCACTGAAGCTAAATTAAATATTTATAAAATTTCTAAAATACAGTGAAAAAATTAAACGCCCACCCGACCCAGCCAGGAATCGAACCTGGGTACGTCAGCCTTCCCGGTAGCATAGCGGTCAGTGCAGCCGCCCGGATTGCGGAAGACCTTATTTAATTTAGCTTCAGTGCAGCAATTACCACTTGAAAATAAAAAGTAAAATTTACTATAGCGTGGTGTTATCAAATTTGTGGTATTTCATCTGCAAAGATGAATCTGCATGGCCATCGGTTGCAACGACCGTTGGATAGATGGCACTGTGCCGCTATTAGCACTCAAAAATTAAAAAGCAGTGACAAAATTCAGCGCTTACGTCAGCCTTCCCGGCAGCATCCCGTAATATTTTAATGAAAATCTATGTCATATTTTGCGACAAAAAATGTGTCGAAAACTGGGCACATTTTTGGTCGAAAATTATAAAAAAAAGACAGATTTTCGTTAAAATATTAAGGGATGACAGCTAGGAAGCAAGTGGGCTGTATTTATTTATTTATACAAACTTTTGCAACATAAATATAACATGGCGGACTTAATGTCTGAGGCATTCTCTACCAGTCAACCATAGAGTGGTGCAGAGATAACATTGATAGACGCAATTTAGATATTTATAAATAGTTTAAATGTAAGATTAAAATACATACATAAATATTATATAATATATACATAAACATATTATATGTGTATTGTAAATACGTAAACTACAATAAATAAACATACATAAAATACATAATTCTAATAGGACGTTATTGAGATGATTCGGCCATGATTCTAATAAACAAGAGCTTTCTTTTTGAAAGCGTCACGACTCTTAGCCATCCTGGGGCAGGACAGAGACGCGAGTATATTCGCCGCTACACGCATCTCGTTTTCACAACTGCAATAATACTGCTATAAGAGCTCGTGGTTACCCCCCTGATTTCGAGAGGCAGCGCGTTCCACAGGTGAATAAGGGTCCCTAATAGGTTCGGATCGGATCGGGGATCGGAACAACCCGAGGGCGCCTCTAAAGGCTCGAACCTCGGCACGGGATGACCGGGCCGGGCCGTGGTGGTGGGGAGGAGCTCCCAGGTACATGTTTGTACCTGGCACAGAGCGCGTGTGAACCAGTTCGTCGTACCCTTGTTCTACGAGTACGGTGTCTTGGGCCTAAATTACTAATATGCATGTTTGTAGTGTATTCTGTAAATGTGTAGTGGCATTTAGAGGATCGACCGGGGGATTGGACAGAGTGCTAAAAGTAATATCAAATAAAAATCAATAAAAATAATTTATTTTGATTTTCTGCAACTCGTCCAAAATGGGAGGCATGTGGGACAAGTTGACGAATTACTCGAATTAAAACATGTTTCAAATATTATATTAACTAAGCCCATGCTGGTCTGGGCCGTGAAAAGAGTGTTTCTGCTGCTTAACTTTCCCTTGTCGTAAGAGCCAACAACGGGACAAGGATTCCAAAACTCTCACATATCAGGCGATCGGCTAGCAACTAGGGTTGCCACCCGTACTTTATTATAAAGTATTGTACGTTATTTCGGGTAATTGTACCTACTCCATACGTTATGAGAACAATAAAATACGCGAAAATACTTTATGCCACATATTTTATTTATCTGGGGTTCTTTTTACATATAACTCACAAAAAAGTTGCTGTGCAGCTATTTAGCAGTGATAATTATTTGTTATAAGTTGCTAAAAAGGAATAAGAAATAATTGTACCCTATAAAATGTTTTTGATTTGTTTATATAATTTTAACGCAAATTTTGTTGCGAAACAAATTACAAAAACACAATGTTGAAAAAATTTCCACGAGCAGGATTTGAACCTGCACCATTCTGACATACCGGGTCAGGTGCTCTTCCAATTGAGCTATCGTGGTTCTAACCAGCCCGCCGAAATTATTCAACACTATCTACTTTTTCACTTTGAAAGCCAAAGGTGCCAATTCAATGTCAACAACGACTGTCACTGGAAGAGCACCTGACCCGGTATGTCAGAAGGGTGCAGGTTCAAATCCTGCTCGTGGAATTTTTTTCAACATTGTGTTTTTGTAATTGTACCCTATTTTGACAATGTCCCTTTTTTTCTACCTTTTAATAACCGATGTACTTTATTTGCACAAAAAAAATGGCAACCCTACTAGCAACCCATCACTATATTATCTATTCCACCTCGGAGCCCTACTTTGTTTATGCTAAATGTGGCGTCAAAGTCACTTACGGCGAGCTTATTCAAATTTGGTGATTTTTATACCCCCTTTGGAAGAAGGAAGTTAAAATGTTTTTTTCGGCGGGCTGGTTAGAACCACGATAGCTCAATTGGAAGAGCACCTGACCCGGTATGTCAGAAGGGTGCAGGTTCAAATCCTGTTCTAGGAAAATTTTTCAACATTTGTGTTTTTGTAATAAGAAGGATGTTGGTTTGTATCTATGTAATAATAACTAAATACTAAACACAAACACAAACACAAAGTGTTCTGCTACTTTTGACGCTGACTGTACCTATTTGTCATATATTATGTGTCATGTTTCTTGTATGTTTTGCAATTTGAAGTAAATTCGATATCATAACATCTACTACATTTCATATTAGACGATATGAAAATTAAAAATTAAATTATTTTGTTTTAATTTATTCAATCAACTATTATTTAGACATAGTCACAGATATTTATTGCATTAATAACGATTACAAATATTAAGAAATTATTTAATTACAATATCGATGTTTTCAATAGATAAGTGATAATTCAGAGGAAGTATAAAACGGTGCGATCGTTTTTAATACTTATTATTCCATCAATTTTCTTCGTAACATTATCAAGATTGTAAAAAATAAAAAATAAAAACAAAATGTCCGCCAAATGTTTGGTTCTTATTTGTGCGCAGGCTGTTTTGATCCAGGTTTGTTTTATTGTTTTATTTAAGCTGTATTGCAAATAAGTTAGGTTGTACATTAGTTTGACAATCGATTTGGTTATTGTTTTATTTAAAATTGTGTTTGCATAAACGAACTTCTAAGTTTTAATTCTTACAAACCAACAATAAGCCTATTTTAATTAAACTTTCTAAGCTTATTCTTCTATGGGAATCTTCTAATTGATGGTATTTAAAGTCTGCTATGTAAAGTTTTCAAAACACACAAAATCAGTTGAAAATATATATTTTTTTAATTTTTCTTTTAACTGTCTAGATGTCTGTATTTCACATAAGCTGCTCAGGCATCCGTTCCGAAAAACCTTTTTGATTACACTGCTTGAAGTTCTTAGGAACTCTTTAAGTTTATTGCCGTCCGCCCCCAAAAATGTCCATTGGCACTGAAAAGGCGGCCCTAGGCCAACAGCAAACACTTCAAAAAAAATTGTATAGTGTTATATTATAACAGTGTTAAGTTATATTAACAGTGAGTGGCGACCGCGTACCGGAAAGTGCAGTGTGGGCTGACCTCCAACAAGGTAGACCGACGATCTGGTGAAGGTTGCGGGAAGCCGCTGGATGCGAGCAGCACTAAACCGGTCGTTGTGGAGATCCTTGGGGGAGGCCTTTGTCCAGCAGTGGACGTGTTTTGGCTGAGATAATGATGATGATGAAGTTATATTAAAGTGTTATGTTATTTTGTTATAGTTTTTTCTATGAGGAAACTGTTATATGTATGTGTTCTTTGGTTCCAGATCGTCGCTTCTCAATACATCAGCTACCCTTCATCGACCGTGTCTGGCAATTCTGCGGTCGACAACACAATACTGCTAGGAAATGTTGGCGGCATAAATAGCGGATACACTAGCGTACCTGGCGCCATCAGCGGCGCGTCTGGCGGGCTCAACACTTTGCCTGGCGGACTCAACACTTTGTCTGGCGGGCTTAACACTTTGCCTGGCGGACTCAACAGTTATACTGGCGGACTCAACACTTTGTCCGGCCTTGGCAACGCTATCGTCGGGTCTAACGTAGCAAACGAATTGAATGCTCTAAACGTATTTTCAAGTGGACCTTTTGTAGTCACAAGTTACTCACCGATTGCGCCTACTGGTATCTCCATCGTCTCAGAGAACGCTATAGAAGGTAATCTGGCTGTGTCTGGCCAGTTGCCTTATCTGGGTGCGGTTGCCTTTGAGGGGGCGCTGCCGTCCGCCGGCACCGGCATCGCCACATGCGGTTGCGGCTCCGGCAGTGTCGGCATCATCAGCGAGGGTTTACCTAACTCGGTCAGTTCACCCAGTTTGGGTAGGGTAGGATTGAGTCGTGTTTCAGTAGTCTAAAAAGTAGTTTAAGTGTCGTATTTAAATAAAATTATTTATTTATTGATAACTTAGTTGTTTTGTTTGGAAATGAGTTGTGGAATAAGATTCCTAATTACAGAGATGTTTTTTTTAATACATCATCATCAGTCCATTTTATGACTTTACATTTTATGTCCATTTTATGGCTGGGGTATAACCTTCCCTATGAATGGATGGGAGAACGGGCCATAAACCACAACGCGGGCCCAGTGCGGATTGGTGGTTGTTAAAACCTGCTAATGGAGCAAACGGCCTTACCTCCCGAAGCGAGATAAGAAATGTTTGGTCACCCATCCGATGACCAGCCTTTGAAAATGTTGCTTAACCTTAGCAATCGCAGACCGGGCTCGTTAATCTGTACTGTAGGCAAATGTAGGTACAAGGTGGCGTGAAGTCCTGATACGAACAGCTATTGTACAGACGCCTGCACATCGAGCTATGCAAAACTGTAAATTTTTTTTCAATAAATGTTCAACCCTATGCCATTTATACAAAATTCAAAGTCTATTGAAGAAATTTGACAGTTTGTGCTAGTCTGATGTGTAGGCGGTGTGTACTGACCACGCCCAAAGTAGTTTAACTTTTGCAATTGCTGCAGAACACATCATAACGTTAAAAATTAGGTACCTTTAATTACCCCTACCTCCGAAGATAATGTTATACTTGGTAAGTTACCTGGGGATCTATTTTTGAATCGCACGTATGACATTGTGTTGTCGCATGCAACTTAAGTCACACTCGTCTTCGTCTTAAGTCGCATGACACCGATTTTCCGTATTTTGGTATCGTTCGTTTCCGGTGCTGCCAACATAATACGAAATGTTGGATGGATGTTATCCGTTCCACGCAGAATTTAGAGAAAACCGGTAACAACCGCAATGAAAACGGAACGTAATATTCATGTTTCTATTGGCTGTTAAAAACACCTTTGCTTTTTGATAGAAAAGGCTATCAATGTCACAAATAAACGAGTGACATAATATTGACACAACGCATTGATTTTGACGGTTATTCTATCAATCGCTTTGTGTTGCTCGACTGCAACGAGTGGGTGAGGGCACTCGTTGCGGTCGAGCGATTCAAAAATATGGAAAGTCAAATGTCGAACGAAAATCAGTAGAAACCAAGCGCTTGACTCGAGGCGAAGGAATCAAAAATGGAGCCCCTGGGTGGCAGTGTTACCGGTAACTCATTGGCTAAATCGCGATAAAGTAACAATAATTGCCTGTAGCAGATAAACCTGCATTACCGCTACCAGTTAAAATTTCTAAAAATAACTTTACTTAACGATACATAACGATACTAAGTAGTGTGAATTTCTACACTCAAACAGATACATTATTGAGTGGTATATTTTTATTAAACTTACTTGCGACCTTGAGTAAAGAAAAATAAGGGCTCGTTATTGATATCAGAGCGAGAGAATTAGTCGCCAGATCCAAAATCACCCTCTAGTGGTTTTTTAAGTAAAGCATCAAGTGAATGAGAAGTGAACCTTACTTAGATTCTCCAAGATAGATCGTCTTCGTCGATCTTAGATCGTGTTGATGGGAATAGAAATAGTGCCCACGACTTGTCAATGCCTGGTAAAGCGCACTGATTATTGGTCTTCGTACTCTTCAGCGAGTAGTGTGATACCTTAGAGAATTGGGTAGTTGACTGGTTAGTCAATGTAAAAACTTTTTAACAACTGTCAAAACGATTATTTTTAATAGAAATTGTATGGGATTAGCAAACTATGACGTCACTATTTCATTCCGTCAATTGAGTGTTTATTATTAACCTTTTAAGTTACAGAAATTCATGCTTAGGTCAAATAAAAAGTTGGCCAATGTTATAAAGAACTGTTAGGTGATTTGATTTATACGTTTATTGTTCTGGAATTAATTGTTGTTGATGTGAACTACCCAATTGGTGACTTTAGTTTAGAGTTTTCCGCACTATTTTGACTTGATCCTACTCAGTAACCAAAATAGGACAAGATTTTTATAATGATGCTCTTCTAGGTGAAAGGAAGAAAGAATATTTTCATAAGTTCGATCCCAACCGTAAGTTGCAAGATTGATAAAGGAATGGCATTTTAAATTATATTTTATTGTTCTATCATTGTTGTCGTTGTCTCTTATCATTTACTATTTATGTCTTGTTTGGAGCATAACTTTAGTTGCAAATATTTGTGGTGTTCCGCTATATAATAAAAAGAACATGTATATGTAATTGAGAATTGTTTAATTTATTTTCATCTAACTCTCGAGGCATTTTAATAGTAAACGCCACCGATACCAGAGCCGATTGAATAAAGTGGAGCGGGCAGTGTCTGCGGCGGTCCTTCGCTGATGATGCCGACGCTGCCGCTGCCGCAGCCGCAGGTAGCGACGCCAGAGCCGGCTGACGGCAGCGCGCCCTCGAAGGCCACAGCGCTCAGGAACGGCAGCGTGCCGCTCACCAGCAGGTTGCCCTCGATCACGTTAGCTTTGAACGGTATCTTTGTTTAATAGGGTGCCTAGTGTAGGAAAGTTTAAGTTTATTTATTTAAGTTTAGTGTTAGTTCTATTTGATATTCAAAACGAAAACGAAAATTAGTATGGCGTTGTATCAGCACCTCCTGGCGACATACAAGAAGAGTTAAAATTTTAACTCACACTAGGCACTCAGAAGTACAGATGCCGGCACATCAACCTATCCAAAACTGTCAAATTTCTTCAATAAATTCTCAACCAAATTGTAAAGGTATAAAGTTCAAAGTCTATTGAGGAAATTTGACAGTTTGTGGTAGGTTGATGTGCACGCGTGTGTACATACTTGTCGTTACCTAATCTCTAAAAGATAATATATGAAGTGATACCGAAAAGGACCCCACTCAGCACATACGCCCGTTATCCACATCACCCGCAACGCTGATATTCCGTTGGCCCGGAGCCCTATCCCCGCCCAATCCTCTAAATGCCACTACACATTTACAGAATACACTAAACGTCTGATGACATATCTTTTAGTTTGTCATTTGTTATTATATCAATTGTTATTTTTATTAAAAGGAAACGACGATGACCTTGACTCCCATCCAAAAGATTGGTCACTTGTTGCTCAATTATACAGGTTGTGGTTTTGAACAGTTGCCAAATTTAAGGAGGCGATTATGTTAATGTAACTGATAATAAATCCATTAAAAAAAAATACGTAAAAAAAAATACGAAAAAGATTTTGTTTCTGTTGCATGTCATTCTTTTGAATATACTACGCTGTGCTACTACTTTGGCTCTGCGGTCTGCGCTAGGTGCGCAAAACAAATGCCTACAAATGCCGCCGCTTGCGCCGGCTTTTGTCGGCTAGCAACCACCCGCTCAAAGCGGGAACCGACGACGATTCAACGGTCGCCGCTCGCTCAGTCTCCCGCTAACCGCGAGCGCGCGCACACGTTTGACAAAAAAAATCCGGGCCGCTTTCAAACGTAGGTACGATGTCGCGTTATTCTAATCACGACTACGTTGAAATGGTGCGGATGTATGCCTTCGCCGGTAACAGCTTGAGGGGTGCAGTGCAGATGTTCGCGGAGAGGTGGCCAGACCGACCAACGCCGTCACGAACGACGATGCTGGCTGCTACACAACGCCTACTGGATTACGGGCAGTTCAGTATCCCAGCGCACGCCAGTGGTCGAGGCAACGTGGGCCTGCCCGTCGACTTACAGGAGCAGATCTTGCAGTTCTTCGACGACGAGCCACGCGCCAGTACACGTGATGCTGGGCGGCACTTTGGCCTTGATCACACCATCGTTTGGCGCTTGTTGAAGAAGAACCAGCAGCACCCATTCCATTTTCGACGAGTTCAGGATTTGCTTCCCACTGACCAGTCCAGCCGAGTCGAGTTTTGTACGTGGCTCCTCGAACATCAGCACGTTAATATTCTGTGGACTGACGAGGCGCAGTTCACAAGGGTCGGCGTCTACAACGTGCATAATGAGCATTGGTGGGCACACAGAGAACAGAACCCTCATGTCACAAAAAAAGACTCCTTCCAAAGACGTTTCAGCCTAAATGTTTGGGCTGGTATTATTGGCCCTTATTTACTGGGGCCTTATTTCATTGAAGGTCATCTCAACAGCCTTACCTACCTAGATCTGCTGCACCACGTTGTAGATGAGCTGTTGATGGACATTCCACTGGCATTCCACAGAGACCTCTTCTACCAGCAGGATGGTGCTCCACCACATTATGGACAAGTAGTGCGCAGCTACCTAAACGATACATTTGGATCGCAGTGGGTGGGACGTGGCGGTCCAGTGTCTTGGCCTCCTCGCTCCCCGGACCTAACACCGCTAGATTTTTATTTGTGGGGTGATGTAAAAAGGCTAGTGTATTCTGAGGAGGTTACAAGTGTAGTGCAATTGCGTACGCGAGTGGTGTCCGCTTTTGAAACGGTGAGAGAAAACATTTACGTTCTCAACCAATTAAAAGACAATTCTCGGCGTCGTGCTGCTTTGTGTATCGCTCGTAATGGGGCACATTTTGAACACTTGTTACGAGTAACATAGGTAAGTCAAAGTTTTGCTTAAGCACATTTTCATTTCATTTAATTTCCATACCTACATACTAATAGCATAGGTACGTAGTTTATTTTTTTCTGAATCGAGTAATTCTGTCGAGTAACTGGGAATCGAACCAAGAAACTTTTAATAGGAAGTGGCTAAGTAACATTCATACCTAGACTAAATAACGTAGGTACCTATTTAGTTTCTAGGATGTAGTAGCGTTAAATAGCCACGACAGCAATGTTTGTTTACGTTAACGGTCGTTGACCTCGGAGCAGTACATGTGAATTTCGAATAGAAACGTGAGATGTTACGAAAGATATAGGACACCAACCAATAGGTAATATTTTTTTTTAATATTTTTATTTAAATTATAAGTATTTGTTCTACACTTGTGTACAATATGGCGACTGTTCAAAACCACAACCTGTATAATATAAATATATAACATGATAGAAAGATGGTAGGGAGGCCTTTCCCTGCAGTGGGATACCAAAGGCTTATAATAATATTAATAAATTTTATTCATGGATGGGAATTACATTGAAACCAGTGGGTCATAAGCACAATATTTTATACGATAGGAAAAATAAACAAAATAATAAAAATCAACAAATTTCTATTGTAACTTGACTTAAAATTACAATGGTACATTCGAGCAGCCACAGCTGCCAGCGATGGAGACCACACCACGGGCTGGTATCTGCCCATTGAACGATACTACCCCGAATACCGGTACCTGACCGACCACTAAAGTCGTGCCAGAGGCGGTAACCTCTCCGCCAACCACCAGCTCACCGTTACCGGTAGCGCCAAACGGACCAGTGACTGGCACGGAGGATACCGCGGCCACGTCTGGCACGCCATAGCCGTAACCTAAGGGAAGGCCGTTACCAAGGCCGCCAACAGCAAGTCCTGCGTTACCGAAGCCTAATCTGTTGAGTCCGTAGCCGCTGAGTCCGGCTTCTGCGTAGGAGACCGCATCGAGTTCTACTTCCAGGCCGGTGTAACCTTGTCCACCGATGTTAAGGATTTGGCCGAAGGCATTCTGTAAAAGAATTGTTTCAGTTAATATAAAGATATTTAAATTTGGAAAAATAATGAATATTTTATAGCTTTCTTAAGTTCAGTTTGAAGTAGTTTAATTTATGTTTACTTTTTCTTTGTTGGTTAATGGATACGAAAAAATGTGTATGTATAAATATCTTTTTACCTATTATGTATTTTTAAATCGCAAATAATATTTTTATTTGGAAAAGTCTTGATAAACTCTTGATAAGCTTTTCCTGAGCGGGTTTCGAACTGTCATGCTAGGTCAAGTACACTTCTATTTTTTAAAATTTTATTGCATTTCGTAAATGTGTGTAATGTGTGCTTTTGTGGTGAATAAATAAATGTCTATGTCTATGTCTATGTCAAATCGCCCCCTAGTTGTACTGTATTATATTTTATTTAGTAACAATTTGCATGTTTCAGTATAGTTTAAGCAAGACCCTTCAAGTACAGGACGAACGTCATGACCTGACGATAGCAGGCTGATGGTTATGGTATGTGGTAATGGTGGTGAAATTGAAATGTGGCGATCTTCCAATTATGTTTGCTAGTTTACACATTAAACTTACCTGAACCATCAAAGTCTGGACGCAGACAGCGACAAATATGAACGAAGACATTTTTTTTATTGTCAAAGCAACTTGTTGAATGCTGGTTTGAAAGTGGACCGCTAATTATATAGTGTTACAATGAGATAGACATTCTGTAATAAGCGAAAGAGAAACGTAGGTATTTAAAACATAAAAGTTTGTAACGTTACTAGAAAATTGCTCAAATATACAAATAAATGGAAACTACTTAATGTTTCGGTCATGTTTTTTGTCAAGGGTTACAATATAAAAAAAAACTACTTCACTAGTTATTTCAAATAATTTCAACAAAAATGTTATGTGGGTTATTAGGAAACTAGATAACTATTTCTTTTAAAGATAAGTCACATTCGAAACTCACGTACTATTATTACTATTATCGACCCTTAATGTATAAAACTTATCTATTATAAATATTCGTATTACATAATTGTTTATGTAACCATATATATAAGCAATAGTACAGCATATAAATAGGTGTTGGTATATTTTTAAATTATTTAGAAGTTCCGTCTAGTAAACACAGCACACGCAAAATGGCCGCCAAAACCATCTTCTTCCTTTGCACTCAAGCGCTCATGATTCAGGTAAAATTATTATTATTTTATTTAATTTGGCAAGCTTACTATTAGATAAAATTAATCATTTTTTTATAGTTACAAAGATCCCACTGTTGGGCTCAGGCCTTCTGAAGATAATAGCACATGAGGACCACCAGCTCATTTTTATTTCCTCACTGCTGGGGCACGAGCCTTCCCTATAGATGGAAACACCACAGGGAGAACGGCCCAGTGCGGGTCGGCGGTTGTCAACGACTGCTAACGCAACCGGAACCAACGGCTCCACATGCTTTCCGAAGCACGGAATATGTAAAATCTTTCGTTTATATTCCAGGCTATCGTCGGCCAAGTGATCCGCCCTGCGTCGACTGTCACTGGCAACACGGTCATCGAGAACGACATCTACATCGGCAACGTCGCCGGCCTGGCAGGCCTCGGCATTCCAGGGCTCTCGAGCTCTGGGCTGGTCGGCCTGGGCAGTGTGGGGCTCGGGTCAGTCAGCAGCGGCCTCGGCAGCAGCTACGGCCTTTCTGACTTAAACATCGTGTCCAGCGGGCCTCTGGTGGTGACCTCCATCTCGCCCATCGGCCCCAGTGGCATCGCTGTAGCGTCGGAGAACGTGATCGAGGGTAACCTGCTGGTGAGCGGCACGCTGCCGTTCCTGAGCGCCGTGGCCTTCGAGGGCGCGCTGCCGTCGGCCGGCTCCGGCGTCGCTACCTGCGGCTGCGGCACCGGCAACGTCGGCATCATCAGCGAAGGACTGCCCCAGAATCTGGCGCGTGGACTGTACTTAGAATAGAATTTAAGTCCTGTGAACTGAATGGGTGAATAAATGTTATTACAACATAATTTTTGTATTTAAATTAAGAAATAAAGAAAGAAAAACATTTATTGGCACTCACACACGCATACGATTCACATTAAAATGGTTAATCACTACATAGTATAAAACAAAGTCGCTTCCCGCTGTCTGTCTGTCCCTATGTATGCTTAAATCTTTAAAACTACGCTACGGATTTTGATAAGGTTTTTTTAGATAGATAAAGTGATTCTAGAGGAAGGTTTATATGTATAATAAATGCATATAGTTGGACCCGGTAGGCTTTATGGTTCTATAGGATACGGGTATTCACTCAAGCAAACACAAACAAGGTAATTACAAAAAAAAACAGAAAAAAAATATTAAATCAACCAAAAAAAAGAAGTGTGGAGGCCAACAAGGATCCTGTCTCAGCATAATACCCCCACGACACTCGAAGATGGCCCGAGTGCAGTGGGTACGATGACAGCCGAATCCACATTCCACATATCGACAACCTCGTGTGCTAAGTCGAGATATTTGATTTGTTTCTCTTTCTCAGCTTTCACGAGGTTCTCATCATGGGGAATGGTGATATCGACAATCATCGTGCGGCGCGCTAATCGATCTATCGCCACAATGTCAGGCTTATTGGCTAAAATAGACCTGTCGGTGATGATAGATCGATCCCAGTACAACGTGACATGGTCATTTTCGAGAACTGGGTCGGGTACATACTTGTAATACGGTAACTCAGAATCTACAAGTTTGTATTTCATAGCAAGTTGCTGGTGGATAATCCTGGCCACTTATTTATTTATTTATTTATTTATTTATTTAAATGATCACCAACATATTTAACATCATTGATATCGTAAACAGAACATTTCAAAAATAGATTATAGCTTAATGTCAACATAATTATAGGTGAAGACTGCATGCAATTACGTGAATAGGATTAACAAAAAAAATAGTACCTCCGTAATTATGATAAAAAGGGAATTGAAGTAAATATTGAATATGAAAAATTTAAATAACAATTGCAAAAAAAAGAAATATAAATAAATACTTATGTCGCATACAACATATATCAAGAGATGAGAGACTTCCTAAAGCTGCGAATGTCACTCATGAAAAAGTCCAACTTGGTTATGCCTATGCAAGTACTCGCCGTTAACCAGACGAGAACAGCCAGAAATATTAATTATTATAAAATTAATAAAGGTTCCTCAAGCTGTAGTGATCAAACCTTCTCAGAGGGTTTCTAGAGGGGATGGCTTCATGCAAGCATGATCTCGGCTCGGGCTGACCGAGTCGTGGGGGTACGAAAAAGAGAGATAAGCCAATCGTAGAATAAAATTAGAGAGAATGAATTAAAAAAAATATTTTTTTATTGTTAAGTCTATTACTATTCTTTTAATTTATAAATAAATATATTATTTAAGGAATTCACAGAGGAATTCTTGAGCAGCCGCACTCGCCAGCGATGGAGACGACTCCTCTTGCGGGTATCACGCCGGAGAAGCCCGCAGCGCCGAGCACTGGGATCTGGCCGGCGACCAGGGTGGTGCCTGATGCAAGAAACTCGCCACCGACAGCAACCTCGGCTTCGCCATAAGACACAAACGGGCCCGTCACTGGCACGCCAGACACAGCGGCGACGTCTGGCACGCCAACGCCGTACTTTGGACCGCCCAGCGATGCAGCGTTGTTGAGTTGTTTAGATATACTTCTATTGCTCAAGTTTATGCTGTTACGGCTTACTCCTGTAGCACCAAGATTGTTAAGACCAATTCCTCTGGCACCAAGATTGTTAAGGCCAATTGATTTAGCACCGACATTATTAAGACCTATTGCTTTAGAACCAACATTGCTGAGACCAAGTCCTCTTCCTCCAAGGTTGGTTAAACCGGCATTGCCGAGACCATAGCCGCTAAGGCCGGCGGTTCCACGGCTGATAGCCTTAGCGTCGACTTCAAGGCCAAGGCCATTCCGACTAACACCACTGTTCAGCATACGACCGAAGGCATTCTGAAACATCAAACGTGATTTATATAACGGGTACATACCTAAGTTAAGCCTTCATCGCCAGCTCATTTCTATGTCCCCACAGCTGGGTAAGTGCCTTTCGTATGAATGAAAAAAAAAACCACACCTCGCAGGCCAAATGTGGATTGGTTAACGACTACTTTTTCAGCTGGGACCAACGGCTTTACGTGTCTCGAGGCTTTTTAATTTAATTTAATTTAATTTGGTTTTTGTAATGTTGTGTTTTTATTTTGATTTTGATTTTAATTTTCATGGTTTTAATTTTATTTTAATTGGTATACCATTTTAATTATTAATTAATTTTTAGTTTTTTTTTTGTGAGTAATTAACTACCTACTTATATGGACACTGTCTGAAATAAAAGTATTTTATTTTTATTTATTTTTTTAATTGCAGATCGGGCACGTTAACCACCGCACAATCGAGCTTCTCATATATCATATAAGCTATATTAAAGCCATAACTGAAATAAATATTTTAAAGTAGTTACGGAAACTAAAAAGGGTTGTTTTGTTTAAATATTAGTCGGTAACTTACCTGAATTAAACATGGCTGAATGCATATAGCCAAATACACAAAATAAGTCGACATGTTATTTTGTACTGAATGACTGTTTTACACAAATCAAAATCGTTTATATACACGCAACATAAAGACATTTTGTCACAACTATGTGCTCGCTATTTCATTTATTATCAAATTATCATTGACAATCTGTGCAAACGATATTACATTTGGCAACGAGCAGTGTCGCGTAACTGTTTGACAGATAAATAAATGTCTACATGTATTAACACCGATAACCAGAATTCCTGGGTTTAATTTCTAGCTCGGGCATAGCGTATTTCAAAATATCCGAAACGTAGCCCGGCAGACTTATTACGGAAAAAAACAACCATATGCTAATTGCACAATGGAACAGAATAAAGACAATGGCAACGCGACTGCTCTAATTGCGGAATGCGGTTAATAAATTGGTATTACGCTCAATGTATGTAAAGTACTCTAGCTGTCCCGGCGGACTTCGTACCGCTTTGACAGTTTCTATGACAACAAAACAAACAAGTTCCCAACATCAAATCCAAAAGACCTAAGTAGTAAATTGTGGAACCGATTATAGAGAAGAGGTATGAGTTTAATTCCCGTGGGAATATCGGTATAAAAACATCCTAACGGTTAATCCAGTTTATAAACTATCTGTATGCCGAATTTCATCCAAATCTATCCATACGTTGCAGCGTGAAGAAGCAACAAATATACACACATGCACACAAACTTTGTCATTTATAATATTAGTGTGATTACATACATTGTAATCGTCTATGCACTAAGCGAGCGATCATTGAGCGATTTCAAAAAATTCAATTCAAAATTCAAAATCATTTATTTAGTTTAGGCTACAAGTAGCTCTTGTGAATGTCACTATGCCATCGGTTCGTACGTCTACTCTGGGCGGGAGATCTTGTACTGAAAAGAACCGGCAAGAAACTCAGCAAGTGTCCAGCTCTTTTCTCCCTTACAGCGTCAAAAATATTGGAAAATGCCCTATCATAGCAGGACACTTTCCATTACAAATAAACACAAAATTATAGAAGACAACCACAACATGTAAATAAAAAAAATATCACAAAATAAAAAAAAACTAAGTTAACAAATTTACATCAGGTAAAAGTTTCATTTTCCACAATGTCATACAGTACCACTACAGTACTCTAAAAAAAAAAATTGGTTAAGAAAAACCAAGTCAAACTACCAGTAAATAATATTAAAAATAAGATAAGTATGCAAGAGCAGACCAGCCTCCACAGGCAGCACCCGTTCACGAGTATGACATATGAATCAGCCATCGCTTCGCTCAACCATATTTCAGGGAACGTAACGACCCGACGCACACGCCACCACCGCAGAGACAAATAAAGAGAGCATGACATACTCAAGATACTCAAGATACCGATTTGTGTCCGTAATACCAATTTATCACCCGCGACTAGAGCAGTCGCGTTGCAATTTTACAACTAATAACTGGTTGCTGTTTTCGGTAACAAGCCTACTAATTGCACAATGGCAACGCGACTGCTACTAATTGCGGTTACTACTATCGGTCGGTTTGTTCTATAGCGCTGGCATGCACTTTTAGTTAGTCAATCGCTCGCTCGTGGCGCTATAGTAGCTTTTTTTTTTTTTTTGAGAGAGATTGCTGATTGCCTCTGCTGCATTTTCAGCTTCACCGGGCTTTTTTGGGGGCGGCGAGGAACGTAAAGGGTCCCTCAAGCCGTGTGAAACGAATCACCTTCAGAGGTTATCCAGAGGGAACGGCATCGCGCACTAGTGCGCGTCCCCGTGCCCTACTAGATTCTCCGAAGGGTTCGGATCGGATCGGGCTATCATAGCGTTCTACGTTCCGTAATATGAATAAGTGTGTTGGTAACGATAAATTGTAAATTGTCGCGATGCGGCTGTCACTTAAAGATCGGTAGCCTGCGGGGGTTTGTGATCAGTGATCACCAACCCAACAATTTATGAACGCAGTAATTACAACTTACTGTGTATCTGATTGTGATATTTGAGGTGCTGACATTACGATCTATTTTCTCTAAACTGTTCACATGTTCTTTACTGCGTTCATAAATTGACACAGAGTAGTACAGTATAAAATTAAAACAATTCAAAATTCAAAATTATTTATTCAGTTTAGGCTACAAATTGCTCTTATGAACGCCATTATGCCATCGGTTCGTAAGTCTACTCTGGGCGGGAGTCCTTGTCCGGCAAGAAACAGCCAAGTGCCAAGCTCTTTTCTCCCTGACAGCTTCGAAAATATTGAAAAATGCCCTATCATCAAAGGACACTTTCCATCACATATAAAAACAATATATTAAGGACAATCACAACATGTTAAAAAGACAAAAGAGAAAAAATAATAATATCTAAGTTTGCAAACATAAGATATGGAAAGATACCTCTATTGGTACAGTAATTAAAAATGTCTGCAAGAAAGGGCGCAATAGAAAATATAATATTCTTAATTACCTTACCCTACATTCACTCGTGTTTTTCATTTTAAGCGATTTAAATGTTATTATAATATTCATAGAATCAATGTATTCAAATTGAAATGATAGATTAGATTTTGGTAGGTACATGTTTTTTGAGTAAAGATTGTGCAGCTTCTGGTGATGAATCTAAATTTGATGTTGTTGCCACTGGTATATTTACGAAACAATCATTAAAATTATTAGCAATATGTATTATTTACTTTCAGAGTGTAAGTATTGTCGCGTGGTTTAAATTTACCTGTTTCACGGTTTATAATATCCCAAGTGGCTTTAATTTTATCGTTAAAGTTTTTAATTTTGTCTTGAATAAATAACTAGTCTATATATATAAAAATCAATTGCTGTTCGTTTGTCTCGCTAAAACTCGAGAATGGCTTGACCGATTTGGCTTGTTTTGATTTTGAAATATTTATGGAAGTTCAGGGAAGGTTTAAGCGGTGAGGAAATATAAATAATAAGTAACGGAAAATACTAAAAACGACAATTTAATTTTCCAATACATAATGATTTGTTTGTTTAGTCGTCATGGATACTGTCAAAGCGGTACGAAGTCCGCCGGGTCAACTAGTAAATAATAAATATTAGACAACATCACGTACATTGTTCTGATCTCAAGGTAAGTAGCTAAAGTTCTCGTTTTATGGAAATCAGAAACAACGACGGTACCAAAAACACCCCCCGACACAATATCGAAAAGTCCGGCGTGCAATCCACACGGATGCCGTTCCCTCTAAATCTTAATCCGACTTAGATTACATGTAATCATAACTACTTGTAGTTAACCACTTTTAGTCGTAATTAGTAGTTAGATTACAACATAGTAGTTAATTACGCCCTGTGTAGCCACAGGGCGTGGGTCCGACAGTTAGAGATAAGATAGCTCTTATCTCTAACTGTCGGATAACAACAAACTACAATACAATGTATGTTATGGTGATGTAGCGGCATACAATGTTGCAATATGTCGAATCAGCAATCTGCAACCCGGCCGGCATAGCGGTGAAGCACGGCAGACGTCTACAGAGCACCAGGCAGCGCCTCCCTAAGTTATTTAAATGTTAATTGTTTTACATATTTAACAATCATTTAAAATTAAGTATTGTAGTAGTTGTAGTATTGGGCATATGTGCAATCAAGAATATACACAATGAATTCACTAAACATCGTATTATTTCCTTCTGATAATAAACTATAGGGTAACCCTCTAAAGTGACATTAGCCGGGCGGACTTAAACACTAAACCTAGTACAAAACATGTACCCCCGCTCAGAATCGGACCTCTGGGTCTGAAGACAGGCACTGATATAAAGTATTTTTTAGTTGCATGACTCTCTAGCTTCGATTAGTTATTACTAGATTCCCGATGAGCGCTTGAATAACGGGAAGCGACCTAATTTAATCTTTATGTTTAAAGTTTAAGGTTCACAATAAGCTGAAGTTGTTGTTTTTTCAGCAAATAGGACCACTCTCGAGATGCATTTTTGTTCCGGATCTTTCGCATTTAGCACATAATTGATCGGAGTTCTCTAGTGACAACCCCCGAGACTCCATTAAATATACGTTTTAAAATGTATTTTAAAATTTCATGGACCCAGTGGGAAAAGAAGAACAATAGAGTCGTGCGTGGACCTTTGGGAACATACCTATTTTTCGTTATATCTCATTATTTCCGAATTTTCGCATTCGGATCGTCATATCATCGAGCTCCTCATGGAGCTTTTGTGAGTGCTGTCACAAAATAAGGAGACTGCAGAAAGCAAGCTTCATACAGACGCGCTCGAGCAACGCACACATAGACAACCTTTCGCGGACACGAAATCTCGCAACAGCTGCGCTCCGACTCGGACTGTTCCGAGAACTGCCCCCCGACCGCCTAACTCTATCGCCATCGCTCTCGCTATCGCGCTCTATAGTCAGAATAACAGCGCTACTGTGTCATTCTGAACATCCATGAATGACACAGCAGCTTATGCTGAGACAGGGCCCTTTAACTTCACACTGCCTACCTATTTTATTTTCAGTTCTTTGTTTTTCTGCCTGTTCTAATATTTTTTTTTTTTTTCGTTTATTGTTGTATTATTGTGTGTAAGTTAATAAAAACTTTTCTATTCTATTCTATTCTATAGTTTATGGCGTCATATTACTAGCCGTCGATAGCGAGAGCGATAGCGCGAGCGAGAGCGATAGAGTTAGGCAGTAGGCCCCCTGGGGCTCGACCGCCTAACCGATCGCTTTGGCTATGTGTAAAGTTTATGACGTCATCTTGTCATTTCGTACCGCCTATGAAAGCAATATCGAAAGCCAAAGCAATCGGTTAGGCGGTCGGGGGGCAGTGTCCGTGCAAGGGGTCTATGTGCGAGTTGCTCAAGTATGTACCTATTAAACTTATCTTTTGGGACCTTTATTTTGTAGTGATGTATAGTTCAATCACCCCAATAATTAAAAATCTGTTTAAGCTTGTGCAAATGAAGCCCTTTCATACGATACCCCACATGACACGGTTAACTTACTTCAAAATTTGGACCCCCGTTCCTTGCATAAAGACCCTGTTTTTTTGTGATCACTGCTTGATAGGTCGTTAATAAATTCAATAGTTCATTCAATAACGTCGACATATTTCAGGACAGCTACGCGCGTTTTCGTAGACTTTTAAGGGACAACATAATAAAATGAAATTAAAATACCAAGGTAAATTTGTTTTTACTAAATGATGTTATTTGCTTTTTAATCTTTATTTAATATATAAATCTTCTGTGCGTGTGTTTGTAATTGAACTCCTTCTAAACCGATTTTGATGAAATATACATAGAAGGAGGCAACGAGCAGGCGGGTCACCTGATGGGAAGCAATCACCGCCGCCCATGGACATCCGCAAAACCAGAAGAATCGCAGATGCGTTGCCGGCCTTTAAGGAAGGGATAGGCTCGTTTCTTGAAGATCCCTACGTCGTAATGGTCCGTAAATACCGCCGCCGAGAGCTGGTTCCACAGCACTGTAGTTCGTGGTTAAAAATTACGTGGGAAACGCACAGTAGTAGACCGTCATCCATCAAGATGGTGAGGATGGAAAGACAGTCGATTGCGTGTAGTGCGGTGCAGGAAATTTTTTGTGTGTGATGTTCAAGTGGATTCAAGAATGTTTTAGATTTACAATTGGACCCGGTAGGTGGCGCTGCAATAGGGGTCCATCATGGGATACGGGTGTTCTTAAGCGGACGAAGTCGCGAGCGGGCCACTAGTTTTAAATGAAAAAGGAACAACTACTGATTACTTCGCAATAATTTGCATAATATATTAAATATCATAGAGGTTTCATTAATAAAAACATGTCACATTGTAATTAAAATAAAATATATTTTACACAACTCAACATACACACTTTAATATCACTTCATTATTCAACTACAAAACGGAAAGGCCTCCGTAACCATTAAAGCCGTTTAAACCAAGGCCTAAACCACCTGCTCCCCTCATTAACCCACCTAAATTGCTGACACCACTCAAACCTAGGCCGGAATTGGTAATACCATATTCGCTCAGACCAGGATTGGTAAGCCCATACCCATTTATAGTAGGATTTGAAAGGCCGCATCCGTTTAGAGTGGGCTTAGAAAGGCCGTATCCGCTTAAAGTGGGATTAGAAAGGCCGTATCCGCTTAGAGTAGGTTTAGAAAGACTGTTAAAGCTAGGGTTGGGTAGGCCGTAACCAGTTATAGTCGGATTGACAGCCCCGACGTTTGTATACCCAGAACTAACAACATTAGGGTTGCCAAACGTATATAATCCGCTGTTTGTACCACCGATTACGTTGGTAGCGGTGATGGTGGTGGGTATGGGGTTGTTGTTGTTGGATACTGTTGTGAGTGGCATAGCGAAGGCCCCGGGCAGTGGACCGTTGATGGTGATTGGTGATGATGATGAGCCTGGTCTGGCGAGGCTACTTAAGTCAACGCCGAAAAGGTTTTTCATGCACGGACATATTGCGTGGGACATCTGTGAAAAAAAATACGGAGTTAAAGATTGGTTGCCTACTGGTGATTGGAAAAGTTTGCTACTGAGTAAATGTATTAAAAATTAAAATATAATACTAATTATAACTATAAAAAAGTTAAAAATAGAAATAGTAAAATTACTTTACTTTTTAAAATACAATGTCGTAAGCGGTTTTTTTTCTAAATCGTACAACCTTTAGGCGCTTTGCAGACGGCGGGGCGGGCCGGGCGGGCCGGGTCAATTTGACCGCGAACGATAGCGCAAAGGGAATTCTATACTACCAACGCACACAGAGGGCAAAAAGACCGCCATGGATCACACAAACCAGTTGCATGCAGTTAACGCAGACGGCAGCGCGGCGCGGGGCGACGCGGGGCGGCTAGCTCAGTCAAACCTATTCTTATCTATGGAACTAACTGCCTCCGTCCCTCGTGGGCAGCCGCGGGCATCGACGGATAGACGCGGTCTTTATTGCTTCGCGGTCAAAAAGACTGCCCCGCCCCGCCGCCGGCCGCCGCCGTCTGCAAAGCGCCTTAAGGCTTAGAGGCCTCAGCCTTACGAATACCAGGCCCGCAAGGCCACAATACGAGTACCTGTAAAGGGCCTCATCTTTTATACACTTTCATGTTAAGTAGTGTTATTATTTGTCTAAGAAAGCACAAAAACGAAAAATTTTAAGGCAACATATAAACTCTCCTGGTTTGTCACCAGAGGGAATTGCTTCAATGCCATACAAACTATCGTCACAAAATGAGGAGATACAGAAGGTAAGCTTCATACATCCCCACGCTCGAGCAACGCACACATAGACCCCTTGGCAAGGGGTTTTCGGTAAAATACGGTAATATTCGGTAAAAAAACGTTTTAAACTTGTTCATACCCACTAACTAACACTATTATTACGTGAGCATGTTTGTGTGTATGTCTTTACTCTTTAACAAATAAATGGAATTGAATGAGATTTTACTTTAAAGAAATATTGGAATTTTAAAAAACAGAAAAAGCCCGTTTTACTACGTACTAAAAATCCCAAAGTTACTCGAGATACGAATCACATCACACCAGGGTTTTCGTGCGTTCGACGTGTGAACCGTCGATGTCGTGTGGAAATTCAAGTACGAATTTGTCTTAAATATGTGGCCAAAATAACTGTCTCAAAAGAAACGACGGGAAAATTGTCAACACCAAATAA
Source organism: Eudonia truncicolella (assembly GCA_949315975.1). Lineage (NCBI taxonomy): Eukaryota > Metazoa > Arthropoda > Insecta > Lepidoptera > Crambidae > Eudonia > Eudonia truncicolella. The sequence continues at coordinate 2,798,780 of OX438851.1, forward strand.
CGGCGCTTTGACAACGTTTTGGCCGCAGATTTTGAAGAAATCCGTCGTCGAAGTTTCACTCGACATCGCGACTTCCCATGTCAAACCGCGAGAATAGGTCTATTGCACTAATCGGCAACGTCGCATAATGGTTTTTCATATTTACGTGCGCGGGATTAAAAATAAGTTGTAATTTAAAACTTCATAATGCCGGTAATTCTACTGTAATTTATATAAATTACCATAAGTTACCCGTAGTTTACCGGCCCTTTCGGTAAAATTACGTAATTTTGCAACCCTACCCATTGCACGAACACGGATCTCGGAACTGTCCTAGCGCAGCTGTCGCGAGTTTCCGTGACCGCGAGAGGTTGTCTATGCGTGCGTTGCTCGAGCGCGTTTGTATGAAGCTACCCTTCCGCAGTCTCTTTATTTCAAAATTCAAAAAATTTAAAATTCAAAATCATTTATTCAGTTTAGGCTACAAGTAGCTCTTGTGAATGTCACTATGCCATCGGTTCGTAAGTCTACTCTGGGCGGGAGATCTTGTACTGAGAAGAACCGGCAAGAAACTCAGCAAGTGTCCAGCTCTTTTCTCCCTTACAGCGTCAAAAATATTGGAAAATGCCATATCATAGCAGGACACTTTCCATTACAAATAAACACAAAATTGTAGAAGAAAACCACAACATGTAAATAAAAAAAAAATATCACAAAAAAAAACTAAGTTAACAAATTTACATCAGGTAAAAGTTTCAATTTCCAAAATGTCATACAGTACCACTACAGTACTCTAAAAAAAAACTGGTTAAGAAAAACCAAGTCAAACTACAGTAAATAATATTAAAAATAAGATAAGTATGCAAGAGCAGACCAGCCTCCACAGGCAGCACCCGTTCACGAGTATGACATATGAATCAGCCATCGCTTCGCTCAACCATATTTTAGGGAACGTAACGACAATTTCGTTTCGTGATCAAATGGAGAACAACACTTGCATAGGGTATCCAGTTCTTTCTTACACTTATGCAAACACAATTAGTAAAAAAACAAACTTTTTTAAAGAGATGGTAGCAAACGGCAAAAACCATCTTGATATAGCTTTGTTTTAGGGTACAAATTAAAATAAACAAGTTGTTACCTGAGCCCAACACGCGATGGAGAGAAGAATTATCGCCAAAGGAGACATTTTAGTATAATTAACTTCGAGTAAGTATCGATAAAAGATACGACAGATCTCTTTTAAATGAAAATCTTTTGCAACAATCATTCGTTATCGACGAAATCAGTTTGTTAATAAGATCACGTCTTGATTAATAAACACTTTTCATTTTATAATATCGCAATGTGTTATTGATAAAGTTAGATTAAACAACCGACTCTTTCGGTGTATTAGTAAGACGATCGGTCTCAGACCCGGTTCCAGGTTTCGATTCCCGGAAGAGATACATGTTTGTACTCGGTTTATTTGGTGGTACTTGTTTGTCCGCCTGGCTAACTACCATCTTATCTAATGTAGCCATAACATGATAGTCCGATCCGATCCGAACCTCTCGGAGAATATAATATGAAACGGGGAATAGGAAATAAAAAAAAATTGTGTATGTACGTCCTGCTCGATGGCGCAGTGGTTAACGCGCCCGGTCTGCGAGTGCTGAGTTTAAGCAATTATCGCAAAGGCCGGTCATCGGATGGGTGGCCAAAAATTTATTATCTCGAGCTCCTCCGTGCTTCGGAAGGCACGTAAAGCCGTTGGTTCCGGCTGCATGAGCAGTCGTTAACAACCACCGCACCGCACTGAGCCCGCGTGGTGGTTTACGGCCCGTTCTCCCTGTTTCATCCATAGGGAAGGCTCGTGCCCCAGCAGTGAGGACATAAAATGAGCTGATGATGATGATGAGTGTAAGTGATTGTATTAGAATAAGTTGAGTTGTAGCTTAGTAGAGGATAAGAAAATGTACACACGCCTGCAATTCAGCCTATCCAAAACTGTCAAATTTCGTCAATACATTGTCAACTATACACCCTAAGACATAAAGTTAAAAGTCTATTGAGGAAATTTGACAGTTTGTGGTAAGTTAATGTGCAGGCGCCTGTACAAAAATTCCGAACTAGCAAAGTTTACTATTATTCAGTAAGAATGGCAATATAAAATCGACTGGGAAACGCTTGTATGATGCCGACCCATGTTTCTTTTTTTTGAGAGGGATTGCTGATTGTCTCAGACGGCACTTTCAGCTTCACCGGGCTTGTTTGGGGGCGGCGAGGAACGTAAAGGGTCCCCTCAAGCCGTGTGAAACGAATCACCTTCGGAGGTTTTCTAGAGGGAACGACATCGCGCACTAGTGCGCGTCCCCGTGCCCTACTAGATTCTCCGAAGGGTTCGGCCCATGTCCTCTAAAAAACCCACTGACGTTTTATCGATCGCACGGTTTGAGGAGTTTCTTGCGCCCATTCTTCTCCACAGCTAAAAAATAGACGTCCTGAATGGGCAGTAGGTAAAAAATGTATGGACGATTCAAAAGCAGTTTTCTCAAGTTTATTTGAATAAAAAAATTTTGACTTTGACTTTGACTTCGCCACCCCCAAGAAAGACCGGTGACGCTGTAAAGGCGTCTCAAACCAAAAACAAACTCCCAAAAAACAATTTTGATACAATTAAAACTGATCTGACAACACCACTAACCGCCCATTTCTTAGCTTTTTTGTCCAGTTCAACACATGGTTGCCCGGAAGAAATTGCTTTTTAGCGATAAGGCCGCCATTTGTAATTGCTGCCATGTGTCCTCTTTATGTATGGTGTACCTACGTACAGTTAAGTGTTTTTTAATTTCATTTAGGAGGACGACCTCCTTGGTCGAGTGGTTTATACACCGGTTTTCATGGTGTCGCCATCTCTGAGGTCACGGGTTCGATCCCCGGTCGGGTCAATTTAGAAATTATTGTTTATCTAAATTGTCTCGGGTCTAGGTGTTTCCTATGTATAATAAGTATGTATTTAAGTATTTTAAGTATGTTTATCCGTTGTCTATTAACCATTTAACGAGTTTCATAACGAAGCTTCTCTTGGGCTAGGTTGTTAACTGGTGTAAGTGTAGGAAAGTTTATTAGTTTATTTATTTAATTTCAATGTTAGCAGCATTGTTGTTCCGTCATGGTCAAGGTCAAGTGCTTACCCATAAAGAATACAAAAAAAAGATGACATTAATAGGCAAACGCCTTGGTGGCCTTAATTAAACCCTGGAGGATCTGCGTTCAACTCTCAGGTCGGACGAAGTGTTTTGGATTTTCGCTGCATAGCCCTGGTTGTGGTATCACCAACAAACATTAGCCAAACTCACCAATTGTAGCGATGATTTGATTTCAATGGTGGAAGAAATTGCCCAGCTGTGGTACAGTGCATAGGCTATTTACTTTTGGTCGCGAAATGGTAAACGTAAAATTATTTTACTCTATTATTTACCTACTAAGGCTCCCAACGGAGTCAATGCAACACCTACTGTGTGACTGCGGCTCTCTGGCTAGGAAATTAATGGGACTCCTGGGATTAGCCTATGTGAAACCGGAGGACTTCAGGATCTCCGCTCTCAAGGACGTTGCCAAACTTATGCCGTCTATCTTTACAGAGGAGGAAGAGTGAAAGGATGGGGTAGCCCAAAGATCCCGATGGGTCGAAGTGTTACTAAAAACATGTGTTTTGTTTTTTTTAAAAACTATTTATTACATTTTTCTAAAGTTTTTTTTTATATCATATGAGTAAGCACAGTGCCTTCACCTGTCTTCACCTGATGTTAAGTGATGATAAAGGCCAATGGGGGAAGCGCACTTCACCCGGGATCCTCAACTACTGAGGCACTGGCTATCTTAATCTCTAGCTGGCGGAACACAACAATGCTATAAACATTGATGTTATGGCGACATATTAAGATAAGATGGTGGTAGCTAGCCAGGCGAGCAAACAAGACCTGCCAGCAACCAAACCGAGTACACAAACATGTACCCCCGCTGGGAATCGAACCCGGGACCTCTGGGTCTAAACCGGTGGTCTTAACCACTAGACCACAGAGGCGGTAACACAGTTTTACTAGGTAGTACCTACTTGAACATTGAATTTAAGACAAGGAAATGTATTATTTAAAAATGTATTACGAATACACAATGCAATGCAATGCCAAAATATGAACGTAAACTTTTCAAGAATATAATAGATTATCAAGCAAATTTTGTAACTACAGATAATGTGTTTCTCTGTTGCATAACCTTAAGAACGATGTACCAATAATTATGACTACATTGATAGATAACGAGGTGTGTTTCAGCAAATAAATATGAGCATTTCCGTTTAGCGAACACATTCGTTAGATAGCTGCACAAAATGGAGCACCAACAAGTATTGTTTGTCTGCCTTCAAATACTGTTGTTGAAAGTAAGTACATAAAAAAGTATAAAACAAAATATAGAATTATACATTAGATTTTTTTAAAGCTTTAGTAAGGCACTGGATTCTATTACCAGGCAGTGCAAAGTTTGTTTCGGGATTGATAGAGCGCTCTCCTCGAATCCAGAAAGGGATGGCTCTTCGAGGCTCTCCGAGGTATTCAGATCGGAGTCAAGAGGGGAACCACCCAAGGGCGACTTAATGATCTAACATTATAACACGCCCTCGGAACTTCTAACATGAGGAAAGGTACCTTACCTTTCCTCGAGTTGAACGGGTCGTGGGAGATAAAATATCGAATGTAGTCTCTTTTTAAGTTTGTAATAATACTAACCTATTTTGTTCGCAGGGAGCGCTGGCTCTACCGTCAATCATAAGTCCATCGTACAACTACCAGTCCGTCGCCACACCAGTCACCACCAACGTGGTACCAACCAACGTCTTGTCCGGCACCGCAACACAAATTGTATCGCCAGGTTACAACCAGAACTGGCCTGCGAACGCTCAACCAGTGCCGCTGGTCACAGAGATCGTACCAAGCTTGCAGTTAGGTGAGATAAGTGTTGATGGTGATATGCCAGTGGGGGGAATGATCAAGATCAGTGGATCCTTCCCTGTGTTTGGTACGATCGGGATAGACGGCACTGTTCCGTCGTACGGTACGGCTTATGTCGACACGGGAAACGTGTTCCCGGCGGATTGTGCTTGTTACAATCTGTAAATTGTTATGTTTAATAAATGTTAAGTAATTCATTTAAATTGTAAATACTTTTGTTTTCATATATATATATATTGACATAATTCACTAATCTCTCCATTAACAACATTATTCCACATTGAAATCTACCGGATTGTAATGGATTTCCATGGATTCCTAATGGATGTCCAAACACATACAAACTTATTGCCTATCCCTTAAACCCCGATCCGATCCGAACCCTTCGGAGAATCTAGTAGGGCACGGGGACGCGCACTAGTGCGCGATGCCGTTCCCTCTAGATAACCTCTGAAGGTGATTCGTTTCACACGGCTTGAGGGACCCTTTACGTTCCTCGCCGCCCCCAAAAAGCCCGGTGAAGCTGAAAATGCCGCAGCGGCAATCAGCAATCTCTCTCAAAAAAAAAAAAAAAAAAAAACTATCCCTTAAAACCCCTCGGTGAATTTAGTAGAGAACGGGTACACTATTGCATTCCTTTTAGAAGCCATCTGTGTAATTGTGTCAAAGGTCAAGTGTAATTGCTGAAAGTAGAAAGTAAAGTAGATAGCCTATAGCTGTCGCACAGCTAGAAGTCAAGTCGTCATTACATTATTTCTCAAACCGTGTGATTGAAACACCGTCAGAGCGAAGCCCTATTACCAAGCAAACCGCGTTTATTAGCATACATTCTTGTGTACGCGGTTTGTACTGCTGGGAATGGTGGGAGCCGAACTGCTGGGAATCGAACCCGGGATCTTTGAGTCTGAGACCGGTGGCTTTAACCACTAGACCACAGAGACGAGAGACCTTATTTAAAAATGTTTAAAATCTTAAAAAGTCAGTAGCAGAACAAATGTTTTTTTTTTCAAATGTTTTTATTTTTATAGTATAAAATAGCGGCCCGTCCCTGCGTCCGTCGCACGGGGGTACATTTTTTTTAATATAGCCAATGTTACTCAGCGCTAATGTAGCATTCTAATGGTAAAAGATTTTTTTAAATCGGTCCAGTAGAGAGTGGTTTGTATGGGAAAAGAAAATTGTTGTTTTTACTATTTTCCTCGTATTTTTTACATTTTTTCTCTCCATAAGAACCTTCCTCAGACTTCATCAAACACAACAAAAAAGAAATCAGCCAAATCGGTTCAGCCGTTCTCGAGTATTGCGATAAGCAACCCATTTAGCGATTCATTTTTATTTATATATAGATTTGGCAAATTACTCTGCTTCGCCAGAAGGGCGATTTTTGTAAAGGTGACTAATTCTCACGCTATGACATCGTTATTTATTACAATGGTTTCTTATTTTTGACAAAAAAAATCTCGAACGGTATGTAGGCATCTCAAGCTGGAGCTCGATGGCGCAGTGGATGACGCGCCCGGTCTGCGAGTGCTGAGGCAACTTTGGCAGAGGCCGGTCATCGGATGGGTGACCAAAAATGTATCATCTCCGTGCTTCGGAAGGCACGTAAAGCCGTTGGTCCCATTATGGTGCATTAGCAGTCGTTAACAACCACTAACCCGCCTGGGCCCGCGTGCTGGTATAAGGCCCGCGGTCCATCCATAGGAAGACTTAATTGTGCAGCAGTGGGGACATAAAAATTAGCTGGTGATAATGTAGGCATCTCAATAATAAAATTGTAAAAGTGCGAAACTAATTATATTTTATACTGTCACTTTAATTTTGGGGTCACCTAAAAATGGCTCCCAAGATGTTAAGCAGATGCTCCTCAGCTAGTGGAGTAGGATGGTGCCTCACTAGCCGTCCTCACGTTGTCGACCCGCGAGTTGCTTATTCACATTTCGCTTAAAGGACCCCATGTTTTAGGAAGGAGGAAATATGTGTGCTGATAGGAGGGATAACCATTTTTTGGTCTTTTTTTAAATATATTAACGGGTAAGCACATTGCCTTGATCTCACCTGATGTTAAGTGATGATAAGGCCAATGATGGAAGCGCACTTTACCCGGGATCCTCAAGTAGTGAGGTACTGGCTATCATAACTGCCGGAACACAGCAATGCTATAAACATTGATGTTATGGCGACATATTATGATAAGATGGTGGTAGCTAGCCAGGCGGACAAACAAGCCCTACTACCAACCAAACCGAGTACACAAACATGTACCCCCCTTATAGTTTTGCCATGTCTGTCTCTGTCTGTCTGTCTGACCCCAGTCTAGCTCATAGACTCTTAGTACTAGAAAGCTGTAATTTGGCATGGATATACATATTAATCACGCCGACAAAGTAATGAAGTAACATTTAAAAAAATATTTTTTTTAGTTTACCTCCCCTACACGTGAAGTGGGGATGTAATTTTTTTTTCTTGTCACCTCATAGAGTGGGATGTTGTTGGATAACAATTTCAAAAAAATATTGCGGGTATGTGAAAACAGTTTTTTGATCGAGACATCCGTTGGTGAACTATGGTGAACTATTAAGCTTTAAAATGCAAAATTTTGTTTGAGTCAAGTGTCCCTTCCCCCATGCCAGCCAAATGGTTGATTTTGGATACGTGAAAAAATTCACGGTAGTTGTATATATGACGAAGTTAAAAGGAAAACTATCACAGCTAAGTAGGCTTTACAAGTTTACGAGTAACAGTCGACCAACTAATAAAATGTAGCATTACAAATTCCTCATTGGGAACTACTTAAATAACGTTGTCAGGTGTGTGAAATCGGTAGTATCTACATTTAAGTATATGAGCCATCGTTAAATAAATGTTCATAAAAGCCCTCTTCTCGTAGTCCGCATTATTGAGATGGGCTACGGAACCCTACACTGCACGTGGCCGGGCACGCACTTGGCCGGTTTTTTATGGAACGTTTGGCAAATGACTCGTTTCTGCCTGTTGTTATACAGAAGCAGAGTCCAGATGCTCCACAACTGGTGGAGCAGGATGGTGCCTCACCAGCCGGCCTCACGTTGCCGACCCTGTGCGAGTTGCTTCTTCACCTCATTTAAAGGACCCCATGTTGTAGGAAGGAGGAAATACGTTTTCTGACCCAGCACAGCATAATATATGTTTTATTTGTTTTCGATGCTATTACAACCATATAAGGTCCAAGATATGGTGGCGACTATTTTGCCACTACCAGTAAAAGAGCTGAGAAATTATCTATCAAACTAGGTGGAAAGACGATCTTCGCAAGGTGGCTCGCAAGAGCTGGATGAGAGTAGCCGCGGATCGTGCTCAGTGGCGTGCACTTGGAGAGGCATATGTCCAGCAGTGGACTTGTGTAGGCTGATGATGATGATGAGAAATTGTCTGTTTGAAAGAATTACATTTTTAAAGTGTTTATGTGATACGAAAAATGGCTCATAACGTGCCTTGCAAAGAATAAAGGAGTTCCAGCTTTAAAAAACTTTGGTCACCAATCTTTGAACGCGACATTGTGTTAGTTGCTTGACATACACGATCGCAAATCAAATGCAAGCTTCAAACTACGCACATACAGTATCGTATAACACCTTTGATACTTTGAGACCATTTTGTTGACAAGTAAATTTTATTTATTTTACTAGCTAAACATTTCTATTGTTTTTTAAAAATGTACGGCATAAACTAATTTAAGTTTTTCTGCGATACTTGACTCGTCATAACAAACATTATTAGACTCGGCACAATGCCTAGCAATTATTTAAATACAATGAGAATAATACTTTGAAGTGTGTAATGCAAATTGAATATAAAGAGAGCTTTGGTCAATTCCGGGAATCGAACTCGCTACTAGGTACACAGTGGTGGACATATAATTAGAAACACTACCAACGGAACTTTACAATATACGAGTTATTTGACCCTAATACTTTTTATATGGAAATGAAACAACAAATAGCATAAAATATGTTCAATAACATATCATTTATTAGAAAAAATAACAAAATATCAACTAATCAAGTACCGATTCAATATTAAACTTCATATTAACAACTAAATCAGTTTTAAAAACAATATAAAAAAATATAAAAGATAAATAATTTTTAGGTTTAATTATTGATCATTATATAATTTAGGTAATAGACACCGTGGGGTGTGTGTCGGTTGACCTCCTCGTGGTACACCCTGGGCAACGGGCAGCCTCAACACTCTCCTCCAATGAGGAGTTTGCGTAAGACTGACCGGCTAACAAACCGACAACTCCTAGGTGCGTGCCTACTTTGGGTCGCACTGCTCGCTGCTCCTTCTGAGCGGCTTTGAGAGGAGTTCAACAAAGACGGCCGCCCCTTAAGGGTTCTCAGGTCGCACGGGGGGGAAATGGGGACACCTGTGAGAGAGGTGTAACGGGGGCTAACGCCGGCTCCCAAGCCGTTATCCCTTTGGCTGCTGCAACGACCCCACTTTTGGCGTTGTGGGTACGCGGTGGTCTTAGGGACCGGGGAAGCCTATTCGGGCTGCGGGAAGGAAAACCCATCAAACCCTGGAGAGCACCAGTAAAAACCTGTCGGCACCGCCCAACCCCGACAGTATGTAGGGTGCCCTTGGCGAGTGGGCGTCGCATGGGTAGTTTGTTGGCCTAACTAGGGAACGGCAGCCCTTAAATTGCCAGGGGGATGACAACCCTAGAAAATTGTCTGGGTGACACCCCATCAATGTCAATAACATGAGTGCGCATCTACAAATATCACTACCCCAGGAGGGTACCCGCCGTAAGGCGGGAGAATCCCTCCCTGGGACCACTTCCTCGGCTAAGGCCGGAGATTTGGGCTCAGGCTGCCCCACCGTCTCTGGGGGGGGCAAAAGTGCGCCTTGCGTTAGAAGGAGGGGAGAAGGAAGAGGAGATAAGGAGAAGGGAAGAGGAAGAAGGAAGAGAGGAGAGGAAAGAGAGTTGGGAAGAGAGCCGAATTTATCGGAAACTGACTCTTTTGAAGAGTCGGTCACTGAGCTCGTGCCCGAGAACATGGAGTTCCTCGATGATGATGAGCCCATCGACGAAGAGACCACCCGGTTCGTGAACGATACCCTGGAGGAGTGCCGAGCGTACGTGAACGAGCAAGCGGAAAAGGCGGAGAAAAGGAAGCGTGCTGAGCTCGATTCTGAGGTCGTCGATGTGGACGAGTACGACCGAAGAACCGATGCCGAGCTCATGGCACCGCCTTCCAAGGTGACCACGGCCCGAAGAGGGGGAAAGGTAGGGACCACGCCAAGGACTGGCGTTTATGCCGGGCTGGCAGGTGCTAGGAGGGAGCTGAGGAGGAGGACTGAGGAAGACGAAGCGGCGGCGGGGGAGCAGGGAAGGGGGAGGGACGCGTACCTCCGAAAACCCACCCGTGGCCCCCCCCGTAGCCGATCCGCCTCCCTCAATCGAATGGAGGATCAGGAGGAGAGGGCGAAGGCCCAATACGAAGAAGCCCTTGCTAGCAAGGATGCGCTGTTGGAGGAGGCCCGAAGTAACCTGGCATCCATTGTAGAGTCGGTGCAGAAGTCCAGAAACCTGCAAGGTCCCGTTCGCGGAAACCTCAACACGGCTACATCGGCTCTACAAAGAAACATGAAGGCCCTCCAAGAGCTGACACCGTCAGAGGAGGCCAGAAGGTTGAGGGCGGATAATGAGCGGATGAGGGTGGAGCTCAGGTACGCCCGCGCCGAGCTCAAGACCTCGCGTTTGCAACGCGACGAGACCTCCCGTGCGAGAGCTCCTTCTCCCGTGCGTCGGGCCCCCCGTGCCAAAACCCCTGTGATTAAAGCCCCCTCAGCGTCGGCAGAGGCTACCCCGCTGCAACGGGAGCTGATGCCGATGCTCGCTTCTATGTTCGAAGAACTTAGGGGGGAACTGTTCTCCTCGTTGGGCAATATGCTCAACGCCCGAGTTGACGGGATTGAGAGCAGGCTCCCCCCTAAACCCTTGATGAGGCCCCCATTGTCCAGCGACAAAAGCAGGGCCCTCGCGGCACGCGAGCACGCTGACGCCCTGGAGGTGCAGGCAGGCCCGTCCAGCGCCCCCCACGTGCCCCCCCCGGCTAGGCCCCAAGCCAAAAAGCCGGTAGTCCGAGAGCGTTCCCCCTCCCCTAGTCTGGCTGCTGCTTCTAGCACCCCAGCCAACAAGTGGGTTGAGGTGGTAAAAAAGGGGAAACAGAAGCAGCAGCAAGCTGCCAACCCCCAGAGTAAGGCGTCAAAAAAGACTACCAAAGAGGTAGTGGCCAAGGGTGCGGCTCCTCAGTCTTTCCAAAGACAGCAAGCCGCAAAGCTCACTACTCCAAGGTCGTCTGTCATAACAGTGACACTCAAGAGGGAAGCTCAGGAGAGGGGCGAGAATTACGCCTCGGTCCTGGGGAAGGCCGTCAGGACGATAAAGCTGGCAGACCTTGGGCTGAAGTCGCTCCGGGTGAGGACCACGGCCTCTGGAGGCCGTAAACTGGAGATCCCAGGGGCCACCAGTGGAGACAAGGCCGACGCGCTTGCGGCCAGGATGAAGGAGGTCATTGGGGATGACGCGGAGGTGTTCCGCCCTTTCCGCAAGGCGCACATCCGATTCGCTGCGATCGACGAGACGATCGAGAAGCAGTGGATCAAGGATGCAGTCCTGGAGCTGACCAAGTGCCCGGAGCACATGCTCTCTTTCGGAGACATTCGTCCGGGGCCGTGGGGCTCCAACTCCATGATGCTCAAGTGCCCCGTGGCGACAGCAAAGATGCTGGCACGAGAGGGGCGAATACAGGTCGGATGGTCGACAGTGCAGGTAGTGGTAATGGACCCGCTCCCACTTAGGTGTTTCCAGTGCATGGGCACGGGTCACACCAGGTACACCTGCACTGCCGAAATAAACCGGAGCGACATGTGCTTCCGGTGCAGTACGCCGGGGCACCGTGCGGATGAGTGCGTGGCAGAGGAGCCGTACTGCAGTGTTTGCGCCGCGGCGAAGCTGAAGGCTGACCACTACATGGGTGGGAGAAGGTGCAATCCCCCCCCCATAAAACCGAAGGCCAAGGCGGCCCCCTGGAGGCCCCCCCCCAAAAGTGCAGCGCCCACCAGCGCCATGGAGGTAACGGAACCGGCCCCAAATGCCAGCACACCGTAACGCCACAATTCTCCAGGCGAACCTCAACCACTGCGCCACTGCACAAGATTTACTTGTGCAGCATATGGCGGAGTGGGGGATAGGCATAGCGATTCTGGCGGAGCCGTACACGGTCCCTGCGAGGGACAACTGGGTCGGTGACGTGGGCGGGAACGTGGCCAGCGTGGCCATAACAACCTCGCAAGCAACCCCAATCTCTCTCAGAGAGAGGGGACCGGGCTTTGTTGCCGCACAAGTGGGGGAAGTCGCTCTGGTCGGAGTTTACTTTTCGCCCAACCGTGCCTTCGCGGAGTTTGAGGCCTTCATTGCCACACTGCTGGGAGTAGTGCGCCGTCTAGCCCCGCTACAGACCATCGTAGCAGGGGACTTCAACGCTAAATCCACGACCTGGGGATCTCCCGTCACCAACCAGCGAGGTGAAGAAGTCGAGGAATTTGGCGTTGAGGCGGGGCTGGTGCTCCTCAACAGGGGGAACGTGAGTACATGCGTGAGGTGGCAGGGGGAATCCATCGTGGACATAACGTTTGCGACCCCCGCCATCGCCTCACGCGTGTCCGAGTGGAGAGTGATGGAGGACGCCGAGACCATGAGCGATCACAGGTACATCTGGATCAGGCTGTCCTCTCCTCCCCAAATCACTGTCCCCGCTCAGCAGGGCGTAAGGTCGGAGAAGTTTCGGCGCTGGGCACTAACGCGCCTAAACAGGGAAGCCGCCGTGGAAACGGCGATGGTGGAAGGATGGCTCCCGGCTCCCCCGGCAGATCTAGACGTCGACGCGAAGGCGGAGATGCTCCGGAGTGCTCTCACCAGGGTGTGCGATGCCGCAATGCCCAGGGTAGGTGACCGCCCACAGCAGCGTGCGGTGTATTGGTGGTCCGCGGAAATTGCGTCCCTCCGGGAGGACACCATACTCGCACGCAGGCAGTACCAGAGATGCCGCCGCAGAAGGCATCCCCCCGAAGAGGAAGAAGACCTCCTCGCCCGTCTGAACGAGGCAAGGTGGGCCCTGAAGGTCCGCATTAAACAGGGGAAAAAGGCGGCTTGGGAGGAGTTCCTGGCCGACTTGGATCGTGACCCATGGGGAAGGCCGTACCGTTCCGTAAGGAATCGGCTACGTAGTTCGGCGCCCCCCACGGAATCGTTCCAGCCGGAGCTCCTGACCCGTATAGTCGAGGGCCTGTTTCCGGACCGGGTGTTTGAGGCGGTCCCGTTCAACGCCCCGGAGCATGATGGGGAGGTGGATCCGTCCACCATCCCTCATGTAACGGACGAGGAGATGGAGTTAGTGGTTGATCGCCTCAGCCGCAAGAAGAAGGCCCCAGGGCCTGACGGCGTGCCGGGCAGGGTTCTGTCCCTAGCCCTTGACCATGTCGGAAGTAGGCTAGTCGAGCTCCTGGATTCCTGCCTTCGGGAAGGGAGGTTCCCGAGAATCTGGAAACAGGGCCGACTAGTCCTACTTAAAAAAGAAGGACGGCCAGTAGATTCTCCCTCCGCCTACCGCCCGATCGTCCTCCTAGATGAAGTGGGCAAACTCTTCGAGCGCTTGCTCGCCGCCCGCATCATCGAGCACCTGGAGAACGTAGGGCCAAACCTGGAGGACACCCAATACGGGTTCAGAAGGGAGAGATCGACTGTCGATGCGATCAAATCGCTTCGCAAGACAACGGACGAGGCAACAGAGAGAGGGGAAAGGGTGTTGGCGGTTTCATTGGACATCGCCAATGCGTTCAACACCCTCCCCTTCAGTGTGGTCATTCAAGCGCTGCAATTCCACCGAGTGCCCTGGTATCTGCGGAGAGTCCTCCGAGATTACTTCAGGGACAGGTTCGTCCTCTTCCTCGAACCAGGTGGGACGCGCATTCGCGCGCACAGGATGGTGTGCGGAGTTCCACAGGGGTCGGTCCTCGGGCCACTCCTGTGGAACCTCGGATACAACTGGGTCCTGAGAGGGGTTTCCCTTCCCAGGTCGGGCGTCATCTGCTACGCAGATGACACCCTAGTCACTGCACGGGGCGGTGACTACCAGGAGGCGGCGCGGCTTGCGTCTGTGGCTGCCACTTTGACAGTGACGAGGATAAGGTTGTTGGGGCTGGAGGTGGCGCTGCCGAAAACCGAGGCCATCCTGTTTCATGGTCCTCGGGGCGGCCCCCCCAGAAATGCCCACATCGATGTCGACGGAGTGCCAGTAAGGGTCGGGTCCCGGCTGAAGTACCTGGGGCTGGTACTCGACAGCCGCTGGACGTTTAGGCCGCACCTAGAGGAGATGGCTCCGAGGGTGGTGAAGGCAGGGATGGCTCTGTCCCGCCTGCTTCCCAACGTTGGTGGCCCCGGTGATAGCTGCCGCAGGCTGTACGCGGGAGTACTCCGTAGCATGGCGCTTTACGGAGCTCCGATATGGTCGGACGCCCTTACGCCCAGGAACGTCGCACTGCTGCGGCGGCCACAGAAAGTGGTCGCAGTTCGGGCAATAAGGGGGTACCGTACCATTTCGTACGAGGCCGCGACGGCAATTGCGGGAATGGTGCCCTGGGACCTTGAAGCCAAGGTTTTAACCGAGGTTCATGAGTTCCGGGCGGAGAGGAGGATGAGCGGCGAACGTCCGGCTCCTGCTGAGCTGGAGGCGGTGAGGCGAGAGGCGTGCGAGATGGCGATGTGGAAGTGGCAGGACCTGTTAGGCTCCCCCACATTTGGCCTCCGCACGGTCGAAGCCCTACGCCCGATTATACTGGAGTGGACAAGCAGGCCATATGGTGGCATCTCTTTCCACCTGACACAGATACTCACCGGACACGGTTGTTTCGGTGAGTATCTGTTCAGGATAGGACGAGAGGAAAGCCCAATCTGTCACCAGTGCGGAGCGGGGGCAGACACTGCGCAGCACACACTGCAAGTGTGCAGCGCCTTTTCTGCCCAGCGACGTACTCTGCAGATTGCTGCAAGAAGTGACGACTTATCTCTCCCCAATCTCGTTAAGACGATGTTGGAGGATGAGGAAACGTGGGACGCGGCGGTTCAATTCGCAGAGAGCTGCATGAGCCTGAAGGAGGAGGCTGAGCGCGCTCGCGAAGAGGCCGCCAATGCTCCATTGGCTAGGAGAAGGAGAGTTGGGAGACGCCGTCGTCGATACGCGGACCTCCATCCGCCGTAGCTCTGCTCCTGTCCGATGGCTCCCCTGATGATCCTGTAAATAAAAATAGTGTAAATATAAATAATAGTGTTAATGTAAATAAATGTGTGCTAATATGTTAATGTGAGTGTAAAGTAAATGTATATATTTGTAAAGTATAAAGTCCCCACCCTCGTAACTCTTCACGAGCGTGAGGCGGGACAAAGGAAGGAGGAGATCTGGTTGATGCTTTTGGCGCCACCAGATCCCAGAATTTTATGTGTGTCTGTATATATTTGTATATATTGAGGGTTTGGAAGGAAGAGTTTTTCGAAACTCAATTAGTGTAGTATGTAAATTTGTTCTTTAATTTAATATGTGTTAGGAAATAAGTTAGAAATAAGTTATAATCCCTATGCAAGAGAAGCTCTGTGTGGGTACCACACCACACAGTTCTATATTGTACTTCAAGTACTTTAGTATTAAGTAGTCTGTAGGTATTTTTAGGAATTGTATATATTGTTGTTGTGTGTATTCTTTGTGTTGCTATTGCATCATAAAGATGCGATGTTCTGTGCGTGCGCGTTTTCGCCCATGTTCCGGCGCGTGGCTGTTGTCGTGCTCCACATTCGAAACACTATTCGAATGGGCGCACCTCAATGGCTATAGGCGGGAACATGGGCGACAGGGTGGCCCTCGCGCGGTCATTTCCCTCGTGGATCAGGTCCCGTGACTGCCACTTAGCCTTCTGCTTCTCGGATTGCGTCCCCCAGGGTTTAGTGCGGTAGCCCCTCCGTCTCACCCTCCCAGCCGGGATTTACTCCTGGCAGCTGACTTGGGGCCTCTCCCCTTGTCAGTGGGATGTGGAAAGGCGGACGGGTAGTCCCACATAACCGCGGGCCTCTTCAAGGTTCGTGGTAGGTGGTACACCTTCCCTGGGTAAAAAAAAAAAAAAAAAAAAAGGTAATAGACACCGTGTATAGGTTACTAAAACTTATAATTAATATTTTGTTACGTGGCATTGATTCAAGCAACTTCATACATTTTTCCAGTGGGATTGAATTCCATGCTTCGACAAAAGCTTCGTAGAGTTCGTTGTGACTGGAGTAACGTTAGTTTGAGACTTTCTTTTTTACGACATGCCACAGATTTTCTATGGAATTTAAATCAGGTCTATTTGCAGGCCCGTCTAAGACGGAAATACGCTGTTCCCTAAGAAAATATTTTACACTGTCGGCGGTGTGTTTAGGGTCATCATCGTGCTGAAAGATCCAGGTTACAGGCAAATTGTCGTCAGAGTAGGGAATCATTGTCTCTTCTAAAATGTTTCTGTTCTGCAGTTGATCAATTCTACCTTCAATCTTTCGAACGGGTTCAAATCCACAACCGGAAAAACATCCCCATACTTGATATTGCCGCCCCCGTGCTTGACTATGCTTCTAGTGTATTTATAATTTAAAGCATGGTTTATTGGACGTCTAACGTAGCGCTTGCCATCTCGCAACGTCCAATTGACATACTTTTTAGCTAATAATAATCGCTTCTCTCGATGTTGCTTGGTAAGAAGCGGTACCTTTCGAGAAACCCTCCCAAACAATTTTGCTTCCACTAATCTACGGCGTACCAGTCTTGAGACGTTTCTAGGGTCATCAGGCGAAAAAACTTAATTTTGTAATCTGGTTGGAGCCCTTAAATGGGTCTTGTTTAGCAATTCGTACGATTAGCTTAACTTCTCTGGTTGAAGTTTTCCTTTTCAATAGTTCCGTGTCTTTTATAATGGTTAATAGCATCAAAAAATTACTGTACGGAACATTTTAAATGATCAGCTATTCTCCTGTTCGTCCATTTTTGGTCGATGTGCAAATTAACAATTATTTGCCTAGTTGACGCATCACAACTTTTATTTTTGCCCATTTTGAACAAAAAATCGTAAACGAAATTCCAATTTGATGTTCAATTGCCGCCAAAACAATAAAAAGTTTCATTTTTTCAATTTCGAAAATAGAATGTGCCGTGCATGCTTTTCTAAAGAATAAGCTATGTATGCTTTAAACTCTTTTTATGATTGAAGTTTAGATAGTTTTGTTTTTTTTAATGTATTTTATGAGTATTCTAATTGAGTGGCTATATTGTTGCACGATTATTAAATATCTATAAATTTTCCACGAATATTGTATGTGGACAAACCTTCATAATTCATATGAAGTGTTTCTAATTATAAGTCCACTACTGTATGTATTATCTATTAAGTTAAGTTACGCATAGTGAACTATAGTGTCTTAAGTATTGTATGTGGTAAAGAAAAATAACAGATATAGGATGTAGATAACCGCCTCTGTGGTCTAGTGGCTAAGACCACCGGTTTAGACCCAGAGGTCCCGGGTTCGATTCCCAGCGGGGGTACATGTTTGTGTACTCGGTTTGGTTGGTGGTAGGGCTTGTTTGTCCGCCTGGCTAGCTACCACCATCTTATCTTAATATGTCGCCATAACATCAATGTTTGTAGCATTGTTGTGTTCCGGCAGCTAGAGATGATGGCCAGTACCTCACTAGTTGAGGATCCCGGGTGAAGTGCGCTTCCATCATTGGCCTTATCATCACTTAACATCAGGTGAGATCAAGGCACTGTGCTTACTAGTAAATATTAAAAAAAAAGTAGGGAACGTATTTTATCAATGAAATGAAAGTTATAGGTTTTTTTATGTACACAAGTTTTATTTTATTTAATTATTGTATAATACATTGCATTGCATATATATTTATTCTGTGTTAATATTAAATATGTATATAATATTTATATTTGAAAAATAATTTACATACTTACTCCCTACTTTAACTTTTTATATGCATATGATAAAAAAGTTTATAGCGTTCACAATAAATACATACTATTACTATTATCACAAAAAATAAAGACATAAGAACCATACATGTAAATCACAGAAACGAAAATATATAAGTAGATGGTCAATAAACATATAGAAAATCAATAAAAGTATATACTATATACATATATATAGTTTATATACCTATATGTAGTCTTAGTAATATTTGAATACATATTTTGTATTGTATAGTAAATTAAAGAATAATAGACAATAGAAATTATTTAAAGAAACAACAAAAAAATACTAATTTAAAACAAATTAACAATGATGTCGCAAGAAAAAATTATAATTTTAATTTTTAACATAACAAATCGAAATTGTAAATTTTTTTAAATAATTTTCATCACATAACGTATTTTTAAATATATATTGAATTTTTGTGTAAATAAGGTTTTTTAAATTGATAAGAATATTAAACAGTGTTATTATAGTACTGATTTTTAAAAGCGTAAAGTTATAAAACAATTTTTTTTACATTTTTTTTTCGAAATTTTGATAGAGTCATATCAAAAAAATCTTTATTGCAGGTACTGTATACTTAACAGGCCCAATGAAAATTTACTGTAATTTACAATCCAATATTCCAATATTACGATTAACAATCCAGTACCAACCCAGTATCCAATCCCACGTAACATCAATCATACCGTCATTATTATTTTTTTTATTTATTCAATTGCATAACTGTTACAAAAGAAATATCAAACAACGCCATTTGCTTAATATTAAAGACAAACAAGATGGCTGCTCAGATCTGTCAAAACATCAAAACTGTCAAATGCTATAAAAGTTTTTCTATTTACAAGTAGTAATTGATTCCGTTCAGGTAAGGAGAATACGGAAGGCTGACTGCGTTAGGATAGGACAATGGTAGAGTGTCTGCTAGGAGAGAGCTGACGGTCAGCAAAGAGAGGGTGTCAGCAAGATTGTTTGCTACAGAGTTTTGTTGGACAACCACTTGGCCAAGAGGGTTGATGAGTGGAGAAGGAGCTAGGACAGTTTGGGGTGCGAGCAGAGCTTGGGAGAGGAGAGCTTGGGGGAGAAGAGCTTGGGGTGGGAGAAGAGTTTGGGGGTAGACCGGGGGCAGAAGGGTTTGGCCACATCCACACGGGCTAGGTGCAAGCACTGGCCCTGGGAGGACGTTGGAGACAATCGGAGCTGATCTCATACACTGGGCGTAGCTCTGAAAGAAACAAAAAGTATTGGTGTAGCAATTGAAATTTTAAAAACTATAAAATTATAACTAAACTATAAAACTATAAAAAATTTAATTTTAAAATTCAATTGTTTTATTCAAAATTAACTGTAACAAGTTTAGTGTTTTTTGAATATGTCTGTTGTTATAATATTAAAAATCTTTTTTTTTTACGAACGCATCGGTGGCCGAGTGGGTTAGTGGCTCGGCCCGATGTCCGAATGTCCCGGGTTCAATTCCAAAGGCAAAGTGTGTTTCGAAATTTCAACTCAATTTCAATATCAATGAAATTTTTTAAATGCAATTCTATATTTTTTGTGGCGACGAAAACTGGCGACGGCTTACTCGGCTCACTGTGTCGAACACTAGTGCCATTACAATACTTTTTTTTTTTAATTGTCTTTAGCAGTGCCCTATTCAGGATCCGATCCTAACCCTTGAGAATCTAGTAGGGCACGGGGACACGCCTTAGTGCGTGATGCCATTCCCTCTAGGAAAATTTGTGTTATGTCAAATATTAATGTGAAATAATAGTGGATTATTAACCGTTAAGTGTTCGTTAGTGCGCATGAGTGTTGGCAAATGAAACAAAACAGTGTAACTTCACTTTTCAAATTCTCTCAAGAAGTCCGCCCGAGGAATTAGTAAAGCCCCCACATCTTTACTGAGTTACTCGAGGGGTTGGGGGGTATATCATTTCTCACTTCTCATTTTTATTATCATTCATCATCATCATACTGACTGGAAGGAAATATTGTATATTTATGTATTACTTGTAAGAAAAATTACTTTGACACTGGCTAAATGTGCTAATCGCACGAAGCCATCAACTAAAAGAAAG
The DNA here is from genome assembly GCA_949315975.1 of Eudonia truncicolella. Taxonomy (NCBI): domain Eukaryota; kingdom Metazoa; phylum Arthropoda; class Insecta; order Lepidoptera; family Crambidae; genus Eudonia; species Eudonia truncicolella. The sequence goes on from OX438851.1 coordinate 2,818,945, forward strand.
AAAGAAAAGAAAAAGATTATTCTACGGCAAAATGACATTACCCATTTCAAAATATAAGTACATTTTTGGAACAAAATATGACTAATCCGGAAGTTATTTAACTGTTTTAGTTTAAATTGCAACAACACATGTTTTATCCCTACATTTTTCAGTCAGAACTTAGCATGTAAAAAAACTTGATTATTCCAATCAGCCGCGTCAAAACTAGATTATTCTATTTAAAATTTTGGATTTATTCATAATATATTATTGTTAAATTTTTGAATCCTGTACAAAGCAATGACTATTGTTGTCGTCTACAATAATGCATCAAAATTGCGGGTTCAAAACATAGCTGCTTAACTAAAAAAACTATTTTCTCAAATTGTGCAAAAACACAAAAAGTGGAATAATCAGGTTTTGAAAAGAACCTCCTCCTATGTCGAGCACTGTGCTTAATGTCAAAAACTGGTGCCATATATACTTTTACAAAAAAAAATGCTTACCTGGAAAATGGCTGCCTGAGCGAACACAAGAACTAATGCGAAGGATTTCATTTTTAAGTTTTTTTTTTTATTTAAAATCTTTTTTCTTTTCTTTCAACGAAGGAAACTTCTCGTATGATATCCACTATGATGAACAGATACTTTATATACAATGTAAGTTACACAATATACATAAGTCGTGACAATTAACAGACAGCGTATCGACTTTAACGTGTTAGCAATAAAGGTCATATTCGTAAGGCGATGTTGTGAAAATTTAAGAACACATACATGTCTTATCATGGAAAAGCATTAGTAATGATGTTATATTACATACGGTATGTATAATAAGCGCATGCGTAAGATTGATCTTTGATAAAACTTTTTTTTGTTACAATGACATTATTTTTTTTTTTTTTTAGAGAGATTGCTGATTGCCTCTACGGCATTTTCAGCTTCACCGGGGTTTAATACATTAATATGACGACCTCAATAGCGCGCTCGGTCGGCGATTGCTGAGGTTAAGCAACTTTCGCAACGGTCGTTCATCGAATAGGTGATCAAAAATGTATCATCTCGAGTGCCTCCGTGCTTCGGAAGGCACGTAAAGCCGTTGGTCCCGGCTGCATTAGCATTCGTTAACAACCAACGCACCGCACTGTGCCCGCGTGGTGGTTTACGGCCAGTTCCTTTACGTTCCTCGCCGCCCCCAAAAAAGCCCGGTGAAGCTGAAAATGCCGCAGCGGCAATCAGCAATCTCTCTCAAAAAAAAAAGGCTTAAAACCACGCTTGCCAAATGCAGGTTGGTGATCACAAACCCGGGATATGCATCAAAAAATCTGAAACACACTTTGCCCGACCTGGGAATTGAACCCGGGACCTTCGGGCATCAGACCGAGCGCTTTGGCACTCGGCCACCGAGGTGTTTTATCGCTATATCAATGTAATTTATTTGAGTCACATAATTTCATAACAGATTACATAAAAAACTTAAATAAGTATACACAAACCTAGATAATAATGAACCTTTGCAATACCTACAAAGGAAAATCGATTTTTGAAATCGTTTCAAAATCGATAACATTGTTCTGTACAAAAACTAGCGATTTTAATCGTTATGTTTTAATGATATGATAAAAACTAAAGAGTGCTGTTGTGTTTCCCCCCAAAGAGGAATAATGCAAAAAGTTACTATTGCATTTCTTTTAGGAGTTATACTCAATGTAAGTCATTCTATCTTATCTTTGATAATTAATTATTAACCAGAGAGAGGCACGGACAGATCATTATTTGATAATTATCTTATCAATATTTTAAATGTGTGTAACTTTTTATCTCAGTATAATAAACACCTGGTGATCTCAAGTCAAATCCGGAGATATTATTTATTTATTTATTAAAATTTACAAAGGTACTCAATATTAATCTATAGATTGAAGCAGTGTGATAAAAACCAATATTGCTTTGTCCACACGCCGGCACTCACCGCCTTACGCTCACAATATACAAAAATAGTCAAACAATGTGGTCATTACAATCCACCCACAACAGGGCTAACATTTCGCGTGAGGTTTGCACAGCCTAGCGCTGCCTAACCACACACGAAATAATTTGTGTTTACACACGGGGTGGTTTGTGATACTTCATTTATAATTATGTATTCCATAATGTATACTATTTCTATGTCTTAAATCTGCACAAAGTGTTTATTATTCTCCTAAATATTATGAGCTTACTTGGTTAAGTTAGCTACTATTAACGATAAAAAATAATCTTTTAATTTGTTTTTGATATTTGATTCAGTAATTTTGTTCCTTTAAAGTTGACGGAAGGTCGTCAATTTAGGTATGGTAACCCTATCCGTTTTTTTTTAGAGAGAGATTGCTGATTGCCTCAGACGGCATTTTCAGTTTCTCCGGGCTCATTTGGGGACGGCGAGGAACGTAAAGGGTCCCTCAAGCCGTGTGAAACGAATCACCTGCGGATGTTTTCTAGAGGGAACGGCATCGCGCACTAGTGCGCGTCCCCGTGCCCTACTAGATTCTCCGAAGGGTTCGGATCGGATCGGGCCCTATCTGTATTCAATTGTTGATAAAGACCAAAATCAGTTGCTTACCCCTATTTTAAATCATTAAAGGAAAAAAGAGAGTCGATCACTGGTTCATGTCGTACAGTAGGTAGTACTACTCTTGCTCACTCATTCTAGAAACTCTTGCCGAGTTACTGATGAGTTTTCACTCATTTTCATTCATTTTGTTTTTACAGTGATGAAAACACTATTTGGGCGATCTCTACTGGGTGCCAAGTGAGAGTTTCATTCGCTATTATATCACGTTAACGAAAACGAGAATTTGTATGGCAAAATGTTAACTCTTCTCGTGTGCCGCCAGAGGCGCTGCTTCAATGCCATGCTAATTTTCGTTTTAAACAAAACTCACACTAGGCACCTTGTTAACGACTGCTATGCTAATGCAGCTGCGACCAACGGCTTTACGTGCCTTCCTAAGGATCATAAAAATAAATAAATAAATAATGTCGTTTATTTCTCTTCACAGTTAAAAATATTTACTTACTTACATAATATCTTAAATTACAGATTGTCATCGCAAAATCAACCATCAACAAAGATCTGTTCACAAACAAGAGACCAGAATCGAAACAATTGAACAACAATGACTTATACAAGTCTCAGACCAAAGCTAATACCCTTCACGTACCAAAACTACTTACTAGTAACGTTAACAACGCATCTAGAAATAAAAATGCTTTCCATATAGCACCAACAACAGCACTATATGGAGGTAAACATAACAACAGCATTAATCAACATATAGAAAATGTACGAAACAAAAACAATGAGATGAATTTAAAAATGGCGCAGCTTAAAGCGAATCCACACAACAGCAATTCAACAAAACTTATTGAGAGATATCTGAAATTAAAAATGAATACGACGAATGAGAAAAAGGTGCCCGAAGTCATAGCTCCTACTATGATACCGATTTTCAGACCTATGCAACATAATGTAAGAAGTGTACCTCAACCTTTAGCTAGCGAACTGATCAGAGCTGATGACCTTTCGAATGGAAATTCTATTAATGATTTAGATTCAAATCACAATGGTAGAAGACCTGTCCAAAATAACGAAGAAGTACATACTGAAGAAGTATATCTGGAAGATACTTTAAACTTATTGAAGGAGCAACAGAACGGATGGTATTTTCAACAAATTCCATTAGCTTACTTTGAGCAGAGTGAAATGGATGATGTATCAATCAGTCCTAACCATGACATCAACAGTTCTCAAGTGCAGCCTAACTTTATCGATGTAAACCAAGAAAGTTTATCACAAAACGGTCAGGAACAAACCGTTGTTATAAATAATCATTTTAATAATGAACACACGTTACTGATAGATCAAAATGTATTCGATAAACAAGTGTTAAGTTCTTATATGTTTGACCAATCAACCACTGACAAATATATCCAAATAGGGAGTCCAAAATTCAAAATGGAATTCATCCCTGTTAATGCAGATCAATTGAATTCATTACATAACTTTCAAAACACTTTAGCTCCACCAGAAAATGTGAATTCAAATAATAATGGACTAAATGATGTACCTAATATCGAAGTTAACCCAAATCAGAATGTAGACACACCAGCCATTTTAATTAAGAGTATGCATTTTACACCAGTGATTGATATAAATAATAACTTACACAACACACAGACATTACCAAATAATATAATTGTACAAAATCAATTCAATAATGAGCCTTCTACAAAGGTAGAAAATTCAGAAGCAAATTTAGTGTTAAATATTCTTAGAGCCAATATGTTAGATCAAGAATTGGTTAAAGACCATCACGCTGCTTCTAAAAGTCAAGTCCATCAAAACAACATAACACCACCTATTGGTAATGGAAAAATAAGCTCAATTAAAACAGGCACAAGCTTCAATATCCCGTGTCATAGAGCCGCAGATATTTTGGAAGATTTCGTCGTAATCAATCAACAACAACCGTTTTATCAGGTGCAACCGATTTTGAACTCCATAACTGAGAATCCGATCGCCAATTTGCAATGTGAAAAGCCTTTAATTATGTCTCAACAGAATGCAATTGACGATGATTCTTTAGCTATAGTTTTTAAGCCGAAAAATATTTCTTTGCTCAATTTCTATGGCGATTTGCTAAAGAAAATAACACTGACCGTGTTAGTGCCTTATCACATTTCAAAACTGACTTCTTAATGGTTTTCTTATAGTTTTATTGAGTTATACCCATCTGATACCTTAAAACGATAGTAAAAAGTATACAAATGTGGATCATTTTGAGGAATCAGTTGGACTTTAGCGATGGCGAAGGTTTTTAACTCTCTGCAAACGCACAATAGATTTTATAAGTATTTATTTATTTAATAAATTATTCTAGAAATTTTGAGTTGTTGTATTTCTTTCTCACTACTAAGCACAACACAAGTAAAACACTACACAAGTACTAAACAAGACTAAGGATTTCTCAAATCAATTTGGAATTGTTAGGTACAACAAGATCCTGACCGATTTTTGGCTCGTTTCGTAACTATAGATGAAACATGGCTCCACCATTATGATCCTGCAACGAAACAACAGTCCATGACTTGGAAGAGGCCGTTATCTCCAACGCTTAAGAAGTTTAAGGCATTTCCATCCGCCGCTAAGATTATGGGCTCTCTTTTCTGGGACAGCCAGGGGGTGATAATGATTGAATACCTCAATCATGGAGCCACTATACGCAGAACAAATAAAAAAGTGCGTCATGAAATACGCGAAAATCGCCGCGGCAAACTTGCTAAAGTTCCACACAAGTCCCGAGTTACAATGACTGCTATCCAATATGATGGATTTGAATTGATGGAACATCCTCCATACTCACCTGACCTTGCGCCTAGTGATTTCTACCTGTTCCTGCGGTTAAAAGAACAACTGACAGGTCACAAATATGGCAATGATGAGGAAGTGATTGCCGCCGTACATGATTATTTAAGCGATCAAGATGAAGATTTTTTCCAGAGGGGAATTTTAGGATTAGAATAACGATATACCAAGTGTGTAAACCTCAAAGGTGATAATATAATATATAACTGCTTCATACTCATTATCTCTTTTTATTGAACACCCCTAGTACGTGTAGGTAGGTAATGGCACAAAACTATTAAAAAAAAGCTTCGCGAGATAATTTAAACGCAGCAATCATTCTAACATCATCACATCAGCATCATCATCAGCTGGACAACGCATGTTCTTAATTAGATATATTTATTTCTATTTTTAAATTTATAAGTCTCAGAGCAAACATTCGCACTGGTGGGTAATGAATTGAGAAAAGGGTGCATTTCTCATGAACAGCTATTTAGCCTTAAACCGTATGCTATCATAGTTTTTTCATCCCCCCCCATCTCGGAAAGAGTATTTTTGCTCTTCGATATCTGAGTGCAAAAGCCGTTTTTATCCGCTAGAGAATAAAGTAAAATGAATTTAGAACATCGTGAATTCAAAACATCATTAAACCTATTTACTTCTACCTCCATGGTGCCGAATTTATCATACAACCTTTTTTAATTTGTTAAAAACTCAGACTCGGAACCTTCTTGGTGTACTTTTTTTTATTTGTTTTGCGCGCGTGATTTTATTTTCACGTCATATTGTTAAAACCTTAGGTTAAAAACAAGAAACTAGAAAACAAGTAAAATCCTAAAATTAGTGATTCTAGCGATGAGGAAGTTTATTTGACGCCAACAGAATAGGGCATTACACCCTTTTTCGAAAAGTGTTTTAAATTACTCCAAGAGTGATAATAAACCATTATAATTTTTATATGATTTTTTTTAAATCGATTAATGCCATAAAAACTACTTTTAAATTATCATTTTAAATTTTCGCGCGGAAATACTAGCCGCCATTCTGTTTCGGCTCGTGACGTCACTGCGTCAGCAAATAAATAAATATCGCTTACGAACATTGATTTACAAATAAAATACAACAGACTATTTTCTGAAATTAATAATGAGTTTATCATTGGTGTATTGTTCCTGTATGCAAGAATACGAGCATAAAAACGCCGGGAAAGTTGTGGCTTCAAGTGCCAACTAACTAATATAGGTACCTATATGAGAAATAGGTACTTGGTTAAAATTGGCAAGAAGAGATCCAAAGTCATTATCTACAAATACTAGACTGTATTTCAGTGAAAATCACTTTGATGTAACTAAGTGTTATTATAAATAACTATCGTTTGACCAACAAAAGAAAACTGATAGTTAAAAAAAATGTTTACGTAAAAATAGTACACAAGTCACTAACATTACAGTTCCTAACAAAAATGTTACACTCAACCTAAGTAACTGTAGCAACGTTACTTTCAATTTTTCTTAATTATACCTAAGTATTATTTCTTATAATTTAAAGATTATTCTGTAATACTTACCTATCATAATGTAGTAGTTAATACCTAAACTGAAATAAAAGTGTCTTGTGATTGTAAATGTTTTTTTTTGCATTTAGTAATTTCCTCGCTGAGGTGGGATGAAAAGTTACGTGTTGCACTCGAGTGCAAAGATTTTTCACCTTGTGCTCTTTTGATTCACTCGCTAACGCTCAGGATTCTAATTTTTAAATTTTTAATTTTTAAATTTCAATTTCAATTTTTATTTTTCAATTTTAGAATCCTTCGCTTGCTCGGTCATCAAAATTGAGCACGCGGTTAAAAAGCAACTTTGCACTCTTGTATAACAAATAACTATTCTACCAAAAAAGAGCTTTGTAACATAGATTATTGAAGTAAAAAAAAAACTAAAATATTGGAAAATTTAAGTATAGGTAATATAGGATTAGACGCGGTGTACCCAGTCCTTAAAGCCTTTTTTTTTTTTTTTTTAGGGGGATACCGCACTAAACCCCTGGGGGACAAGGCAATCCGAACACTAAATAAGGCGACAACCACGGTATACTTCCAAAGGAATTGAGCCGCGGCCGCCGCCCTGCGCCCGTGCACCAACCTACGGCCATCTCCGTGCGATCATTCCCGCTTGCGCGGGAAAATGCGCATTTGACGGCCGCGCGCCAGTGCACGGGCACGTGCTGACAACGCACAGCATGGGAAATTCATAAGGAATTTCGGCTATTTGTTAGGTGGCACATCAGTGCCACTTAACTACGGCTTCGGGGGGGGAAGACGCCCGCCACGGACCACGGTCCATGGCGGGTGCCCCCTTTCCCCCCCGTGCGACCTGAGAACCTTTAAGAGGCGGCCGTCTTTTTGGTACGACGCCCAGAAGGGACGCCGCCAGAACTCCTCTCACTGCTCAGAAGGAGTAGTGAGTTACGCAGCCCAAAGTAGACCACGTATGGGAGCTGCGAGGCCCAGAAGGGACCCGGCCTAGTCAGATGTCAGCCGGCTGGGTCCAAGCGTCTACTACACGCCAGAGCGGGAGACTGTTGGAACCAGCCGTTGCCCAGGGTGCACCAACGTGGAGGTCATCTGACTCGCACCCCACCCAGTCCTTAAAGCCTGGACTAAGCGCAGACATGGAGCGCTAACCTTTCGTCTGGTGCAGGCACTGTCAGGACACTCGCAAACGCGGTATAATGCGGAATGCATGCAAAAGTATCTGTTTCTATGATGGTTCGTTATTTCTATTTTTTGATTTGGGAAACGTAGTAAGTGTTTATTTTTGAATTTATTTATTACGAAATCCACGTGGACGGAGTCGCGGGCAAACAGCTAGTAGTTTTATAAAATTGTTATTTATATCTAAGAACTGCTATTTTATTTCACATCTTGGATACCATGTACTTCCACAACCACGCATTACGCATTTATGGATCATTTTACTTAATATATTAATCTATAACGTGAAATTATCAATTTATAAACTCGAGTAGACAACAAAACATGAGTGACAGCTGGCATCAATAAGACATTTTTTTTTATTTATTTATTCATGACCATGGATACTAGTCCTTTATACGTTTTTCTCCTGTCTTGTTTCCTATATGATGATGATGAACGATAATAGAAATCAGAAATGATATACCCCCCAACCCCTCGAGTATCTCAGTAAAGATGTGGGGCTTTACTAAGTCCTCGGGCTGACTTCTTGAGAGAATTTGAAAAGTGACGTTGCACTGTTTTGTTTCATTTGCCAACACTCATGCGCACTCACGAACACTTAACGGTTAATAATCCACCATTATTTCACATTCATATTCGACATAACACAAATTTTAGAAAATAGAACAAACCGTAGACATGACTCTTCACTTTTCCGCCAAGAAGTCCCTTAAATATTAAATAGCGGCCTGTATTGCCCACTTGACTAGGTCCCTAGAAGTCGGTATATATTGTAGATTACATACAGTTCACGGAACAGGGTAATGTTATGAAAATACGTTTAATAACAACACAAGTTAAAATCTACATAACGTGAGCACCATTTTTATATTTTGTCATAGTAAAGCACAGTGCCTTGGTCTCACCAGAGGTTAAGTGATGATAAGGCCGATGATGGAAGCGCACTTCACCCGGGATCCTCAAAATGCTACAAACATTGATGTTATGGAGACATATTTAGATAAGATGGTGGTAGCTAGCCAGGCGGACGACAAACAAGCCCTACCACCAACCAAACCGAGTACGCAAACATGTACCCCCCGCTGGGAATCGAACCCGGGACCTCTTGGTCTAAACCGGTGGTCTTAGCCACTAGACCACAGAGGCGGTTATTTGTAGAAAGGGTGCCTCAATACACTAGCACACTATGATAATTGGCTCAAAATAAAAATAAACATCCGTGTAATCGTTACCGTTAATAATATCACGTTTACCCTGGACAAATAGTGGTAATTTTATTTTAGTTTACCCATTTATCGGCAGATTTGATTTATTGACTGTGAACACCACTCACACAGGCCTCTCCAATTATATCACGGTCACTATGGTATTTACCTAAGTTTCATGGCAATCGTATGAATGGTATAGGAACGCATAAGGGGCAGACAAAGAAACATTAAGTTTTATGTACAATGGGTCCATGGGGGCCGGAGGCAAGGCAGAGAGTGTGTGTTAAAGAGAGGCAGTGTTAAAGAGTTAAGTGCTCGCCTTATTTAGGCCTCTGGTGACAAGAAAACTCGCAGCTAAGTACCTCTCTGCCAGCGTATTAGCTTGGCGATCCAGAGGGGCAATGTTGCCAGCATTCTTAGGACAGCTCCCATGAGCCCACAGTTGGAGGACATCTTTTATTTATGTATAGGTAGTTTTTAATTTGCTTTATCTTTATGTGTTTTTTTTTAAGTTTAGTTGAGTGATGATTCTAAATTAAATACGTATATAAGTAGGTAGCTTTATAGAATTCGCATTTTCTAGATCTGCGCGTTCACGGCCAAAACAATCGAATGACGATGCGGAGTAAACAAAGTGACGTCATTGCATCGCAATGGCTGCCGCGCATGCGCGTTGGCCGCAAGCTGTGGCGACACACTAGGTGAAAATCTTTGCGAAAATATCAATAAATTCTGACTACCTACAACTTTTTAAGAATCAAAAAGTGACTCTGTAAATAATGGAACTATTTTCTCGTAGAGATACAGAAGGGCAGCAGATCAACCTACCTCAAAATGTCAAGTTTCTTTAGTAAATTTTGAACCTTAGTGTTTGGGTATGAAGATTAACATCGATTAGAGAAATTTGACAGTTTTGGATAGGTTGATGTGCAGGCGTGTGCACATTATTTTTTTAATTAGGGTAACCAACCACTTGACCTCCATCTTACTTGTGATGTGATGATAAGTGATGATGAAGTTGAAGGTGGAAGCGCCGGAAACCTTAACTACTGAAGCACTAGACATTAGCTGCCGGAACACAACAATGCCTCTTTTCTAGGTTGTTCTAGGTGCGAATAAGGTAAGGTGAATAAGCGTAAGCGCAATGTGTCTTGAACGATACTTAATACATAATGCATCAAGAAATGCAGGGCCATGGTGGGATATGGACCATCCTACTATCAGCAACTTAATTGCCTAGGCCTGTACAATAATACGATAACGTCTCAATGGTAAGTCGGTAGGTAACCTGATTTTGGCATTAGTCATCAGTCATCACCATCACCATCATCAACGGCTCATTTTATGTTCCCACTGTTAGTGCACGAGCCTCTCACTCTGAATAGAAACGCCACAGGAAGAATTTGAGTAGTTTTAGCCGGCTAAAACTAAGTGTAGCCGCACTTCGGCTATAAGCCGTAACATAGTATAAATAAATGAAAATGTTTTATAACACGTTCGAGTGGCAATTCACCCCGTGTGGTACCGGCCTTCCACCCCAAAAATACAGAGGGGTGAGATTTTATACTTCTTCTATAGCTAACTGCGGACAGTCGCTATCCTGATACCACGCCTGAATGTCGTACTTCAAAAAAGGAAAACATCATAGAAATTTAAACAGTATTGGTATTTTATTGAATGTGTTTCGCAGTGAGAAGACTAGAAAGCCGTCAAGTGTAATTGTGAATTAAAAAAGTGTTCTTACAAAGTGAAGTTATGACGTTAAATGCCCTGCCGGCATCATACATGATAGAAGAAAGATTTAAAAGTATTGATTTGGAAACAACTGTTATGCCTTCTTTGATATTTCGTAATCGGTAAGTCGATAATCTCAGTTTCATAATCTAGTTTTGTAGTAGGTACCGTGGGCTGTTATTGACATTTCAGTTGGTTGGTAGCAAGGAGTTTTTGTTTCGTTAGGTTGGCGAAACTGCATGCTCACCACAGACAAATAATAAATGACGTCTCAACTCATTTTTCTTCTTATTTTTTTGTGACCATATAAACTTCTTGGATGCTTTGACGATTATTGCCAGTTGCCAGTTTTGAAGGTAGTCAATTGAGAAGCCTTCTTCGGCACCACGCGGGCCCAGTGCGGATTGGTGGTTGTTAACGTAGCTAATTTTGCCGGGACCCGGGACCGACCGACGGCTTTACGTGTCTTCCGAAGCACGGAGGAGCTCGAGATGATAAATTTTTGGTCACCCATCTGAAAACCAGGCCTTTGCGAAAGTTGCTTTGGGCCCTGAACACTCTGAAATGCACTTCTTTATGCATGATTTCTATAAAAAGTATACCTACAACTTACAAGGCCAATAATATTTGCAATAATGTTATTTTTAAAAAAATGCAGAATTATGAAATTTCCTCGATAGAAAAATAAATCACCTCTAAACATTATTACTACCTATTTTTAACCTTACACTTAAGGCATAAAGTTAAAAGTTTATTGAAGAAATTTGACAGTTTGTGGTAGGTTGATGTGCAGGCGTGTGTACATTACAAGATTATCTTTTTCAATTACTAAAGCACGTACTACGTCGATGCCGATCCGATCCGAACCCTTCGGAGAATCTAGTAGGGCACGGGGACGCGCACTAGTGCGGGATGCCGTCCGTTCCCTCTAGAAAACCTCCGAAGGTGAATCGTTTCACACGGCTTGAGGGACCCTTTACGTTCCTCGCCGCCACCAAACAAGCCCGGTGAAGCTGAAAATGCCGTCAGAGGCAATCAGCAATCTCTCTCAAAAAAAAAACTACGTCGATGAAATTAGGTATTTATTTTTATATAAATATATATTTCTATTTTATTATTTATAATATTATTTACGTAATACTTTTTTATAACTTATTAGAAAAACACTATAGTTTATTTTTTTTTCATTATAACATCTAGATTTTAAATGGATAGTGTTAATCAAAATTATATAAATAGATAAAGTAACACTGTATAACATAAACATGAACAAAAAATAAATAATTCACAAAAACCGCCAAACAATTATGTGGTCTTATCGCTTTCAAGCGATTTCTTCCAGACAACCAGTCGAAATTATTTACTTGAATTCATAGGATCACGCAGTATTTGGATCCCTTTTATTTCTATGCAGATCGACAGAGAGCGCTGTTTCATGGTTGCCAGCGCCCTAACAGACCGAGCTCATTTGCAACAGCGTCATCGGCCCTCCTCACTTTAAATTCGGGATTTGAAGCCGCACTTCTTTTCAAATGTTTCGTAGTGCGCATCTAGGTATCGTCATTCATTAATTATTCTGTGGTATCGTGTTTGAATACGATCCGTTCAATATCAACATTATTTACTTTGTAAGCCAAAATGAGCCTTATTGAATGTCAACGACTACGTCATCGAAATACGATTCCTAGTTTTTTTTTTTTAATACTTTGCACGCTAAATGACTCCACACCACCTAATGTTAAGTGGAGTCCAGACGCGAAGACAACTGGTGCAGCGTGAAAACAACGCAGCATCAGTCAACTTCACTCTGCCGGCCCACAAGGTGCTTCTTCATGCCTCGTTTGAAGGACCCCATATCATAGGAAAGAGGGAAAACATGTGCTGGTAGACTATTCCATCTTTTAGAGGTGCGACAAAGAGTCACCAAATTTCTTTCTTAGTGTCAGTTACGGTTGATAAAAAAGAAATCGTAAGATTTTTTATATCTTACGGGTAAGCCTTCGTTTCACCTGATGTTAAGTGATGATAAGGCCGAAGGTGGAAGTGCACTTCAACTCGGAATCCTCAACTACTGAAGCACTGGTTAATCTTATCTCTAACTGCCGGAACACAACAATGGTACAAACATTGAATGGGTTAGGAATTGCTGGAAATCGAACACGGGACCTCTCATGATAAAACATTACTGAGACCACATAACAGGTATGACTTGTGAGAATGTTCGACAATAGTTTTCGTAGCCAAAAAATTACATAGAATTTCATTGAATTAACTGGATGAAAGCAAGGAATCATGTTGCCCGATTCAATTGTCGCTAAATGCACATATCAGTTGTTGCTGACCTCTCTTTCTAACGATTAAAGGAAACACAACTGTCGATAACTGGTTCCTGGTGAGCACTGGTGCCACTACTCAATGTCATCATCATCATCATCATCCAACTGCTGGGCACAGGCCTCCCACATGCACAACAGCACGTGGGGAGATAGGGCACTAGGAGTCTAGGGGCACAGAATAATTAATGGTACCAGGGTACTAGGGGCTGGTCTTCTCTGGCCTTATATTTTTGCTTGCAGTATGAGCTGTAAGAGATTGTATTTATTGCTGCGCATAATGTGCCCGAAATACTACAGCTTCCTTCGTTTTATATTTTTCAGGAGTTCTAGAATAATTTTCAAAAGAGCATCAACCACCGCACCGCACTGGGCCCGCCCGCGTGGTGATTTATGGCCCATTCTCCCTATCCATCCATAGGGAAGGCTCGTGCCCCAGCGGTGGACGTGGAGACATAAAAATGAGCTGATGATGATGATGATGACATGAGATTTAAAATTAATTAAAAGACTAATACATGTCATGTATGTACATACTTAATGAATTGCAATTACTTAATTTAATTAAAATTATTATGATAAAATTCTCCGCGAAAGGTCTAATTTAAATAGGTAGAGTAGAGGACCTATAAGAAAAATCATTTTTGGCATTTTTGGCACTTTTGTACCTACGTCAGATCAGCTAGTAATTAATATATCATACATACATGAACAATCTTAATATTTAGGCCCTAGTTCCCTTTACGTGTTACACGCAATCATTCTAAAGATAGCAATGAAGACTTCTACTTTATTTAACATAACAAATTGATGGACTCCTACAAAAACTACATAGCAACCAAACGTAGAAAAACGAAACGAAGAAATGTCGTTACACAGCGGCAGGGTAAGCGCGTCAGTAATGTTACATTACAACATTACAGCGAAGCGTTATGAAACAAGAAAGTATATTCTATTGCTCCACTATTCTCAGAATAAAATAATAAATTAAAGATTCAGTTATCAAAACAGATTACAGTTTAAAAGCAAGTAAATTACTCTAGTACATTTTATATCAATTTATTATTAAAATCCTAAAAGTATGTGTGCTGCCATCTATCTAAGTATTTCGAATAAAACTAATTACTGAGATGTATTGGGACGGTAGCGCCTCACTATCTGACTTTACATACGTAAAAGCTCGTTTTTAAATCTGTGTATAAGATTTGGGTTTTTTTACAATTTTTTCTCAAATAAAAAGGTAAAGTAACAATAATTTAAAGGCCCGTATGTATACTTACTTCTGCGAAATGGAACGTATACTAAAACGTCATGTGACGTCACTGCCCACGGCCATTGTTTTTGTTATGGCGACCAAGTTTAAAAGCACGCCTAACCTGCGGTTTTAGCGAGAATGAAACGACCTACTAAAACTTGTCTAATAACATTTCGAACCACACTTCACGTGTTTCACGAGTTGGGGTACATCGTTATTATAAAAAATTATCGATACCTATATCGACCCTCGTAAAAATAATGGTAAAATATGACATGACTCTCCTTAAATCAATGTTTTGTTTATTTAAAATCTTACCTTACTCTTTTTCTTTTGTTTGCACGTTGCATAAAAATAATAAATGATGCTTTATAATAATAATGATGAAGTATCATAATAAAAATAATTATGATGAATATTATCATTAAGATTTAATCAATTATACAACTTATAGAAAAAAACTGAACATTTGAATAAAATATATATAAATGGTGTAAGTAAATGGCAATTCAATAAAATCCATCCAAATATTAAAGTTTTTGGAATTCGACGCATTGCGGACTGCGGTACAGAAAGGGGATTTTTTTTACGTACGTATCAGATTTCAAAAATCTTAACTGCCTATTTGGTAATTGTTGGGACTCGGGGATCTGCTGTAATATACAAACAAAAAACCTAACCTCAATATAATTATGCAACAGCTGTTTTACCTTTATAATTTATTTTCGACATGAGTGTTGGTACTGCTCTGTAGGTACTTTGTTTGTTATGTTTAAGTTTGCGGTGTATGTGCATACATTTAAAATTATTAGAATTTCATTTTGTTTCTCGGTTTTGTTAATACATTGATAAGAATGTCAAAATACGAGTGATTATTAAATAAAGTAAATAATGAGCACTTAAGAAGTTACCCTTAAATATTTAATACTGAATATTCTTGAGCGGAATTAATAGCTTGTAAATAAACTTAAATTAATATTTTGTATATTTCATATTTTTAATTAAGACGAAATTTACGATACTTTACGGCAAGACAAGTTTGATGATTCTCATCAATAATCTAGTATCATCAAACTTGTCTCGCCGTAAAGTATCGTGAAATAGTATCGACATTTCATCGACATAACCATCGGTAGCTAGCTAGCACTAAAGTTGATAACTTGACTACTCGTTGTCCTGCATTCATTCGTTCTGCACTTTGTGTTTTCTGCGCAATTGCAAACGCTACGGTTGTCACCGTTATTTCTCTCCAAAGTTATTACAAGGCTTAACTACGATTTACCACGATGACCAAGATAATTCAGCAGTTAAATTTTAGTAGTAGTATTAGTAACTACTATGACTCGTCCGCGTTTGAGATTGAACCCAAAAACGCTGGCAAGAAAAAATACTTGTAAGTACCAACCTACCTACTTATTACATTAATCATTTTTATTATATTTCAGCGCCCGAAAAAACGTATGAAACACGTATGTCGCGATGTTCCTTTGTTAATTTTTAATTTATTTTGCCATTCTGCTTGCGCATTTACGTCATCAGTTGATTAGTGATTGTCTTTTGTCTGTCTACCTATTTTATTTAAGCATGCGTTTGATTAATCGCGTTCACTTGTTCTTGGCATGACCGTTGTTTTCAAGCCGATAATAAGTACCTACCTAGTAATGGAGGAAGAACCTACCTACGTTAATAAAGTTATGAAATTGTTAGTTAGGTACATACCTACCTACTTTCTCTAAAGAGGACGATTGCCATTCTCTAGGTCATCATTATTTGTGAAGGTTGTATAAAGTATAATCATGTTATGTTGCCAAGGCTCTATGAAAAGCAGTAAGCGAATACTAATAGGTAGGTAGTTACTATTGACTTATATATTATTATTGTCGTACTTTCATAAAAGCAACTGCTTTGAGCTAGAAAGCGGTAAGATCTAAGCTTAACTTGACTACTTCAAAATAAATGCTAGAACACTGCCATGAGTTTTGATTGCTTTTGTGAATTATACAAAGGTTCTTAGATACCAGAGTGGCATGCCATCCATCTTATGTTATGTTAAGATGATTAAAAGGATGGGGTTGCACAGAAGATCCCGATAGGTCGAAGTGCTACTGCGATGGGGAAATCTCAGCAGATAAGATAAATCAACTGAGGGCCTAAATAAGTGGAAATAATTCTAGTAGTATAGATAAAATATGATAAAACATATGGGATTGACGTTAACCAACCAAACATCATTTATATATTAAATAATCATTCTATTCTTTTAGTGTTATGCTACTTGACAAGGGTGTCATGCGCATGTCTCGGTGACTCTTTATCAAGTCCAGTAGGCATTGTTTTTCTATTGTGTCTAGATGTCCTCAACCCGCACAAACCTCGTTCTTTATTCAGGATTCATAAGACTATTGTCACCAAATAAGATGACTGCAGAATACAAACATGCTCAAGCAATGCACACATAGACAACCTCTAATGCACACAAAATCACGCAACAGCAGTGCAAGGGTTCTATGTGTGAGTTGCTTGAGCACAGTATGTATTAAGCATATCTTCTGGTTCCTCACTATTTTGTGCTCAAGAAAGAGCCTGAGCAGCAGTAGCAAGCTTAGAGTAAGATGATGATGAATTGGTTTTTTTTTACATGTTGTGGTTGTCTTCTAAATTTTTTGTGTTTATTTGTAATGGAAAGTGTCCTGCTATGATAGGGCATTTTCCAATATTTTTGACGCTGTAAGGGATAAAAGAGCTGGACACTTGCTGAGTTTCTTGCCGGTTCTTCTTGGTACAAGACCTCCCGCCCTGAGTAGACTTACAAACCGATAGCATAGTGACATTCACAATAGCTATTTGTAGCCTAAACTGAATAAATGATTTTGAATTTTGAATTGAATTTTGAAAATTTAGAATTTAGAATTTAGAATTTTAGAATTTTGATTTCAATAATTCAATGCCGGTTCACAATTTCTATTATTGTATAAACCCGCACACACTTATTCATTATTGGCTTCCATCCTTATCAAAGGTTATCATAGCACGGGTGATGAGAGCAATGTCTTATTGTTGTTATGCAATTGGTTGAATTGGTTATGATATCATAACTATTGAAACAGTCATTCGGAAATGAGTTAAAATTGTTATAGGACAGTCAGTTGTTTTTATAATGATTCCTATGAGAATAAATAAATTTATTTTCCTTTAAAACAGTTCCAACTTACATGAAAATTATTGACGCTATCAATTACAAATCAAAGACAAAAATGATTTGTCTCATATAGGTTTGCCATTTTTTTTTTAAGAAATAGTCAATCTATATTTCATCATTATTAAAGTGAAAAAAATGAAGTTCAACATCTAAAAATAAAGTATTGTTCATGTAACCTGTATTCTACATTCCGTAGTCAACAAGGAACCCTTATAGTTTCGCCATGTCCGTCTGTCTGTCTGTCTGTCCCCAGTCTAGCTCATAGACTCTTAGTACTAGAAAGCTGTAATTTGGCATGAATATACATATTAATCACGCCGACAAAGTGGTGAAGTAAAATTTTTAAAAATATATTTTTTTAGGTTAACTCCCCTACACGTGAAGTAGGGATGTAAGTTTTTTTTGTCTACCCCATAGTGTGGATAGCAATTTAAAAAATATTGCGGGTTTGTGAAAACAGTTTTTTGATTGAGGCATCCGTTCGTGAACTGTTAAGTTTTAAAAGTGCAAAATTTTGTTAGAGTCATGTGTCCCACCCCCCCCTGCCAGACAAATGGTTGGTTTTGGATACTTGAAAAAATTCACGGTAGTAAAACTATCACAGCTAAGTAGGCTTTACAAGTTTACGAGTAACAGTTGAACAACTTATAAAATGTAGTTGTCGCAGTACAAATTCCTCATTGAGAACTAGGCACTTAAATAACTTTGTCAGGTGTATGAAACCGGTACTATCTGCATTAAATAAATGTTCATAAAAGCCCACTTCTCAGAGTCCGCATTATTGAGATGGGCTACGGAACCCTACACTGCTCGTGGCCCGACACGCACTAGGCCGGTTTTTTAAATATTATTATAAAGGACTGTTTGATATTTTTCATAGAATAAGGTAACATTGAATCTTGGTCACTTCTTGAACAAATGAATATTCTATTCTATTTGTTTCTAGAATGACATGTAGGTACCTTTTAATAACGCCAATTTAAGGCATTAGTTCATTGATATATAAAATTCAGATAAGCGCTTTAATACACAAATCATTTAATTGTGTAGGACCTTCATTGTATGTAATTAGTTTAAGTTAGGATAGTCTAAACAGCCAAAACAATTGTTTATATATCATAAAATTATCTTTGTTATCTTTAATGTTTAACATCTTTTTGATAATTCCTTTACGGTTCCTTTTGCAAACCAACAAATTAAAAGACATTAAGGTACTTGTAGCAATAATACCTAAATAGTTGAAAAAAAAATCGCTTCATAATCTGATATTGGATTTCCAATATATTTCAGCCAGGGTAACAATCAAACAAAAAAAATTTTAAAGCAATATTTTGAGCTATACTAACAGTAATAAATAACAATATTAAGGGCAACAGCCTAAAATAAATAGATTTTATTTTATTTTCATTTGTTTTTTTTATTTTTATACTTTTTTTCATAACATTATGTTCTTAGGAAAAAAACATCAAATCTTAGATAGCGGGCTACACTTTACCACCGAGTTAGCTTTCAGTATTTACAGATAAACAATATTATCTTATCTCTTATTGACTTGTACACACGCCTGCACATCAACCTACCACAAACTGTCAAATTTCCTCAATAGACTTTGAACTTTAGGACTAAGCAATATGGTTGAAAATGTTTTGAAGAAATTTGACGGTTTTGGATAGATTGATGTGCAGGCGTCTGTACCTAGTAGGTTTTATTCAAAAATAAATAATTATCCTGATCCATTCAAAATATTGCAATAACAATACAATGCTTTCACAGATGTTATACCTACATAATGAATGACGCAGGTAGTTAATTAATTAGTTACGAATATTGATGTCATCAATATATTTGAGTGATTTCAAAACATATAGATTGAGTAATCTCATTGTAATTTTAGCATTCATGATTTTTAGAGGTAATTTCGTAGAGCCAAAATTGCACAATCGTGTTTTTGAGCAAGGGTTTTTAAAGACAGGCATGAAGTTATCTCTATTCAAAATTTCAGATTCGTTAATCTTGTCATACTCCTACATTTTTCGATGAAAGTTGATGTATTTTTTCATGTGTCGCCTTAAATTGCTTTTCAGCGTACAAATGTATTGTCCTCTTTTTATATTTTTGTATGGTGATTGGTGTGCAACAAAATGTATTGTCATTTCAATAGCTTTTTAAAAATATTCTATCTACATAAATAGGTATCTTCATTTAGAATATTCCAGAACATCTTATTTTTAAAACAATACACTCATCTCCATGCTACACGAGTACGGAGTTGATAACCATTCGTTTGATTGGAATCTATTCATGGCAATCTGTTGAGGCCTTGTACTCAATTTATTTAAATTAAATGAAATAAGTAGTTTATTGTTCAGAATATGGTACAGTAATTAACGGAAGTAGCTGAACATAGGTTTACGATTTTTTTTCGTAGTTTGTTGGTTGCCTCAAACGGCGTTTTCAACGCCACCAGACTTTTTTGGGGCGGCGAAAAACTTGACAGGTTCACTGTCCCGCAGACCACATATGGTCCGTAACAATTGATTTAACCATTGTTACAAGTTTTGGACAGTGAACCTGTTAAATGGTTCCTCGAACCGTGTGGAACGACATTTGTGGGCGGCAAGAAACTTAAAGGGTTCCTCAAAACATCCTCAGAGGGTTTCTAGGGGATGGCATTACGCAAACACCTCCCTCTCCCCTACTAGGTACTTCCACGGAGTGTTCATATCAGAATAATTGCTCAAATCAGATGCCTGTAGCGCCCAGGTTCAATTATCTACCTAGAACTAGCTCGCTTTCGTACACTGCTAAACGTGGACGGTGTCGTAAGCCTATGCTAGTGTGAATGTGTAGGGTATCTGAGTGTAGACCTTTGGCGGTGCCTTTATTACCACCATCGCCATCTTATTTTATGTCTCTACTGTGGGGCACGAGCCTTCCCTATGGATGGATTTGAAAACCGTCCAAAAACCACTAAGCGGGCCCAATGCGGATTGGTTGGTTGTTAACGACTTTACGTGCCTTCTGAAGCACGGAGACGGAGGCGCGAGAGAAGATAAAAGTTTTGGTCACCCATCCGATGACTAGGTCTTGCGAAAGTTGCTTAACCTTAGCAATCGCAGACCGAGCGCGTTAACCACTACGCCATCGAGCTCCTCATCTTCACACAGTAATACAATAAGTACCTAGTATCGCTAGTAACACTTCGATTCATTACGCTGTAGAAGTTAAGTATACGTATGTATGTTTCGATAAAGGAGTAATCGATTTCGCTGCTACGTCAGTACTGGCGTGAATTTGTTATGTAATAGTGGAACGAGTAGTTGCTATACGACCTCCGTAGCCGAGTGGCTTGCACGCTGGACTTTGGGCGGCGCCAACTCTGAGGTCCCTGGTTCGATTCCCGGTCGGGTCAATGTCGAAAACTAACTTTTCGATATTGTGTCGGGTCCGGGTGGTTGTGGTACCGTCGTTGTTTCTGATTTCCATGAAACGAGTGCTTTAGCTACTTACCTTGGGATCGGAACAATGTATGTGATGTTGTCTAAATATTAATTTTATTTATATTTATTTGAACGAATACTCTTTTTTAATAGCCTCTATTACCTTCACATCTGTACCCATCCCTATAGGTATCTATTTACAATTTATCGCTACCATAACATTTATTATGTAGAACGCTGCGATAGCGCCACAAGCGAGCGATTGACGAACTAAAAGTGCATAACGGCCGGCGCTTTAGCATTAAGTATTCTGTGCTATATCATAAATCGATCGATTGTAGCAACCGCAACTAGTAGCAGTCGCGTTGCCATTGTGCAATTAGCAACTGGTTGCTTCTTTTCGGTAATAAATAAGCCTGCCTGAGGTTACATCGTTTCACCATCTTTTTTGGCCTGCCACATTGTCACATTGCCACATTGTCTGCGTTGGAATGATATCTTGACTAATGCCTAATGTAAATTAATATAAAGAGCGATGATGCGAATTTAGTTAACCATGGGATCACGTTAACGACAATTTGTATGGCATGCCTCGTGCTAGTTTCGTTATTAATTTATTTATTCGTAATCAATCACGAAAATCGTTTTCGTTAACGTGATCGAATGGCGAATGAAACTCGGAACCAGACATTCTGGTTGGCTATAGTGCTTAACTAACTAACTTGGATATAGTGCTAATAAACAAGTTATATGGGATCGCAGAAAATTTTGTATACTGATCTCCAAACTTCAGTATGAATAAAGCATAAATAAAGATGATAGTGCTTTGAAATAGCAGAATCGAGAGCCTAGTGCCACGTCACCGATGTCCTCCACTCAATGTGGAGTATATATAGTGTATATAGCCAACCAGAATGTCTGGTTCCGAGTTTCATTCGCCATTCGATCACGTTAACGAAAACGATTTTCGTGATTGATTACGAATAAATAAATTAATAACGAAACTAGCACGAGGCATGCCATACAAATTGTCGTTAACGTGATCCCATGGTTAACTAAATTCGCATCATCGCTCTTTATATTAATTTACAATAGGCATTAGTCAAGATATCATTCCAACGCAGACAATGTGCAAACAGACTGTATGCCTGTACAAATAAAATGTAATCTCGTGATAAGGAGTATTCAGACTTATTGCTTTTTGTGGTATTTATCAGTCGTACCTCCACCAGTTAAAACTGTACTCTGATAACTGTGGAGTTATAGTGTTTGTAGAGCTGTGTATATACTAGTATTATGTACTGTTGATTTTATGTTATATATCTACCTAAGTAGGTTGGTACTATTTTACGATAACGTTCTCGGAGGCTGTTAACTATGAAGGTTAGACAGCTATACGCAAGTGAGACAGTTGTGTATAAGTACAAGGTAACCACGTTTTAGACTTTTTGGTGGTCGGTGCCCCACTGCTGGCCAAAGGTCTGTCCTTTGCCCTTAAGTCTAGCTGTCTTAAGCACTCTCTCAAGATGCATCTCGAGAGTTCATTTCCCAAGTGCCGTCAAACTGTGACTTGAGATACAGTTTTACAGCGACGAACGCGCGAGTGTTGATGTTTGTACTTATTATTATTATTTTATTATTTCCTTATTATGGAATTAGAAAATATTTTGGATGAAATTAATCACTACGAGCTAGATCACTATGATGATGATATCTTTTGGCCAAATACTTACCGCATACCAAAAACTTACCTACGGGTGTGAAAAATCCTTTTGAAATGGAACCCGTGAAATTTAAAAAAAGATATCGATTTTATCAGGATTCCGTGTTATATATCACATCTTTGGTCAAAAGTGACTTGAACGTGATCACATCTTGAGAGCGAATCAGCTGAGATCGCTCTCAAGATCGATCTTAGTGTGATTTATAAATATAGAAAATAATTACCATTAAGTAGCTTTTAGTTATGAAATACATAGTTTTATTTTTGGTTGACATCATTTGGTTAAATACTCATTCAAAACAAGACGTTTTGTATCCAAACCAAAAAAAAAGAAACGATCCTGAGTTCATGGTCTTGAGATAAATATCAGCTGATACGCTCTTGATGATGTTTTATTAATCAGTCACGATCTTAAGATCGTGATCACATCTTGAGAGCGTATCAGTTGAGATCGCTCTCAAGATCGATCTTAAATGTGATTTATAAATACGGGCCTTATTAGATACCTACCTAATTACACGCAGGCAAAGCTAATTCACAATAACCTTGCGAATGTCCTTACACAATTCCGGAAGAAATCGCGCGTAAACAAAAACATCTGTCATGGAAATAGAATGAGACGCGCTGGCCGCATCGGATAATGCGAACGCCATCATCGCCACGCCGCGCCGGCGGGCGGCCCAGTACAGCGAAATTAAAAATAAAATGTAAACATTATGCGCGCCAATTTTGCTCAGCACGTGACGTCCATCTTGTTTCTGTTTTCTTTTTTTTTCACTTTCAAAAAAGGTTGGGTAAAGTAAGATACTTTTCGAATCTTGTAAGAACATCTGCTAACCTTGAAGCTGTTGATATAAGAGCTTCATGCTGCTAACCTCAGAACAATAATTAAAGATATTATTCTGAGCTGCTAAAGGTACCAGTTGGTAGCCGACTCCACGCAGCAGCAGCAGACGACGTGTCGTCCGTCGCGTCATGTCGGTCGCGTCACGTCGGTCGCCTCGACACGTCGTCGTTGCATCATGTCGCTGCAGTCATGATTTTAAACCCGACAGCAGACGGCAACAGCATACGGCATCCAGTTGGTTCCGAGTTTCCGAGCGTTCCGTGAAACTAGATAAAGAAAGAAGACTTGCTAAAGAATAGTGATTGCAATTTTTTTATATCTTTTATTAGAAGAGGACGAAGACGATGATGACTTGTTTTTATTATAAAGAAAAAGACGAAAAGCCACACATCCTATGCTGAAATGCAGAACAAGTGAGGGAACTTATTCAATAAACATTTAAAAAGCGATATGAAAGTTTATCTTCTTCAGAATCGGAAAAAATCATTTTGAAAAGAAACTCACTCGATGTGTCTTTGCTTCGGCGCGTCAGCGGCACTACTGATCTGCCCCCCGACCGCCTAACCGATTGCTTTGGCTACGTGTATAGTTTATGACGTCATCTTGTCATTTCATACCGCCTATGAAAGCAATATCTATAGCTATAGGCTATAGCTTTCGATATATGCCTATACCTATTAGCTAGATGACAAGATGACGTCATAAACTATACACGTAGCCAAAGCGATCGGTTAGGCGGTCGGGCCCCCTGATCTGTGGTCGGCCGACACTGTTGTCTGCAGCTCGACGACGCTTCGTCGCTAGCTTCGTGTCGTTACCTACGGATGGAATTTCATAGAAATACATAGAAACCAGTAGTGTCGCGACGACACGTCGTCTGCTGCTGCTGTGTGGAGTCAGCTACCAACTAGTACCTTAACTAACAGTCTTGAACGGACACAGCATCAAAATGATTGACCGTTGGCAAAAATGTGTAACCATTTTTTATTAAAAAAATAAACTGATAAGTAGGTATCTATGGAATTAGGTCAGAAGGTCACATTGATAATACTACTAAAAGCAATTTGTTTTATGCAAGTCATATGGCAACAAAAATGGTTATATGTTATTGAGTCAGGTTTTCAGTTTCATATTATACCTACCTATAATGATGTTTTCGTATTGTTTCTGGCACAAGAAAATAACTTAAAATCATTATGGACATAATAATATCAGGTTTTTGGGGGTTTTAAGATATTTATTTTAATAGCAATAAATTGTAACAATTTTTCTTATTATCAATAATTAAATTGATAAATGTCGTAGTTTAGTACAACTAAAAGACGATTAAAGACCAAAATTGGATAGTTACAATTTATCCTTACCATAAGAAGGAATTAAAGCTTTTCGCGTAGCCGTCTCCATACAATTTGGCAGTGAACACGAAGCTTTCTTCCCGCGAACTGGGAGAGGCAAGCAAACCAAAATAAAACGCATTTATTTAAAGAAACAATCACCATAATAACGAGTCTCGGTATGGCAAAGTATCAAGGCAGAAGACACAAAACAAGGAGCAGCAGAAGGTAAGCTTCATACAAACGCGCTCGAGCAACGCACACGTAGACAACCTCTCGCGAGCTGCACAATGGCAACGCGACTGCTACTAGTTGCGGTTGCTACAATCGGTCGACGATCCGATCCGAACCCTTCGGAGAATCTAGTAGGGCACGGGGACGCGCACTAGTGCGCGATGCCGCTCCCTCTAGATAACCTCTGAAGGTGATTCGTTTCACACGGCTTGAGGGACCCTTTACGTTCCTCGCCGCCCCCAAAAAAAAGCCCGGTGAAGCTGAAAATGCCGCAGCGGCAATCATAGAGCGCGCTGCCCGCCGCGCCGCGCCGACGCCGTCATGCACTTTTAGTTCGTCAATCCCTCCCTTGTGGCACTATTGCAGCTTTTTTTTTTTGAGCTATATTGCTGATTGCCTAAGACGGCATTTTCAGCTTCACCGGGCTTGTTTGGGGGCGGCGAGGAACGTAAGGGGTCAAGCCGTGTGAAACGAATCACCTTCGGAGGTTTTCTAAAGGGAACTGCATCGCGCACTAGTGCGCTCCCCGTGCCCTACTAGATTCTCGGAAGGGTTCGGATCGGATCGGGGTGCAGAGCAACCCGAGGGCGCGTCTAAAGGCTCGGACCTCGGCTCGGTTTGTCCGGGCCGTGGTGGAGCAGAGAAGCGCCCAGGTACATGTATGTACCTGGTGTAGAGCGCGTGTGAACCGGTTCTTCGTACCCTTGTTCAACGAGTACGCTGTCTTGGGCCTAAACTAGTGTGCATGTTGAGTGTATTCTGTAAATGTGTATAGACATTTAGAGGATCGGGCGGGGGCTATTGCAGCGTTCTACGTTCCGTAATACGATTATGTGTTTCGATAGCGATAAATTGTAAACTGTCGCGATTGCGACTGTCACTTAAAGATCGGTAATAAGCCTGCCAAGATCCGTGTCTGTGAGAGGGGGTCGACGTGCCTACGTGTGTTGCTCGAGCGCGGTATGTACACTCGAGGGCACATCTAACCGCCCACCGCGTTATTTTCATACAAACTTGCGACTCTACACATTAAAATGTCAATACATTTCTGCAAAGTTCTGTATGTTAATGTTTAGGTTAAGCGTTCGACTGTCCAATTAGCATTTTGAAAGAGTACCGAAACCATTGCATTTGTCCATAGAGGCAGTACAATGAATGCTTCATCACGTTCCATACAATGTTTGAACGAAGGTTTGGAAACGGGAAGAAATTTATAAAACTTCAAAGTGCTAATTGGACAGTCGAACGCTTAACCTAAACATTAGCATACAGATCTTTGCAGCAATATAATTTGACACTTTTATGTATAGAGTCGCAAAGTGAGCCTGTTTGTATGAAAATAACAGGGTGGGCGGTTAGATGTGCCCCTGAGTGTATTAATAAAGCATACCTTTTGAGCCTCCTTATTTCTTGCCGAAGCTGTGACGTAGTTTGTTTTAATCACAGCTTTTAATGTTGGCTCCACACTATCCAAATCTTTTATTTCCGCGTTTGAAAGATTGTAAGAGTATTTCACTGTTCGATCGAGTTGTAGGAAATCATCATCATCATCACCGGCAATTTTTTTGCACGAGGCCAAAAACCAGCACGCGGGCCCAGTGCGGATTGTTGGTTGTTAACGACTGCTAAATGTAGCCAGTACCAACGACTGACAGATACCGAGGTGATCGAGATGATACATTTTTATCACCCCATCCAATGACCGGCCTTTACGAAATTTGCTTGACCTTATCAATCGCGCAGTGCGAATTATAATTTCAACATTCGTTCACGTTAACGAAAACGATCTCCCAACAGCTCGGTACGATCCAAGTGTAGTTGTTATTCGAACGAGTTTGTTAACCCGATCCGAACCGAACCCCTTTGAGAATTTAGTAGGGCACGGAGACACGCACTAGTGCGTGATGCCGTTCCCCATGACGGTGGTCCGTTTTACCACGGCTTGAGGAACCTTTTAGGTTTCTCACCGCCACCAAAAATGTCCGGTGAAGCGTACAAACTCTTTGAAAAAAAGCATTTATGAAGCTTACCGTTTGCAGTCTCCTTATTTGCTTGGCTTGTTCAATCGTGGATCGATTGTTATGCTGCCAGCGGTCGGCAACCTCGCGAACGCTCGCGTGACTGTTTACAAACTGAACGTTCAATGCGAACAGGGCACACAAAAATCTCGTTAACCATATTATTACTTAGATTATGACCCACTAAACAGAAAGGAGCAACTCGATGGCGCAGTGGTTACCTCGCCCGGTCTGAAGTGCTGAGGTTAAGCAACTTTCGCAAAGGCTGGTCATCGGATGGGTGACCAAAAATTTATCCCCATTTATTAGTAGTATCAAGTGCAGTGTGGTAGTTGTACTACCACAAACAGTCAAATTTCCTCAATAGACTTTGAATTTTATATATAAGCCATATGGTTGAACATTTATTGAAAGAAATTTACAGGTTTTGATAGGTTTGTGTGCAGTCTGTTCATGGGTGCTTCTCTCCAACCCCCACGAGTCCCACGACATAAACCACCAATCGGCCGCGGGCCCAGTACGAATTGGTAGCTATTACTAATGCAGCCGGGACCAACGGCTTTACTTGCCTTCCGAACCACGGAAAAGCTCGAGACGACACATTTTTGGTCACCCATCTGATGGCCGGCTTCT
Organism: Eudonia truncicolella; assembly: GCA_949315975.1. Lineage (NCBI taxonomy): Eukaryota > Metazoa > Arthropoda > Insecta > Lepidoptera > Crambidae > Eudonia > Eudonia truncicolella. The sequence continues at coordinate 2,846,983 of OX438851.1, forward strand.
GCAAAAGCTGCTTAACCTTAGCAATCGCACACCTGCGCGTTAATCACTGCTCCATAGTGCTCCTCTATTTAATATACAGGTTGACTTTTTTATCACCGTCCAAACTTTCTGAGATGACTCCCGTGACACAAACGAACAACTCTATTGGACCAGCTCCCTAACTCGAAAATAAAATTAAAACATGAATATTCATTCGACCAAAATGTATGGAACAGCAGAATTTTATTTTCGAGTTAAGGAGCTGGTCCAACAGTGAGAGTTGTCACGGGAGTCATCTCCCTAACTCGAAAATAAAATTAAAACATGAATAATTCATTCGACCAAAATGTATGGAACAGCAGAATTTTATTTTCGAGTTAGGGAGCTGGTCCAACAGTGAGAGTTGTCACGGGAGTCATCTCAGAAGGTTTGGACGGCGATAAAAAAGTCAATCTGTATTGGCACTCCATATTCAATGTTCCTAATGTTTCACGAAATGACTGTTACCCCCCATTTCTCTACTACATGTGGCAGCCAATAACTAAAATGGAAAGCGTCCGCAATTTTCAACATTCAGCCCACATTGTAGTCCGTATGATATCTTCTATATCTCGCTAAATCTATTTTTGTCTATTGGCATTCGGCTAACATTTGGCTCCAGATCTGTTTATCCCGATTTTCGCGTCAGTGGTCTTTAGATCGCCTTATTGAATAGACGCCTTAAAAATATTTAAGTAAAAAAAAAAAACAATTCTTTTTTAATAAAAATAAAGAACAATATTATGCTGTACATGGGTTACAGCATATTCTTCAGAGAAATATTGGAGCCCAGTTCAAAAATAATTTAGCTTTTTATTGAGAACGCTGAGAGTTGAGACTTACTGCAACATTCCTGTTTGTGATTAAAAAAGTTGTAAATAAAAATACATTAAAAATTGCTTTTTTTTTTACTTTTTTTGTATGAAATATGGTTGTGAAACTGTATTGGTGAGTTGTGTTGTTATGCTTACATTTTACTTTAGACTTTATTTGCACTTAATACGATCTTTAACAAAAAACAATGTGAAATATAAAACGTCTATAACCAAACGGATTGATGCTGGCGTTGAATGCGAGTAATCCTGGTTCAATTCCCATAGCTCCGTTTCACTACTGACGCGAACCCATGCCTAACACAAGCGTATTGGCTTCCTTTATGGATATCATCATCATCATCAGTTCATTTTATGTCCGCACCGCTGGGGCATGAGCCTTCCCTATGGATGGATAGGGAGAATGGGCCATAAACCACCACGCGGGCCCAGTGCGGATTGGTAGTTGTTAAAGACTGCTAATACAGCCGGGACCAACGGCTTTACGTGCCTTTCGAAGCACGGAGGAGCTCTAGATGACAAATTTTTTGGTCACCCATCCGATGACCGGCCTTTGCGATAGTTGCTTAACCTCAGCACTCGCAGACCTGCCGCGTTAACCACTGCGCCATCGAGCTCCCCCGAGTTACCAAGCATCTAAACCTTAACTTAGATTAGTAATAGTATACTTTAATGTGAAATGTATGGTAGTATTACAATATTCATAAATATATGTTAATATTTTATATGTCTCACTACATTGCCACTTTTTACAAGGTACACAATAATTACATCATCATCATCATCATCATCATCATCATCATCATCATCAGCCCACTTCCGCCCACTGCAGGGCAATAATTACAAACAAGGATTAATAAAATTGAATTATGTATAATTACAAAGTACTTACTTATTACTTGTAAAATTCCAAACCCTCAAGCCGTGTGAAACGAACTGCCTTCGGAGATTTCCTAGAGGGAACGGCATCGCGCACTAGTGCGCGTACCCGTGCCCTACTAGATTCTCCGAAGGGTTCCGATCAGATCTGTACCTGGTGTAGAGCGCGTGTGAACCGGTTCTTCGTACCCTTGTTCTACGAGTACGGTGTCTTGGGGGCCTAAACTAGTGTGCATGTTTAGTGTATTCTGAGTGACGTAACCAGGATTTTACGGAAATCACACCCTAAAGGAAGAAATAGTGAAGTAGGTGTGCGACTAGTGCTGTGCCAGTCAATTGATTCATGCTTGAACAGTGATCAGAAATCCACGATATTCAACGAAATACCTATACCTACCTATACTTTGTCTGACCTGGCAATTGAACCCAAGATATGGCCACCGCGATAGAGATGTCTCACAAAAAATTTTAGTAAAATACTTTTTGGATAAGTCATAAAAACTTTTTTTTATTTGTTGCAGCGGCGACGGCGCGTCGTTGAGCGCGGCCGGCAGCAAGCGCTCGGCTTTGTCCGCTTCGGACGCCGAGTGTTTTTCGCTGTGCCTGGGCGCCGGGCCTCTGTGGTAAGTCACTAACTTCAGATAGTTGACGTAGACGTTGCAACGTCAAGTGCTAGCGATTCGTGCTGTCCCCCTTTACCCCCCTCTGCAACGACAAGATGCAAAGACTTTGCAAACAAGATTTGTCCGATTCGGACGCTGCGCTGCCTGCTTTTCACGGCGCCTGTGCGCCTGTGGTAAGTAAGTCACTACTGCAGTTTTGTCCGCCTCGGACGTACTTCAAGAAGTGACGTACTGCAAGCAGTGGCGTCTGCGGTAAGTCACAATCTGCAACGTGCAAGTGCTAGCGATCCGTCCTCAATCCCCATCTGCAGTGACGACGGGATGCAATCGCTCGCGCTCTGCTTTTTTTGCTTCGGACAAAAAAAGCAGAGCGGAGCCTGGGCGCCGGGCCTCTGCGGTAAGTCACTATCCACAACGTCAAGTGCTAGCGATCCGTCCCTTATTCCTCCCATCTGCAACGACAGAATGCAAGCTCTCCGATTTGTCCGCTTCGAACGCGGAACGCGCTTTTCGCGGCGCCGCCTGTGCGCCTGTGGTAAGTAATGCACTACCTGCTGTTTTGTCCGCTTCGGACGTAGAGTGCTTCTCGCTGTGCTTAGGCGCCGGACCTTTGTATTAAGTAACTATTTACAGTTTTGTCCGCTTCGGACGCCAAATGCTTCTGCCTGTGCTTAGGCGTCGGTCCTCTATGGTAAGTCAGCATCTACAGTGACGACAGGATACAAGCTCTCAGCTTTGTCCGCTTCGGACGTCGAGTGCTTCTCGTTGTGCCTCGGTGTTTTAACACCGAATCTCGCATTTATCACTATCTGCAGTTTTGTCCGCTACGGACGTCGATTCTATTAATTTTTTACATTTTTTATCATTATGCAAACCCATACATTAGGCATATTGAAACAATGCGCATAGGACATTTTTACCATTGGTTTAGAAGCGAGTAAGACATTTTTTACCTTTGTACTTATCGCGAATAGGACAAAGCGCACCTAAAGGACGACGGAGTCCAGTGCAGCCATAATAAAAAGGGGTTGATTGAATTCTGTTCCTCGTCAGGTGGTCCTGATGTCCCTGCTCACGACTCTGCACCGCCCGGAGGGGTGAATAGCGGGGCTTCGAGCCCCGCAACCCCAAACACCCCAGTACACGACGACAACAACCGTAAGTTCCATAGTTTAATTATTTTCCATCACCATCATTTACGTCCCCACTGCAGGGGCACGAGCCTTCCATATAGATAGGGAAACGGGTCATAAACCACCACGCGGGCCCGGTGCGGATTGATATGGTCGTTAACGACTGCTAATGCAGCCGGGACCAACGGCTTTACGTGCCTTCCGAAGCACGGAGGAGCTCGAGATGATACATTTTTGGTCATCCATCCCATGACCGGTCTTTGCGGAAGTTGCTTAACCTAAGCAATCGCAGACTGGGCGCGTTAACCACTGCGCCATCGAGCTTCGCCGAGTTTCCTGCAAGTTTTTATTTTATTTATTAAGATAATCGTTTTTCTAGCACACTTTTTCCTTCCTTCTTTGATATGGGGTCCTTCAAACGAAGCGTGAAGAGGCACCTTGAATGATAAAAGCGGTTTGAGAGCTGGGAATCTGGTGAAGGCATTTCTTACTTAGCTTAGGCACCAGTCTCCTACATAGTTGTTTAACATGAACATATATACTTTTTACAAACTAAAAAAATAAATATTAAACTAAAAATATTTGTATTAGCAGTCTAATAAAAATAATATATTTTTTAATGTTTTTAGTAATCAACCAGTCTCACGTGTCTCAGTGTTGTAACAAATATTATAGCATTGTGAATACACAAGATAACATAATAAAAATATAGGTATTATTAAAGAATTACATCTTTATCGATTGTTAATATTTGCAAAAGTGTTTATTCGACTGTGATATGGGTAACTTCACTGTGACGTAATACGGCTGACTTTCAGTGTAAATCACAAACTACTAGAAAAATTTAACGAGTCCTCGGGGGTCTCGGTAGCTCAGCGGTTAGAGCATAACCACCAAAACAAGTTCTACAGTTTGACTGAATATGTCGGTACAAAAACAGCATAGTGGCTGTTTCTATGTAACAGCTAGCTTTGACAGTTTCCGTACCGCTTTGACAGTTTCCGTGACAACAAAACAAACAAATAATTTTGTATTGGAAAACAAATGTCCAAAAAGAAAAAGTCTGTCAAAATTTCAATAAAGAAGTATAAAAAACTACCAAATAGGTTCTATTCCCAACATCAAATCTATGACCTAAGTAGTAAATTGTGGAATCAAATATAGAGAAAAGGTATGAGTTTCATTCCCGTGGGAATATCGTGATAAAAACTATCCTATGTGTTAATCCAGGTTATAATCGTATCTGTATGTCGAATTTCATCCAAATCCATCCATCCGTTGCAGCGTGAAGAAGCAACATATATACACACATACACAAACTTTCGCATTTATAATATTAGTGTGATGTACCTACCTACTAAAAATTGTATGCCCGACTAGGCTAAATTGTTTATTCCCATTAATATATGCTCAACACCTGCTATAATATTTACACAATTTTATGGCAATAAAAAATTATCTTAACTTTTATTATAGGCAGAAGGTAAGGTTCGTTCAAACGCGCTCGAGCAACGCACACATAGACAACCTCACACGGACACGGAAACTCCCAACAAGCTGCGCTCGGGTTGTTCCGAGCTGTTCCGAGATCGTGTCCGTGAGAGTCTATGTGTGCGTTGCTCGAGCGCTGTATGTATTAAGCTTGCCTTCTGGGTCTCCTTATTGTGTGGCATAACAATGGACCAGTAATCCAATAGTCGTGTGTTCGATTCCTAGTCGCTTATTAAAATTTTAATAAACGAAAATTTTATAGAAATAATAGTTATAACTCGAAATTCGACCGTAATTTAATGAAGACTACACGGATTGTATCCTAAGCAATGAAAAATTAAAAAAAGATAGAATATGAGTTTGGATTGGCATTGATAGATTTCGGCCGCTCTTCCATTTTTGAAATTGCGTGTCAAATACATGGTAATGTGTGTAATGTTTGTTTTATTGATTAATGTTGTTTTTATGCATAATTAAAAAAAATATGAACATTCTGCACTCCTTCTCTATATAAACTATAAGTGTGCGAAATTTCATACTCCTCCGTCCGCGCGATTTTCGTAAAAAGGGGTACAAAGTTTTTGCTTCACGTATTAAAATTATCGTATGTCGCAGGTGACTTGTTGAGTGCCTTGCTATGGGCCAGCGCAAGTTCGCTCGCTGGCAGCTCAGAGAGCCTCACCACCGAGGGCGGTTCCGCCCGCCCTGAGCTCCCGAGGCAGCCACGCGAAGAGGTAAGACCACTTATTTATTTTCAATATTTTTATTCTTCGGCTTAGCACTTGGCCTTCAACTCACCTGATGTTAAGTGATGGATAAGGTCGAAGGTGGAAGCGCACTTCACCCAGATTCCTCAATTACTGAGGCTCTGGCTATCTTATCTCTGGCTGCCGGATCACAAAAATTCTACAAACATCGATGTTGTGGCGACATATTTAGACAATATGGTGGTAGCTAGCCAGGCGGACAAAGAAGTCCTACTACCAACTAAACCGAGTACACAAACAAGTGGTGCGATGGTCTTAACTAGATCACAGAGGTAGTTAGATTTGTTTATAAATCAAACCTTTTATTTAGAACACAGCAGGAATGCAGTAAAAGTTTCAAAAAGTTAGAGACCAAAATTACCCTAATATAGCGTAAATACGCGCCTAATAGGACAAAGTAGGCCAACCTTAAAACTTCGAACATAATATACAACGTGTCCCAAAATTCAACAATAAGCGGGCACCAGACGGTAGACCAGCCCCCCGACCGCCTAACTATATCACCATCGCTCTCGCTATCGCGTTCTATAGTTTATGGCGTTATTTTGTCATTTCGAAAGCAATATGTAAGCAATATCGAAAGCTATAGCCTATAGCTTTCGATATTGCTTTTATATCGCTTTCGAAATGACAAGATTACGCCATAAACTATAGAGTACGATAGCGAGAGCGATAGGAGGTAGACCCCCTGGGGGCCTACCGCCTAACTCTATAGCTCTTATGGCTTATAGCTTTCGATATTGCTTTCATATTGCTTTCATATCGCTTTTGAAATGACAAGATGAACGCCATAAACTACAGAGCGCGATGGCGATAGAGTTAGGCGGTCGGGGGGCTGCTCACGACTACTCGAGGAAAAATAAGAAAAAAAATATCTCGAACGTTTTTTGGGACACGTTGTACATTTTGAATTGCATAAGCTGCTTTTCCATCAGGATCATAATATAATTTAAATAGGACTCGTCGGTTTAACCGGTCGTTGTGGAGATCCTTGGGGGAGGTGTGAATGTCTTTTGGCTGGGATGATGATGATGATATATAAACTGTTATTCCAGGTGATAAGCAAGATATTGGAGCGCAAAGATCGCCAGCCGGTGAAGATCGAATTCAAGATCTACCTGACTGAGAACACCATGGTACGCTGGGAAGCTGTAAGTGTTTATTTATTTAGTTATTATCTATCTATCTATATAAATAAAAAATAATCACTGAAATGTATGTACGCGCATAACTTCCGATCGACTGCAAAAAATTGGATACAATTAATTTTTTTTGTTATTGTCAGGACATGGTTTGTAAAGAAGAAAATTAAAAGAAAAAAAAATAATTTTACTTAAAAAACGACAATTTAATTTTCCAATACAAAATGTGCCTAGCTGTGAAACATTTGATGTCTTTGTTTGTTTTGTTGTCATTAAACTGTCAAAGCGGTAAGAAGTCCGCCGGGTCAACTAGTATTAAATAAAAATATAATATAAATATTTTAATCATACTAATATTATAAAGAGGAAAGCTTTGTATTTTTGTTTGTAACGAATAAACTCAAAAACTACTGGACCGATTAAAAAATTCTTTCACCATTAGAATGCTACATTAGCGTTGAGTAACATTATATTAAAAAATAAATGTCCACCCGTGCGAAGCCGGGACGGGCCGCTAGTTATAGATAATTACAATAATGATATTTTGTTATTTGTTATGAAGTCAATGTACTAAGTGAATTAACTAGATATTTTTTGTTAGGTATAAGAACTGCATAATATACTGTTACCTTTTTCATTACGCATTAAAGCCTAAATTACAAAAATAACCAGTTTATATAACAATAAAAACTTCTTTAAATGTTTTCTAAAGTCTTTCCATTGAAATGAAACAACATTTACGGTTAAAATAAAAATCGATTAAATAAAATGAGGATTATGCACGTTACTAATTAATTATGAGACAACCAACACCTCAGTTCCCCTGTGACCACGGACCTAGGGACAATAGGTTCAAAAGGATGAAGATAGGTGCAGAATAAGACAAAATAGTAATTGTGTAAAATAAACGTGTGTAGAAAGTTGTTTAATTGAAACTTTTATTTAAAAAAAAAACAATACAATTTTTTTTTATTGTCTATCTATATACTGTCCCACTGCTAGACAAAGGCCTCCTATCATAAAAATCGTTTGACGGCTATTAGCTTAATCACCACGCTTGCCAAATGCGGGTTGGGGATCACAAACCCGCGCTGTATATCGAAAAATCTTATTTGTTCATAGTCAGGAATAGAAATGATTACACTACGAGATTTAATATAGGTTAAGTGTCGCTAAAATAAAGATTTTTGCATCATGCCAAGTCTATAAGAGTTTCATCGCATAACAACATGAAATTTACTAAAAGTCAATCAGAAGAATAGAGACATGATAAAAAGCAAATGTCTTCCGTATAACTTTATTAATATTAAAGATAATTTTATAGAATAGAATGGAATAGAATAAGGTTTTGACGCAGATCGTCATTTTCGCAAATGGTCATCACGAAAAATTTGGTCACTTTCGCAGCATGTCATTTTCGCAACTGGTCACTTTCGCAGAATGTCATATTCGGAAATGGTCACTTTCTCAAAAGGTCACTTTCGCAAAACGTCACTTTCGCAAAATGTCATTCACAATTTTTTTTTTTTCTCCTATATATTCTTTATACAGACGACAGCATATCAAGCTAAACACCGCGGCACCGTATTTAGTTATAATTATAATAGGTGTGAATTTGGCATAAAAAATATAGTCTGATGTGCCGTCTACTGTACATTGAAGTAAAGGAAATTCTAACAACCAAATAGGGTAACAATAAAAAACAAATATTTATCATCAAATCTTTATTACGGTATGTAGTGGCACTAATTATGTTTAGGATGGTACTACTTTTAGTATAAAAATAGGAAAATACAATTCTTTTTCAATTTTAACGAAATAAATAATCTACTTAACACAAATATTTAGTAATTAGTAAATTTCTTTTTTAATTTTTACAAGATCAATAATCAACTCAATAATATATGTAAACGTGACTCAGAATAATTTTTTTATCTATAAAGTGTCAAAAAAAATATTTTACGCATTAATTTTGTTAATGTCAATGATTGGCGATCAAATTTCTTTAAGAGCTTTTTGTATTTTTTGTCAAAAAGCAAATCTCTCGGTCTTCTTTGTCCACGGTATGTGCTAAATAGTGTTTCTTTAATTCGATTATCCCAATAACGACTTTCTTTTTTCAATTTGTAAAAAATTCCTCGTTTAAAGGTATTAGATATAAACAAACGTTATACAAGACATCTCTAGAAGAGATCTCTTCCAGCCAACCCTAGCTGTGGTGTGGAACAGATGTTTGCGAGACTATTCTAAACTAATTAATGATACATATACATACTCAAACTAACCATAACGTATAGACATACATACACATACACATATATATGTATAATAATTTAAATGTATTATAAAATGTAATGTAACTAACGGAATGATTCTACCGATAGACTCAAATTTTTTTTTAAATATTTTTCTGTGACAAAAAAATAACAGTAAAATTTGCACTCCGATTGTAGTCGGGCACAGCTCTTTCTTATTCTAAGTTAAGTTACTTAAAATAATATAAGTTTTGTGTGTACACTGAAAATATAACGTTCCATAGCAGCTTCAGACTATGTCCGTCCATATAAATAATTGAATTGAATAGTATTTAATTACTTTTGCTGCAAGCGCATACTGTGTCAACGCCCTTAATTATTTATAAACATTATCAACACTGTATAGATAACAGCAATGTATTGACTGCCATTACAAATTGTTATTTAAACATATCACGTAATGTGTGTTGTTCCAAACAACTGCATGTCTTATCTGAGAGTAAATATTAGTTTCATTAGAACAATTCAGACTTCGATACTGTCACAACATTTATTAAGTACTAGTTGTTGCCCGCGACTTTGTTCGCGATGACTACAGTAAAAAAAAAAAGTATCCTATATGCTGATCTGGGTCATGTCTGTATGTAAGGAAAGTTTCATTAAAATCCATTCAGTAGTTTTTGTTCAGTACAACATGAACATAAATGTGCATTTAATAAATTTTAGTGTGGCAATAATATTTTGTGCCATTTTAAGTTTTACATGTGGTAACACTACATTAACTTTTTCCTTCTTCTTGACTTTGTCACTTAGCAACCAACACGTTTAAAAGTATGTTAAGTGTTTTAAATAGTAAAATCTATATTTTACAAGTTCACTTTGTTTTATTTCCAACAAAGTAGTGATATCTATTTTCAAAGAGGCCTACATCCTCGGAATCTTCTTCATCTATACTTAATATATCTAACTGTACAGATTCGTAATGCTTATAAGTAGTAACAACTTTATCTTTTCTCTTGCCCCTAAAAGTTCCACTGTAGCTGAAGATAGGTTTAACGGATCCTCTACAAAATTTTGAATCCTTGTGAGGGTTGCCTTGCATGACGCTCGCGTTAATTTTAGTTTCTTGATATCTGACATCGTTAGTTAAACGTAATAGCAAGTAAAAACACCTGATAACCACTTTGCACTTTTGAACACAAACTTTATATGTTTACGTTTTGAAATGTCAAACTTAATTAAGTGACACCAGACAGGACAGAGAGGCAACGTGACGGAACAGAACGCGCAGGTATAAGGTAGTACCAACCACACCAATCACCAAAAGTTTATAGCTCCTTGGCTTGATAGCTTCAAAATGGCGCGAAATTTGATAAAATTTTCACATACCAGATTTGTGGATAGTAAATATTACCAGCATCCAATTCTTGTTGTATCCAAATCCAAATTCTGACAACCTGTATGACCTTTTCACGAACAATTTTGTGGAAACTGCAACAATCTTGATGACTGGCTTTGTCACCCAATATATAGAGAGGGTGAAGTTTCGCGCCAACTTGACGCGCCTGAATTCAAAAATGTTGTAAATTCTTCGTAGATCACTGATTCTACTTAATTAATCGATGGACCACTACTTTGTTGGAAATAAAACAAAGTGAACCTGTAAAATATAGATTTTACTATTTAAAACACTTAACATACTTTTAAACGTGTTGGTTGCTAAGTGACAGTTTTCACGTGAAAGAGTAACAAACATCCATCCATACTTACAAACTTTCGCGTTTATAATATTAGTAGGATTGGGTCTTACTAAATAAATAAATAATAAGCTTCGAATATGTAGTTATTCCGTGTTTCGTCTCTTTTACACAAATTTAAAATGACGTTTACAGGACAGGAATAAAACACGGAATAACTATCCCGAGCTTAGTCTTTGTTTATCTGTAAGGCACATTAAGTATTTTTTTATAGTTTTTTTTTTCTTGTTTGTTTAATGATGATAATGAACATAATGACAAACAAATTATGTTTATGCAATATATTGTATTCTATCGTAGGTGGTCCAAGGTGGGACCATGTATCTCCGCGTGCCGGGCGTCCTCCAGTCTGGCAGCAAAGAAAGCTTCATGCTGCTTCTCGACTTCGCAGAGGAGAGGCTGGCTTGCAACAAGTGAGTTACAGACTCAGGTTTTTTGGAGATAGTTTGCTACAGGCTAAAGATGGCTTTAACACTTAACACTGACATTGTGTCAAAGTCGAAGTATTTTTTATTTTATTTTATTAAACTTTAAAAATAATTACTTTTGAATCGTTCGAACGTTTTTTACCTACTACCCGGACGTCTTGGACGACCGAACTCAAGGGGATGAGAAGTATTTAATTTCTCGCTTTTCATTACTGTTATCATTCACCATCATCGTATGGGATGAGGCGCAGTGGTCAATGCGCTCGTTTTGCGGTTGCTGAGATTAAGCAACTTTCGCAAAGGCCGGTCATCGGATGGGTCCAAAAATGTATCATCTTGAGCTCCGCTTTGGAAGGCACGTTAAGCCGTTGGTCCCGGCTGCATTAGCAGTCGTTGACAACCACCAACCCGCACTGGGCCCGCGTGGTGGTTTATGATGACACATTCTTCCTATCCATCCATAGGGAGGGCTCGTGCCCCAGCAGTGGGGACATATAACGAGCTGATGATGATGATGATCATCATCTATTAACAAAAGATATATTATCTTTATATATAGCTTGTAAGAAAATTACTTTGACACTGGCTAAATGTGCTAACCGCACGAAGCCATCTAAACTAAAATAAAAAAACAAGGGCTTTCCTTTGTTATTATTAATTGATAATTATCCTTTCGAACCTTGCCTGGTGATAATGTTTATGATTATTTACATATAATTTTACGCATATTTTGTTGCGAACAAATTGAAAAAGACGAAGTGTTGCAAGAATTCCACGAGCGGGATTCGGGATGTCATGGGGTGCGGGTTCGAATCCGGCTCGTGAAACCCCCCGCCCGATCCTCTAAATGCCACTACACATTTACAGAATACACGAAACATGCACACTAGTTTAGGCCCAAGACAGCGTACTCGTTCAACAAGGGTACGAAGAACCGGTTCACACGCTCTCTACACCAGGTACAGACATGTACCTGGGCGCTTCTCTCCACCACCACGGCCCGGTCAACCCGAGCCGAGGTCCGAGCCTTTAGAGGCGCCCTCGGGTTGCTCCGCTCCCCGATCCGATCCGAACCCTTCGGAGAATCTAGTAGGGCACGGGGAGCGCACTTGTGCGCGATGCCGTTCCCTCTAAAAAACCTCCGAAGGTGATTCGTTTCACACGGCTTGAGGGACCCTTTACGTTCCTCGCCGCCCCCAAACAAGCCCGGTGAAGCTGAAAATGCCGCCTGAGGCAATCGGCAATCTATTTCCAAAAATAAACGGCTCGTGGAATTTTTTCAACACTTTGTCTTTTCAAAATTACAATGATGTTGTTTTATGTTCCAGCTGCATCATTTGCGTGCTGAAAGATCGCCCTGACCGCGCCACCCTTCTGCGCACATTCATGTTCATGGGTTTCCAAGTGTTGCCTCCGAACGCGCCTGCCAAGCAAGAAATCAACAACCCCGACTACATATTTTTGCACTACAACATGCAATAAAAAAAGAAAAAATACAAAAAAAAATCGCGGATATATTTGTCCTACATACGGGGCTTTATTGTCCTACTCGGGACAAGCTTGTCCTATTAGTTTCATTTCTTTTGGGACAAGTTTTTTGTTGCATTCTCGGACTAGCAACATTGGGACATATATGTCTTCCATATTTTTTTGTAATTTTTTCCTTTTGTATTTGGGGAAGGATTTCTCGTGTCCCGAAAACTAATCAATGTCTTTTGATGAAATCTTCTTATAAAGGGACATGGCTTGCTTTTATCACTATGAAATTATTAGTATCTTCAATAAAAGGGGTTTGCAAGGCACCTAACAAGTATGGTAGAGTAGTTTTTTAAATAACGTACATTTTTAAGATATTAGTAGTTTGCTTGTGGTCAGACTCATAGAAAAAGTTACAACCTAAAAATTTATAACTCTGTTAAATTACACTTCCATATATTTGGATGTTATTTGACTGTTTATATAAAGTTTTTTTTTTTTGTAGAAAACTAACGGTTTTTTTTTGTATAATCAATTTGATATTGCATGTGTGTCCACAAGTGCTTATTAGTATAATTTTAGTTTCTACGATTTCAGCTTTGGAGATTCGCGCTTATTATAAACACAACAGCAAACATTGTCTAACAAATCTGTAATGGTAGAAATTTATTAAAAAAAAACTAATTCTTTAATTACTATTATTATTAATAATTATATAAATAATTATGTATGTCGTCGTGTATTATTCACCCACTCCGGGGGTAGAGCGAAAAATAAGAAAAGATAGTTATAAAAAAATAAAAAAATAACAAAAAAAAAATTAAAAAAAATAAAAATGTTTGTAAAAATATTTCCAGCTCCACTTGTAATCCTTAATCACTTTTTTTCACCAAGAATCAAGCTAAGACTGAACGCCGGAAGCGATTTTAGAACTATTATTGCAACATCTTTAAAAATTCGAAATCGCTTCTCCGTTTTTTTTTCAAATAGGTATATGACATTCTTTTAAAAATCACATTTCCTTTTTATGTAGTTTGAACGTTACTGTATTCTTAACAACTAAAAAACACTAGTACGTAAGGTTTTTTTTTTTAATTTTCTTTATTAGTATTATGGATATAGGTTAGTTCTGGAGGTGTCACATCTATTTCACTTTTAGAATTTTCGAACGACAAAACAATAACTTTTTTGAAAATAAAATTCAATATGGCATCCATGAATTAACTTCCTTCTTGTGAAATAGGTTTGTCACCTTTCGCTAGTTTATAATTTGTCAACGCTTACCCAAATACCTACAGTATTTTCATTTCAAAAGTATTAATAACACCTATGTTTTGTTCAAAATACTTGGGAAGTGTTGAAAGTAGTTGTAATATGTAATATTAAAGTATAATTGACAAACGATTAAAGTTAATCTTAAATCAAATCGGGTTTTTTTCTTGTAAATACTTTCCTATCCCTTTAAGGTGCTTCCTCACTAGGAGTATTCGACTGTAATGTAACATTTCAAATTCGTTTTTGAGTATTTCATTACAATACTGCCTCCCTGACTTGACGAGCATTCGCCTGTAATGCAACAAAATATTAACAACAAGTTGCGCACTGAAATGCTCGGTTCTCTTCCCTTACTGATTGTAATGCTCGAGTTTGTAACGTTACATTACAGACGAAAGCACCTTTAGAATTTGATCTGTCACAAAAGACTGCAATAAAATATATATTGCTTGTTTTTTTTTTAACTTTACAAATGTGAAGCGTTTTGCCTTCATCTTACCTAATAGTAAATGATGATATAGCCGAAGGTAGAAACGCACTTCACTTGCCAATGTGCCTTCCGAAGCACGGAGCTCGAGATAAACTTTTGGTCACCCATCCGATGACTCGCCTTTGCGGAAGTGCTTAACCTTAGCAATAGCAGACCGAGCGCGTTAACCACTGCGTCATCGAGCTAACTCGTCAACTATCGCACGCACTTTTGCTATTTTACTGATATCTGAATTCTCTCAAAATGTCCGCGTGGTCGTAAATGGTCTCGGTAAAGCCCTACATACTGTAGCCGTACACCTGATGGTCTCCGCCCGATCCTCTAAATGACAGCACACATTTACAGAATACACTAAACATGCACACCAGTTTAGGCCCAAGACACCGTACTCGTAGAACAAGGGTACGAAGAACCGGTTCACACGCGCTCTACACCAGGTACAGACATGTACCTGGGCGCTTCTCTCCTCCACGGCCCGGTCAACCCGAGCCGAGGTCCGTGCCTTTAGAGGCGCCCTCGGGTTGCTTCGCTCCCCGATCCGATCCGAACCCTTCGGAGAATCTAGTAGGGCACGGGGACGCGCACTAGTGCGCGATGCCGTTCCCTCTAGATAACCTCCGAAGGTGATTCGTTTCACACGGCTTGAGGGACCCTTTACGTTCCTCGCCGCCCCCAAAAAAGCCCGGTGAAGCTGAAAATGCCGAAGAGATAATCAGCAATCTCTCTCAAAAAAAAAAACCCCCCTGATGGTAGGCAAGTATATTAAACGCTAGCTCTAACGAGTGACTGGCGCACAAAATAAGGACACAGCAAAAGGTAACCGGGCTTGTTTGGGGGCGGCGAGGAACGTAATGGGTAAAACCATGTGAAACGAATCACCTTCGGAGGTTTTCTAGAGGGAACGGCATCGCGCACTAGCGCGCGTCCCCGTGCCCTACCAGGGGGCCGACCGCCTAACTCTATTGCTTTCGATTGCTTTGGCTACGTGTATAGTTTATGACGTCATCTTGTCATTTCGTAACGCCTATAAAAGCAATATCGAAAGCCATTGCCAAGATGACGTCATAAAGCTAAACGTCATATAGCTAAATTATTTTTTTTTTGTTTTTTTTTTTTAATTTGTTGAATATGTTTCAGCAAAGAGGCTTTCAATTAATCATTTAGGTGAATTTGAACAAATTGACCGCAAAATACTATCAACATATATAAAAGGGAAATAATTTATTTGTATTACAAAATAAATATTTGGTATTGGGCCTAAACTAGTGTGCATGTTTAGTGTATTCTGTAAATGTGTAGTGGCATTTAGAGAACCGTGCTGGATAAGTGGTCCGTGGCTTTAAAAAGTTTAAGAACCCCTGCTGTACGTGTGTAAGCTTGTGTGTAAGGTGGTTGACCTCAACGCGTGCCTGCAGCTGGAGTTGCAAAAAAAAGGGGACTACAGAGGGACAGCTTCATACAAACGGTGTTGTTTGTGCACGCGGAATAGGCCTTTTCGGTCCGATCCGAACCCTTCGGAGAATCTAGTAGGGCACGGGGACGCGCACTAGTGCGCGATGCCGTTCCCTCTAGAAAACTTAAGAAGGTGATTCGTTTCACACGGCTTGAGGGACCCTTTACGTTCCTTGCCGCCCCCAAACAAGCTCGGTGAAGCTGAAAATGCCGTTTGAGGCAATCAGCAAACTACAAAAAAAGAAAAGGACCCTTTTAAACAATTCCCTGACAAAGCATATTTTAGGAAAAGAAAACAAGCCTTACATATTATGTTAAAAAAACACTTTTATTGGTAGATTCACTTCATCATCATCATCATCATCAGCCTATCTTAGTTCACTGCTGGACATAGGCCTCCCCTAATGAGCGCCATAGCACCCTGTCCTCAGATTCACTTACTACCAAGTTATTGAGAAGGATGCTGCTTGTGACGTGCGTGCGTGACGACGATCGATGATGCGATGCGTCATCGTCAATGCGAGTTTGTGGCTTAGCTAAGAAATGCTGAGTATACTACACAATTTAATGTGTATCAGGGGTCCGCTTAGCTAAGCGAACCCCTGATACACATGCCACGGACCCCACTTTAAGAAGCCCTGACGTAGAAGTGTCTTCTGTAGTAGAGTGTCGTAACTCTTAAAGTAACTTGACAGTTTGCTTACGTAAAATATTGTTATAGGTACGCAATGATGTAAGTAATAATAATGAATAATATTGAAGGTTTTGTCTGTGCCATTGAAGATGAAGTTATCAAGACGAATAACTACCGGAATCCGACATCTGTCGGGCATGCCGCCGTCCAGGAGAATCACTCCGATATATTATTTCCGGTTGTTCTCATCTTGCTAACGGAGAGTTTTGCGCAGACACAACCAAGTAGCCAGAATAATTCACCAGCAACTTGCTCTTGGATATGGCCTTGTTGAATCGGAGGTGCCGTACTATAAATATACACTTGCGCCAGTATTCGAAAATGGTCATGCAACTCTCTACTGGGATCGCTCTATCATTACGAACAGGACTATTGTCGCCAATAAGCCTGATATCGTGGTGGTTGACCGATCCCAGCGCCGGGCAATACTTACTGGTTGATATCACCATACCTCATGATGAGAACCTCGTGTAAACCGAGAAGGACAAACTCAGTAAGTACCTTGACTTAGCTCACGAGGTGACCGCTATGTGGGATGTTGATTCAACCATTATTGTCCCGATAGTCGTTTCAGCGAACGGTCTGATAGGGAAGAGCCTCGACCAACATCTTAAGAGGCTCTCGCTTGATGGTTGGATCAAGGGTCAGATTCAGAAAGCAGTACTCCTTGACACGGCACGTATTGTCAGGAGGTTCCTCACTCTGCAGCCCTGACCACCGGTAGCTTGGGCCCTGCCCCGCTGCTGGTGGTACTCTAGAATTAGGTTTTTATAATGTTTTATTGTTTTTATATTAAAATATTGCAAAAATCTAGTTTTAAGAAAGAAAATAAATAAAGAGTATAATAATAATATACACTTATATTTGCCCACAAAAAGACAGATTGACAAACAAATTGACAGAGCGACAAAGTACAAAAAAGGCGGCCTTATTGCCTATCAAGCAATCTCTATCTCTATATGTGGAGGTGGCGTACTCATAGTAACACATCGCGATCTAGCCGTCGAGCACAAACTACATTCCACTCTAGCGCAGAGGGTCTCGAGCACAAACTACATTCCACTCTAGCGCAGAGGATCTGTGGCTGAGACAGTATTGCCGACAAAACTGACAACCAACAAATGAAACAATTTCAATATGTTTATCTGGATGTTCATAGATTTAATCGTGACCAAGAGAGGCTCTTAACTACATTCCACTCTAGCGCAGAGGATCTGTGGCTGAGACAGTATTGCCGACAAAACTGACAACCAACAAATGAAACAATTTCAATATGTTTATCTGGATGTTCATAGATTTAATCGTGACGAAGAGAGGTTCTTAAAATTACCGTCTCATTTAGAGCCGTACGTGTTCAACATAACATTAAACGGCAAGGAAAGTTTTGTATTTTCAATTTTGTCAGGCCTACATCCTGACATAGATAATCCTAATGAGCAAACTTTTGAACCTTTTATCAATGACGTTATAATGAACGGTGTTAACTGCGATGATGTCCAGTTAGATGATCTACCACGCATAGAAAAGGATAACAGTTTTAGTGTAAACGTATATATGCTCCAATACTTATCTCCAGACAGGAGTGGCCTTTTTAATGAAGAAAATTATAATATTGAAGGACCTGTGTACCACACGAAAGGTCGAAAAGAAAACCACATTAACTTACTTTTGATGACCAATGGTCAATCCAAACGTTTTTACCTCATCAAGGATCTTATGAAAGCAATAAAGAAAGACGTAAAGGTAGGCGAACTAATTTGCGATGGTTGTTTGAATTTCTACGAAGATGAAAGAAAGCTGGAAAAACATCAGACGGAGGATTGTCTGCGTGTGAAAACTATATTCAAAAAAGGAAAGTTCATGAAATTCAGCAATGAACAAAATGAAAAGCGTATTCCATTTGTAGTGTACGCAGATTTTGAGTCATTGTTGCAAGTTGTTAATAATGTTGAAACAGATGAATTACGCAACAGAGATAGCTACAAGGAGAACACTCGTAAACATGTCCCACATAGCAGTGGGTATTATATAAAGTGCTTTGATTATAAGTCGTTGTCTGTTCTAAAGACAAATAACAGGAAACAGGATACCATGGAATATTTCATAGACTACTTAATTGAAGATCTAAAAGTCCGAATAGAAAAGTATCACGCTAAAAGAGGGCAGGTAATAGAGTACGTCCCAATATTTGTGCATAATCTCCAAGGCTACGACAGTCATTTCATTATGCGTGTAATTCATTGCACTTCCGTGCTTGGGGAATTTAATAGTTACTTTACCTTATATAAAGACTTTAGTACCTGTATAGGTAAATGCCAGTTACGTTTTATGGACTCAATGAAATTCTTGAAGAATTCTTTGGCAGTTGAAGTTAGCAAGTTGGATACCAAAAGTTTCAAAGCAATTCGCAAATTGTGCAGAACAGAAGCAGACTTTCCATATTTGTGTCGAAAAGGAGTATTTCCTTACGAGTATATAAAGTCCATGGAAAACTTTGAGGAACGGTCTCTCCCTCCAAAGGATCAGTTCTACGACAGTTTGAAGGAATCGGACATCAGTGACGAGGATTACGAGCATGCATTGAGTGTTTGGCGTCACTTTGACTGCAAAACCATCGGTGAATACTCGGACTTATATCTGAAGGCTGACATTCTTCTTCTGGCTGACGCCTTTGAAAATTTGAGAGACATCTGCATGACCAATTACGGGTTAGATCCAGCCCATTATTACTCTATTTCGGGATTTAGCTGGGATGCGATGCTCAAATATACTGGAGTGGAATTAGAACCGCTATCCGATGTCAACATGTTAACTTTCATCAAAAAAGGCATCAGGGGTGGAGTTGCTCTTTGCTCTAAGCGATATGCGGTCGCCAACAACAAATACTTACCAGAAACCTACAACAAAGTTAAACAGGATACATACATAATGTATTATGACGCCAACAATCTCTACGGACATACAATGTCTCAGCCTCTACCGTACGGGGGACTCGAGTGGGTCGACCCTAAAGTCGACCCTAAAGTATACTACAGTCTGCCAGAAGGCTCACCGTCTGGTTATATACTGGAGGTCGACCTTTCGTATCCGCAAAAACTTCACAACAGTCATTCGGACTTGCCATTCTGCCCAGAAAAGAAAACTGTGCCTGGTGCTAATAAGGAGATGTCCTTAGCTGATCTGTTGCCAAAACGGAAGTATATTATACACTACTCCTATTTGGCTTTGTGTGAACAGCACGGCCTTAAAGTTGACAAGATTCATCGAGTTCTGAAGTTCAATCAGAAACGTTGGCTCAAGCCTTATATCGACTTCAATACTAGCATGCGGATGAAAGCTACGTCTGAATCTGAGAAAGACTTTTATAAGCTGGTAAACAACTCCGTATTCGGAAATTCTATAAGAAATATCGAGAAATACCAAAATATTAAAGTTTCTCACAAATGGGACGATGCATTCAAATTTATAGGGAGGCCTAATTATATTCATCATAAGTAAAATTTAAACACTGAAAAAAGACGACAACCTCAGGCGGGAATCGAACCACGCACCTTCCGCATTCCGGGCGGCTGCCTTAACCACTTGGCAGACCTCGGTAGCCAAGTGGTTAAGGCAGCCGCCCGGAATGCGGAAGGTGCGTGGTTCGATTCCCGCCTGAGGTTGTCGTCTTTTTTCAGTGTTTAAATTTTACTTAAGTATATTTAAGCGTTAATAAAACGCTAAAATATATAAAAAACACTTATATATTCATCATACTTTGTGCTCTGAGGCACAAATAACAATAAAACTGAGCAATACAAGCCGCCAATTCGAACTGTACGTAGGGTTCTGCATCTTAGATATGTCGAAAGCCCACATGTACAATTTCCATTACAATGTGATGAAACCGAAATTTGGTGACAATTTGAAAATGCTCTACATGGATACGGATTCATTTATTTATCAAATCGAGACACCTGATTATTACGCTGCGATCAACGAGAAGGATTTCTTGAATAAATATTTTGATACTGACGATTATGAAGAGGACAACCAATTTCAGATTCCAAAGATGAATAAGATGATGGTTGGATACTTCAAAGATCAAATGAACGGGGCTATTGTTAAAGAGTTCGTAGCTTTAAGACCTAAGATGTACACAGTGGATGCGGTAGGCAAAACCATTAAAAAAGCAGCGGGAGTGCCTAGGCACATAACCGAACGGTTCCAAGTTGCAGACTATAAAAATTGCCTGTTCAAAAACGAGCCATCGTGTATAGAATTTAATAGAATAGGAGCAGTGCGGCATGACGTGTACCAGCAAAGAGTGAAGAAAAAGGGACTCTCTCCCGAATATCTCAACAGACGAGTTCTTGAGAATTTGGTCGACACTCTACCCTGGGGACACTATCGTTTAAATGACAATGGAGAACTATTTTAAACCTATTTATCCAACAATTAATTATATTAAAATATCATAATTAATTAATTAAATAATTTTGAAAGTAATTAAATATTACAAAAACACAAATGTTGAAAAAAATTCCAATAGAACCACGATAGCTCAATTGGAAGAGCACCTGACCCGGTATGTCAGAAGGGTGCAGGTTCAAATCCTGCTCGTGGAATTTTTTTCAAAATTTGTGTTTTTATAATTATTTGTTTCGTGACAAAATTTGCGTTAAAATTATATAAACAAAACAAAAACATGTTAGTAATTAAATATGTTAAATTAAGTTGTGTTTTATGCATTTAGCGTTTTTGTGTAATGTTTCAGAAGGATAAGTTAAATTTTGTAATTGTAAATTGTATTTGTACCCTTTGTACCTACACATTGTTGGACAGCTTATTAATGCTCTAAGTTGGACAGTTAAAGCTAAAAAGTTTTCGAACGACAAAGATAATAAAATGTTTTAAACCTTTTCACCGTCACAGTCCGTTATAATCATGAAGCTGTAGATTCATGGTTATAATCGACAAGCATTGGCATGACGGCAATGTCAAAATCGACAACCTATAAAAACTCAAAACAAATGGTTTTTGGAATCCCTATTCCTGTTGCAAGTTTTGACTCTGAATGTAATGCTTGGCAGGTCCATGGCACATCAACGTCAACCTATGCAAATTTCTTCAATAAATCTTTAACCATATATCCATATCTATCTTGTTTTGATATCTATCCATATCCAATAGAGATGTAGCATTTAAAATGCAAAAACGGTGTCTAAGATCAATGTTTGGACTAAAAGAGACTGACAGCTGTATGTCTTATTTTCTAAAATTCAAAATTCTTTCATTACCGTCCATAAACATCTTTGAAGTGGTTGTGTTCATAAAGTCAAATGTTCATTGTTCCCACGACTTTCAGATAATGTTATTCGCAATGGGCGTGACAACAACAGACTTCAATCGCTGAAAGTAAAACCACCCGAGTGCCATATACAACCTACATTTGTTTTTACAAATAAATTATGTTTAGCTTTATCTTATCTTTATATGCCATATGTATAAAGTTCAAAGTCTTTTGAGGAAATCCATAAAGCTGTAGATAAAAATGGAGAGGCCTGTTAGTTGACTTAGTTGAAGCAGCAGTCACCACTTGATTGGTGGGTAGGTATTCATAGTCAATAAATCAAATCTGCCGATAAATGGGTAAACAAAATAAAATTACCACTATTAAGTAAACTAAAATAAGATCGCACACGCAATTTGAACTAATAAAACTTATATAATGAAATTTAAAAAAACTTTTAAATTTTTTAAAACGTATTTTCTTAACATTACCCTGTTCCGTGAACTGTATGTAATCTACAATATATACCGACTTTTAGGGACCTAGTCATATGTGGGCAATACTGGCCGCTATTAAACATTTAAATGTCATAATGTTGCCGGCTGCCACTCATGTTTAGTTGTCGACTCTTTTTTTTTATGAACATGATATATTAATAGTTTTCTATTTAATATAAGAAATATATACACAACAAAAAGAAACATAACTCAAGTGAACTTAAAAAAAAACAGAGAAAAAAAAATAGAAAATTAAAAACTAAATACCTATAAATAAAAGATGTGTTCCAACTGTAGGCTCATGGGAACGGTCCCAAGAATGCTGGCAACATTGCCCCTCTGAATTGCCATGCTAATACTTAAGTTTTTATATTAATAATTTCACGTAATAGAATAAGATTATTTTATTAAGTAAAATTATTCATAAATGTGTAGTGCGTGGTTGTACATGGTATCCAGGATGTGAAATAAAATATCAATGCTTACATATAAATAACAATTTTATAAAACTATTACTACACAAAGAAAATCAAACGGTTTTCAACAAATTATTGGACTATATCCTCATAAAGTGTTGAGTTACGTACGTTAATTAGTCTTGGGTTTAAGTTTCAATAACTTTTAAAGTGAAATAAATTGATTTTTGTATTCATTTAAATTTGTTTGTTATCATAGTTGAGTGGGCACCTAGATAGGTGTCAGTAGTGTAGTGTGACCATGAGAGAATTCTTTGAGTTTCTTCATTTAGGGTGGATTTGGGAATACTTTTTGATTTGGTTTTTGAAATACCTATATGTACAAGTTTCAATTTAAATAAAATTTAAATGTGACTAAATCATCTCTCATGTGACCTCTCACTGTTATGCTTTAAAAAAATATTATTTTTTCTTTTTATTTAATAATATCAAAGTTTTTAAGTTTCTTTGTAACTTACATACATATGGATCGATTTAAATTTTTCTGATTTGTAATTTTTTATTATTGTATTACGTTTTAACTGTGTGCATGTTTTGTTGCAAATCAATAAATTATCTATCTATCTATGTTGTTTTATCGATGTTTATATGTCTCGTCTTTAATATCGATAGAATTAATCGAATCTACTGCATTCGTATTGGTCTGACAGTCTGTCACTTTCACAGTCTAAAGTAGCTAAGCTAGACTTCTTGGCGGGCAAGTGAAGAGTCATGTCTGCGGTTTTGTTTTAATTTCTAAAATTTGTGTTATTACAAATATTAATGTGAATTAATGGTTGATTATTAACCGTTAAGTGTTCGTGAGTATGCATTAGTGTTGGCAAATAAAACAAAACAGCGCAACGTCACTTTTCAAATTCTCTCAAGAAGTCTGAGTGAGGACTTAGTGAAGCCCCACATCTTTACTGCCCCACATCTGAGATACGCGAGGGGTTAGGGGGTCTATCATTTCTCACTTCTCATTTATATTATCATTCATCATCATCATACAGGAAACAAGACAGGAGAAGTAACAAAGAAGTAACTAATGAAATTAAGAAACTAATGCCATGGCAGCATAGTCTATGACCTTAGCCGGTTCCTCAGGGAACGAACTACACTTAAAAAAAAAAAAGTAGCTATGCTAACCTATGACAAGGCGCCAGACGTAAATTAAATACCCATTCATTGTTTTTTTATAGGTTTGTCAATAAATTAGAACCAAAGCAAACAAATAAAATCCGTTTCACAGTTTGGCTACAAACCGATAAAAGTTAATTAAACTTTATGTGTAAACTGACTGATTACTTAGCTAACCAAAGTTCATAAAGTTAACCTATAAGTTAAAATCAAAGTTTTATCATTGGAAAATTCAATTTAACACACAATGTCCAACTGTAAACTGAATTTAATAGCGGCAGCATGTGAAAATATGGGTATTGGTGTAAACGGGACATTGCCTTGGAGACTTAAGTATGTTTATTTTTGTTTGTTATTCTTTTGAAAAGTTTACTGTTGTCATTGTAGAGCCTTTACAGAGTAGGTACGTAACCGGATTTTATAGGTACCGAGATACTTAACGTTACTCAAGCCATGTCCTCTGAGGATTTCTAAGTTATTTATTCCAGTTTCCTACTAGATTATAACTTTCCTAATTTTTGCTGCAACTTTTTTAGAATAGACAGGCAGCTAAGACGACTTGTGTAGTCAAGGTTTTCCGGTTTCTCTTAAAATCTTTACCTGACTTTTAAATTAAAAAGATTGTCTAGTTTATTTTAAATTGATTTATAATTATAATGGCATCATCATCATCATCATATTTTTATTATTATTATACAGACAGGCAGTTGAGACACCTGGTTATAGTCTGTAACCTTTATTCTCCTCTTAACATCTCTTTTCATAATTTTAAATGTATTTTGCCTACATTAATTAGTCCACTGCTGGATTCGAGTAAGGTCCTGTTGACTCAAAAAGAACTAGCTCCTGCTAGGAAGGTTTGTGTCAGCAATCTGATGAATTCAACAATTTCTAGAACTACCTGAGCATCACTTGTATCATCCTTTACACTTTTACAGCGTTATTTGTATTGTCCTTTCCCTACTTAAGCTAAAAATAATATGTTATTAAGTAAAATCAGTGTTTTTAGCACGTAAAGCCGTTGGTTGAGGCTGCTAAAGCAGCCTTTAACAGCCACTGCACGGCGCTAGGCCTGCATGGTGGTTTAAGGCCTTTTCACCCTGTGGCGTTTCCATCTGGAAACGCACACGCCTCAGCAGTGGTGACTGGTGTGTGTGACATACATTTTTAATTTTAACAATGTTGTTACAGAAAAGAGATGGCTTACTTCACTTTGATGACTAAAACAGTTAAAGATAAAAATAAAAAAAACGCAGTTGTTATGGGACGGACAACGTGGGAATGTATCCCGTTGAAATATAGACCGCTCTGCGGTCGAGTGAACATAGTGTTAACGCATTATGTTGATAATTTAAAACAGAAAGTAAGTATTTTTACTGTCACAAATCAGTGTCCAAAGAAGTAGTTTTTAGTAAAAAGCTATCATAAAATAGGTGACCAACAAAAGGCTGTTGGTCTCAAAAAGGCGATTTACTAAAGCAGTTGAGCAAAAGATCCTGATGGGTCGAAGTGTTACTGGGAGAGAGAAACCTCAGCAGATCCACTAAGATAAGATAAGTTAAGAATTGTTTTTAAATTTATTTTTTAACTCATCAATGTTTATTGTTTTCTAATTCAAAACATTTAGCTCTTATGAATGTCACTATGCCATCAGTTTGTAATTCTACACAGGGCGGGAGCCCTTGTACTGAGATGAACCGGCATGAATAGGCATTTCTTTTCTCCCTTTCCTAAACAGTGTCAAAATATTGGAAAATGCCCTATAGATGCGAAGATCAATTATAAATAAACACACAATAAAATATAAAGGTAAACCACAACATGAAAAAACAAAGTTAAAAAATAATTTCAATAATTAACAACTGGTTGCATTTTTCGGTAATAAGCCTAAGAGTTTGTGATCATCACCAACCATATTGTTCTCCGAAAGTAGATTAATGGAGCGGTTTTAACCGCCGCTGTGGTCTAGTGGCTAAGACCACGGGTTTAGACTCAGAGGTCCCGGGTTCGATTCCCAGCGGGGGATACATGTTTGTGTACTCGGTTTAGTTGGTGGTAGGGCTTGTTTGTCCGCCTG
This sequence comes from Eudonia truncicolella, assembly GCA_949315975.1. Taxonomy (NCBI): domain Eukaryota; kingdom Metazoa; phylum Arthropoda; class Insecta; order Lepidoptera; family Crambidae; genus Eudonia; species Eudonia truncicolella. The sequence continues at coordinate 2,873,137 of OX438851.1, forward strand.
GCCAGCTATCACCATCTTATCTAAATATGTCGCCATAACATCAATGTTTGTAGCATTGTTGTGTTCCGGCTGCTAGAGATAAGATAGCCAGTACCTCACTAGTTGAGGATCCCGGGTGAAGTGCGCTTCCATCATTGGCCTTATCATCACTTGACATCAGGTGAGATCAAGGCACTGTGCTTACCCGTAAATATAAAAAAAAGAATGGCGTGTGACTACTTATGTTAATTACTTTTATGTTTAAGGTTCCCAAAGGAGTAATAGTCGTTGGAGGGCTTGATGACGCTGTAAGCTACATTGAAAGTAATAAAGAAATAGAATCTACATGGGTGATAGGTGGATCATCAGTATATAAGGTATATGGCATTTTACATCATCACCCCGCCCGATCCTCTAAATGCCACTACACATTTACAGAATACACTAAACATGCACACTAGTTTAGGCCCAAGACACTGTACTTGTAGAACAAGGGTACGAAGAACCGGTTCACACGCGCTCTACACTAGGTACAGACATGTACCTGGGCGCTTCTCTCCTTCTCCACGGCCCGGTGAACCCGAGCCGAGGTGCGAGCCTTTAAAGGCGCCCTCGGGTTGTTCCGCTCCCCAATCCGATCCGAACCCTTCAGAGAATCTAGTGGGGCACGGGGATACGCGCTAGTCCGCGATGCCGTTCCCTCTAGAAAACCTCCGAAGGTGTTACGTTTCACACGGCTTGAGGCTCCCTTTACGTTCCTCGCCGCCCCCAAACAAGCCTGGTGAAGCTGAAAATGCCGTCTGAGGCAATCAGCAATCTCTCAAAAAAAAAAAAAGGTTCCTAGCGTTGTACGTTCCTTAATGCGATTATGAGTTAATGTGCTATGCTTGTAATGTACACACACCTGCACCTCAGACAACTACTACAAACTGTCAAATTTCCTCAATAGACTTTGAACTGTTTATGATTCATTGAAGAAAGTTGACAGTTTTGGATAGGTTGATGTGCTGGCGTCTGTATATTAGGCAATCAAATCAATGCTTTATTTTTATATATTTATTTTAATTATCTTTATGGTTGACATTTCTTTGTAATGTGGTTTATTAATTATTTTATTCATTTTAATGCTGATTTCACTTTAATAATTTATTAATTTTACTATATTATTTATGTGATTGTTTGTAAATGTAGGAAATTTTATGTGAGTAATTTTTAATTTTATTGTTGAATTGAATTTATTTTTATTTAAATTTTTATTATTATTTTTTATTTCGATTTATTTGATGTAAGTACATACCTATGATCCTAAGTTGATTGAAATAAACGCATTTTATTTTATTTTTATTTTATAACCTTACTTTAATTTGTTGCTGTATGTGAGGACCTGTAATTGGCTTTTTGTTGCTATTTTTAAGTTTCTACTTTGTTTATTAGCTGTTGGTTTTCCAAATGAATATATACCTATATAAATAAATAAATGTGTTTTGGTAACGAAGTCACTTGAAGATAGGTTAAGCTAGTCGATCTTCGAACAACTTGGAACATCCCGAGCGCACCTGTTGCCGAGATTCCGTGCCCGTGAGATTAGGGAATGCAATTCCGATCTCGTTCGGGATTGACGAGATTGGGCAACAGAACGTGCCGCGTCTTGAATACATTAACCGGCGCGGACGGGGTACCTGACATTCACAGTACTACCTCACTCATGAGCTTCAAAACCCACTTGTTTAAAATTTTTAGTTCAACGTAAATTATATAGCATTTTATATTTATTTATATTATATTTAATTATCTATCATATGATTATTACAAAATTTTTATTATTATGTAATGTATCTTTAATTCTCAAAATTTAAGTTAGCATAGTTTTATTTGTTGATAGATAGATAGATAAATACTTTATTGCTCACACAAATTAAAACAAAAAACAGGTACATAGGTACATAAAATCTTAAAGCTAGCATGGGCAAAGGCGGTCTTATCGCTTTAAGCGATCTCTTCCAGACAACCTTTGGTTTAGGAACCCATGAGGGAGATAGAGGATGTGCGCAAATACAGTAGAATACAATAGAAACATACTCGTATACCAGAATGATGAATATGCTGTGTGCATATCTTTGTGGAATTATGACTTACCAATGTTTCAATTGTACTGCATAATCGTTTATCATGTTTCTTATTGCAATTCTGTTTTGTGTACCAAGTAAAAAAAAAAGTCCAAACCTAGACGTCTCTTCAAGATTACAAAAACACAATGTTGTTGAAAAAAATTCCACGAGCAGGATTTGAACCTGCACCCTTCTGACATACCGGGTCAGGTGCTCTTCCAATTGAGCTATCGTGGTTCTAACTAGCCCGCCGAAATTATTCAACACTATTTACTTTTTTACTTTGAAAGCCAAAGGCGCCAATTCAATCTCAACAACTACCGTCATTAACATCTGATCATAATATTTTTACAAATACTAAAGATCAGTTAAGAAGTAGGCAAGCTATTTATAAAATGAGGCTATAGCTTTCAATGTTGCTTTCATGTTGATTTCATATCGCTTTTGAAATTACAAGATGACGCCATAAGCTATGATGTTGCAGACTCATTTTGAGCCGCCCTTTTTATTATATTTTGTTTTATTATAGTGTATGGTGTCATCTTGTCATTTCGAAATCGATATGAAAGCAATATCGAAAGCTATAGCCTATAGCTTCCGATATTGCTTTTATATCACTGGGCTGGAGCCTTTATGTTGCTCCACAAAAAAAAAAGCTGATAACTTACTTTTGTTCCAGGCTGCCTTAAACCATCCCAGTTGTGGCAAAGTATATTTAACAGAGATTATGAAGAGCTACGAATGCGATACTTTCTTTCCTACCATAGATAAGGAAACTTTTGAATTGGTGAAAGAGCATGGTGTACCTGAAGAGATCCAGACGGAAGGGGACATACAATACTACTTTAGGACATACAAAAGAAAATCTTTGTGAACAACTTTTTTTATTTAATAAATTTATTTTTTTACATATTTTTTAAAATATATGCACCTAGTTTTAGCCGGCTACAACTAGGTGCAGCCGGCTAAAACTAAGTGTAGCCGCACTTGTCTTCGTTCTATAGAGCTAGATTTCTGTTGTCTAATAAAAAACAATTTTTAATAACTTTTAAACCAGGTGTAGCCGCACTTCGGCTATTAGCCGTAATATATGTACAGGTGGGCGTTTAATTTTTTCACTGTATTTTATAAAATTTTATGAATATTTAATTTAGCTTCAGTGCAGCAATTAGCACTTAAAAATAAAAAAGTAAAATATGTACAGGTGTTTGGTAATATGTATATATTCCCGAAACGTACCCATGTTATAATGTCTATATATATATACTATGCCAACGTCAGAAAATAAAAATTGTGAAACAAAAAATTTCGACTTTCCATACTAACTCGATCAGCTGATGGGTCATTTTGTATGGAGAGTGGAAATTTTTTTTCCATTCCATTTTCATTTTCTGACGTTGGCTTAGTATTATATAGACAATGTTAACATGGGTACGTTTTGGGAATATATACATATTACCAAACTCAGTATATATATTTTTTTATAATGTTAGTGTTATATTGCAAAAGCACAACCTCGCTTTTTGGGTTGCAGTATGTTACTTTTTTTTGGAGAGTTTGCTATTGCCTTAGGTAGTATTTTCACCTTCACCGGACTTTTTTGGGGGCGGCGAGAAACTTAAAGGGTTCCTCAAGCCGTGTCATCGTAACACCGCCAGAGATTTTCTAGAGGGAATTGCTATTCCCTCTGGAAAATCTCAAGTACTAGTTCGTGTCCCCATTTCCTACTATCAGATAGGCTAGGATAGGGGTTCAGATCAGATAGGCCTTATATCTCAATGCTGGGCAAAGGCCTCCGTCCTTAACATCAAGCCATCGCTACGATTGATGACTTTATAATTATAACTACGCTTGCCAAATGCGGGTTGGTGATCACAAACCCGGGCTATACAACGAAACACATTGCCCGACCTGGGAATCGAACCCGGGACCTCCGTATATCGGACTTAACTAGACCACAAGCAATCAAAAGTTTTATTGGCAAGTAAGTATATTTTTTTTAATGAATAAATAAATTTTTCGTCAAACATGGGATTAAGTTCGGCGAAATGCGAAAATGAAAAAGTCCCATAATGAGGACATTATTTGAACACGCCCGCCGATTTATATCAGGATAACAGGAACGAGATGGATGTATCCCGCACCATAAAGAGAAAAGAGACGGCGCTATTGTGTACTTTCTCTTTATAGATTTGCTGAACTGAAAGCTGTAGTTCGCCAGTATCATCGGAGCCGTGGCGGGGCGAACACGTGTCGCGCGCTTCCGTGCGCACAAATTTTCCGCAAATAACCGTGTTGTGATAGTTTGTGCGCCGTACCGGAACGATGTTTCCCAAAAGGAGAGTGCATTACCAATAATAAATAGTGGTGCTTTGTGTAAAACAACGTACTTGTTTGTTTTGTTTTTTTTTTAAATAAAATAACTTTTTAGTATCACATTCTTTCTTCGTACCATAAAGTACGTTTGTTTTGTGTTACATTACCGTATGTGATGAATTTCGTTTGATTGCTTCGAAATCCCAGATGAGGTAAGAGGATTTTAAATGACACACCTTTAGGCTAAAACACCAAATTATTGACACTTAATTGATGGAAGTATATAGGTACCTAATCTGCAGAGAATCATTACTTGTTAGTAATAAATATTTCTGTAGGATATAATAGATGATACCTACCTATAGAATGTTACCAATTCTTAAATTAACCGCAGACAGTATTTCATTTCTCGATTTAGATTAAAAAAGCAGAGTTACCTACCCAATTATTGACATCAATGTCAACAATTGGATTTTTATACTGCCTGCAGGTAGGTATACCAAATGTTGACACTTTGAATACAAGACTGCTGCGGTGCTGTATCTGCACCGTTATTTGGCACCAACTATCGGTGCAGATGTCGGGGTGTTTGGTGAGGTGACAACAGATTGTATATTTTGTATTTTAAACCGAATGTATGATAAAGCCTTTTGCAAAGGCCGGTCATCGGATGGGTGATCAAAAATTAATCATCTCTTAATCCTCCGTGCTTCGAAAGGCACGTGAAGCCGTTGTTCCCGGCGGCATTAGCAGTTGTTAACCACCAATCCGCACTGGGCCCGCGTGGTGGTTTATGGCCCATTCTCCCTATCCATCCATATGGAAGGCTCGTGCCCAGTGGGGACTTAAAATGAGCTGGTGTCTGCGTGTGTATAAAGCCACGAGCGTTCTCCCATTCAGCCAACGCACATAGAACTGTGTTATTGTTTCCATGTTTCTTTATACCGTGGCCTGTATTATAGGTTTATTGGTTGAAGTGAAAGCACAAATAAGGGAGACCCAGAAGGCAATCAGGTACCGCGCTCGAGCAGCGCACACATAGACCTGACTGACACGGATCTCTGAACATTCCGAGCGTAGCTGTTCTGAGATTCCGCGTCCGTGTGAAGTTGTCTATGCGTGCGTTGCTCGAGCCGAGCGCGTTTGTGTGAATCTTACCTACTGCAGGCTCCTTAGTCTGTGGTGAAGGTTAGTGCGATAACGCAACGCAAACATGCCGCTGAGTGTTTTACGGCGGAGAAGTGATTATTTTTTTTGTTAGTTGTTAGTTTTAGCAACACATTTGTTTCCCACAGTTGGTTCTTTTTAATGCTAGTGCTATTGTTTGGAGAAAAGTTTTTAACACTCCACCGTTTCTGTGTATTTTTTATTTTTTATTTATTTCCTTATCTAACAGTAGGGTACCTACATTGCATTATATATTTTCTGCCAAACTGTGTAACAGTTTGTCGGCAGTAGCTCTCGTGGACATTTAACATAAAATAGATAATAATAATTATTACAATACGTAATTGGACAATAACAGTCGTGTATTCATAACACCCGGTAACATTCGTGAATGGAGGTAACACATGTGAACTTTATGGGTCTGGTGTACATTTTTGGTATGTTATTGTTTTAATGGCGTAGTTTAAGTTTTGTGCTTCTCGCATCCAGCGGCAATAGGTATATCATTTATCATTAAAAATTTCTAATGTCACTTATCATCTAGTAAGTAAGTAAATAGCCTATGACTGTCCCACTGCTAGGCAAACACCTCCATCATTGTAATCAAGTCATCACTACAATTATTATTGATAGGTAGGTAATGGCTTATCCATTATCATGTAAGTACCTACCTATTATCAAAAAAAACTAGTTTTTACTATAGGAACCTAACATATATTCTCCGGAACTTTGAAAATTTACTTCATGTGTAAACCGAAACAAACCTTTAATTTACAGCTGGGCAAAGACCTTCATCATTGAAATCAAGTCATCGCTACAGTGAATGGGTAACAACGCTTGCTAAACGCGGGTTGGTGATCACAATCCTGGGTTTTACCTGTCCTATTAAGTATTGCTGTGGTTATGCTTCGAAAAACTTTGCGTTATTTCGAATATCAATGTGTGATAATGGTGGATTATTTTAACCGTTGTGTTCGTGAACGTGAAAAAGTGTTGGCAAATGAAAAAAACAGTGCAACTTAACTTTTCAAATTCTCAATTCATTAAGCCTAACATCCTTACTGATACTCAAGGGATTGGGGGCATATTATTTATCACCTACTTATTTCTATTATTATTTATTACTGAGAAAATATAATAAATTGTAAGAAAAATACTTTGACACTGGCTAAATGTGCTGACAGCTCGAAGCCAATAACTAAAGAAAAAGTTTTTGATGAAATTAAATCATTTATGTATGCAGAAAGGGTAGGTGGTAGGCACCCTCAGAATAATAACTGGCACCATAGTGGCATAGTGGTGACTGCCTGGGCAGGTGGAAGCCTTGTTTTCCTTTTTAAATATATAAGACAACTTCACATAAATTGTTCTGATCCCAAGGTAAGTAGCTATAGCACTCGATTCATGGAAATCAGAAACAACGACGGTACCACAACCACCCAGACCCGACACTATAACGAAGAGTTCGTTTTCGACATTGACCCGACCGAATCGAACCTGAGTTAGCGCCGCCCAAAGTCCGGCGTGCAAGCCATTCGGCTACGGAGTTTTCCTTTTAATAATTAAAAAAAGGGTTAGCACCTGATTTATTAATCTTGAGCAACACTTGAATACAGACCACCTGCGGAACTTCCTAGTTGTCATCCCGTAGAATTACAAAGATATATATGTTATTATGATAGATAGATAGATAGATAGATAATACTTTTATTGCAACACTAAAAAACATAAACATGAACAAAAGAAAAAAAAAATTAATAATAATAATTACAAAGTTACAATTTGGCGGTCTTATCGCTTTCAAGCGATTTCTTCCAGACAACCAGTCGGATGGAGAGAGCTAATAAACTTTAAGATCAGAGGTGAAATTATGGAAACATACTAGAATAATTTGTATTTTATAAATAAAGCAAAATAATAATAATGAAAATGATGATAATGATAAACATATAAATAAACCTACTTAAACATAATAATAATCTCAGGGAGGAAAGTAGCAGATATGGCAGTTTTGCAGCTGGACAGGGTTAATCGGAAAGGTAGAATTTTTTCACGAGCTCTTTAAATATGTGAATGGATTTCGCACGCCTGATCGCAACTGGAAGCGAATTCCAGAGACGAACAGCTTGGACGGTAAAAGAAGAATCATAAAAGGTGGTGCTGTGTGGAGGTGTTTTAAGGCTTAAGTTTTCTGATGACCGTAATGAGCGCGAACCTGAACAATCATGATAACTGAAACGTTCCTTAAGATAGGAAGGATAGGTGGGATTAAACAATATGTTGTAAAGAAGGGTCAGTATATGAGTATTCCGGCGAAGACGAATAGGAAGCCACTTGAGTTTTAAGCGATACTCAGAAACATGGTCATATTTGCGCAAGCCGAATATGAACCGAATACAAACATTTTGAAGACGCTCAAGTTTATTTAGCTGGTCCTCTGTAAGATCAAGATAGCAGGCGTCAGCATAATCAAGAACTGGAAGCAGCAGAGATTGCGCTAGCGCAATTTTAGTGGCAGTGGGTAAAAAGTTGCGCAGCCTCCTCAAGGATGCAGACGATGCGTAAAGCTTACGGCTAACAGCTTGCAGTTGCGGCCCCCAACCCAAGCAACTATCAATGACCACACCCAAATTTGTGACAGATTGACTGAAAGGAATGTCCACGCAATCAAAGTTAACTTTAGGGAGGGTTTCCCAGTCGACCCTAGAGAGCAATCTGGAACTGCCAACTACTATAGTCTGCGTTTTTCCAGGATTGACTCTAAGTCCGAAAGCTCGACTCCAATCAACGATAAGTCCCAGATTGGCATTGGTGGTCAATATAGCTTCGGAAAGATTGACCAGTGGTGCCTGACAATATATTTGCAAATCGTCTGCATATAGGTGGTAAGAAGTAGAGAGCCTTTCTGAAATAGTGTTAATGAAGGTTGCAAACAGAAGAGGAGACAATACGCCACCTTGAGGGACACCAGCCGTCAAGTCACACCATGAAGAGAACTTCTCTTCAAGACGAACTCGCTGCCTTCGCCCGTTCAGATAACTTTGAAACCAATCAGTTGCCGTTGGAGATATATTAAGTGATTGAAGTAAAGCTAAAAGAATTTCAAAGTCAACGGTGTTGAAGGCATTGCTGAAGTCAAGCAGAGTTAGCACAGTTAAGTGACCGTTTTCCATTCCAAGGCGGATGTCGTCGGTGATCTTAACCAAAGTAGTGACGGTGCTGTGGCCTGGACGGAAGCCGGATTGGAATGGGTTAAGGAGATTATGACTAGAAAAGAACTTACTGATTTGGTTGTGGACAAGGCGCTCGAGGACTTTGGATAAAAATGGAAGAATGGAAATGGGTCGGTATTCAGTAAATGATTTAGGGTTACTTTTTTTGGGTAGAGGAATTATTTGAGCGTCTTTCCAAGAGGATGGAAATACTGCATTCGAAATTGAACTGTTAAAAAGGAATGTTAGAACTGGAAGGATGATGTCAAGGATCGGTACTAACATATTGCGGCTAATACCGTCGCCACCGACCGCATTGGAAGTTATTGATAACAAGCTCTTCTTAACATCGCAATCCGATAGTTGGTCAAATGCAAAGGGAGTAAAATTAGGAACCGGCATGGTAGACAATTTGCGCAACGTAGTGGCTTTGTCGGCATCACTGATAAACGATGAAGAGGAGAAATGGAGATTCAGAGTATCGATATTTATATTATTTATAATAGAATTATGTCTTGCCTTACCAATTCCAAGCGACCTAAGAAATTTCCAAACTTTTGATGTGTCGATATTTTCTACTGAGTAATGTATGTGGCGGCGTAAAGCATCCCTACACGCCCTATTGCAGCGATTACGAACCTTAGAATAATTTTGTCTATTGTGGTCATTTGGTCGAAGCTTAAATCTGTTTTTCGCAGTGGCTTTTTTATGCATCAACACCTTTAAATCGTCAGTTAGCCATGGCGCAGGAAGGTGCTTGATCTTAACAGCTCGAAATGGTGCATGCTTGTCATACAGTTGGGTTACAAGTGAGTTAAAAATATTAACTTGTTCATCAACAGACTGAGCGTGTACAACAGGAGACCAATCGATATTACAAGCGTCATCACGGAACACTTGTTGATCCATACCACTAAAATTACGCTGAAGAATGACTTGGGGTTTTGCTTTAGGAGGACGAACTTTAAAGGACAGGAATATGAGATCATGATACGAAAAAGCGTCGGCCGAGCATTGACCGTGCTTCGCAACATGCTGGGGAGATGAAACTATTAATAAGTCAAGAAGCGATGGAGTGGAGTTCGGAGAATGATGGGTGGCAGTAAGTGGTAAAATACATAAGTTATTAGAAGTGATAACTGATTGAAGCGAAGTAGCGCGAGAATCGTTCTTAAGTAGGCAAGTATTGAAGTCACCCATGATAATTGAATGACTGTAGGCAGGAATTATTTCATCAAGTAGTTTCTCAAATGAAGTGAAAAAATTTACATGTGAAGAAGGGCTGTAGTAAACTCCAAGTAGGATTTTGTTGTGAGAAAGAAGAACTTCAACCAACAAATGCTCGCCTGCGTTGGAAGGCGGTGGTTGTGCCGAGGTGCTTATTACAGAGAAAGGAATAATTATGATTAATTACATAAGTATAACTTTACGCAAATTTTGCTGCGGGGTGCGCAGCCGCATGACATGCCGGGTCAGGTGCACTACCAACTATGCTATCGTGGCTCAATCCAATTCGCCGTAATTAATCAACATTATATACTTTTGCTCTGTAAGCCAAATGAGCCCTATTCAATGTCGACAATTACAACCTGTTTTTTTTGTAAGCGACTAATACTGTGTAGAACACTGCTTTAACCCTATTCTTGGCATAGTGGATAATTTGAGTCACTTAACTTACAAAAAATTTCGAATACTGAAAAAAGAACACCATTTTATACAAAAAAATATAAACAGTAGGTAAATTATAAAAAAAAAAAAAATTAATAAAACAAAAAAACCCGACTGCTAAAACAATTATATACTCGTAAAAACCGGAGTAACATAAAAAATAACTGCAAAGAAAAAAAAACTGAAAAGAAAAAACAAGCTCTACGATTCCAGAATTCAATTTAAGCAATGCTGAATGCAACGTGAAATATTTCCTTGTCCGATACCTATACTTAAAGTAATAAAATCTATATTAGATGAGTAGGTATTTATAAATACATTGATTATTGTACTTTTCGCAGGCGGGGAAAATCACTAACCAAAAAGAGTGCACATAGCGCGTACACCAATATGACATAGACCAAGTACAGACGCCTGCACATCAACCTACCACAAACTGTCAAATTTTCTCAATAGACTTGGAACTTTATGTTTAACGCTTAAGGTTGACAATGTATTGAAGAAATTGGACAGTTTTGGGTAGGTTGACGTGCAGGCGTGTGTACCTATTTGACTACATTGAAAATATAGATCAAACTGTTGTTAACTTAAGGGAGAAAAGAGCTGGACACATGCTGAGTTTCTTGCCGGTTCTTCTCAGTACAAGATCTCCCGCCCAGAGTATACTTACGAACCGATGGCATAGTGACATTCATAAGAGCTGCTTGTAGCCTAAACTGAATAAATGATTTTTGAATTTGAATTTGAATTTAAGAGTAAACATTTTTTTAAACCAATTTAGCCAAAATATAATTTTAAAATATTTTTTTTTTATTTTAATTTTTTTTTTTCATTAAAAATTATTTATAAAATCATTAAATTTTTATGCTTGACCACGTGATAGAAAACGCACGGGATCGGCTGAATCAGGAAGTAAGCTTGTTTACAGTAATGTCACTCGAAGTTTTGTATGGTGTGATTTGACAGATAAAAGTTTGCTTACAAGCAGGTGACGTCACGACATCACGTGACCGGAATGCATCGTTTTGGCGGCTATTTTATTCATTTGAATTTTAATATTGATTTTCATAAAAAAATAAAGAAATTCACAAGGAATTAATCAAATTGCATATTTTTTTTAAAAACCTGACAAATATCCTATTGTCAGGCGTAAAAACGAAACTCTTGACGTCTAGTAGATACTTTTGACTGACAAGTTCTTTGAGTTTTTTTAAACTTAGAAATAAAATTGCTAATATTCCCGAAAACAAAACACCATAAAACATTGCTGTACTTAAATGAAAATTATTAACTAAAACTAACTAAAATTAAAAAAAACTAACTAATCTACATCCATAGAAAAATTGGCCATATCCTTTAAATTCCGTAGACGTAAAAAGTCGTTTAAAGAATTTTGATCGTGTGGTCGATCTAACATTTTTTTGGGGTCAAGACTATTATTAGCTAACCCGACCAATGTTTTTACTTTTTTTTTTGTTTTTTTTATAGCCTATGTCACTTCCACAGTCAAAACAAATTTAACGACATACATACCTACATAACATACATACACTCGAATAACATTATCCTCCTTCTGACGCAGTCGGGTAAAAACTGCCAAGTATAGGGTTAAAGTGTAAACTCTGATGCCAGTAGGTACCCTACTTAGGAATAGGTAAGTCTTACGGTCGTCTGAACACCATTATTATAGTCTTTATCCTTATTTTCCTTGAAATATAACAGGAAAATTGCTACTTAGCCGCATGAGCTCACAACACAGACATTTGTGGGCATATCCATTGTCATTCCTACAAAATATAATAACGTGTATTATTGAATTATATTATTATGGCCGTTTGTACGTGGGCTTAGAGAAGTAAATAACATTCTATATACAGCACAAAACCGGTCGTTGTGGAGATCCTTGGGTCCTTGGGGGAGGCCTTTGTCGATCAGCGGACGTCTTTTGGCTGAGATGATGATGACCGACCGAGTACACAAATATTTACCCCTCGCTGGAAATCTAACTCGGGACCTCTGGGTATAAACCGGTGGTCTTAACCACTAGATCACAAAGGCGATAAAGAGCTTACATTCTGTGGGTCTGTTTTGTTTGGCTTCTACTACGTCTTGTTGTTTGACGTACGCTTTCTAAACAAATTACTGTTTGTTTACTTAATTAATACGTCATATATTAATAATATAATTATATCTCATCTCGTTCCGGTCAACGGCTATTGAAGAGATAAGATAAATGACCTCTAGCTACCGTCAGGACAGTAATACAAATTATTTCTTTAATTAGAATCTTCTATTATTATTTATTACTTACATTAATACGTGAAGTAAGAGTATATCACGTATTAATATAAGAACGATGGCGCAGTGGTCTACGCGCCCGGTCTGCGATTGCTTATGTTAAGCAACTTTCGCAAAGTCCGTTCATCGGATGGGTGACCGAAAATGTATCATCTCCAGCTCCTTCGTGCTTCGGAAAACACGTAAAGCCGGGATCATTAGCAGTCGTTAACAACCACCTCCGCACTAGGCCCGCGTGGTGGTTGGGAAGGCTCGTGCGTCGTGCCCCAGCAGTGTTGACATAATATGGGCTGGTAGGACCACTAGTAATTATTAATAACGGATCTGCTTCATAAAGGCCGGTCATCGGATGGGTGACCAAATATTCATCCATAGGGAAGGCTCGAGTCCCAGCATTGAAGACATAGAATGAGCTGGTGATGGTGATTAATAACGGTATTATGAATGACTCGATGGTCGAGTGGAGTGAGTGGAGTGGAGCGCTCAGATCAATATCCTGGAGACCAGGGGCCCGACCGTCTAACCGGTCGCTTTGGCTACGTGTATAGTTTATGACGTCATCTTGTCATTTCGTACCGCTCATGAAAGCAATATCGACAGCTATAGGCTGTATTCTATAGCTACGTAGCCAAAGCAATCGGTTAGGCGATCGGGGGGCTGGGTTCGATTCCCAGGTCCTGCAACTGCTTCGGTTCTTTCTATGCATGGCTGGGTTCACCAACCCGCATTTGGCAAGCGAGGTGATTGAGTTCAGTACCCATCAAATAACAGAAAAAAAATCACAAATGAGAAATTGATTGAAATAAATGCGAAATGAAGTCAGTTAGCTAAGAGACCCTTCACACTAGAGCGTTTCTCTAGCACAGGCGTTTATGTACACACGCCCGCACATCAGACTATAAACTAATGTAATGTATGTAGACATGCGGCTGGCGCTACTGGGCGGCGCGGAGAGCGCGGAGCTGCGGGCGCGCTCTACGGCCGGCTCATGCTCCTGCCGCAGAGCGACATATAAACAAAAAAAATATACAAACCACACCGTAAAATTATCAGTGCTATAAACTGTCAAATTTCCTCAATAGACTTTGACCTTTATGTGTATGGCATATGGTTAAACATTTATTGAGGAAATTTGACAGTTGTGGATAGGTTGATGTGTAGGCACTTTTGGACGTTGCTGTTTGCTTTTGATGGCTTTTACAATGTAACCAGGCTTTTGTGAGGTTCTTCAAGTCTAAGGGAAGCAAGTTAAATAATTAGTATTATTATTAGGGAAATAATTTATTTGTATTACAAAATAAATATTTGGTCAGCAAAATTATTATTTGGTCTGTTGGTTAGGTTAAGTTAATTATTTTTTTCCCGAGCGAAGCGCAGCGTAGCGAGGGTCAGTCACGGAAGGGGGGAGCGGCATAAGACAACTGTTCAGAATGATATAAGTTGCAGACTGATTTAGAAATATTTGCTGACCATAAGTTGCTGCCCAACTAGCATTTTTTTGCTAACAAAAATACGAATACTTGGCTTACCGTTTATATACTACTCAAAACAAAATAAGGGCCACGAGGTATTTTTTCATTTTGGTGTAAATTATGAAACATTTACATATTGAAAGTAGTAAAATATTGAGTATACAAACTCTTTGATACCTAAACTTTTTAATATTGTAGTATTCATCTAATGCTGGCAACAATTTTAAATAAAATTTGATTTAAAATTATTTTTGAAAATTTTGATTCCATTTTCTTTGACGTTTTGCTTTCCTTAGCTTCTTGGTTTATTAGAAATTATCAGAGTTCATTGATATCTCGAGTCAGAAACATCTTTTGCAATATGCCACAAGCACGCAGGCGTCATATGGACTCGCTGACAGCAACCAGAGCCGTTACGATGATTGAAGAAGGTCATTCGCAGCGATCTGTGGGTTTGCAATTGGGATTTTCTCGAAGAGCTATTCAAAATCTATGGAATCGTTTCCAAGAGACCGGCAGTGTTAGAAGAAGACCTGGTTCGGGCAGAGTTCGCATTACAACAGCTCAAGAGGATCGTTACATTCGATTAAGTGCGCGCCGAGATCGCACAACGACGGCCCGCAAGCTGCAAAATCGTTTACGGCTCACAACGGGTACTCGTGTCAGTGACCAAACTATTCGTAATCGATTGCATGAAGACCAGCAGGCATCAAGAAGGCGAGTTGTCCGTATTCCATTAACCAGAAATCATCGTGCAAATCGTTTAAGATTTTCCCGTCAACATTTGGACTGGGACATAAACCAATGGGGCATGGTGCTCTTCACAGACGAATGCAAAGTTAAATTTTTTAACGACGATCGGCGTATTAGAGTATGGAGAAGACGCGGCGAGAGATTTTCAGAAGCCTGCATCCATGAAGTCGATCGTTTTGGTGGTCCAAATGTAATGATTTGGGGCGGGATAAGCTTACACGGCAAAACTGAGCTCGCTATTTTAAATGAGGGTACTGTTACTGCTCAGCGGTATATTGAGGAAGTCAGGAAGTCACCACATGTGATCCCATTTGCCCAGCGAGCGGGTCCTGGATTCATCTTGATGCAAGACAATGCTCGTGCACACACGGCTCAAGCGACTCGGTTTGTACTGGAAGCGTCTCAAATTCAAGTCTTGCCGTGGCCGGCGAACAGTCCGGACTTAAATCCAATAGAGCACATGTGGGATCAGTTGAAACGAAGAGTTAGAGACGGTGATCAGGAAATCCACAACCAACAGCAACTCATCAACGCTGTTAAAAGGGCCTGGGAAGAGATTCCAATGGAAAATGTCAGGCATTTGATTGAGAGCATGCACTCCAGGCTTTAGGAGTGCGTAACGAAACGAGGGGGGCATACCCGTTACTAAAAGATGAGCATGGAGTATTTTCTTTTGTTTTCAGTAACTTTACATTGTTTTTATTTTTAACCTTAAATGTGTTTTTTCTTTCAAAAGCAAATAAACTTTTTAATCATTATAATTGGAATAAATTTATTGGTCTACACGGTAAAAACAACATTAGTTTTCGTTATGGAGACAAAAAAATTAATATTGGTTTTATTATTTTCATGGTACAGACAAAATACCTCGTGGCCCTTATTTTGTTTTGAGTAGTATATAACACCCTTATTATTATACAATTAAAGCATTTATTCAATGCCACTTAAAGAAAAACTATTGTGAAAGTATTGTGTTTGTGTCGTATAGCGTTTGCGCTGCGCAACGTTTATTGAACGCCTACGCTCTGTAGCAGGCGGCGTTTTCAGCGTCACCGGATTTTTTTGGGGGCGGTGGGAAACTTAAAAGGTTCTTCAAGCCGTGCGAAATGAAACACCGTCATAGGTTTTCTAGAGGGAACGGCATCACGCACTAGTGCGTGTCCCCGTTGCCTATTAGATTCTCCGAGAGATTCGGATCGGATCGGGAGCGGAATATCCCGAGGACGCCTCTAAAGCCTAGGACCTTGGCTCGGGTTGACCGGGCCGTGGAGGTGGGGAGAAGCGCCGAGGTACGTGTCTGTACCTGGTATAGAGCGCGTGTGAACCGAATCGGCCTACCCTTGTTCTACGAGTACGGTGTCTCGGGCATAAGCGAGTGTGCATGTTTACTGTATCATGTGAATGTGTAGTGGCATTTTGAGGATCGGCCCGTGGTGCACCCTGCCGACCAACAGATGAGGCTTATTGGCGACTCACCAACCCACACTGGTCTTTTTTATATATCTTACGGATAAGCACTTGGCCTTCACATCTCACCTGATGTCAAGTGATGATAAAGCCGAAGGTGGAAGCGCCCTTCCCCAGAATTGTCAACTAGTGAGGCGCTGGCTATCTTATCTCTAGTTGCCGAAACACAATGCTACAAACATTGATGCTATGGCGATATATTTAGATAAGATGGTGGTAGCTAGCCAACCAACCCGAGTACACAAACATGTACCCCCGCTAGACCACAGAGGCGGTGTTGGACAACCGCTAGTGTGAAGGGCCTATAAAGGTGACCACGTCGTGGTGTGTTATCGACAGTTCGTTTTTTTAATCATATAGATAGATCGCGCGGCTGGCCTAATGCCAAGCTTCAATCAAATCGTGTAGCGATTTTATGACGCGTTGTTTTATTGACTCAGATTATGCAAAACGACCGATGGCGATTAATAGCGTGCATACATTTCGAGTAGGAAAGATCCTTTTTTTTTTGATAGCTTCGTGCGATTAGCACATTTAGCCAGTGTCAAAGTAATGTTTCTTACAAGTTATATAAATAAATAATACTTACTTATTATCTTTTGTTAATATAATGATAATGATGAATGATAATAGTAATGAGAAATGATATACCCCCAACCTAACCCCTTTTCCCAGCGGGGGGATACATGTTTGTGTACTCGGTTTGGTTGGTGGTAGGGCTTGTTTGTCCGCCTGGCTAGCTACCACCATCTTATCTAAATATGTCGCCATAACATCAATGTTTGTTTGTAGTTGAGGATCCCGGGTGAAGTGTGCTTACATCATTGGCCTTATCATCACTTAACATCAGGTGAGATCATGGCACTGTGCTTACCCGTAAATATAAAAAAAAAAAAAATAATTTTACTTCTAACTATTTAAAAAGGGTCTTTGTGACCACAGCTGATCCTGTAATGTAAATGCGACGAGATACGTAAATAGAGTTGCATTTCAATGTGTAATGTTTGAGTTACCAGTAGAAAACAGTAGGTATTAACGTCAAATATGAAGGTATGCCTATGAACGTACCTAAACACCAGACTACCACAAACTGACAAATTTCCTCAATATGCTTTGAATTTTAGTAATATGCGATAAGGTTGAATATTTGACAGTTTTGGATAGGTTGATGAGCGTCTGTACCTTACGTTGGATCCCCGTTAAATGGAACGCAAAAGTTTAAAAGTGTATATATGCAAATAAAAAAGGGTTTTTAATTTAGAAAATATTATAAGTAGGTAATATGATATAGAAATTTTTTTGGAGAAAGTGTTAACAAAAACTTCCACGCGAAAGTTTCGTGTTTCACTGACTCGTGCAAGCTTCGTCAACACTATCCATTTCAGTTACGTTCGTAAGCCAAAGTGAGCCGAGCCGTATTCGATGTCTAGATAACTACGTCATCGACCGTCGACATCCGATCTTGATTTTTTTTATTTTTTAATGGCTTCAAGCGATTTACGCTTTCGGCCAACGTCAAAGTTGGGAAGATTTTTTTTAATTGATAGTTTATTCCACCATTGACATCCGATCCTTTTATCATAGCTTTCACGAATCTACAGCTTCGTGGATAAGATTAAAACCGTCACAAAATAAGAAGATTGCAGAAAATAAGCTTCATACAAACGCGCTTGTGCAACGCAGATACACAACCTCCCACGGACACGGTATCACAAGAGTTGCGCTCGGATTGATCTGAGCTGTTCTGAGATCCGTGTCCGTGTGAAAGGTGTAGGTATATGAGTGAGTTGTCAGAGCGCGTTATTAAGCTTATACCTTCTGGGGTCTCATATTTTTTCTTTTCAATGGCTTCGATCGTTTTGCAAATTTGGCCAATTTCAATGATGGGGAGATACTTTTAAAATAATGTTTAGTTTCATTGCTTAATAATAATAGATGATAATGAGTAACTATACATTATGTTTAACGATGAAAAGATATACGCCCTTATGTTTCAGTTACAATGTGAGACTCTCGTAGCTCTCGCGCAGACTTCTTGAGATTATTCAAAGTGACGTTGCACCGTTTTGTTTCATCTGCCAACACTCGTGCACATTCACGATCACTAAACGGTTGATGATCTACCATTAATACCATTGTTTCAGAGATTAATTTTTGATTATACCTAGTACACACGCCTGCACAACATCCTACCACAAACTGTCAAATTTCCTTAATAGACTTTGAACTTTATGTCTGAGTAATATCAACCATATTACATTGTATTGAAGAAATTTGACAGTTTTGGATAGGTTGATGAGCAGGCGCCTGTACCTACACAAACTTAGAAAATTAAATAATACCTGCTGCAAACAAACACGACTCTTCATTTTCCCGCCTAGAAAGTATGTGGAGAACAGAGTGCTGTGTCAGTTTTGTTTACAAATATGTTAAATCCCCTTGTTTTTTTTTTTAGAGAGTTTTGCTGATTGCCTCAGACGGCATTTTCAGCTTTACCGGGCTTTTTTAGGGGCGGCGAGAATCTTAAAGGGCTACTCAAGCTGTGTGAAACGAAGCACCAACATGCGTAGCGGTCATACTGTAAAATTTGTTGTTTTGTTGTTTTTTGACGACGTAAACGAGAAATTTGCATGGCAAAATATTAAATGTCAAACGTTTAATTAGCCTTATATGTAAAGTTCAAAGTCTATTGATTATTTGACGACCTCCTTGGTCGAGTGGTTTGTACACCGGTTTTCATGGGGTCGCCATCTCTGAGGTCCCGGGTTCGATCCCCGGTCGGGTCATTAAGAAATTATTGTTTTTCTAAATTATCTCGGGTCTGGGTGTTTTCTATGTATAATAATTATGTATTTAAGTATTTTAAGTATGTTTATCCGTTGTCTAGTAACCATTTAACGAGTTTCATAACGATGCTTCTCTTGGGCTAGATAATTGGTGTGAGTGTAGGAAGTTTTATTTATTCAAACAAGACAAAACTCGTACTCAGTACATCAAGTACCAAGCTGATCCGTGGCGTGGTTAACTGTCAATCAACAAGCTAATACTGTTGGGTAACGACTGACAGCCGCCGTTGTTTTACCGGTCATAATAACACTGGTGTTATGGTTGTACTGAATTAGCTATAGTAAATTTGGGGCACACAATAAGGAACGAGCAGAAGGTAAGCATACATGACGTTTATATGAACCCTTCGGAGAATCTAGTAGGGCACGGGGACGCGCACTAGTGCGCGATGCCGTTCCCTCTAGATAACCTCCGAAGGTGATTCGTTTCACACGGCTTGATGAACCCTTTACGTTCCTCGCCGCCCCCAAACAAGCCTGATGAAGCTGAAAATGCCGTCTGAGGCAATCAGCAATCTCTCCCAAAAAAAAAAACGCTCACATAGACAACCTCGCACGGACGCGGTATCTCGCAACAGCCGCGCCCAAAATGTTGCGACACAAAATAAGGATATCCTTTTTATGTCATTTTGGTTACCTATTTATGTAACTATTTAAACTATCATTGGTCACTTGCATTAGAGTAAATTATTAACGGGATTCGTACCATGTTTATTATATGTGAGCATCCAATACTTCGGCACAGTTGCATGCGCCATGATCACGGAATTACTGAAGTTAATGCGGGTAGGTTTTTTATGAGCAGACAAAACGATCTACCCTCTTCCTTAGTCATTTTTTGCGCTCGATGCCCGTACCACCGGTTTCTAAGTCACTATTCACTCGAAATTGCTCACCTCGCCCTAAAATCACAGCTCACAGTACCAGCAAAACGGCTTCATTGTTGTTTTTGCGATTTTAACCAAATTACAAGTACTATTTTAACCGCCTCTGTGGTCTAGTGGCTAAGACCACCGGTTTAGACCCAGAGGATCCGGGTTCGATTCCCAGCGGGGTACATGTTTGTGTACTCGGTTTGGTTGGTGGTAGGGTTTGTTTGTCCGCCTGGCTAGCTACCACCATCCTATCTAAATATGTCGCCATAACATCAATGTTTGTAGCATTGTTGTGTTCCGGCAGTTAGGGATAAGATAGCCAGTACCTCGCTAGTTGAGGATCCCGGGTGAAGTGCGCTTCCATAGTTGGCCTTATCATCACTTAACATCAGGTGAGATCAAGGCACTGTGCTTACCCGTTAATATAAAAAAAAACTTATCGGATACTTGCATATAATAAACATGGTAAACTAGTTGTTGCCCGCGAAAAAAAAAGTATCCTATATGCTGGTCTGGGTCATGGTCTGTATAAGTTTCATAAAAATCCATTCAGTAGTTTTCAAGTGAAAGAGTAACAAACATCCATCCATACTTACAAACTTTCGCGTTTATAATATTAGTAATTATTACTCTAATACAAAATAAGGAGACTGCCGTATGTATGCGTCATATACAAACGCGCTCGAGCAACGTAAACGTAAACGATAACCTCTCACCTCAAAATATGGAGAGCCGCATAAGGTCTCGGAAAATCTTGGAACAACCTAACGCCGCTGTGGAGAGATTCCGTGTCCATGAGAGGTTGGTATTGGAACTGGATGGCGCAGTGGTTAACGCGCCCGGTCTGCCAGTGCGGATGTTAAGCAACTTTCGCAAAGGCCGATCACCGGATGGGTGACCAAAAATGTATGCATCTCGAACTCCTCCGTGCTTCGGAAGGCACGTAAAGCCGTTAGTCCCGGCTGCATTAGCAGTCTTATTAAAATAACCACCACCGCACTGGGCCCGTGTGGTGGTTTATGGCCAGTTCTCCCTATCCATCCATAGGGAAGGCTCGTGCCCCAGCAGTCTCAAGATGATGAGAGGTTGGTCTATTGGCGCTTGGAATCTCGCAACAGCTGTGCTTGGTATAGTTTGAGATGTTCCGAGATACCGTGTCCGTGAGACTGTCTATGTGTGCGTTGCTCGAGCGCGGTATGGATTAAGAACCCTTCTGCAGTGTCCTGATTTCGTGGAACGTAGTTCAGATCAAAGGCTCCTACTTCCGTGTAAGGATGTTGACGATAACAAATTGTATGGCGGGCTGGTTAGAACCACGATAGCTCAATTGGAAGAGCACCTGACCCGGTATGTCAGAAGGGTGCAGGTTCAAATCCTGCTCGTGGAAATTTTTTCAACATTGTGTTTTTGTAATTTGTATCGCAACAAAATTTGCGTTAAAATTATATAAACAAAACAAAAACATTTTATAAATTGTATTTAGTTAACAACAATTCAAATTATGTTTGAAGTGTTGGCAGCCGAACGGACAGATCACTGATGTAAGTATGATGTGGGATTGTCTAGTGCGAGTGTTGTTTACTATCCGTGTTCATTCAATTTCGTTGACGAAAACGAAAACTTGTACTTGGCAACATTTTAACTCTTCTTGTATGTCGCCTGGAGGCGCTTCTTCAATGCCATGCTAATTTGCGTTTTCGTTAACGTAATCGAATGTCAAATGAAATTCACACTATGCACCCTGACGTGATAGACCTTAGGCGTGATGCATCGATTAACCCCTCTTTCAATTTAAGTGTTTTGTGACGGAACGCTGCCGCACGTTTTCACTACGTTTCATATAAAACAGTCGTGCGGCTGTCGTGTTTTATAGAATAGAATAGAATAGAAAAGAATAGAATAGAATAGAATAGAATAGAAAAAAGATTAACATACACACTTAATTATAACAATTATACAACAATAAAGGAAAAAAGAAAAAACAGATAGGCAGAAAAAAAAAGAACAGAAAATAAAATAGGTAGGTAGTGTGTGAAGTTAAAGTTTTTTATATGAAACGCAGTGCAAACGTGCGGCAGCGGTCCGGGCTCTTTCAATTTAGACGTTTGTTGTCGGACGGCTAACGCACGATTGCACTGCGTTCCACATTCAAACAGTTGTGCGGCTGTCGTGCGGCTGGCGTTCAATATGAAACCGCACGGCAGCGGTCTGACACGAAACCCGATCCTCTAAATGACAGCACACATTTACAGAATACACTAAACATGCACACCAGTTTAGGCCCAAGACACCGTACTCGTAGAACAAGGGTACGAAGAACCGGTTCACACTCGCTCTACACCAGGTACAGACATGTACCTGGGCGGTTCTCTCCTCCTCCACGGCCCGGTCAACCCGAGCCGAGGTCCGTGCCTTTAGAGGCGCCCTCGGGTTGCTCCGCTCCCCGATCCGATCCGAACCCTTCGGAGAATCTAGTAGGGCACGGGGACGCGCACTTGTGCGCGATGCCGTTCCCTCTAGATAACCTCTGAAGGTGATTCGTTTCACACGGCTTGAGGGACCCTTTACGTTCCTCGCCGCCCCCAAAAAAGCCCGGTGAAGCTGAAAATGCCGCAGCGGCAATCAGCAATCTCTCTCCAAAAAAAAAAAAATCTGACACGAAACGACAAACGTCAGAGGACGGGTGATAGTAAACTCTACACATCATTTATGACCCGGGTGCCTAGTGCGAGTTAAGTTTACTATTCATATTCATTCGAAACGTGTACGAAAACGCAAATTAGTGTGGCATTGAAGCAGCGTACAGGGTCACTTTTATCATCACCGTCCAAACCTTCTGAGATAACTCCCGTGGTGATACAACCGAACAACTCTTACTATTGAACCAGCTTCCTGACTCGAAAATGAAATTCAGCTGTTTCATACAAAACATAAATATTCATTGGACCAAAATGAATGGAACAGCAGTATACAATTTCTCGTTTTCGTTAACGTGATCGAATGGCTATTGATCGATTGAATGGCTGCTTCTTTTTTCTTTGTAGAGAGATTGCTGATTGCGTCAGACGGCATTTTCAGCTTCACCGGGCTTGTTTGGGGGCGGCGAGGACCGTATGAGGGCCCCTCAAGCCGTGTGAAACGAATCACCTTCGGAGGTGTTCTAGAGGGAACGGCATCGCGCACTAGTGCGCGTCCCCGTGCCCTACTAGATTCTCCGATCGGATCGGTAGAATGGCTGCTATACCCGTAATCCGGTACCAAGTTATCTTTATTGAAATAACGTTACTTTTACCGCTACTTATAGTGGGAATTTGGTAATGGTATTAAGCCCTGCCCTGAAGTGATAGACAACCCTAGGATTGATGCATCGATTTACGCGCGCAAACGTCGGCCGACGGGCGATAGTAAACTCTACACGTCATTTATGACCCGATCTGGTTTTAACTTAAACATCTCGGTCAAACTGAATTCTTCTTGTTACATATGAAACTGTAACGGCCTTACACATAAACAGTACATATCATCGTTACCAGGCCATTTTATGACCCCACTGGGGCACGAGCCTTTCCTATAGATGGATGAAATGAAATTAAATGAAATGATTATTTATTCACGTAAAACAAAGTACATTTTAGCTGGTGGTTTAATTTTATGATTTTGAACGTCTGTTTTGCCAAACGCAGGGCATGTGAATGTCGATGCAGGATAGGGATGAACGGGCCATAAACCAAACGGGCGCCGACGCCGCCGGGCGCCGGGCGCCGCCGTCATGCTACTTTAGTTCATCAAACGCTCGCTTGTGGCGTTCTACGTTCGGTAATACAAATATGTATTTAGGAAGCGATAAATTGCAAATTTTTGCAGATTGCAGATTGCTAGATCGGTAATAAAATAAGCCTGCCGCTTAACATTCGCGATCGCTACACGCTACACGATACACTCCAAATATAGCATACTATTTTTGAATACAGCTGTTTCCAGGGCGTTGACCTGTCAGTAAAATTACCTAAGCGTTCATGTGACTATATAATTATTATACGTAATGTGAGAAGTTCGATGGCGATGTAACAAAAATGCTCGGTCAACGATTGCTGAAAATAAGCAACTTTCAGTAATGTTGCATCTTTGGATGGGTGACCAAAATATATATAATTTCGAACTCCTCCGTGCTTCGGAAGGCATGTAAAGCCGTTGGTCCTCTCGGCTGCATTAGCAGTTGTCAACAGTTGTTGAACAGTCAACAGTTGTTGTTGTTGTTGATTGGCCGCGTGGTGGTTTATGGCCCGTTCTCTCTGTGGTGTTCTATATGGAAGGCTCGTGCCCCAGCAGTGGGGACATAAAATGAACTGTTTTGTGTGTGTGTGTGTGTGTACGTGTGTAATACTTGAAGGAATTGATTGGATTGGAATATTCGTCTCATTATTATACGAATATAGTTTTTCAGATTTATTTATTTATTTATTCAACAATGTTTCAACAGTATTTATCTAAACACAAGATACAGAAGATGTTACTTAAACATAAGCCAATTATAGAAACATATTGTGCTACTAAAAAATTTTGACATAAATGAACGCAGGTAGGTAGTTTAAAAATAAAAAATAGGTAGGTAGATTAAATTTTGTCGAATGATAACTTACAGAATACGTGTGAATCTGATTGTGTTGTGTCGATGTGTATTAGTGCGTGCGAGTGTAATATTGTGGTTGGTTTACATGGACGCTCGATTTGATTATGACCGTGGGTTATTAATTGTAGTATACATTCAAATATTATAAAGATTCAATTAAAACACTCTTATAACTTAACTTAAGCTTATGAACTGCAGTTTTGAACATACACTCGCGAGCAAAAGTTTGGAATCACTTACTTAAAATTGGTTTCGCGCGATCTTGCTTACTAAATAAATTTTTAATAATTATAAAAATGAGATCATTTTAAAGGTTCAACTGTCCACTTTAAATTGATACCAAATTCATTCAAATCGAGCCCGTAGTTGTGGAGCTATCCCGGATTAAGTGAAGGAGGTAGGAAAACAAGGAAATATGGAAAAATAATGAATGAATAAAACAACAAAAAATTGGTTGCCTGTAAAGTCGATATACGGGCGAAAGTTTTACGTGACAACGACTTTGAGTGGTAAAATAATTTTAATGTGAATATTCATTCGTATAGTAGGAAGAAGGATGAAATAATAGTAACAAATTAAAACATTTATTTATACAAAGAATTATATTTAAAACATTAATTTATACAAAGAATCTCGCACTGAATTTCATATTAACAAAATTTTATTTTTACCTTTACACATACATACGTATTTACCTTTCACTTTTTATGTCTGTCTCTCTCGCTCTTAGGCGGGCTAACCATGCCCGAGTGGAAGGGACGCGTGCCTCTCACTCGCTCTCATTGTGAGCGCATAACGTGAGCGGAGCGTAACGCAGTTTCTTGAAGTGTCACCCGGCAAACCAATTTATAAGACGTTGTCACGTCAAAATTAATTTAAAAAAAAATATTTAGCTTTAAAATTAAGTGTCAATACTTTGTATTCCCTCCCCTCGCCCTAATAACTGCTCGAAGACGATTCTTCATAGACCTGATCAGCTTCTGAATTGATTCTTGTGGGATACCTTCCCAATCCTCAATCAACGCCGCTTTCAGCTCATTCAGACATGAAGGAGCAGGAGTTCTGGAACGAATCTTCCTCTTCAGTTCATCCCACACGTGCTCAATGGGATTCAAGTCAGGGCTGAGCGCTGGCCAGTCCAATGTGGCGATACCGATTTCTTCGAGGTATTCAGTTGTCACACGGGCAGTGTGACAACGAGCGTTATCGTGCATAAGGAGGAAGTCATCACCGATATATCCCGCATAGGGAACGACATGTTCCAGCAGAATATCGGAAATGTACCGGTCTGAAGTTAGACCGCCTCCTCGTCCCCCGCCAGGCACGAAAACAAGCTCGGTTTTACCGTCGAAGGAAATGCCGGCCCACATCATACAAGAGCCGCCCCCATAAGCCACTGTTTCAGCGAAACAGCACTGTGCAAATCGCTCCCCTGGCCGCCTGTAGACCCGACCTCTTCGGTCGCTACCGTGCAAACACATCCTGCTCTCGTCGGAGAACAGGACTTGCCTCCATTTCTCAACCTCCCATTCAAGATGGGTGCGAGCAAATTGAAGGCGTGCTTGTCGGTGAGCTGCCGTGAGTTTCGGGCCTGTGGCAGGCCTTTTTGGAGTCAGATTCGCTTGCTTGAGTCGTCGACGAACTGTCCACTCGCTGGCTCCACGAACATCTCGGAGCTCTTGTTGGACGTCGACGCCAGTCAAATGCCGATTTCGGAGAGATGTTGACACGATAAAACGGTCATCCCTCTCCGATGTGCACCGGTGCCGTCCAGATCTTGGCCTCGGGATAAGGCCACCAGTCTCCCGAAAGTGCTTGTAAACTTTCGAAACACAGGACTGGCTTATGTGGAGCCGACGAGTGACAACTCGCTGGCTGAGCCCTTCTTGCAATAGAGCTACGATTTGTGCTGCTTCTATAGGTGTTGTCTCCATTGTCGTACAAGGTAAAGGGTCAAAAGTAGCGGAGATGTGTACCGGTCAACGTCTGAAAGTCGACTGATAAAGAAAATGCGATAACAGGTGCTTTTATAGGGGTCAATAGGTCGCAACTCGCGACGTATCAAACAATTGAAACACGTCTTTTTCGTTACTCCTTCGCTTAATCCGGGATAGCTCCACAACTACTGGCTCGATTTGAATGAATTTGGTATCCATTTAAAGTGGACAGTTGAACCTTTAAAATTATGTCATTTTTATAATTATTAAAAATTTATTTAGTAAGCAAGATCGTGCGAAACCAATTTCAAGTGAGTGATTCCAAACTTTTGCTCGCGAGTGTAGTTTTGGATGTTGCAAATATATCAATATCTGAATAAAACTTATTGTACGTTTTTGGTAATCTAATAGACATATCATTAGCCCCGTAGTTTGTGCGCGATTATTTGGACTACATTAATATTTACATACTTTTACATAAAAGGCCAGATAGGGCCGCCATTTGTACTTCTTCTTATATTGTCCTCTTTTTGTATTTTGTATGGTGTACTATAAAGTGTTTTTTCATATCATTTAATTTCATTTCATAAAAGATAATTTTTAAAGCTTAAGCGTCAAAATCAATTGATAGGAAATGCATTTTAAATATTAATAATAAAGTGCAATAAGTGCATTTCCCACGAATGCCCTTTTGGTGTTTAAGCACTTTTACCTTTCCACCGACGATTGGGATTTTCGTAAGTAGGTTGGTAGGTATTTGTTTTTTTTATCAAAATGTAGAATGATAAGTGCGAGTTTTATTTGCTATTCGGGTTTGTTAACGAAACCGCGGGATTGTATGGCATTGAAGCAGGTCCTTCTCTAATCGAAAGAGGTGAGTTTAAATTTTGCCAAACTAATTCTAGTTTTCGTTATGGTAATCGAACGCTGAACAGAACTCGCACCAAGCACTCCAGTGGTGGTGGTGGTTTATGGCCCGTTCTCCATACCCATCCATAAGGAAGACTCGTGCCCCAGCAGTGGGGACATACAATGAGCTGATGATTATGATGTGATCACCAATAGCTCAATTGGAAGAGCACCTGACCCGGTATGTCAGAAGGGTGCAGGTTCAAATCCTGCTCGTGGAAATTTTTTCAACATTTGTGTTTTTGTAATTTTTTTATTATCTACTTTTGCCGCTATACCGAGAAGTAGCCGCAAGAAACTCGGCAAAGCTTGGCAATGACTTTATAGGTACATACATTGTCTAAATGCGGATTTTGTAAATAACGTTCTTTTTAAACTGTATTTATTTGTATGGACTGTTCCCCAGATACAATTTCTTGTATAGTATTTCTTTAGTGTTATCGTAATTTCGCTGGCAAAAGATAAAATGTACTTATTGTAATTACACCCATAAAGCTGAAATGTTAATAATAATATTCTATCAAGCGTTACGGGCTAAAGCAAACTTAAACGAAATTATAGAACGAATTATTAAAATGTAATTTCCTAGCTTTGTTATACAGATTTAGACCATACGCCGTACGTGTTAAAGCTAGAACTGCTGTGACAACGTGCTAAAGATAGTGTTTTAATATCACATGACACTGCACGCTGCTTGCTGGTAAGCCCTTTAAAGTTCGGCTTTGGGAGTAGGGGTGCGGTATGTCCGGTTACCCAGATTTGTCTTAGGCGTCCGGCTTATTGTTTACTGTCCGGAAATACCTTATTGTATTATTTGAAATGAATATGAAATGATTTCATATTAATTTTTCATATTTATTTTATATAAAACTATATTCATTTTGTATAAAACTAACACTTTTCCCGCGAATTCGTCCACGTATTTATCACCACGTATTTTCCGTAAAAAATTCAATACTTAGATTGAAAAAAAGAAGATCCTATTTACTTTTATAGATGTAATAGATGATAGAATGAGATATACGAGTATGAGATTATCCTCCCCAAACAAACAAACTAAAAAAACTTTACCTCTTAATTAAATAAAAACACTATAAAAAGATATATAATGCTTCTTGGCGGGAAAGTGAAGAGTCATGTCTGCGGTTTTGTTTTATTTTCTAAAATTTGTGATATGTCGAATATTAATGTGAAATAATTGTGGATTATTAGCCGTTAAGTGTTCGTGAGTGTGCATGAGTGTTGGCTAATGAAACAAAATAGTGCAACGTCACTTTTCAAATTCTCTCAAGAAGTTCGCGTGAGGACTTAGTAAATGTTTACTGAGATGCTCGAGGGGTTGAGGGGTTTATCATTTCTCACTTCTCATTTCTCATCATCATACTGGAAGGAAATATTGATTATTTAGGTATTACTTGTAAGAAAAATTACTTTGACACTGGCTAAATGTGCTAATCGCACGAAGCCATCAACTAAAGGAAAAAAAAGATATATAAAATTATTGAACTCTTATCTGCCTATGCGTTCTCTCTCTCTCTCTCTTTCTCTCTCTCTCTCTTTCTTTCTCTCTCTCTTTCTCTCTCTCTCTCTCTCTGTCCTCTTGTTGCCTGATCTTTGCCCGTTCGTTAGACTACCACGATAGGGTTATTATAAAGTAGTATGGCGTATCGATATTGCCATAAGCACTAAAAAATAATTGAATTTTAGACAGTAGGTAATTGTCCGGGCGGGTCTTCTTTGTCCAACAGGCTTATTACCGAAACAAAGCAACCAGTTGCTAATTGCACAATGGCAACGCGACTGCTACTAGTTGTGGTTGCTACAATCGGTCGGTTTGTTTTATAGCGCCGTCATGCACTTTTAGTTCAATCAATCAATCATTCGCGTCCGGTCCGTCGCGTCGAGTCGTCGTGTGGCTGCCTCCCCCCTCCCGGGGGTGAGGCCCCCCTCCCTTGTTCGGTTATTCGCGTTTCGCGCTATTTTTCGTTTTCCTTTCTCGCGCGCGCGCCCGTGCGCCGTCGTGCTCGCGCCGCGCCCTTCTCGTTTAGGCGCCTGCGCGCCCTGTCGCGCCCGCGTTACCGCCGCGTTTTCGATCGTACACGTTCTCCGCCCCATACGCCGCCGGGTTGGGGTTCGGCCCGCTGTGGGGTGATGCGTTCGTCGCGATCCGTCGCTGGCACGTCCGTTTAACGCGCCCTGTCGCGTTTTTCTCTTCCGTTCTTTCTCTCCGTGCTTTCGCCGTGCGGCGGCTTTTGCCGTACTCCGGCACCCGCGCTCGCTGCCCGTTGCCCTCGCGCCTTGCGTTTGGTATTCTGGGCTACCGATGCCGCCGTCGCGCGCCCTAACCGATTACGCGCCCGCGCGCGCTCCGCGCGCCGGAACCGCGAATCCCGTCGTTTTTTGACTCGTGCGATCACGCCCATGTAAGTCGTGTTAGTGTATCCGTAGGCACTCGACACGCATTGGTGCAATGCGTCGTAGATCCAATCGGCTAAGGTTAGTCCGTAGCTTTTCAGCTCCGTAGCACGTTCCTTTCGCTCTTTTCTATCCGTTCGTTTTAGCGCGCACGTCGCGTTTTTCCTCTTCCGTTTCTACTCTCCGTGCTTTCGCCGTGCGGCGGCTTTTGCCGTACTCCGGCACCCGCGCTCGCTGCCCGTTGCCCTCGCGCCTTGCGTTTGGTATTCTGGGCTACCGATGCCGCCGTCGCGCGCCCTAACCGATTACGCGCCCGCGCGCGCTCCGCGCGCCGGAACCGCGAATCCCGTCGTTCTTGACTCGTGCGATCACGCCCATGTAAGCCGTGCTAGTGTTCCGTGGCGCTCGGCACGCATTGGTGCAATGCGTCGTAGATCCAATATCGGCTAAGGTTAGTCCGTAGCTTTTCAGCTCCGTAGCACAATCCTTTCTCTCTTTTCTGTCCGTTTGTTTTATTCAAATTCGTTCGTTTATTCAAATCCGTTGCCCGCGCTCTCTCTCTGAAGCCACTCGGATCAGTCCAATCGCGGGTCTGATCAGAAGCTTCACGTCCGTTGTAG
This sequence comes from Eudonia truncicolella, assembly GCA_949315975.1. Classification (NCBI taxonomy): domain Eukaryota; kingdom Metazoa; phylum Arthropoda; class Insecta; order Lepidoptera; family Crambidae; genus Eudonia; species Eudonia truncicolella. The sequence continues at coordinate 2,903,809 of OX438851.1, forward strand.
CACACGACTTAGTCAGTTTAGTCAGCAGACAAAGGCAGCTTCACTGCAGTCAGTCCGTTCGTTCGTTAAGTCAGCAGACACAACCAGCTTCACTGGAGTCAGTCCGTTTTGCTTCGTGTCCCACTTGGGATGCGTAGGCGACTCTTCTGAGTAACGCCGACTGCGCCCCCCGATCTTCGGAGGGCGTACGTTCCGATTGCCTTAGCGGTCCTTATTACGACCAAAGGCGAACCCCAGGGGTATGGGTTTACTGGGTCGGTCTTACTCCCTTTTAGAAAGGGACAAGGCCAGCCCCAGATCTTCCGAAAGGAGGAATCTGTGTGCAGATTTTTTTCCCCTGGGCCACCAAAAAAAAAAAAAAAAAAAAAAAAAACTTTTAGTTCGTCAATCGCTCGCTCGTGTCGCTATCCACGTTCCACGTTCCTTAATACGAAATATTTATTTATTTATATATTTACTAGCTGACCCGGCGGACTTCGTACCGCTTTGACAGTTTCCATGACAACACTACAAACAAATCATTTTGTATTGGAAAAATTTCAAAAATCTAAATAAAATTTAGGGGTGGACCACCCTTAACATTTAGGGGATGAAAAATAGATGTTGTCCGATTCTCCACCCTAGCCGATATGCACGCTAAGATTCACGAAAATCGGTCGAGCCGTTTCAGAGGAGTTCAATAACGTACACCGTGACACGAGAATTTTATATATTAGAAGATTTACCTTTATTGCACAAAAAAATAAAATAAATTACAAAAGGCGGACTTAATGCCAAATGGCATTCTCTGCCAGTCGACCTAAGGGCGACCTAATATGTTTATTTTATACATTAGTTTTAATTAATGTTTATCCTGACGTTTCGAACCCTTTGCAGGGTCCGCAGTCACAGGGAGACTGAGGTGTTGATCGTCTCAAAATTAGTTAGTAGCTTGTCTCATTTAAATTTAGTCAGGTGCGTTTTACACAGATAGAGCTTACAGTATCTTTTGGTCTGGCAGTAAGGTGTTCGGGCTGGGATTTAATACTCTGTATGATGGGATCCCAGGCTGGTGGTAGATTCCAACCATCTTCTCTATTAAAATTAGGATGTTTTTTAATTTCAATAGCCTCGCGTATCATCCTAGGGATGAGTCGTTGTTCTCTAGCGAGTATTTGTGGTTTATCAAATCTGATGTAATGGTTGAGCCCCTCAAAGGAATGTTCGCATACCGCAGACTTATTTTCGCGCCTATGCTTGACGTCGAGGCGCGAAAATAAGTCTGCGGTATGCGAACATGCGAACATGTGACCTAATATATGTTTTGGTAGCGATAAATTGCAAATTGTTGCGATTGCAACTGTCACTTAAAGATCGGTAATAATAAACCTGCGGGTTTCCTTTGATTGATTCCATAGATGACAGCCCTATTCCAAAGTAGTATGGCGTATCGATTTTGTCATTAGCCCTAGGTACTACGTATATGCGGTCGAAGGTGGTCTTTACGTACATATTATATCTTATGTATTATATATCGTGTGTGTAGATTCACTTTAGGACTTTTTGGAAACGTGAAAAAATTCACGGTAGTTGTATATATGACGAAGTTAAAACGTTTTCAGCTGTGTGAAACCGGTAGTAAGTATCTATATGAGTCATCGTTAAATAAATGTTCATAAAAGCCCTCTTCTCAGAGTCCGCATTATTGAGATGGGCTACGGAACCCTACAATGCGCGTGGCCCGACACGCACTTGGCCGGTTTTTTAGTAAATAAATATAATGTATAATATATAAATACCGCCCTCGAGCAACAGACACATTATGACATGACACACTATGAACGTGTTTTTTTTTTAGTGAGTTTGCAGATTGTCTCTGACTCATCATCAATAATTTTCAGCGTCACCGGACTTTTTTGGGGGCCCAGTGGCGTGCGATGGTACTTAACGACTGCCACCGGGGCCAACGGCTTTTCTCGTGCCTTCCGAAGCATGGAGGAGCTCGAGATGAGAAATTTTTTGGTCACTTATCGGATCAAGTCCGCCTTTGCGAAACTAGCTTTTAAATAAATAAAAATAATTTTTTTTCGAGGCCTTTACCTCATAGATATTAGTAACCTCAGCACTCGCTGTTAATCAGGCCGGGCGTGTTAATCACTGCACCATCGAGCTCCTCTATAATTATAGAATTTGTTGTTAATAATAAAAATATAGCAATCATTTAATCTATCAAGTTACATCTAAACTCCTCAGATAAATAAATAAATAAAGAACTTGCTGTTGATTTGATAATAGATACTTACCTAATAATATATTTATGTCCGCGACTGTACTCTCTTCGGTCTCGCGGCTTGCTCGGCCATCCTATCTCTATACATGGCTTGCTCTTGAAGGAGATATGAAATTCTTTCGGCAACCGTCCAAGAGAAAAGTGGGTGCGGAAATAGGTATTATGATATTATTTTATTTTTTGAGAGAGTTTGCTGGTTTTAATGTCTATTATATATAAGTATATATATTTTATTTATGTATGTATGTATGTATGTATGTGTGTGAAGGGTATTATTTGTACTTATTTATTTATTGTTAGCGCACTTCCTCTCTTCTCTCTCTCTTTCTTGGATTCTCTAACCAAAGGTTGTCTGGGAGAGATCGCTTGTAGCGATAAGACCGCCTTTGCCCATATACTTGCTTTAAGTTTTTGTTTAACTGTTGTTTTCCTTTTGTTTCCATTTGTGTGTGAGCAATAAAGAATTTATCTATTTTGAATTTATTTTGACGACCTCCTTGGTCGAGTGGTTTGTACACCGGTTTGCATGGTGGCCATCTCTGAGGTCCCGGGTTCGATCCCCGGTCGGTTCAATTTAGAAATTAATGTTTTTCTAAATTATCTCAAGCCTGGTTGTTTTCTATGTATAATAAGTATGTATTTAAGTATTTTAAGTATGTTTATCCGTTGTCTAGTAACCATTTAACGAGTTTCATAACGAAGCTTCTCTTGGGCTAGATAATTGGTGTGAGTGTAGGAGTTTTATTTTATTATTATTATTATTTATTCTTACCATGTTTATTATTTGTGAATAATGACTTAGAAACCGGTGGTACGGGCATCGAGCGCAAAAAACGACTAAGGAAGAGGGTAGATCGTTTTGTCTGCTCATAAAAAACAATTCCGCATTAACTTCAGTAATTCCGTGATCATGGCGCATGCAACTGTGCCGAAATATCGGATACTCACAAATAAAATCATGTTATTAAATACTCTAAATAGAGTAATGTTCAATACTCAATACTCAATATCTTTATTGCACACCATAATGTCACAAAGTTGTTATAATATAGGTACAGGTTCATTATGGGCCCTGCAAAGAGGGAAGACCTTTTCCAATTAATTTTGAAGTAATTTAGCTTATATATCTTATATTTTTATTTATTATATTATATTATTATTTGATATTTGAGTTTTATATTTTTTATTGTCATAAATGTCTTCTAAATATTCTGATATTATAATAGCACCTTCTTATAAGTAATTCTTTCAACTTGTTTGTAAAATGTTTGTCGTTGCTATTGTTTTTTTATTGAATCGGGTAATATATTGAACATTTTTATGAACATGACTAGCGGGCTGGACGAATGGTGTGTCATTTTAGAAGCTGGACTTCAATATCTATCTCTCTCGTGAGACACTACAATTTAGTCCATGTTGACTGATTAGTTTTAAAATCAAGCAAAAAATGTGATTTGAATACTTTTACCGTCATAACAGTTAATTATGTATAACATTTGATTAATCATCATAAGCATTATTTTGTTTCTATGTCTAAGTTTGTATTCGGTTATTGGTCGTTGTCGTTGACCTTGAATGTCTCTTTACAAACAATACAGACCGCTATAAGCTTACGTTTTGTAACAAAATACCACCGAAAGGTCATGCATGGGTCCGGGTGTCGCATTAAGCGTAAGGGAAGCGTTTATGGGAGAACGCGTTTATATAATGTAACATACTAAACACTCATAACTATAGTACTATTAGTTATTCTGTGCTTATAGTCACTATAAGTAAGGAGACAGACACACAGAAGGTAACCGCCGTCAGTAAGTTGCAAGTGCCATATATTTTATTTGAAATGTCTTCGTCCATATTTATTTGATGCCGCGCGTACCTACTAGTTTTGTATGGCAAATTTAACGTGTTAATTTGAAAAATAATAATTTAAAAAACGAAAATGAGACGGTCGATTTGTAGTTAAGACATTGGTGATTGTTTAGACATAATTAGAGGTGTAGTAATTTAGATAAACTATAAGATATCAACTAAACGCCGCCCGTTTTCATGATTTTTGCCCAAATTTAAGTGATATTGTAGAAAAAACTATAGTGTGTTATTTATGAATTTACGGATCAGGCTAATTGTAAACACGTTCCCTTTGATACTAAATATATATTTTGTTTATGTAATACGATAATTTTTTCATCATATATCAACTTAACCGTGCCTACAATTTTGGCTTTTTTTTGTCGGCGTACCCTTAATACATACCGAGCAACGCCCACATAAACCCCCACGATCCGGTCAACTCGAGCCTTTAGAGGCGTCCTCGGGTTGTTCCGCTCCCGTTCTGATCCGAACCCCTCGGAGAATCTAGTGAGGCACGGGGACACGCACTAGTGCGTGATGCCGTTCCCTCTAGACAACCTGTGACGGTGCTTCGTTTCACACGGCTTGAGGAACCCTTTAAGTTTCTCGCCGCCCCCCAAAAAAGCCCGGTGAAGCTGAAAATGAGTGGCAATCAGATAGATAGATAAATTCTTTATTGCTCACACACAAATGGAAACAAAAAGAAAACAACAGTTAAACAAACACTTAAAGCAAGTATATGGGCAAAGGCGGTCTTATCGCTACAAGTGATCTCCTCCAGACAACCTTTGGTTAGAGAATCCAAGAAAGAGATATAGGAAGTGCGCTAACATTAAATAAATAAGAACAAATAACACTAATGAGCAAACCCTCTCAAAAAAACCACATAGGTAACAACATCTCACGGACACGACAACATCTCGCAACATCTCGAAACAGTCCGAGCGCACGCAGCTATCGCTAGATTCAGTGTCCGTGAGAGGTTGTCTATGTATGTGTGCGGTGCAAACCAAAAGAACAACGCGTTGTATGAAGCGTAACTTCTGCGGGTTTCCTTATTTTGTGTTGTAGCTTAGAGTTATTCTAAGCTATAACACGAAGTAAGCTTAGCTATCAGTTGCTTAACTTCCCGTATATGTCGTAAGAGTCGACTGAGGGACAAGGGTTCCAAGATCACTCGCACATCAGGCGATCGGCTAGTAACATAACACTGATGTTATCAAATCTATTCCACCTCAGAGTCCTACTTTTTTTTTTATATTTTAACGGGTAAGCACAGTGCCTTGATCTCACCCGATGTTAAGTGATGATAAGGCCAATGATGGAAGCGCACTTCACCCGGGATCCTCAACTAGTGAGGCACTGGCTATCTCATCTCTAGCTGCCGGAACACAACAATGCTACAAACATTGATGTTATGGCGACATATTTAGATAACATGGTAGCTAGCCATGCGGACAAACAAGCCTTACCACCAACAAACCGAGTACACAAACATGTCCCCCGCTGGGAATCGAACCCGGGACTTCTGGGTCTAAACCGGTGGTCTCCACTAGACCACAGAGGCGGTTGATTATGCTAAATGCGGCGTCGGGTCACTAATGGCGAGTATAGGTACAGTGGCGGAAGTTCACGGTAGTACACTTTGCACTCAAAACGCTTTGAACGTGTCTCAGAGAGTGACGTCACGCGCCCCGCCCCTTCACTGATAGACATCCAATAAGAGCAAACGGCACGTGCTGTTTGTTTATGTTTACTTGCATTATCAGTTGCAATTTGCATTTCGTGAAGTGTCAACGCGTTCGTTCCCGATTTTCGTTTTATCTCTCATTGCGACAGTGTTTTGTTCCTGGACTCTGATTATCTCGCCATAACGTTGACCATTGCTTGTTTTACTGGAATGTTGATTGCTCCATTGTTGATCTGTGCTGTGCCTTACGGACTCTAAAGATGCCCCGCAATTTATTACCGGAAGAAAGAAACCAAATTCTGCTTCTCTACAGGCAAGGACGAAACATTTCTCAAATTTCTCGAGAGTTGAATGTTACGGTAAGAATAAATTTTCTTTTATGCTTAAATTTATAAACTGCGTAAATATAGTATTGTATTTAAATATACTGAACTGAAATATCGTAAAAAAATACTATTCTGTAATGTAATAAACTTACTGATGGGAGGTTTATAATTTATTTACACACATTTTTTAATTTATTTAACTATAAACTCACAAAACTATACTTTCTTAGGAATAAAAAAAAACGCAGTAAAAATGCAATATTCTATTACACCTATAAAGTAAAACGCAAATATGTTAATTAAAGTTTATTATTTTAAATTCAGGCACGGCGGCAGGGGTGCACGGTCTTTATAAATCCTGTCGCTGCATTATTAAATTATGCAATAAATTAATTAAATTATTTATCTCTTAAGAAATATTTTTTATAGTCTTATTAATTGTTTTAAAATTGTATTTATTTATTTATTTTAAAATACTGAATACTTTAAAATACTTATTGTTTACTTAGGTATTGAAAGTGAACTATGGAAAACAAAATTAACAATAAAATTATAATTAGAATTATTAATAAACGAAAATTAAACAATCGACAGTGGACTTAAAACCGTATAAACTTAGTTATACAACCTTTTTTTATTAATGTTTTCTAATCATTTTAATGTATATTATAAGTTTCATTAAAACTGGCTTGCAACTTTGCAAATGGCTCTTAAATTAAATGAAAGCCTTGTGAATGTTTGCTTAAGCAAAACATTATTATTTATTTATTAAGGCTTAAAATTACAAAAAAATCTTATTTTTCTTATTATAAGAGATGACAAAGCTTACTATGTGTGATAAGGTGCAGGAGCCAGGACATTTAGGCCATATTACGAGACGTTGCCAGCCCGCTGACACACTGCGTCGCCGCGCGGTAATCGCGATGCGGTGTTGATTGCAGCGCGGACTGGCAACGTAGCGTAGAGAGCGCGGCGCGCGTTGTTCGGGCTGGCAGCAACTTGATTCACAATAATTCGTTCTTTCATTTTCATTTTTATACAACAAAACAATTTAAGACCAAAAGTTGGCAATCTTCTGTGAAATAAGGATACAGAAGCAAAACTAATAGTAATTAATAACAAACCAAATATATTTGATTTATAAGGTCCCCGTAAACGTTATTAAAAAAATCAAAAGTTTGTTCTTATTTTAAAATAACTATAATATTGTCAACTGAAATGGCCATGATGCGCTCCCACCAGTGATACAGTTTAAAAAGCGAATTAAGCTGTTGATTGTTGTTACTGTTAAATAATGTTTGCGTTTTTTTTTTGGTGCAGAGAGCCACCGTGAGGCGATGGGTTCAGCGCGACGGTGACAAGGGATCGATCGCCGACCGTCCACGAACTCAACCTGCAAGAATTTTAACGGAAGACAGAATTCATTACATGAAGAGTGTATACGAGCGTGAACCATTCACGAAAACTTTAAGGTTCGCAATTGAATTTGATTGCTCGATGAGGGCGATCAGAAATGCCCTACATCGCGTCGGGATACACCATAGGCGTCCGGCCAAAAAAATTATATTAACAGAGACTGAACAACTATTTACGAAGAACCCTGTATAAAATTAGTGATTTAATAATATTATTTATTTTTGGTGCAAAAATAAAAGTAGCAATAGCATGAAATCCGTTTTTTTTTTATTTAGTTATAATCTAGGTAGTATGTATTTATACGATTGTAATTGACAATGTAGAACACAACCTATACAGCAAGTAGTAAATTTGTATTTTTTACTTCACTTAATTAACGCACGTTTTTTGCAACAGTGCGAAATACAAAAAATAATTTAGCTTTTATTAAATAAAATAGAATATTTGAGTAAACAGTCTGCACCAATATTATATCTATATAGCTCGCACGGTCGCGCCCATCACTGCAGCGAAAACAACGCAAATATTTCCTACGAAAGAAAGGGGGCGCCTAAGGGTGTGTAAATGTTATTGTTTTTATGAATGAAACGAGAGCTACCGTGTGTACGCGCGGTGGGCGGAGCCCACTCGAACTGCCGGAATCGAGCGCAAGCGACTATCGCCTAAAGGTGGTCGACCGGGAACTTCTTCGACTGTACTCAAAATTGGTGATTTCGATGCTATCTCTACCCCCTTTTCATCATCACTTAACATCAGGTGAGATGAAGGCACTGTGCTTATCCTTAAGATATAAAAAAAACATCACATTCCCGGGTAAAACTCTACTAGACCGGGGAACTGAACCCAGGCGCCCCGGGGCCGGAAATAGGGGCGAGTGCTTTGCTTAGCTCTCAGCAATAAGCGCTTCAAAGGGTAATAAATTTATTAGGGGAAACAGGGCGAAATTGTCCCATTACGTGATCCGAATAGAAAAGTCATTATTGTCCCAAGTTTTTTTATTTTATTTTACGGAAAGCAATTAAGCCTGCTCGGGTTCGCACGAATTTGGGGGTCGTTGGCAAAGCTTTGAACATTCCAAAACCATTTTGTTGGTGCAATGAGTTTAACTTTCCTAAAATATACACCACTTTTGAAAAAGTTACAAAATTTAGGTGTTTATTTAGATCAATCACTCGGATTAGAAATTTTCAAAAATGTATTATGTCCATATGTTTTTGATTTGCTCAGTATTGATCATGCTACAGATAAATACATGTTTTAGCTTATTTTTTGCTGCTTGTCCACATACTTTGTAATTATGTTTTTTTTTTGTTTTTTTTTTTATACTTAGCACGGCAAATGACTCCACACCACCTGATGCTAAGTGGAAATGGAGTCCGGACGCGAAGACAACTGGTGCAGCGTGAAAACAACGCGGCATCAGTCAACTCTCTGCCGGCCCACAAGGTGCTTCTTCACGCCTCGTTTGAACTCGTTTGTTACATAATTGTAATCTGTTGTGTCTTTATAAATAAATAAAATTCGGTAACTTAACCGCCTATAACCGTACGTTCTGGGTATGTATTATTCTTACTTGTAATAAGTTTAAGCCTCTGTGATCTAGTGGCTAAGACCACCGGTTTAGACCCAGAGGTCCCGGGTTCGATCCCACCGTACATGTTTGTGTACTCGGTTTAGTTGGTGGTAGGGCTTGTTTGTCCGCCTGGCTAGCTACCACCATCTTATCTAAATATGTCGCCGTAACATCAATGTTTGTAGCATTTTTGTGTTCCGGCAGCTAGAGATAAGATAGCCAGTGCCTCACTAGTTGAGGATCCCGGGTGAAGTGCGCTTCCATCATTGGCCTTATCATCACTTAACATCGGGTGAGATCAAGGCACTGTGCTTACCCGTAAATATAAAAAAAAAAACTAAAATAAAATACACAAATGTTGAAAAAAATTCCACTAGCAGGATTTGAACCTGCACCCTTCTGACATACCGGGCCAGGTGCTCTTCCAATTGAGCTATCGTGGTTCTAACCAGCCCGCCGAAATCATTCAACACTATTTACTTTTTTACTTTGAAAGCCAAAGGCGCCTATTCAATGTCAACAACTACCGTCATTAAATTAAATTAAATCCTGCTCGTGGAAATTTTTTCAACATTTGTGTTTTTGTAATTTGTTTCGCAACAAAACTTAAAATTATATAAACAAAAAAAGAACATTTTATAAGTAGAACTAAGTAAATTACATACACTGATTAGTTGAACAGAAAAAAACAAAACAAAGGAGAATGACAGATTTAGTTAACACATAAAATTTTTTGAAGCTTTGCTGCCTTGATAAGAGTTTATATTAGTTTGTTTCGACTTTTTAACGATTACGAAATTGTGCTTTACTTACTAAATTTTAATTTACATAAGAAAAAACCTCTATTTAAATGGCTGTAATCAATTCAGTATTCAATTCTAACCTTTTGATCGCCACAGCGCAAACAGAACGCGACTTATTCGTGCTGGGCAGCCCCAACGGCATCATAAGTTCGCTCGCTGGCAGGTATATGACAGTGTCTTACAAAGACATTGGGTGTCCGCCCTGATACATCCCCAGACTGAGTCCGTGTATCAAATTAGTTAATTTATATTTGATATAATAATAATAATATACTTATATATGATGATAATATAATAATAATATTTCAATTTTAATGTAATAATAATCGATATGTGTTTTGATATTTGGGATTTTAATAAAAATTTTCAAAATAACTATTTATAAATCTTTGTTATTTGAATTATGAATATAAATAAATAAATATTCGTGGCCGTCATTGGCGTGCAGGGCACGCTATCGCTTGTCGATTATAGCCGACTGTGGCGGTCAAAAGGCTAATAATAAATAATAGTAATTGTCGGCCGATTTCTCTCCCTCGTGCGTCGTGCCCTGACCCCTGCCGATTGTGCTATTGCCATACTTAACCGCCTTAAGCGAAAGGTTTTGTCCCAGAATTATAATAATAATTGTCATCTCTACCACCGTCGTCATTGACATCCGATTGTAATATTTTTACAAATACTAAAGATCAATTAAGAAGTAGGAGAGCACCTGACCCGGTATGTCAGAAGGGTGCAGGTTCAAATCCTGCTCGTGGAATTTTTTCCAACTTATTTTGTGTTTTTGTAATATTAAACTCTATCTATTAAAAAAAACCTCATCAAAATCCGTTGCGTAGTTTTAAAGATCTAAGCATACATACATACATAGGGACAGACAGACAGTGGGAAGCGACTTTGTTGTATACTATGTAGTGATTCTAGCGGCCTCTGCACTAAGGCAAGCTCGACTCACAGCAGCCAGACAAAATATAGCCATTTATTTTAGGGGACACACAGTTCAATCATTGACGTTATAACTACTGATAATTTTTTTATACATTGTAAAAAGTAATAAATTCAGTAAATTGATAATAACAAATTCATGAATAAAAATAATATAACAAAAATAAACTACTTTCAGGGTATATATAATGATAATATTATTATATTATGTATAGATGAATAAAATAATTAAATTTATTTAGACCCACTTAGACATACTTAGACCACGAATCACCACTGGGCCCGCGTGGTGGTTTTTGACCCGTTCTCCTCATCCTTTATGGAAGGCTCGAGCCCCAGCGGTGGGTCATAAAATGAGCTGACGATGATGATGATGATGATTACATACTTAGAAATAATTGTACAAATAAACCAACTGTGCTAAAAGGGACAAATACCGACAAACATTGCAATTTTAGTAATTAACAATAATAAGATCTAGATAGATAGATTCTATTGCAACACTAAAAAACATAAACATGAAAAAAATAAAAATAATTACATAGTTACAATTTGGCGGTCTTATCGCTTTCAAGCGATTTCTTCCAGACAACCAGTCGGATGGAGAGAGCTAATAAACTTTAAGATCTAATAGCTATTCTTAGCTATATTATCACTTAGTTAGAAGCTGCGAAGAGAGTGACGTATCATGATACGGTATGTTGATTTCCTGACGTATGCAAATAAGCCATCGCGTCAGTATAGCCGAAACCACTCCAAAGATAATCCCTATAAATTTGCCCAAACCAACCACCCGTCGTTCAAGCCTAACACACACAAAATAAGAAGACTGCGAAAGGTAAGCTTCGTACAAACGCGCTTGAGAAACGTACGTATAGACAACCTCTCCAGGGATGTTAGGAGCCATCTCAAAAGTTATGACACTAGCCTGTCAAAATTCAGGTACTTTAGAAAAAACCATGGGTACGCTTCGTTTTACACGGTTATTATTGCGTCTGAGATAAGTACTCACACATTTTTTTAGTAACTCGGTTAAGGTTTTTAGTAACTACTGGTTTTGGTTCGCATGCAAACGGCAAACCACTATGCACCCACTGCCCAAGCTTTGGGTCTATTCAACGCTTTGATGTTGATATTTTTTGTGTATCTATTCATATATTAAAATATTTATAAATAGTGTTATACGTTTTATAGAAATTAAGTAGTTATCTGGCCTACTGCACGCTTTAGTGTAATTGTAAGTGAAAAGGGCAATTCAGATTTGAATAAATAAATAAATAAAACAATCCAGAATAGTTGAAGTAAGTGAAAAAATTGGGTTTTTCTTGGCGGGAAAGTGAAGAGTCATGTCTGCGGTTTTGTTTTATTTTCTAAAATTAGAGTTATATCGTAAGTGCGCATGAGTGTTGGAAAATGTAACAAAGTGTATGTAAAAAAGTGCAACTTCACTTTTAAAATTCTCTCAAGAAGTCCGCCCGAGGAATTAGTAAAGCCCCACATCTTTACTGAGATACTCGAGGGGTTGGAGGGTATATCATTTCTCACTTCTCATTTCTATTATCATTCATCATCATCATACTGGAAGGAAATATTGTATAATTATGTATTACCTACTTGTAAGAAAAATTACTTTGACACTGGCTAAATGTGCTATTCGCACGAAGCCATCAACTAAAGAAAGAAAAGTAAAAAAAAATCGTCTTTTTGTAGGACAGGCGAAGACATTATAAGCCATACTGCCATACTGCATTTTTGAATATTATTACAGTTCTCATAAGAATCTAGGTGTGTTAGGTTTTGATGCTAGATGTCAAAATTATGGTACTTTTGCGTACCATGATGGAAGTACCATCATGGTACATGGTACGAAGGCCTGATTTAACATCCCATAACCTCTCACGGACACTGAATCTCGCGACAGCTTAGATCGGGCTATTCCGAGATCCTTGTCCGTGCTATGTGTGCGTTGCTCGAGCGCGGTATATATGAAGCCTACATTCTGCAGTTATCTTATTTTGTATTCAAGCGCTATTTGTAGGGCGGTACCGTCACGAGCATAAATATGATACTATGGACAAATCAACAATAATATCTGCAACAAAAATTAAAAAGTAGTAGCAAGCTCTCCGACCGCTGGGTAAATGTCATTATTATTGTATTTAAGCCATCACTACAATTGATGCGTTATAGCTTAATCACCACGCTTGCCAAATCTGCCGCACAATTTATGAACGCAGGAAGTACAACTTACAGTGTTTGTGAATGTGACATTTGAGGTGCTGACATTACGATCTATTTTCTCGTAACATGTTCTTTACTGCGTTCATAAATTGCGCGGCAGAAATGCAGGTTGGAGATCACAATTTACATTAAGCATCGAATAAAATCCAAAACACACTTTGCCCGACTTGGTAATTGGATCAGGGAATCCGGGTAGCTAGCCAAGCGGACTTAAAAGCCCAACTGCCAACCAAACCGATTACACAAACATGTACCTCCCGCTGGGTATTAAATAGATGTTTGTTTTTTTAATAAAGCCATTGTTAAATATTTGATTTAATTCTTTTATCCTATTACTCTGTAGTCTGTGACATTATAAACCTTTTCCACTATCACCTTCACCTTTTTTACTTAGAGCTTTGTTATGTTGAGCTCCTCCCTTGTCATGGGTCCAGCAGAATACCAGCGTTGAGGCATTAGCCACAATATTAAGCAGAGCTGATCAGCCCATTCGGCTTTTACTGCCGTACTCAGAGACGTCAATTAAGTTTAATGACAATTAAATGTATTTCCTTCTCTATTTAGAGCTATACATAAGAAAGTGACAGCAAGAGACTTAATTGTCATTAAAACTTAATTGACGTCTCTGAGTACGGCAGTTAGTGTATTTATTTTATTTTTGTTGTAGTTAAATTGTTAAAAATAAAGTGTTACTTTATTTAAAACTTTAAGCTTATTTTTAACTTTTATGTGTTATTTGAGCATGTCTGTCCTGTGTTTAAAAGCCGAATAAATGTTTTATTGTTATTAATATTATTTCTGACAGTACAACCGCATGAGGACAACTTGTCCATAATATTTAAGGTGACACGTTTAGTACGCGACTGTATTCGCCCGACCGTAATATTATTATGAAGTCCTCATATCTTTTTACGTGCTCCCATCCGGTAAGGATCTGTGTGACCTTTACATGGCAAAATATACGGATAGAATGATCGATGCGCTATACGTGACTGACATAAACGGTGCCGTACGTGTTATTTATGATAGCGTAGGGTGGAATTCTGCCCTAATTTTTATTTAAAAGAATTGTTTTAGATGAATAAAAATGGTTTGGTGTTGTTTATTGTACATACATAGTGCCCCAAGTACGTTTTTTTTTAGAATAAAGTGTATTAAGTGTGTGTGTGTAGTGTGTTAAGTACCCATGTTAACATGTCTATATAATACTATGCCATCGTCAGAAAATGGAAATTGTAAAAAAAAAATGTTCGACTCTCCATACAAAATGACCCATCAACTGATCGAGTTAGTATGGAAAGTCGATTTTTTTTTATAATTTTTATTTTCTGATTTTGGCATAGTATTATATATATAGACATTTTAACATGGGTACGTTTAGAGAAATTATACATATTACCAAACATCCTGTAGAGGTAAGCGTTATTTGTAACTCCAGGCAATTGAAAGTTTTTAATTGTAAATTCATTACCTAAATTAAATATTTTAGGATTTGGTATCGACATACCTACTTTTTTTGTAAATCTCGTTACTTCTTTTGAAGCTGTGGAGTTTTTTGCGCCCATTCTTCTCCACAGCTAAAAAATAGACGTCCTGAATGGGCAGTAGGTAAAACATTTATGGACGATTCAAATGCACTTTTCGTAAGTTTATTTGAATAAAAAAATTTGACTTTGACTTCGACTTTCATTTTATGTTATCTATTAGGTGCTTAGTTCAAGTTTTATTTGAGGGTTACCTATTGAAGCGCTTACCGGTGCTTGCTAAAAACTGACAAAGCATAATCTTCATTGCCATAATCGTCATTTGGCATAACTCTTTTTATAGCATTACTTCTTTACGCATGATTTCAATGGCCGAAATTTGTATGGTGTAAACATTAAAAGAAATAATTTAAAAAGCATAAATTTTGTTAAGCATGTTATTATTGAAAAGACATACAATCAAAAGACATACATTAATTAAATATTGGGGAAAATACAATTTAATTGGGCGAGGATAGTCTCTGCGGAAGATAGATATGCTCTTTTTATATATTGACCACGAATTTTACAAGATACAATTTTACTTGTTATGTCTCAGGAAGCTCGAATGGGAATCGAACCCGCGACCTTAGGATAACCAGTCCAATGCTCTGAACGCTAAGCTACCTCGACTGCCGCGACCTCAGAGGACTCGTTGAATTTTTCTAGAAGTTTGTGATTTACGCTGCAAGTCAGCGGTATTACGTCACTGTGAAGTTACTACTACCTTCACAGTCGAAAGAACACTTTTTTTTTTCTTTTAGTTGATGGCTTCGTGCGATTAGCACATTTAGCCAGTGTCAAAGTAATTTTTCTTACAAGTAATACATAAACATACAATATGATGATGATGAATGATAATAGAAATTAGAAATGAGAAATGATATACCACCAACCCCTCGAGTATCTCAGTAAAGATACTAAGTCCTCACGCAGACTTCTTGAGAGAATTTGAAAAGTGACGTTGCACTGATTTGTTTCATTTGCCAATACTCATGCACACTCACGAACACTTAACGGTTAATAATCCACCATTATTTCACATTAATATTCGACATAACACAAATTTTAGAAAATAATACAAATCCGCAGACATGACTCTTCACTTTCCCGCCAAGAAGTCCCGAAAGAACACTTTTGCTAGTATTTAACTTTTCTTTTTTTTTCGAGAGATATTGCTGATTGCCACAAACGGCATTTTCAGTTTCACCGGGCTTATAGTATTTAACGATCGATAGAGACGTTAATTTTTTTTTTAATTTATTAATATTTTAAATTTTGAAAAAATATATCTTGTATATATAAATATATAATAATACATCTTGCATATATTATACTTATAGCATTGTGAATGAAAAAAATATATATATATTTATTTTTGCTTGTCCTTTGTTCGCAGTGTGATGCCTTACGCAGTGGGCAGCAGCTTTCAGTGGGACAAACTATCACCAGCCGAGTTCCAGCAGCTGCAGGAGTTAGCTTCGTGTAAGTATCACCATTTTGTTCATCATCGTTATCATCATTTCAGCCCGTAAGCACTGCTGGGTAAAGGATCCTAGTTTCGTTAGTCTTACGTCAATGTCAGTATAGCATTTTGTTCTGTTCCGACAGTGAGAGATAAAATAGTCAGTGCCTATATCGCCATTCTAGGAGGAGCTCGATGGCGCAGTGGGCTATCTTATCTCTAGCTGCCGGAACACATCAATGCTACAAACATTGATGTTATGGCGACATATTAAGATAAGATGGTGGTAGCTAGCCAGGCGGACACACCAAGCCCTGCCACCAAAGAAACCGAGTGCACGAATCGTTCCCGGGACCTCTGTGTCTAAACCGGTGGTCTTAACCACTAGACCACAGAGGCGGTTAAATGTTATAGCAACATACTGTAAAAAAGATATAATGATGGCTAAAAAGCACTACCAACTTAGCCTATAACCTTTAATAACAAGTACCAATTAAAACCTTCAGTACAATAAATTAGGGATCTATTATTAACTCAATTAATAACTCAGATCTCAGAGAACTCAGAAGTCATTTTGGTAGATGTCTCGCGAGCTTTGTCAAAATGAGTCTAGAGTTTAGAATGAGGACTTACAAGAGTCCTAAACAACATTAGACTTAACGTGTGGGCCTGACTGTAAAAAGGTTGTTATATAACATGTTACATAACTTATGTTTATCAAATAAATCACCAGCTCATTATACGTCCCCCCTGCTGGGGCACGAGCCTTCCCTATTTATTTATTTATTTATTTATTCATACAAAAATCTTAGAAGCTAACAGATTTTGTATCATTAAGAGCATTAAAACTTGAAATTCTTAGATCATAAGAATATGTCAATCAATACAATCACATATCGTCAAAATTACACAAACAAAAAAGTCAATAAAATAAATGTTACAAAAGGTCAAATTATAAATTAAAATTATACAAACAAAAATATTTCGAAAGAATTAACGTAAAAACATCGAATATACAAAAAATATAAATAAAAACAATTTTGGTACCTATTAAATACATATTTCATTGAAAATTTTACTAAACTCATTACATAAGTGTCCCAATCTATCGGCAAATAGGTCGATTTCATGGATGAATAGGGAGAACTGTCCATAAACCACCACGCGGGCCCAGTGCGGTTTGGTGGTTGTTAACGACTGCTAATGCAGCCGGGACTTTACGTGCCTTAAGCGCGGAGGAGCTCGAGATGAGAACTTTTTGGTCACCCATCCGACGACCGGATTTTGCGGTAGTTGCTTAACCTGCGCCATCGAGCCAACAAATATGTTATCATCATCACCATCATCGTCATCATCAGCCTACACTAGCCCACTGCTGGACATAGGCCTCTCCAAATGAACGCCACTACTGAGCTTCGTTATGTTTTTAAAACATTTATTTATTTATTTATTTTATCAAAAACTTACACTATCTTTACAGGCAAAAACTTAACCTAATACGATAATGTAACTAATATATTCTACATTTAACAACCTATTATATAACCTACTTACTTATTATAACTTATTTTATACAAAGCCGTCCTTGTGAACTCACTCAGAGAACATGATAATATGTCCACTCGCTCCGCTATCTCGTTCATAGTGCGTATGGCGCGCGTGAGCGGCGCCTCAGCCAGCAGGTTGGTATGTGCGCGCGGCACCGCTAACAGCCGCGGCGCGCGCCGCCGCCCGCTCCGTGTACCGGTCTGGCACGCTGAACCGAATATGCTGAAGGAACCTCGCATTGTGCACTTTCCCTCTCAATATTTTGTGGATATAACAAACCAACGCAAAGTCCCTTCTGACTCTCAGCTCATTATACCCCACCATCCCCAAAACAAATAGATTAGGATATCTCAGCGGATAAAATGGATAGACCCCATATAGTTTCATGTACAGATACCTAACAAATTTGTTCTGGACTCTTTCCAACATGAGCTGATATTTCGTTTCATGAGGTGCCCATACAATGGCATTACACTCTAGCTGACTCCTGACTAGTGCGTTATATATATAACATGTTAGAAAACTATAAGTATTAGCCAGTTTGACACTTTACATCCACATTCATAATTAACCCATCCTCCCCCCCCCCCCCCCTTCTCCTTTCCTCCCTGCTGCTGTGTACTCCTCACGTGCTGCTCTCCGGAGTCACCGCTTCATTGTCTCAAATATCCCATCGCGCACAAAGTTTGGTGACTCTTAGCCGCACCTCCAGAAGATGGAATAGTCTACCAGCACACGTTTTCCCCTCCTTCCTATGATATGGGGCCCTTCAAACGAGGCGTGAACAAGCACCTTGTGGGCCGGCAGGGTAAGGTTAACTGATGCTACGTTTTGTTTTCACGCTGCACTAGTTCTCTTTGCGTCTGGACTCCGTTTCCACTTATCGTCAGGTGAAATGAAGTCATTTGCCGAGCTATCTATAAAGAAAAATTGCGACATAACTATTCTACTTTAAAATATGTTTTGACATAATAATATATATATTTTGGACTCACCATCATCACCGATGACATACAAAAATAAGCTCATCACTTAATACTGTGATTGTCAAAAAAAGCCATTCCACATATTCTATGGCAAAAATGAAACTAAAGTCAATAATAAGTGTTCTCGCCAATCCATTTTTATTACAATCACTAAAATAGCGTCCCCCGAAGCAATTTCAGTAAAGCAATTAGGGATAAGGGTCAAACGGGTATACATTAACAAAATTAAATTGCCCCATACGTACGAATATACGTATGTAGGTACATAGGTATGAGTACTTATGTGTTGGAGTGCGTGTATGTAATTATGTTGAAGGAGCTCGACGACGCAGCGGTTAACTCGCTTGGTTTGCGATTGTTAAAGTTAAGCACCTTTCGCAAAGGCCGGTTATTGGATGGGTGACCAATAATTAATTGTCTCGAGCTCCTCCGTGCTTCGGAAGGCACGTTAAGTCGTTAATAATCGTCGTTAATAGTCGAATTAAGTTTTTCGTATTTATGTACCCAATAGCTCTTCAAAAGTCATGCCCTAAAGTGACTATGAGTCTTGATTCGACCAGGACATCAAGGTAAACTGTAATTGTTTTTTACGGCGCGGACATATTATTAAAAAAGAAATCTATTAAACTAGACAGTTACTTCCTTGCGATTCTTCTCGGTAAGACGTCAACTCTTATAGCAGTATTATTGCAGTTGTGGAAAAGAGACGCGAGTATATTCGCCGCTACACGCGTCTAGTTTTCACAACTGCAATAATACGGCTATAAGAGATCATGGTTACCCCCCAGGACCTACTGTGTACGAAGCCATAATCAATACACTTTCAAATGCTTGTACAACAGTAATAAAATGTTTAACTACATTATTACCATTATTAACATTATTTTCACGCGTGGGCTAACCCACGCGTGAAAATAATGTTTCAGCTGCCTAACTTCCCGTACATGTAGTAAGAGCTAAGGGACAAGGGTTCCAAGATGCGAGAGTTTGTTGCACCCATTCTTCTCCACAGCTGAAAAATAGACGTTTTGAATAGGTAGTATGTAAAAAATGTATGGACGATTTAAAAGCACATTTCTTAAAATGTTTTTGTTTTGTTTTAAATCAAATTTTGTTGCGATACAAATTACAAAAACGCAATGTTTAAAAAAATTTCCACGAGCAGGATTTGAACCTGCACCCTTCTGTTAATGACGGTAGTTGTTGATATTGAATTGGCGCCTTTGGCTTTCAAAGTAAAAAAAAAAAAAAGTAAATAGTGTTGAATAATTTCGGCGGGCTGGTTAGAACCACGATAGCTCAATTGGAAGAGCACCTGACCCGGTATGTCAGAAGGGTGCAGGTTCAAATCCTGCTCGTGGAATTTTTTTCACATTTCTTAAGTTTATTTGAATAAAATTTTTTGACTCTGACTTGCACATCAGGCGATCGGCTAGCAACCTGTCACTGATCTTACGTATTCCACCTCGGAGCCCTACTTTGAGTTTACCTAAAATTATTTTGATGATCTGTCTACCCCCTTTTTAGTAGAAGGACATGACGGTTAGTATGTTTGTAAGCAAATAAAAATCATGATTGTTTTTCTTTTGCAGATTCAACAAGAAAGCTTCAAGATGTGCTTAACGAATTCTGTGAGGTTAAAAAACAGAGTCCCGACGGGGTGAGTACGATAGAAATAACAAGCAAACGTAATTTACACAACTGTAAACTAACTGTTTTATGGAACCTAAAAAAAAACACTTGAAATAAGTGACTCGGGTGAAACTTTCGCAGGTGTCTGTTTGAAGGGACATTTTCAGTTGTAACATAAATTGCTCGCTTTTGTTAAACTTTTATTGCAACTTTATAACCTGAACATTAAACATAAAATAAATTAAAAAGTTACAATTGGACGGTATTATCGCTTTAGACGCTTCGAGACAACCAGTCGAATGGAGATAATTAATACACTCTAAAATCGGCGGTGGAAACAATTTGTACATTTTACAAAGTGTAGTAGTTTTCATGCTACAAATTATCTATGTACGTATAATGACTTGTCCTGACTGACTGACTCATCATCGCCGAGCCTAAACAGCTGAATCTGGACCTAAAATTTGGACTGTAGGTTAATTGTGTGACGTAACTAGCCACTAAGAAAAGATTTTACGGAAATCACACCCTAAAGGGGTCAAATAGGGGGTGAAGGTTTGTATGAAAGTCCGTCAGTTTTGAAGTTAAATACATGAAAATTGGTAAAAATTTGGGTTTTTGAAAAGAATTAAAGATGACGTGTTCAGGAATTTTGTTTCTTTTTCTTTAAATGAGTAAAAAAGGGAATAAGGTTTTTTGTGGAAATCGTTATTTTCAAAGTCAAAATTAATATTTGATTTGATGAATCGATCTTTAGATTTTTCAACAAAAATAAAGAATGACGTGTTTTAGCATTTTTCGAAAAACTTCCCTAGAGAGGTGAAATAGGGGTGGAAATTTTGTATGGAAATCTGTCATTCCTTAAATTTCGGTATTTGACTTGGTTAGAAATTACGAAGAATTTCAGGATTTTTGGAAATCCCTTAAGTAGGGGATGACAATTTGTACAGTAGGTTTCAGAACGGACCAAAATTAGTTATACAGATTGATCTTTATTACGCGGTTTTGTGTTACACTTTTTACTAATTCCAGCTCGCATGGATGGGCTTTATAATGATACAAAATGAAAAACGTAATATTGAAACATGACATGTTTAGTTGTCTAACCCTTATTAATTAGAGGCAAAGAAAGCGTTACATAGACTAAAGGTGGCCGGACTATGGGACGCATCTAAACCTCTGACCAGACACACAAAAAGCTCTAAACAAGCTAGGTGGACATAACAAGGTGCGATTGATCTGGGTCTCAGGGCCCATATGGGAATCCACGGCAACGGGATGGCGGATGCACTTGCCAGGGAGGGCTTGGAGACCCAGCTCATTAGTCCTGAGCCGTTTGTGGCACTTGCACCAAGTACCATTAACAAGGCCTTAAAAGATTACATCGAAAGCAGGCACGGCATCGAATGGAAGGAGCAGCCGGGTATGAAACACTCCAAATCCTTCCTTGGCGAAAACGCCTTAGGACGGAGTAAGTTCATATGCGGAGGCAGTAGAAGACAGCCCTGACTAACCATCGGTTCCTTGACAAGGCACTATGCCACAAAACAAATGCTTCACAGAATGCCCCTTTCAACAAATAGTTTGTGTAGGGCGTGTGGAGAGGAAACGGAGTCAATGCAGCACCTACTGTACCTGTGTACCTGTGTGACTGCGACTCTCTGACTAGGAAAAGAATGGTACTCCTGGGGTCGGCCTATCCGAAACCGGAGGATTTCAGGCTCTTTGCTCATAAGGACGTTGCCAAACTTATGGCATCTATTTTTACAGAGAAAGAAAAGAGAAAGGATGGGGTTGCACAAAAGATCTCGATGGGTCGAAGTGTTACTGGGAGAGGGAAACCTCAGCAAGCCCCACTAAGATAAGATAAGATAAGAGCCCTTATTAATTATACCCTTATGATATTAAATAAGTTTGTCTTTTATTACGAACAAACACAAGTCATGTAGCCCACGTGAGCAAAGCCGCGAACAAAAAGCTAGTATATAATAAAAATATAGTTAGGATACTGAAGGTAAAATGACTATAAAAAACAAAGCGTCTTACTTCATTGCTCGTTAAGTATTTGTTTTAGAGTTCTCTTTCGGAAATTCTGGTTGCGTGCGTTTACAAAGTAAATCTCTACTAAATTATATAAGAATAACAACAGAGTTAATACACTTTTCACGATGTTTTATACATGAATGAATCTTTAAATAATTCGTATAATGCTGTGATAGCCTTATGCGGCCAATAGCATGTTCTATTAAAAAGAAGAGACGTCATATTGGGATAATTTTTGCAAGATAAATCAGTTTCCTATCTCCTTTTTGTGCCCTTTGAAATTCATTACGAGGGAGGACGGGAGGAGGGAAGACGAGGCGGTTATGTGAGACTCCCCCCTTATGTTATGGGGGGTTCTACCCACTAAAACTCGAGGACAGATTAGAGTTTAGACCAACCATAACGAAAGTGAGCTTCTTCGCGACCGAGTCTTTCAGTATTTATGAAACCTGGACAGCAAGAAAATAAGACAGTACCAAAAAACTTGATTTTGTTCTGTTTCATTTGATGCAAATTGTTGTGCTGTTTGAGAAGCTGAGATATTTTATTTTTACTGCATAAAAACATTCATAAATCACAAAAATAATGTCACTTACAAAATAAATTATAAATGGTACTAACGGTCGGTGGTTTATTATTTACACCATATTTTCTTCTGCTTTTTGTTTTTGTTGCTTAGACCCTTTTAATTTCTAGTATTCAACTGTCTAACGGTAGGATTTTACCCAGAATCCGACTGAATGACGACCACCCTAATACCTATTTCTGCCGCCAAACAGCATTGTTTTGCATAGCTGTGTCCCGGTTTGAAGGGTACTAAATTCAGCGTAATCACACACACGGTGTAAAGACTTATGGACGCATAAAAACTAAAGCTTTGAAGTCCATACGCATAGATTTGAGATCGATACACTTGGTGTTGCAAGCGTCGATAGGCTGATGGCCGCTTTCCATCAGGCGAGCCATATGCTCGTTTGCTTGGTATGCAACAAAAAATACTTTAAATATTTATATACATTTTATACAAATATTGTTTTAAATAAATTTTAAATTCAGCAAAAAGTGTCGATCTCTTTTACCACGACACAGTTTATTAGTGATTAAGCGGGTATGTTTACAAGTTGCTTGCGGTACATTTTCTTCAACTCTATTTCCAAAAACATACTATTACAGTTTAGTCTAAATAATATACAACGTGTACAGAAGGGTGTGGTAAAAAAGAAAAGCTCCGAAGTGTATCCGATCTAGATCTTGTATTTTGTTTATGTTGTTACTTAACATAATTATTAACTTTAATTTGTCATGCCATTGTAAATTAAATATTATTTTAGTGACGTCACAAGCGTCAGGCGCGAATAAGCAAGCACTGTAGTGATCGTAAATGTAAGTACACTGAGGTTACTAAACCAAATATTTAATTCAAAACTGCACAACAAATTAAAGTAGCATACAAGATCTAGACCGGATAGACTTTGGATCTTTTCATTTATACCACACCTTTTTGTTACACGTTGTATAACCTTGCAAGTTATATTATATTCCATGGCAACCATTTAATACAATACATTGACAGGGCCCAATAATGTTGAGATCTTGCTATTTCCGACTGTACCACGTCATTTACTTAATAGAGAGCAAGTCCGTTTCCAAGCTGCCTCTGAAAGATAAAAATAGCTAAAGCACCAACTGATAACGCGTGATAACGTCGAGAAAGCCCTACTGCCGAAGGACACTCAATAGAGCTATGAGATACCACGCGACGTCATATCCGCCGTCTCGCTCTAGCTTACGTCACGGCAATCAATGATAACCTCCTCTCGAGCCCATTGAATTTCCATCCTTAAATGTTACGTGCTAAGAACACTATGTCCTGAATCGGACTAGTGACGTCATGGTGTTACGATTCGAACACCGTGTATAATACAATTTGAACTTTATCTCGCGCTTTTGTAAGCTCAATGTCGCTGGCCGTCTATATATAAGTTGTTTTGAAACGATCTTTAATTGGAGGCTACAAGAGGTTTGTTTTTACCCAATTATGTGGACAGAACGGTGGTATTGCGTTTTCACTTTCGCCGTGTTATTTAAATACTGTGTGGCTCATGCGGCGCCCGTTTCAGCTTCTGGTCCAAAGACCGATGACCGACCAGTCCCAGTATAACTCATGTGTGTTTTATTTATCTATAGGTGTAACATGGTGGCTCGCAGGTTCTCTCGTTGTACTCTTCTTTTTTTTTTATTTATACTTAGCACGGCAAATGACTCCACACCACCTGATGTTAAGTGGAAATGGAGTCCAGACGCGAAGACAACTGGTGCAGCGTGAAAACAACGCAGCATCAGTCAACTTCACTCTGCCGGCCCACAAGGTGCTTCTTCACGCCTCGTTTGAAGGACCTCATATCATAGGAAAGAGGGAAAACATGTGCTGGTAGACTATTCCAACTTTTGGAGGTGCGACAAAGAAACGAGTCACCAAATTTCTTTGTGCGCGATGGGATATGTGTGACAGTGAAGCTATGATACCGGAGAGCAGCACGTGTACTCCTATGGAGGAAGGGAGAAGGTGGGATAAGGTCAGAGTTCTTCAGAGCACTCGTCGTGATATAAGCGATAGAAGACGCTGAGTGACGCTATATCTCTACGCAATTGCAGGTGTTCGAGAGTATTAGTTACCTCTGCATTGCCGATAATACGTACAGCGCGGCGCTGCAATCCGTCTAAGGCATCGAGAAGATACTTTGCGGAACCGTCCCAGATGTGCGAGCAATACTCCACGCAAGACCGTACCTGTGTCTTGTACAAAAGACACAACTGGTCAGGCGTAAAGAATCGCCGCACTCTGTTCAGGACACCGAGTTTTCGTGAGGCTGTTTTGATCACGGCTTCGATATAGTCCTTTTGATTCAGATCGCAGCGCATCGTCATACCGAGCATGATTCTAAACGAGGAGCTCGTTGGCACAGTGGTTAACGCCCCCGGTCTGCAAGTGCTGCAATTAAGCAACTTTCGCAAAGGCCGGTCATCGGATGATGTATCGTCTGGAGCTCCTCCGTGCTTCGGAAGGCCTGTAAAGTCGCTGGACCCGACTACATTAGGTTAACAACCACCAATCGTCAATATTTTTTTTTATGTGCGTTTATTTATAATGGAAACTGTCCTGCTATGATAGGGCATTTTCCAATATTTTTGACGATGTAAGGGAGAAAAGAGCTGGACACTTGCTGTGTTTCTTGCCGGCTCTTCTCAGTACAAGATCTCCCGCCCAGAGTAGACTTACGAACCGATGGCATAGTGACATTCACAAGTTGAATGATTGCATGAATAAATGGTTTTAAATTTTGAATTTTTAAATGGAAATTAAACGGGATGATATCTAGGAAGCAGGTAGTCGTGATTCAAATGTTGGAAAGTCGAAAATTAGTTGCTGACCCTATAATTTTAATTATTTAAGGAAGACTGTGTCGATAACTGGTTTCATTCGAACCTGATGCCACTACGGGTCGCCTATGCTGGTCCAGTGCTGGCTGGTGGGCCGCCATAAGTTTCGTAGCTGTTGGTCGGCAGGATGCGACATGGGCCCGGTCCTCTAAATGCCAATGCCACACATTTACATGATGCAATAAACATGCACTCTCGGCATAGGCCCAAGACACCGTACTCGTAGAACAAGGGTACGACGAGCCGGTTTACACGCGCTCTATACCAGGCACATACACGTACCAGAGCACTTCTCCCCACCCCCACGACCAGATCAACCCAAGCTGAGGTCCTAGCCTTTAGGGGCGCCCTCGGGTTGTTCCGCTCCTAATCCGATCCGAACCCTTTAGAGAATCTGGTTGGGAACGGGGACACGCATTGGTGCGTGATGCCATTCAAACTAGATAACCTTTGACGGTGTTTTACACGGCTTGAGGAACCCTTTAAGTTTCTCGCCGCACCCAAAAAAGTCTGGTGACGCCTAAAAATGCCGCTAGAGGAAATCAGCAGCTAGACTCTCTTACACCCCAACTGTCATCATCTCAGTCAGGTCCACTACTGGACTTAGGCCCCCTCTAAGGATCCACCTTGAGGGCAATTTGCCATAATCGCCACGCTTGGCGATCGTGGTAAGGTAAGAGTAATCACAGAGAGACGCTGCTGCCCATCCTCTGGAATAGATCCTTAGTCAGCTTCTACGACACTCACGGAAAGAGGGGTGTGCAATTCTTTAACCTTGGCACCACGCGGGGTGTACGTACGCCATCTGTACTTAATAAATATTATATTTTTTGATATAACGAATCCACTCGACATGATAATGTAATATTCGTTTATCAGACTGATTAAACACTTCAGCTATAATCTGATTAGGGCTTCATATAGTTCTGGATTATTTGTGTGTATTGTTTCAATGAGGGGAAATAATGAGAATATTATATCGGACAGGCGTTTTGCTTATTTATTTTCAAACGGAAAGCGCTTTGCCTATAACTCTAATACTAATCTTATTTACTGTAGTTTGACTTGGTTTTTCTTAACCAATTTTTTTTAGAGTACTGTAGTGGTACTGTATGACATTGTGGAAATGGAAACTTTTAGCTGATGTTAGCTTTTAAATTTGTTAACTTAGTTTTTTTTATTTTGTGTTTTTTTTTACATGTGGTTGTCTTCTATAACTTTGTGTTTATTTGTAATGGAAAGTGTCCTGCTATGATAGGGCATTTTCCAATATTTTTGACGCTGTAAGGGAGAAAAGAGCTGGACACTTGGTGAGTTTCTTGCCGGTTCTTCTCATTACAAGATCTCTCGCCCAGAGTAGACTTACGAACCGTTGGCATAGTGACATTCACAAGAGCTACTTGTAGCCTAAACTGAATAAATGATTTTGAATTTTGAATTTTAACTCACCTGATAAGGAAGTAAATGTAACTATAAAAGTGTTGGTAGAAGACTTCTTGGCGGGAAAGTGCAAAGTCATGTCTGCAGTTTTGTTTTAATTTCTAAAATTTGCGTTATGTCGAATATTAATGTGAAATAATGGTGGATTATTAACCGTTAAGTGTTCGTAAGTGCGCATGAGTGTTGGCAAATGAAACAAAACAGTGCAACGTCAGTTTTCAAATTCTCTCAATAAGTCCGCCCGAGGAATTAGTAAAGCCCCACATCAACACACACACATCAACTAAAAGAAAAAAAAGATGATCTCATATTTTAAATTTTCACACAGTCCTCTATATATAATTTCTTTGCCTTTGAAACCATTCATAAATGCTACGTACGTACTCAGTAATGGTTATCGTTCCTGTACATTTTGTCTTTTTGAAATATCTACACCTCCATATGCTATTTAAATTTTTGTACTGTGTGTGAAAATGATATTGATACCCTTCGAACAATAAAAGTCTTCCTCGACTTTGTGCAACAAAAGTTAAATTAGTTTCGCTCATTGTAATTGGTTCTGGTAATAGTATTTGACATAAAATGACAGAATTAAAACAAAATTCAAATTCAAAAAAATTATTCGACGTAGCAGGCTTAGGTTCTAAATAGTTACCTTGTCAATGTTAACACTTAAATACTTATTAGACCAAGCAAAGAGGAAATACTTTAAGAAATTACCTAAGTAGGTATACAACCGCATTGATAGTACCTAAGTGTCATCTCAATGGTGCAAATGAGACCATATCTAATCTGCGGTTTCGTTTGCACCATTGATGGTGCAGGTCAATGGTGCAATATGAAATTAGGAATAAAAAAATAATTTGGTGTCACAATATAGTGCGTTGAATCTATTGCAGCTCCATAAGGTTCAAACTATTGTGGCATCTATATTGCCTCTACCAGTGAAAATGAGTACAACCAGAAACTTTTGATTATGACAAAATCAAAATCTTACCCAATAGTCCATGCCCAAAGGTAGCAACTAGCCGCACCATGTACCAATATTAGTCAAAGAACTTACATTAATAAAAAAATAGAAATTAAAATGCAAAGTAACGCAGAAACGGCATCCACTTCATCATCTGCCAAAACAGCAATAGTGTCCCGATCCCGAATCCCGAAGCTGATTATCCATGGAAACCTAGAAAAGGAGAACGTCAGAACGCAACAAAATATACGAGTACCTATATATATATATTAATCTTTATTCTCAAACCATCTATCCATGTTGTTAGTAAGCTTAAAAGCTGTGTTAGTAGAAATAATGTTAATTAATATTATAATTAATTATTATAATTGTTGTTAAATTATGATAAACAACAATTTGTACACGTACAGTACTGGCATTAAATTTTATTTATTTATCTATTTCTTAGGATTTTATTGAGAAACAAAATACGACCCCTTTTGAAAATATAGTATTTTATTAACACAGATTAAAACTACACATAAATAAGTGAATCATACCAAAAGTTGTAATATTTGTTGCGGCTTGCGATAAAGAAAAATTATGATAAAGAAAATATCGAAATCATAGTCACCCCACAAAAATGGCACCCATCTACTGGCAAAGAGTTATAAAGTCATACGCTTCGTCATCGGGGTAAATTGGATGCGACGTGATAATGAAATGCTAACGACGTAATAGGACCCTTAGGCTGAGCGCTGACGCTTTCTTAGCCGGTCACCGATTTGTGACCGCTTTTCTTATGTCACACACATACTCCATCTAAACACTCACACTTCACCCATACACCAATAGAAAAAATATACACAGACACATACATACCATATACACATACTTTGCGCACGATCACTTTTTATCGTTTCATTATTTACTTATTGGATGAATAGGCTGTAAGATAGATCAGTTGGTCATATTTTTTTACTTTTTATTTTCATGTGCTAATTGCTGCACTGAAGCTAAATTAAATATTTATAAAATTTTATTTAAAATTTAAAATTTAAATACAGTGAAAAAATTAAACGCCCACCCGACCCAGCCAGGAAACATGGTCATATTTTGCTTTTTCTGTCTGAGGGTGGGGCCTGGTGACCTGTAACAACGGGTTTCACTTCTGAAACCACCAAGGCACCAGTCCTTCACATTTAGACTTCAATTGTTAAATTGACTTACTTGGCTTTACCATGTAAGCCAAAGTACCTAAATTGTGAAGGAAAATAAATAATTTTGAATTTTAAATTGAATTATGATTTCTTATAGTGGGGCGTACTAAAGTTTCTCTCTCTCAGTAGCACTTTGATCTGTCGAGATCTTTTGAGCAACCGCTTTTAGTAAGTCGGCGATTTGTGACAGCTTTTTGTTGGTCATCTATTAGTGACAGCTTTTTACTAAAAAATACTTTGGTCATTTATTTGTGACCACTTTTAGGTCCAAATGATTGGAGTCCTGTCATTGGAATAGACCTTTTCGGCTTTTGTCATTTGTGTACTCTTTTTTCCTCCTGATTTTATTGTGTTGAATACCATTCAATACAATAAAAATCGATTGAGTCGATTTTAACTGTCGGATCGCTACGTATTTCCAAAAACAATTTCGGGAAAAAAAATTAAGGATAAAATAATAATAATAAGGGTCAGATTCAGGAAGCAGTACTCCTTGACACGGCACGTATTGTCAGGAGGTTCCTCACTCTGCAGCCCTGACCACCGGTAGCTTGCGCCCTGCCCCGCTGCTGGCGGTACTCTAGAATTAGGTTTTTATAATGTTTTATTGTTTTTATAATAAAATATTGTAAAAATCTAGTTTTAAGAAAGAAAATAAATAAAGGGTATAATAATAATAAATAAATAAAAAAATATTTATTTCATTTACCAAAACATGTTTGCCTGCCCATCCGCCTGCACATCAACCTACCACAAACTGTCAAGTTTCCTCAATAGACTTTGAACTTTATACCATAAGCGTATAGTTGAAAATGTATTGAAGAAATCTGACATTTTTGGGTAGGTTGATGTGCAGGCGTCTGTACTCAACATCTTTACCAGAAGAAGCCGCTCTTCCATTGCATGTAATTACTTTACCTAATTTCAGTTAAGTAAAATAGGAATAGGATTCATTGTTTTTTTTTTGGTTTTTCCCTAAAAATATTCGGGAAAAATCACGACCAATTCTCTTGTGCATTCAGCCTTAAATGACCTTGCAAGCTGACGACGGACGGACGCTTCAACTTAACAAACTTCCTCCCTTTATCCCTGGTCGTCTTTGTTGACGAATACGAGAAGATAAAATATTTTAACGTTCCCATAATTAGGTAAATGTTTAAGATGAGATAAGATAAATACATTTCATTACGTACACCAAAAGATCTCTAAGGAGGTGAAGTGGCAAAGTTTGTATGATCCGTTATGTTATACGTCAGATTTACGTGAAACTTTGTCTCGATATTTTTTTATTCCTTCCATATTATCTCACATACACTTTTGATTGAAAATTAATCTAAATATATAGAAAAGGAACATTTATTGAAAATTGCTGACTGACTGACTGCCATTATGATACTTTTTATCCCAGAAACAGATAAGCAGATGAGCTTGGACTCATGGGAACGGTCAAATGTCTGGAGGACATTTTTTTATTTATAGGTTTTATTTTGTCTTTAATGTAGAAAGATAAATTAAGTTTCTTTTCTGTTATCATTTTTACCCTTTCATTGTTGAATGTTACAAATATATGAAAAAAAATTTTTTTTTGACTCATTGTTTTTATTAGGCGCACCGCTTCTCGATGCTGCCGTTCCCGCTTTTGTAAACGATGCGATCACTAAATTTAATTCAACTGCAGACCGTTTATTCCAAATTAATTCACACATGTCCTTATTTATCATTTGTTTTTGTCTTTTTGTGGCTAAGTTTACATAAATTTTACGTTGCTCCCAACTTTGGCTTTTTCCAGCAATGTTATCCAATTTAGACAATTTTATAAGAGAAACTCTTATTAAAATTTTAAATTGTTCAATAAACGACCGCGTTTGGTTACAGGCTTCACTTCCTGTGGCGCTATCGTAGCGTTCTACGTTCCGTAAA
Organism: Eudonia truncicolella; assembly: GCA_949315975.1. Classification (NCBI taxonomy): domain Eukaryota; kingdom Metazoa; phylum Arthropoda; class Insecta; order Lepidoptera; family Crambidae; genus Eudonia; species Eudonia truncicolella. The sequence continues at coordinate 2,935,090 of OX438851.1, forward strand.
ACAAAATATGTGTTTTGGTAGCGATAAATTGTAAATTAAAGATCGGCAATAAGCCTACGGGCGTGTTCGCTCCTCGATTTAAAGTTTTGTCGTACAAATTCTCGTTTTCGTTAACGTGATCGAATGGCGAAATGAAACTTGCATCAGGCACCATGATAAGACGCTGTAAGTACTTGTACACACGCCTGCACGTCAGACTACCACAAACTGTCAAATTTCCTCAATAGACTTTGAACTTTACACCTAGAAAATTTGGTCGAAAATGTATTGAAGAAATTTGACAGCTTTGGATAGGTTGGTATGCTCAGGCGTCTGTACGATCTCAGCTCATTAAAGACTCTGCGTCAAAGAGCACCTCCAAGTTTCGTCAACACTTAATTATTTCATCTAAAAACAAATAAATGAACAGACAGAGTGTGTGATTAGATAACGATGCGTCATGACGCAAACCAACTGTAGATTCATCATGTTAGCTTAGGTCATACAATAACGAGACGGCAGAAGGTAGGCTTCATACAAATAATAGACAACCTCTCATGCACACGGGTAAATCGGATCGGAATCGGAGGAGCTCGATGCCAAAAGCCGGTCATCGGATGGGTGACCAAAAATGTATCATCTCGAGGTCGAGGCACGTAAAGCCGTTGGTCCCGGCTGCATTAGCAGTCGTTAACAACCACCAATCCGCACTGGGTCCGCGTGGTGGTTTAAGGCCTGCTCTCCCTGTCCATCCATAGGGAATGCTCGTGCCCCAACAGTGGAGAAATAAATGAGCTGATGATGATTATGGACACGAAATCTGCGCTCGGACAGTTCCGAGCTGTTCCGGAATTCGTGTCCGTGAGAGGTTTATGTGTGCGTTGCACGAGCGCGGCATTTATTTATTTATTTATTATATTGGCATACACAACAGGTAACAATCAAATAAAAGTAGAAAACAGAAATTACAATAGATTAAAACTAGATCGAGACCCAAAAAACGTGTACACACAGCATTATATAAAAATTTTGGCGCAAACATTGTCTTTTGTCACCACAACAGAATTAAAAAATAATAAAAACAGCAATCTACAGACTCAAATTAAAAATTAAAGAATCATAAAAACTATAAAAATAAATCAAATTACAATAAATTAAATTACAAAGAATTAAATAAAGTAGGTATGTAATAGGTATGCATCAATTTGTGCATACATATACAACCTCTCACGGATACAGAACATCGGTACAGTCGCTGACGCTGAAAATGTCGACTCACCTTAGTAATAAGCAATTTTAACATTATATTCTGAAAAAATGATTTTATCACTATAAAAAAAGACAGTAAATACTCATTAGAAGACATTTGACATATCAAAATGACCTTTGATAGTCAAATGGCTATATGTCACATATAATAATAATATGTCATGTTCATAATATCGCTTCCTCGACTTCCTGTTACACACTTGTTACACTGTTACACATACTTCGGTCCCATTTCACGAAATCACTCCCACAAATTGCTTATACAGATTGACTTTTTTATCACCGCAACGTCTAAACCTTCTGAAATGGCTGCCGTGATACAAACGAGCAACTTTTACTACTGGACCAACTCCCTAACTCGAAAACAAAATTCAGCTGTTCCATACAAAACATCAATATTCATTCGACCAAAATGTATGGAACAGCTGAATTTTATTTCGAGTTAGGGAGCTGGTCCAATAGTAAGAGTTGTTCGTTTGTATTTATTTATTTATTTATTTAAACGAGCACCAATATAGTGTACACTATTACAATTTTAAATAAAATACACACACAGAACGACACAAACCAAATGCCACTACTATAGGTGTGGACAGCATGCAATAAAAAATAAAAATAAAATAGCGAGTAACAGGACAGACCACAATATTATACAAAATTGAGAAAAAACAATAACAATTAATCAATTTATGAACAAATTTAAATTTAAATTAAAATCAATTAAAAAAAAATTAAATACAAAATCTAAAAGTATCACGCACGGGAGTCATCTCAGAAGGTTTGGACGGTGATAAAAAAGGGGTACATTTTAAGTGCTCACCAAAATATTTGTCGTTTTCGTAAACGTAATCGAATGAATAGGGATAGTAAATAAAACTCACACTTGGCACCCAGTAGGCAACTGGCAATGTTACCATTTGTTCACCGACACCGAACGGATAATAAAAAAGATCTAGGCTGACGCGGAGAATCTAAAAGCTTTTTATTATGACCTTACGGCACTTCTACGGCTCACACTCGCACGCACCCTTTAACTGTACTAATAAAACCCATAGCCAGGGCAACGTATATAGCCGACGAATGCGACTTCCATTGACCAGATACGTATTCACCACATAAAATATGGGCTATTCCCGAAGTTCTCCATTCTATCGTTCTGAAAAGACTAAGGCGGAGACCGTAACGTACGCAGGAGCGATGGAGCGATGAATGAATTGGGTAGTTAACTTGGTTAGTCAATATAGAAACTTTTTAACAACTGTCAAAACGATTATTCTTTATAGAAATCGTATGGGATTAGCAAACTATGACGTCACTTTTTTTCCGTCAATTGAGAGTTTATTAATAACTTTTTAGGTTACAGAAATTCATGCTTAGGCCAAATAAAAAATTGGTTAATGTTACGTGATTTCATTTATACGTTTATTGTTCTGGAATTAATTATTGTTGTTGTCAACTCCCCAATTCCTTCTATGTGTTCTTCTATATTATGACCCTATTACGGACACGGAATCTCGAAACATACGAATCCGATCCGATCCGAACCCTTCGGAGAATCTAGTAGGGCACGGGGCACGCCGTAGTGCGTGATGCCGTTCCCTGTAGAAAACCTCCGAAGGTGATTCGTTTCACACGGCTTGAGGAACCTTTTAAGTTTCTCGCCGCCCACAAAAAGCCCGGTGAAGCTGAAAACGCCGTATGAGGCAATCAGCAATCTCTCTCAAAAAAAAGAGCCCGGTATGTATTAAGCTTTTGGATCTTCTTATTAAATAGCCTATTGTACTATACTGTCCCATTGCTGGGCAAAGGCCTCCATCATTGAAATCAAGTCATCGCTACAATTTATGGGTATTGGCTTAATCACCACGCTTGCCGGGTTGGTGATCACAAACCCGGGCTATGCGTCGGAAAATCCGAAACACACTTTGCCCGACCTGGGATTTGAACCCGAAACCTTCGGGTATCGGGCCGAGCGCTTTGCCACTCGGCCACCGAGGCGTTCTCGTTTCATTTGGTGGCAATACATTGATTCTCACTCTCTTAATTGGGTTTGACTGGTTAATCAATAGAGAAAACTTTTAGCCACTGTTAAAACGATATTTTTATAGAAATTGTATGAGTATGGAAGCTATGGCGTCACTATTATGTTCTGGCAATTGAGTGTTTATTAAAAACTTTTTAGATATTTTAACTCATTAATAACTTTACAATAAATCATGATCTAATGTTCTGGAATTAAATATTGTTGTTGTCATCAACCCTTTTATATTTAGATTTGATGTTGCATCCTTTGCCTGTGAAGTAGGATGCACTTACTTCAAAGGAGTACTTTGAGAAAAACCTTCCTTTCCTGCTTTTACTCATAAATCATAATGCTGCCGTCCTTACGAAGAATGCAATAAGGTCTGACAGTAAGGTTTAGCTTACAAAGTGAGATAGTGTTGATTGACTTCGGCGGGTTGGACAAAGCCACGGTAGCATAGTTGGTAGTGCACGTGACCCGGCACGTCAAGGGAATACCGGGTACGATTAACACCCGTGAAAACTTTTTCAACACTTTTTTCAAGTTGAAATTTGTTTGCAACAAAATTTACAATAAAAACCATAATCCGCAAGCATCCTTACCTTACCTCATTCTTCGTTAGGACTGCAGAATATGAGGAAAGACAGCCGGCAAAAGAAAAAACAACCGTACATGGAATGGTTCGGCTGCAGCTGCTCGCTGTGCTTGCTGTGTCGTTGTTCTGGGATTCAGGCAGATGTGAGCAAGGTGAAAATGGCGATGTTGTCCAATCTTCCGTGAAAAGAGGATTGCTAAGTAGAAATATTTTTCATTGTAATGAAAAAAAAATAGAAAAAATCTTTTGGTACAATCTTCGATCAGTAATGTACAGACGCCAGCACATCAACCTCTCCAAACTCTATAAAAGCTCTTCAATACATTTTTAACCATAACATTAAGGCATAAAGTTCAAAGTCTATTGAGGAAATTAGACAGTTTTGTGGTAGATTGATGTGCAGGCGAGTGTGTACTGGATTCCCGATGAGCGCTTGAAAAACGGTACGCGACTTAGGGGCCACAGAGCTACAATGACGTTTGTGGCGATGACAGTAAATATAGAAATATTTTGCATCCTTAATTTAATATTTGTTTACGATTTAAGGTTCACAGTAAACTGAAGTTGTTGATGCTATCCATTTTTTTTTTTTCAGATTTTGTTATTCGAAATTTAAATGTATAGGTAATTGAGCAAACCTCCTTATATAATATATGTATAATATATGTACATAATTGATCGAAGTGTAATATTAAAACGATTTCAGGAATGATGAATTATTTAATTTATATCATATCCGTGGATTACTTTGAGAACTTTTCCTTGGAGTAACCATGGGAATAACCCTGAAGTCCTTAGGAGGGAGGCGTGCGAAGCGCATCAGCGTGTTCTGAGCTTTATTGCTGCAGAAATAAAAGCTTATTTCCCGTGACGCGGTAGTCGACCTAGTGATATTTACGCGACCCGGATAAAACGATGCGTTGGGTGTTGGATGTCTGTGGACAAGGGATATTTGAAATCGGATCTGCAACGATGGTGGTAATCTTTAACTCCTGAGGTTCCACGTCTTTGTATATCTATTTTTTTTTTCGCATTATTTTGAGACGTTTTTTACTATAGTTTATGCAGTGTGTGTGTAACAACTCAAGTCGTTTTTTATCACTGAGTAATGGACCGCTTTGTCTTATAAAATGTATTTTGTTTTTGTAAGATAATTATGTTTTGGAGACAAATAAATTCTTTAATAATATTTATAATATCACATCACATCGTTAGCTCATTTTATGTCCCTCCCTATACAGGGAAAACGGACCTTAAGCCACCACGCGGGCCCAGCCAGTCTGGTTTTCTGTTACTCTTTTTTTTGTATTCACTTTGTATTGTGCTGTATTTTATTTTATTAATAATAATTATGTTGAAATCGTATGCGCGTGTGAGTGGGGTTACCATCCGTCCGGATTAATCCGGACATGTCCGGACTTTAGACTATTTCGGACTATGTCCGGCTCTTTAATTTGTCCGAATTTTGGAATATGAGTAACAAAACTACATATTAAGCTACCATCCCTACCATACCACGGTAACTAAGTGAGTAATGTTTCCATTTTGTGACTAAAATGTCCGGACTTTTATCGAAATATCAGGCTTTTTGTCAAATTCCTAAATGGTAACCCTAAGTGAGAGTGTCAATAAAACATAATATGTTACACATATCCCATCGCGCACAAAGAAATTTGGTGACTCGTTTCTTTGTCGCACCTCCAAAAGATGGAATAGTCTACCAGCACATGTTTTCCCGCTTTCCTATGATATGGGGTCCTTCAAACGAGGCGGGAAGAAGCACCTTGAGGGCTGGCAGAGTGAAGTTGACTGATGCTGCGTTGTTTTCACGCTGCACCAGTTGCCTTCGCGTCTGGACTCCATTTCCACTTAGCATCAGGTGGTGTGGAGTCATTTGCCGTGCTTAGTATAAAAAAAAAATTTCTTCTTTCTTTCTTTCTTTTAAAATATTTATTCGCCTTTTATTTTTATTTTTGAGAGAGTTAGCTGATTGCCACTAGGCACTTTCAGCTTCATCGGGCTTTTTAGAGGGCGGCGGGAAACTTAAAGGGTTCCTCAAGTCGTGTGAAACGCAACACGGCCATCAGAGGTTTTCTAGAGGGAACGGGATTACGCACTTGTGCATCTCCCCGTGCTCTAGTAGATTCTCCGAGGGGTTCGGGTTCAGATCGGGAGCGGAACAACCCGAGGGTGCCTCTAAAGGTTAGGATCTTTATTCGGTGTAGCAGTTGGGCTCTAAATTAGCTGCTCGGGTTGACTACGAGAAATTGTGGTAACTGCAATCCCCATCTCCCTTAAATGAATCCGAGAGATGAGAAATTTTGATGAATGAAAACCAAATCATCAAAACATTTCTGAAATCTTTTATAAATGTAAATTATCAGACAAAAAAAATATTAATATTTTAATATGCCTAACCTAGGTAGGCACGCAATGTTCGACAGGTACCAGTGATCGACCTTTTCTTCTTTAATAATTGTAAATAGGGGTTAACACTTTTAACTTTTATCAAAAATTAAACACAGACCAAACCAGCTTCCTAGTTTTTTTTTTAAATTTCAATGAAAATCTATATTATTTTTTGGCGACAAAAACTTTGTCGAACAGTAGTGCCGTTACGATAAGTACGTATCAAAATGAGTTGATAAAAAAAGCAGATAAAAACATTTGATTGCTACAAAAATTACAACTTATTAGAGAACTAAACTTAAGTTAAATCCAAAGTCATTGCCACACACAAATACAAGAACTGGCAACACCCGGATGTTGGCCAGTACAATACTATTTGTTACCCCAAGATAAGGAAAAAATAGAACTATTTAAAGAACATCTAATGTATATAAATGGCCGCGTGCGGAGCTGCCCACAAATCTACATTAGGAAGTCTGGAGGGTCGTACGTCACTGTAGGTTGTGGTGTAGTTTATTGGGGATCTGTACACTTTAACAACAAATTAGTGGAAACAACAGGTCGAACCAGCGATAGCATCGTGTATTCGTGTTAAATCCATATGTTTTGTTTATCAAATAAAGCCCGTCACAGACGTAGCTGTAATACAATATGTAAAAAACCCTTTCCGATCGGTCAAGGTTATCAGGCATCGAGATTCAGTTCTATTTATTAAAAAAAATTACCCCATTAAATATTCTGTTAAATGACAATACTTACATGGCAATACTTTTGTTGGCACTTTGGTAGGTAGGTAGGACCTTTGGCGCCATTGATGGAAAGTGTGGTCACATTTATAAAATTAGCTAGATTTTAGGGTAATTTAAACAATTTCAGTAACTACAAAAAACTAGCGTTTTAAATTACGATAACCCCCCCATTTGATGAAAATCGTTGGAGCCGATTCCGAGATTCAGATTATATATATATACAAGAATTGCTCGTTTAAAGGTATTAGATATAATAATATGATATAAGAGAAATGTTTTTCCAATATGGTTGAAGTTTGCCTCCTTTGATCAACTTTTAAGGGTTCCTCAAGCCGTGAGATCGATAAATACTCAGAGGGTTTTTAGAGGGGGTTGGCACCTAGCAAACCTGTCCCCGTGTGTTACCAGATTCTCCGAGGTTTTTGGATCGTATCGAAGAGTATGTGTGGCAGACCGACCAAGTAAGGCTCTTCGCACACTAGTCGTAAGTGTAGTCGTATCGTAAGCGTATCGTTACAACGGCAACGCGTACGAGACCTGCAGTGTTCTACAAACGAATCGTCGAGTAGACGTATCGTTTGTATTTTTTTTTCATTAAAAATTGAAGCATTGTGTGTAATTTTTTCAATAAAAATAATATATTTTTGGAAACACAAATAGAAAGTCTTTAAAAAAAAAGAAAATCAATTCAAACGACCGTTATTTATTATTCACAATCAAAATTACAAAACTACTTATAACAATCAGAGGAACAAAATACTCGTATCTAACTATAGTCAAACCTAATTACACTCAACACTAATAACATTACCGATAAATAGACCTCTAATACTACGTAACGCAACACAACCGATGTTGATGCCTGGAACGCTCGTAACAAAATGAAGCCGCGCCGTTTTTTTTTTTTTTTGAGAGAGATTGCTGATTGCCTCTACGGCATTTTCAGCTTCACCGGGCTTTTTTGGGGGCGGCGAGGAACGTAAAGGGTCCCTCAAGCCGTGTGAAACGAATCACCTTCGGAGGTTATCTAGAGGGAACGGCATCGCGCACTTGTGCGCGTCCCCGTGCCCTACTAGATTCTCCGAAGGGTTCGGATCGGATCGGGGAGCGGAGCAACCCGAGGGCGCCTCTAAAGGCACGGACCTCGGCTCGGGTTGACCGGGCCGTGGAGGAAGAGATAATCGCTCAGGTACATGTTTGTACCTGGTGTAGAGCGAGTGTCAACCGGTTCTTCGTACCCTTGTTCTACGAGTACGGTGTCTTAGGCCTAAACTGGTGTGCATGTTTAGTGTATTCTGTAAATGTGTGCTGTCATTTAGAGGATCGGGCGGGGGAAGCCGCGCCAGCTCGGAGCTCGTTTTATAAGCATAACGAGGATACTTTTGTCGTTGGTGGGGGATGATGCTTATAATATTATATTACATTACGTACCTGCCCCCTGACTATGAGCTCTTATCGCAGTATTATTGCAGTTGTGGAAAAGAGACGCAAGTATATTCGCCGCTACACGCGTCTCGTTTTCACAACTGCAATAATAATACTGCTATAAGAGCCCGTGGTTACCCCCCTGTCCAGTTTATTTTTGACGATATTTTCGGCCCAAGCATTATCCGTTACCTCTTTCTTTGAACATACACTTAATGAATGATTATATAATAGACAAGGGAACGCATCAACCAGTTTCACGAATCCAATAATTATTTCAGTCGTATTTAAATGAAGTCGTAAGAAGTTAAAAAATAAAATCAGTTAAATGTATATTTAAGAAATTAATGAACAGTTTTTTTTTGTTTACGCTTGCTTTTTTACGCCAGTACGCTACGACTGTCGTAATGATGACAATAAACATCTCCTACGATTCGCTGCAGCACCGCTTCGTGTGCGGACTTGTTTGAACTTGTAGTACGCGCTCGTATTGCTCGCGTATTGCTCGCGTATTACGATACGCTTACGATACGACGCCGTATGCGAATAGGCTTAAGGTTGCATGTTTGACGGTCTCCTACACCGGCGTTTGCCTAGCGCACCATCTGATGTGACAGGCGCTACCTACACCTGCTACAGCTTCATGGATTGGAGAGGCAGCAGAGTAAGGCTTGTTTCACACACAACATGTGGGCGGGCGCTAATTTAGTATGAAATTAATAGTTGAATTCACACGGGCCATATTTGGCCGTCATTATTGACCGCGTGTTTGATACCGACTACATCGCAGCCACGTCGGAACCACAACGCAACTACCAGCGACACCGCGAACTAGCGGCCGGCCATATCGCAAACATTTTGTTGGTAACACAACACAAAGCAACGGTAAGAAGCCGCAGCGACACTATTCACACGTAACAACAGCTTGACCGACTTTTGTAGCGTTTTGTCGGTGTGGTGTGGTTGTGGTACGTGTGAAACAAACCTAGGAGATAAAGAAAGGAGAGATATAGCGAGAAAGACGGAGTGAGAGAAATGGCGGCGGATTTTATCCACACTGCCTACAGTGACTACGACAATTTTCTACGTGGTAAAAAAAAAAAAACTTCCCAGGCCGCAGTACAAAATGCTTTCACACAGTTTGTAGAATCTAGATCACGAGAGTTCTATCGCAAAGGGATAAATGAATTTCCGATTAGATGGCAGCAATGTATAGATAATGATGATTAGAGAAATTAATATGTTAAATTATAGATAAAACGAGTTTTAGTTTATTAGTACAAATTGGCAATTTCATACTTTATAACCCCTGATTTAAGACAATAGCGCAAACGCACCAAGCTATGTATGTAATTATTAAAAAAAGAGTTCGTTAAAATGTTATTTCGTTATAAAATTTTATCGCACTAAAACGAAATCGGGTGCCTCCACCACGGGGGCGTCACACACCGGGGGCGTAACCCACGAACCCATCTTGTTTAGCTAGTAGTGAACTAGCTATTGTTTTTAAGTTAGTGCTACAATAAATTGGGTGAATTACATAAATAAATTATGGGAGAGTTCCGACGAACGACTTAAGCCGTTTGAAGCGAAGTTCTTTGATGGCTGCTAATTAATTCCCGAGATCTAATTTCTAACTAACGTAACTCGATCAAACGACGGAATTGATTAAGATAATTAACTTCGAACTGCCTCTTAGTCAATCTCTAAAAATGTTAAAAATGTTTTTTTTTTTGAGAGAGATTGCTGATTGCCGCTGCGGCATTTTCAGCTTCACCGGGCTTTTTTGGGGGCGGCGAGGAACATAAAGGGTCCCTCAAGCCGTGTGAAACGAATCACCTTCAGAGGTTATCTAGAGGGAACGGCATCGCGCACAAGTGCGCGTCCCCGTGCCCTACTAGATTCTCCGAAGGGTCCGGATCGGATCGGGGAGCGGAGCAACCCGAGGGCGCCTCTAAAGGCACGGACCTCGGCTCGGGTTGACCGGGCCGTGGAGGAGGAGAGAACCGCCCAGGTACATGTCTGTACCTGGTATAGAGCGGATTTATTCCCTTTATGTCGAGTCCCGTTATGTCGAGCCTGGAAGTCTATTGTTCTCCAAAGTATTGGTATTTTACGCTTTCTATTACCTTTATGTCGAGTTTGGTGAACAGGTACAGTCAGGGATGTAGCGCGTGTGAACCGGTTCTTCGTACCCTTGTTCTACGAGTACGATGTCTTGGGCCTAAACTGGTGTGCATGTTTAGTGTATTCTGTAAATGTGTGCTGTCATTTAGAGGATCGGGCGGGTTTAAAAATGTTGTGGCGGCCGCCAGCTATACCTAATGTTGGAGGCCATCCACCAACAATACGGTACCATCTAGACGTCCTAAACACGTCCTAGATGATCCCGACGATCCCATAGCAGTTGCGAACGCCCCCGCCCGATCCTCTAAATGCCACTACACATTTACAGAATACACTAATACATGCTGTCATGTGTCTTGAGCCTAAACTAGTGTACACTAGTTTAGGCTCAAGACACCGTACGAACAAGAACACGACGAGTTGACAAGCCGGTTTACACGCGCCCTATACCAGGTACAGCCTGGGCGCTTCTCCCCACCGCCACGGGCCCGGTCAATCTGAGACGAGGCCCGAGCCTTTAGAGGCGCCCTCGGGTTCTTTTCTTTCCATCTTTTGGAAGTGCGAACGAAAAAAACGATTCACCAAATGTATTTGTTGTCAAATATGATGGTGGGCGCTAGACAGATGGACTGAAAACAAGCCTTACCCACCACCAACCAAACCGAGTACAATCTTGTACCTCGCTGGGAATCGAACACGAGACAGGCCGGTGGTCTTAACCACTGCGCCATAGAGGTGGTTAAATACTTGCTCAAAGAAAACCAATATACTCATATCAGTGTACGAATTGAGCGGAAGTATATGAGCAAAAAAAGCCAAAATTGAAAATACTATCGTTTTTACTTAAACAAAATATATATTTAGTATCAAAGGGAACGTGTTTACAATTAGTCCGATCCATAAATTCATAACACACTAAGTATAGTTTTTCTACAATATCATTTAAAGTTGGGCAAAACTCATAAAAACGAATGGCGGCGTTTAGTTGATATCTTATAGTTAATGTAAATTATTGTAACTCTGATTTTGTTTAAACAATCACCAATGGCTAAACTACAAATCGTCCGTCTCACATTTTCGATTTATCAAGCGGTTATTTAAATTATTATTTTTCAAATTAATACGTTAAATTCCCCATACAAAATTAGTATGGCCGCGCGGCAACAAATAAATATGGACGAAGACATTTCAAATAAAATATATGACACTTGTCACTTACGGACGGCGGGCGCACAATCTTTCTTTCTTTCTTTTAGTTAATGGCTTCGTGCGATTAGCACATTTAGCCAGTGTCAAAGTAATTTTTCTTACAAGTAATACATAAATATACAATATTTCCTTCCAGTTAGTATGATGATGATGAATGATAATAAAAATGAGAAGTGAGAAATGATATACCCCCCAACCCCTCGAGAATCTCAGTAAAGATGTGGGGCTTTACTAAGCCCTCACGCAGACTTCTTGAGAGAATTTGAAAAGTGACGTTGCGCTGTTTTGTTTCATTTGCCAACACTCATGCACACTCACGAACACTTAACGGTTAATAATCCACCATTATTTCACATTAATATTCGACATAACACAAATTTTAGAAAATAAAACAAAACCGCAGACATGACTCTTCACTTTCCCGCCAAGGAAAACGCGCACCCTCTTTGATGTTAGAATCAAACTTATGAATGGGAGAGGACAGTGCCACAAAATAAGAAGACTTAAGAAGGTAAGCTTAAAAGGTGACACACTGAAAAAATTCACCAACTTTCGTCGAATAGTTTAAGACTATAATATAACTATCCAATCTGAAATGTTGATATAGATAAATTCATGCCTTTATCTTGAATTTGCTAGCTCAAACACACTATTGTATAATTTTTAATATATCATAGTTATTTTTGAAATATCCTCAAAAAAACTACTATTTTTGAAATTACAACGAAATTACTTCATTTATATGCTTAGAAACCACTCAAATACATAGATTACATCAATATTCGTAATTTAGTAGCTGCATATTTTGATAACAGAAACAATTTTTAATAAATATATTTTTTTTAAAAGATTCTGTTAATTTCTAAGTTGTCTCAATCGTCGCTGGCGCTACTTATTTTCGACCTTATGGCAGCGCCAGTAAATATCAGCCGTTTTTCAATGTTCACAAACTGTATTCACAAAGTGCGTTGCTCGAGCGCTTAGAGCAGTAAACCGGAGAGGCCATGCGCACTTATTTCTATGAAAAAGGTCTGTCATTTTCTGTGCGGAGGACAAGGCAACGCACACAAATATGCATTGCATGCATTTTTAAATGACGTCGCTACGCACGCAAACGACAAAATTATTAAACACTAGCTAGAACTAAACGCACACTAATGTATTCACACACAGGAATAACCTGTCCGTGCATGAGTCTGACGTCAACTTTATGTAAACGTCGATAGTGCTTGATAGTATCGACTAAATTTGTCGATGCCAATAATAATGACATAGCCCGAAGAGTTGCTAAGCTCAAGTGGCAGTAGGCAGGGCACATCGCTCGCAGGACTGATGGCCGCTAAGTGGGCAACAGTCCTCGAGTGGCGAGCGCGTACCGGAAAGCGCAATGTGGGCAGACCTTATAGCTTTCAATATTGCTTTCATAGGCGGTACGAAATGACAAGATGACGTCATAAACTACATACACGTAGCCAAAGCAATCGGTTAGGCGGTCGGGCCCCAGTTTTCGTCGCCAAAAATCTAGAATTTCATTGTAACTTAACTGGATGATAGCTAAAAAGCAGGTCTATATATTCATTTACTAGTTGTCACCCGTGACTTCGTTCGCGAAGACTACACTATACCAGAGGAACCTGTTACCTTGGTAAAAAGTATCCTATGTCCTAGTCCGGGTCATGGTCTGTCTATGTGTAAAGTTTGCATAAAAATCCGTTCAGCCATTATCACGTGATGCGCGGGAAAATAAACAGACAAACAGATAAACAGACAAACAGATAAACAGACAAACAGACAAAAAATCTAAAAACTGTTGGAACGTGTTCTGTTATCGATTCTAAGTATCCCCAGCCAACATTTTTTTAAATATCTTCTATGTACAGACTTTCGACCATCTGTAGCTTTATTATATGTATAGATTGCTGAAGTCATTTTTAGTTTTAATCATTTTATCATAGTAGTAGTTCATAGTCTTTAAGTTATACTGTTACTAATAAACTAATAATCTATGGATCTCCTGGTCTGAGAATAAAACATTTTTATTTTATATTTTATTTATTTTTATAAATCAGTTAATGACCCCTAAAGTGTCGATCATTAGTTCCTGTCGAACACTGGTGCCACTACCCCTACTACCCCACTACTTATAGATAACATGGTAAACTCTGCTTACCAAATAAAAGACTTACATAACTCTCTCACTTTGATTTTTTTATTAATGATAATGTTTGTTTACGTTGCGCTCTACTGGCGCCATCTATGTGTCAGCCCCTTAATGTCGGCCATTTTTTCTCTAAAAGCAAAACAGGGGAAAACTTCTTTCCCTCCCGCAATAAACTTGAATGCACTGACACAAAATAAGGTCACTGCAGAAGGTAAGGTTCATACAAACGCGCTCGAGCTTAAAGCATTAAACCAACCGGAGACGCCACTGACAGGCGTTCCCCTCTGCCAAAACTATATGACCGCTGGTTATACCGTTTAAATAAAACAAATTAACGCGTGTTTCAGCGTCATTTGTAAATCAAGGTGCACGCGTTAGGACGTGAGCAAATATGCCAAATTACAGTGTGTTTTCGTGTAAAAAGCGATCAGAAACGTCGAGTGTACAAAAGGATAACGTTACTTTTCATCTGTAAGTATTATTTTGTCTTAATATTATTGAATAATGCACTAAATTTGCAAAAAACTGAAAAAAATATTGTCAATGAAAAAGTGTTGCCACTAAAACGTCAAGTTTTAAAGATGAATGAGCCAACATTGAATTACAATTTATATTTCACGTTCTTTATCGTTAAAACTGTTTTTTACTATACAATCTGTAAAAAAAATGAGCAAAGACTTCACTGCTTAAATATCACCATTAGATACGGTAAAAAAACATTTTTTTTTACTTAAGTGTAATGTTAACATTTTGTACAACCCTATTTTGTTATGAAGCGTGTCACGTGTCAAAGATCACTCATCCGGCACTGCGCACTGCGCTTGCGCTTGTCAATCAATAATAAAATAGGGTTGTACAAAATGTATCCGATCCGATCCGAACCCTTCGAAGAATCTAGTAGGGCACGGGGACACGCACTAGTGCGTGATGCCGTTCCCTCTAGAAAACCTCTGACGGTGCTTCGTTTCACACGGCTTGAGAAAGGAACCCTTTGAGTTTCTCGCCGCCCCCAAAAAATCCCGTTGAAACTGAAAATGCACATTGCAATGAGCAAACTCTCAAAAAAATTCACTGCTAATGCAGCTGGGATCAACGGTTTTACGTACGTAAACGTGGCGAGTTTACAATAACCCCTTTAATCATTGCATTTCCAAATGCAACCGTATTTCAATTTCCATGTCCATTAATTATTAGATTTTTATCATGTCATTTCATGTATAATGTAAATGTGTATTTACGGGTAAACACAGTGCCTTGATCTCACCTGATGTTAAGTGATGATAAGGCTAATGATGGAAGCGCACTTCACCCGGGATCCTCAACTAGTGAGGTATTGGCTATCTTATCTCTAGCTGCCGGAACACAACAATGCTACAAACATTGATGTTATGGCGACATATTTAGATAAGATGGTGGTAGCTAGCCAGGCGGACAAACAAGCCCTACCACCAACCAAACCGAGTACACAAACATGTACCCCCCGCTGGGAATCGAACCCGGGACCTCTGGGTCTGAACCGGTGGTCTTAGCCACTAGACCACAGTGAAATAATTTGGGTTATTGTAAACTCGCCATAAAACTAAAATCGCCACGTTTTTAAAAGTACCTTTGAATTCAGAACAACGTACGTTATTGCTGTTTCGTTTTTGATTTTCGTGTGAACTTTATAGAGCTGTAAAACTTTTTCCCTAGGGCATGGGGTCCTTCGAACGAGGCGTGACGAGGCACTTTGTTTTCGCACTGTATAGTATTTCTCCCCGTTCGTAAATAAATTAGTTATAAAAGGAGTAGCATAACTATGTATTTAGGCACAGAGTACATATACCCTGTGATATAGGTACCTACTATATCCGACTATAGAAATCCGAAGACAGCCGAAATACGAAAAAAAATATGAATAGATGAAACTGTAGATTAAATTGGGTCTTTATCTAAGAAATTTACGTTTTTTTCTCACACATTAATAAGTGTTTTACTTCTAAAACTCAACACCGGAAGGTAATATTTTTATACTTCCTTATTTAAGAATATGTTAAGTATAGGCTTCAGTAATAACAATGATTTTTAATTTTGGGTCTTTATGGCCAAAATATATTTCTTAATTGACTTCTATTTTTGATAGCTTTGAAGGGACTTGTTTTTTTTATTTTTAAGGTCTTCTTACAAATTCTATAATGTTAACATAAATACCTAGATGCTAAGAAAATTAAAAAAACCTATATAACATATATTTTTTTTTATAATAACGGGTAAGTACAGTGCCTTGATCTCACCTGATGTTAAGTGATGATAAGGCCAATGATGGAAGCGCACTTCATCCGGGATCCTCAACTAGTGAGGCACTGGCTACCTTATCTGTAGCTGCCGGAACACAACAATGCTACAAACATTGATGTTATGGCGACGTATTTAGATAAGATGGTGGTAGCTAACAGCCCTTTACACCACAGAGGCGGTTAAAATTATACAAACTATAAAAAATCTTCATACAAACCGTCAATTTCATAGTTAAGGAACTAAAATTATTCATGAACACAACAAAGCAGTCCTTTATATTGCTTATTAAGGTTATTAGTTTATTACATTGGGACCGGCCGGCCGGCGGCGGCGCGGCGGCGGCATGTTCGCAAAATGGTCGAAGGTAATTTTAACTTTTATTACGAACGCTTCCAACTTCTGATATTACTTCATTTCCCTTTGTTACGGCACCAGCAGAACGAATGTTAGTTATTAAAATAGACTTTTGTGTTCATTCGCTTTGTGAGCTAGACTACTTTCGCGATGCCGGGTCAGTGGTATGGAGACCGAATTTAAACGGGTCTGATATGTAGTTTCGAATTCCGTCGTTCGGAATTCTGTTGCGAAAAACATTTCAAGTGGTACGCCCTTGCGAAAAGCCGTTGTATCGAAAATCGCTAAATCGATTGACGGACTCGCGAACACGCTGTCACGAAATCGCTTTTTTATGTGGTACGCTAGATCGATAGTTACGGTATCAAAACCCATTGTTGCGATTTGAAATGTTTTTCGCAACAGCGTGCGTCGCAACGACGCGACGGCATTCGAAACTACATATTAGACCCAATTTAAACATATTTTAATTTTATTTGTTTCGGGTACCTAAGCACTTGGCTTTCCTCTAAGGTAAGTAAGTGGAAGCGCACTCCACTTGTCAAAAATACACAATGTTTGACAGAATGTAATGTAAACACACACATTTAATTATGCATAAATTATCTATTTGCATCATATCTTCTATAACATACTTTAGTTAAAGTTCATTGATATGGAGAAGGTATAGTTAGTGGAAACGACTCCATAGAACGTCTTGTCGTGCGAGGGAAAGTCGAGGGCACAAGACCACGAGGGAGATCCCCAATCAGATGGACGGACAAAGTGAAGGCTGCGGTGGGCGCTCCCGTGCACGAATGTGCCCGATCAACGATCAGCAGGCAAATATGGCGGGATGTCGTGCCGCGCGACGGGTAGATACCTGTCTGCTGCTTAACCTACCAGAACGTGATAACAACGACCACTGGCATGAGTGTGCAAAGGTGGTCGTTCGGCGCAACGGAATAAGACTGCACTTGATGGTTTAAAGGTCTATATTGTTCTGTCTCTTATATTAACTAACGTTACAATATATATAGGGAGTATGATGCGTGTGTGTAGAAGAAGATATATACATGAACGTATGTGTACGCATGTGGCGCAGTGGTAAACGCGCTCAGCCTGCGAATGCTGAATTCATCGGATGGGTGACCATTCATTTATTATGACGAGCTCCATCTTGCTTCGGAAGGCAACGTCGTCGTAGCAGTCGCCGCCCGCACTGGGCCCGCGCGCGTTGTGGTTTTTTGTGCCGTTCTCTCTGTGGTGATTCCATCCATAGGGAAGGCGCGTGCCCCATCAGTACGGACATAACATGAGCTGGTGATGCATAATGTATGTATGTATGTATGTATGTATGTATAGATAAAAAACAGAGGTAGCTCAAAGTTTAGCTCTGGCTGTGGCGACATTACCAGGAAAAAAAATGGGCTCGTTTATTTTATTGATATATTTTTGTTGTACAAATATTGACGCGCAGAAGATGGATTCGCGAGACGCGTCGATCGTTGCCTAGCAACGGCCGTGGGGGATCCGAGGGGGTGCGGGCGCGGGTGGAGACAAGAATTTAACACCCCCCTATACAAATTGAGAAATATCTGATCCTTATCATGTTACATGCCGCGAGTTCTCTTAAACTAATTGTTTTATTTAAAAGTACGATGCATAGCTAGTAGCTATAGTATATATTACAAATAGATATATAGATTTTTTTTGAGAGAGATTGCCGATTGCCTCAGACGGCATTTTCAGCTTCACCGGGCTTGTTTGGGGGCGGCGAGGAACGTAAAGGGTTCCTCAAGCCGTGTGAAACGAATCACCTTCGGAGGTTTTCTAGAGGGAATGGCATCGCGCACTAGTGCACGTCCCCGTGCCCTACTAGATTCTCCGAAGGGTTCGGATCGGATCGGGGAGCGGAGCAACCCGAGGGCGCCTCTAAAGGCTCGGACCTCGGCTCGGGTTGACCGGGCCGTGGTGGTGGAGAGAAGCGCCCAGGTACATGTCTGTACCTGGTGTAGAGCGCGTGTGAACCGGTTCTTCGTACCCTTGTTCTACGAGTACGGTGTCTTGGGCCTAAACTAGTGTGCATGTTTAGTGTATTCTGTAAATGTGTAGTGACATTTAGAGGATCGGGCGGGGAGATAGTTAGATAGATAACTAACCCTGTTGAAATGAAATTATTTTTGTTAATTTCATTCCAGCCCCCATAAGACAGGATTACCTAGATTGGGCGCTATTTTTTAGTTTGTTACTGTTGCATTATTTTGGTAATTACCGTTTTTATATTTGTTTTGAATATTTTTTTAGATTGATAGATAATACACTTTATTTCTTATACACTATTATACACAATACAAAAGAAAAAGGTAAGCGAAGGCGGTATATTATCGCTTAAAGCGATCTTTACGATGCAACCTTTGTGGCATAGGACCACAGACCATAATCTGTGCATAGGACAAATAAGGAGACGATGAGAGTGTACCGGAAACTAGTAAATTTAAAAATTAGATAATTATTATTATAATAGGATATATTAATTTAATAGATAATACTATTATTGCAACTTAATATTAAAAATTTAACATAAAACAAATTAAAATAGGTACAATTGGCGGTCCTAAGTCATGATCATTTACTTTAATGTGTTATACAATTTTTATTAAATATTGAGACAAGTTTATTCATTATGTAACCATTTATATACCAAAATGAACTTAACAAAACATAGATTCTTATGACAATAAAGTTTATTTAAAATGACCTCCGTGATTTTGAATACAGGCCTTCAATCTGCGCGGCCAGTCGTCTATCGCAGCACGAACGAGGTCCATGTCAATATCGGCGGCTGCCTTAATCAAGGATGTCTTGAGTGACTCCAAATTGGGATGAGGCTTTGAGCACGCCTTTTCCTCCAAGTGTTGCCATATCTTGTAATCTAACGGACTCAAATCTGGACTGGAGAAGGGCCAGTCTTCGTGCCGGATAAAGTCGATTTCACGCGCCGCCAGCCAGTCTTGTGTGCTCTTCGCTCTATGAGCTGGCGCCGAATCTTGTTGGAATACCCAGTGCCTGTTATTGAACATGGTATGAGAAACAGGTTCCACAAGGTTCGTCAGGACTGTATTTTGATACACAACTGCATTCGTTTTTACACCTTTCTCACAAAAATGTACCTCTGTTAAGCCCCAATAAGAAACTCCCAACCATACCATGAGCGAGGATGGAAAATTGGACACGCGGAATACGGTTGCTCGCTTCTTCACTACTGTGTGCATACACCTTATCATTTTGTTTGTTGTAGCTCTCTTCTACGGTAAAAATTTTTTCATCCGAAAAAAGAATTTCCCGATATTTTTTCCCGCGTACCGCTTCAACAAAGCGCGGCATCTCTTCAGTCTCAGGTCCATTAGACGAGCATTCAAACGATGTCCTGTTTTTCTTCGATATGCCCGAAGCCCTAAGTCTTCATTTAACACCCTTTTCACCGTGGTTCTGCTTAACCCCATCTGAAGGGCCAACAGTTTCTGCTTACGTTTGGGATTTCTTTGAATTCGCGCCTTCACAGCTTTTATCACTGCTGGAGTCCTAACAGACCGAGGGCGACCACTTCTTGACCTGTCATCTACACTAGAGTCTTCATTGTATCGTTTGATGGTACGATAAACGAATCTTTTGGTTAAATTCAAATTTTTCAGTATGTCAAAAATTTGAATTGGCGCGTAACCGCAACGATGCAACGCAATAACTGCATCACGGTCTTCTTTAAGCGTCCACTCCATATTTAAAAATGAGTAAAATTCTAAAAAGTAAAAGTACATTTTTATTTTCATGAACAATTCGAAATTCGAATTCAATAAACTTTTTTGTGGCCAGCATACTAAAAGAAAAGTTTTTACTGTGTGACAATACTTATGACCTGACTGTGTATAAGGCGAGCGGAAAGATTTTACACACCAAAAATTTGTCTTTGACTTTGACTTTGACTTATGAAGGAATGAATATTAAACGATCTAACAGATAGGTTACTGTTACTAAGTTATAATTGAAGTGTCTAAATGTGTAACTTTCTTTTGTTTCAGGACATCGACTATGACGGCTTCCGTTGGTTTCTGGACACCTTCCTGGAGGTGTCCACCCCAGATGAACTCACCAGGTACGATTCATTTGTTTCATTCACCACGACCCGGTCAACCCGAGACGAGGTATTAGCCTTTATAGGCATTGAAATGAAACCACTTTTACGGATCTACTCGCGTTTATTTTACACATTAGTTTTAATTAATGTTTATCCTGACGTTTCGAACCCTTTGCAGGGTCCGTGGTCACAGGGAGACTGAGGTGTTGGTCGTCTCATAATTAGTTAGTAGCTTGTATACCCTCATTTAAATTTAATCAGGTGCGTTCCGTTTTACGCAGAAAGAGCTTACAGTATCTTTTGGTCTGGCAGTATGGTGTTGGGGCTGGGATTTAATATTCTGTATGATGGGATCCCAGGCTGGTGGTAAATTCCAACCATCTTCTCTATTAAAATTAGGATGTTTTTTAATTTCAATAGCCTCGCGTATCATCCTAGGGATGAATCGTTGTTCTCTAGCGAGTATTGGTGGTTTATCAAATCTGATGTAATGGTTGGGGGGTCAAGGGAATGTTCGCATACCGCAGACTTATTTTCGCGCCTATGCTTGACGTCGGCTATATGTTCTTTAACACGGGTTCCTACACTTCTCTTTGTTTGCCCGATGTAAGAGAGCCCACAGTCGCAGTCCAGTTTGTACACGCCTGCATCTTGAAGGGGTATGTTGCACTTGACAGGTCGTAAAAATTGGTTGATCTTCATCGGCGGCTTGAAGTAAGTATTGATTGAAGCTCGCTTTAAGATATGTCCAATCATGTCAGTGACACCTTTCATATATGGAAGTACAGCAGGTTGGCGCTCGACTGTGGTTGGTTTATTGCGTTTTCTGTGACGAAGCCGTGGTACTTTCAGATTATTATCTTGTAGTACGTGCTTGACATGCTGAAGCTCAGCAGCCAGGTGTTGGGTGTCACAGATACCGCGTGCTCTCTGAAACAAAGATTTCCCTACTGTACAGTACTTTATAGACACCCTTCGGGTTGTTACGCTCGCGATCCGATCCGAACTCCTTTTAGAATCTAGTAGGTTACGGGGACACGCACTAGTGCGTGAGGCCGTTCCCCCTAGAAGACCATGACTGTGCTTCGTTTAACACGACTTGAGGAACCCTTTAAGTTTCTTGCAGCCATTGTAGCCATTTGTACACGCCTGCACATCAGACTACCACTGTCAAATTTTCTCAATAGACTTGGAACTTTATCTCTAACTAGCGGCCCGTCCCGGCTTCGCACGGGTGGACATTTCTTTTTTAATATAGCCTATGTTACTCAGCGCTAATGTAGCATTCTAATGGTGAAAGATTTATTAAATCGGTCCAGTAGTTTATAAAATATAAAATACAAAGCTTTCGTCTTTAAAATGTTAGTTTAAACGGAAGGCCGGTCATCGGATAGGTGACCAAAGGTGTATCATCTCGAGCTCCTCCGTGCTTCGGAAGGCACGTAAAGCCGTTGGTCCCGGTTGCATTAGTTATCGTTAACAACCATCAATCCGCACTGGGGCCGCGTGGTGGTTTAAAAGCCCGTTCTCCCTATCCGTCCATAGAGAAGGCTCGTGCCCCAGCAGTGGGGACATGAATAAGCTGATGATGATGATGATGATGATGACCTGGGGGCCTAGTGTGAGTTTTGTTTACCTACTATCCGTTTTCATTCGATTACGTTTACGAAAACGAAAATCAGTATGGCATTGAAGCAGCGCCTCCTGGCGGCATACGAAAGGAGTTAACATTTTGCCATACAAATTCTCGTTTTCGTTTACGTGTATGAATGGCGAATGAAACTCGCTCTTGGCAACCTGATGATAAGGCCGAAGGTGAAAGCGCACTTCGCCCGGAATTCTTAATTAGTGAGGAACTGGCTGTATTATCTTGTCGGAACACAACAATGCCACAAATCATCCGGTCATAAACCACGACGCGGGCCCGGTGCGGATTGGTGGTTGTTGTTGACAACGGCTGATAATGCAGCCGGGACCAAAACGGCTTTAATTTTTTTTTGGAGATTGCTGATTGCCTCAGCCGGCATTTTCAGCTACACCGGGTTTTGGGGGGCGGCGAGAAACTTAAAGGGTTCCTCAAGCCGTGTGAAACGAATCACCTTCGGAGGTTTTCTAGAGGGAACGGCATCACGCACTAAGGCGTATCCCCGTGCCCTACTAGATTCTCCGAAGGGTTCGGATTGGATCGGGGGCTTTACGTGCCTTCCATAGCACGGAGGAGCTCGAGACGATACATTTTCGGTTCCCTATCAGACCGGCCTTTGCAAACGTTGCTTTACCTTAGCAATCGCAGACAGGCAGGCTTATTACCGATCTCTAAGAGACAATCGCAATCGCGACAATTTACAATTTATCGTTACCAAAACACATATTTGTATTACGGAACGTAGAACGCTACGATAGCCCCGATCCGATCCGAACCCTTCGGAGAACCTAGTAGGGCACGGGGACGCGCACTAGTGCGAGATGCCGTTCCCTCTAGATAACCTCTGAAGGTGATTCGTTTCACACGGCTTGAGAAGGCCCGGTGAAGCTGAAAATGACGTAGCGGCTATCAGCAATCTCTCTCAAAAAAAAAAAGCTACGATAGCGCCACGAGCGACCGATTGACGAACTTAAAGTGCAAGTAGCAACCGGTTGTTTGCTGGTAATAAGACTGCGGGCGTGTTAACCACTGCCTGCGCCATCAAGCCAGTCATCCTCCCTGAAGACAATCCTGTTTCCAGGCACCTGTATCTATCGTTCGTGCGTCGGGACCGGCGGCCGGCGTTACGCGAAATGGCGGCTGCGAGCTCGGCCGCCGCCTGCGCAGCCGTCACCGCGCATGGCGACCACCAGGTAAGAGGTTGTAAACGCTAAGCTACCTTCGACGTGACTAGTAGACGGACGAGTTTTTAAGCTTTTGACCACTTTTGTTACATACATACAAACAGAGAAACCTACCGTCCGTAGCGATCGTCCGCTTCGGAAGAGCGGAGACATCGCAAGTGCTAAGCTACTTTCATTGTAGCCAAAAGGCTTAGTGGGAGTTATTTTTGACATTCGATCTCGTTAACGAAATCAAGAATTTGTATAGCAAAATGTTAACTCCTCTCGTATGTCGCCAGGAGGCGCTGCTTCAATGCCATACTAATTTTCGTTTTCGTTTTCGTAAACGTAAACGCAATCGAATGAATACGAATAGTAAATATAACTCACACGGCACCCCGTACTCGGATGGCTGAGCGATGATTATTTTGTGATTTTGATCAGTGTATCCCAGTAGTCCCCTCTAGCCTTTCCCCCTTGGGGGACAATTGGGATTTTTTTATAAAAATCTCCCAGTTGTCCCCTCTACCAACGACACGGGGGTCAACTGGGACTTTAATTTTTAGATGTCCCAGTCTCCCCCACTTGAGGTATAGGATATCTAAAGAAATGCTTTTATTTGTCACTTCTAGCAACATTATTGGGCAGTCTCAAGTGGGGGAGACTTGGATATTTAAAAATGTAAGCCCAATTGTCCCCTCCACCGGTGACACGGGGGACAACTGGGGGATTTTTATAAAAAAATCACATACACTGTTTTATCAATACAATCAAATACACTGATTTTGATCACTTAAGTTGGTTTTAACAGGTTAACAGAAAGACTAGCTACCATCAAGTAAGGAAAAGGGGAGAAATCCCAAATGTAACATTTTGTCGAGGCCAGTAGTTTTTTCTTTACTTGCTTGCTATTTATCAGTAAAGATGTGGGGCTTTACTAAGTCCTCGGGCGGACTTCTTGAGAGAATTTGAAAAGTGACGTTACACTGTTTTATTTTATTTGCCAACCCTCATGCACACATGCACACTCCCGAAAACTTAACGGTTAATAATCCACCATTATTTCAAATAACACAAATTTTAGAAAATATAACAAAACCGCATGATTACAAAAACACATTGTTGAAAAAATTTCCATGAGCAGGATTTGAACCTGCACCCTTCTGACATACCGGGTCAGGTGCTCTTCCAATTCTATCGTGGTTCTAACCAGCCCGCCGTGTTTTTGCAATTTGTTTCACAACAAAATTTCTCGCTCAATTGGAAGAGCACCTGACCCGGTATGTCAGAAGGGTGCAGGTTCAAATCCGGCTCGTAGAATTTTTTTTTCAACATTGTATTTTTGTAATTGGTCCCTATAATAAGTTGCAAGGAATATAAGGCTTTTTCATTTTGTATATTTTAAAAGAGACTAACTACATACTCCAATCAACAGTGTACGTGAAATTGGATCTATAACTAACTAGAAATGATGTTGTAGGAAGGTGAAAATAAAACGCAGCTTTCTAGTGGTTTTCAATGTTCCTATATTATAAACATAACATGATTAAAACAAGTCAAAAAGAGTTGATTATAATATTAAGAGATTTTATACACGGTTATATTATTATGAATCCCATATATATTTTAATCCACCTAGTAAGCTATAAAATGTTTTTGTATTGTTTATATAATTTTGACGCAAATTTTGTTGCGAAACAAATTACAAAAACACAAATTTTGAAAAAAAAAACTAATTATGCTAAAAAGCTATTAATTAAAGCGAATTATGCATGTGTAAGGCATGGGTTCACGTAAGTAGTATATTGAAGCTAAGGGAATTGAACCACGCATTTCACGCATTCAACCCGAGCTTAAATCTGAGGAGCTCGATGTGCGCTGTGGTTAACGCGTCCGGTCTGCGAATGAAGGTTAAGCAACTCGCTAAGGCCGGCCTTCGGATGAATGACCAAAAATTTATCATCTCGAGCTTCTCCGTGCTTCGGAAGGCACGTAAAGCCGTTAGTCCCGGCGGCATTAGCAGTCGTTAACAACCAACGCCCGCACTGGGCCCGCGTGGTGGTTTACGGCCCGTTCTCCCTGGTGCTTCCATCCATAGGGAAGGCTCGTGCCCCAGCAGTGGGGACATGAAAATGAGCTGAATTAACGAATATATCCGTTCGGTACCTACGCTATTGCATATAAAATACAAAGTTGCGTATAAACTTTCTATGCTTAAGAAGAGGGTGCCGCGCGGACGCAAAACTGCGAGTGTGGGCATATATCTAGCGATCGGCGCGTGGATGAATTTGATTGATTGATCGATGGTGAATTGAACATGAACACGCGCGCACACTTGTAACTGTACAAAGTAGGCTGGTGATTTAATTGGAGCAATGTTTACTTTCGTAAAATCATAGGAGTTTGGGTAAAAAATAATAAAAGTCTTAATATTTTCATACTAGCGGCCCGCTCGCGACTTCGTCCGCTTGAGTGAATACCCGTATCCGTATCCCTAAAGCAGCGCCACCTACCGGGTCCAATTATATGCCTGTATTATACATATAAATTTTTCTCTTGAATCGCTCTATCTATTAAAAAAACCGCATCAAAATCCGTTGCGTAGTTTTTAAGATCTAAGCATACATAGGGACAGACAGACAGCGGGAAGCGAATTTGTTTTATACTATGTGGCGATTCATATTTTTTTAAATGAAAAGTTAGACGACAGTGGCCTGCGGAATATCAATACAAACATTTTGATGTCGGATTATTGTTTCATGTGCTATATTTACAAAGTTTCTGAAGAAATAAAGTTTTTAGATATCATTACTTTTACGTATTGTTCGTGCAGTTTCTGGGTATTTGTGTCAAAAACCAAGACAACCATGGCCTTGTGAAAGGATTAATCTAACCTGCACTAGTCCTTTTAATGTATATGACCCATTCAGCGCCTAGCACCAGTGACATAAAAACACGTAAATTTTCCAAATTCCGCGCGGCACCCCCTTATAGAACTACAGTTATCTCTTTAGTAAATAGACATCAATAAGAGATAAAAAACTTTAATCTACTGAATGTATGCGTTTAAAAAGTTTATTACTATTTATTAACAATACACAGATCTTAAGTCTATTTGATACAATATTTATGAAATTTACAAAATACAGTGAAAAAATCCCAACAAGGAATCGAACCTGGGTCTTAAGCAAACCGGGCGGCTGCACTGACCGCTATGCTACCGGGAAGGCTGACGTTGTCACTGCTTTTTAATTTTTGACTGCTAATAGCGGCACAGTGCGCCATCTATCCAACGGTCATTGCAACCGATGGCCATGCAGATTCACCTTTGCAGATGAAATACCACAAATTTGATAACACAACGCTATAGTAAATTTTTATTTTTATTTTCAGTTAAAATACAGTGATTTTATAAATTTTATAAATACTTAATTTAGCTTCAGTGCAAGCAATTAGCACTTGAAAATTCATCAATTCATTATTTGTCTTTCCGGGCTCTTGAAAGTCTTAAATTGTAAATATTGTATCATTTGGTAACGCCATACTTTTTTTTTTGCAAATATCGTTACTTCTATTAAAGCTGTGCAGTTTCTTGCATTCTTCTCCACAGCTAAAAAATAGACGTCCTGAATGGGCAGTGGGTAAAAAATGTATGGACGATTCAAAAGCACTTATCGTAAGTTTGTTTAAATAAAAAATTTGACTTTGACTTTCGAGTTCATGCCTGGAAAATCACTAGAAAGTTTAACGGGTATTAACGGAACCTAATTAATTTCCGTTAACACCCGTTAAATTACATTAATTATTAATGGAGTTTAAAACTTTAAGGGTCTTAAGAATAAACAAAGTATAAGGTCCGAATAGTTAGTTATTCTGTGTTTTGTCTCTTTTACTCCAAATTCAAATGACGTTTATATGACAGAAACAAAACACGGAATAAATTTTTGGACCTTATTCTTTGTTTATTTGTAAGGCGGTATGTGTACAATCACTAACCTATTTCATTTTCTTTTACCTTTATACACTCTAGCTACTCTGTTCACAACGAGAGTAGTATTATCATCGAATCTGTCATTAAATGGGTTATCATTAACGCATTTATCACTCATTATTGAAGCGAAGAAACTCTCTATCGGATCCTGGTTCAATTGCCCCATCCAAATCGAAGTTATTTGATATTTCTCCACAAGTGTTTTGAGCAAAACCTTTGTGCTATCTAAAGTCCAGATCCAATTTTGAATGGCGTCTATTATTTCTTCTTCCCCTGTGTTTGGATCAACAAAGCGCATTGTAGCCAATCGAGTTTTTGCTTCTTTCCAGACAGTATGATGGCTAGAGATAGGTGTCACCGGTCTTAGCAAAGGATTTTCTATTGGTCTTGACTTTTTTTGTAAAGTGCCGTTGAATGAATCGAACAGTTTGTTGAAGAATAGCAGTACACCGGCGGTGCTGGTACACGCTTCGGGAAGCAAACCGTTTTCTGAAAGAAAATGATACAATTAATTATGTATTAAAAATATATTGGTGGGTCAATTTGCCACATACTTGTAGATGACTTATACGAAACTATAAGTAATACAGATAATAATCAATGGATTTGAAAAAAGACAATGAAAAAACAAAAAAACAAAACAAAAAAAAACCCACGAGCGGGTTTTTTTTTGTCTTTTTTTTTAATTGTGATTTGTTCGCAACAATACTTTCGTAAAATTATAACAATAACCGTAATCAAGTAATCTTTAAGCAAGAGAAACATAAATAAAATTAACTAAAAATAATAAATATAAAATATTAAGTATTGAGATTTTAATGAAAATGAAAACAGTGTGTACCATGTTCATAGCAAATAAGTAATTACTTACTAACATTAGATATTCGAAAGAAAAAACTTTTTTAGATAAGATGGTTGTAGCCAGGCGGACTTAAGACCAGTCCTACCACCAACCAAACCGTGTTCAAACAATATGGGCAAAGAAAAGTTTCTAGCGCCCATTCTTCTCTACAGCTAGTACAGTCACAAGCATTAACATGACACTTTTGACTATGTTTGAATCTTATTCCATTGTATTAAGTTACATTGTTTACACGTTAACGCTCGCGACTGTACCTAGTAGGTGAAAAATATTGTTTGGACGATTGAAAACTATTTATATCATAGTTCACTAGAATAAAAAAATAACTTAAGACATTATAACTATACCAACAACAATTTTGTTTTTCATTACATGGCGGGCTTACATTCTCTATTAGTCGACCATAAGGTGGTACAAAAGTGCAAAGTGGTGATAGCATTGGTAGGTACAATTATGTGCGATGACTAAAGTGAATAGAGTTAATATTAATATAACATGTTTTTGTTTTGTTTATATAATTTTAACGCAAATTTTGTTACGAAACAAATTACAAAAACACAAATGTTGATAAAATTTCCACAAGTATAAAAGTAAATAGTGTTGAACAATTTCGGCGGGCTGGTTAGAACCACGATAGCCCAATTGGAAGAGCACCTGACCCGGTATTTCAGAAGGGTGCAGGTTCAAATCCTGCTCGTGGAAATTTTTTCAACATTTGTGTTTTTGTAATTTGTTTCGTAACAAAATTTGCGTTAAAATTATATAAACAAAACAAAAACATGCTATAAATAGCTTGCCTACTTCTTAACTGATCTTTAGTATTTGTAAAAATATTATGATCGGGTGTTAATGACGGTAGTTGTTGACATTGAATGGGTGCCTTTGGCTTTCAAAGTAAAAAAGTAAATAGTGTTGAATAATTTCGGCAGGCTGGTTAGAACCACGATAGCTCAATTGGAAGAGCACCTGACCCTGTATGTCAGAAGGGTGCATGTTCAAATCCTGCTCGTGGAAATTTTTTCAACATTTGTGTTTTTGTAATATAAATATTTTTTAATGTATATAATATACATAAATCATCTTTACATAGTATAAAACAAAGTCGCTCCCGCTTGTCTGTACGCTTAGATCTTTTAAACTACGCAACGAATTTTAATGCAGCTTTCAGTAATAGATAGAGTGATTCAAGAGGAAGGTTTATATGTATAATACAAGCATATAATTGGACCCGGTAGATAGTGCTACTATAGGGTTCTATAGGATACGGGTGTTCACTCAAGCGGACGAAGTCGCGAGCGGGCCGCTAGTATATAAATAAACATATATATGTGTAATTGTGTATTGTAAGTACATAGTATATTTACCTGCCATAAACCCCATGTATACACCAACGGTCCTACTGAACACTTGAATTGCATTTTTAGTTTTCCCCAACGGTATTCTGTCAGCCATTACATGTTTCTCAGTCAGCTTCGGTGTACAACTGTACCCATTAAACCCCGGCTTCTCTTTATAGAACAGTTCAACATGACCCCAATTTGCCATTTTATCAACACCCTCATGATTTGTGAATATCAAGTTTTTTGTTAAAAAATGGTTGCGTATATTCTTTAGCAGCGTTGGAGGGTCGTATAATAATACAATTTCTTTATTATTGATACAAATTACATGTTTCTTGGCTTCCTTCCCTTTCATAATGTAGAAACAACGGGTTTCATGTAACAAAATGTTCAGCGCTTGTTTTTTAACAGTATTAAGGTCTAGAACTATAGAAACAACAACGGAACCGGCTATTTGCAACTCTGTAACAACCCTTTTGATTCTTTGAGCTAACTCTATGCTCGTTAGAGGTTGTTTTGTGAACGAATAAGAGACGGGTTGCACATAGTTTTTAAGTAAACCCCTTATAATGAAAACTTGGGCAAAATCTACGTCGTCGCACTTTCTGTCTCTCACATAGTCTGGGTACAATGCGTCTTTGTTACAGATGTCTAAGTCCAATTTGACATCGAGTTTTAAAGAAGTCTCTTCGTAAAGCAAAACGCATAGTCGTTCCCGTATTCTGATAGTTTTTATTATATTTTTTAATTGGGAAAACGTTTTCGGATTTATGCCCGGAATCGTATTGTCTCGACTTATAAGGTTTTTTAAGACTTCTATGCTTGGCAAATGGAGTATTTGCTTCAGAAAATTGTAGGAAGGTGGGGTCAGTTTCAAAATAGTTAGGGCTAATATCTTCTGTTGCAAACTGAATGGGTGTTTGGTCTTTTCACTGTCTACCCTTTCGTGATTCTTTAAGCTCATCATTCTCTTCAATTTGTACCGTCCTTCCGACGTCTCTAATATCGCCAAGAAAGCAGGATCGCCTGTTATCTCCTTAGCGGATTTTAGGCTCACAGTACGTTTCTTGCTTAAATGGATCAAATGGTTCACTTTGTAGATGTCTCGTAACAATTTCATGTGCAATCTAAATTCTGTGCTGGTTAGTTTGCGTAAAGTTCGTTTCTGTGAGCGTTCTATAACCAAGAGTAAAAATTTTTATTAGTTATAATTTTATATACTTACCTAATAATAAAAAAAAATACAAAAACACAAATGTTGAAAAAATTTCCACGAGCAGGATTTGAGCCTGTCCCTTTCTGACATACCGGGTCGGGTGCTCTCCCAATTGAGCTATCGTGGTTCTAACCAGCCCGCCGAAATTATTCAACACTATTTACTTTAAAAGCCAAAGGCGCCCATTCAATGTCAACAACTACCGTCATTAACATCCGATCATAATATTTTCATGTATGTTCATGTATGTCAGAAGGGTGCAGGTTCAAATCCTGCTCATGGAAATTTTTTCAACGTCAGTGTTTTTGTAGTTTGTTTCGCAACAAAATTTGTAAAACATATAAAAATAATGTATTATTAATTATACCTTTTGACATAGCTAACGTACTGCTGGCGGTAGGTGGAGGTATAGTTTTATTTATATAACTTTCATTCTTCCATCGGCCATCGCAAATGACTTTGCAAACGCTGGCGTTATCGTTGGCATCAGAGTTACCTATAATAATATTTTTATTATTTTATTGGAATAGAAAGAAGTAAGCTTCTAATATGTCTCAACTTCAGTCATGAAGTTTTATATTTATACTAGCTGACCCGGCGGACTTCGTACCGCTTTGACAGTTTCCATTACAACACTACAAACAAATCATTATGTATTGGAAAAATTTCAAAAATCTAAAAAAATTTAGGGGGATGAAAAATAGATGTTGTCCGATTCTCCACCCTTTTGATATGCACGCTAAGATTCACGAAAATCGGTCGAGCCGTTTCAGAGGAGTTCAATAACGTACACCGTGACACGAGAAATTTATATATTAGATATATCTGCTGTATCTGTATATCTGCTGTAATCTTCGATCAATAATGTACTAGTTATAGGATCCGGAACAAAAATGCATGTCGAAAGTGGTCTTGTTTGCTCATACCATATAAATTTCGAATAACAAAATCTGACAAAACATTAGATAGCATCAACAACTTCAGCTTACTATGAATTTTAACTGCCGCACTGACTAGACAGAGAATTAAGTTTAATGACAATTAAATGTCTTTCCTTCTCTATTTAGCACTATACATAAGAAAGTGACAGCAAAAGATTTTATTGTCATTAAAACTTAATTGACGTCTCTGAGTGCGGCAGTAAATCTTTTTTTTTCCTTTAGTTAATGGCTTCGTGCGATTAGCACATTTAGCCAGGGTCAAAGTAATTTTTCTTACAAGTACATAATACATAAACATACAATATTTCCTTCTAGTCAGTATGATGATGATGAATGATAATAAAAATGAGAAGTGAGAAATGATATACCCCAAACTCCTCGAGTGTCTCAGTAAAGATGTGGGGCTTTACTAAGTCCCCACGCAGACTTCTTGAGAGAATTTGAAAAGTCACGTTGCACTGTTTTGTTTCATTTGCCAACACTCATGCACAATCATGAACACTTAACGGTTAATAATCCACCATTATTTCACATTAATATTCGACATAACACAAAATTTAGAAAATACAACAAAACCGCAGATATGACTCTTCACTTTCGCGCCAAGAAGTCCTTAATTGACGTCTTTCTTTCTTTTAGTTGATGGCTTCTGTCAATTAGCACATTTAGCCTGTGTCAAAGTAATTTTTTTACAAGTAAGTAATACATAAATAAACAATATTTCCTTCCTGTCTAATGATGATGAATGATAATAGAAATGAGAAGTGAGAAATGATATACCCCCCAACCACTCGAGTATCTGATGTGGGGCTTTACTAAGTCCCCACGCAGACTTCTTGAGAGAATTTGAAAAGTGACGTTGCACTGTTTTGTCTCATTTGCCAACACTCATGCACAATCATGAACACTTAACGATTAATAATCCACCATTATTTCACATTAATATTCGACATAACACAAAATTTTGAAAATACAACAAAACCGCAGATATGACTCTTCACTTTCCCGCCAAGAAGTCAATCTTAAACATAAAGATTAAATTAAGGTTGCAAAATATTTGTACCTAATATTTACTGTCATCGCCACAAACGTCATTGTGGCTCCGTGGCCCCAAATTAGCGTATCGTTTTTCAAGCGCTCATCGGGAACCCAGTACACACACACGCCTGCACATCAACCTACCACAAACTGTCAAATTTCCTCAATAGACTTTGAACCCTATGAATAAGACATTTGGTTGAAAACGTATTGAAGAAGTTTGACAGTTTTGGATAGGTGCAGGCGTCCATACATAATTGATCGAAGTGTGTAATACTTACCTTCACTCACACTTTCAGGACTTTTGGTTGCAATATCATCTAACTGTTTGTTCTCCACCATCCAAGTATCATCACTATAAAGTCCCAACGTCACATCATTTATGACCTCTTGGCAATCTACAAAAAAACAAAAGTGATTTTTAATACATTATTCATTTGTTTGGCGGCGCTAATCAGCGCTTGCGCATATCCCGCCCGATCCACTAAATGCCACTACACATTTACAGAATACACTACATATGCACACTAGTTTAGACCAAAGACACCGTACACGTAGAACAAGGGTACGACGAGCCGGTTCACACGCGCTCTATACCAGGTACAGACATGTACCTGGGCGCTTCTCCCCACCACCACGGCCCGGTCAACCCGAGCCGGGGTCCGAGCCTTGAGGTGCCCTTGGGTTGTTCCGCTCCGCGATCTGATCCGAACCCCTCGGAGAATCTAATAGCGCACGCACTGGCGCGTGATGCCGTTCCCTCTAGAAAACTTCTGACGGTGATTCGTTTCACACGGCTTAAGGAACCCTTTAAGTATTTCGCCGCCCCCAAAAAAGCCCGGTGACGCCGTCTGAGGCAATCAGCAAAGTCTATCAAAAAAAAGCTTGCACATATTTAGGCATAGAAAGTTCTATTAAACTATTATAAAAATCACACTTACCAGCATCTATAATCTCTTCGTACGCCACAATTTGATCGGGGCATACGTATTCCGGTATAAATATTGTTTCATTCTCCACAGAGTGAACACTGTAATCATGTTCTTGAGCGACGCCGCAAACACTTACAGATTTGGCTTGCGTTACTGGACTTGTTGGTAAATCTGTAAAAAAATTATATTAGTTTACTTTTTTATTTAAAACTTCTGCAACATTATATTACATAGCGGGCTTGATGCCTGAGGCGTTATCTACCACTTAACAAACGCTAAACGCTTAACTAACGCTTCCACCTTGCCTTATCAATACCATCACTAAACATCAGGTGAGATGAAGGCTAATTGATTATGACCCGTAACGGTTATGCGCCTTACAAATAAACAAAGAATAAGGTCCGAATAGTTATTCCGTGTTTTGTCTCTTTTAGTTTTATATTCGTAAAAGTTGTTTATTCTTTGTTAATTTTTAAGGCACTAGAAAAATAAAGAATATATGTCATAAGTTGGTTTGTGCTTTGCGCTGATACCACTTATTCAGGCTATATGTCCCAAGCTTCAATTACACTGACACCCCTGACTTCATTCGGGAGCTTTTCAGAAGGCTTCCGGCAACCAACCCATGACTCTGATCCAAGAAGAAATGTCCAAAGTCAGATATGTAGAAATATTCCAAGTTTGTATTGAGTACACCTCAGAAAATTCATTTGACTGGAAGTCTTTCGAAAACATTAAAACACATTGTACCAACTCATGTATACTTTTGGAGAGAAATAAATGATTGAATTGAACATCAAGATAGGCCTTCGAATCATACTGGATGTGAGCGTACGTCATTAGTTCTGGTATGAGTTTTGTTGACTATCTGTATTCATTCGATTACGTTTACGAAAACGAAAATTAGTAAGTATGTCATTGAAGCAGCACATCTGGGGGCATACGAAAAGAGTTAAAATTGTTCCATACAAATAACGTGATCGAATGCCGAATGAAACTCGCACTTGGCACCCTGATGAGAAGCCGCTGCTCATGATATAGCAGTTCCTAATGAACGCCAAATTGAATGTGGTAGGGAAGATAATAAACAAACAAACAGTCCTCTGGCTAGGTCGTAAAAACAGTCAGGCCGTTATCTTTCTAGACTGTGTAATTTTTTTATAAACTTTGTTGATTGTCTCAAGTGAAATTTTCAGCGTCACCAGACTTTTTTGAGGTGGCGAGAAACTTAGAGTTCAAGCCGTGTGAAATGAAACACCATCAGAGATTTTCTAGGGAACGGCATTACGCACTAGTGCGTGACCCCGTTCCCTACTAGATTCCCCGAGAGGGGTTCGGTTTGGATCGGGTCAGGACAGTATTGAATACATAATGTGATTAACGTTTTAGAAAAGCTAATATTTTCTGGTTTTTACCTATATTCTCTTCCTGTGCGTCATCAGTATCAATTTCAATTGTCACAACAGGATCTGAAATGGTATTACTTATATTAACAAAAAAATAGTAATTAATGGATGAAATAAATAAATTTTAGATAATCTAGATAATTTTCTTCACAAAAATCTGGCTGACATTTGTCTGGAGTGCTAGAAGATACATTATTCCATTAACTGCATACTTAAGACACTAAAAATTAATATGTACAATCGCAAAAACAGTTACCACATACGCCATATAGATATTAGAGAATCTTTAGTAATACTCTTTACTTTAACTTCTTTAATTTAAAGATTTAATGTATTTAATTTAATGATTTAATGTAGTTCCAATGTATTTCGAATGCCGTAAGGTAAGGTGTATCATTGAGGGACTGAGTAAAGTGTACAACAACCTGTATTATTACCTGTGATAATGAAATAATAAATGATTTGATTTTGATTTAAAAATCAATTGCCGAATGTATGTCATAGTCACTTGAGAAGTTGAGAACGGCTCGACTAATTTGGCTGTTTGACTGAAGTGGACGCAAATGTTGTAGTGTTGTAATGTAGTTGCAAATGCAACTTGTTGCAAATTGTTATTGTTAATAAAAAACTTACCAGCAGATGTAATGTTGGCACAGCTATATTACTCAACCTATTGTTTCGGTTGTAAAACATTTCCTCAAAGTGAATGTTGCATATTGCACGGTAGGGATATATTTCTTCGCTGTTCAATTCCAGAACTTTGCCACCAATCGCTGAGACCCACTGTTTGAAACGGTCTGGGTCCTTGGCCGGATTCGGGAATACATGGAGTGGACGTGCTGTATCTAAAACTTAGGACTATAAACCACCCTGTTTGATTCCACAAATACTGCATGCGCAGTGCAGCAGCGCTGACCAGTACGAAACCAATTTAAACACAAATGTTGTTAAAAAACGAACCCATATTAGAGCCATTTTGATAGTTTTTATTATTTTTTGACTACCACAGCATAAATGCGACTCCATGTCACCATGTACCATGTACACCAAGCATTCAATTCAGAGTCAAAACTTGCAACAGGAATAGGAATTTGAAAATTTCGAAATATCTTTATTTTGTGTTTTTGTAAACTGTAAGTGTTGTCGATCATTGCCGTTGTAGGCGTACAAGGCAGGCTATCACAGGTGAATTATAGACGACTTTGGTTAAAATAAATACAGCTATATTTTCTTACACTTAACATGTAAGCTCATGGCCTTCACTATAATCCTCTAGTACTGTAGATCTCGTTATCCTGAACATTGTTGTTATGGCGACAAAGTTAGATACTTCAATAATAGGGTATTTCCCAATATTTTAAGACTGTAAAAGAAACGGGAGAAAACAAAAGCCTTTCCTGAGTTTCTTTCCGATTCTTCTCAGTACAAGGTTCCCGCCCTGTGTTGACTTACAAACCAAAGGTATAAAGACATTCATAAGAGCTAATATTTTAAGCCTAAACTCAATAAATGATTTCGCATTCAATTGAATGCAGACTTAAACAACACCCACCCACTGGTTCTGAAAAAGAAGTGGTTTTACTACTTAATTACGG
This sequence comes from Eudonia truncicolella, assembly GCA_949315975.1. Classification (NCBI taxonomy): domain Eukaryota; kingdom Metazoa; phylum Arthropoda; class Insecta; order Lepidoptera; family Crambidae; genus Eudonia; species Eudonia truncicolella. Next base: position 2,971,910 of record OX438851.1, read on the forward strand.
AAGTGATTTAAAGGCAGCCTCAAGATGTATTGTAGGACCTCTGTGCATTTGTGACAAGGTCCACATATAAACATTGGTTAGAATGTTTGTTACCATGTTAATCCTTATGTAATTTACGTATATTTACCTCTTAACGCAGCACAATTAGGGACAATACACTTTCTAGGCATGTTTAAGTCGTAAATTTATATTTTTTCCACTAAATATGTGTCCGAATATGTGTTAAACTGTAGTGTTAAACAATCACTTTTTATGCTAAACATGATGTGTAAGGTGAAGCAATCATTATAAACTTAGTTAATATTAACATTAAACATCAGAAAACTAGAATATCTTTATCGGCTTTTTAAACAAAAATAAACACAACAGACAACACAACACCCAACAAAACGATACGAAAATGACAACAATGTCAATTTTATACTGAAAACTACTACTGCAGTCAATTCGATTTCTTGTAAAATGGCTCTCGCTACGATTTAGCCAGTGTCTAGTTTTAGGGCAACTTATTAGTGTTTTGATTTTGTCCGTAACTTTTGTACAAGCACGCCTATTACTGTAGTCCGTACTCAGAGCAGTCTGCTGTCGGCATGACATTGTTATTTTTAAAGCTTTATGTCTAGTGAAAGGCAAAGGGCTCAGACTTATACAGCCTTGTTTTTATTTAAATAAATTTTATTATTGACGGTGATAAAAGATGACGCTGGAAGAGACATCATCCAAAAATAAAACTGTAAAAATATTTGTCTTCAGGGCAAGTTGAGTCTGGCCTCCAAGATCCACAGCCTGGCAGAGCGTCTTCAGCAGCTTGGCAAGAGCTCTAATGACTCCGCCGAAGGAAGCGACAAGGCATCCAGGAGTAGAACTGGTAAGTGAAAAATACTACTGCAGGTGGAATACAGCTACAAATATTTTGAGAATGATCTCGATAATATTCTAAAGGCTTTTAGGTGTTTTCTCTGTCGCACAACCAAATGGTTGGCTGCCAGACTGGCTGGCTTGCTCACTTACTGGCTAGCTAGCTTGCTGACTGACTAATTGGCTGGCAGGCTGGCTGACTGGCTGGCTGGCTGGCCTTCTGTTAAGGTAATCAGCCGGCCGGCTGGCTAGTTAGGTGATTGGCTAGCTGCTCTAGCTCTCGTCTTTGAAAACACCAGCAATCACGTAATAAAAGTCCAATTGTCACTACAGGCAGCGTCCACCCGATGTTCAGCGTGACCACCCACCCGTCGTCGTACTCCTCACATGAGCTGTGCCTGGAGCGGCGGCATGAGACCAGCCCTAGCCACAGCCAGGTGTCGCGCAACTCCAGCAGAAAGAGTAGCAACTCCTTGAGGGTCAACCAGATCACCAAGATCGAAGGTATTCACATAAAATGAGCGACCATTGTCCTGTGCTTGCCGTCGTGATCGTGACTTCAAGCCATTCCCGTCGGATGATAGCAGAAACGGGATGGTAGCAACAACTCCTTGCGATACAACCAGATCACCAAGATCGAAGGTATTTGTGTGTGGGCACGGTTACTCATACGGTTAATCATACGTGCAAGTAAATATTATATAGGTATTTCTCAATGGTGGGAGTTTGGCAAGCTATGTGGTCGAAACAGCCTCAAAAGGTTTCAATAGGGAATGGTAACCCATATGCGTGACCCTAGATTCCTGCACTCGCGGAGAGTGGGGGAATCTGAGCTACTCTGAGGCGTTCAGTTCGAAAACGAGGGCTTGCCATCTTGACCCCAATAGTCATCCTTCTGGCAGAGAAGGGATAGAAAAGGTTTATAGGCATGCCCCCACTTTGTGCTTTTTGAGGCTGGACGAAGAAAGAAGAGTCCCACATAACGTCTTCCCCCTACTCTGTGGCGTTCGGGTCGGAAACAAGGGCTTGCCATCATGACCCCAAACTGTCCCTCTGGCAGAGGAGGGATGGTAAATGTTTAGTGGGTGGGTACGAAGGGAGAAGAGTCTTACAGTCATAGCGTAACCACCCACCCGCCTGTTCTTCGCAAGAGACCAGCCTCAGCCCTCCAGGAAGAGCAGCTGACCTATATGTAATAAATGTTTGGTCACCCATCCGATTACTGGCTTTTGCGAAAGTTGCTTAACCTAAGCAATCGAAGACGGGAGTGTTAACCATTACGCCATCGAGCTCCTTAGTTATTAACAACCACTAATAAATCCACTGGGATGTACTCCGATTATCCCGATCTCCCCACGTGATTTTATTCAAATGCCAAGGCATGAGCAGATGGTTAACTTAAAGGCTGTTGATGATGATTTTGATGATTATGATGATGATGATGATGATGATTGTGATGATGATGATGATGACTTATGATGATGATGATGATGTTGTAGATTATGAGAGTGATGATAGTGATGATGTAGATTATGAGGGTGATGATGATGAGGATGATGATGGTGATGATAGTGATGATGTAGATTATGAGGGTGATGATGATGAGGATGATGATGGTGATGATGGTTATGATGAGTCCTCATCAGTCATCATAGTTACCCACCGGGTACCCGGCGTTAGCCATGCCGGGTACTCGGCTAAACCATTAACCATCCCATGTATAATGATGATGCTGATGATTGTGATGATAAGGATGATGATGATGATGATGAATTGATGATTGCGATGATGCTGGTAATGATGAGTTTGTACTTCTTTCACATTTCAGACAAATTATGATGCTGGTGGTGGTGATACTGGTGATGATGGTGATTGTGATGATGATGATGCTAATTGCGTATTTCTTACAGATTTCAGACACCTCATGCGTCGGTCGTCCACTGTCGAAGTGCATACGGCTAGAGTGTCCCTTAAAGATATAGTCTGCTACCTGTCACTCCTCGAAGCCGGGAGACCTGAAGACAAGTTAGAATGTAAGTTAGATAATAATAACAATTATAATGACGGCCTGATAGCCAAGAGCCTCGATTAACATCTAATGAGGCTCTCGTTAGGCGGCTGGATAAAGGGCCTGATTCAGAAGGCAGTTCTCCTCGATACGGCACGCATTGTTAGGAGGTTCCTGTCTCTGGAGCTCTAACCACCGGTAGCTTGGACCCGTCCCGATGCCGGCGGACCTCTATTTTTTATATTTTTAAATGTTTTATTTATTTGGTTTAATATTTAAAAATGTAAATTTATATGAGAAAAAATAAATAAAGAAAATAATAATAATCTTCTTCTTAGTAGGCGCAATATGTCCATTTCTTACACTCTCATTCACTCACTCACTCTGTTCAGTTTGCTGAGGTTTTGGCAAAGTATTTAAGGCCGGCCGCCTGCCTGACACCAAACCTCTTGAGGAATTGTAGCGGTGGTTTACCTTCCACCCAGGGTGCTTTTCAGGGTGATATGCGCGGGGTCCTTAACTCCCTTAGTCGGTTTTTACGACACCAACGGGAAGAGATGGGTTGGTGCAATATTCATATTCATATTCATATTCATATTCATATTCATATTCATATTCATATTCATATTCATATTCATATTCATAATCATATTCATATTCATATTCATATTCATTTATTGTATCTTATTGTAAGTATACAGGTGTTACAAAAATTTTTGACACAAACAAGATCCCTGTACGGCAGGGGTTCCCAACCTATTACCCTATGCGCCTCCCTCATGTTTACGCTAAAATACTACGCCCCCCTTGTCCCAACTCAACTACGATGTAAATAAAACAAACGATGAAAACTTTAATAGACTTTATTAATCATAAGTGGGTATATAATCAAATAACTGAAGTACATTGCTGCAGTGTTGCAGTCAGTCGCTCGCAGTCCGCGGCTTGCCGCGCGCGAAATTAAGAATCTTAATAAGTACTTAAGCCGCTCGTCGCGCCCCCCCTTGGATCATATTACGCCCCCCAAGTGGGGCGCGCCCCACTGGTTGGGAACCCCTGCGTGTAAGGGCACGACAAAATACTTATAATACTATACTTACTTACTAAACTTATTCATATTATTATTATTACACTTAATTATAACAGGTGCTGACATTTATTATTATTATATTAAGTATATTATATTTACAAAAACACAAATGTTGAAAAAATTTCCACGAGCAGGATTTGAACCTGCACCCTTCTGACATTGAAGAGTTCTGGCATTTTTTCAACGTTTGTGTTTTTGTAATTTTGTTTCGCAACAAAATTTGCATTAAAATTATATAAACAAAACAAAGACATTTTTAATCTTTGTCATTTTTTTGGTGCCAAAAACTGGTGTCGAAGTCTGGGTTTAAAGTGTCGAATATTAGTACCACTATCTTACACATTTAATTTACATTCTATCTACTTGCGAGAAGCTGCAAAGTTGTATTGTAAGACAATAATGTGAAGAAGATATCTTTTTAATAGTAGTGCGAGATTCTCCTTTCCGTTTCATTGATCTATCAGACCCTGTCAGAATAATAGCGCTTCTGTGTCAATCTGAAGTTCTGAACATCCATGAATGACACAGCAGCTTTTGCTGAGAGACAGGGCCCTTTAACTTCACACACTACCTACCTATTTTATTTTCTGTTCTTTTTTTTCTGCCTATCTGTTTTAATATTTTTTCCTTGATTGTTGTATAATTGTTATAATTAAGTGTGTATGTTTGTAGCGGCACTGTGGTGTCGCAACATTGTATTATGTAATGCTAACGTAGCACTTTGTGAAATGATCCAGTTCAAACGACGGCATCGCCAGTCGTTCCTGTTCGCGCATATCGTATGGTTGTCATAACGTAACATCGGTTACTTTTACTGATATATATTTGTGTGTGCTGTGAGAACTTTTAAATACAAACCTCATAGCCTCATACCAACTTTCATTGTGTTTACCTAAACCAATAAGGACTAACATCAATACCATCAGTAACCAACAGATTGGTAAATGTTAATAAAAACTTTTCTATTCTATTCTAATTTATCCAGAAGACATTAACACATAATTATAATCATTATTTAATTACTATCCTCGGGGAGCCCTTTGTCCAGCAGTGGACGTCTTTTGGCTGAGATTAAGATGATGACGATGATAATACGATTGAAACATGTGTTCCAGTCATGTTTCGGCTGTACGATACGGATGGCAACGGGGTTCTGGATACCAACGAGATGGACTGCATAGTCAACCAGATGATGACCGTCGCGGAGTATCTGGGCTGGGAGACCTCGGAGTTACGCCCGGTAGGTGTAATGAACCTGTAAGTTCTTTAAACACTTAGGTTTAAATTTGAATTTGGTTACCTTAACATGAAGAAGTTCCACAAATAATTAAGTTGCTCAGCGAGTTATGGAAAGGGCTATGCTTGGAGTTTCTCTGAGGGATCGGATACGGAACGAGGAGATCCGACAGAGCACCAAAGTCATCGACAGAACCCATCGGATCAGCAAGCTGAAGTGGCAGTGGGCCGGCCCTATCAGCCGCAGAACCGATAACCGATGGTGTAAACGAGTTGATGAGTGGAGACCGCGTATCGGCAAACGTATTGTAGGACGCCCTCAGACGATCTTCGCAAGGTGGTTTGCAAGAGCGGCAGGTTTATTACCGAAAAAAGCAATCAGTTGCTAATTGTACAATAGCAACGTCGCGTTGCTACTACATAGTTGCGGTTGCTACAATCGGTCGATTTATTTTAGAGCGCCGTCATGCACTTTCAGTTCGTCAATAGCTCGCTTGTGGTGCTATCTAGGCTACGGTCCATAATACAAAAGGGTGTTATTTAAACGGTTAGCAAAGTATTCGTATTTTTTTAAGCAAAAAAATGCTAGTTGGGCAGCAACTTATAGTCAGTAAATATTACTAAATCGGTCTGCAACTGATATCATTCTGAACAGCAGTCTTATGCCGCTCCCCCCTTCCGTGACTGGCACTCGCTACGCTGCGCTTCGCTCGGAAAAAAAAATTAACTTGACCTAACCAATAGTAAGCATTTCTTATGCTGACCGATTGTATAATTCTGCTGACCAAATATTTATTTTGTAATACAAATAAATTATTTCCCAATACATGTACAATGTGTTTTGGTAGCGATGAATTGCAAATTGTTGCGACTGCGACTGTCACTTAACGATACGAGTAAGCCTGCTGGATGGGAGTAGCCGCGGATAGTGCTCAGTGGCGTGCACAAGGAGTGGCCTATGTCCAGCAGTGGACTAGTGTAGGCTGATGATGATGAACATAAAGATTTATTTATTTATTATGTCAAGAGCCATTTTGCATATTCCATACAACTTCAACGCTCTAAATTATTATTTTTTAAAGTCTATTTTGATTAAACTTTCTATGCTTTAGGGAAATACAGAGCTGATGACAGTTATAAATGGGCAAATATTTAATTCAATTTCAATTATTTTTTTATTTGCATTGTTACATAGTTAGTAGTTAATATAATTATTGACACAATTTTGGTCACTCCGTGTATGTCTAAAACGTGTCGTGTATGGTGTTTTGCAGATCCTCCAAGACATGATGGTGGAAATTGATTATGATGCAGACGGCACTGTGTCCCTTGACGAGTGGAAGAGGGGAGGGTAAGTGAATACTTTATATTTATAACTATATATTATAATACTTTCTTTAGTCTATAAAATCTTTTTAAACTGTAAGTATAAATAAAAATGAAATGATGTTTGTTGGTAACCGCATCAGCATCACTTGGTGAGAACGACCGAAAGGATTTGAATGAAATTTTGCACATTACATAACGCCTCGGTGGGCGAGTGGTAAAGCGCTCGGCGGCCCGATACCGAAGGTCCCGGGTTCAATTCTCGAGTCTGGTAAAGTGTGTTTCGGATTTATCGATACAGAGCCTGGGCCGCAACCCGCATTTGGCAAGCGTGCTGTTTAATTTATTTTATTTTTTTTTATTTTATTTATTTATTAGAAAACAAACGGTCATACAGTTTTCATCATAGATTACATATAAAATGGTTATAAACAGACCTATAGTTTCCTTTATTTTTACAAATGTTAACTTGAACTGTTTCTATTCTATTCTATTCTATTCTATTCTATTCTATTCTATTCTATTCTATTCTATTCTATGAGCCTGTTATCTAAGTTAGTGCTACTTAAGGCTTAACAATTAATGAGAAACAAAAATATAATATGTAAAAAGGTGTTACTAATAATACAAGGACATAAAGGTAAAGGTTTAAGCCATTACCCATCAATTGTAGTGATGACTTGATTTCAATAATGGAGGCTTTTGCCCAGCAGTGGGACGGTTATAGGCTATTCACTTTACTCTGCACATAGACAGTTCATAACCCGGATTCGGATTTACGATACTCTTTGTCCGACTTTTAGCAACAGCTGGTGACTGCGCATTCAAACCAATCATAATAACTGAACGTTTAACAAAAATCAACCTTATTACACAGTCGGGTTCACTTTTGATTGGAGCCCGGGAACAAATGAAATTGCAACTTACAGCTTCGTAACAAGGTTTATTTTTATCAAAACTATATTTATAAAATGTTTTTGTTTTGTTGATATAATTTTAACGCAAATTTTGTTGCGAAACAAATTACAAAAACACAAAAATGTTAAAAAAAAATTCCACGAGCAGGATTTGAACCTGCACCCTTCTGACATACCGGGTCAAGTGCACTTCCAATTGAGCTATCGTGGTTCTAACCAGCCCGTCGAAATTATTCAACACTATTTTTTTTTTTTTTACTTTGAAAGCTAAAGGCGCCCGCCCATTCAATGTCAATCTCAATAAATCAATGATCATAATATTTTTACGAATACTAAAGATCAGTTAAGAAGTAGGCAAGCTATTTATAAAATGTTTTTGTTTTGTTTATATAATTCAAATTTTGTTGCGAAACAAATTATAACAACACAAATGTTGAAAAATTTCCACGAGCAGGATTTCAACCTGCACCTTTCTGACCGAGACTGGTTAGAACTACGATAGCTCAATTGGAAGAGCACCTGACCCGGTATGTCAGAAGGGTGCAGGTTCAAATCCTGCTCGTGGAAATTTTTTCAACATTTGTGTTTTTGTAAAACTTCATTTGTTCGGTCTAATTTTCAGAATGACAACGATCCCTCTGCTAGTACTTCTCGGCTTGGACACCAACGTGAAAGAGGATGGTGAGCACGCGTGGAGGCTGAAACACTTCAGCCGGCCTGCTTACTGCAATCTGTGTCTCAACATGCTGGTCGGGCTGGGCAAGAAAGGACTCTGTTGCATATGTGAGTAGGGCTCAATTTCCCTTAGTGTTTTGGTGTAAGCGGAGTTGATTTTACGTTGTGTGTTCCGTTCGACAGTTCGAAAGAGGATGCATACTGGTGCTTGTGTTTACGCGTAGACAAAGGCATGTTGGCCAAGAAGAGACTCTGCTGCCGAAGTAAGTAAGGCTTTATTGCCGTTGGGGTGTATTTCGATAAAATTATTGAAGAAGTATACATAGTGAGCAGGCGTGGTGGCTCAAACACTTCAGCCGACCTGTTAACTGCGTCTGTGTCTTAACATGCTGGTCCGGCTCGGCAAGAAAGGACTTTGTTGCATACATGAGTAGGGCTCAAATTGCCTTGGATTTTGAACTAATTTTAATGGTGGATAGTGAAAATGCTGCAACTTTGGCCTTGGCTGGTCGGGCTGGGGTAGAGAAACTCCACATAATGTGAGTAGGGCTCAATTAACGTTGGCTGTTTCGATCAGATCAGATGTTTGAAAGTGGATGTTAACTGCGCAGAGGAAACATTTGGTAACTAAATAGCGATTCTAGCTGCAACAATAGCTAATGTTGCCCAATATGCATACACAATATTATAAGAGGAATTGTTATCCAAGCTGTATACAAATTTATAATAAGTTACCACAGTCAGTAAAAGAGCTTAGTTTACCTATATTTAGAAAAAAGTTAAGAATATGGTTAAAAGATAAATGTTTTTATACACTTAAAGAATATTACGATACAAAAATTTTCATAAAATGAACAATTATGTCATAAAATTATCACTTTTATATCTAATTCTTATTTTATCTCTTGTCACAATTATTATTCTATTAATTTAATTTAATTTTAATTTGATTTTAATTTTATGTAATTCGGACATTCACATGCCCTGCGATTGGCAAAACAGACGTTCAAAATCATAATATTAACCACCAGCTAAAATGTACTTTGTTTTGCGTGAATAAATAATCATTTCATTTCATTTCATTTCAACAATATAGAGAAATAGAAATAGAAATAGAAATATTCATTTTGCGTATGAACAGGGTACATGGGGAGATGTTGTAACATTGTTAGGCTCATCCTACTCAGCTAACTATGGTAGCATGCAAAAGTAAATTAGAATAATTTAAAAACAATAAAATTATAAAACTACAAACAAAACAAACATAATAAATCAAAATTAATTTAAGGCTGTATGGCCAAAGACGGTAACGAGAACGTACTGTTTCTGTCTCTCTCTTATCTCCTGTAGGTTTAAACCGGCCCACCTATGTAACTATAGCGTGTACAAGTGAGACAGGCCTGTGTTTACTCTTGTAGGCAAACATTTTAGTATCAATTTTGTTACCCTACTGAGTGAGAGTTCATACTACCCACAGTCTGCAAGTTCACGGTGCACGAACGCTGCGTGCAGCGTGCGCCGGCTTCGTGCATCGCGACGTACTCAAAGTCGAAGCGCGCGCCCGCCGCGCTGCCGCACCATTGGGTCGAGGGTAAGTAAATGTTTTTTTATTAATGGCTTTGACAGGTTGGCGGTTTTGGCCAGTGTCAAAGTTGGAGAGGAAAGTAAAAAAAAATACTTTCCTCCTTCAATTGCTTTCCGTGCATGTCGTTAGAGCCGACTAAGGGACAAGCCTTCTAAGATGCTCGCACATGAGGCGATCGGCTGGAAACCTGCCACTGTTGTTGTCTACTCCACCTCAGGGCCATACTCTCATTATGCTAAACTAAACTAGCGGCCCGCCCCGGCTTCGCACGGGTGTACTTTTTTAATATAGTCTATGTTACTCAGCGCTAATGTAGCATTCTAATGGTGAAAGGATTTTTTAATCGGTCCAGTAGTTTTTGAGTTTATTCGTTACAAACATACCTACATACATACAAAAATACAAAGGTTTCCTCTTTATAATATTTTTTTTTTATATTAACGGGTAAGCACGTTGCCTTGATCTCACCTGATGTTAAGTGATGATAAGGCCAATGATGGAAGCGCACTTGACCCGGGATAATAATAATGTTTTATTGTTTTTTTATTAAAATATTGTAAAAATCTAGTTTTAAGAAAGAAAATAAATAAAGAGTATAATAATAAAAATCTTTATTGCAATAAAATACATGTTTTTACATTAAGTTGTTTTGGAGGTCTTCTTTTTGGTATGGAAATACCTGTAACAAAAGACCTCAAATCCTCAACTAGTGAGGTACTGGCTATCTTATCTCTAGCTGCCGGAACACAACAATGCTACAAACATTGATGTTATGGCGACATATTTAGATAAGATGGTGGTAGCTAGCCAGGCGGACAAACAAGCCATACCACCAACCAAACCGAGTACACAAACATGTACCCCCGCTGGGAATCGAACCCGGGACCTCTGGGTCTAAACCGGTGGTCTTAGCCACTAGACCACAGAGGCGAGTAGATAGTAGATGTGGTGTTAAGCTCACTAACGGCGAGTTTACTCAAACTTGGTGATCTTGTTGCTTTTTCTACCCCTTTTGGGAGAATGACTGGAGGAGAGTATTGATACTTTCTCTACCCCTTTTGGGAGAATGACTGGAGGAGAGTATGAATGTATAAATATTGAGTATTGCTGGTATGTATATCGATAAGGGAAAGGTAATTAATGGAGGAGCTCGATGGCGCAGTGGTTAACGCGCCCAGTTTGCGAGTGCTGTGGTTAAGCAACTTTCGCAATACCGGTCATCGGATGGGTGAACAAAAATTTTTCCGTGCTTCGGAAGGCACGTAAAGCCGTTGGTGCCGGCTGCATTAGCAGTCGGTAACAGCCACCAATCCGCACTGGGCCCGTGGTTTATGGCTCGTTCTCTCTATCCATCTATAGGGAAGGCTCGTGCCCCAGCAGTGGGGACATAAAATGAGCTGATGATGATGAATGAATGGATAATGTAAAACTGACTTTTCTTTGTTTAATAATCGATAACGCCTCAATGGCTGTGTGGCTAACCCCTCGGTCCGTTATCGGCAGATCCTCGGTCCCACGTCGGGTCTTAAGTCTATTTACAAAAACACAAATGTTGAAAAAATTTCCACGTGCAGGATTTGATTCTGCACCCTTCTCAGTGTGCAGGGTCAGGTGCTCTTCCAATTGAGCTATCGTGGTTCCAACCAGCTCGCCGAAATTATTCAACACTATTTACTTTTTTACTTTGATAGCCAAAGGCACCCATTCAATATCAACAACTACCGTCATTAAAGTCTATTTTTTGATGCTTAGCTCTGGTTTGTGATCACCAATTCGCATTTGGCAAGTGTGGTGATTAAATCAATACAAATCAGCTGTAGAGATGACTTAATTTCAATGATGGAGGCTTTTGCTCAGCAGTGAGACATTTATAACGTGTATATGACTGTGTGTATTGTACTTTTTGTAATAGTATGCATCTTATGTTAACTTAAAAATATACTTTTTTAAGATTATACGTTTACGACAATGCCTAGTTAAGAAAGACACCGCAGAAACAGGAAAATTCCTTTATTCGGAATAAAATACAATTTATAAAATAAGGACGCGCGTGCGAGCTGAAATCACGTTGAAAGATGTCATTGTCCGGCAGTCGCCGGTGTCTTTGGTGTCACTGCGTCGTCCTTGCTCCCTTCCCTATTGCCGTCAGTATGCTTAACATCCTGTAGTGTTGTAAAAACTCTGGTGAGTCTGAGAAGAACCAATCCATTAATTCACACATTCAATTAATTATTTTATTATGTATACAGGTAATTGTCACGGAAAATGCGCAAGATGTCGGAAAAAGATTAAAGGGTACAACGGAATTACGGGTCTCCACTGCCGCTGGTGCCACATCACTGTAAGTCTTTATTTTCTAAAAATATTTATATGAGACAACTTCACATACATTGTTTTGATCCCAAGGTAAGTAGCTAAAGCACTCGTATCATGGAAATCAGAAACAACGACGGCACCACAACCACCCAGACCCGACACAATATCGAAAAGTTCGTTTTCGACATTGACCCGACCGGGAATCGAACCCGGGACCTCAGGAGTTAGCGCCGTCCTAAGTCCGGCGTGCAAGCCACTCGGCTACGGAGGTCGTCGTATTATCATTAACATCATCGTCATCAGCGTATATTAGTCTTCTTCTGGACAGAGTCATCTCTGTGACACAAAGAGATAATGTTTCTTATTTTGTTTTTTCAAATAAACAGTTAACATCGGACCTATATGGGACGCAGTGTGAACCATACAACGTACATGAGTGTAATAAAGAGTAACAAGTGGCTAAATACATAGCCTTCACAGTTTATAAATCCGACAAAAGTACTCCAGTGCTACTTAAAATTCACGTGTGTCCTAAATTATTTCTTTATTTTATTATAATTATCCTCATAGTTTGGTTTTGTGTATGCCATCAGAAACACATTAACTCCGGCGGATATCAATTGGATAAAAATTTATGATAACACGCGGTAATAGTACCCGTTTTAAATACTTAATAATGTTAATGCCATGGGAATGCAACTTTGTCGGTAAATGTATACAGCTAAAACATTCACGCGCCTCTGTAAAAACGCGATATTCATTTTAAAATATTTTTCACACGACCTGCTCGACAATGCCTTATTATATATCATGCAAACCTTACTCAAAGTAAATCATTATAGCCCTTGTCTTTTGCCGGGGTGTAATGTTGTACTGAATTTCATTATAACCCGCCGGGCAGTAATGTGATTCTCACTTCTCTTAGTTCTTATTGTTATTCATTTAAAGTCTAATTTCGTCAAAATCGCGCGGCGCGCGGCTGCTGCAGCTGCTGGTGGCCGACGGCGAGGAGGTGGACGGCGGCGCGCGCCGCGCCTCATTTATTTGAAAATCGAACTTATTCGAAAATCGAGCTGGCCACGCCACGGCAAGCCGGACGAAAAAAAATCAATACTTAAAACAAAAGCCGCGAGTATTTCAATACGGTGCAATCAGTATCAGACAAAACTGCAAAAGAAGATAGAATAAAACATTAAGAAAATGTCGAGTGACGAAAGTGATTTTCTAGTAGCCTTGGTTTTTATTGTCTCGCAAAAGGTGAGAAAAGTAGAGTATACTCCTCAGGGATAAAACTGATCTTGCCTTGCGCGCTTAAATCCTTCACTGCTCTCAGGACTCCATTTTAATTCTCTCGCTTCGCTCGGGAATCAACTCAAAACCCCCTCGCTACGCTCGGGAGTTAAATCTGGAATCCTTCGTTACGCTCAGGATTCAATATCGCGCCCGTGACATAATACAGTGCTTTATCCCCTTGGTGTACAATCTACTATAAAACTGGCTGAGAGGAAATCCACAATTTTCAGTTTTTGATATTATATTGGCATTATAATTATACTACGGTAATTAATTATAACATGAAACCACAACTCAATCGCTCTATCTGCGTATTTTGTGATAAATCTGTATGATAATTTTGGAGATTTATTTAGTAAATATTTTAGGTTACGTAGAACAAAATGGTGGAAATGAAATACGGCTATGTGAACTGTTATAACTCCAATTTAATGCGGTGAGCGTTCACATGTGTTCTGTTAGAATGCTGTTATCTGTATGTAGTCCCAATTTTGTACCACTACAGAGCCAATGTCTATAAATTTATTCCAATGTGAAGTTATGTACAGCTTTTAAAGGTGAATATACTCTTGTCAGCACCGTAAGCGCCGAGTATAATTGTGAGCTGTATAACAGTCTAAAACAAGTAAACATAACAGCCTTGACTTTATTAATGACCACGTGTGTTCTTTTAAAATGCTAGCTCTATAACATCGTACAAGTAGGCCGTTAAACAGCGGTTGCCGTATCTCTACCCTCCTATAATGCTTTTAGTCAGACGGCTGACTAAAGGATAGTTGTTAGAGTATTATAACACCAACAATCGTATAAAAGTATAACACTACACTCCTATAAGTCCCTTAGACAGGTATAGGTGTTATTAATCGCAATAATGCAGCTTATACATCACGAGTGAACTGTAATAATGCTTTAAGTACACCTGGGAACTAAATACTCTTAAATGGAGTAAAATGCTATTTGGGTTGTGTATTATTGTTAGGTAAACTTTTTTGCACTATCAGTTCTCTTTTGTTGGTCAAACGATAGTTATTTATAATAATAACACTTACTTACATCAAAGCGATCTTCACAGAAATACAGTCTAGTATTTGTGGATAATGACTTTGGATCTCTTCTTGCCAATTTTAACCAAGTACCTATTTCTCATATACCTAGTTAGTTGGTTAGTTATTCACAACTTTCCCGGCGTTTTTATGCTCGTATTCTTGCATTCAGGCATAATACACCAATGATGAACTCATTATTAATTTCGAAAAATTGCCTGTTGTATTTTATTTGTAAATCAATGTTCGTAAGCGATATTTATTTATTTACTGACGCAGTGGCGTCACGAGCCGAATCAGAATGGCGGCTAGTGTTTCCGCGCGAAAATTTAAAATGATAATTTAAAAGTAGTTTTATGGTATTAATCGATTTAAAAAAAATCATATAAAAATTATAGTGGTTTATTATCACTCTAGGAGTCATTTAAAACACTTTTCGAAAAAGGTCATTTCTGTTGGCGTCAAATAAACTTCCTCGTCGCTAGAATCACTCATTTTAGGTTTTTTACTTGTTTTCAAGTTTGTATGTAAAAAAGGTTGTATGATAAATTCGGCACCATGGAGGTAGAAGTAAATAGGTTTAATGATGTTTTGAATTCACAAACTTAGTGCACACGATGTTCTAAATTTAATTTACTTTATCCTCTAGTAGATAAAAACGGCTTTTGCACTCAGATATCGAAGAGCAAAAATACTCTTTCTGAGATGGGGGGATGAAAATTATATTTCAAGAATGTAATGATAGATTGCATTCTCCTTTGAGCATTTTTCGCTTTACCTACCTTATTCGTATAAACCCTTGATGGCAGTAGAGCTATAGCCACCGATCTACGCCACTCTCTGCCGCTTCCCGCCACTACCAGATACTCCCCGCCGTCCCCTACCACTCTTCGCCACTACCTGCAGCTACTCCCCGCTACTACAGGCTACTCCTCGCCACTACAGTTACTCCTTTACCACTACCAGCTACTCCCCTTCGTTCCCCACCATTACCCTTCACTCCCCTCCACTCCCCTTTACTCCCCGTCATCACTCCGACCTGAAGAACTAACAACAACACGTGCCCCCAGCTTCACAACCGCTGCGTGGGCAGCGCGGGCGGGCCGTGCGCGCTGGGCCGGCACGCCGCCCACATCCTGCCGCCCACCGCCATCCGCCCGCTCGTGCTCGACCGGCAGAGGTCACTGCCCCCTCGCCGCCCCGACCAGGTAACACAACTGGTTGCTGTATACATACAACGTGTAAAAGAAACGTGTGGTAAAAATGAAATGATCCATAGTGTATTCGATCTAGATCTTGTATGCGTAGTTACTAAGTTATAATTAATAACTTTTATTTGTTATGCAATTTTTAATAAATGTTTCTATTGTGACGTCACATCAAAATATTAAAGTCACAGCGAATCTAGATCTAGATATAATGACTGCTTATGCAGCCGGGAACAATGGCAAGACGTACCGACGAAGCACGTAAGAGCTGCCCGCGCCACCCCAAACAGGTGGCGACCCATACGTACACACATACATACATACAAACAAGGACTCATCATAGCTAGCAGATTAACAGTATGCAGTAAGGCTGCAACAATTTACAAAGCTTGCATCCGCCCCGTCATGACTTACGCTAGTGTAGTTTTCGCGCACACCGCGCCCTCCTATTTGTATCGCTTACAAACCCCCCAGAACCGTTTCATGCGTGGTGCCACGGGCTGCCCGTGGTATTATCGCAACGTAGATCTCCACCGCAATCTTGATCTTCCCACTATCAAAGACTTTATCAAGGACGTATCCATACGTTACTTTGATAACGCCCCCCACCACCCTAACCCGCTTGTTGTGGCGGCCGCCAACTATAATGTCTTCCACCAACAAAACGGTTCATATCTAGGCGTCCTAAGCACGTCCTAGATGACCCCGACGATCCCATAACAGTTGCGAACGCCCCCCCGCCCGATCCTCTAAATGACAGCGCACATTTATAGAATACACTAAACATGCACACCAGTTTAGGCCCAAGACACCGTACTCGTAGAACAAGGGTACGAAGAACCGGTTCACACTCGCTCTACACCAGGTACAGACATGTACCTGGGCGCTTTTCTCCTCTTCCACGGCCCGGTCAACCCGAGCCGAGGTCCGTGCCTTTAGAGGCGCCCTCGGGTTGCTCCGCTCCCCGATCCGATCCGAACCCTTCGGAGAATGTAGTAGGGCACGGGGACGCGCACTAGTGCGCGATGCCGTTCCCTCTAGATAACCTCCGAAGGTGATTCGTTTCACACGGCTTGAGGGACCCTTTACGTTCCTTGCCGCCCCCAAAAAAAGTCTGGTAAAGCTGAAAATGCCGTAGAGGCAATCAGCAATCTCTCTCAAAAAAAAAAAAAAAGTAAGGCTGCATCATTGTTTCTTTGTCGCACCACCAAAATATGGCTCTTTCGTACAACATGGGGTCCTATAAATGAGGTGTAAAGAAGCAACTTGCGAGCCAGGCACAATCCTGCTCCACTAGGTGTTCTCGCATATGAACTGTACTTCTGCTTGACATCAGGTGGAGACAACCTTTCTATAACAAAATAAAAACTGCCGTCTTAATGAAGAATGCAGTAGGAGGGAAGTTACTTACTGCCCGTCCTTACCGTCCAACGGCAGCATAGTTATCCTCAAGGGGGTAAGCAGGATCCATACAGCAGCGAGCTACTTGGACTACGTTTAAGAGCCCTATTACATCTCGACTGTAATTTTTGCGTAAAATGGCCAATTTTTGCGTTCTTGATCTCATAAACAAAAATACATTAAAAATTTTTACTTATTGAATAGTGTAGAATAGCTATTGGCATAGTTCGTAGTAGTATCAGAATTTTTAGAAATCATTGATTTTATATAGAAGAAAAATCTAATTCTAAACCAAAAAACTTCGAAAATCGCTTTATCTACGATAGTATTATTGAGCAAAATTTATACCAGAATAATTGTTTCTTTATGAGGAATAAAGATTTTATAATTTTTAAGTATGAATTTATTATCCTATATCGATAAAAGCTATAAATACAACTGCAAAATTAATACAAAATGCGATACGCCGGCCGTCCAGACGATACCTATTCTCGCAGAGTGGAGATTTGTAATAGGGCTCTTAATTCAGAGGACGCTGCCTCTGCGCCGCCTAAAACAGTTAACGTCACCCAATCCGACCTGAACCCCTCGGAGAATCTAGTAGGGGACGGGAACATGGTTGCTTGACGCCGTCCCCTCTAGAAACCTTCTGCTGAGGTTTCGATCACACGGCTTCAGGAACCCTTTAAGTTTCTCGCCGTCCCCAAGATCCGTAGGTTGCAAAAATATGGGCATGTTATGCCGCCCCAACAGGTTAGACCCGTAGAACTACACATCACCCATTCAACATAAGTCTTCTTCATTATTATTATTATATTTATTCAGGCCCTGTCAGAATAACAGCGCTACTGTGTCATTCTGAACATCCATGAATGACACAGCAGCTTATGCTGAGACAGGGCCCTTTAACTTCACACTGCCTACCTATTTTATTTTCTGTTCTTTGTTTTTCTGCCTGTTCTAATTTTTTTTTTTCGTTTATTATTGTATAATTAAGTGTGTAAGTTAATAAAAACTTTTCTATTCTATTCTATTCTATTCTATTCTATTCTATTCTATTCTATTCTATTCTTCACAGGCACTTTTTGACATCAAAAACCAAAATTGATGCTGTCTGTTAAATTGTAGAGTGTTTAGTAAAATGCAAGAGGGGGTGGTATGGTAGGTGTGGTGTGTTCCTGTGAAATCCTGACTGTGAAAATGTTAAACAATATTTTTTTAAATTGCAATTTATTTATAAACAAAGTATTCGTAATATTACCTTCTAAAACCATAATCATAAAATATCTTACAGTGCCTAATGAAACACTTTTTTTCACTTCACCAGGAATCGATCCCGACATCATTATCTCTTCCAACCTCAATGTCTATACCGGAAGAGAAAAAGGAGGATAGGCACCGCGCCCCCCCTATATCCTTCCAAATCACCCCGCCCGATGGCAGCTGCCCCCTCCTGGTGTTCATCAACCCGAAGTCTGGGGGAAGGCAGGGGTCGAGAGTACTGAGGAAACTCCAGTATATCCTGAACCCAAGACAGGTGCATGATATAGCGAAAGGAGGGCCTATGCAAGGTTAGTTATTTTTTCACCTTTTGTAGGACCGACCGACCGAGGAGGTATCGTCCTTGTTCGAATTGTACCTCCACCTAATTTATATAAAAAATCAAGTTTTTTATTTTCATTAAACCCTGTTAAATAATTTGCCTTGACTTCTCCGACGAGAAATCCCCATATTATTTAGTAATTAAATTCACTTTTTTAATTTGTTTTGTAGCGATACTAAAGCCTATACTACGATGGGCATTCTCCTTTCGTTTTCGTTAACGTGATCGAATGGCGAATGAACTTATACTAGGCACCCTCATCATCATCATCATCAGCTCATTCTATGTCCCCACTGTTGGGGCACGAGCCTTCCCTATGGATAGATAGGGAGGACGGGCCACAAACCACCACGCGGGCCCAGTACGGGTTGGTGGTTAATAACAACTGCAAATGCAGCCGGGACCAACGTCTTTACGTGCCTTCCGAAGCACGGAGGGGCGAGAGATGATAAAGTTTTGGTCACCCATCCGATGCGAAAGCGATGCCTTTGCGAAAGTTGCTTAACCTCAGCACTCGCAGACCGGGCGCGTTAACCACTGCGCCATCGAGCTCATCTAGGCACCCTGAAGTGGGTCAATCCGAGAGTAAATATTTTTAAATATTATTCTGCCGTGTACGTTCGGACACACGTCATGTCATGTACAAATTAGGTGTTACCTGTCATAGATAAATGATAATACACGACTCAGCCGGAATGAGCTTGTAAACTTTTTGCCGGATATTTCCGACTCGCCCGAGTCTGAAATATCCGACAAATAATATAAATATACTGTAATAATCGGCTAAGAGTTTGTTAAACAACAGGGTAAATGATGTCATTAATTAAGCGTTTCTATACGTTCAATGTGGTATTAAGGATTTTTTTTTATTGCAGGCCTCCAAATGTTCAAAGATGTTAAAAGCTACAGGGTGATTTGCTGTGGTGGCGATGGCACAGTGGGGTGGGTTCTAGAAACTATGGGTAAGTGTTTTTCTTTTCTTAGTTTTTTAAAAAATTCGACATTTATTTTTCTCAAAAAATTTTTTTATCTTATTTTATGCGATTTTATGTAGGTAATCACAGCTGTTTTATACATTTTGATCGAATTAGGTATTAAGTACATAAATTGTATGGATTGGTTGATATTTTTTTTACGATTTCAAAGTTATAGTGAAAAATGTTTTGCAAAATGATGAGCAGGGACCCTAACCTTTTTTGGGGTAGATAAATATTTACGGTTATCATATTTTTTTTAAACATTGCATTTATTGAATAACGAAAATAGTTAATTTGTTATGCCCTATTCTAATTATCAGGGTAGATAAAAATTTACGGTTATTATTAAATTTATATTTATTTATAATTTACCCACATTTTGTTAAATGTTTGTTTCTACAGACAAAGTGCAGTTGGACACGCAGCCCGCGGTGGGGGTGATCCCGCTGGGCACCGGCAACGACCTCGCGCGCTGCCTGCGGTGGGGGGGCGGGTGAGTCATCATCATGATAATGTAATGTATGGTTATAGGTATATATATGTTGGTGGCTGCGTCCACCTTTGCATTAGCAATAAACGTCAGTACGCTACAAATCGTCTGTCATTCCACAAGTCCTTTATCGCGTATCTAACACTCCCTCACACAGCCTTACACACACAGACTCGCGCACGAAGGGTTCCGTACCATTATCTATAAAAAAAAATCAAGTTTCTACCCTGTTATCGTAATTAAGACCGAGAAAAAAATTGGAAAAAAATCACGTTTGTTGTATCACGGGAGCCCCCCTTAAATGTAAATTTTATTTTAATTTAATTATTTATTTTAAAAGTGAATAATTTAATTCAATTCAATTCAATTTATTTATTCAGATATCAGAGATCCAATTATGGTTAATAACAATGTGCACTTAATAATTATGTTAGTACATTTTAATTCAAAATTCAATAATACTAATAACAATAATTCAATAATATATAACTCAATCTTCTGTGAATATTAAAGCAAAACATTTATGTTCTGGCGAATACTTAACTCTTGAGAGCTTCCCACTTCCCACTTTAACAGTTGTTTAGTTGGCGCTTAATAATCTCTGCTACTTCAACACCAATTTTTTCAAGAATCAACCTTTCTTCTTTATCTATCAAAGATTTTTCATTCAGACTCTGAAGGATTTCTTGTAATCCAGCGACTTTTTTCTTTAAGAAAAGATTTTCAGCTTGGAGTCTTTTAATTATTTTTTTCTGATCATCTATCTGTTGCTACATTTTTCTTTTTCTTGGTGTAAGTGTCATTGTGGGAACCGAACTATAATTATTGTCAGATGTTTCCTTTGACTGAGCCTGAAAAACAAATTGGATGCGCTGTTATTATCTTTCTATGTAACTTACTCAATCAATTTATAAAAATATGTATAAAAAGTAGTAGAATATCTATTCAATTCTAAAACATAATTATTATCTACAGTAAATTACTATTATAAAAAAACTCACATTTTGAGGAGATTATGATGTACAGACGCCTGCACATCAACCTATCTAGAACTGTAATTTTTCTTCAATACAT
Source organism: Eudonia truncicolella (assembly GCA_949315975.1). Taxonomy (NCBI): domain Eukaryota; kingdom Metazoa; phylum Arthropoda; class Insecta; order Lepidoptera; family Crambidae; genus Eudonia; species Eudonia truncicolella. Next base: position 2,993,010 of record OX438851.1, read on the forward strand.
TTTCAACCATATCACTTGGAAATAAAGTTCAAAGTCTATTGAGGAAATTTGACAGTTTGTGTTAGGTTGATGTGCAGGCGTGTGTACAACATGGAGATGTCATAGTACCAGGAACAGCGAAAGCAGCACTTATGGCATCGTGAGATGGTAATCTGTCGTCTGGTGGAGTCAATGATGTGATATTGTCTAATAATGAAAAAAAAATGATAATTGATGGCTCTGAAAAATGAAAGAAGAATGAAAGAATAGAAGTTTAGAAATCTAAGCTTCATTTCACAACAGTGACTTACGGAACAAATACAGAGTGGTATTATAGATGGTTTGGTGCCCTCGACCAATCTCCTTCTATTGTTTGCCAACACTTGAAAGTTTGAGGTTTTGAAATGATCTGAACAAATGACACTATTCCTTGTAGAAATCCAAGTACGTCTGTTACTACAAAAGTTCTTCCATATATCCCTTAAATTCGGATCTTTAGGAAAACTGCAATGCATAAAAAATAAGCAATATGGTTGAAGTTCACTTTAGTAGTTATAATATAATGTATCAAAACAATAATAACACAACACTACTTATATAATAATCTTTAGACACTACATACAGCGTCATCTAGTTCCAAACTAAGCAAAGCTTATGCTATGTATACTAGACGACGGATATTAAATACCTAAAATTACCTATACTTTTTTTTTAAATACAAACTTATAATACATACAAACAAACACACTTAGACCGAAGACAAACACCTAAGTTCATCACATAAATCTCCTGTGGGAATCGAATCCACAACCCCGACCTCAGTAGTCCACTATGTACACCACTGGGCCACAGAGGTCGTCATTTAGTAATATATTCAATTAGTTATATATTAAATTTAACTTGAATCAATTTTAATAGGTACGTATCATTATTATACTATATAGAAAACATTACCTAATCTAAAAATGATTATATGCACGAGAGACGTGGCTGTATAGTCTTTACCTTTGTCATTTTTATCGATGAAAATGATTACAACACTATCGCTCAGTGACAGCGTGAACTTGGATACATACTCGGATCAGTCGTTTGATGAATCCACATATTGTACGAGGGCAAGCGGCCTCAGTTGGCAAACAAATCCGAAACAACACGACCGCTTATTATTGTATTTTTTATAATAAAGAGAAATACAAAGTAATAATGTGATCTAAATTACTAACATATGAAAGGTAACGCCATCTTTTTGTAAATTTGACGTGGCAGATCTCTTTTTGCAGCAAAAAACTGAACAATTCGGCATTTTTCTAGGACGTCGATTCAACAGCGCAACTAGATTCAGTCTAGTGAGCAGTGTGGCTGCAACTAGTTTTATTGTACGCATAGGTCCGCGTGGACTTGTACTTTGACAGAGGGGAACGCCTGCGTATGGCTACTCCCCTCCGGTCCGTGTTGCTCTATGATTGCATGTCACAAAAGTTACATAGAAAAGAAACGGCTCTTGCCGAGTTTCTCGCGGCTTCTTATAGGTACAAGGTCTCCACTGTAGGGTTTACGAAATTATTTTGGCTTTGAATTGACTTTCAATAAACATTTTGAATAAAAGAAAATTAATTTCGATATTTTGAAATTGCCCGACTAAGAAGAAGCTCTGTCGCCAACATCCCTGACTGTGCCCTGGTATCGTTCCAGCTACGAAGGTGAATCGATCCACAAGATACTGGACAAGATCGCGCACGCCAGCACCGTCATGATGGACCGCTGGCAGATCGAGGTGGAAAACTCTGAAACAGAGGTAATACAATTGTTATGTAGATTGATTTTTGGCACAGCGTTTGACACAGTAACCCAATGTTCGACACAAGTTTCATCGCCAATAAGGAGCATGGAATTTCGTTGACGTTTCACTGGATGAACAGGCAGGTTAGACATAAACCAAGGATCAATTCCTTTTCTTTAATCATTAAAAATTGGGAATGCCGCTGAACGACGGCACAGCGAGCAAATCAAAATAAGTCGTTTTCGAGATCCTGGAGGAAGACCAATTATACAATTATATAAACACAATTAACATTACCACGTTCACAATGAAAGGCCTTCTAAGTAAACTCGGTAATATAATGTATTCGTACGTAGTGTGTAACAACGCAACGCCATGTATAAAAAATGTATAACAAAGCGATGCTTCATTATCCAGCAGCAATGCGAGCAGCCACAGATGCCGCACTCCGGACCGCACCCCACCTGCGTCCCCTACAATATCATCAACAACTATTTTTCCATCGGTGTAGTAAGTATAATAAATATATAATACCTAATCTGCCTGTTTAAGACTATGTATAATGTCCCTTTATCTTAAAAAAGTAAATAATCTATATACTATCTTATGGCCAGCCATAGGATTGCTCTGGCAAAGGCATCATCATTGAATTCAGATAACACAGGATTATGTATATTGTGTATGAATATTGTATTTAGGACCATCAACAAGGTATGTATCTAAACATTCACTGAGTACAACCAGAAACTTATAACTAAACACAAATCTTACTTAAAGGTAGCCACAGCGTACCAATATAAAGCAAAGAACTAAGAATAAAAAAAAAGTAAATAGGTATTCTCATATATAGAAAATATACTGAATAAACAATTAGGGTCAATGTCATCTCGTTCCGTTTGTTCCTCCTAATTATTTATCAGTCACTCATTAATTAATACAGTTACTATTTTATTTATTCAGTCACTCATTCATTAATTCATTCATCCATTTATTCATTCATTCACTCAGTCACTCATTAATTCATTCAGTTACTTATTACTTCGTTAATTCATTTAATTAGTCACTCATTAATTCATTCAATCACTCTTAATATATTCAGTCACTCATTTATTAATTCAGTCTCTCATTCATTCATTCATTCATTCATTCAGTTTTGACGACCTCCGTAGCCGAGTGGCTTGCACGCCGGACTTTGGGCGGCGCCGGTCAATTCCCGGTCGGGTCAATGTCGAAAACGAACTTTTCGATATTGTGTCGGGTCTGTGTGATTGTGGTACCGTCGTTGTTTCTGATTTCCATTCCAAACTAGTGCTTTAGCTACTTACCTTGGGATCAGAACAATGTATGTGATGTTGTCTCATATTTGTTTATATTTATTTATTTATTTATTTATAGTTACTCATTCATTCAGTCACTTATAAATTAATTCATTCATTCACTTATCAATTCATTCATACAGTCACTCATTCATACATTCAGTCGCATATTCAATCATTCATTCACATTTAGTCACTCATTCATTAATTCATTCAGTAACTTATTCATTAATTCATTTAGTCACTCATTCATTCATTTATTCAGTTACTTATTTATTCATTCATTCAGTCGCTCATTCATTTATTGAGTCTTTCATTCATTAACTCAGCCACTCATTCATTAATTAATTCAGTCACTCATAAATATATTAAAATATTCAGTAACAAAAAACTATTGCAATTATCAGGATGCGGCGATCTGCGTGAAATTCCACACGGAGCGGGAACGGAACCCGGACAAGTTCAGTTCGCGTATGAAAAACAAGCTTTGGTACTTCGAATTCGCCACCTCCGAGCAGTTTGCGGCCAGCTGCAAGAATCTGCACGAGAATATAGACATTGTGGTAAGTGCGTAAAGGTATAATTTTGCTACAACAAACTGGCTTCAAAGAGTTTGTCATTTTGGAGACACTTTTTTCGAGTCACAAAGGACCTTTTTTAAATCATTCTGTAGATACAAAACTAAAATGAAGTTGGTAGTTTGCGAATATTTTTTTTATAGGTTATCTGGAAGAATTCGCTTTAAAGCCAAAGCCTTTTGGTAGGATGGGCCAAAATGTTAAATTATTTTATATTTAATGTTACAATACTCAACAACCTTACAAAATAACACAATATAACTTCAATTTGTTACCTGCTTCATCTACCAAAGGTTTTTTTGAATAACTTTAATATTGGAAATAAAGTACCTAGTTCACATTCTCAATATTTTCTTGTGTAGTGCGACGGATCATCGTTAGAACTAAACAAGGGCGGAGCCCTACAAGGCGTGGCGCTGCTGAACATCCCGTACGCGCACGGTGGCTCCAATCTGTGGGGTGCCACCGCGCACCGCCGGGGGCCTTTCCCCCACGCAAGCCAAGGTACATAAATTTTATTTTTTTATTTTTAAATGCTAATATTGCTTCATTAAATATTAATTAAAAACAGTGAAAAAATTAAATGTCTACCCGACATTAACTAAACTTTTAACTGTATTTGTACCACCTCCTGAAACCTTACCATGAACTTTTATTTATTTATTTATTCAAATAACAACACAAAAATTACAGTGGGCCATCAATATGATACCCGATACATATAACAACATTTCTTAAATACTGTAGAAAATGCATTACGAATGCCTCTGATAATACTTCCCGAACTCTATCAAGTATCTCTGCATTCTGACATAATAATGACTCCATCGCTGTTAGCAAGTCATCTAAATAAGTGAAGAATCTTTACCTGAACTGATAATGAAACTATCTATTAACTAATTGCTGCATCTCGACACTAACTTCTTAAAAACCGAAAGGCAGTTGTTTGTATTCGTTTTATCCTCTGTTAGATACTGTATACGGGGATTTTTGATTATAGTTGCTAGTATCGGTTGTTTTCAAAGCATTATGATGATCATGTTTAATAGATACGGTAGAATAGCTCGTATTATATTTTCAATTGAAAGGTAATTTCTAATACTAAGTTAGAAACCTACAGTTACAGTTACAGTTAGCCGGTATTATCCCATTATTGGGCGAAGGTCTTCCCTCATTTCCTTACGATTTTGAGCCACCGTTTGCCAGTTAACCTAATAGTACAAATAACAGAAAGTGACAACACATTTTAAAAATGTGTTGTCACTTTCTGTTTTCTTGTGTGTAATATTTTGATTGGACCGAGTAATTAGTTTGTTCAAATTTCTAAATTCTAAATCATTTACTCAGTTTAGGCTACAAATAGCTCTCATGCCGTCGTATCGTAAGTCTACACACTACATTACTTTGTTTGATCCATAAGTTTAAAAAACCGGGCTCAAAATCACGTGTTTTGTTACAGACATAGGTGACAAACTCATCGAAGTTATTGGACTAGAGAACTGTTTGCACATGGGCCAAGTTCGGACAGGTATTTTATATGTTTATTATATTTTTCTCTTTTTTTGTCAGTCACATTTGCAACATTTTAGGTTATACAACTAATAATGCGCTTCCACACTCAGCATTATTTTCTCTTATCATCAATAAAACGAAGGCAAAAGAATAAGAAACATTTATTATGACACTTATATTTAGAAAATACATATTAAATCAAACAAAAACTGTGAAGTGCCAAAACTGCTTCTTCCCAGCTTAACGCCTTAGCACTGGTTTTCAGAAATCCCTAACTACATATCATCATTTAACATCAGGTCAAGTGAAATGCAGGCCAAGTGTCTAATATAAAATAAAATGCTGAGATGTTTGCTAAAGCGGCAGCTTTCTGGTCAGGACGAATATGATGAGTTCAATATAGTTAGCTGACACGGAAAGAGGAAATGCTTACAAAACATTGACAAGCATTTCACTATTATAAAATAAAGTAATAATATGTTTAATTAACTTTACCTCTTTGGTTTCCAAGGCTTGCGGGCGTCAGGACGTCGACTAGCGCAGTGCAGCTCTATCACCATAACAACCAAAAGGACATTCCCTATGCAGATCGACGGTGAGCCCTGGATGCAGCCGCCTAGCAGGGTAAACTTCATTCATCTACTAGACACTTTAGGCCAGTTTTGGACAGCGGAAAATAATATAGTTTTTCATTGAAATTTTACTGGATGACAGCTAGGAAGCTGGTGGTCTATATTTAATTGTCGCTAAAGTCAAAAAACAGTTGTTGACCCCTAATTTCCAATGAATATAGGAAATTGGATCACTGGTTCCTGTTGAAAACTGGTGTTTTAAAAATTTAAAAGTGTTAAAAATTTGTATTTGGAATTCGTAGTGATTAAGCCAATCCCATTAATTGTAGCGATGACTTGATTTCAAAGATGGAAACCTTTGCCCAGCAGTGGGACAGTATGTAGGCTAATTCCTGCTACTAATGAGATTATGGGGTGCTGGTTCGAAAACTGGTGCCACTACCCTAGATGCCGCTGCACTAATTTCATACAAAATCTTCGATACCTAAAATATACCTACCTAATATAACATTATTTCTTTGCTCTAGAAAATCCGTTAGCCGTTAGACGAATAATTTTCCTGCTTCTGATAAAGCCCGGTGAAGCTGAAAATGCTTCAGACGGGACAATCAGCAAACTCTCTAAAAAAAGCCAAACCGACAAGTTGGCAACACTGCCGATGATCCGTAGATCCTTTGACATGTGCATATATTTATAGGCGGGAGAGCAATGCTTGCGTATTACACCCAAGCTTTATCAAAGAATAATATTAAGCGTCATTAACATAACATAATTATCGTTATGGCATTTTTGCACCAACGTCATGGATTTCCGCAGGATAATGTCTTATTACTTTAATTATTATAATGGCGTAATAAATGTGATTATAAAACTTTTTTATTCTCCATAACCCAGATAACCATAACCCATAAGAATCAAGTGCCGATGTTAATGGGACCAGCGCCAGAGAAGGGGCGGGGCTTCTTCAAACTCTTCACTCACTGCTAACCACCATTGAGAGCCGCATCACAATTGGACCAGTCGTTTTCTTAAAGCTAAGTTGAAATCTGACAATATGTCAGTAAAAAAAAACCTTTCTTATAGTGTAGATGGTAACTTCAAAAGAAATATCAGGTTTTAAACAGAATACAATAGAGTACATATATTTTCAATAGAGTACATCGAGTTTTATGTTATAAAATAGCCAAATGATGTTTTAGTGCGCTTCGAGCACCCTTGATTAAAAATAAGCTTAAGTACCAAAAATTTTACGTCCATTTTGCTAAAGTCTGTTCTTGCATAATTAAAAATAGAAATTTAGTCAAATATTTTAAAAGGTTTAGAGAAAATTATACTTATTTGATAGATAATACAAAAAAGTTTATATATATATTATTGCAAGTGTACCTACTCAGTGGAAAATAGATGTTAATGAATAATAATTGTGTTATTGTTAGTAGCGTTTGGGCCTACATGCAATTTATTATAAGTTAAAATGTATTACATATTTTCAAATTTTTCTAAACGTCCTTAATCAAAAGTGGTTTGTTTTGACTGTTCAAGCCTATTGTAAAGCGGTCACCAAAGTCTATTTGATGCTTGTAAATCAATGTACAGAGGCCTGTACCATCAACCTATCCAAAACTGTCAAATTTCTTCAATACATTGTCAGCCAAAAGTTCAAAGTTTATTGAGAAAATTTGTCAGTTTGTAGTAGGTTTATGTGCAGGCGTGTGTACTACTGTACGTTATCGACTCTGAAGTCTAAGTTATTTTTTCTCAACTGATTTTGTTCAGGATGAAATGAATTGAATGAAATCGAATTGAATTTTGCAACTGGAACACATATATGCAAAACATTTTGACCTTCGTTGCAATTGGATTATCATTTGCTCGTTTTAACCCTTCATTGTCTATGCCACTTCCCAGTACTTGAACTGAATTTATTTCGAACAAAGTGTTGCCACATTTGTACAAAGTTACCCACTTCCCACTTCTAAACACAAAATTATAACCATATTTATAATTATTTGCATAAATTATTGTTGTATAGTTATTAAAAATTATAAATTATATGTCTATTATAAATACATACTATAAAGAAATAGTAGTCTAGATAACTAAATATTATTTATGTTGCAAAATTAAATGATGTTGTACCTAAAACGTGTGCTTTCGCTTTTATTTATGATAAAAACAAAATGTTGATTAGTTATAAACTATTACTAATTATTATACTACTAAGTATTATTTTAACTAACTTATTGTATTTCTTTTTAAATTAGACGTGTACTTAGGTTTTAGTGATGTTTTAAAAACAATTCCGTGCCATGTTTAATTAGTTATTTATTATATTATTATCACGCCTCGGTGGCTGAGTGGCAAAGCGCTCGGCCCGATTCCCGAAGGTCCTGGGTTCAGTTCCCAGGTCGGGCAATGCGTTTCGGATTTTTCGATGCATACCCCGGGGTTTGTGGTCACCAACCCGCATTTGGCAAGCGTGGCGATTAGGCCATTACCCATCAATTGTAGTGATGACTTGATTTCAATGCCTTTTCCCAGTGGGACAGTTATAGGCTATTTACTACTCTTACTACTATTATATTATATATTTTGTGTTGCAATGCAATGTATGTAGAGATGAATTCGTGGCTATAATATGGTACGATATTATGTCAAGTACCTACAAGGCACGTCATAATATTCCAAATGCTGTATACGTATTTTATATCAAGGTTTTATAATTATGTTTTATATTAGTTTTTAGTTATTTAAAAAAGAAGTTGAGATCTTAATAATATCGAAATATCAAATACCTACGTGCCAAGGAACTTTATGCGAAACGTCCCAGAATCATAAATGACAGCCATTTTTGTAAATATTTTTCTATAGAATTTTTAAAAACCAATAATATTGTATTTAAAAGAAATAGTTTTTTATTAGAGATATCGTAATAGATAATGTGAACGCCGCACATGCAATTATTTCAATTTGAACCTAATGTGTATTTAAATAGATGTTATTTAAGTTTGTGTAAACATTTGTGTCTGTGTTGGTGCTTAATGTGAATTAATGTATTAAAGTGGTGGCACCAGTGTACGACAGAGGAACCAGTTATCGACACTTGCTTTTCTTCGTCAAAAATAGCATAGAGATTTATTGAAACTTTAATGTATGACACAGCTAGGGGTCTGTGTTTAATTGTCGCTAAAGGCAATAATCAGTTGCTGAACCCTTTTTTAAATGATAAAAGAAAAGTGCGTCGATCACTGTTTCCTGTCGAACAGGAAATTAACTTAAAACTTTTTGTTTAAAAAAAATAAAAACTCTTTTCAAAATGCAATTTTTATATTTACTAATGAGTTACCAATTTGTATTTGGAAATCGTAGTGATTAAGCCAATCCCATTAATTGTAGCGATGACTTGATTTCAAAGATGGAAACCTTTGCCCAGCTGTGGGACAGTATGTAGGCTAATTACTGCTACTAATGAGATTATGGGGTGATGGTTCGAATACCGCTCGTGGAATTTTTTCAACACTGTCTTTTTCAAATACTAATGAGTGAATTAATTCGTGTTTTGAAGAGAGTTTTCTAATGATTATAATTTAATAGCTGTTATATATGTAAACAAATGTATAAATGTCTTAGTCGATAGTCAAAGGCAATTCAATTTGCAATTGAAAATTTTAAAATAAATTGAAAAGTAATTTATTGTTACAAAATCCATGGTTTTTCTTTGTGTCAAGTGTTAAGTACAGGTTATATTTACTGTACAATCGTGATCATTTTGTTTCGGCACAAATAGGGTTTAATACCACAAGGCGAGCTCTCACATAAGGGGCCGCATAATGTGTAGTTAGCTATAATTAATGTAACGTTATTAACGTGACTTGAACCGTTTCGAGTCCAATCCGAACGCCTCGGAGAATCGAGTAGGGGAAAACGCACGCGTGAAGCCATCCCCTCTAGAAACCCTCTGTAGGTTTGATCACTACGGCTCGAGGAACCTTTAGTTTCGCGCCGCCCACAAAAGTCCGGTTAAGTTCGCTGTAATGGTCACCAGTGGGTTTAAGCAATCTCTTCCTGTACTTATATTAGTTTAATGTAACTGAGTGCCCAGTGCGAGTTTATTAATATTGAATTGATATGAATATCGAATAATTGGATACAATTAACTTCAACATTATCATTTCCAACATTTTGAATTTTCTTCATACGGTACAATAATAAGATGTATTAATATAATTTGACAGTTGTTTTAGCTACTAGTTGTAGTTTATTATTGTAGTGTATTCATCCATTTATTCATCATTTCACCTATTCAATCATTCGTTCATACTTTTATCCATTTAATAATTCAATCATCTGTTCATTTGTTCATGCATCATCAATTAATACATTCAATTATCCATTCAATCATTCAACCACCCGTTCATTCATTTATCAAATCATTCATGAATCTATGCATTCATTAATCCATTTATTCATCTATTCAATCATTCATTCAAAGGCAAAATAATTATCTCTCCTCGTTCGCCACCAGGGGGCGCTGCATTAATGCCATACAAATTCTTGTCTTCGTTACCATGATCGAATGGCGAATGAAACACGTACTAGGCACCCTGTAAAAATAAATATTTTTATTACTACATAGTTAGTGACAGACGCATTTTAAAATTAAATAGAAATTGAATTTTATTTGTACTTATACTATAAAAACTTAATAGAATTTTTTTCCGGAAAAGCGTTGCAAATTGTTAAAGTAAATTTTTATTTCAGTTTATTTAAGTGCCGGAGTCGTCGCTATTCAATATTATGGTACTGTTGTATCAAATTGCATTTGCAAAATGAAGCTTGAAATGCTTAAATATATTGTTTTAGAAATTGTTTTAGTGAAGAGTTTAGCTTTAATTATACTTAAATGTAGTTGTGTTTGTAATATATGACATATATATTGTTGTACAACTTTGCGAATTGGCCGGGCCTTGTAATGTCATGTGTACTGACTTATGAAAATACTATATAATGTACCTACATCATATAGGACAATGCAACATAAAATATAGGAAAATAGCGGCCTTATCGCTAAAGAGCAATTTCTTGCAGGCAACCAAACGTAGTCTCACACACGTCAACTATTTTATAAAGCTCTGACATTGGACACCATAATTTTAACTTTATCTCCTTGACATAAAGTTGAAACAAAACAATGCAACACGTTGTGTCCAATAAAGTTCTAAAGATTATGTAATATATAATTCTAAGTAAGTAATGCTATTATTACACTATACATTTTTACAACTTTCGCGTTCCATGTTAAACAAAGTATTTAAACGGGGATTAACGCAAACTAATTAGTTATAAAAAGGTATCATACATTCTTTATCGTCGAACGTCGATAAACGTCGGTTATAAAGAAGGTATGACACCTTCTTACTACTTTTCTTACTTTTATTTGTTTATTATTACACCGTTACAAATTAATATACTTATTTGGGGGTTCTTATTCTAGCATTTATGCTCTACCTATTCTGAGGATTCCGATCCGAACGCCTCGGAGAATCTAGTAGGGGACGGGGGACACGCTATCGTATCGTGATGCCAGCACCCCAGAAACTCTGAAAGTATTGCGATCACTATACGGCTTGAGGAAACGTTAATTTCTTGCCGCTTGTTGACCCAGAGACGCTGTGAAGGCCAATCACAAATTCTTTTATGACTAAAAGTCGTAGAAAGAGCCTAGTGCGAGTTATATTTGCCATTCTTGAAAACAAGAATTTGTATGGCAATTGTATTGCATTGTAAATTTGAAGTTCGATGGCGCGCCCGGTCTGCGATAGCAAAAATAAAGCAACTTTCCTAGAGACCGGTCGTCGGACGGGTGACCAAAACTGTATCATCTCGAGCTTCTCCGTGCTTCAGAAGGCACGTTAAGCCGTTGGTCCCGGGTGCATTAGCAGTCGTTAAGAACCACCAATCCGCACTGGGCCCGCGTGGTGGTTTACGGCGCGTTCTCCCTGCAGTGTTTCCATCCATAGGAAAGGCTCGTGCCCCAGCAGTGGGGACATAGCAATGAACTGGTAAATACAACTTGCACCTAGTAATGTTTTCTTTTTTGTTATGAAAGAGTTTGTTGTTTATGATTTGCGAGTTGTATGACAATATAGTGTTGTTTAATTGTGCGATTTTAATATATTTGTTTAGTTGTTATAACTACATTGAATCACGAATATAATTAATGATGTTAATAAAAAAACTGTTACTATTATTATTTATAGTTTTAGCATCGATGCGGTGAAACCAATTTTAAAAAAGTGCCAGCTTTAATAGTGTTGTAAGAAATTATAATTATTATTATTATTATTATGAATAATAATAATAGAAATATATAAAACTATTGAATATTATTGTAACGAATATATGTGCATCTGAATCTTAAGCTGTTTTGTTTTATTATTTGAAGGTACCATTTAGAACTGTTTTTAGGGTTCCGTACCCAAAAGGTAAAAAGGGAACCCTATTACTAAGACTCCACCGCCCGTCCGTCTGTCTGTCTGTCCGACAGTCACCAGGCTGTATCTCATGAAACGTGAAAGTTAGACAGTTGAAATTTTCACAGATGATGTATTTCAGTTGCCGCTATAACAACAAATACTAAAAAACAGAATACAATAAATATTTAAGGGGGCTCCCATCGCACGACAGACATGATTTTTTTTGCCGTTTTTATAGATAATGATACGGAGCCTTTCGTGCGCGTGTCCGACTCGCACTTGGCCGGTTTTTTTAAAACCATATTAAATATTTCAACTCATTCTAGAAGTTCCGGTTCAGCTCCGGGTTTGTGATCACCAACCCGCATTTGGCAAGCGTGGTGAATAAGCCAATAACCATCAATTGTAGTGATGACTCGATTTCAATATGATGGAGGACTTTGCCCAGCAGTGGGACAGTTTAAAGGCTATAAGTTTTTTTTTAATAACTGTGGATATTTTGCACATTTGTTCGGGGTGTCAAGTTAGAGATACGATTCTCGGTACAGCGGAACAATCCGAGAGCATCCGTTACGAGATCCTTATTTTGCGCTAATCTCGCATAAATTCTTCCTTCCTTCAACATGGGATCCTTCGAGGTGTAAGGAAACAACTTGAGGGTCGGCAATAGGGTTGCCACCTTTTTTTGTGCAAAAAAGTTAATAGTCGAAGTGCGGCTACACCTAGTTTTAGCCGGCTAAAACTAGGTGCCGAAAATGTATTTTTATATAATAGACTAGAATAGATATTTTTTGTATTGGACAACAGAAATTCTAGCTCTATACAACGAAGATAAGTGCGGCCACACCTAGTTTTAGCCGGCTGCATCTAGTTGTAGCTGGCTAAAACTAAGTGTGGCCGCACTTCGGCTATTAGCCGTGACATATGTAAAAAGAATATTAGAAAAATAAAATACATGAAATAAAGTATTTTCGCGTACTTTATTGTTCTCATGAAGTATTAAGTTCAATTACCCGAAATAACGTACAATCTATACATATAAAATGTTTTGTCCTGAATGACTGACGGATCAACGCACAGCCTAAACCGCTGATCGTAGACACCTGAAACTTGGAAGGTGTGTTCTTTGTATGACGTAGGCATCCGATAAGAAAGGATTTCCTTAAATTCTACCCCCAAGGGGTTGAAAATTGGGGGCAAAGTTTTTATGGGACAATGTGATTCCTTGGTCCAATCTACTTCAAATTTTGCATAAACCTTTTTTAACAGGAATGATGAACGTGTTTTATTGAAATTCATCCCCCAACGGGGTTAGAGAGGGGTAGAAAGTTATTTTGGCGGTGATTTGCTTCGAAGTTGATATCAACTCCTTAGTGCTTTTCATTTAAATTACATTTTATTTTGAAACATGTTTGAAAACTCAATCCGATTTTATTCAAAAAAGGTTGAACTCATTTAAAAACATAATCAAATACTCTATAAAATTGCTGTTCATTTGTCCCGCTATAACTCGAGAACGGCTGGACCGATTTGGCTAATTTTGATTTTGAAATATAAGTTGTAGGGAAGGTTTAAACGTTTAGAAACATAAATTTAATTTTTCCAATACAAAACGTTCCACGATTTGTTTGTTTTGTTGTCATAGAAACTGTCAAAATGGTACGAACTCCGCCGGGTCAGCTAATACGTTATAATTAAGTACGGAGTGTGGCACAATTCTGCTCCACTGGCTGGACCATTTGGACTCGACATCTGCTACATCATCGTCAGCTATGTGTCCCCACTGCTTAGGCACGAGCCTTCCCTATGGATAGATAGGGAGAATAGAATAGAATAGAGAGATTTATTTATTTCAGGCAACACAACAGTGTACAAGATGGTAAAATACAAAGAGGCCCATAGAATCGATACCTTACATCAAAATAATATATAAAAACTAAAAACTATGCTACACGTAAAGACGGCGACGTGCGGCACAGCGTGGTGTCCGGTAGCCGGCCTCTGAACCGCCGGAACAGGACACCTTTCAGAAGCCACCATAAACCACGATGCGGTCTCAGTGCGGTGCGGTGGTTCTTAACGATTGCTAATGCAGCCGGGAGCGATGGCTTTACGTGCCTTCCGAAGCAGGAGGAGCGAGAGATGATACATTTTTGGTCACCCATCTGACGACCGGCCTTTGCTTAACCTGAGCAATCGCAGACCGGGCGCGTCAACCACTGCGCCGTCAAGCTTCTCCCATCCTTGCTACTGCTTAACACCAGGTAAAGCGGTGTCATTTGCCAACGAGAGTCGGCAAATGACGAGACAATCGGACACGATGAAAATATATATTTATTTATTTTTTTTCAACTTCCGTTTTTATGATTATTTGCATGAAATTATATTTTATTATTTAAATGAAAAGATCCAAAGTGTATCTGATCTACATCTTGTATGCACAGTTATTAAGACATAGATATTAAACTTTAATTTGTTATACAATAACACAAAAACACAAATGTGGAAAAAATTTCCACGAGCAGGATTTGAACCTGCACCCTTCTGACATACCGGGCCCAATTGAGCTATATGGTTCTAACCAGCCCGCCGAAATTATTCAACACTATTTACTTTTTACTCTGAAAGCCAAAGGCACCCATTCAATGTCAACAACTACCTTTTGTTATTTGTAATTTGTTTCGCAACAAAAAATTGCGTTAAAATTATATAAACAGAAACAAAACATTTGTTTATTAAGTATTTCTTTAGTGACGTCTCACATTAAAATAAACAAGTCACAGCCTATTTAAATGGTTTATTGACCTCTGTGTACCTACTTATATTTATGATCATTGCTGCTTGCTTATGCGCACCTGCCCCGCATGACGTCACTAATAAAAATATAAAGTTTACAATTGCATGACAAATTAGAGTTAATCATTACGTCTTAGTAACTCCGCATACAAGATCTACATCGGATACACTTTCGATCTTTTCATTTTTACAACACATTTCTGTTACACGTTGTATAATTGTAGGAACGCAAATTTCGTTGCGAACAAATTACTCGAAAAAAAGACAAAGTGTTGTCCTGACCATGGCATATCATGGGGTGCGGGTTTAAACCTCGCTCGCGGATTTTTTTTCAACAATTTGTATTTTTTTTTTTCAAATTTTCTGTCTCGACAGTGACAAGCCAGTTTATCCAACGCAGAGCCTCACGAATGGCGATAGTTGTCGGAAATGAAGTTTGAACGCCTTACAAATCGGCGGTTAGGCAAACAATCGCATTGTATTGTAATTAGGGACGAATACCGGTGCGTAGACCTGGGGACTGTGTCCTAAGGCTTCACAATTATTGTTATCACGCCTAGCTCTAACTTTATACCCGAAGTTCCCGGGCTCAAATGATGCATAGCCCAGGTTTGTGATCACCAACCCGCATTTGGTGAGCATGGTGATTAAGCCATTATCCATCAATTATAGTGATGACTTGATTTCAATGATAGAGACCTTTGCCCATTTTTTTGTTGTACAGTCATAGGCTTTATCTTTGGTTTTCACAAAACACGTTTTTACGCGAAAGATGGATATTTTTACCTATTTGTTTGCTGGGTCATATTTTATGATTATGTTAGGTATCGCACCCTTTTTCTGTGTAGATCTCTGTGTAAAATATACATAGCCAATAGACTTCCATTGCTGAACAAAGGATCCAACCCCAAGAATCTCCACTAAGTCCGGTTTTGTCCTGTTCGCGTCCTCTACCTATACATATACGTATACAAGTGTATAAACCTACACAAAATCATAAAATATGACACTGAAAATTTATGAAAAATCTTTACCTTTCATGCAAAAACGTGTTTCATAAAAGCAATAAGGGTGATATATTTCTCGGTCCTGGGTTCAATTCGTAGGTTAGGAAAAGTATTTATTTATTTATTTATTCATTTGGAAAACCAACAGCTAATAAACAAAGTAGAAACAGCAACAAAAAGCTAATTACAGGTCCTCACATATATATATTTCATTTTCGATGCATAGCCCGGGTTTGTGATCACCAAACCCGCATTTGCGTGGCTGAGGCTTTCACAGTATTTTTTTATTTGCCACCGAGGCGTTCAAACATAACATATATTTTTTATTAAATAAAAAACTTACATAATTGTTCCAACGATGGTTACTGGCTCCTAGACTATAAAGGCATGCATCGCGACCTTGCATTGTTGCCGCATTATACGCGGGGCGTTGAATTGTCGTTACATCAAATCCAATTTAATTAATTCAATACAAACGTCTTAGTATGCAGCCTTGTGGTAATGATGGTATTAATAATAATATCTATCTTGTAAGGAGATTTAGGGCGCGATCGACAGCGAGCAACTGTCGCAAAGTCTTGCCGTCGTCGGAAGAATGACCAAAATTTTATTTTTCGCCTATAGGCGCTATAGTGAGCGGCGCTTGTGTGTTTTTAGGAAAGTTTGCTGATTCAGCATGTCGGCATTTTCAACCGAGGCATTTTTTGAGGGCGGCGAGAAACTTAAAGGGTTCCTCAAGGCGTTTGAAACGAAGCACCATCAGAGGGTTTTTAAAGGGAACGGCATCATGCACCATAGTGTGAGTCCCCGTTCCCTACTAGATTGAACATTATTATGAAGCTGTTGTATTACCCTACTAGATTGAAAACTGTTAAGAAATTATTTAAAAATGTCCATACGGCCTCTGTAATGTCACTGTTTTCTTCTATTATTAGATGATAAATTTTTGGTCACCCATCCGATGACCGGCCTTTGTGAAAGTTGCTTAACCTTAGCAATCGCATACCGGGCTTTTTAACCACTGCGCCATCGAGCTCCTCTTTAGATCTCTATATCTATTCCAAAGTATGTATAGAAAGTTTCATTGCAATAATGGTGGCCCTATTGGTTTGTAAACTAAATGGAACTTCAAAATTTACATTACTCGTAAATATCAAACGTTGAACGCTCTTTCTCAGTGTCAGATCAACCTATCGAAAACTGTAAAATTCCGTCAATAATTTTTCAACCTTAAACGTCTGAAAGATAAGGTTCGAAGTTTGACATATAAGTTTGACAGTTCGTGGTAGTCTGACAGGTCTGTGTAGGTACATTTTTATGTTGACTTCTTGGCGGGAAAGTGAAGAGTCATGTCTGCGGTTTTGATTTATTTTCTAAAATTTGTGTTATATCGAATATTAATGTGAAATAATGGTGGATTATTAACCGTTAAGTGTTCGTGAGTGTGCATGAGTGTTGGCAAATGAAACAAAACAGTGCAATGTTACTTTTCAAATTCTTACAAGAAGTCTGCGTGAGGACTTAGTAAAGCCCCACGTCTTTACTAAGATACTCGAGGGGTTGGGGGGTAATATCATTTCTCACTTCCCATTTCTATTATCATTCATCATCATCAATATTATATATTTATGTATTACAATGAAATTAAGAAACTAATGACATGGCAGCATGGTCTATGACCTTAGCCGGTTCCTTAAGGAACGAACTAAACCTAAAAAAAAAAAAATGTTACATTGTATGTACATACATACATACATACATATAATCACGCCTCTTTCCCGTAGGGGTAGGCAGAGACCACTTCTTTCCACTTGCTACGATCCTTACATACTTGTTTCGCTTCGTCCACTTTCATTATTATTTTATTACATTGTATGTACGTAAAATAATCTTGAATTATTATCGCAAAGCAAAATGTTCGCATCGCCATTTTGTTGATATATTGGTACCATAAAGCCATACCATAAAGTTGGTGCGGTGCAATCGCACTATAAATGTAAATGTCATATCAGCCCATCAGTATGTCATCTGCGCCTGGTTTAAGGGTCCGTGTGATTTTAAATGTCCTTATTTGGGGAAGTGGTTTAGTGCGAACAGTACATGGGACATGGGTTCCGTGCTGATTTTAGTAACGACTTGGGTAGTGGCGCACCAGTTTTCGACAGGAACCGGCGATCGATTTTTTTTTCTTTCAGTTATCAAAAATAGGAGGTCAGGGTATCGAAGGCCAATTTGTCGAAAATCAAATGATCAACAACTTTATGTCGGCGATAAAACATAATAAAATATCCCTTAGCTCCAGTTTTTAAATATTTATTATTAAATATTATAAAATATTTCTATATTATTCAATATTTCGTATGCTAAACGTACGAAACAAATTCTTTTTTCTTTCCATTTTGTAACCAAATATTTGTAATGAAGTTGCTGGAGAATAAAGGTTGAAGTAGTCAATCATTTTTTCTTATTCTTGGATTTAAAATACTGGTTTATTATTTAACTGAGTAGGCAGAATAATGGTAAAGAACGAGCGCACGGTACCCGAAAACCTTTGGAGTGAAGCTCGCAACCTTGGGCTACCTTGACATTCAGATGTAACCACGCGGGCACTGCAACTATATCTGGAGTAACCTTAAAAACTGGTTCAATTTAACAGCATACCGCTGTCCCAGCGGTATGCGAGAGGAAACCAATTCGACAGCGAAAAATATTTAAAAAAAATTCTACATGGCATAATTGGTGTGAGTGTAGGAAATTTTATTATTTTATTTATTATATTTTGTAAGTAGGTACCTGTTATCAGATCTGACCACCAACCCCTATTAGGAAAGCGTGGTGTCAATACCCATCAATTGAAGCGATGACTTTGACTTTGACATGAACCAGTGATCGACATGTTTCCTTTAAACATTAAACATACGGGTCAACAACTGATTTTACTATTTAGCAACAATTTAATACAGACCGTCGGCTTCCTAGCTGTCATAACGTATAATTTTCAACGGCAATTACACTTTACAAATTAAGATATTTTAAACAATACAATTGTGGATTTACAAGTTAACTTTATAAACGAAACAAACTGCAAATCTGTAAAGTAGGTACATACAATAATATATAATTATATATATAAAGTTGAATAGATAAAGTCGGTTACCTACCACCTCTATTGTTTTACGGTACTATCAATACACCCGTGTCTATTGATCACAGATAACCTGACACCTGTCACTGTCACTTATTTGTCACCATATCATTATTAATTACTGATATCTCGTAAAAACAACATTACAACCTAATACACCCTTGTTCACGAGTTTCATAATAATATGCTAGCTGGATGGGGAGAACTCTAGATCGTTATGCATAAAGCCGTCCATCCGCGTAGGTACTACTCGTCACCTGTAATTAATACTTGCGGTAGGCACTGCGCCCACTGAGTAGGTAGTGCAAGGGCTAGCTTGCAGATACTAAATACCTATAATGTACTTTTATCAAACCTAATATTAAGTGCCTCGACTTGGAAAAAAGAGCCACGAGACTGAAGGGCAATACTCGTAGAACAGAAAAGGGTAAGGAAAAAAAGTCAATCGGCGAGTTTAGGGAATCCGTAAGCAAAATTTTCTTTTATAAACAAAAAATAAGTTTATTTTTTTTGTATTATAAGTTTGAAAAAAGTTTTTTTTTAAGATTAGTTTATAATAAAATGACGATGTTCTAATTTCAATCATAATGATTGTATTCTATGATTATAAAACAGACTTACAGATTTTTATATGTAGCTCGACGCGTCAAGAGAAGTTCTATCCAAATGGCATTTATAAGTAAAATTCGCCAACTTTCGGCTTGAGCGGTGTTGTTTGCTAAGCGACAATATGTAATAGGGTTCTACTATCACCTTTTGTGGTACCTTAGTAATTTAAAAGTTGTCTCTCGAAATGTATTTAATAAGGTTTTTTTTTCAATATGATTATATTTTAAAAAAAAATACAACTAAATACTAAACAGAATTATATTTGACCATAACATGAATCAAATGAATGAAAACAAATGAACTCGGTCTCCTGGCGTAAATGATGTCCGCAGCTCTTCCTGTATGGACAGACGACATTCTCGATAACTTCACATACATATATTGTACCGATATCTTAAATCGATTCCATAAATTAACGTGGCCATTTTAATAAGAACACTTTTATAAAATATTATAATACATATTATGTAGTACGTTTGAGTATGTATCGTTTTTATTAGGACTACTTTTTTGTATTTCCTTATTATTTATATATATATATTTTTTATGTCAGTTGTATATTTCATCATCATCTGCATCTCAGCCACAGAACACAGTGATCTCAGCCAAAAGACGTCCACTGCTGGACAAAGGCCTCCCCCAATGAACTCCACAACGGTTTTGTGATGCTCGCATCCAGCGGCTTCTCGCGACCTTTACCAGATCGTCAGATCTTGTTGGAGGTCTGCCAACACTACGTTTTCCGATACGCGCTCGCCATCGAGGACCGTTCCGCCCCAGCGGCCATCACTCCTGCGAGCAATGTGCCCTGTTGAGCTTAGCTGTTGTTTAGCTGTTGAGCTGTTGAGTGATGTTGTACTTAGCAACTCTTCGGGCTATGCCGGTAACCTTTGCTCTTCTGCGGATCTCTTAATTTCTGATTCGATCACGCAGAGAAACCCCGAGCATAGCCCTCTCCATTGTATATTAATTTATACCAAATCAATAACCATCGAAGGCGTACCGCGCACAAAATAATTTACAAAACCGGCCAAGTGCGTGTCGGGCCACGCGCAGCGTTGGGTTCCGTAGCCCATCTCAATAATGAGGACTCTGAGAAGAGGGCCTTAATGAACATTTATATAACGATGGCTCATATACTTAAATATAGATACTACTTACCGGTTTGATATATTTGACAACGTTATTTAAGTAGTTTCAAATGAGGAGTTTGTACTGCGCCAAGTACATTTTATAAGTTGCGTCGACTGTTACTCGCAGACAAGAAAAAAAATTACATCCCCACTTCACGTGTAGGGGAGGTAAGCTAAAAAAAATATTTTTCAAAATTTTACTTCACCACTTCGTCAGGGTCATCAATATGAATATCCATGCCAAATTACAGCTTTTTTTTTATTAACGGGTAAGCACAGTGCCTTGATCTCACCTGATGTTAAGCTTTCTAGTACTAAGAGTCTATGAGCTAGGCTGGGGAAAGAGACAGACAGACGGACATGGCATGACATGAACTATAAGGGTTCCTTGTTGACTACGGAACCCTAAAAATGCTTTTAAAATGTTGAAGTATGAAACTGTGTTGCGGATAACAATACAATGAAATAGTCCAGGGGTAGTTTATCATAATATATAATAATAGATAATCTTCAATAAAAAAATATTAGTTATTGAAAAAAAAATTGTTTTTGATTTTTGCATTCACAAAGATATGTAGTTACAAGATAAAATTTTACTCAGGAACCTCGAGTGGGAATCGAACCCACGACCTTTGGATAATCGGTCCAATGCTCTGCTGAGCTGACCCCATTTAAATAATTAAAAATATTTAAATGTTTGCCAAGGAGCTCGACGGCGCAGTGCCCAACGCGCCCGGTCTGCGAGTGCTGATGTTTAACAACTTTCGCAAAGGCCGGTCATCGGATGGGTGACCAAAAATACATCATCTCGAGCTCCTCCGTGCTTCGGAAGGCACGTAAAGCCGTCGGTCCTGGCTGCATTAGCAGTCACTAACAACCACCGCACCGCACTGGGCCCGCGTAGTGGTTTATGCCCGTTCCCCCTATCCATCCACAGGGAAGGCTCGTGCCCCAGCAGTGGGGACATAAAATGAGCTGATGATGATGATGATGGTGACGATGAAATATTTGCCGTTCGACGAACACTCGTTAGTTAAAGCAACGTATGCAAAACACAATCATGAACTGTACAACACAAATTTTCCTGATGCACAACCAATTGACTAAGTATATATATTATTTTAATGCAAAAATTTTATATTGTAATCATTTGTAATAAATTTATAATATAACTTATAGCTATGAATAACTTTGCTAAACACTTTAATAGTTGACATTACAAGTAAATAATAATAGAATTCACAATAATATAATAACCTAAAGTAACTAAAACTATTGCGAAACTAAAATATGGCGTCAAAAAATTCCTCCGCGTCGCTGTCGACTGGTAATGTACCCAAGAGACTGGCGGCATTGCCACGTTGTATGGCAATGCTTAGCCTCTGGCCAAGGTAAAAGCCAGCCCTTGGGTCATGGGAAGTGTCAACCAGCCGTTTGGAGATGTCAGTAAATAAAACATGAGCACTCGGACCCCATGGCCCGAGGGTTTCAACCCTAAACGGCTCGAAAATATAATTGCCGATAAGGTTATTATAATGTTATTATTATACTCTTTATTTATTTTCTTTCTTAAAACTAGATTTTTACAATATTTTAATATAAAAACAATAAAACATTATAAAAACCTAATTCTAGAGTACCACCAGCAGCGGGGCAGGGCCCAAGCTACCGGTGGTCAGGGCTGCAGAGTGAGGAACCTCCTGACAATACGTGCCGTGTCAAGGAGTACTGCTTTTTGAATCTGACCCTTGATCCAACCATCAAGCGAGAGCCTCTTAAGATGTTGGTCGAGGCTCTTCGCTATCAGACCGTTCGCTGAAACGACTATCGGGACAATAATGGTTGAATCAACATCCCACATGGCGGTCATTTCGTGAGCTAAGTCAAGGTACTTACTGAGCTTGTCCTTCTCGGCTTTCACGAGGTTCTCATCATGAGGTAGGTATGGTGATATCAACCAGTATTGCCCGGCGCTGGGATCGGTCAACCACCACGATATCAGGCTTATTGGCGACAATAGTCCTGTCCGTAATGATAGAGCGATCCCAGTAGAGCGTTGCATGACCATTTTCGAGTACTGGCGCAGGTGCATATTTATAGTACGGCACCTCCGATTCAACAAGGCCATATCCAAGAGCAAGTTGCTGGTGAATTATTCTGGCTACTTGGTTGTGTCTGTGCAAATACTCTCCGTTAGCAAGATGAGAACAACCAGAAATAATATGTCGGAGTGATTCTCCTGGACGGCGGCATGCCCGACAGATGTCGACCGTACCGTCCCTCATTTATTTATTATTATTATTTATTATTTTAATATTTTTAGATTCCTTATTTTTGTAAGTGTTTATGTAATTTCTATTTGTAAAACTAACTCTGCTATCGCATTAGGTACTCACCTGTAACAATAGTTGTAAGTGTTATTATGATCAATAAAATAAATAAATAAAACTATTTAGCTAAATGTAACGTTTTGTTATATAGCCAACAATAGATTTTGATTCTAGTACGCAACTGAAACATTTGTTACTCATAATTACCTATTTAAGGTATGAGAAATGAGATCGTATATATATCATAAATTAATTGTGGATTTACATACACAGCGCGTTTGGCGTTCGAGGTGATAATTATGTCGTATCAAAGTGTAGGATTGGATTGAGCCTTGCTAGCCTGCCTTAGGCGTTACATACATATGTATGCCACAATTAAATAATATAGAGGTACCTACTATTGTGTATGTATTTACATTCTTCCGGCATCAAACCGGGGGCGATAGCCAGTAACATTAAGAAAACGATAGCGAAGTTCGAAAAGAATAAAATGTATGGGATCGACTTAAGATTGACCACGTGATTTGGCGCGGCTTATGTCAATCCCATACATTTTATACTTTTCGAACTTCGCTATCGTTTTCTTAATGTTACTTTGGCTAAGCCTACAGGCATTATACATGCGATATACCTTGATAACATTACCCAATTTAACGCTGTACCTAAGCATATGAGTGTATTTTAAAGTTACGTTGAATCTATTATTATTAAACTTGTTTATGCAGGTAAGAAGCTCGATGGCACAGTGGCTAACGCGCCTGGGCTGCAATTGGTGACGTTAAGCAACTTTCGTAAAGCCTGGTCATCGGATGGGCGACCAAAAATACATCATCTCGAGCTCCTCCGTGCTTCGGAAGGCGCGTAAAGCCGTCGGTCCTGGCTGCATTAGCAGTCGTTAACTTTTTGACCGCCACAGCATAAATGCAATGCCGTGCCCTGTAGGTACGCCAAGCGTTCAATTCAAAGTAAGAACTTTCCACAGGAATAGGGATTCCAAAATTTCCAAATATCTTTATTTTGTGTTTTTGTAAACTACCTATAGGTATTGTCATGAACTAATAATATGTAGGTATTGTTTATTGTCGATCATTGTCGTCGTTGCTTGTCAATTATAACCGTCTGTGGTGGTCAAAAGGTTATCAACCACCGCACCGCACTGGGCCGCCGCGTGGTTGTTTACGGCGCGTTCTCGCTGTGGTGTTTCCAACCTTAGGGAAGACTCGTGCCGCAGCAGTGGGTACATTAAGTGAACTGTATTGATCATGATCCTTGACCTTCTTTTGTGATGATGATCTACTTTTACAGGTGACAACTTAATAGCATAGTGAAATAATTAATTAACTATTCATTGTTTTAATTCGGCAGCAACAGGGGGCCCCAGCTGTGGGGTATAATTGTTGTATTTATTATACTTCGTAATAAAATTGATAATTGTAGTACTACATAAATATGTGTCTTACTCACATCAAATGGACCACGCCTCTCTGTGTGAGATACTATTGTTAAATCCAATGTTGTTTGTGCGATATTTGATACATTCCGTACAGGAATATCATAAATAACGTTTTTTTTTTTGTTGATCTTGGAATTCGTGTTTGTTTAAACGTCTAAACCGATTAAGATGGATACTTGTGAAATAGTAGAAATCCTCATATTATGGAATCATGGTGACTTAAATAATATGTAGTGTTAATTCCGCTAACTCACTCTTTTATCCAGCTTGGATGCAGCACGCATACAGCATACAGGAGAAACAATGGGTGCAAGCGAACGTGCACACCACCAGGATACCAGGATAGCAGGATAAACGAGTGAGAGGATTTGACACTACATATTATTCAAATTTTTTTTTTGTACCTTGGATTTTCGGGAAATAACGCCTGATTCCATTAATTGGAATAAAGGTGTTAAAAATAGGTTTAAATTTAATGTGCGTATGCAAATTGAGTCAGTACAATTAACAGAGGTCCCCAAACTAGGCAGTGCCTGGGTTGTAATGGTTATAATGGGTGACATCGGCTAGTGAAATGTAAGTTTTGGTATATTTTTTTTTTTATTTCTTACTGGTGGTGCTTTATTCATAAAAAACAATAAAAAATAAAAATACCAATAATAATAGTTAGTTTTGGTTATGTTACGGTAAATAGTAAGTTAATAATATGGTATGTTTGTTCGACGGTTTTGTCCTTTATTCATCCTACTAATATTATAAACGCGAAAGTTTGTAAGTATGGATGGATGTTTGTTACTCTTTCACGTAAAAACTACTGAATGGATTTTAATGAAACTTTCCTCATATACAGGCCATGACCTACTTCTAGGATACTTTTTTTTTTTTACTGTAGTCTCCGCGAACGAAGTCGCGGGCAACAACTAGTTAGAAATAAGGGTCAGCAACTGATTTGTTACTTTAGCGACAATATAATTCAGACCACCAGGACCGTCCTGGCTGTCATCACGATAAATTTCTATATTAGGTTTAATTAAAGTGTCGAACGTTGGTGCCACTACGATATCTCCAGTTCCACGGAATGGATTCACGTCACCAGTCTAACGGAGCTCTGTGGATTGAACCATGATTTCATGCATTCAACCCGAGCATCTTTCGATTCGGTTACTAACGGCAATACTTCAAAATATTATTATCGTTCAAACAACTGTAGATGTTACGTAGCCACCCTTGAACGTGGAACGCGGAAGCGAGCATAGTGCTCCTTGTAATGAACCAGACGGATTACATTATGATAATGGCGGTAATACGGGAGCCGAGATTTAAAGTTCTAGATGCAAATGAGATAGATAGGGTTACCACTGGAGCAACAATGTTGCGGGTTCGATTTCTGTGAGAGCGCAGGCACAAAATACGTTCGGGGCCTTCCTCCCAGAACGTAAGCTTGACACATACCGCGCTCGAGCAACTCACACATACAGCCCTTGCACGAACACGAATCTCGGAACAGCACGGAAGAATGAGTGCGCAAAAAACTTACAAAAAAAGTATGTGTCGTTCTTTTAGTTCCTTGCCCACTCAAAAGTCCGGTAACCCTGTAAAAGCCATTAGTGGCCAACAGATCATTTCTTTTCAATATTTTTTTGTATTAAAAACACTTAAGTACTTAACCTAATGGTCGACAACAGTGTTATCTTATCGACGTTAAAACTAAATGCTATTAACAAGCTAACCACATTTGAATCAACCAGTATCATCATCATTATCGTCATCATCAGTCCCTATCACAGAACACAAGCTATATTGCTGTTTAATTCTGATAGGTAGGTATAGGTTACCTTCCATTGTTTTCTATTTACGCAACCACAACACATTCACACACACACAGGTCACAGAAACGTCAAGATAAACATTGAATCAAATTAATGTGTAAAATAAACGCGAGTAGATCCGAAAAGTTGTTTCATTTGAATGCCACCTTTTTCTACGAGTTGAATTCCCTACGGAATTTTCTCGACCAGGTTTGTTTGGGACCCGGGAGGTGTGTGAACCTATACCTAATTGTTTTTCTTAATCAACATCTCACCTGTGACACGAAATATGGAAACAGACAGAGGTAACTTTCATACAAACGTGCTCGAGCAACGCACACATAGACAACCTCTCACGGACGCGGAATCTCGCAACACCTGCGCTTTGGCTGTTTCGAGATCCAAGTCCGTGCAAGGGGCTTGTGTGAGAGTTGCTCGAGCGCTGTACGTATTAGGCTTACCTTCCGGGCCCACCTTCATTTTGTGCCCAATGTTAGGTGATGGCAGAAGGTGGATGCGCGTGCGCACTTCACACGGAATCCTAAACCAGGTGTATGATAAACCTATGAGCAACTGGCTGTTTATTTCTTTGATAAGATACACCATCGCGTTGGCAACAGGCCAAAAAATATCTTAAAGCCTTATGTTCTTTCATATATTATGTATTTTAATTGATTGTCATTTACAAAAACACAAATGTTGAAAAAATTTCTACGAGCAGTATTTGAACCTGCACCCTTCTGACATACCGGGTCAGGTGCTCTTCCAATTGAACTATCGTGGTTCTAACCGGCCCGCCGAAATTATTTATTAACACTATTTACTTTTTACTTTGGAAGCCAAAGGCACCCATTCAATGTCAACAACTACCGTCATTAACACCCGATCATAATATTTTTACAAATACTAAAGATCAGTTAAGAAGTAGGCAAGCTATTTATAAAATGTTTTTGTTTTGTTTAAGTATATAATTCTAACGCAAATTTTGTTGCAAAACAAATTACAAAAACACAAATGTTGAAAAATTTCTACGAGCAGGATTTGAACCTGCACCCTTCTGACATACCGGGTCAGGTGCTCTTCCAATTGAGCTATCGTGGTTCTAACCAGCCCGCCGAAATTATTCAACGCTATTTACTTTTTTACTTTGAAAGCCAAAGGCACCCATTCAATGTCAACAACTACCGTCATTAATTGTCATTTAATGACAACCTAAAATTATATTATATTGTTCTTCTGTTCTTTACATTCCTTGTTTTATTAAAGTTTTTTAATAAAGTCCAGTGTTGCACTCCAAGCAGTATTAAATGTAACTCGCAAAGCTCGAGCGACAACGAAGACCGCTATCGACAATATAATTTTACATAGTAATAAATGTATGTACTTAAGGACTAATTTTAAAGATATGTCTTTACAGGCGTATACAGCATTCAAAAATTTAGTTGCAACCAATAATAAAACAAGGTTATAAAGTAAAACTAATGCAGATAGGTATTATTAAACAATTTAAAAATAAGCATAATTAATCTTATTTATTTATTTATTTATTTACTTTAATTAAAACGGTGTTAAGAAAAGACCAATTACATTAATTAAAGATTACACTAAATAAGATTAAAAACAATTAAAAAAACAGAATAACTCGGCAATAATAAAATAAAATTTGATTAATTACATAAATATTCGATAATACAAAATAACAGAAATAGACATAAGTTACAAAAAAAAAAAACTATACACGCACTCGCACACTCTCATACCTTTCTCTCACAGTAACGCAGGCAGTCCGACAATATCTTCGACCACCCATCCGCAAACAAGTCACATTCAGGATTGGCATCTAGGAGAGCATTGAGTGATGAAAGGCTGCGTGGTATAGGTGACTAGCGTCGGGCCACTGTCCGACAAAATGGTACCGCAAACAACTTATGCCTTCTGCTACGATTGTAGTTATTAGGAACAAATAAACGACACAAGCCACCGTGCAGATTCAGAGCATCAATCCTACCGCGAAGTATTTTACACATTATTGTCATTTGATGCTTATCCCGTCTGACCTCCAGCGAGTTATACCCGAGGCATCCAAGAAGAAACTTGGTCGGGTACATAAACGGATAATATCCATTTACGCGTTTGTACAGATACCTGAGGAAAGCTTTTTGTACTTTCTCAAGCATAAGTACGTATTTGCGTTCGCATGGACTCCAGATGCACATTGCGCTTTCCATTTTTGCCCGTACTAGGGCAGCAAATATTAGGCGTATCACGCTGTAATTATGGAAGTCACGGCAGTTCCTTAGCACGAAACCCAATCGCCTAAAGGACTCTTTGGCGAGTGCGACAACATGGTCATGAAATCTTAAGCTTCGATCGAAAGTGACTCCCAAATCTTTAACATTGGTTGTCCGAGTTAATAACTTACCATTTAGGATGTAGGGGTATGTTATAGGCTATAGGGGTATGTTATAGGCCTCTTTCGGGTAAAAGTCATTGCGGAGCACTTGGCCGAGTTGAACTCCAACCCATTTTGCTCACCCCACTGGTAGACTGCATCGACATCACGTTGCAAATCCCGGCAGTTCACATCGGATTTTATCTCTCTAAAAAGTTTTAGATCATCTGCGTACATCAAACAGCGTGAGTTCTTAAGTACGCTGGGGAGATCATTAATCATGAGCAAAAATAGGAGGGCTCCCAATATAGAGCCCTGACTCACCCCAGAACGTGTGTGATACGGACGGGACTCGTATACACCGAGCCTGACCAACTGTTGACGATCCCTATAGTAGTCCGCGAGTAGTCGAAGAAGTTTTGGGGTAAAACCTAAAGTGCAAAGTTTTACAAGTAAAACATCATTGTCAACCCGATCAAATGCCTTACGGAAATCAAAATAAAGTACATCTACCTGAGAGCAATTGTCTAATTTGACAGAAATATACTCGACTAGATCCAACAAATTTGTCTCGACAGATCTCTCAGGTCGAAATCCGTGCTGCTCATTGCAGAGGTATTTGTCTACCTGTGAGTATACGTGTTTGTGTATAATGCTCTCAAATACTTTGGCAGGAGAAGACATGACAGCAATCGGTCTGTATTCCTCAACCCTGGACTTGTCCGAGCTCTTGGGTATTGGACTAACTCTAGATAGTTTCCATTGGGGCGGATATTTCCCAGTCTCCAATGCGACGTTAAAAATATGGCACAGTGGTATGCATAATGCTTTATTTACATGCTTAAGTAATACTGGGGGAACACAATCAGGTCCCATGGAACTATTTGACTTTAGCCTGTTTATTCCCTGCAAGACTTCACTAGGAGTAATCTGGGAAATGTTAACATAATTACTGTTACAGCCAATGTCAAAGCCAGAAACAAGCTCAGCATTCAAATGTGGAATTTCGGACAGGAAAACACTTGCAAAGAAATCTGCGAAAGCCTGCGCTGCCTCCGCACATGTGAAAGCTTCACCATTATACACAACACTAGGCTCAAAACCACCCTTCGTACGTAGACTCGAGATGTGCTGCCAAAACTCACGCGGGTTAGATTTTATATTGTCCTCTATCTGTTTCATATGCCGCCTGTAATTAGCTGCCGTGCGACATCTAAGATCGGCCCTGAGCTGGGAGAAAAGCCTGTATGTTTCAGCACAATTATGTCGCTTCCATGCGGCATGCAATTTAGCTTTCCGCTTGATATCGTTTATAATATCACTGGAAAACCAGACGGGATAACGCTTGCCTACTGATTTACGCGTTTTTTTGGGCATGCACTCGTTAAAGTTCCCATATATAACAGCATAAAAACTATCCGTGGCTGCAGCAACATCACTCTTGTCAAGAACAGTGTCGCAAGAACAATCGGAAAGCAGCTCTAGCAATCTTACATAGTCACATTTGTTAAAATTCCAGTCTTTAGATGGATCAATATTTGATGGTTTTAGGCTATCTGAGCGGTGACCCGGATTAAGTCCAATAACTATATCTAAAGGGGGATGATAGTCATCAACAGGGACCAGCCCGTCCGCAGCAGTGACAATCACCTCAGACACTACATTGCTCTCCCTAACCAGCACGACATCCAACATTCCCCCAAATAAATTTACTATTGTATTCTTCTCCAACATGTTACAATAGGGTAGGAAATAACAATAATAATTACAAACATTCAAAGAGGCACTATTCAAATTAAGATCACCTACAATTAACACTGGTGATCTTAGCTTATCCAATGAGTTTTCGACTTTACAAAAAAAAAAAAAATCTTTCCAAGAAAAAAAGAAAAAAAAAGGACCTCTTTATGTGGGTAGTAAATTTAACATTGCCACACATTTCTTCTTGTTTAAGCATTCAATATCATTAAATATACAATCTATCCGGGGAAGTAGTAATCAAACTTTAAGAGCGTGGTCTATCGATAATTTTATCGATAAAAATACCTCAAATCTGGGTTTTGACTGAATAATAGATTTACCCTCGTTCTTTTCTTTCCTCTGTTTTTTTTACTTAAATCAATCCTTACTCTCTCAAACTGATGGGACTCTCCAGAGAGAACATGAGGCTAGTCATAGAGATCATAACAGGACACTGTCGACAGAACAGACATCTGACAGTGATAGGAGTGAAAACCGACCCCATATGCCCGGAGAAAAGTGAGGAGACCAGCCTCCACCTACTAGCTGAGTGCCCTATGTACGCACTGATAAGATGGGAGCTCTGGGGGTCGGACACATTAGACATAGAGGACTTGAAGGATCTGAAGCTGGAGCAGATAGCAAGATTCACCAAAGAGACTAAAATATTCGACGGGGCGCCGTGAAAGCTGGATCAACCTAAGCTCCCTCAAAGGGGAGAACGGAACACAAGAAATAATAATACTCTCTCAAAATGTATGGGGCTCGTGTGTGTTTGCTACTTCTACTAATAGGTAATCTTGTTAGCTATCGAATGATACCAAATATTTGCTTATCAGTGTCAAGGTGCCCATGCCATCGCTTTTTTTAAAGGAAGAGGTAAAGAAAAACTTAAAGGTGAGAGGCGGGTCAGACCCCTGATTTGAGGTATTTTTATCGATATTATTATCCATAGATCACGCTCTTAAAGTTTGATTACTACTTACCCGTACAGAATGTATAAATATTTTGGGTATGTACCTACCTATCTGTTATCTTAAACTCGCACTAGACATTGTATCATAACTCCTAGAAGGCGACATATTACAACTTTTCCGGACCATTAAAATATGCTTCAAAAGAATATATTATTATAATGTCGGTCGCAATCCTTTATTAATAACAAATAAATTTTTATTATTGACTTCAAATGGCGTTACTAGTCTCCACTAAGGCTTTTAGTTATTACCTACTAAACCATTTTTTTTCTTAATTGTATAAACAACGTTATAAGTAAGCCTTTAACAAATTAATTAGTGGTCATGCAAAGGAAATTATACTCTATCAGATAGGAATTGTAGTCATAATTGTAAATGTGCTTATAATAGTTTCCTGAAGATAGCTGTTGAATGTACGCTGTTATGTTTGTGAGTATAAAGTTCACCTTTGATTGGTATTACAGCCAATTAAATACCAAATAAGGATCACTTAAAGGGCATGTAGGTACATTGTCGGATTGTTCTTTGAAGCGAAATGAGATTAATAGGTTTTTTTTTATTATTTCAACAATATGATATTTTTCATCAGCCAAGTTTGTACAGGATAAATTATGCTGTATTTCATGTTTAACAAGAATGCGAATTGTTTAATTAAAAAAATTAACAAGACCTATTGACATCTCTTAAGGAATGAAAGGAGCCGAGGTTGGAATCTCGAAAGTAATCCACCTTTCACAATACGCGGTCACCAAAGTCGATCCGAGCCGAGGTCTTAGCCTTTAGAGGCGCCCTCGGGGTGTTCCGCTCCCGATCCGATCCGAACCCCTCGGAGAATCTAGTAGGGAAAGGAGACACGCTCGCGTTAGCCATTCCCTCTAGAAAACCTCTGGCGGTGTTTCAATCACACGGCTTGAGGAACCCTTTGAGTTTCTCGCCACCCCCATAAAGTCCGGTGATGCTGAAAGACAGACGGAGGCCATCAAAAAACGCGCTCCAAATAATATATTGCTATTTATCTTATATCTTACTGTTCGAAAGGAGCGGAGAGGATTTTAATGACGAAAATTTTTTTTAACAGATTTTTTGTTGTATAACTCCTTAGCTATAGGGATTTGAACCACGATTCCACATTGCCTTGATCTCACCTGATGTTAAGTGATGATAAGGCCAATGATGGAAGCGCACTTCACCCTGGAACCTCAACTAGTGAGACAATGGCCATTTTATCTCTAGCTGCCGGAACACAACAATGCTACAAACATTGATGTTATAGCGACATATTTAGATAAGATGGTGGTAGCTAGCGAGGCGGACAAACAAGCCCTACCACCAACCAAACCCAGTACACATATATGTACCCCCCGCTGGGAACGAACCCGGGACCTCTGGGTCTAAACCGGTGGTCTTATCCACTAGACCACAGAGGCGGTAAAACCTGCACCCTCTAACAATCAGAGTTTCCAAATTGTAATTTGGTCGCAACAAACTTTGCGTTAAACTATATATTTACGTATTTATATCCATTATCTACATATCTATTAAACCATATTTAAAAATAACTGTTAATTTTATTTTAACGACTGTATTTTTTGTGTATAATTAATTAAACAACCCGAACCCGAATCCAACCCGAGATCTCCAAGTCCGAGACCATTGCATCCACTACACTACAGAGGCAGTCAACAGGTATCCGATTAGCCTTAAACCTCATTCGTTACTGAAACCTTAGTTCGGTTCTATTTAACAAATAGAATGTCACTCGATATCGAATTGTCTAGTTACTGGTGGAATATCAGACTATAACTATGTAAATTTTACTTTTTATTTTCAAGCGCTAATTGCTGCACTGAAGCTAAATTTAATATTTATAAAATTTATAAAACACAGTGAAAAAATTAAACGCCTACCCGACCTCGCCAGGAATCAAACCTGGGTCTTCCGCAATCCTGCACTGCACTGACCGCTATGCTACCGGGAAGGATGACGTAAGCGCTGAATTTGTCACGGCTTTTTAATTTTTGAGTGCTAATAGCGGCACAGTGCCATCTATCCATCGGTCATTGCAACCGATGGCCTGATTCCTGGCTGGGTCGGGCGGGCGTATAATTTTTTCACTGTATTTTATAAATTTTATAAATATTTATAACTACGTATTTAGACTATCATGGTCACTTAAATTTTTATTATTGTGATTTTTACATTCACAATGCTATATTATATAACGTGTAACAGAAAGGTGTGGTCAAAATGAAAAGAGCCAAAGTGTATCCGATCTAGATATTGTATGCAGAGGTACTAGATTATTATTATTAGAAAAAACTACACATACACGTTGTATAGTTACAAGAAAAAAAATTTACTACAAAAAATTACAAAAACACAAATGTTGAAAAATTTCCACGAGCAGGATTTGAACCTGCACCCTTCTGATATACCGGGTCAGGTGCTCTTGAGCTATCGTGGTTCTAACCAGCCCGCCGAAATTATTCAACACTATTTACTTTTTTACTTTGAAAGCCAAAGGCGCCAATTCAATGTCAACAACTGACAAAATTGACTAGAAAAATCTAACCACTGAGCGAATGGGAATCGAACCCACGACTTTTGAAAAACCGGTCCTATGCTCTGACCGCTGAGCTACTGAGGCCCCAGGAGACTCGTTGAATTTTTCTAGTAGTTTGTGAGCTGCACGAGCCTGGTTGATTTTTCTAGAAAAATTGTTATCTATCGTCATTTATAGTAGAATAATTTATTATTTAACGGGATTATTACCTACCATGTCTTTTCGAGGAGCTCAATGGCGCAGTGGTTAACGCGCCCGGTCTACGATTGCAGACGATAAACAACTTTCGCAAATGCAGGTATGCGCGGATGACTAAAAATTTGTCATCTCGAGCTTCTCCGTGCTTCGGAAGGCACGTTGGTCCCGGCTGCATTAGCAGTCGTTAACAACCACCAATCCGCACTGGGCCCACGTGGTGGTTTACGGCCCGTTCTCTCTATACATCCATAGGGAAGGCTCGTGCCCCAGCAGTGGGGACATAAAATGAACTGATGATGAGACGATGATAAAAAGCTGCACGCAAATTTTATGCAAATTAAAAAGGAGGAATAAAATTTGCCTATGTACTTTGGCCCCACTCCATTGATGGGCAAAGGCTTCCGTCTAGTAATAGATCTTCCACATTCGGCCTTTTCATCACTTAACATCAGGTGGGATGAAGGCCGAGTGCTTACCCGTGAGCAATAAAAAAAACATTGAAATCTAGTTATCGCTACAAATAATGGGTATTGGCTAAATCAACACGCTTGCCAAACCAGATCCTATCCGAACCCCTCGGGGAATCTAATAGGGCACGGGGACACGCACTAGTGCTTGATGCCTTGCCCTCTAGAAAACCTCTGACGGTGCTTGCACACGGCTGAAGGAACCCTTTAAGTTTCTCGCCGCCCCCGAAAAAAAACCAAAATGCACTTTACCTGACCTGGGAATTGAACCCAGGACCTCCGTATATCGGGCCGTGTGTTACCAAAGCCAGCACAATAAATTATTTAGACAAGCCCTTGCATTACCTATTGTAGCATAATAACTAAAGGGTACATTTAGCGCTCTAAACGTTAAAACAGCATCTAATAAACATGTAAATACTGCCATTATCTCTATAATTGAAATGCTAACAATGCGACAATGTGCGTGCTAAGGCGATTCACACACGTCAATGCGGCTGCCGTAGCAACGAGCGTCTCAGTGCGACTTGCCGTCCGGCAGAACACAAAATAAGGAGGTCAGAACGAACGACGCGCCAGTTCCGATCCGCAAGCTTATTACCGAAAAAAGCAACAAATTTTTAATTGAACCATTCGCTCGACGATCGCACAAATGTTCGTAATTATTTTTTTTTATTTTGTATTATCGGGTAAGCACAGTGCCTTGATCTCACCTGATGTTAAGTGATGATAAGGCCAATGATGGAAGCGCACTTCACCCGGGACCCTCAACTAGTGAGGTACTGGCTATCTTATCTCTGCCGGAACACCACAATGCTACAAACATTGATGTTATGGCGACATATTTAGATAAGATGGTGGTAGCTAACCAGGCGGACAAACAAGCCCTACCGCCAACCAACAAAAGCTAAGTGTGTATTGTGAAGATTTAATACTGCTTGTTTAGAAAGTTACTTGTCTAAAGATAATTTTTACTTCATTTGAACCTTTTTTATGGAGAGAGTAGCCCAGGGTGGCGATTTTTGAACCGGTGCCTTATTATCACGCTGTGATATCAGTTCCGAGTGCTCTAAAAAAAACGTATTTTAGCTGTGGTACTGGCGCAAGGAACTGCACAGCTTTATATAACTAGAAGTTCCCTACTAAATTCTTCGAAAGGTTCGGCCCCCCGACCGCCTAACCGATCGCTTTGGCTACGTGTATAGTTTATGACGTCATCTTGTCATCTAGCTAATACGTATAGGCATATATCGAAAGCCTATAGCTATCGATATTGATTTCACAGGGAGTACGAAATGACAAGATGACGTCATAAACTATACACGCAGCCAAAGCGATCCGTTAGGCGGTCAGGCCCCGGATCGGGGACACCTTTCTGTGCTCTACGTGCAGTTTCATACAAAACTCCCATTGACGCACGCCGCAACGGCATCCGTCATCGTGTATGAGTCGCCTTACTCAACTTGCACTCAAATAATTGTCCGTTGATTAAGACATAAATAGTCAAAATGATTTATGAAACGCGTCTGTGAGGATACTTAGCTAGACTTTGATAGTGATTTAAATAGGTCTGTAGGGTACCTAGACAAGAATGAATTAGGTATACTTACGCTACATGCTACAACTGGCATAAATGTCGTTTTCGCAATAGGTCAAAGTTCCATCGGAAAGTGGTTTTTTTTTTGGAGAGAGATTGCTGATTGCCTCAGACGGCATTTTCAGCTTCACCATGCTTGTTTGGGAGCGGCGAGGAACGTAAAGGGTCCCTCAAGCCGTGTGAAACGAATCACCTTCGGAGGTTCTCTAGAGGGAACGGCATCGCGCACAAGTGCGCGTCCCCGTGCCCTACTAGATTCTCCGAAGGGTTCGGATCGGATCGGGGAGCGGAGCAACCCGAGGGCGCCTCTAAAGGCTCGGACCTTGGCTCGGGTTGACCGGGCCGTGATGGAGGAGAGAAGCGCCCAGGTACATGTCTGTACCGGGTGTAGAGCGCGTGTGAACCGGTTCTTCGTACCCTTATTCTACGAGTACGGTGTCTTGGGCCTAAACTAGTGAGCATGTTTAGTGAATTCTGTAAATGTGTGCTGTCATTTAAAGGATCGGGCGGGGTTGTTGTTCACCCATCCGATAACCGGTATTGCATTAGTTGTTCTGTGGTATTGTGAAAGTAGCTTATTATCCTCAGCACTCGCAGATCGGGCGCGTTAACCACTGCGCCAATGAGCTCTTGAGTGAGCATTAGCCTTACAGATATATTTATTCATTTTTATTATGTTGTGTCAATTGACGAATATTTTATTATCTCCACTAATTTTACTATTTTGATTAATTTTGTTGGGTTAGTGTGTTAGGCCCCCGGTGTGTGACGCCCCCGTGGTGGAGGCCCCCAATTTCGTTTTAGTGCGATAAAATTAATTATTTGAATATTTTTATCAAAGTACAGTCAAATAGCAAAGTGTAACTATTATAAAAATGTTTATAAGTGTCTACATGATATGATCAAAGTCTTAGTTTTTTAATATAATTCTTTATTAATAATGTCGGTGGAACAACAGTTTGCTTAGGTATCTAATAATATCACATTAGTCAAGTTACAATTTAAAAATCACATTTAATTAAAATCGGGGGCCTCCACCACGGGGGCGTCACACACCGGGGGCCTAACACACTAACTAATTAATTTTAATATTTTGACTATGTTCACTGTTAATTTTATTTTATTTATTACAATGTGTAATGTAGTATAATGCTCAATTTTGAATTTGAATTATTTTTTTATAAAAAATATTATAGTAATTTAATTACCCGCGGCAGTGTAATCAATTAAATGAATAGGTAAATAAAACGAATAAATATTTTCTTCTAACGACAAAAACAACAGTTTCGGTGTCAAATTGTGCTATCAATCAATACTATAATCGGTTTTTAACGGCATTTTATCTGTTTAGTCATATCATATGTACTATAATTGATAGATACTTAATTTGTTTGTAATTACTTAAATTAACAATAGGATCTACACACGCCTGCACATCAACCTACCACAAACTGTCAAATTTCTTCAATATACTTTGAACTTTAATCCTTACGGTTATGGTTGAAAATGTATTGAATAAATTTGACAGGTATGGATAGGTTGAAGTGCAGACGTGTGTACGCTAACTGTAAATAGATGAACAGGGAGTACATCATACTAATATTATATAAAGTAAATCTTTGTATTTTTGTATTTTTGTTTGTAACGAATAAACTCAAAAAGTACTGGAGCGATACAAGAAATTGTTTCACCATAAGAATGCTACATTAGCGCTTAGTGACTATATTAAAAATATAGGCTATATTAAAAAAATA
The DNA here is from genome assembly GCA_949315975.1 of Eudonia truncicolella. Taxonomy (NCBI): domain Eukaryota; kingdom Metazoa; phylum Arthropoda; class Insecta; order Lepidoptera; family Crambidae; genus Eudonia; species Eudonia truncicolella. The sequence continues at coordinate 3,031,192 of OX438851.1, forward strand.
TATCCACACGTGCGACGCCGGGACGGGCCGCTAGTTATTAATATAATTATTTATCTAGATAGCCTAATAATGTAAATACAATTGTTTTTTAGCAAGTCCGATAAAATGAATAGATAGGAATTTATACCCAAGTTACTATTAATGTCTTATGCAATAGATCAAATTTCATGTAAAAAATAATAATTGAATTGTATTAAAACGCCTCGGTGGATACCCAACTTGCCAGTTCGGGCAAAGTGTGTTTCTGATTTTTCGATGCATAGCCTGGGTTTTGATCACCAACCCGCATGAGGCAATAGTGTCGATTTATTAAAAGAAGGCAAACGAGCAGGCGGGTCACCTGATGGAAAGTAATCACAAAGTTATCGCAGATGCGTTACCGGCCTTGAGGAAGGTGTTGGATCTTGAGGAGGAAGTAGGAATTGGGAGAAGGGAGGGGGGAGAGATGGGCCTCCGGTGCTTTCACTCACCGAACGAAACACAACAGCAACGAGTGCCATTGTTGCACGCTAATATTCTGTGAGAGGGTGGTATTACGCCGGGCGAGCCGGCCCATTTCGTGCTGCAACGCAGCGTGACTCTACCACTCAGCAATTAAACCATTACCCATAATTTGTAGTGATGACTTGATGACTTGATTTGTTGATGACTAGATTACAATGAAGGACACCTTCGCCCAGCAGTGGGAGAGTCATAGGTTTTTTACTTTTTACTTGTATTAAAACAATAAATGTTAGAGATAATATTGGAAGTGGTAATGGAAAAGGTTTTCATTTTATTAATTTGTACATCAGACTACCACAAGCTATTTATGGAAGAAATTTGACAGTTTTGGATACGCTGATGTGCACGCGTTCAGGGTGCCTGGTGCGAGTTTCATTCGCCATTCGGTCACGTTAACGAAAACGAGAATTTGTATGGCAAAATTTTAACTATTTTCGTATGTCTAATTTTCGTTTTTATCAACGTAATCGAACGAATACGGATAGCAAACAAAACTTACACTAAAATATAAAAAAATATATATACACATATATGAGACAACTTCACATACATTGTTCTGATCCCAAGATAAGTAGCTAAAGCACTCGTTTCATGAAAATCAGAAACAACGACGGCACCACAACCACCCAGACCCGACACAATATCGAAAAGTTCGTTTTCGACATTGACCCGACCGGGAATCGAACCCGGGACCTCAGAGTTACCGCCGCCCAAAGTCCGGCGTGCTAGCCACTCGGCTACGGAGGTCGTCAAACGTACACTAGACGCTCTGTACCACGAAGCTGTAGATGCTATAAGGCCTGTACCAACGAGCATGTTTGTTTTATGTATCTGTATATATATATATCTATAAAGGAGTCCAATTAGACCAGGGCTGAAACCTTTACCGACGGGGTTGTGGAAGTGTCCGAAAGGGTTCCCATGACCTCGTCAGGCTCCACCATGCCGGCGTTCGATGCGTCCCCCTCGGAGGAGGACGACGCTATGACCGCCGGTTTGCTGGTTCCAAGGTGACGGGAGGACATCGGAGTGGTTTTACCGAGTCGGCCTAGACTCGCTTTCTCTAGGGCTTCGGCCCTGGAACAGAGTCTTAGCCAGCCTCGTACAGCCAGCGGGACCCCTCTTTGCCCGCTGATGCGTCTGTTAGCAGATTTCCACTCCGTCAAAAAAAAAAAAAGAGCTGAAACCTTTGAAAATGGTAAAGTGAAAATAGTAGGATGAAACCCATTGCAAAAAGAAGAGAATATAAAAAAAATGAAAAGAAATAATTTACGGGCAATCTGAGATCGGCAAAACTACAAGTTCTATGGAAAAAGTTAAATGACAAAGTTGTAGGTTATAAATAGATGTACAACTTTTGTATTTACACTTTTTTCACATAACCTCAAAATTTATGTGAAAAATTTAAATAACTAAGTTTTTGATTTTTATTTTTATCTTTTATAAAAAAAATATTTTTTTCACGAAACTTGGAGATAAGTAACTAATCTTTTAATGTCCCAAACACACTGTAATTTTTTTGATTTTAAATATTTATTTTTTCACCTTATTTTGACTTAATATCGAAAAAGCACCCTAATTTTCAATCGAAAATTCTCTCGTCAAAATATCTGCTTTTTTAAAAAAATCGGTGGGCTTTTGTTCGTTGAAATCTCTACTTTCCGATGGTGTAATAAAATACATTACTATGGTAAATGTTCTCAGAAAATGCAAAAAAACGAAACAAACTCGAATCAAAATTTTTTTTTGAAATCATTATTTACAATTTTGGGCTATTTATAAAAATTTACACTTTAATTATTCACAGAAGCAAAGGATTATTATAAAACAAATTCGAGGAACCCACGTAGGTTGATATTGGGCACTATTCCCAAAATAAACGTGTTATTATAAATAATTGTGACGCAATGAGCTTATGGATTTATAATAAAATCCCATTATTTATAACGAGATTTAAGGTGACGCTCAGAAAATGGTTATTATTGAAGTTTTTTTTATACAATTGATGAATTTATTAATAATAATTCAAAAAAGTTCACTCCATATTTAAAAATGAGTAAAATTCTAAAAAGTATACATTTTTATTTTCATGAACAATCCGAAATTCGAATTCAATAAACTTTTTTATGGCCAGTAATATATAATAGTAATAATATATAGATATATAGTAATTGATATAATAGCTATTAAATCGACTCGGTTCTGTATAAATACTGTTCGCAAATACCATTCAGTATCAGTCTCGGCTAGTTCTTGAGAGGATAAACAAGGCACACAAACACAATACAATCAATATGTTCGCTAAATTGGTAAGTTGCATTTGTTTCTTATCAGCCATTTTGAAAGTTTGAAGTTTTCGTTTCGCGCCAGTGCTAGGCGTTCGTTGAAGTCTTTTGTCAGGGTTCTGTGCTAAAACAATCGAGAGTGTTGAACTATGTTTTTTTTTAAATATTGTGGAAAGCTTTGGATTTCGACAAAGTGTAATTAGTGATTTACTATTTTATTTAAAAAATACTTTTTGTTTTTAATTTCGGTTAGATCAGTCTTAAAGCATTTTTAATTTTTCTATGATGTCTATCGCTTCAGTATGCAGTTTGTTATCAAATTTTGATAATTAGATGTGTTTCACATATTAAGTCTTTGGGTGTGTCTGTAATTACTACGAGAAACTTATGTTTGCGCGTTTGGTTTGAGACTACAAGTGAAGCCACTTTCGCATAGTCTGGCCATCGGATGGTTGACCGAAATCAAAATATCCTTAGCTCCTTGGCTTTAGAAGTCACATTGAGTCGTTAGTACCGATTGTAGTAAGATAGTAATCGGCTTTTGGCCTGGTAAAAGTGTGTTGAAGAAATTTGACAGTTTTGGATAGGTGATGTGCAGGCGTCTGCACATACACAATAGTGCAAATTATTGTTATGAATTATTGGCTTTTTTTTAATAAACTTCTCGGTACAAGGTCTCCACCGTAGGGTTTACGAAGTCATGGCTTTGAATTGAAGGTCAAAAAAACCCTTGTAAAAGTTAATATTGAATAATTTTGAATTTTGATGATGATGATCTTTTTGTCAACAGTTGGCAGTATGCGCCCTGGCAGCGGTAGCGATGTGCCGCGAGTACCCACCCGGGGTCCACCCCGCAGTTTGCCCCAACTACCCATACTGCGATATCGCGGCTCTGGCGAGGCACACCCTTGACGGCCAGCCGATACCCGAGTGGGTGTTCAACCCTAGCATCCTGCCGGTGGCGCCTGTCGAGTGAGTATAAAAGAAACAAAAGCAAAATAAAATGTTAATTTCAAAAATAATAATTTGTATGAGAATTGTGGTTATAATGCTGTATGGGTACGGGTAGATGGGTTGGCCCAAAAAAGGAATTTAAAAAACAAAAAACTTTCGTCTATTTATGTATAAGGTATCTCATTTAAAATGTTTACGCAAATTTGTTATCATACCGGGACCTAGTGCACCTGGCACTAGAAATACAGACCTATCTGATCGATATATGATTTTTGAATGCTTTCTTCCAGTCCCAACCACAACGCTGCGCTTCGGTACCCGGCCAACTTCCCTGCAGCCCTTTGCCCGAACTACCCTTACTGCTAGTGAAAAAAAAACAACTGTCAACCAACGCGCCTCCTTACGGACCTAGTCTAAAAAAGATACATTTTTAAAAATTTTGTTTTATTTCCAAAACTTACTACCTAGAACATAAACCATTTAAGAGAAATATTTTTTATGGTAAATTCAAGTGAACACCTTACATAGACTTACATTTTTAGTCTAAATTGAAATAAAGTTTACAATATGTCGGGAACAAAACACGAAATGAGTATTCGTAGCTTATTCATTTGTAAGGCCAATGCAGCCGGGACCAACGGCATTCATATAAAGCCTTACAAGGCCCCCAACTAACGGGAACGCTAACGGGAACACCCAAAGATTCCGAATTATGTAATTCCAAAATTTCGATTTTTAAAAATCCGAATTTCACAATCCCTAAGAGACTAAATTCCGACTATTCAAAATCACAATTTTTATTTTATCGAAATTCATAAATACGAAATTTTAATTTTCCGTCTTTGTTAATAGATGGGTATTGGGTACTTATTAGGTCGAAATAGGTAAGTACAGTAGTTCTAGGTAAGGTTAGGTTAGACATGATATCAACACCGAATTGCACTTATTTCAGAGATTTTGGGAAGCACACATTTTTTAAGAAAAATTTATTCGCGCTTATACACAGTCACACAAGAGAGGTACAACAAACAAAATGATAAGGTGTATGCACACAGTAGTGAAGAAGCGAGCAACCGTATTCCGCGTGTCCAACGAGGTCATTTTCCATCCCTTCCATTTTGCTCATGGTATGGTTGGGAGTTTCTTATTGGGGCTTAACAGAGGTACATTTTTGTGAGAAAGGTGTAAAAACGAATGCAGTTGTGTATCAAAATACAGTCCTGACGAACCTCGTGGAACCTGTTTCTCATACCATGGTCAATAACAGGCACTGGGTATTCCAACAAAATTCGGCGCCAGCTCATAGAGCGAAGAGCACACAAGACTGGCTGGCGGCGCGTGAAATCGACTTCATCCGGCACGAAGACTGGCCCTCCTCCAGTCCAGATTTGAGTCCGTTAGATTACAAGATATGGCAACACTTGGAGGAAAAGGTGTGCTCAAAGCCTCATCCCAATTTGGAGTCACTCAAGACATCCTTGATTAAGGCAGCCGCCGTTATTGACATGGACCTCGTTCGTGCTGCGATAGACGACTGGCCGCGCAGATTGAAGGCCTGTATTCAAAATCACAGAGGTCATTTTGAATAAACTTTATTGTCATAAGAATCTATGTTTTGTTAAGTTCATTTTGGTATATAAATGGTTACATAATGAATAAACTTGTCTCAATTATTTTATATTAAACATGTGACAGAATTTATGACCTGACTGTGTATTATTCGGAATTTTGATATTCGGGATTCGTATTTATGATATTGCGGATTATTATTAATTCGGATTTTTTATGGTTCGGTATATTCAAATTCGGTATATTGATTTTCGTAATAATAAACGATCGGAATTTTGAAGTTTCGGATTTTAAAAATTAGGAATTATGAAACACGGAATTTTCATTATCGGAATTTTGAACCATTCGGTGTTATAAAATTCGGAATTTTGAAATCCGTGATTATGACTATCGGAATTAAGTTTTTCGTATTTATGTATTGTACTGTTCTGTGAGAGGGTGGTATTACGCCGGGCGAGCCGGCCCATTTCGTGCAGCAACGCAGCGTGGCTCTTTTCAATCGAAAATTCTCTCGTCAAAATATCTGCTTTTTTAAAAAAAGTCGGTGGGCGTTTTGTTCGTTGAAATCTCTACTTTCTGATGGTGTAAAAAATAATACATTACTATGGTAAGTGTTCACAGGAAATGCAAAGAAACGAAAAAAACTCGAAGCCAAAATAGCACACCTAGTACAGCGTGCCGTGCTGGTGCTGCTGCTGCGGCTGCAGAAAACCTCAAGCGGCGAAAGTATAATAATCTTATCGGCAATTATATTTTCGAGTCGTTTGGGGTTGAAACCCTCGGGCCATGGGGTCCGAGTGCTCATGTTTTGTTTAATGACATCTCCAAACGGCTGGTTGACACTTCCCATGACCCAAGGGCTGGCTTTTACCTTGGCTAGAGGCTAAGCATTGCCATACAACGTGGCAATGCCGCCAGTCTCTTGGGTACATTACCAGTCGACAGCGACGCGGAGGAATTTTTGACGCCATATTTTAGTTTCGTAATAGTTTCGTAATATTATTGTGAATACTATTATTATATATTTGTATACTTCTTACTATATTATTAATTAACATTACATTTTATATTTTGGGCTATTTATCAAAATTAACACTTTAATTACTCGAAAAACGTAAGATTCCATGTTACATTTATAATAAACAAAAACATTGCAAATCGAAATATACTACTATAATTAACAACCAAATTAGTTATTAAAGTTAATATTTATTAATACATCTAAGTAAAATATTTTGAGAAAGTTGTAGAATCTTCTTTAAATTATATGCGTAGATACCTATTTATTGCTAATTAAAGATTTAAGACCACTTTCCGACCTCAGAACGCCCGTAAGTTATTTTCCCTTTCATTTTTTGTTATATTCTCTTCCTTTTGCAATGGGTTTCATCCTACTATTATTTTTTTTGGTTTCAAAAATTATAGCCGAATTGCTTTTATGCAATTCGGTATGCGCACTTATTGCGTTGTAGGATTATTTTAAGTTTTTGCTTTAAAACTTTTTTGTTTGTTGTAGGTGGGTATGTCAACTGTATTTAAGGAGATACGACATTTATCTTAGTTACTAACAATAATTTGTAATATATTTTGATGTAATCCAATGTAAGTTGGCTATATATATAGCTGTAAGTTTGTATTGTGTTTTTTTTATAAATAAATATACATACGAGATATTTGACGACTAAGGTATACGGAAATAAAAAAAACAAATGTTAGTTATGTTAACTTATGCTGATCTGATTAGTTGTTTGTATGAAAAGTTTATAAAAAACAACACAAGCGGAACTTTAACTGGCACCTAATGGCATTCCGGCCCCCCTAGACCCAACTAAACATCCTCGGGCGTGCTCACTCTGGATGATTGCCAAACCATTCACCCAGTTACCCTAGCGGCACGTGAAGGGGATGTACAGTGGGTTTAAGTGGCCTACCCCTCCTTCTCCTGTATCCCTGTCGAGAACCGGCCAACGAGTTTTCCCACAGTAAAAAAAATACAAAAAAAGGGGGGTAGGCCAGCCGACAATTAATTCGACACAGTCACATAGATCGCACCGTAGCCATCGGGTATCGAATTCGGTACCTTAAAAAAACTATGTTTTATTTAAAAATACCGAATATTTTTTTTTTGTTGTTGTGCATGATATTACTTTAATTTATATTTTTTGTGGCCTTAGTTTTGTTGTACGTGTTTTTTTTTGTATGAAATGCAAGGCTTGGTCAGCTCCAAGCATTGTTAGCGTCATAAGCGTTTGAACATTAGCGTATCAAAAGTGAGGAGGTAAGGAGGTAATTAAGTAGAACACCTTTTAAATATTTTTTTTTTATTTATCCACGACCATGGATACTAGTCCTTCAGTCGAAAACTTAATTTATACGTTTGTCTCCTATCTTGTTTCCTATATGATGATGATGAATGATAATAGAAATGAGAAGTGAGAAATGATAGACCCCCAACCCCTCGAGTATCTCAGTAAAAATGTGGGGCTTTACTAGGGCGGACATCTTGAGAGAATTTGAAAAGTGACGTTGCACTGTTTTGTTTCATTTGCCAACACTCATGCACACTCACGAACACTTTAACGGTTAATAACCCACCACTACTTCACAGTTATATTCGACATAACACAAATTTTAGAAAATAAAACAAAACTGCAGACATGACTCTTCACTTTCCCGCCAAGAAGTCCTTTTAAATACTAAAATGTGTGTGTTGCCAAATATCATATCATAATTTTTATAAATTTTTCACAGAAGCAAAGGATTATTATAAAACAAATTCTAGCAACCCACGTAGGTTGATATTGGGCACTATTCCCAAAACAAACGTGTTATTTAAATAATTGTGACGCGATGAGCTTATGGAGTTTTAATAAAATCCTATTATTTATAACGGAGCTCCCATATACTAGATTTAAGGTTACGCTCAGAAAATGGTTATTATTGAAGTTTTTTTTTATACAATTGATGAATTTATTAATAATAATAAAAACAAAAAAATACATACATAATGTATTTTATAAGTTATTTTTTTATTTTTTTACTTGTTTATTTGCATGCTAACACTTTACCTTAATGTGCGATGTTTAACGATGAATTTCTTTGATGATGTAATGTACTACATTTAATATAAATAAATAATTTTAATTTCAATTTCATCAATGTTGGCAAATGAAACTAAATTGTGCAACGCACTTATCAAAGTCTCTAAAGAAGTCCACTGAGACTTCATCATTATCTTCATCATCAATAAATCAGCCCGTGATTTCCCACTGCTGGGTTTAAGCTTCCCCTTTAACATTAGCTGGTCAGGTGCGAGCCTCATCCAAAGATATCACTCACAAAATCATTTCAAAAAGTTAAGAAAAAAGAATTAAAATAAAAAATATGGTTACGCATTTTTCCGCGCCAAAAAGTCCAGCACATTTTCCAGTAGCTCCAGCCATGTACCAAAGAGCATTCAGCCTTCATGCATACATATCAATCCGCTAAACTTAAAAAGAATAACACCTTTATTACCTGCTTCACGCGATATATAGTAATCGATATCATAGCTATTGAATCGACTCGGTTCTGTATAAATACTGTTCGCAAATACCATTCAGTATCAGTCTCGGCTAGTTCTCGAGAGGATAAACAAGGCACACAAACACAATATACAACCAATATGTTCGCTAAATTGGTAAGTTGCATTTGTTTCTTATCAGCCACTTTGAAAGTTTGAAGTTATCGTTTCGCGCCAGTGCTAGGCGTTCGTTGAAGTCTTTTGTAAGGGTTCTGTGCTAAAACAATCAAGAGTGTTGAACTATGCTTTTTTTTAATATTGTGGAAAGCTTTGGATTTCGATAACGTTTAATTAGTGATTTACTATTTTATTTAAAAAATACTTTTTTTTTAAATTTCGGTAAGATCAGTCTCAAAGCATTTTTATTTTTTCTATGTAATTACTATGATAAACTTAAATTTGCGCGTTCGGTTTGAAATTTTACAAGTGAAGCCACTTTCGCATAGTCTGGCCATCGGATGGTTGACCGAAATCAAAATATCCTTAGCTCCTTGGCTTTGGAAGTCACATTGAGTCGTTGGTACCGATTGTAGTAAGATAGTAGTCAGCTTTTGGCCCGGTAGAAGTAACTGAACACTTTGCTTGTTGTTTTTCCGCCTGGCTAGCTATCTACCTAAGTATATCGCCAATCAACAATGTTAGAAGCAGTGTTGCGTTCCAACAAAAATAAGATATATATAGGAGATGTTTAATTTTATGCCAAGACCCTGTAAATATACTAAAAAAAAGTAAAAAAAATACATGTATTCAGTTAAAATAAGTAATACTTCAATACGTTTATCGTTTTTATGTAAAAATGTAAAAAGAAACCGAAAGCATCGTTGTTTTGAGAGCTACTTGACATTGGCAGAATACCGCTGCCATCACCAAAATTGATTTATTTTAGTGTTTCAGATAATTCTGACATGAAAACTATTAATTATTTATTTGAAAAAAATCATTTCATACATTAGCTATCTTTTGGAATTGTGTACAAGGTGTTGGCATTTTGTCCATACAAAATTAAACATCTCCTTTATTAAATTTAAATAATTTATTGCAGACATACCTGTGTACCCATAATGCGTTGATAAAAAGTAAGTTTTTTTTTTTCAAATTTTACCAATTTGAAAAAAAAAACTTACTTTTTATCAACGCAAATTTTACCAATTTGAAAAAAAAAACTTACTTTTTATCAACGCATTATGGGTACATGGCTTACCAAAGAAATAAAACAAGGTGCTTATATCAATTTTACGTGTGTCGTGTAATCATATTAAATTAAAATCCTTTCTATAAACTCTTTAAATTAAAACAAAAAAATATATTAAAACCTTTTTTTTTTGAACTCTTTAAATTAAAAACATAGAAATAAAAAGATTATTTAAAAAAATACAAAATAGACTAGGTAGTGACGATACTACGTCTCAGTTTGCTAACATCGCTTTATTTAATTACTAATTGCACCTTATTGTATTAACGAAACATCGTAATTAAAATTAAATATAATTATTATAACTATTGGAGCGAGAACAGTTGCGCATGATAGTTTATTTCTCTAGCAATCTTGCGTTTTGCCTTCAAGCAACATTGTATCAAATTGACATTGAAACGACCCCCCATTATTTCTTAAAAAAGTAATAACCACAAAGATAAAATGTTGTTCTATATTCAAATAAGTAGTTTTATTTTCATAATGTCACTCGGTCGGTAATCATCACAGACCAAATATCTAGAGGTCTGTGGTAATCATTGTATTTCTGAATACAGTCGATTATTGATTTGATCTATCCTGTACCTACCTTAATTTGAATTCAGAACAACGTACTCTATTGTTGTTTCTTTCTCTTATTATGGCTTCGCGCGGTAAGCTTATTGAGCCAGTGTCAAAGTATTTTTCATACAAGTATATATATAAAAAAAATATATTTACTTTGTTAGTAAATGATAATGAATGATAGTAGAAATGAGAGTGATGAATGATATTCCCCTCAACCCCTTGAGTATCACTAAAGATGAGGGGGCCTTACTGAGACCTCACTCCGACTTCTTGAGACAATTTGGAAAGCGACGTTGCACTGTTTTGTTTCATTTGCCAATACTCATGCACGCTCACAAACACTAAACGGTTGATAATCGACCATTATTTTACATTAATATTCGACTGAGAAGCTCGATGGCGCAGTGGTTAACGCGCCCGGTCTGCGAGTGCTGTAGTTAAGCAACTTTCGCAAAGACCGGTCATCGGATGGGTGAACAAAAATTTTTCATCTCGAGCTCCTCCGTGCTTCGGAAGGCACGTAGGTCCCGGCTGCACTAGCAGTCTTTAACAACACTAATTCGCACTGGCCCCTGTAGTGGTTTATGGCCCGTTCTCCCTATCCATCCATAGCTTATGCTCGTGCCCCAGCTGTGGGAACATAATATGAGCTAATGATGATGAATATTCGACTTAAACTCAGAGAATAAAAAAACCGCAGGTAAAACTTTTCACTTTCCCGCCAAGAAGTCTCAACTTTATTGTTGGGTTGTTTTTAATTTTCGTGTCGAACTATATACAATCTCTATTGGCATGCACTGTACAAACTTTATGGGTGGATTCTACACTCAAATATACATGATAAAAAAAATATATTGTTTTCTAAAGTTTACGCGAACACTACACATTTTCGGTCACTAATGTGTAAAATAAACGCGAGTAGATCCGTAAAAGTTGTTTCATTTCAATATAAAAAAAATATTTAAAAATTTCATCACTACGTAGTAATTTGGTTGCTTTGTGGTTTTTTCATCATTTTTGTTGTTGAAAACCGACATATTTGTTTTTTTTGGTCCTATTGATGTTCGAACTTTTGGCTACTTTACTGATTGTTATTTACTTGTAAAGTTTCACCTTTTTTAGAACATGCAAAAATCGAAGACAATAAAATAAAAAAGGCAATTTCTAAACTATAGAGCTAGGATTTTTTTAAGTATTTTTTTTTATTATGTATATTTGAGCGTATAATCCACCCCTAAAGTTTGTACAGTGCATGCCAATACAGAGTGCAGAGCGAAAAACTATTAATCCCATATTTTATCTTTCTACATCTTTAACTAGTAAACTTAATCGTGGTCATTCTATGCGCAAAATTTTATATAAATCAGTTCAAACGATTAGGGGGCGAACTAGTGCCTAATTATCACGCTGTGATGTCAGTTCTGAGAGCACTATTTCTTCTTATTTAAAGCCAATAGTAACCTATTGTTGACGCCGATAATTTTCAAACGGCACGACAATGTATCTCAATAATAAATGCAAAACATAAATATCATCGTATTGTAAACATGTCACTTTAAATTTCGAGATCACGGGTGCGTTTCATAAATCATTCCGCAACATTTAACTTCAATTTATTTTTGGATTATCTGCTGCTGGACATAGGCTGATAATGATGACTGTATATTCTATTCTGGATTATAATATTAATTTATCCAGTGTGGGATCTTCAATCGCCATATTGTCATCCCGTGGCATTCACAAAGAGCTATATCGTATCTGTGGGCGCAAGGCTGTGCGTATTCATTACATACCGCGACGCGACACGAATATGTAATGGGGTGATTGTTTTGTTTATATTGTAACAATAACAATATATTAATTGCTACACCCATATAGAGAGACGATATGTCTTATCTATGGTTACACGGTATAACAAAAAATGAGAGATAGATAATCAAATTTAAAAATAAATCTGTAGCGGTCGTCTTTTTTACTCAATTTTATTCGGAGTGAAGATTTCTATTTAATGAAGTTTGATGTTTTGCTGAATATATAATATTAATTTAGACCGCCTCTGTGGTCTAGTTGTTAATACCACCGATCTGAGACCCAGAGGTCCCAGGGGTCGATTCCTACCACCACCATCATATCTAAATATGTCGCCATAAAATCAATGATAGTAGCATTGTTGTGTTCGAACAGCTAAGATAAAGATAGCCAGTTCCTCAGTAGTTGAGGATTCCGGGTGATGTGCGCTTTCACCAGCGATCGGCCTTAACATCACTTAACATCAGGTGAAACGAAGGCCAAGTGCTTACCCGTAAGTAATAATCTAGTGATACAAGAAAACAAATTTGTGGATTTCTTGGCGGGAAACTAAAGTATCATGTCTGCTGTTTTGTTTTGTTTAAAAAAAATGTAATAAGTCGAATATTATGTTG